>OY728148.1:1657332380-1659832380 GCA_963277665.1 Viscum album | reverse complement strand
TCATGTTTATTATTCATTTTATATCACTTATTACCATGTTATAAAAATTGTATAATTATTTAAGTTAACATCGGTTATTTTGTCTATATTAGGTACTTGTGTTGAAAATGATCTTATTATAATTACAAATTGTCCATGTTGTCAAAAGTAAATTATCTATAGAATAGTATTAATGATTTAAATATCATATATATCCCGTATATATGTATTTATAATAGTGCATATCGTTTGGAGATAATAAATGGAATGCACCATTCATGGAGACGGTAAGTTGTACGTACGCATGAACACTACTTTCATTTATTTCTCGGATTAAAAAAAATAAAAACTAAATGATAAATAGGTATATTATAATTCCAATATAATATAATATTAAATATATGTTTGATAAGTTCATTAAATCCATCATTTATAGATTCCATGTATGGCATGAACGAGTCAGATAACTTTGAGGGGGCGGTAGTCCGCACTTCCTCAAATGAAATTATTGTATTTACACATTATCGAAAGCATAATGTATGTTTTAAATAAACATAAAGAATCATAGAGACAATATATGTATATAAGGTTCCATCATAATGTTCACCATGAGAGTGGTAGGGTAAAATCGAACAATCATCATTTTGTGAGGTAACAGTTCACAGTACAAAAAAAATAGTATGTTCGTATCCATTAGATGGAGGTGTGTGTATGTCATGAACTAACCCTGGTCGACCCTAAACTGTTCACCTAATCTGATTGGTGGTAAGGCCTGAGAGGTGTTCCTAATCCTTCCTGGATGGTGACAAGAACCATGGCATCAACAAAGAATGAATGGAAACTGTTTCGCCCAATGAAAATAAATAAAGCAGAAAACAAAAGTTAAACAACACAACGTGAATAAACGACACAATAATAAAGAACAACCAATAGCACACTCTAACCGAAGCATGACCAAAACTCCTCGCGACCCTGAGATTCACTCACTAATCCACATCCAACTCTCGCCCACAACGAGCAAGCTTGAGTCAAACCTGCAATAGAGACTAAAAACAAAAAAATATTATAGGTGTGGGTATTAAAACTTAGTAGGCATTCCCATTAAACTATCCCCCAAATAACTACATTTAAATAAATAATTTACTAATTCCATGTTTGAAATAAATTATATAAAATATGGGTTTCCACACAAACTTAAATTTCTAAAGCAAGTAACATTCCATTTCCCTTTTTAATTTAAAAACATGATTAGTTTCTGAAGGGAAAATGTGCATTAGATTTTAAAAACAATTCAAAAACAATTTAAAATATAAAAATTTAGTTGTTAGTCGAGTGGAAAAACCACACATAACACACAATAAGGGCAATTGGAAATAGTAAATGGGGACTAGCAACCAAACTATGCGCCTTATTCTTCATCTGCACACAAATAGGCACTAAAGAAAACATAGGTCAACCCTAGGAGCTCGTGAACAATCCAGAACGTATTATACATGTGACTCGTCCTGAGGCATGGATACTCTCAATGATGTCATAACACCCAAATTCTCAGTGTTTCCCTACCTTGCCTAACCGAGGGGCCCAATCCTCTAGTAGAGAAAAGTATTTACTATGGGCCACTTGACAGTGCATATTGTAAACTAGTGCAGCAATTTTTCTTAGAAGATTCACTTACTATGCCTGGTTCCCATGTCTCCATGTGTAATAAAAAAAGGGGTGATTCTACAATGTCAAATAATCAACTAATTTCATTGCATAAACATCATGAACAATAACCCACAAAATCGATGTGCATAGCAAGGTAACCCCTTAGTCACTCCCAATAGGAATTCCAAAATAATTTATTTTTATTAAAGTGTCAAATGGGCCTTAACGAACTTAAAGGAAAAACATCATTTCTCAATAGAAACCAAAACATTTTCTCACTCCTCAGATGAAAACATATACCATCAAACCAGAACAACACTTGAAAATCCATGAATTGTGTTTCAAGGACAAACAATCATTATTTCACTATTGTGCATCAATTCATCAAGAGAATAACCCAAGTGACATATATAAAATAAAAAACTTCGTTTAAATCAAGAAATTATTCCAAAAATAATTATCTAATACTATTCCTCATTTATCTAAAATCAATGAAATATCAATAAATTAACAAATAATAAATTTAAAGGTGGGTGTAGTGGGGATCCTACCTCGACTCACAGTCCAAACATCATAACGCGAACTGTACTGCATAGATGCACAAGCACACGCAAGCTGATGACCGCAATACCGTGGGGTTACCTCGAAAACACGGTACACCAAAACATACAACCACTAAAATACACAAACATGAACTTAAAACAATACAAAAAAAACATCACAAAAGAACCACCTCGACATGTTTTCAAAACCCAACTTGCACCATCTAAATTATTTTACTCAACCACATTAAATTTTATAAAATAATTCTTAAAGAGTAACAACAACTTTATATAAACAATACTCGCTCAAAAAACACATTAATGATCAAACTCACATATACATCCTACTAAAAAAGAATACGCACCACTTTCATAGTTAAATAAATGGATTATACAGTTTAAAAAAAGTGATTAATAAAATCGGGATTGGTTTTCATCAAAAACACACCTAAATTCACTTAAGCATGGAGCCATGTAACAAACACAAACTCAATTATTTTAAAACTAAATTCACACTAATTGAATTTATCACAACACAAGCTAAATTAATTATCTTATATTCATGAAATGAAAAACAAAAGTGATCAATGTATTAAGAAAGTTAAATGAGAAAAAAACAAAGGGATATTACCTCAATTGTTGGAGGACTTCCTGAAACTAGGGTGAAACCTCGTTCGCACTGTATCTTCACCCTTGAGGGTCAAAAACACTCTAATAATAAAATTAAAACTCATGAAATTAAAAATATAACCCTTAAATAAAAACCCCATCCATGGTAGAACCCTAAATCGAAGGGAAAAGGAGAAGAAAGTATCAGAGGGGAGGCCACACCGACATGGTTTTTTGGAGGAGGGTGGTACACGCCGGAGGGTCACTCCTGCTAGCCAAGGGGTGTGGTGATGAGAGGAGACACCGGAAGGAGAGGGATGTCCCTGGGATAGATCGCATGGCTGGAGTGTCATGCACTGAATAATAGGAGTAGGGGGTGTGTCTAGTCATAGGAGGAGGATGTGGATGGTGGGGAACATGCAAGAAGTGGTCGCGGCTGGGTGGATGTACTGAACACAAGGGAGGTCACACAAGGGGAGGGTCACGTCACACACTAAACATGGCAGGTGGAGTGATTTTGGGTCATGCCACAATGGGGTTATGGATAGATGTGGAGAGCATGGAAGAGAGCATATCGGATCCTCCAGAGCTAGATGGCCATATATGGGAGGTAGGCCAGTGCCCCATGTTGGGGTTGCGTCGAACTAGTTGGAGGGGATCACATGGGGGGTGCACTGTGCACTACAGAAAAAGATGGGGGGAAGGCTGATGAGCCACATAGGATAAAAAAATATAATTCTTAATGAAAATAGTAATTAAATTAAACTAAGTTAATAGAAACATAATAATAATAATAATAATAATATAATAATAATTATAATTACAACATGAACATAATAATTATGATATTAGTAATGAGAATAATAATAATAATAATTTTATATATAGTTTTAATGAACATTATAATGTTATTAATATCATGATAAAAATAGTAATAACACCTATTTCATCCTTAATAACTATATTAATAAAACATCTCTAAAAATTGTGATAATATTAATGACACTCATAATAATAATAAACATGGGCTCACCCCAAATATTGACTCAAGCTGGAACCAGGGAAAAATTGAAACCAGGGTGTAACAGTGTATGTTTAGTTTCAATCCTTCTCATAACAACAACCTAGTATATTTAGGATTTTTTTGTTTTATTTGATAAAATAATATGAATATAATAGGTAGTGAAGAAGTAAAACAATGGAATGAAACTTTAGAGAAGACACTACCTCATAAAACATATAACTCCCTTTCATTTGAGTCAAAATGGCTTTTAAATTGCTTTCTGCCTAAGGTAAGGCTTCAATGAATAATAGAGGGATGATGGGAGATTATTTTTTCAATGGTTTAATGATCCAAGGGGATGGATATGTGTTATTAAATGGGTATAGGTGATTCCCTTTAATAAGAGGGAGTTGTGTCACTTTTGGAAGGTATTGAAATATTATTTTATTATAAAAATATATTAGGTTTGAAATGGTCCCAATGTCAGTTATTTCAAATATAAGATGTTTTTGGGTCAAAAAACTCCCAACCAATAGGTTTTCAACAAGTCTAGGTCATAAATGTAACCTTATATTTTAGCTTTAACCCTTAGTTAACTCAATTGACTTTAACCATGTCTTCTTGTATATTAATACTATATGGTTAATATAGTTACTATAAAATTCCAATAGAACCTAAAATGGTTATTTAATGAAATTTTAAACATTATCTATATCATTTGGCTGAATATTATATTTTTAGGATTATTAAGTCATTTAATTAAATAGTATTTGTTTTTAAAACTCGTTTATGTCAATTATATAGTATTCATATCATGACATTTTAGAAATCCATAACAACATGATTCTTTATAAAACACTACATTAATTGAAATATAAAAAGACATAACCATCCCTAAAATTAGTGGATAGAATAAAAAGATTCAAAATAAATTTATTTTAATATTTATAATCTCATTTACTTAAATCATTCATTAATAAGATAATCACTACATCATCATTGTTTCATAAATAAATTTATTTATTTGATGTCTAAAAATAATAATTAAAAACAATGTTCTAGGAAATCATTTTATATTTGTAATTACTATTAATAGTTGAAAATATGACTTATATAACCCCCATATTGGAAATATTTTACAAAAAGATACATGTTTATGTTACATTTTTCTTTACTTAAAATTAATTCTTACAAAATTTCATTTTCACATCCAAGTGGCTTTATGGGGTCCCAAAATCGACCCAGGTATTCTCATGGTCAGACATATATCATCCAATAGGATTATAACATGTTTAAGGGTAGGTTAATATTATTATAATTTATTTTTTACCTTTATTCACCAGATTTACCCTTTAACCATGGTAAATAAAATAATTACTGATGTTACTATTCATAATGTGTAAAAATAAAAGGTACCTATTTAAAAAATTTAGACAGAATGATTTTAAATATGGAATTCATTTTTTCAAATTAAAAATATATAATTGGAAGAAATTAATTTGAAATTAACTCCCACTGTCAAAACCAAAATGTGAGTTTTTAAGAAGTAATAACTGTCAAATGATTGACATGTGTCTATGTCCAATTTCATAGTTGAAATACATTCAATGACCAAAATTGGATTAAATGATAAAAATTAAATCCAATTAAACATTAAAACCAATTAACATAGTAATATAAATAAATAAATAAATTATATTAAAAGGTAGTTTTTAATTAAAATGTAGTATTTTTCACAATTCATAAAAATATGAAATTTATCAGAAAAAAACCAAAATTTCAACCAAATAAATATTATGTTTCACTTCTAAAGAAGAAATTTTTTTTTTCAAATTGAACATATATAAGTAACAAAAAAATATATTTAAAAAGGTTTCTCCATCAAATGTCAGTAAACAAACCTTTTAAAAATATTAGAATATTTCTTGCTTAAAATTTGATTCATTAACATTTAATGCCTCTAAAATTTATTGGATAAATTTAAAACATTTAACAAAAAAGTATAATCATATTTTAGTTAGTTTTTTTCATTAATTCCATTAAAATGATAATGAATTAAGTACAATTTAAAATAATAATATTATTATATTATTTTTCGGTATAACTCAAAGTTATGTGCAACGTAAGATTTCATAGAAACTCTAATGACCCGAAGGCCTTCATTTTTTATTGATATTAATAATCCACCTTTCAAGGGGTGAGGTGGAACCCTTACAAGGCCCATAGGCATAATTATTACTTGGCACATAGGACATATAAGATATAATTTTTCTATAGGCTTCAAAGATTACATACAACCGAGTATAACTACTTGGAACTTCTCCTCCTCAGCATCTTCATCATGAAATCAGCTCTCCACCTTCACATGGTGTTTGGCTAGGAATTCCTGTGCATGAACATGCTATTCTCGATGGCAGGTACCATACCCTCTCATTCTTTAAATTCGTTTAGCTTCTGTTGTGGTGAAAGCTTCTTGCTTATCCTACCTATATAGCTTGTTCCTCGTAGGTCGTCTGGTTTGCATTTGCACTTAAGGTGTCTTGAAGGCCTTGAGGTGGCCCGAAGGCCTTACTAACCCAAAAGCCTGGGTGGCCCAAAGTCCTTAAAGGACTCAAAAACCAAATCGGTGGCCCGAAGGCCCAAACACAGACATATTCCCAACTACTACAGTGCCAAACAGTACCTGCTACAGTTCCTGTTCCAGTTCCTACTACAGTACTGCACAGTTTCTGCTATAGTACCTACTACAGTACCCCGAAAATAATGTTTCCACCTGGATTTGATCTCGGGTCTCCTAGACGCACTTACTTATTTTTTACCAACCAGGCTAAGGATCATGTGCTTTCAAAGAAACCCATTGTTGTGTGTTGAGTATGTTATTAGAAAAAATGAACTCCATTACATAAAATTAATATTTTATCCATAAGTATTAATATAAATAGAAAATTATTATTCTATAATTACTTGGGACATTACATCCTTCTGCCCTTTTGGAAATTGAATCCTCACAATTTTATAATTGGGCTCGGAAATTTCCTTGAATGTCTCACACCAGAAAAAGAGTTAATAAAAATATAACCTTAAAGGAAAGAAAGAGAAGTAAAAAAGATCAACATAAATAACACATTCTAGGATTCAAATTAGGAAAACATGGATGTGTAAGAGCAACTTTGTGTCATGTTCTGATGGAGAGTGATAGAAAACTTGATCAGGAGATAGTTGACAACTAGAAAACCATAACATTGTGATGGGATGAATGGTCTTAGATTCATCAGTAGGAAAAATGAATGTACAATGTTGTTGTTTTATGTTCAATCTCATAAATTTGAGGAATTTATTTATGGGATTGACTATGAACATAAGTAAATATAGTTAAAATTCATTTTGATTTCATCCTTTAATAAATTTCTAACATAAACTCATATTTTCTCCAAACGATGAGTATTCATGATAACATGGTCACACCTGAAGTGCAAGAATCAAATTCTATATATTCTCATAATCCACAAAAGATGAACTATATATTTGTCTTATCTTTAGACATTAACGAGAACCAAAATGGTTAGTATAAGATCAGATAATCTCCAAAAATGATAATCCTTTATAAAAATAAATACTACTCATAATTTCAAAAATTCAACAAATAGTACCCAAATTTCAACAAATACCATTCAAAACACAGTTATCCTTAAAATTATTCTATATAATCCAATGTATGATTGAAACCCAAAAATCAGAATAATTTGATCACATATTCTTCCACGAGAAATCTTAACATTTATCTTCAAATAACATTGACAACACTTAAAGTATCATACTTAAAAGTAATTATCCTAGTCACATATTCACAAAGGTAGATTAATCATTCCTATAAATTACCCAAATCTCTATAAGTCCATAATAAAAACATAGATTCTTCCAAAAAATAAAATTTAACCATTCATCCTCAAATTAATTCCCATTGTATTCTATTTTCCTTAGGCATATAGTTTCCCAAAAAAGAAAACGTGTTCCAAAATAACATCTATCACTTAATCACCAAATCATTTTCCTATAATAAGGATATCCATTAAATAAAACATAAGTTCAAAAAATAAACTTATTCTTGATCTATAAAATAATTTAAATAAAACGAATAAGTCAAACTAACCAGGGACATCATGTAGGCTTGTGGTAGGCAATGCTCCCTTGTCACCCTTCGTTTGTGGGTTCGATTCCTGAGTCCTTTCCGGATGCGATGCGTTGTCACCAATCTTAGGGGTTATCTCTCTTATAGAAACAAAAAATAACCAAACATATTTGGGAATCAAAGGTTGTTTTATAACTATCATTTTCATCCCAAATCATTAATAACTCTACATCTTAATTCCTGAACTCTTATATATATTGTCATTTTTTTTAATTTTACCTCTATATGATAAAATAAAATTATTTCAAATTGAAAAAAATCATTCCTTGATATTGTTATCCACATGGTTTCATCATCATCTTGTTCATGTAGGTATAAGGTTCATCCATTTCAATAATTATTTAGAGATCCTTCAAAATAATTTACTTCCTTCGTCCAAATAAACCTTGTACAACTAGGGTCATATGGGTGTTTTTAGAAAAATATTTTCTGAAAATAATCATGAATGACATATAATTTCAAAACATAAGATTAAAAAAAAATTTAATAAAATATTTGGACTGAGTTTGAGTTGAAACTTCAAATCAATGGTCCTTTTAAAATACCATAAGTATGTTGTGAGAGACTATATTTTAAATGAAAATATAAATAGGTTGTGCAAGGGTCTTTTTCTTCAACACCTTTTCAAAATCATAATACTCATCAAAATCTTATGATAAGGTAAAATATATGAAATTTCCTTGATAATATTTACCTTTATTGATAATATGAGAGTTTTAAGAAAATAGGATTATATTAAATACAACCCAATATCCACAATTGTATTTAGGTATAGGGGAGGTGTTTGATATCTCAAAAATATTCTTGCAAGTGAGTTGTATGCTAGAAAATGTTTCATAATCACCCGAACATGGCTTTGCAATAACTATTCCAAGCATATCATCAAGAAGAGATAGGAATATTTTTTGAGATCATCCTCCTTCCATTTGTAATCTTATTTCCTTGAATTTACAAAGTTATAAATGATGGATTTAATTGAAATAATAGACATAGGGACTATCCATGTGTTCAACGAAAACTCATATTCCCTAAATTTTCCTAAACCATTCCTATGATACCAACTAGAAGGCCCCAACCTTAAACATTACTTAATCTTGAGATTAGTTGATAATTTTACATCAATTGACATCAACGTTATTTTTTGGTTTAGATAATTGGAGAATTATATCATATATTATATATAACATCTTTATTATTACAATTAGAAACTTCTACTCAATATTTTTTTTAATAATAATCATTTTAAAACGAAATATGACATCGTTTCATGTATTAATAGCATAACTTTTCCTTTATCCCATAATTGACTCTATTATTCATTAAGTTATGTGAAAAAAATTTAGAAACATTGGATGTGTATAGAAATCTCATTAAGGTATACTTAAAGAAAGAAAACTGTTAGTCTAGGGATAACATGAAAATCATGAATACTTTATCATAATGTAGTACTTTTCAACTTTAAGAAGTACCAACGACACTTCATTATATATGAGCTCATTGTTTACCCTTTATGTAACCAAAATATTAACACAAGCCCATTGAAATCATAATATAACATATAAATGTATCTTGGGACATAAACATACTTAATTGGAATAAACATATGATCAACTTCCACACATATCACTAAATTGAATAACAATACAGCCGACTTCCATACCCAATGCATTGGAGTTTTTAATGTAACCACCCATTCATGGTAAATCATAGAATCATGATTCATTTTCTTTATCAATTAACCACCCATCATTGGTTTATCATGTAACCACCTATCAAATTTTCGAGTACCATTATATAATCACAATACATAAAATATTGAAAATATCAACATTTCATTAATAACATATTATTTTCAATCATAAGAAATAAATTCAAGATATTGAAATACTCGATCCATTTCAAAAACCATTTTCAATATGAAAACAACCAAATATAGAATAAGGTATCTCTTTTCCTTTTGAATGCATTAAGTCTTATAGAGGAATCCAAATATCAAATAACGATTACGACAGTTGAGAGGTCTTTGTTGGAGCATATGTTAGAAGCATTCCTTTTTTAATATTATAAATTTCTTTGTAGAAAAAACATTAACCTTGAATGAAATAAAAATTCATAGGTTTTTATTATACACCATAAAAAAGAAGGAGGTGGATATTAACAATATATGCCTCAATGAAAGGAGATTGAGATGATGTCCCTTACCATGAGTCTGGTTCATAACGTATGTTCCTTATTGTTAATGAATAATAAACCTAATTTAATTTCTAATTAATAAAGAAAATTTTTCAAGATTATTCTTCCTTTTATATCACTTATTACTATGTTATAAAAATTTCATAATTATTTAAGTAAATATCTGTCGTTTTTTCGATATTGTGTACTTGAGTCAAAAATGATCTTGTTATAATTACAAATAGTCCATGTGTTCAAAAGTAAATTATCTCCAGAATAGTATTCATGATTTAAATATCATATATATACATTATATATGTATTTATAATAGTCCATAACATTTGGAGATAAGAAATTAAATGCACTGTTCATGGAGACAGTAAGTCGTACGTACGCATGAACGTTACCTTCACTTAGTTGCCATATTATATAAATGAAAACTAAACGATACATATGTATACTATAATTCAATTATAATATCATATGATATATAAATTATATAATTTAATTAAATTCATCCTTTATATGTTCCATTTATGGAATGAATGAGTCATATCACTTTGAGGGGGCGGTAGTCCGCACTTCCTCAAATTAAATTATCTTATTTCATCATTATGGATAGTATAAAGGTATATTGTAAATAAAAATAAAAGGTCATAGAGACAATATAGATATAATATATGTTAGATATAAATAAATTTCCATCATAATGGCCACCATGAGAGGTGGTAGGGGAAAATCAAACAATCATTGTTTCGTGAGACAGTAATTCACCGTACACAGAAACAATATGTTCTTATCCATTAGATGGAGGGTGTGTAAGTGTAGTTCAAATACATATCATAACAAAATTCTATTATATTTAGAATAATATTTTTCTTATTTAATCAAATAAAAAAATATAATAGGGAGTTATGAAGAAAAATAATAGAAAGGAACTTTAGAGAAGACGCTACCTCTTAAAACGTTTAACTTCCTTTGATTTGAGCCAAAACACTTTCTTGAAATGCATTATGCCTAAGGTAATGCTTCTAGGAGGAATATAGGAAGGATGGGATCTTATTTCGGAATAGTTGAAATGATTAAAGGGGCATTAGTTTTGTGAATAATGGGTAGACGTGATGCCCAATTATAAGAGAGAGGAGGCGCACTTTAGAACGGTATTGAAATATTATTTTATTATAAAATTATTTTATGTTTAAAATGGTCCCAAAGTCGTTTATTTCAAAGATATGATTATTTTGGGTCCTAAAACTCTAACGAAATAGGTTTTAGACTAGTCTAGGTCACAAATTTAACCTTATTATTTAGATTTAACTCGTAGTTAACTAATTTGACTCTTTCCATGTCTTCTTGTACATTCATAATATATGGATAATATTGTCACTATAAAATGACAATAGAACCTCAAGTGGTTAATTAATGAAATTTTAAACATTATATAATTCATTTGTATTAATCTTATAATTAAAATACTACTATATCATTTAGTAAAATAGTATTTGTTTTAAAACTCATTTAGGTCAATTTTTATACTTTTCGTATCATGGCTTTTTTAAAATCCATTACTACTTTATTTTTTCAAAAAAACTTCCTTAATTCAAATATAACAATTCATAATCATCCCAAAAAACATTTATGGAACTAAGAGTGTAAAAATAAATTTATTTTAATATTTATAATCTCATTTATTTAAACCATACATGAATAAGGTAATTGCTACATCATTATTGTGTCATAAATAAATTTATTTATTTGATGTCTAAAAATTAAAAATAAAATACCTTGATATAGGAAATCATTTTATATTTATAATTCCTATTTATAGTCTAAAATATCACTTATATAACCCCATTAAAAAATTTATTTAAAGATACATGTTTATGTTACATTTTTCTTTACTTTAAATTAATTCTTATAAAATGTCATTTTCCCATCCAAGTGGCACCACGAGGTCCAAAAATTCACCCAAGGATTCCCATGGGAGTAAATATCTCATAAAATAGTATTATAACATATTTTAGGCCCGTTTAATATTATTATAAAATTATGTTTTAACCTTATTTACCAGATTTACCCTTTAACCATGGTAAATAAAATAAATACTGAAGTTACTATTCATAATGGCTAAAAATAAATGGTACCTATTTAAAATTTTTGAAAATCATGATTCCAAATATGGGATCCATTTTTAAAAATTTAAAAAACATAATCAATAGAAATTAATTTAAAATTAATTTCCGTTGTCGAAACCAAAAAGTTAGTTTTTAAGAACTAAAAACTATCAAAAGATTGACACGCGTTTATGTCCAATTTCGAAGTGAAAATACTTACAGTGACAAAAATTATATTAAATGATAAAAAAATAATCCAATTACACTTTAAAACAAATGAAAATAATATTCTAACTATAAAAATAAATTAGATTAAAAGGCAGTTTGGAATTAAAATGATGTCTTTTCACTATTTGTAAAAATATGAATTTTGTCCTAAAAATACCAAAATATCATCCAATGTAAAATTTTAGGTTTATATTCTAAATAATAAATTTATTTTTGTTAAATTGGACATATATAATTGTTAAAAACTATATTTAAAAAGTCTTCGCTATCAAAAGGCAGTAAACTGACCTTTTAAAAGTATTAGAGTATTTCATTCTTAACATTGGTGTCATTTAAATTTTAAGCCTCTAAAATTTATTGGCTAAATGTAAAAAATTTAACAGAAACGTATAATAATATTATAGTTAGTTATTTTTATTACCTTAATTAATATGGTAGGATTTAACTGCAATTTATAATAATAATAATATTATATTATTTTTCAGTATAACTAAATGTTGTGTTCAATGTAAGATTTCAAGGAATCTCATTATTGTGTGTCGAGTACGCTATTGGAAAAAATGAACTATTTATCAAATAAATTAATATTATATTCATATTTATTAATAGATATCAAAAATTATAATTCTATAAATACCTAGGTCATTACAAATGGAGTCTTAAGGTGTTACCCAAATGAGAACATCCAAAGCGAGTCGTAATGTTCTATTCAATGATCTCAAAATTTGTTTCTTATTATACCCTCTCAATTATACTATATAAATGGAATTATGATAATATTAATATTATTAATAGTCATAAATATTATTATACTATTGGTATTTATCTTTTCTACCATCCTCTAAAATTATTTTAAAATGAAGATGTTGTCATGCATACATGCAAACTACATCCTCTTTGAATGACATGTTATATTTTCTATAACTTCCTTACATGGATGCTACAAACGTGTAATTTGATGAAAAAAATTAATATTTATTATATGATTATGTTTCTAAAGTTATAATTATTTTATTTATCTACCCCTTTTCTATTATATGTAAAAACAAGTGTCCTCTATGTGTATGTATGAATTACGACCTCCACAGAATAACATATTTTATTTTCCATTAATTTCTAAATTCGATTACCATAAAAATTATTTTGATATATAATTGTAAAATTTATGAAAATATTAATTTTATTGAATGACTATATTGGATATTAAAAAATTTATATAAATAATAATCTATCATAGTAAACTCAACCATAAAAATGAACATATCGATGAACCTTTCATAATTTGAACCTATTTTTTAAAAAACTATAGAATTATATGATATTTGATAATGTAATAATATAATAAATAAATATATAAAATTATTTAGATTATTAATCTATATACTATTATTTTTACCAATGTCAACATATTGAATACATTAACAATAAATCACGACTGAATAACCTTAAGCAATTAAGCTATGAAAAAAATATATAATAAATAAATATTACATCATAATAAATGGGCCATATCAAAGTACAATTTAGCATAAAATGGGTCCTAATATAGTATTTATTAAACATAACTTTCTAATTTAAGTATTTAGTCACACGCATTGTGTGAATCAAGACCTAAGGTAAGGGTTTCCATTTCTGAATTTTCCCTACTTCAAATATGATTTATATTTAGAATTTGTTCCCTTTTGTGTAAATGTTTTATATGAATATATTATTATCATAAATTTCATGAACTCCATGGTATTTATAATTCCATATTTCATTTTACCTATACATGATTTCTATTATAAGCATACCAAATTCATAAGTTGTATGTTTGTTAAATATTATTTCTATTTGGATCTTTAGATTTCTTTATGACTACTCTTTTTTAAGTTCGTGAATTGTTACTATTATCTATTTTATATAGTAACTCTTTTTTTAATTTGTTTTAATTAATAATTTATATAAAAAAACATTTCTTAGTTTTTTGATCCTATAATATATGATTTTTTTTGGATTAATAACCAACATTTATAATTTCATTTTCTCCTCCATGTCTATATTTTCTCTTACCTGCAATATTCTCATTTACTATTTAGAAAAAAATCAAATTCCTCATTATTTTTTTTAAAATAATGATTTAATATGTTTTTTAATAATTTAGGTTTCATAAAAGGTATATTAAAACCAAAAAATTAAATTTCATTTATACTTACATTCATTACATAAACTCCAAATTTTTTGACTTAAGAAATACTTATTTTATATTCCCCATTATTGAGGATTTTTTAATATTATTTTTTAATAATTTTTATCATAATATACTTAATAACGATTTTTGATAAGAGGCATGAAATTAAGAACTCTTTTAAATGATGTTAGGAAAAGTTTTAGAGGAAATTTTTTTTTGTTATTTCACTTGTGTTTTCCTCTCTCTAAGAAAAAAATCCATCACTTCTTTTTTTCTTAACTATTCATAAACTATTTATATTAATAATATTTATTCAAATTAATTTCCTCATATAATTACCTATCTATCATTTCATTTACTGAAAGGTGTATTATTGGATATCTATATATCAATTAATTTAGGGAAATTATTGATTGAACTATATACCATTTATCAATATTGTTAAAATAAAATATAACTGATCATATTAATAGAAGTGTATTACCTAGGAGGTCACATAATATAATTCGATACCAATTCAATTTCCATGGTTTATCATGATATGATAATCAATGAATTTATGAATGTTTCCTTATAATATACCATTTTAAAAGGATATACAATCCAATATTATTTCGTTTTATTTTTTTATTATTATGATTGAAATCATGTGTAACCCATATGTATTATTTTAATCATGTTATGGGTGATACCATAATTATAAATCACTAAAATTTATTGGTTAATGTTTTCTTCTCATGAGATACCATGTATGGTGCCTAGGAAGTCAACAAAACACACAATGTTATGTTGTCTTAGCACTGATCCAATAATTATGGTAATGATGTCATGATTTAGGTTGATTAAAAATATTTAATATTCTAAAAAATTATTATATCATTCCCTTTTTATATTTTTCCATGCTTATCTCACACACTTTTTCAATGGTATTTGTTTTTTCATTCTAGATTATAGGTTTCCCTATCATGACAAATAGTCAACTTCTATTATTCCATTTTCTTTTTAATAATACATTTCTACACTTGTCATATATTTTAAAATTTCCATGAACTATACCATTTTTAAATTTTGATATGTTTTCTCTTGATAATCATTTAATTTAACTATTTCTTATTTTTCCATTCCCAAAGTTATGACGATGAGTATAACTTAAAAAAATCTAGAAAGAAGTCTAGTGTGGCATAATTATAGAGAAATGATCACAAGTATTCTAAAATGGGTTTATTTTTTATCTAGTTCTATAAGACACTAAAACATCTATTATTAGGATTAAGATATTTTTATGATATTTGATAATTATGATTTTTAATTGATTATAAATATATATATCTACATCTTAGGCCATCTCTGTTGATTTTAATCCTAGAATTTAGATAATTGTTTTTGTCACTAGACCCAGGAGTGTGGGTCCAGGGTTCATCATTTTGTATCATAGACGGGTGTAGTTATTTTTTTATTATCATTTTAGTTATTTTTATGTATTATGAAGTTATTGGATTAGTCAAATTAAATGGTATATGTCTAAGTACTTGATAACATCATGGACTTTTTCTAATGTTTTGAGAATGTGGTTTTCCAATAAATTGCATTCCTATATAAAAATTAAAATGAGAATGTAACACCCAACTATTTTAAAATAATAATATTTTCATATCATGTATGATAGAGAACCACATTCTTTGAATAAAATATGACACCCAATATTTATGAAATATTTCTTTTAAATTAAATTTAATCTCTTCGAAAAAAAACTCACAACCCCATGTCGAAATGAACTATAATATAGTATACCAATATAACCTATCCATTAATATTATTGAAATGAATATTAATAAATAAATGATTAAAATTATTTTTATCAATTTATTATAATTAAAATATTAACCCATTAAAAGAAAATGAAATGTTTTCTGAAAAATTGTATTTTTTTAAAAAGATGGTTTTGTCATCTCTTTTTCACAAAATTTAAAATTAATTTTTTCCACATTTATAAAATTTACTGGAAACAATAAATTTTATGTTTTAAATAATTATAAAAAAATTAACTTACTGTGAATTTTTTTTATTTTTGTGAAATGTTTCAATTATAATGAATTGTGAAAAATACCGAATTTTAATTAAAAATTGACGTTTTTGTTTAATTTATATATATATATATAAATTATATTTTAAATTGATTTTAAATTAATTTTAGTTTAATTTTAAATCAAATAAACCAATTATGGTTAGTATAATCATTTTTATATTGAATTTCGATATAAAAACATTTTAATATTTTGAACATTTCCTATTTAAAACCTTGTTTTCTCATCGCATATGTGGGATTAATTTTAAATTAAAATTTTTCACTTATATTAATGGAATTTGAAAATTTATATTATATATTTGAAAAAGTACTATTTTATACTACTTAATAATTTCGATTGAATTTTTTAAGAAAATTAATTGTAAAAATAATAAACATTATTTATTGCGGTAATGGTAAAAAATAGATTTACCGGGGGTTAAACAAAAGATAAACGGATTAAATTTACCTAAAAACTTTTTTAATATTTATATTAATATCATATTTAGATCCAATAATCTATAAGGATCGATAATGTTCCATGTTTACCCTTTTCATGTGAAAAATGTGATTACTCCTTTTCCATTAAAAAATTTACAAGTGTTCCACTCACTTTACTTATAAAAGGAACCCCACTCTCCAATATTCATCACACATTCACAAACTTTTTCATCTAATATCAACCCATATAAATTCATAAATTCCCTAAAATAAACCTCTTATCCATATTTTGTGCGTAAATCTATACTTGGAAGACTTTGGTGAAACCTATAGATGTTTCCCGGAAAAGATGTAATGTTCTTCAATGAGCGTTTTTATTTTATCTCTTCCTACACATCCTTAAATTATTATTGAAACATGATTATATAATTATATTATTATATTACGTATAATTTTATATTTTTTTAATAAGTTAATAGCGTACAAACATCAACATACCAATAAAATGGTTTCAAAAACCATCATTCGTTTGTACAGAGGACTACTAACTCATGAACTGATGTCATTCATTTTTTCATTACCACATTTCATGATTGGTTTGGTTGATGGGAATAATTAATATATATATAATTTGAAATATAATTATATTCATGGATTCATTATATCACAAATGATTTTTTTTAATTTCCATTCCGCAGGGGATACGATATAGTGGAATGTGTGAATGATAGACTAATGTCTCACGAAGCGTTGTGACTCCTTTTTCACCATCACATTAAATGGAAGGTAATAATAATAATTTTAATAAATATATGTGATATATATTACCAAATTACTAAATTAATGACATATTTATCATAATTAAAAGATAATATATCATTTTATTTTTACACCGAAAAATGATAACATCATTCATGTGTGTGTGGACTACCTCCTTCATTAAATATGTTAATATATTTCATCACCACACCAAATAGATGTCATATATAATTATATTTAAAGTTATAAAATAATATATATGATATTATTATCATTATAAAACGATAAAATATTACTTAACTTCTTTCTACGATGATCACTGAATAATAGAAATGTTACTCATGCGTACGTATGAACAATACTGTAGATGGATGTAATGTAGTTATTTTTTAATAACCTTAATTCATGAATGGTTTTAATATTATAATGGATGCATAAATATTTTAATTATTTCATGATTATTATTTTGGATAGGTTTAAATTATGACCTCATTGACCATAGTCAACATACCAAAGTCATTTTTTACACATAATATTCATATCATCGAAACATCTGAATGAAACATCGTTGATTAAGTAATCTTATATAAAATTAGAATAACCGAAATAAAATTAATAATAAAATTGAAAATTTTTCTTAAGAAATTAATTAACTAAGAAAAGTTTATTATTTCAGATGATAAAAGACATACAAGATGAGCCAGAATCAAGGGAAGGGTTTCTCATCTCACTTTTACTTCTATGAGACATATGTCATATTCATCATTTAATTATTTATGTGGTGTATATACCACCATTTTTTACTATCAAGAATTAATTTATCTTCATGGTATTTAATGTTTCATTTAAATTAATATCATTCAAGGGTCTTATGACACAATATTTACCAAAGTGGTAATGGTTTATTTCACAATCTCATCATTATTTATGGATTAATTTTAAGTACCACTTAGGGGAAATATTTGATATTTTATTATTAAAATCAATATTTTTTTAATCGGGTTATTAATGATTTTTGGAATTAATATTACAATTTTTATACTCTTTAGTACATAATATAACTGTGAAAATGATTCTAATAATATACAACTTCACTTATCTATTCAGTGAGAAATTTGTATTCTTCCAACACAATGTTTTCTAAAAATGGCGTCAATTTTTCTTTAGAATTATCTAATTGATTTATTAAAGAAATATTGACCCATTTTTTACTTTTTTTAATAAATTAGTTGAAAGGAATTTTCTTATCATCTTTTGAATAGGAAACTTTTTTTTTGGTTTTAACTATATAAAATGAATTTTCTTTTTAAATTATATGGAGTCTAAGGAATTACATTCGTATATGAACGTCATTTCATTGAAGATTGCTTTAAATTTTTAAACAGTTATTTTTAAAAAAATTATTTTCCTACAATTAATGAAAATTTTAATTTTTAAATGTTATTTTCAATGAAAAGGATTTTTCCAATATTTTATGAATTTTCCAATTTTACAATAAAAAGGTTTATTTTCTAAGAAATGTTATTTTCATCAAGAATTGTTCTAATTGTTATTTAAATATAATTTTCCATATAACAAGAAAATTTTAATGTCACTTATGATTTAATGGGGATATAAACCATTGCTACCATCCTTATTATTTGTTTAGCTGGTTTATGATCAGTTTGAATGGGGATGTATTATGTTTATAACATTCAATTTACTCTATATTGTTTACGATTGTGTTTATTGATTGGGGAAATTATTTAAATTTTTATTATATTTTGAATATCAATTTTTAGGTTGCTTATGTTTCATCCCTTTCTTATGAGGAATGAATTATATTTTTTTAGTGATGGGATGGTCCTGTTATATCCCCTTGATGCATCGTTATGTCTCATGAGACATACTAATAATGGTTCTATCCAAGTGATTTTCAATTTATTTAGATGTTTTGGAAGATTCTTCAAAGGCATTATATATGTATTCGAATAATCCTTGATGGTATTATATTTCATGGCATGATCCTTGATGATGTGTTTTATATGTCCAATGTAAGAACTCATATATTCTTTACATGTATGGATCTTTGTTACTGTTTTTTTATGAAAAATGATGATTTGGAAATTTTCAAAGTACACATTGTGAACTCTTGAGTACATGCCATGTATAGGGTTTCCATGCATAATTGTGTGGTTGTCATGTAGCAGCTGAGTACATGGACATGTAGGTGATCTGGCTGACAACCTAAAGCAGGATCCGATTGAGGATAGTACACTATGTGTATAATAAATGAACATGCCATATAATTTTCTTTTTATTTGATTAATCCGCTCAGAGTTGCATCTCATCTCTAAAAACCTCTTCTTCTTCACAAGTCTCATACAGGAGAGTGATGTACGGTTGAGAAGATTCAATATCTTCTCATTCCTTCATCCGAGCATCGATTGGGATGCTGGTGGGTGCGTTGAATTCCCACCAACGAGTTATCCCTTCCCTTAGATCCTCTCTTACTTATTTCTCCTCTCTCATGAGTTATAGAGGGTTGAACTTTTTTACACTTTTCTTAGATCTATGTCATTCTAAGAGAATTCAAGGCATGACGTTCAAGATTGTTCATCGTACAACATTGAGGTAGGTGGTTTGTGGCTTTCTTTGATTGTATTTGGATTATATATGCTAAAAGTGATGAATACACTTATTTAGGGTATTGTGTGTTTTGTAATTTAACTATGTTAAATGTATGCTATGGTTTTTTTGGTTGATAAAGGGTTACTAATTATGCATAATGTTATATAATGTGATTATGGATGTGTTTCCAATGATAGATTGATTTGGTAGTTGGGTCTAGGAAGCATGTTAGGATACTTTATTTTACATGAATATTTTTATTACGATGGAGTTTCTATTTACCTGAGATGCATGTGTTTCACATTTTTATATTTGACCAAAGGGAATTGGCCATGATATCATCTTATTATAGGGTCATTAATGTATAATTGTTGTTATCATTGACCAGAGGTATTGAATGTGAGAGCTATCGTGGGGTCATTGACCAGAGGGGTTAGACCTTGAGAGCTACCGAGAGGGTTGTTATTAAATGTATTTTTGACCATAGGGAATTGAATTTGAGAGCTTCCAGAGGGTCTTTATAATTATTGTTTCTATAAATACCAAGGGGTATTGATCATGAGGGAAACCTAGGTGGTCGTTTTTAATTAATTTGTGCTATGTGGGACCAAAGGGGTTAGACTATGAGTGCTTTCGCATAAGTTCATTATTACTTACTGAATTGATGATATGTTAAACTAGACAGGTTAGACTATTTGAACATTCCTAGAGGGTTGCTTGTAAATGATTCATTGATTGTGTTGAGTCTGCAAATCCAAAGCACAAGCTTGGACTCAGTCTTACATTATTGTTTTAATGGTCTTTTGAGATGTATGTTTTTTATTGTCATAAAGGTGGATATAAAGCGTATGCTAGATCCCAAGATTAAATTATTCAATAGTTTTAATAATTTATAAATATAAATGAAAGTAATTGAAAGATATAACATTATTTACTTTTGCGTACTTCCTAGTTTATCATTTTATTTCTATATATTACCTTCTATATATATTCACTGAAAGTTAGGCATCGATATTTTGGTGCTTTCATATAGGGATTCCGCTCACACCCAGTTTGGGTCAAGCTTTTAGACCCAAAAATATTATATGGTTGTAGGTATAGATAATGGAAAGTTCCTTACTTCATCAGGTACTTGATTTTCGTTGGATCTGGAGAGCATGGGAATGAGCTAAGGCTTGCAATGCTGTGGACTTTAATTTTCTAAAATTTGGTTTCAGTATTATATTCCAGCATTGTGATTTGTTTATCTTCTTTCCCAGAATCTTGTAACATGGATCGTTTATTTATATATATGTTGCAGTTGTTTATACTATCAGTTTCATGATGTTTATTTTTATATATGGTATTACTTCTTCGGCTGTTATTTTCTATTTTTTCTATTGTGTTAATCTTCCCATGAGGTCATAGTTTCTTCAATATTTCACCCAAGGCCATATCTTCTAGTCAGTAGCCTCTGGAATTCGAGGAAAATTTCTTGAGTCCATGTGACCAACCCGATACGAGCCACCATTGGGCGACACCCGGATCTGGGACGTTACAAAGTGGTATCAGAGGAATTTCTTTTCTGCTTTGTATTATAATTTAGAGACAATAGATAGGGATAGTAAGGAATGTGTAGTTGGTAATAAGTCCTCCCTTAGAGTAGCTAACCCATGTACATATAAAACCACTTTACCATGAATATTGATTTTTTTTGGTTTTACAATTGTTAAAATTGATTTTATTTAACCGTTGGGTGATACACTTGTTTTATGATATTATGATTTATATCATTGTGGATCTATTTCGGTTCTGACCTGATGATATGAGGGTATGAAATCTCATGAATCATATAAGTTCTTTCTAGGGATCACTTGTCATGCATTCTTATCATTCAATTTAGGATGAATTTTTTATTTAATGTTGTTGTTGTAGATGTTGGGCTAAATATGCATGTTGTTGTGATATATTCCATGATAGATATTCCTACTATTTTTATAGGGTATTGGAAATTGTAATGTTTCATTTGGATGGATACCAAACATTGATCCCTTAGGGGTTATGGGACCTCCTGGATCAGAATTTAGTAGAATGGATTTGAAATTTAATTGAATTTTTTCAAGTTATGATATGAATAATGATTCCAAACATTGACTTGTGGGAGTATAAGATATAAAGGGTTGTAATTTATCCTTCCTGGGAAAAAATTCTATATTTTTAGGGGTTATAGAGGATTTTAATAGGCTTACTTTCCGGAAACCCCGACAACACAGCTTCTGGTATTATGAACACATGCCATTTGTTGTTCTGTTCGGGAAGAAATAACTTTTCTTTAATACATTCAGTTTATTATATATAAACGTCGTGTAGTCTTTAACCATGTAACTGACTATGTGAAAATAGACACAGTGTAATAAATGTTTGGAAGAAAACATCATGTCTATATTATACATGTCCTGTTATAAATATTGTGTGTTCAGCCGTGTGACTAACGACACGGGTGGATGAAACATAGGTTTTACACACCGTGTCCTATTCTTGCATGTTGTGTAGAGTCAACCATGTCTCTGACCATGGAACTATCGACATGGGTGGTTAGAACATAAGTAGTACACATCGTGTCTAGGATGAACACATAGTGTAGTGTTACCCATGAGAGAACCATGTGGCTCGAGCCGTGTAGAAGAACTTGGGAAGGAGGAAAAAATTCAAGTAAATGTCATGTCTGAGGATGAACATGTTGTGTGTATGGGTGTTACACGACCAAGTTTGGCAGTGGTACACACCATGTTAAAAACATAAGGGAATACTCCTTGTAGGTTTTATACATGCCGTGTAACCATGTTTTGTAGAACATAAATGTTTCTTCTCTTTCTCCATTCTTGCACTTCTTATTTTTTGTCCTTGATAATCTTGATCTGAGGTGTGGATTTGACCATTCAAATTCATGCCACTGAGACATCCCCTAGTTGTATGCTCGGTGCAGGGCGATGACCAGGCACCAAAACTGGTAGATCAGGGACTACCAATAGAGCCTCCCATACTTCTATCTTGGCACCAGCTGTTATACTGGCTTCAGGTGATGATGCATAGTTCCAAGAAGGCTTTTTGAGGATGTTATAGAATTTTTAGGGAGCAATGTATCTTTCCCCATCTATGGTAGAGATGACACGAGTGTTCCAATAGTAGTATCCTCCCACTTTTTCTAGGGATGAAAGACCACCGACAGTAGAGTCATGGTTGGAGGTCATGCTAGCTGTATTTGAGAATCCGGAGACACCTACGAAGATGAGGTTGAATCATACTATGTACATGATAGATGATTCCTACAAGATATGTTGGGATGTTATCTCATAGGTAGTATGTCCTCCGAATATGGTTTGGGAAGAGTTTTTGAGGATCTCCTATGATTACTTCTATCCCGATACATTGAGGGCCAATGGATCTCGAGATTTCTTGAATTTGTAGTAGGGATCTCTTTCAGTGATGGATTACTAATTTCGTTTTATAGAGGATCAGCACTTCAAACCTGTTGTATGAGGTGACGAGTTATATTTGTGTAGGTGATTTGAGGATGCTCTCAGGTATGACATCCATTAATGGTTGAATATCTTCAGGATGACTTCAGTGATAACTATATTGAATCATGTGCTAATTATCGAGCATAATCTGAGTGATTTGGGAGATACGATCTAGGGTAGTTCAACATCTACGGTTGTTACTCCTTTAACTAATATCATGAAGTTCCATAGGGATCCTTGATGTGATGTTTCATCAGGTATCTAGGGGGTATGCTACCAGGGTGGGGAGATTGGGAATACGATACCACAATGCCCAAAGGACCTAGTGGAGAGCCGATCTTCCAGCAAGATGGGTCATCTTATGCATTTTTTCTGATTTTTCACACTAGAATCTAATGATAGAGCTTTTTTTATGACTCCACATTCAAGAGTAGAACCATCAGTTTCTCATTAGTCAGGGAATTGGAGTTCTTCCAGCCATTCAGGCTGAGGAGGGGGACATGGTCATGGTATCAAATTGGAAAGCTTTTAGCGATAGTGGGGTGATTCATCACAGGGTAGTCAGGAAGGAGTGCAGGGCTAAATTATAGGTCAAATTTTTGTAGTAGTTCTATATAACTAGAGTAGGATCACATACCCTCTATAGTTAGAGTTACGATTCTAGTTTTCTCAGTTTTATCTTCTGCACTTTTTGATACAAGGGATTCCTATAGTTTTATATTTGTTTCTGTTGTGAAGAGGTTTGGGCTCTGTATCTTTACTTATAAGGACGTTATGATTCTAGACACTATTTTTGGGCTTAGAATGACTAGTGTATGTTAGTTCATGGAGTTCCCTCTTGAGGTTGGTGGGTGTCACTTCTCATGGGAATTATTTTTCTTAGAGATTACATGCTTTGATATCAATATCAGAATGGATTGGTTGGTCTCCTTTCATGCCTTTGTTGCTGCTATCACCGCAGGGTGAGTTTCACATCACTAGTGGGTGGGTCTTTTCTATACAAGGTTGAATCATATTTTTAGGGGAGTAGAGCTGGACCCAATCATCCTGGCTTGGGAGGAATTATAACCCAAATTTATAGTTTATATCTTGATGACTAGGGGACTTCACAGATGCACATTACTCCCGGGGCGGATCATTTCAAAGATGTCTTTCCATATGGATTTTTAGGATTACCTCCAGAGAAAGAGGTAGATTTTTCATATTCATCTTGTTTTAGGAGCGGCACCAGTGTCTATTCCTCCTTATAGGATGGTTACCCCAAAGTTACATGATCTCAAGAGGATGTTAGAGGAGTTATAGGAAAAGGGTCTCATCCCACCTAGTATATATTATTGGGGTTTGAATGTCCTTTTTGAAAAGATGTTGGATGGTACCCTCAGACATTATGTTGATTACTAGAAGTTGAACCAATTGATAGTCAAGAACCGATATCCATTGCCGATGATTAATGATTTATTTCATCATATATGAGGATCCCAGTTTTTCATGATGATTAACATGAGATATAGTTATCATCAGTTTCATGTTAGACTATCAGATATACCTTTTATGGCCTTTCGGAGCAGGTATGGTCTATATGAGTATTTGGATATACCATTAGGTCTCCCGAATGCACCGAATGTTTCTATTTCACTAATGAAACAAGTTTTCCATCCTTAATTGGATTCATTTTTGGTATTCTTCATGGATGATATCTTGGTGTACTCTCACACTCGACATAATCGTGCTTCCCATCTTGAGACTGTATCGAGTACAGTGAGAGAGAATCAGTTATCTGAAAATATCTTAAAATAACACTTTTGGATGGATCAGATACACTTATTGGGACATGTTATCTCATAGATAGGTGTATATGTAGAACCATAGAAAGTTAGAGTAGTAGTTTTCTGGGAGCATCCGAAGAACGTATTTGAGGTATGGATTTTTCTGGGTTTGCTAGTTACTATAGGAATTTTATACAATATAATTCATTCATAGTAGCGCCACTGAAGGTCCTGACTAAGAAAGGTAAAATGTTCTTGTGTACAGATTCCTACAATTCATCCTTTTAGATACTGAAAGGGAGATTATCTTCAGCATCTATAATGATTTTTTAGATCCAGAAAAGTGTTAAACCGTTTAAAATGATATATTAGGTATCATTCCAGGGTCAATTTTTATTTAGGGAGAAGAAGTCTTTGCGTATGGGTCTCGGTAGTTTTGGCCCCATGAGAGGAATTATCCAATGCATGATCTCAATTTGGATGAATTTGTGCATGATTTAGGTTGTTGGGGATATTATATTTTGGGAGTGAATTTTGTGGTATACATTGACCAAAAAAGTCTCAAGTATATATTAACTCAGCATGACCTGAATTTGTGATAGTGAAGGTGCGTTGAGTTCCTTTAGTCTTTTTTCTTTGAGATTGCCAACTCACCTGGGAAGGGAAACACAATGGATGATGTATTGAGCAAGATGACTTAGATATAGGATGTTCATGATTTATTAGTGAGTGGAATCTTATGGATCTATTTTCACAGATGAATATGGAGGTACACAAAAGATAGGGGCTGAAGTTTCTCTCTTTTATAGTTGTTATCTCGACTCTACTGGATCGAGTAAGAATGAGGAAACTCTCTAATCCCGAAGGCCTAGTCCTAAGGGATAGTGTGTCAGGTTAGGAAACTACTCCTACGTAGATTGTGGATGAGGAAGAGGTCTTTAATTTTCATGGGTGCGTATGGGTGTCACCAGACATATGTGATGAGTTGATGTGGGGTTTTCATTCCTCAGTTGGGAAGTTCATCCTACTGTCACCATGATGTATCGATATCTACACTATCAGTATTTGTGTCCAGGTATGAAGAAGGATGATTTTTGTTTTATAATGATATGTTTTTCCTTTCAGTATTGGAAGGGGAAACATCATTGACCGGTAACGATTTTATAGAAGTTGTACATTCTGGAGTGGAAGTGGAATGATGTCGCTATGGATTTCATGATAGTTTTACCAAGGTCACCTCAAGGGAATGCTATGGTATTGGTTATCATCAACAAACTCAAGAACGTTTCACATTTATTACCAATTAAGGAATCCTTCGGTGTTGATGAGTTTGGAAGGTTGTACATCCAAGAGATTGTATGGTTGAATGGGATTCCTCAATCTATTATTTTAGAAAGGGACGCCTAGTTTACTTCTCATGTCTGGAACAGACTATAGAAGGATTTGTGTATATAGGTAAATCTATGTAAAACATACCATACCTAGATATATTGTCAGTCTAAGAATACAATTTAGGTTTTTGGGGAAATGCTTCGAGCACGCATCCTAGATTTTTGGGGGTCTTGGGGGAGACACATAGCCGTAGTGGATTTTGCCTACAATAACAGTTTTTTGGTGATGATTCAGATGGAACCTTATGAGAAATTATACGATAGGCCATGTTGATCACCCATATGTTGGATGGAGGCAGGAGAGTCAACTATCATGGGTCCTCATCTTTTCCCAAAGAACATGGAGCAGGTGGAGTTTATTTGGAAGCAGATTTCTACAATAAAGACATTCCAAAAATCATATGTCAATCGGCGTTGATGCCCTCTAGAGTTTGAGGTAAGGGATTAGGTTTTCTTATGTGTTACACCGAGGTTAGGACACATGAGGATTATGAGATAGGGGAAGCTTTCCCTGAGATACATCAAACTGTTTGAGGTTTTGGAGAGAGTTAGGATGGTTGCTTATCGGTTGTAGTTTCCTCAAATGTACCGGGATATGCACAACCACTTCTATGTTTCTCAGCTATGGTGCAACTTTTCAGACCCGTATCACATTTATTAACCTACATAGGTTGTGGATCACAACACAAAAGTTCTCCATGACTATTTTGTTCCTATATTATGGGTTCTATGGCATCATGGTCTAGTACAAGACGAGACTTGGGTGAGGGAGTCAGACATATTTCACAGTGTCCAGAGTTGTTTGAAGTTTCTTATTTGCCACCCTTGGATGGGAAATTCGGGGATGAATTGATTTAAAAGGGGAATTTTTTATGCACCCATATTTTTTTCAGGTATGGATCTTTGTTTTTGGTTTTTTTAGGAAAAAGGAAGATTTGTAAATTTTCTAAATGCACGCCATGTACTCTTGAGAACACATCGTACACCTAGTTGATGTGCATAAATGTATGGTGTCCATGTAATGGACGAGTACATGGAAATGTATGTGACTTGGATGACCACCTAAAGTGGGAGCTGTTTGAGGATAGTACACAGCGTGTACATTAAATGAACACGCTCTGTACATCTGTTTTTATTCGATTAATCGACTCAGGGTCATGTCTCATTTCTTGAAACCTCTTCTTCTTTCCATGTCTTATATAAGAGAGTGATATATTTACAATGATCTTCAATATAATCTCATTCATTCATTTGAGATTCGTTTAAGACACTGTTGGGTGTATTGGATTCCCACCAGTGAGGTATCTCTTCCCTTAGAGCCTCTCTTCCTGATTTCTCCTCTCATTTTGAGTTATCGAGGGTTGATCGTTTTTACCCTTTTTGTAGATCTACATCATCTAGACCTATTTAAGGGCTGATATTCAAGTTTTTCATCATAAAACATCAAGGTAGGTGGTTTGTGACTTTAATTGATTGTCTTTGAATTATATATGCTAAAAGTGTCGAATACCCTTGTTTTGTGTATTGTGTGTTTTGGATGTAAACCATGTTTAATTCCTTACGTGGTTTATTTGGTTGAGAATGATTTATTGATTATGAATGGGGTTTTATACAATGATTATGAATGTGTTTCCCAGGTTTGATTGATTATGTTTTTGGGTATAGGGATCATGTTAGGATGCTTTGTTTTCCATGCCTAGTGCTATTAGTAAGAAGTTTCTTTTTATATGAGACGCATGTGTTTGAAATTTTGAAAGTTGAACAAACAGAATTGACTATGATAGCTACCTGACATAAGGTCATTTAAGTATAATTGTTGTTATTATTGACCAGAGGCATTGACGGTGAGAGCTATCATGGGGTCATTGACTAGAGGTGTTAGACTGTGAGAGCTACCCAGAGGGTCATTATTAAAGGTATGTTGGACCATGGTGAATTGACTATGAGAGCTACTATAGGGTCATTATAATTATTGTTTCTATGCATACCAATCAGTATTGACCGTGAGTGCTACATAGCTGGTCGTTTGTAATTGATTAGTGCAATGTGGGACCAATGGGGTTCAACTGTGAGAGATTTCCCAGAGGGTGTTTATTACTTATTGAACTGATGATATGTTAAACCAAGGGGGTTAGACTGTGTGAACATTCCTATTGGGTTACTTGTCAATGATTGATTTATTGGGATGAGCCTACCATGCCAAAGCACTTGCTTGGACTTGGTCTTACTTGATTGTTTCGATGGTCATTTGTGATTTCTATTTATTATAGTCATAAATGGGGTTATATAGGTTAGGGTAGATATTGAGGTTACATTATTCAACAGTTCCAATAATATATAAATGTAAATGAAATTAATTGAAAACTGTAGGATTTTTTTACCTTTGAGTACTTCCTAGTTTATTTCATTACTTCTTTATATTACCTGTTATACATATTCACTCATAGTTAGGCATAGATCTTCTGGTGGTTGCCTACTAGGATTCATCTCACACCCTATTTGGGTTATGATTTTAGACCCAAACAGATTATATGGTTGCATGTATAGATAACAGAAAGTACCCTTCTCCATTAAGTACTTGATTGTCATCAGAGTTAGAGAACATGGGACCAAGATAAGGCATGTGATGCTATGGAGTTTACTTGTCCATACTTTTGTTTTAGTATTTTATTCCAGGACTGTGACTTGTTTGGATGCATTCTTAGACACTGGTTACATGCATCATTTATTTATTTATATGATTCAGTTATATATACTATCAGTCTTTTACTATTTATTTTTTTATATGGTATTACTACTTGTGCTTCTGTTTAATATTTTCTTCCACCATATTACTCTTCCAATATTGAAATAGTTTCCCCACTATCACACCCATGGACCTCACTGATAGTTGGCATCCTATGGCATTCGAGGAATTATGCATGAGGCCATGTGACCAATTGGGTATGGGTCACCTTTGGGCGGCACTCGAATCAGGGACGTTACATCCACCATTATGTATTCCTTCATTATAAATTCAAATATTTATTTTCTATTTGATTATTTGATTAGTTATAATATTCACAACCAATATTCAAGCTCATGTAATAATTTATATGTAATTATTTGATCATATTTTATTCCTTTTATAATATTATCTAGATATTCATCAAATGACATGTGATATAATTATTTACCATGTCATATTTATTATTATTTATTTATTCATATATTTTACTATAAGCTTACACTTACTAAGCAACTAAGCTCAACCCTTTCTTATATTTTATTAACTCTAAGATACCATAATGTATTTTGTGACTGATATATAGATATATGATAAGGGTAATAATAAAACTATTATGGAAAATTACTTTGTTATTTTATGTTTTAATATTTAATTTGAATTTCATTTATGTGTCTAGTTTACTAAGATTACTAAAATATTTAGTCATCTGGGATGTGAATCCTTGTACCTTATTCCAATGTTATAAAACAGACATCAGCTCTAGGATATTGGGGTTAGATTCACTTCAATTGGTATGGATGTAAGTTTAATAGAAACATTCGGAACATCATTTATCAAAACATTGATTATGGAATAAAACCATATGATTAAATTTTAGGATATATATAGAAGAATATCCTAATTTTTTTGTAAGGAATAGATTATATGTTTTTCCTATAAAATAAATCTTTGTATGGATACTACAAGTGTTTGTTTTTTTCAATAGATATGTATAGGGTTAACAACTCTAAAAAGGGTATATTGAGCATGACCGGATTGTCACATAGTGCATGACAACACACCTTATTGTGCCCCTGTTTTGACACTCTTGGGGGATATGCTTTAGATAATCCAAATATTCTTTACCAAATATTAGAAAGTATTTGAAAATAAAGATATCCACAATGAAACCATGTTTATGATTATAAAATTATATAGGCATATATTTTCAATTTATGATATGTGTTTCCCTAGTTTGAGGATTATAAATTTTGTTTAACAATATTATGATCTAATCTACTGTTTAAAATTTTTTAGAAATGGTTCCTAATGGAATAAATGAGAACTATATCAATTCACATACTCCATATAGAGATTTTCCTCCTAGAAATGATAATGAATCTGAATATAGAGCTTGAATTGATCCAATTATATCAATATTTTGGCAACTGAATCAAGTTATGAGTAACAAACATTCCCGTATGGAGTATCCTACCAAACCAACACATGGTGTAAAATTATAGACCACTTAATGTGTCATTAATTTCTATTATTCAATGGGACTACATATCCATTTTTAACCGAGTAAAGGATAAATTGCAAAGAGAAAATATTTTTCAGATTACGAATTAATGAAATTGTAAAAGTTGTCATGGGATTTTATCATCACATAGGAGATTTGTATAAATAGTGGTTATTGATTAGAGACATAAATATTAATATGAAATAGAAAATATGAAGTTAAAATAGTTTAATTAAATATTCATGGGAAAATATTTTCTTTATAAGCAATGATTAGATACGGAAATACAGTTCTTGAGTCTAAGAAAAAAGAAGAGGAAAATGTGACTAAGTATAAAGTTATCTTTACAAGGTCAGCAAGGGATGATTCAGACTACGTACATAATCCAAATAGTAATATTGACTATTTATTTTATTGGATTAACAAAATTATCTGAAGAGAACTAGTCTCCCAAATATTCTCATCATATAAGGACATTGTATCATGTTATATCAAGATATATAAAGAATTATAAAAGTATTATGGCTTCAAAGGGAAGAAATATAATAAGAGGATGGAAAATAAAATAATAGATAAAGGGAATAATGGAACTAATGGTTTTTCAACATGTGATACTTGTAAAAGGAAACACCTTGGTACATGATTAAATGAAAAAATATTTTACTTCTATTTTTGAGATAAATGCCACCATGCTCATGATTGAAAGGGAATGAAGTGTGAAATTAATCTACTATAATGATATGGGGAGCTAAGAAAACAAATTCTCCAAGCATTAAGGTAAAATACCTCAAAAGGAGCTATGGGTTTATGGTAAATCCTATTCTACTACTATAGATTAAGTGGAATGGTTACTTTTATTTTTTATTTGGATCTAATAAATATGTTATAAAAGTATTTTATTAATGTCATTCAAAAAACATATTAGTAATTTATAACATTAATATTTCATTACGGATTTTAAAGAATAAGTTAAACGGTACTGATGACTATGAAAAATGATTCAATGGTAAGTTTAACTTCATGGAAAACACATTATTGAAGGAAAGATAACCCTTAATATGTTCCTAATGTTGAGATAATTATACTAGGATAAAGTGGTTATTGATATCGATAAATTAAATTGTATATTACCAACTACTTGGGATCTGATTAAGGATAAGTTCATTTTAGAAATTCTGATTCCATCTTTCTAAAGTTATAGTAAAGAATATTTTTGAAGGGTTGTAAGGATAACCATATATGAAATGGTTTAATTATAAATGTGGTTGAGGTTTTAAATATTGGTGGATTACACCACCATATAATGATTCTTTCATATTGGATAACTAGTACTAACAATTTTTTAAAAATAATAACTATATATCAGAGTAATTAATAATCATTATACTATTTATATTATGATCCTTAAAAAAATAAATTTAGTGATTTTGGCATAAAAAATTAATTTTATGATATTCATTTCATGGATTATACAATTAATTACACATTGATCAAATCATAACCAAAGGATGAAATTGTTCTTATTAAATAGAAATTTATCATGTAAATATATTTTCTTATAATATTAAACAATTAAATATTCCTGAAATTTTAAAAAAATATTTGAAATTTTAAAGAAAGATTTGAAATTTTTTTATCCTGCTAACATCATATCAGATGAATAATATGGCCTTTAAAATCATTTCAAATTTACAATTTTTAGGCTCATAAATTTCCATTGATCATTCACTTTCTTGTGATCAATGACCTCTATAACTCTCTATAATTATATATGATTTTCTTTCATGTCCATGTTTTAATTAACCCCCTATATTATCCTACTTGGAAACCCAGTTATGTGTTAATACATATGACCATAATACTTCGATTTCTCTCATATTAAGAGGATGTTTATTTAACCCTTTTACGGTGTAGGATTTTTCAACAATGGTATTTCCAAATTTCAAAAGCACGATTACCATGATCAAGTTCAAATTATAAGGATGAAATTTATTTAAGGTGGGGAGAATATAACACCCACATATTTTACAATATGAAAATTGTTTTATATACCCTGTATGATAGGAAACACCATTCTTAGAATATAATATAACACATGATACTTTTCAAAAAAATTCATTTTAAACAAATTTAATACTTTTTAAAGCATATAGAACACAAAACTCCAAGTTAAAATAAACTATATTATATTATACCATTAAAAAATAGCTATTAATTTGGAATGAATCAATAGTACTAACTAAATTGTGAAAATAATAGTTTTATAATGAATATAAATAAAATAAGAATCATTTTAAAAAATGAATTGTTTTCCAAAAAGGTGTATTTTTTTTAAATATTGTTTCGTTGTTCATTGTGGAAATAATTTTAAAAATATTTTTTACCAAATTTAAAAAAAAAATTGAAAAAATAAACTTAATATTTTTTAAATCATAATATCGAAATTAAATTAGGGTTTATTGTTTTTTATTTTTATGAAATGTATCATTTTTCAATGAATAGTGAAAAATACTAAAATTTATTTGAGGAATTTCAATTCGTTTAATTTATTTATAAAGTAAAATTATATTTTAAATTGGTTTTAAAATAAACATAGTTCAATTATACATCTAATAATTCAAATTATTTCATTTTATTCAATTTCATGTTGATTTTTCATATAAAAACTTTTAAAATTTTGAATATTTTCTCTCTAAAACCTTGCTTTTACATCACATCTGTGAGATTAGTTTAAAACTAAATTTTTACACTTAAATTAATGAAATTTTGAAAAAACGGATTCCATATTTGTAATAATAATAATTTGTATTACAAAATAAATTAAACCTTTTTTAAAAAATTCATCGTAAAATTAGTAAAAACTATTTACTGTGGTTAAGTAAAATTGGATTTACCAGGGGTTAAATTAAGAATTTTAGGGTTAAATTGACCAAAGAATTCTATAAAAAATATTTTATATGTATATTTACATCGTATAATTTATATTAATATATAATACTCTATTTTGTACCCTTTTGGAATCTAAAAACTTGGGTACACATTTTTCTTTCCAAAATTTTCATGTGTGCCACTTACCTCACTTATAAAAGTCCACAACCTCTGCCCTCTTCTTTACATCTTCCCGCCTTTTCGGATCCACCAATAAATAATCAAATAAAAACCAAAATTCCATCCCCTATTCCTATAAGACTTATTTTGGGAGTAAATACTACCTTGGAATGCTTGGGTGAAAATCTAAGGATGTTTCCTAACGAAGTTTTAGCATTCTAATTGAGAATTTTTATTTTATTTATTCCTCAACCTCCTTAAATTGTTATTAAACATAATTATATAATAAAATAACTATATTAAATAAAAATAAATGTTTTTTATTAATTTAATTACCTAAAACCATCCACACATCCATCAAATGGGTTATGAAATCATCAATTGTCTATAAGGCGGACTACCGCCTCGTGAACTAATGTCATTCATATTTTAATTTACACATCTCATAGTTGGGTATTATGGTGGATATAACATATATATATATATATATATGATATTTATGAAATAATTATATCACATGACACTTTATATCCTATATACTTTTTTTAATTTACATTTTATAGGGGAAATGATACTGTTGCTCGGGTGTAAGTTGGACTATGGCCTCGCAATGTGATGTGATTACTTTTTCATATTTTATTTATACGGATGATAATAAGGATAATGTTAAGGCATATTTATGATATAACTGAAATAATTTTTATATTAAGGAAATATTTTTAGTCTAAAAATATAATATTTCATTTTTTACAATAAAAAATGATAGCATCGTTGATGTATTTGTGGACTACAGCCTTCGTGAAGTGATGTGACTCTATTTCATCAAAAAAACACATGGATGATATATATAATTATATTTAAAGAAATAAAATATGATATATTATATTGTTATAATTACTAAAATATGACATATTACTTAAATTCTTTTTATAATGATCATTATAAATTGGAAGCATTACTCGTGTGTATGTATGACCTACCATATCTATGATTGTAATAGAGTTTATTTTACATAATAATAATTCAAGATTGGTTTGAAAATTATAATTGATATATAAATATTATAATTAATTCATGATAATTATACTGTATAGGTTTAAATAATTATATCTTTGACCATTTTTAACCTTCCAAAGTCATTTTTGACACATAATCCAAATATCTACAAAATATTCATTGTAAACGTAATTGATTAAGTAAGCATATATAACATAGTAATAAGTAAAATAAAAGGAATAACAAACATGAAAAGGTTTATTAATAGGGTAAACAATTAACATAAGTTTATCATTCCTGATGATAATGAACATAAGAGGTGAGTAAGACTTAAGTTAAGAGTTTCTCATCTCACATTTAATTCTATGAGACATACACCATTCTCAACACGTATTTATTTTGTGTGGTGTATATAATACCCTTTTTTATGTTTTATAATAAATAAATTTATCATAATGTTCTTTAATGTTTCATTTAATTTTATTTCATACAAGGGTATAATGACACAAATGTTACCATAGTGGTTAGAGTTTATTTCACAATCTTATCAATATTTGGGATTGTTTTTGTTTAAGTCTCCCTTGCGAAAATTATTCAATGTTTTTATCTGGGAATACATGTACTTTATTATCGTAAACTTATTCATGATACATGAATGAAACAATACTATTTTTTTCACTCTTTGGTACATAATATAATTGTGAATTTTGTTTAAAAAAATATGATTTCATTTTTCACTTATGTTAGAAACCAATTTTCTTCCAAAAACAATATTTCAAAAAATTCTATCAAAAATGTATTATAATTATAGAAATGATTTATTAAAGACCCATTTACCCATTTTTTACTTTAGAATAGTTTTGAATTAATATTCTTGTCAGTTTCTAAATGAGGCACTTTTCTAACATTTCTATAGTGCAAACAGAATGTTATTTTTAACTTATAAGACATGTAAAAAATTAACCACCATCGTGAATATAATTTATTATAATATTAACTTGAATGATTAAAATTTTATTATAAAATAAAATATTTTCAGTAATATTTTTGGTAATTTTTGGTTTCTAAAATTTATTTTCAAATAAAATAATTTTGACTATATTTTATGAATTTTCTAGTTTCAAATAAAGAAGGATAATTTTTATTGAAGGGTTCTTTTCAAAAATAAATGTTTTAATTGATATTTCAAAATCATTTTCCATCTGAAAATACATTCTATGATGTGATTTATTATTTAATGGGGATATAATCCAATGTTACCATCCATTTTATTTATTCGGATGGTTTATTATTAGTTTGACTTGGGATGTACTATGTTGATACCATTTATTTTACATTTAATTCTTTATGATTATGATTATTGATTGTAGAAAATATTTATATTTCATATGCTGGTTTAAAAAAAAGGTTTGTGTTTATTATGTTTTAATCCTTTCATATAAGGAATGCATTGGATCTTGTAAGTGATGTGAGGGGCCTGTTATAACCCCTCAATGCATTGGTGGGTCTTATAAGACAAAATAAATATGGTTTTATCCAAGGACATAACCATTTATATAGATTTCATGGAATAATCCTAAATGGTATTAGAAGTCATTTCACAATCCTCCATGGTATTATATGTCTTGTAATAAATCTCAATGGTATGTTTTAGATTCTTATCAATATGTATCCCATCAATATGAATTATATTATTGACATTTCATGTGATTATTCAGTTAGTTATAATATTCAGAGTGACGTTTCAAGTTTACATGATTATTTATATAGATTTATTTGATCATTTTTATTCCCTCCATATTATGATCAAGTAATTTGATTAATGTTTCATTATTCAGTTTTTTACCTTTTTAAATTGATTACGCATTATTTAATCATAGATTACACAATTCTCTTACAGTTAAAAAGTATCATATGTAACCAATTTTTTATATATTATTTTTCTTAGGATATCAGGAAGTATTTTTTTAATTGATGTGTAGGGATACATGAAGCAGAAGAATGTAATTATCAAAGAAAATTACTTTTGTATTTTAGGTTTTAAAACTAAATGTGAATTTTAATTATATATCTATTTTACCAAGAATACTAAATTATTTTGTACATAGGTATATGATTCCTTGTACCTTATTAAAGTATAATAAATAAGACATCGGCTTCAGGCTATTGTGATTGGATTCAAAATAGATGATGTATCTTTGTAATAGATCCCCCTAGGGTTAATAACTGTAAAAAAATATGGTTGAGTATTAATGTGATCTTCACATGCTGCATGATTAGTGTTCCTATGAAAGAATACCCAGCTAGGAACTCCCAATGGATATGATTTTTTAATTAATGTTCTCTTTATGAGCCATTATAAAGGGATTGAAAATTTGTTTTGGATAACCTAATAAAAATATTTCCATGGATAACCTAGGTTAATATGATTGATTTATAGGTTGTTCAAACTATATCATAGTTGAAAAAAATAATAGGATGAATTGATGATTTCATAAGAGAATACATCTTATGATTGGTATTTTATATTGATGTGATCATTTAATATGATTTTCTTATATATTGTCATAATAATTTTGGTTTTAATATTTCATTGTAAATAAGAACTTAAAATGATGTTGTGGAAGGTATGTTATTAAAAAAATCCCAGGACATAGATATAGATGAATCATTGAAATAAATGGTTGAAAATATTGATATATTCATATCATGAATGAGAAAAGATATGTTATCTAGTGTTCCCTAACATTTAAATGCTTTTATCTCTATAGTAGCAACATCTTATGTTATTATCATATATTAGACACTAATAGGTATAGTAATTAGTATGTGACAATTAAAATTGTGAGGGAACAATTTATTTACGGGGAGAATGTGAAACCAAAAGATTTTATGAAACATACCCTACACATAATTTATATGTTTATAATTTTAAAATATATTTTTCTATAAAATGTAATTTTAATATATTAATAAATAACTCATAAAATATAGGAATTAAACTAAAAACATTTTATTCATTCATAGTAAGACATTTAAAAAACACATGAAACTAAGTATTACACATAATAAATTATTACTCACCCTGGATTATTATATACACTAAGTGTACATAAATTAAAATTTGACATTAATTAGAAACGAATATAATTATCTATAATAGGAGATCTCATGGATCATCTTCAACCTTGAGGATCACTAATAGCTAAAGAATACCTATAATGAGGAACAAAATCATGAATGAAGAAATCATATTGTGAGATATTAAATAAAAACTACGAAAATGAGATGTGTGACTTATGAAGTGTAGATGGATTTAATCAGTTTAGTAATTCCATTTATAAGAGAAAAAAAATTTCGTTATAAATAAGATAATTGGAAATATGGCCACTGAATATACATATATCCAATAGGCATCCTAATGTTTTGCATTGTTAGTAGTAAATTTATAATTATAAAAACCAGAAATACTAAATAATGAAATTAATTTATAATATTAAATTATTAAATATATATGCGTGTGTGTGTGTGGTTTGAATATTATTATTAGATTTATTATTATGATATGACCCTACCATTAGTGATGGGGTGGTGTGGGTTTTGGTGTGGTGAAGGGAATGTCAGGGGTAAAGTCCCTTTGAATATGTGTCTACTATCTTTCTTTATTTATAACATGTTTTGTTGTTGAAGATGTAATCTACCTTTAATTAATATTATATTAATATAAATTTATAATATTAATGTAATGATATTAATATTTATGGATTAAAATAATTAAATTTTTAGAGAATAGGTAGTTAATTTTATTGATAATGATTATTTAGTATAAAAGAAATAATTTTTAGTTAATAAATTCTAATGTGTTTCATTTTTTTAACCTAATAAATTAAATTTAACTCATTTAAAATACTATTATATTGGATCTAATTTATTGACATTATTTATATTATAAATTGATCTGAAATAATATCAAGGACACTTAAAAACAATATTTTTTTAATAAATATAGTTTTTAATTATCTTTTTTCATTGAAAAACTAAATTTATAAATATTATAATTTTTTAATTTATGAAATTAATTTTATTTTTTGATTTCAGTATGTTAAAAATAGATAAATTTTAATTTTTTAAAGAATTTATGAAAAGATTTATTATTTAATTGAATAGTGAAAATAAATTTTTTATTAAATAACATAGAATTTATAAAGTTATGATGAAATAATAAAAACTAAAAAATTTTATATATAATTTTTCATATCTAAGAATATATTTAATGAATAAAATTATTTTATTAAAAATATAAATTCAAATTTTGAAAAACTATGTCAAAAATTTTGAAAAATAATTAATATTTTATTGTAATAAATTTTTTTCTTTTTCATTATTTTTCATATCAAAATGTTTAATAATGTTTTGTATTTATATCTAATAGATATAAAAATTTTTGTGTTAATAATGAACTTATTAATGTAATTGAGATCCATAGCATTGATAATTTTATCCTAATCATTATTTATATGCTTAAAAATATTATTTTTCTCGGAATGTTATTTCAAAAAATTAATTTCTTATTTTGAATCACTAGTTACAAATTATATAATATAACCCATTTTAGTTGTATGCATAAAAAATGAATTAGGAAAAATTGTGTTACCGTAGTAAATTAAAATTATGTTAAATAGTGTTTAATAAAGGCTAAAAATATAATAAATGTTAAAAACCTATATTCATATGAGTGGATGATGGGTTTATTGTCCTTTCCCCATACCCACAACCTTATTGGATCCTTTTGACACTTGTATAGTGACATTAACATTTATATTATTATAAAAAATCAACTCTTCTTACTTGTAAATATAATCCTTCTTAGCCTATTTCTCTACCCATTATAAAGTATTAGATAGATCAAAACCCTTATGTATTCTCTAATCAACCATTTAACCAAATTCTAATAGCCTTTTTCTTTCAAAAATACAAATCTATATTGTGTTAAGGTGTTACCCAAAGGATAAAATACAAAGGGGATGTAATGTTCTCAACCGAAATCCCTTAATTATTTTCTTCTTTTACACTCTCATATCTATTATACCCATAAAATTATGATAAAATTAGTATTATTAACATTATGAAATGTTATTATACTGTTGTAATATCTATTTTTTACGTTCCTCTAAAACCATTCAATAAATAATGATGACATAATACATATGTACATGCTACCACATCAATGTATGTGGTGTTTTATTTTTCAAAAACTCCTTAAATGGATCATAAAATAGAGTTATTTAATTAAAAAAATATATTTCTAGTATTATTAATATTAAAAAATGATATTTATTTTGTTTTTATAGACCCTCCATCTCTATAGAAAATTAAATTTCCATCAGTGTGTATGTACGGACTACAACCTCCATAGAATGATATATTTCATTTTCCAAAAACACATAACATGGATGAATTTAAAAATTTATTTCACATTTAAGAAATATATTTATGATACCAAAAATATTATTGAAATACAATATTGGATATATAATTAGTGATATTAATAATGAAATATCATAGTAAACTCAACCGCCAAAAAAGAACATATTAATGACCCTTTTATAATTTTAATCAATTTTTGAAAAACTATAGAACTGTAACGAAAATTTCTAATTGAATTATAAATGAAATGGAACTGTTAAATTTTTTATATTATTAAGATATTTTAGAAATTTTTTAACCATTTTCAATATGTAGATATATATTTTTACATTTTTTAATCAAAAACCCACAAGTAAAATAAATATGTGAAAACTATATTATAAATAACCTATAGATGATAGTAAATGGGACATATAAAGGGAAATGATGATGAAACAAGGATATAAAGGATGTATTTTATAAGCTAGTTTTATTATTTATGAATCTATGAGCAATCATATAGCAAATCAACAACTATGATAAGGGTTTCCATATCTCATTTTTGTTTCTCTATGATATGCTTTGTACTCTATAGTTGATTCCTTTTTTCAATATAAATATTTCCCATAGAAGTATTTTTTTTAAATATATCTTCAAATAAACCAGATTTAAAAATTTAACTCATGTTATACCATTATGGGGTTTTTATTTGATATATAATGAACTCATAAGTAATTGTGTTTAACAAATTTTCCTTCTATTTGGATCTTGAACTATCCTTTTTTACTATTATTCCTATTCACTCTTATTCTTCAATTTCTCTATTGTATACAATAACCCTTTCAACCATTGGGGAAATAAATTATTTAAATCAAAGACACCTTAAATGGTTTATTTTTTTCTACAAGTTATTACATTTTCTAGATTGATGGACATCCATTCTAACGGATTTTCCCATCCATGTCCATGTTTTTCAATCATGCCAATGATATCCTTTCCTATATGGGATCCTGAATTTTTTTTATCCTTATTTATCCTCATTTTTCGCCTTATCCTTATTCAAATTAATGTTTTATTACACTATTTTACTATGTGGGATTTAATAAACATATTTTAGAATATTAAAAGGGAATTTAATTTATTCTTATATTTCTCAATTTTATTAACCTTTTTTTGAATTTAGATTTATATATTTTAATGGTCCTAATATATTGATTTATTTTAAATTAATATATTAATAACTCCTCTCTTTTTATTATTAAAAATTTATTTTTGAAAAGTGACTATAAAATCATGACTTTTTAGAATGGTGATGGAAATGATTTCTAAGAAAAATATTTTTACTGATTTTATTTCTATATTTATCTCTATAATAGAATGATCCATTACAACTTTTGTCTCACATAATCATACACTATTTATAAACATTATTTTCTTTGAATGAATTTCCTTTTGGAATTCCTTAAGTCTCATTTCATTAATTTATGGGTTTTTATCTAGATATCTATACTTTGAATGATTGTTGAAAATTATTTACTAAACCATATTCCATTTATCTATATGGTGTGAATACCATATTCTTCATCAAATTAATTGAAGGGTATTTACCTAAATGGTTACTTTCAGTAATTGGATCCTAACTTAATTTACATGATTTAACATGTTAGGATTATTGATAAATTTTTAATAATTTCCTTATATGATACAATTTGAGAAGGATATGGTATGAATTTTCATTTCCATGGGTTTTTATGATATGATGATTGAAATCATATAGAGCACATATTTCTTATTTTTATTTTGTGATGAGTGGTACATGAATTATATGGTCCTCCAATGTGTTGGGTAGTTTTTTTTATCTAATGATATACCATATATGTTGCACGAGATGACATCCAAACAAACTATGTTATGTTGACTAAAAATAAGCCTTGAATTATGATTATGATGCAATATTTTTGTTTTTCCCACATATTTTATATTCCATGAACTTGTTATATTATTAAATTATTCCATGTTTACATAATTATCTCTTAATTTTTTTCCATGTTACATGTTTAATCATTAGAGATTAAATGTTTCTCCATCATGTATTATGGAAAATTATTATTATTTCAAGCTACTTTTAATAAGATTTTTTTTCATGCTCATGACTTCAAAATTGATTTTGACCTAACCATTATTGAAATGTTGATAATATTGAACTTATTGAAATTTTTGAGCTTAGCCATTTATTATGTTTCTATTCTATAGGTTATGATAATTATATAACTTATGATAAATATATACGTTGTTTTATTTTGGTTTAATTATGGAGAAATCTTCACCAATATTATAAAATTAGTTTCTTTTTTAGATATTTCACATGTTCACAAATCTTTTTGTTCTTAGTAGTATTTAATTATTGTGAGATTTAATTTTTATGATATTAAAATGATGTCAAATATGTAAATTTTTATCTAGATTCATCTCATTTTTTATAAAATAATGTTTTTATGGAATGTGTTTTTACAATCATACCTAAGAATTCATGTATAGGAAACCAAATTTGTGATAATGGGTTTATTAAATTTCTACAATTGATAACCAATTATAGGATATTAGAGTTTGGATCAAATGATACAAATTATAATTAAAACTAGATTATTTTGGAATACTCTCCCCTAAAAAATGAGATTACGTAGTTGTGTGTGACTTCAACCAGTACATAAGAAACATTATGAAGAGAAATAAGATTCTTTAAACAAAATTTGAGAAGTAAATGTACAGAAGTATAGAGAACTGAATTCATGGATATATTATTAAATTCATTCAATAATGCATACATCCTCATGTGCACTAATTATATGTTAAAATTGATTTCTGATGATGTAAGAATAGACTATATTCTTAATGAAAGGATGAAAAAATAAAAGAAAATATTGTTTCTTATTTTGTAGTTTGACAGTTACTTATCATTGATTAGGTAACACACATCAATAAAAAGAATTAAATAACTTCTATAGAAGTATTAATTCTATAATAAAACAGTCATCTTGGATCACTAGCCAATATGTGCTCGATTTTTAATTTTCAATTTTGTACTAAATGTTTTTATAAAAAAGTTAGTAAATTACAACTGAAATATTTAGTCAAATAATATTGACAATGATCATTGTTAATATATAAAAGAATTAAAAAAATCCACTTTATCAATCAACTCTCTAGTTGTTTCAAGGGAACCTATGTTTTCTATTAGTGGAGATCGACAGAAACCCATGTTAGGTTGTTAAAAATATGAAAATTGATGAACAAAATACTCGAAATAAATGTATTTTATAAATTTATGATCATTGAGAGATTATGAGATATTCGTACAGAAACAAAATTACATATAAGAAAAAGATTAAAAATATCATAATATATAAATTTTTAATTTAATTATTTATTTTATAAATATGGTATTAATTTTTAAATCATTATAATTATTCCTTTTAAGAAAACTCAATCCATGGTGGTTGGTACTATTCAAAGTCGAGAAGTTTTTTCCACGTGGACACTACTACAAATGGGGATTTTAAAAGTGCTAAAAACCACCATTAAAAGTTCGATAAAATAACTGTTAATTATAGAGAAGATAAAGGGGATCCCCTTTAATAGTGCTACAAAAGTGCTGATAAAGGGTTCCCTTTATCTGCTCTAAAAAATGCGATGATAAAGGACCCCCTTTATCAGCGCTATTTCGAGTGTTGATAAAGGTGTCCATTATCAGCTCTATTTTAAGAGTTGATAAACTCCCAATATATCAGCGATTAATTAGTGCTGATAAAGGCCAAGTATCATGAGAAAAGATAGCACCTGCATATCACCTGCACACCTAAGACAACACCTACACACCCAACACAAAACAGCACAAGCACACTAAACTTCTGCAAATAACAACTCCTACACAAAAACAAAGCATAGAAGAAAAAAATAGTGTGCACAAGAATTTTGAAAACAATGCTATATAAATTTACTTGAAATCAGGAATAACAAAAAAAACAAACTTCTATATACATTTCAAAAAAAATTATATGGTAACAATTATAATTATCCAACATACAGTTAAATACATTAATGTTTTATCTTTTTTTCATCCGCAATCCCCTCTCAAAAACTGTCTTCAATGGTATTAGTTTCCAAAAAAAGTATCTGAACACAAAAAAACCATTACACCTATATAATAAAACAAATATTTTTTAGTAAAACAATAATGAAATAAATAAAACATTATTATGAAAGAATAAATTAATAAAATGTCAATTTTTAATAAAATACACATTTGGGTAGGTAGGGGGCCATAAAACTAGATGATACTTTATACCTGACCTTGAAATGGGTAGGTAAGTGGCCATGATAATATACTAGAGTAATTAAAAGGAAAAAATTCCACAAATTACATCAATAAATGATTTTGGTTTTGTAGGGGGCATAAGACACAAATGGTATTTCCTTTGGATCAGAAACAACCAAATACATGAGCTCCATTTGACATGGACAACCATGATCATCATCCTCTCAGTCACTTTTAGAACCGAATTTGGCCACCATGTCCCTGGGAATGTAAACTAGATAGGAGGTAGGTGACCAAAATTTTCCAACGTCTTGAAATATCCAAGAGAAAAAATTCTCCACAGTCCTAACAACTTCAATGAATATATGAATGTGATGATAAGACTTATCTTACCTCTTCACTAGATCTATCCTAGTCAACCTTATCTTCACTAGATACCATTGTGCTATGAATTATCATTCTCTAAGTGAGGGGTGTTTAATGTGCATGTCCATTGATAGAATAAATTACAACACTATGTTCTTGGAGAAGTGAATTGACATCAATGGGCTGTTGTTCATAGAAGATTCCTTTAGGAGCGATCACACACCCAAATCCCTCTTGCGCTATTTCATCTTGACACAACACTCTCCAGACCTCTATGGTCAATTTATTTCTCCTATAGTTTTCCCTGTATTGGAATGTGAAGGGAAACACCACCATAATTAAAGAAGATCCCCCACTGACTAGAACTTCATTCCCGATAACCACATACATTGTTACCAAATCCATTGGCACCCTCCTTGTTGATTGTGTTGGATCTAAGTGCCTCATTTTCTTCTAAGATATCCAGAGAGCTGTGGGTCTTCTGGAAGAAGTTTTTTTCTAGAATCTGACTTTTTGATAATGCCAGAGCCCTTATGTCTTCCTCCTTATCCACAATTAGAAGAACTATGTGCTTTATCAGCAATGGATCCAACTAAGAATTTGAGTATGATCAGACCATGGTATCGAAATAATCCTTAGAGCGACCAAACCCCACACTATCCATAGGGAAGGTCCCCCAAACATATGTTTTCTATCAGGTGAACATTATCCACAATTTGTGATCCACTATGGGATGCATTTCTGAATGAATGTGGGGTGGAGTGGGGAATTTCATCTGAATGCACTAAACTATCTCCCAAAGTGGTATAATTCATACCACTCATATAATATATTTTAGTTAATCCAAGTTGATAAAACATCCTCACATATGGCTAAAAGATAGGCTTAGTCTATAGGATCACCCTTTACATTATTGGTAATTTCACTTGTTGGTGCTGCATATGGTATAAAAAACTAAACATATCGGTTCAATTTTCTCTTGTTCTCCTAATTATTTTGTGTGATTAGCAAGACCCCACTGATACTTTATAGAAATTTCATAAACTGGTAACTTGGAGTGTTATGAGAATTAATTAACGCATATCAACCAATGTAGGCCCTCATCCAACTCCACTGTAGTTGGAAGGGTCTGAATATTCTCAATGGGGCATACCCCTATAGATGTTGTGAAGTTGGAAATATAACATGGCTAACATGGGAAAAAACAAGATTATAATCGCACCACCTACGATAACCTATCCCATCATTGAATTGACGATCTTAAACTATTTTAATGTGATAAACCTCTTTCCTATAAGATTATCATGATGTCCACGACATCATATTCTTATTCAGACACTCATGCTAAGTCTTTTGGATAAACAAGTCGGCCCAGCTCTTGAAGGGGGTGTCAACCTCTGGATATGGGTCCTTCCCAAGGTATGTTCTAGCTAGATTGATGAGATCCTTCATAATGGGAGGATTATATTCCATGTCATCTCAAGTATATGTGGGATTAATTTACTCATCATACTTTTCTTCTAAAATCATCAAACCATAGTTCATCTTATTGTCCCATATACTGATGTTGAACTCACCATACATAAAATGAAATGTGTTCATGTATTGACTCTATAAAATGAACAAGTCTACCATCAGAATTTTGTTTCAATAATTAAGGGTTTGGTATGCCTAAATCGATTCATAAAATTCAATCTTTCTAGCTCAACCAAAAACTCTATGGAAGTACACTGAACAAAGAAGGGACAATCCTGGTTCATCCCAAATCTTCCACCAGATCGAATAACCCAGCCAAATAACCACCCAAACTTCTAATTTGATATATAATTATACTTTTTTTAATATGAATATGGTTTTTAAGCACCAAATCATGTTAAAACCCTTTAAAATCAATCCACATAGGCTTCAGAATTAACCATTAGAGATGTCTTCATTGGAGATGAAATTACCCACATATGAGATGTTATCCCTAAACATACTATTAGTATTAAGGATATATGAGGGAGGCATGATCCATTAATGAGGTGTAGAGGTCATAGTATCATTTCAAATAACAAACCAATATAAGGGAATCTAATTATAAAATTGAAAATCCATGATATTGGTTTCCATCAAGATTTTAAGATGCTCTTGAGTGGACTAAATGACTCTGCACCGGTCGAATTCCAAACAATCGACCATTGTAGTCCAATGAACTATATCCTCCTCATCATCAATTCTTTAATTCATTTATATCATATGATAGGGAAAATTTAGATTAATTATGAAAATGGGGGATTTTTTGTTAAAAATATGGACTACAGTAAGAAAGGGGAACATTACTAATTAGAAATAGCATATTAAGTGCATGACTTGTTCAATATCATGTGATCACATGACCATAATTGGATCACATGATCAAATGAACCTAGGAGATTTATATGATTACACAACCCTTGAAGTTTTATTTGATCCTGTAAATAAGAAAATAATACACGAATCATGGTTCCGGTGAATTACTTTGATTATGTAATTTGTTTACGTGATTTGATCCTGTGATGAGATCACACGATCAGTTCACATGAATAATTCATATTAAGGATCTTATGTGACACAATCACATGAAGATGCTTATGTGAAGTAGAGTAGAAACCTAAGAGTTCTCATATAGCTATGAAATATTGAGTCATTAGTGAAATAGATTTCCCATTACTCTCATATCTATAATAAATTTCATAGAATACCAAGATTATCATAGAATACTAAAAGAAAAATAGATGCCCAAGGCAATTAGTCAGTTATTCACTTCCTAATAACAAAGTCCTTTTTTCTTATTCTGGAATTTGTAAGTGAGTTGTGTATGAATATGGGCATTGTTTTGATATAGGTTCTATATGAGGTGCGTAGGCACCCAGATTTTGATGGGTATTCATATGAATATATGATGTGGGTTTATTTGATCAATTAAGGAGATATAAGATCAAGGGAAAATGATTTTACTATGAAAACATCAAGATTACCTCTATGATTGAGCAGAGGCAGCGTCATTTCTCTTCCTTCAAAGGCATGTCACATGGACAGAAATATTCTAAAATTAACAAACCCTATAAGGAATAAAGAAAATCAAATCAATGTTTCATTATATAATTTTTTGTTAAAATAGGCATATTATTTCGTAAGACTACCTTTACATCTTTCAAAACTATTTATTTGGTCCAAATATTATCAAACAACAAAACTAATGATTCTTTGTACACTTTACTACTGTTCGTTTACTACCACTTAGCCTAGAATCTGATCTGAACTTCTGATCTGGCGTCACCTTGATGCTCTCATCCCACATCATCTCTATGTTATCATCATTCAACATTCACTTTTCCTTCTCTTCATGCACCCATTTAGCTAGTAAATGGGGGCAGGAAAAGTAGTAAAAGTGAATCGTGAATGATGATATCATAGAGATGGTGTTCGAAGAGATCATCAAGGGGACTCTGGATTGGGCGTTCAGATCAGATTCTATGTTAAGCGGTAGTTAACCAAAACTAGTGAAGAATCATTAGTTTTGTTATTAAATTTGTGAGTGGTTCAAAACCAATATTCTTCCAAAACACTACATCAATAAAAATAGCTGCATAAATGACAAAAATATAGAATATAAATGATCCATTCCCGGATAGTTTATCTCTAGTTCTTTTGGAAACATAGAAATATAAATAACTAGTTTATAAGAGTCTATCATTAAGTTATTCTTCACTAGAAGGAAAAATCATTTCTAAAAAAAATATTTATAACATAAGGATATAAAACATAATAAAGGGTGATCATATATGCTCAATATGTGTAAATAAGGGATATATCAATGATCATATAAGGATAACACAAGTAGTAGGAATTCACCTTAATCCTATTTTTGTAAAATATTCCATCATGTATGATACCCATTCGTGTCTAAACACATCTATATATACTTGTGAATATGATTTTTTGTGATAGTCATGGTAGTGATAAAAAAATAAAAATACCCCAAGGATTAATAAATATTTTAAATGAACTCATAATTATTTTAGAAAATACCACTTCAAGGATGTTAGTTTTTTCATGAAATACGATCTCATTTATGAATTTACAATCATAATAACCCCAAACCTTTCTGTTTGTCTGTTTTGGACACTATAGAAACAATGAGAAAAATAACTAATTTTTTTATATGTGTTTGGATAGTGTAATATTATTATATATACAAGGATATTTTTCCAGTTGTAGATCTTGTAGGCATTCTTATCCTTAGGTCTTGGATTCATTCCATGAAGTATATGATATTGATGCACCTCCCTATCATAACAGAATCCTCATTAAAATATATTATAAATTATATAACTATATGTTTAGTTTTAAAATATTGGATCTAGTGTATTACAAATTGACAAACACCATCATGCATGGTCGGTTCGTTACATATTCATTCATTGAATCCAGAAAATAAATCATTGGAATATCAAAATTTACTACAATCAGTATCCAATGCTTCCTAAAACACAAAAAGGAATAATTAATGAAATAAATGAAAATATAGTTTATATGATTAAATTATAGAGTTTTACCCCTACATCATTGGTAATAAAAAGATTATTTCATAATTAATTTTGTTTTCAAATGATTTGAGCAGGGATGAAATTGTTTTAGCCTATTTATCAGAATTTATTTCTTATTTTGAATAGGTGATGTAAGGACTAACGGGTCCAAGTTTTTGTTCATGGGGAAATCCATTCAATTGTTTTTCATATATATGCCTGTGAAAAATATTAGATTTATTTAGTCATAATTATCATAGTATATCATATTTTGTAAAATCAAATCATGAAAACATACCTCGTGTATATATTTACAAGTGAGGCACCTATTCATTCATACTTGAGAATTTCATTTACATTTTCAAAACTAATGAAATCTGATTTTTCCTCTCCATATATATATTTTTCAAAATAAGTTTTGTGAGCATTTATGTCTATAAAGTTTATATCCACATGAGCATGTAATGATATTAAATTTGGATATAGAAAGTGTAGGGTGAAGATGCCCTCAGTAGAATATTTCAATCAGTTGGTAGATCCTTGAGAGAGTTTTGAGCTGATATTTCATTTTAGCCCCTTATCTTTTTCATTCTATAATAACATTAATTGGTTCAGATCATTTTTCATTAAATTTTAAAGGTTCAACATGAAAAATAAATTGGAAATGGATACCTATTTGTCGACATGTTTTTTACAAGAATTGACATCCATGTGAATAATCTTCCAACATCTTTTTAGACTGTGTGAATGTTTTCATCATCATTTTGAATAGGTATCCTGGCACTCAGCTCATTAGATATGTTAATCGGCACTCTGAAATGATCTGTTGGATGTTTCCTATTGTGTAGCATGTATTTCTGCATATTGAACATTTTATCCCTCGCTACAAGGTGATAAGTGGTAGTTGATAGATATAAATAACTTTCATTTTCACCCTGCAGAATATTAGTACAGGAAAATAATCAATGTCTATGTGATTCAGATTTCAGAGAAACAATTATTATAACATTGATTACCTCATATATGTCAAGTTTTTCAGGGAAATGGCTCGCCTCAAAGCTCATGGGGATGTGGTGGGATATTCACGCACAAGTTGTTGTTGATTTGTTTCTTATCTCCCCCATCAAACTTATTATAATATCTCTTTGGTATTGTAATTATTTCTGAAACATATATATTGTTTCTCTCATCTTTTTCGTTTCTTCAGTTTGATCCTTCACTTGTTTTTCTTTCTAAAAATATGTTCGGGGTGTTACCCCAAACCCTGCACCTCTAACGTGGCCATACTCTTCTGGTTTCTTTAAGGTTGTTCAATGTATGTCTGCATCTGGTGCGGGTGTTGTTGATTCGTGTGACTATTTTAGATAGAAAATATAGGAAAATATGTATTCATTGTCATGTAATAGTAATTTAAAGCAAATAAAATTTATATTATGTCATACATACACATGTTTATCACACTTTTTGTGTGTTTTTATCTATCATTACCCCATATTTATTTACCCAAGCCTCCTTCTATAGCACATGGAGTGGGATTGAAGTTTCTTTCAATTTCGATTCTTCAATCTACCTAAAAATAGTGGAACATGATTATGGTGTTTTTTATGTCACATAAAAATATTACAGTAGATTTAAATAAATACCAATTTTTTCTCAAGTGAAGAATACCCCATCCTTACTTTACGATAGGGGTATACTGGTTTTATTTCTGGTTCTTTATTTTCAGTACTCAGTTGTTGTTTCATAAATAAAAACTTTTCAATCAAAGTGATTAATACAAGAAATGTCAAAAAACATATTATCAGACATAATATACCTCAAAAGTATGCTCCCCAGGAGGAGAGTCTTCCAGATGATGTAGTTTCCCATTTTTATTTGTTGTATCTACATGCCATTTCAAATGTCTTGTAGTCTCCTCACTTCCATATAGAAGCCTAAAACATGGAATGATTGGAAATTACCATACAACTTTCATAGTACTGGATTTATCTTTCATATATTGGGAAGCACCACACTTTCGGAATTCTTTAAGAGATTTGTGGTCCTTGAGAAACAATATACAGTCATTTGGGTAGGCATGTATTCTTTCTGATATTATACCCATCTAGCGTAACATTCGTTTAGCATCATATGTTTGGATCGGTAGCTCATTATCATTTTAGATCATGCAATTCAGGAGAGCAAGTAGTTCCTTAAAACTACCATCACTCCACCTGTTGCCTACATTCAAATTATACAGTTTCAATACTTCTGAAAATGTTGTATATTTAGTGCAACCAGCATAGAATGTCATCTTTTCACAACTCTTTATCTTCTCAAACAATTTTGGGCAATCACAAAGCTCATATTAAATTGTCGATGTCATTTCTACAATATGATCTTCATCATCATTCTCATTTGTAATCACATCCTTCGTATGATTATCTTCAATGTTCACACTTGTAATCATATCAGATAATCCATAAAACACATTGCTATCCCAGCCACTACCTGCATTCTTGTTTTCCCATGTTTATTCCAACATGCATAACATTGATCTATTCCGTGACATATCAGATGTTCTTACAGCACCTCTGGACTAATTTTTATTGAATAATAACAGTGTAAACACAGACAAAGGATTTGAGAAGTGTCATATGCATGATCTTTTTCAAACTTGATAAACACTTTCATGACATCTTCATACTCTTTTATCAACCAATTGGCATTCATCCATTATTTATTCATATTCATCCTATTTGATATAGTAATAATAATATTTAACAAAATAATTACACAGAAGATGTTCAACTAGGGTCATCATCCAACTATAATCAATGGAACTAGCTATGGTAAACAATACCCTTACATCTCCATCTATTACTCAGGACCAAAGTAGATCACACCTATCTTTCCAGCCACATTATCAATGGAACTAGCTATGAGAATCCCTTGCACATGAATGTTATAGTATCCCACGTGTGACCTATATGAATTTTTGTAAACTGGTTTTTAAGTGTTTCTCTAGAAACATAATGTCTTTTGTCATGAAAAATGGTACTAAACTAATATATGTTATGATTTTCAATTGATTTATTATGGGTGGAAGGATTCATCACATGTGTTGTTATGGTTATTTGACTAGGGTGTCCATAAAGTGTCTCATAGAGTCCTTTAGTGAAGTAGTTTTATAAGATTCAGTGAAATTTTACAAGTAATAGAGTGGTGGTGCCATTGAAATGGGTAAATTTTGGATTGATATTAAATTGTGGAAGAACTAAAACATGTAAAAATGGAATACCAATCATTCAAACAACCAAAACACCATACAAACACCCAATCTTTCTCACAATTTCAACACCATACAAACCAAAAAAAATCACAATATCATATTTAAAAAAGCATCCGTTATTCAATTTTTTCTGATAATTAAGGGGTTATCAAAGAAGTTTTATCATCATTGGGAATTAATTCAGTAGTCAGTATATGTAAATTACCAATTTTTATATTCAAATGTTCAATAGGAACCAACCAACATGCAATTCATTTAGTGCAAAAACTCGGACCACCAACGACCATGATTTTCAGTGGGGCGTTTAGCCCATACATTTCACAACATAACCATAAATATCAAATAGTATTAACTTGAGAACAAGAGGAAACCAATGAATAAGAGGATAAATGACACAGTGAAGGTGTCATTCAGCGTGGGGAAGAGTTACATTCCCGGTAGAGGAGAGGTGTGTGGTAGAGGAGATTTCCAACTGAAAAGAAAACATAAAATTAGAAATCACATGTTAAACAATTTTATTGGTCAATAGTGGGATTTTATTTTCCATCTATGATATCTGCTTCTAGTATGTTTATTTATTTTTTATATCTACTGTTTTTTAGATGGTCACATTTTGAATGGGACATGTCTACTTTTCAAGAGAAAGATCAATTTTAATTTAATCTAATTTAGGCGTAAATTATTCACCATTAATTGTATTTTCTTCCAAGGGGATTTTGTTATACTGTAGGGATCATGAATTCTTATTGGGTTAGTGTAAAGTAAGGTTAGTTATTGGTTATGATATAGTCATGGGCTGTATCATTACATTTCCAATTGTATTTGAACCATGACCAATTAAATATAGGATTGGGGGGGTCAGACACTAATATATAGAAGGAATAAGAGAGGTAAAAATCATCCTAGTCTATCCAATACAAGTGATGAAAGATGGAACATACACTAGGTGAGGGAGAACCACCAAAGAGGAGAGGAGGTGGAGGCTGGCATAGCGCGGAGGGGTTCTGGATGAGAAAGGGGGGAAATCCCGTAAACCATAAAATGCTCAAAGGGGAAGAGGAGTGGGATATCCGGGGGTAGGGGGATATAGGGTTGTGGGGGTGGGTTTTGGGCTGTCCTGTGAGGGGGGTGGGCTGTCTAGGTGGGGGCTGTATGGGTGTAGGGGAGGGGGTGTGGGTTGTCTAGGGAGAGGGGTAGGTTGTCCACTATGAAATGACTATTAGGGATCCTAAAGAGTGAATTATGAGAGGGGAGATTATGGGGAATAGGGATTTGGGTTATGGGGTTGGGTGACTAATAAGATAATGGGGAACCACATTAAAAAGAATAAGAAATCTCTTTCTAATTCAAGAATAGGTTATATTATGGTGTAGCCTAAGGGTCTATTTCATAGTGCACTATAGGGTCCATTAGACCTAACTCTACACTCCAAATGCCTTTATCATATAGAAAAGTAAAAATTCATTACATAAGAGCCACACCTGGGAATCTCTGTGTTGTATAGGAGGATGTTGAGATAGTCGTCGGATGAGGAGGGAATGCCAGTGTAGGGCACATGGACAGGGGTACTGCGCAAGGAAGAGTAGGAGATGGAGGAGGAGGATGAGGATGATGATGAGGAGGAGGAGTAGGAGGAGGCTGCAACGGATGAGGATGAGTTTGTGGCCTAAGGAGGAGGAGGCAGTGGTGGCAGAGGAGAGATCATGGCGGCGGAGGAGGAGGCCATAGAGGAGGAGGAGGAGGAGGACAGTCACATAGGAGGAGGAAAAGGTAGCATCGGCAGAGGAGAAAGAATGGGCATCATTTAACAACACTGAGGTATAATTTCCCTAGTAATGGGATCCCCATAGAATGGGTATATCATCCCTAAATTTAATTTCATTAAGATAACAATATTATTGTGCAGTGCATCTCAAACCATTTTAATATTTCAAAATTTCTATAGCATCTTGGATCACATTATTATATGGTAAGAGGGAAATTAAACTCACACCACACATCACAGTATCACATCAAGTATATAATCTCGTTATTTAGGCATCTTCAACATAAATATTTATATCATCCTAGTCCATAGGCCATGTAGGGGTGATTAGGTAGGTCTTCCCACACCCACACAAAGATATTAATCATGGGACAGCACTTCCACCACATAAAAAATAGAATTACCAATCGGAATAGTGTCTTATAGAATATAAACAAAACAAAATCGAATAATAAATATATTATAAAATACTAAATAAACCATAACAATGTTTTCCTAACATATGACTCACTCAAAGTTTAAGATTAGTTGATCCACACATGAAAAACCCATATCCAAATCCAAATCTAGGCTATAACCCACTCGGATATTATAGGTTAAAAGGGGGAGGAGCACTCACCCCATAAGTTAGTCAAATAATTAAAAACTTCTATGAGGAAATACTAAGTTTCATTTTGGTCAAGGCTCACACTAACCTCACATAATCCACACATATCTTTTTCATGGGAGGATAAGGGAACCTATTTTGTTCCCTATACGTTATTTTCTACCAATGAGGAATACCTATTGGTTATATAGAACATAATTACCATTAATTAAAATTTAAAACATAGAACATATTGTTCATTGAATCACTCTACATCGCATATATGGATAGACCATAGCCCAAAACGAACTTACCTACTTTCAGTTGAGGAATTACAAACATTATAGTAAAAAACTCAAAGTGGAATATCTCAATTATACACTTATCCCATATCTAATGTTGAAAAAAGAGACTTAACCAAGGTCTTAGGAATCATAGTATAACAAATCGGAATCCCTCAAGGGATCTTGAATGGAATCTTCCACATATTTTAATTTATTATAACAAACCTTGATAGTCGTGGAATTATGGCATAATTATCAGAGGGTCCATAATATCCCTAGATATTTTTCCCAATACATATGGTGAAGGAAAAAAAATTTAGTTGATTTAATACCAACTACACAAGGGTGGAAAGACAACATATCACACAATGCACAAAACAATAAATAAAATATTAGTAATGGTTTGAAACCACCAACCTCAAAGTGGAGTCAACCCCTTAATAATGCTCAGCCACCATATCGTAATCTCATCCAAACTCGATCAAGATCTATCATCCATTTTTGAAACACGTGAGGAGGAAGCCGTAGAGGAGGATGATGAGTCGGAATCCAGAGGAGGAGGAGGAGGTAGTTGCAGAAGTGGAGGAGGAGAAGCAGGGTTACAGTGGAGGAGGGATCGTAGTGGATGAGGAGGAGAAGGTAGTTGTGGAGGAGGAGGAAAAGGCAGCGTCGACAGAGGAGAAGGAGGAGGAGGGGGAAGAGGAGTGGTTGCATTGGGGGAGGGGTCGTGGTGTAGGGTCCATCTTCTGTGAAATCATGAATAGGTGCGACGGAGGAGGGGCCTATTATGGTTATTGTCACGACCCCCTCCCACCAAAGATGCCCCTCTAGAGCTGGAAATGGAGGAAGAGAGACAATGACCACCGTGTCCTGCCTCCAGTAGGCCCCGGAGTGGTGACTAGCACCAAGGGTATGAGTTTTCACAAATATCGGAGGCATTACCCTTTTTACTATTTAAGATCGAGAAATAGGATGACTCAACCACCAAAATAAAAAGAAAGGAAAGACATGTAAATAAACCCAAACCAATCCCACATGAATGTTTAAATATTTCTGAAACAAGGTACAAGTACCAGAAGCCCAAAAGTACAATACCAAAAGAAACAAGAGTACGAGAACTGCAACAACTCCAACTGTCCCGACTAGTAGGGTCCCGCACTGCCATGGTAGTCCTCCTGGAAACCTGAAAGTAAACGTAGGGTGAGCATACAAGTATACTTAGTAGGAAAACCTAATGCTCTCATGCACAAGTGGGGAGACATCCTAATGTCCCACGAGAACAACAGAATAAACCAAAACCTATCAAGGAATTCTATCGACCCAACCTCACCAGCCACGCTCCCAAAACACAAAATAACAGGTAGATGTAGTATATAAGAATAAGAGTATTGGGTACCCCACACCATTTCCAATTAGTTAGCTCCTCTTCCTAACGGTGAACGTCCGGATGCTACCACACTCTTCCCACCCACACACACCTGGGCCTCAAGATCCACACATCCTGCCAGCACACACCTGGGCCTCACAACCACACATCCCGCCCGCACACCCCAGGGCCGCACAACCATGTATCCCGCCCGCACACACCTTCGACTCATCCCGACGATTCTTGGGAAATAGTAAAACCTACCCAAAGAGTCATGGGATAAAAGCACCCAAATCGAAACCTACCCAAAGAGTCTTGGGTGTAAGGTCACCTCATGCCATCACATCCTATGGAAGAAGGAGCAGGAAGCAGCTAGTAACTATGGGGAAAACACCCTCTCCCAGGAAATGGGAGTGTTAGGCACTTAGTACTCAACATGGGTGGGGTGAGAAAAAACAATAATATACAGATATATATATACCAAACACTCATCCCAACCTATGGATTCTAAACAGAGAACTGAGCACGTGCATCAGCACTACTACTATGAAGCATGAAAACCACAAACAACCCCAACCCCATTTAGGTTTTCATGTCTCAACAGAATCATTTTAGTAGTTCCTTAAATACTAGGAAATCAACCGCAACCAACCATATCAATCGTTCATAAAACAAATCCCTTCCATCCACAAATCACGTTAGGAAAACACAAGCAACACAACAATTCCCTTCTTATTGACCAACCAATCCCATTGATTATTACTTTCGTACCATTACCAAGCCCCACCATTCATTAACTATTCCACATTTTATTTATTATTCACAACCCATAGTTCGTTGAAATTCAAACCCAAACCGACATCCCCGCTGCCAACCACCATAACCACAACCACACCATACATCATCACCCCTTGATACCATTTATCGCAGCCCCGCTACCCATCACTAACATAGAATTCACACCAACCCACAACCAAGCCAAATGCAGCCTCGTTGCTCACCTGATCCACAACAACCAAAAAAAACACCCCCTTCAAATAAATTATCCCCAAACAACACCCATATGATTATTATTTCAGTTTTGTTCAGCCGGGGTGATCAGACAAGGGTTCCAGAATTTCATTTAATCATCCAACATTACGTGATTAACCAATTTCCACATTCCATAAATTTTCCATTATCAAACGGTCTAGAAATATAGGGAAGTTTTTAATTTTGAAATAAAAGGCCCCCAACGACCGTGATTTTCAGTAGGCATAAGCCTATTCAATTCACAACATAATATCACTGGATATAAAAAAAATGCAACAGTAATCACAAACATCCCAACCCCGTTATATAAGCCAGTTATTATCTTCATTAAACTGGTTCAAAAGTGTTTCACGTAATCAAGAGGACACCCACCCCGCATGCTGCGCAAATTAGAGAGACGAAGGTAATATCCCTACCTCAACACGTTCTGGTAAAAGCGCTCCCCCGGATCAACATTAGAAGACGTCCGTCGGCGTCCGTCACTTCTGGAAAAACCTGGAAAAACCTGGAAAAACCACCTTGGGTGAAATCTGGGAAGTAAAGTTCGAAAGGAAAGCAAAAAATCCAAGCTTAGAAGTTCTGCCTCATCCTTACGATCTTGTGGCCGCTCACGGATCGTAAATCGAAACTTAGACAAAGATGTTATGGATGAAAGGAGCCTTCGAGTCTCTTGGGAGAGCTCTGCTCGAGGGAATGGGGAGGAGAGGAGTGAGTTGAAAAGGAGGAGGGGACTCCTCCTTTTATAGGCAAGAGAAACAAAGTAAACAGCATGTAATTTATGGTACACAGTGTGTACTCGGCCATTTCACACGGTCACCAACCGGCTTCCAACACGGCCTTCAATGCGGCACGCGGCCGGTGACTGGTCAACACATGATTTGATGGTAATGCGTACATGGGGAGGGACTACACGACAGGTAGTATGGGGTACACAACTTGTACCCATTTATTTCACATGGCAAGGACACAGCTCCAACATGACACACAACTATTGACCAGTTAACACACAGTTTAAGGGTAACGTGTACGCATGGAGGGACTACACGGCGTGTAGTATGGGGTACACGGCGTGTACCCATTTATTTCACATGGCAAGGACATATCCTTCAACATGGGGTATACCCGGCGAGGGGGTACATGACGTGTACTCACACTACACGGCGTGTAGTTTCAAAATTCTGAAAAGTTTGGGAAAAGTCCATTTTACACTCCAGAACACTTCATGACCCTATTTTTGACCAAGGAATGGGCCGGAGAGGTCCGGGCCATTACATCAGATACCTCTTAAAACATTATTGTCCCCGAGAATTCAAAATCCAACCCAGAGGAACCCAACAAGATACCTCTTAGGGACCTCGTTATAACTGGAACCCATCCAACAACCCTAATCATATGTGTTAGGAATTAATTCTCCTATGTCAAGATATTATCCTCTTTAGGCGGCACTGACTCGCCTGCATGGGTTAGTCGCATCCGCATTAATTCGTCTCGATTAAGGATCAGGTTTTTCCATTTTTCCCACACATTCGGACATGCTACACACTTCCATAGAACAAGGAAACAAAAGGTCTCATAACCGACAAGCCAAACATTCCATATATCAAAGGTACAAAGTATAACCTCAAAACATAGCTCAGAAGAACAAAGAAAACATATGTAAAAACAACTATAGGTACTGAGTGTGCATCTGAGCATCTCGCTCCCAAGTTCTCTTCTCGAGCCCTCCATGCCTCCACAACACAGGAACCAATGGAATGTTTCGTCCAAGGAGAACCTTCTCTTTACGATCCTCAATTCTGACTGGTCGTTCCTCGAAGGTCCCATCGTCTTCCATGTCTAACTCTCCCCAGTCGATAACGTGAGATCCGTTGTGTAAGTATCGACGCATTTGGGAGACGTGGAAGACATCATGAACCTTCTCCAAATGAGGTGGCAGGGATAGCTGATATGCCACCTCGCTGACTCGCCTCAGCACCTAAAAAGGTCCGATGAACCTAGGTGAGAGCTTTCTCACATTCCCAAACCTCTACAGCCCACGTCGAGGGGAAACCTTCAAGAACACATGATCTCCCACCTCGAACTCCAAGGTCCTCCTCAGATGATCAGCATATGACTTTTGTCGGTCCTGAGCCGCTTTCATCCTCTCACGTACAAGATGGACTTTCTCTGTGGTGCTCTGCACTACCTCTGGCCCAAGAGCACCTGTCTCACCAACCTATGCCCAGAAAATGGGTGAACGACATGGTCTTCCATACAAAGCCTCAAACGGTACCATGTCAATAGAAGAGTGGAAGCTGTTTTTGTAGGAAAACTCTACTAAAGGAATGTGTCGTACCCATGACCCTATGAAATCCAGAACGCATGCTCGCAGCATGTCCTCCAACATCTGGATAGTCTGTTGTGTCTGCCCATCGGTCTGGGGCTGGAAAGCAGTGCTAAGGAGTAGCTGGGTGCAAAAATCATGTTGTAACCCCCTCTAGACTCGTGAGGAAAACCGAGTATCCCAGTCTAAGACAATAGTATTTGAAACTCTATGCAAATGCACAACCTCGTCTACATACCTCTGTGATAAGGTAATCACCAGGACCGACTCCTTTATTGCTAAAAAGTGAGCCTATTTCGTTAGACGATCCACCATCACCCAGATAGCATCATAACCTCCCTGAGCTCTGGGTATTCCTGTGACGATGTCCATCAAGATGTCATCCCACTTCCACTCAGGGACATCTAATGGATGCAACAAACCACTGGTAACACGGTGTTCAGCCTTTACTTGTTGACACACTAGTCACATAGCCACAAACTCCGCCACTGCCCGTTTCACCCCGGGCCACCAAAATTGTTCCCTTAGGCCTCAGAACATTTTTAAGACTCCCGGATATACCGCCAAGGCTGAGCTATGGAACTCATGAAGAACTCCCTCACGCATCACCTCCGGAACAAAGAACCTTCCATTGAAAATCATTTGATGTCGGCTGTCCTCTGACCATCCTTCTGGAGCGTTTCCCTGACGGACATGATACCACATTACTTCCTCCTCAGAGTCCCCCCACTGAGACTCTTCCACCTACTGAATCAAGGAGGACTACACCATCATCTGAAACAAATAGCCTCTAACACCTTCCACCCTTGAATCCAATTGCAAGACGACCAACTCTCCCATCGCATTCCAAGCATCAGTGGATTCCTGAACCACTTTCTTATGCAACTTCTTGCTCAAGGCATCAGCCACAACGTTGCCCTTAACTTCAATGTAAGAGATCTTGAAGTCATAGTCTTGGAAAAACATGACCCATCTCCACTGCTGCAAGTTCAGGTCACGTTGAGAAAAGATATAACGTAAACTCTTGTTATCTGAGAAGACCAAAAAGCACTCCCCAATGAGGTAATGTTGCCACAACTTTAGTACGAACACTACTGCTGCATGCTCCAGGTCATGGGTGGCATAGTTACACTCGTGATGGCGCAACTTCCTAGTCCCTTAACAGATCACATCCTTATTCTGCATCAGTACGCACCCCAAACCTAGGACAAAGCATCACAAAAAACCTCATACAACAACCCTACCTCTAGAAACATGAGTACTGGAGAACTGACCAACTTCTCCATTAGGTAGTCAAAAGATTTCTGGCACTGTTCGCTCCATAGGAAGACCTGTTTCTTCCTAGTCAAACCTGCCAATGGAGCAGAAACTCAAGAGAAGTCTGAAACGAACCTTCGATAGTAACCTGCTAACCCTAAGAAACCACGAACTTCTGCCACGCTCTTGGTTGCTGCCCAAGAAACAACAGCCTCCACCTTCGACGGGTCCACTGACACTCCATGCTGAGACACTATGTGCCCAAGGAAGTGTACTTCTTATGTCAATAACTTACAATTCGACAATTTCCCGTAAAGATGGTGGTGTCAAAAGACTTCTAAGACTGCCCTGAGATTCTCAACGTGCTCCTCCTCTGATCTTGAGTAGATCAAGATGTAATCGGTAAACACAACGATGAACCGGTCCAAAAACTCTCAGAAGACAATGTTCATAAGTCCCATGAACACTGCTGGTGCATTCGTAACTCCAAACGACATCACTACAAACTCGAAGTTCCCAAACCTGCACCTGAAAGCCGTCTTCGAGATGTCACTGTCCTTCACCCTTAGCTGATGATATCCAGATCGTAGATCAATCATAGAAAACCAATCTGATCCCCTCATCTGGCTGAAGAGATCATCTATCCTTGGAAAGGGGTAACGGTTCTTGATTGTTACCTGATTCAACCTTCGGTAGTCTATGCATAACCTGAGACCACCGTCTGGCTTCTTCACGAACAAAACTAGAGCACACCATGGCGACACGCTGGGTCAAAAAAAAACCTTCTACATCAGATCTTCAATCTTAATCTACAACTCCTGCAATTCTAAAGGTGCCATCTGATAAGGGGCCATCGAAATCAGACGGGCACCAGGCTGTAAGTCTATCCCGAACTCAATGTCACGTCAGGGGGGGGGGGTAGAGTCACAACCTCCTCGGGAAAAACATCAAGGAATTACTCAACAACCTCTGGGACATCCATCATCTATGCATCATCTGAAACCACTAATAACCCACCTAACTAGGAAAGGAGAGGCTTCACATACCGGCTTCTCACTTGATATCTCCTCTCAACAACAAAAGATACACGCATCCCATCTACGTCGGAGAACATGAATCTTCTTCGGAAGAAGTTGATAACGGAACTAATAGAAAACAACCAGTCGATGCCTAGGATGACATCGTACGGGTGCATCTGTAGGAAAAGAAGATCCCCACTAGGTCGATGCGGTCCCAACATCATCCCACATCCCCGAAAAACACAATCTATGAAGGTCTAGCCTCTAACTGGCGTACTCAGCACCAGTGGTACAGAATGTTTCTCTACATCTAGTCCCAAAGCATGGGCTCAACCAGGTGAAACAAAGGAGTGCAATGATCCCAAATCAAACAATGTAGAAACTAGAGTGCTGAACAAACAAATCGTACCTCTCACCACCTCTTGTTCTGCTGGAGCTGCCAACTCTGGTGCGTTCAACTGTCCATGCCCAGATCCTCTGCCTCTCTGATGTCATCCACCTCCCCGACCACGCCCTGGTCGAGGTCCCGAAGGAGCACCCTGAGGTCGGTCTCCTCCTGCAAAGTCTGCCCTCGGAGGAGTATGGTCCTGCTGCTGCTGGAAGGGCCTCGCTGGCAACTGGTGCTGCTGAGGTGGGAGTTGAACCTGCCCACCTCCACCGTAATGAGCTCGGGTTGGTCACAGACTTTGAATGTGCCCGAAACCTCCACAATAAAAGCAATTCGGTCCTTGGATCGTGAAAAGGGAATAGGACCTGAAGATCTGAACTGGAACTGCCAGGGCCTACTCCCCACTGGCCTGAACCTGGAAGGTCCCATCGCAGGAGACCTGCTATTGACTGCCTTCCCCTTCGACAAACCTGGCTGGATCCCATCACGTGGTGCACCTCCCTGCGAGTGAATCCTCTCTACAACCTCTTCCTTCTTATGTACATCCAAGTATGTCAGAAGGGTGAAGGGGGTGACAGCATACTAGAGCGAAGGATGAAGCGCCTCCTCCAAACATCTCGCCTGAGACTCCTCATCCGGAAAGAGATCCAGAGAAAAGTGTAGGAGATCATTGAACTTGATCCCCAAATCTTGTACTGGAATACTTCCCTACTGGAGGGAGAGTAACTCTTGCCGCTTCTCCGCCCTGATCATGGAAGAAAAGAAGTCATCATGAAATTCATTCTCAAAGTAAGACCACAGAACCTGTGCCTCTTTCCTCTCTCCGAGGAAGAGCGTCCATCACTGTCGTGCCACACCTCTCAGCTGACTGACTACTAGGGGAACCCATTACACCCTCGGAGCACGGATCAAGGTAAAAGTGATCCCTATCTCCTCAAGCCACCCCTCCTTCTCCGTATCTGAAGTAATACCCTCTTACTTCTTGAGGTTTTGCCGCTGGAAAGAACGAAGATTATTCTTCCACTGGCTATCTTCCTCCTCTCGGTTAAACATCAACTGATAAAACACCTGACTCTATTGGTCCTCGATCGTCTGAGTCACCCGGGGATGATGTCCAGGTGCCAATGCTTTATGGTAAACAAGGATCGCCTAAGCCCAAGTAGCATGTAATTTCTCAAGGTTCATTTCATCATTTTATTCAATTTCTTTCCCAGAACACCCAAATCAAGTAAAACACAATCATGATGATTCATGTACCTTCCCTAGGGTCTCTACCCTGTAATCAATGTAGTCTCACATGGTCGTTCGGTAGGCTCAGAGTCCTTGCATCAGATTACGGGGGGGCCTAAAATCCCCTGTCTTAGCCGGTCTTCCATGGCCTATGTCATGCATCAAAATCAGCCAACACTATTTCCCTACCATCCCATGAAATCCTCACTGTGCCTAACTCCAAACTCCATCCTATCTCTCAACCATCACCTCTGATACTATTCTGTAATGAACCCCTCCCACCAAAGATGCCCCTCCTAAGCTAGAAATGGTGGAAGGCAGATAATGACCCCAGAGTCCCGCCTCCAGTAGGCCCCAGAGTGGCGACTAGCACCAAGGGTATGAGTTTTCACAAATATGGGAGGCATTACCCTTTTTTACTATTTAAAACTGGGAAATAGGATGAGTCATCCAAAAAAAGAAAAAGAAAGGAAAGACAAGTAAATAAACCAAAACCAATCCCACATGCATGTTTAAATAGTTCTGAAACAAGGTACAAGTACAAGAAGCACAAAAGTACAATACCAAAAGAAAAAAGAGTACAACAACTGTAACAACTCCAAATGCCCCGACTAGAAGGGTCTCAAACGACCCTAGTAGTCCTCCTGGAAACCTGAAAGTAAATGTAGGGTGAGCATACAAGTATACTCAGCAGGGAAACCTAATGCTCTTGTGCACAAGTGGGGAGACATCCTAATGTCCCTTGAGAATGACAAAAGAAACCAAAACCTATCAAGGAATTCTATCCAACCTACCTCACCAGCCACGTTCATCAAAACACAAAACAACAGGTAGAAGTAGTATATAAGAACAAGAGTATTGGGTACCCCGCACCATTTCCCATTAGTTAGTTGTTGTTTCTAACGGCGAATGTCCTGACACTACCACACTCTTCCCTCCTGCACACACCTAGGCCTCAAGAATCACATATCCCACCCGCACACACATGGGCCTCAAAACTACCCGTCCTGTCCGCACACACCTGGCCCTCACAACCACATATCCCGCCCGCACACACCTGGGCCTCATCCCGAAGATTCTTTGGAAACGGTAAAACCATCTCGAAGAGTCTTGGGATAAAACCACCCCAATAGATAACTACCCGAAGAGTCTTGGGTGTAAGGTCGCCTCAAGCCATCACATCCTATTGAAGAAGGAGCAGAAAGCAGCTAGTAACTATGAGGAAAACACCCTCTCCCATGAAATGGGATTGTTCGACACTAAGTACTCAACATGGGTGGGATGAGACAAAAAAAAGATACACATATATATATACAAAACACTCAGCCCAACCTATGGCTTCTAAACAGAGAACTGAGCACGTGCCTCGACATTACTACTACAAAGCATGCATACCACAATCAACCCCAACCCCATTTAGGTTTTCATGTTTCTACAGAATCATTTTATTAGTTCCTTAACTACTGGTCAATCAAACGCAACCAACCATATCCATATTTTGTAAAACATATCCATGCCATCCACAAATCAAGTTAGTAAAACACAAGAAACACAACAAGTCCCTTCATATTGACCAACCCACCCAATTAAATATTATTTACGTTACATTACCAATCCCCACCATTCTTTAACTCTTCCAATTTTTATTTATTGTTCACAACCCATAGTTCATTCACATTCAAAACCAACCCTGCAGCCCCACTTTCAACCTCCATAACCACAACCACACCGTACATCATCACCCCTTGATACAATTTATCGCAGCCCCACTGCCCATCACTAACATAGAATTCACACCAACCCACAACCAAGACAACCGCAGCCCCACTGCTCACCCGATCCACAACAACCCACAAAACACCCCCTTCACATAAATTAACCCCAAACAACACCCACATGTTTATTATTTCAGTTTTTTTCAACTGGGGGATCACACAAGTGTTCCAGATTTTCATTTAATCAACCAACCTTACGTGATTAACCAATTTCTACATTCCATAATGTTTCCATCCATAAACGGTCTATAAATATAGAGAAGTATTTAATTGCACAAGAAAAGGCCCCCAATGACCGTGATATTCAATAGGAATAAGCCTATTCAATTCACAACAGAATATCACAGGGTATAAAAAAATGTAACAGTAATTACAAACTTCCCATCCCCGTTATATAGGCCAGTTATTATCTTCACTAAACCGATTCAAAAGTGTTTCACATAAACAAGAGGAAACCCACCCCACATGTTTCATAAATTAGAGAGACGATGGTAATATCCCTACCTCAATAGGTTCTGATAACAGCACTCCCCCGGATCAACTTTAAAAGATGTCTGTCGGCGTAGGTCGCTTCTGGAAAAACCCAGAAAAACCTAATCGGGTGAATGCTGGGAAGGAAAGTCTGAAAGGAATGCGAAAAATCCCAGATCAGAAGTTCCTCCTCGTCGTTACGATCCCGTGGCTACTAACAGATCGTAAATCGGAGCTCGGACGAAGAAGTTATGGATGAAAGGAGCCTTCGAGTCTCTTGAAAGAGCTCTGCTCGGGGGAATGGGGAGGAGAGGAGTGAGTTGAAAAGGAGGATGGGACTCCTCCTTTTATAGGTAATTAAAAAAAATTACACGGCGTGTACTTTATGGTAAACGGCGTGTACTCGGCCATTTCACACGGTCACCATGCGACTTCAAACACAACCTTCAACACGACACGCGGCTGTTGACTGGTCAACACATGGTTTGAGGGTAACGCGTACGCGGGGAGGGACTACACGGAGTGTAGTATGGGGTACACGACGTGTACCCATTTATTTCACACGGCAATGGAACGGCTCCAACATGGCACACGACCATTGAATGGTCAACACATAGTATGAGGGTAACGCGTACGTGGGGAGGGACTACACGGCATGTAGTATGGGTTACACGGCCTGTACCCATTTATTTCACACAGCAAGGACAAGGCCTTCAACACGGGGTATACCCGGAGAGGGGGTACACGACGTGTACTCACACTACACGGCGTGTAGTTTCAAAATTCTGAAAAGTGTGGGAAAAGTCCATTTTACCCTCTAGAACACTTCATGACCCTCTTTTTGACAAAGGAATGGGCCGGAGAGGTCCAGGCCATTACAATTATATTATAAAACCAGGTGGAACCTTTATCAGTGCTAGTTAAAAGTGTTGATAAAGGAATGTTTTATCAGTGCTAAAATAAAAGCTCTGATAAAACAAACCTTTATCAGCACGCAAGAAGTGCTGATAAAACACATATTTATCAGAACTAAAATTATAGCGCTGATAAATAATTATTTTATCAGTCCTTTTTGGGGATGATAACTATATTCCTCTATCACCTCTCAAAAAGCACTAATAAACTTATAATTTTAATAATTTATTTATATTATTATATATTTATTTAATATGATATATATGATAAATATATCTTTATTTATTAATAATTATAACTATAAATAGTATATATTTATAAATATTGGTATATAATTGTTAAAATATTTACATTAATAAAATTATAATTACATGTGTATTTGAAAAGTATTTATATATATCATAAAAAATATAATAAAATACATTTTTATTTAAATATATTTAATTTAATTTTATAAGTACTTTTTTTAGAACATATATAGTTCATATGGGTAACATTAGGAATTAATCAGTATACCACATCATGTAATGTAGAAATGAACATTCATCAATATCCTACATAACATATACACATATATTTGTCGACCAAATTCATTGAAAAACACATATATATTCAATAATTTTATTATAAATATATATTAAAAATTATTATATATTTATAAATAAAATAAATAAAATAAATATATTAAATATAACAAATATAATAAATACAATGAATTAATCTAATAAATCTAATAAATCTCTAAAAATATAATAAATATATTTATTATTAAATGTAATTTATTATAATATTATAATTATTTAATTATATATATATGTATATTCAATTAATTATAATCATAGAAATACTTTTTCAATTAAAACATTATATATATATATATATTTGAATTATTAAAAAATATATATTAATTATAAAAATTTGTTTTTTATTTAATTTATTTAAATAAACATTATTTTTAATATAAATATAATAATTTTATATAAATTAAAAATAAAAACTTTTATAAGTGCTAATAATAGCATTGATAAGGGCCAACCCCTTTATCAGAGCTTTCAGCTTAGTGCTGATAAAGGGCAACACTTCCCTTTCCCTGTTTTGTGATAGTGGGAGTAGTGAAGGTCCAATGAGATAAATTAGAGCATTTCAAATTGAATAAAGAAATATCAAATCTCTAACTTGATCCCTTTATGGTGGGATACATACTATAACTATATATTGATTATGAATAATGGTTTTTATATTTATTAAGAGATAATAAATTTATCCCTAAGTGATAGAGAATCCATTTATATTATCTAAAGAAATAATTTTTTTATAATTATTATGATTAATATATTCAGTTTGTTTGGTTTTTCTACAAATATATTTATACAATGAATCATCAAGAATAGCCATTTTTTATTTATTTTTAATTATAAACATTTGAGAATTTAGGAATATAATATAATTTATTTTTATAAATAGGGTCAAATATAGTATAAACGTTATATTTTTGTTTCATGATAATTACTATATAAATAGTGTAATAGATATGAATATGATTTTGTCACCATAATTCATGAATTTTCAATATAAAATGCATGTTATACCAAGGAAAAACCTCAATGTGAATGAATGTAGTTAAAAATAGTTACAAAATTACAATCCATTGATTTTATACAGAGAGAAGTTAACTAAGATTTAAATAATTTTGAAGTACGGTTGTCAAATATCGCTTCTTGACCCATATCTATATTACCTTCATGAATAGTGTGATGAATAGAAGTTTTTAGATCCATTAAACTTATATAGCTACAAAGAGTGTAGGTAATTGAATAATGGGTATTGAGTGGACTATCCATTAACATAACATCCATTTTCAAATGATTTTTTTTCAATAAAATATGGGAGATCATAATCCTTGATATGAATTATGTTGGTAAAAATGGACCATTAAATTATATTGATAGTCTTACCAAAACATGAAAATCATATAATTATAGGATAGTTAAATTCAAAAAGTCATTAATGACACATTATACATGTCTTATTCCCTCAGAGTAGGCACCATCTATTTTAAGATTGCTACAACTAGTGGGAGGGGTAATCTAAATCCAGGTCCCCTATACCCTGTTATATGATGTAGTGTATATGGGATTGTAACACACTAGAATATCACATATAGTATGTAAGTAATCTAATACCTTGATGAAAATATCAAATTCAATGATTATCATAAGATACCTCTATCATCATTTTTTAGTTGAAACATACATATGTTTAGTTTGAATTGTTTTTGGCATCTAACATAATCCAAAATTTCTTGAAAAATATACTCTAAAAACATGCCTTGTTGGTATATCACATCCATATCATGGAACTATCTATCTACATGTAAATAAAAGGACCTTTTGTTGGGTAAGATTCATATGGTACAACTAAATGAGTACCCTAATAAGTGAGACCATCCACCATTGAATAAGAAATTAGTCTCATTATCCCTTTCAAGGTTATTTTAATAATCCCATTTAAATAATTTTGAGATTCCATTATGGAGGATGGAATTATAAATAGGTAAGTCCCTATAACACACATGAGAAATTGAATTGCTCAACACTGTGGGGATCAAACTTCTGAAAAGAAACATTCACCATATTTCAGAGCTGGGATTAATATGTAAAATATTTTTTGTAGTATTTATAATTAATGTTACCATATTTTCTATGGAAAAATAAACAAATATCTTCTTCATCAACCACGTGGTTGTTTTAAATATTTTCCTCTTTTCACTATCAAGAATAATGGATAAATGTTATGAAATAAATTACCATTCTAGAAGTTGATGTCCATAATGGAGTATCCCTGGATCAAATGTATTGTGTATGAAGAGTTATCCTTCTAGGAGGAAATACCTCATCTCTAATGGCACAATAAGAATTAAAATTACAAATATTATATTGAACTTGGAGGATATTCTATATAGGGGATGTTAAAGTTTCATAGTTAAGAAGATAAAATAGTTTCATACCATATCGACCTCTTATAAATCAATCTCATAGAGAGAATTGTAAAAACATTCCAGAATAACTTATCTTTCATGGAATCCATTGAGGGTTCTAGACCCACTAGTTTGATGCATACTTTTTTAAGGGGTTTGGAATACCAAATTCAACTAAGACAATTGATATAAACCTCCTGATCAACATCCTTATAATGTTAGGGGGAATATTATAAATATTCCTCAAAACCATTTTAAGAAATTTTATAACTGATATAATAAACTGAACAATGGATGTGAGAACACTGTTAATCAATGTAATTCTATAGCCAAATCAAATGATCTGACATTTCTAATTAAGGAACCATCTTGTAATTATATTCCAAATTCCTTTGAAAAAATGGACTCTTGTACATCTATTTGAACATTTAAAACCTAAGTTCTCTAAATAATTATTCCACTTGCATAATCTCATCCAATCGTCAATTTTTTTTGAACTCCTTAGTAAGAACCTTCTTGAAAAATAAACATTAATCTATAGATTATTTATTCTTATCACGCATCACTTTTCTTGTTTATTAATGATAATAATGAAAAAAATTCTTGATTATTTTCCATTTAGTAATACAAACATATCTTCCACAATGAATAAGTGGGTAATTCTAAGAAACAACCACACTTGAACAATAATTCCAAGAAGCCATTATCTTCCCATTTACGGAGAAACCACCCAAATATAATATATCTGATTATGATTTCCACTAAGATCATACATTTCAAGGATAAAAAGATTAGGAAATATGGGATCATGTTTCCCCACAAAAGATGTAGCTTTGAGTAAGATGAACCTTTTACCGTGTGGTTAATCTTGAACTATGATGATTCAAGGTCACAAAAAATTCCCAACCAAACTCTAAGAAGACTCAATGTTTCAATTGAATTATGATGTAATTCCATTATAATTAATCATAATCATTTTCCATATCAACCATTGAAATGCACGGCTGATTTTCTCTTATCAACCGGTCAAGGTTCTGGTTCTCTGCTAATGTTTATAGCAGCACTCGGGTCGAATCCTTGGCGATGATAGTTTGAAATAGTCATTTGTTTTTAGTTAATTGTATTCAGATTGGGGGGGTTTGTTTGCAGAGCTTATGAAATAATTTATGTATGATTTTTGATTTAAAAACTGATAAATATTGGGGTGAGTTAATTATTAGGTAGTTAAGATTGTGATATCCTCGAGCCTTGCTTAATATTGCATTAAATTAACACCAATGTCACAAGATGATTTTGATCGGAAATCCCAAGTGTTAAAGCTATAATCCAAGCCATAACATAACTTAGGTTTCTAATCATTACCAATACTTGTTTATGGTAGTTTATTTGTGGTTCCAATAATCCATGGAAACCACATGCTAAACAAAAGATGTCATTAATCCATGACATATTAAGTCCAACATACACAATGTTAAATTAACGAAAACTTATCGAGAAAATACTCTCAATCACCTTACATCCCTAAATTTTGACTCACCAAAATGAGATATTTACTCAGAAACTTTGGTGTTTAATATTATGGTTATAATTATTATGATGATAAATTAATTATAGAAGACAAAATAAAGGGATTAGAAAATAGTGGTACGTCGAACACACACACACGAATAATGATGATAATTAAAAACGGATTTTTGATTGAATGAGGAAGGAAAATAAGGGAAGGAGATTCATCTGAATTTAAACTATTTTATGAACACTAATATTAAACTACAGAAGGTGGATGAGAATAAGAGATATTGAAGAAGAAACTTGCATTAAAACAGAATTACAAAAGAAATGACTTACAAAATTACAAAAATGAAGAACACGAAAGTAAGTGAAAACAAAGAGAGGAGGAACGGTTTTTCAAGTGAAAACATGAGTATGGTAGATCCTCCCAAGCCTTTGGAAAGGCCTTGGTCGTGCCAATATGTTATCCTCTCTTCTGAAATTCCAACCCCTCTCAAGGAGAGAAAGGGAGAGTATTTATAGCCCAAGAAGTGGACTATTTACATTCCAGCAATACACCTCCACTTGGCTCACATATATAGACATCATGACAGACGAATCTAGAGATGTCTCCTTCTTAAATGTTGTAAATAATACAATTGGACGACTAATCTCAACATTTGGAGTCATTCGGACTTAATGATCAAACGTTATGGACGGTTGATTAAACAAACTAAAACTACCATTTCAATCCAGTATTTTTGAAGTCCAGACTGTGAAAGGTTTTTTGAATATGAAAATGCTTTCAAATACGAATGGGTTCTTCATGAAAGTAGGCCACCTATATCTCCTCTTTCACACTACAAATTCGCAGCTAGATTTTATTCTTACATCATGTGATATGTCATGCATAATATACTGATTTTAATTCTCGTCCAGAATGATGGGCTGGACTTCAAAGCTTAATTTGGGCCCCTTGTACTTGGATTTGGGCATTGAAATTTTTATCCAAGATGACATGTAGTGTCCAATGAATTATTGTGGAGAGTTAATGTTTTTGGACTTCTAGATTGAGCCCAGTAAATCAATCTTTAAGGCTGGTCCAGTTTGTTCAAAGATTCTTTGGTCTTGTTTGTGAGGACCATATGAACCTTCAAATGGCTGAATTGGCTCATGGTACCTTCTAATGAAATGTTTTATATTGAAAGTATAATCATAAAAAATAAGAACAGCACAATTTGGATCAGTATAGTGATAGTTATTATTAAAACATTAAACTGACTCAATTGGACTACTTCTAAAAATGCTCAAAATTTATAATTAATATTAAAACATTAATATTTCACACAAATTATGCACATTTCATATAAAGTCAGTAAAGGGGATATATAATAAGTCATTAAAATATTAATAACATCAACTCCCGCACACATATTTTTGTGCATGTACTCATGTGAAAAAAATATAAAAACATGACAAAATCATTTTTACTCACCAACAGATATTAAAATTTTTTTTCTCCAATAAGGGGAGGTTTATAATATTTCACTCATCCATTTTGAATTCCACCACATGTTGTTACAGAAACAATGTTCCAAAACTAATTCATTTTTTAATGCTCAAATTTATAAATGGAAAATGTGGACACTCAAAACTCACACCTCTCAAGATGATAAAATTCATTTCTGGAGGTTCACTCTTTCACCAACCAAAAGTGAAAATCTTAGAGTTTGAAAAGATCTCTAAGCTTACAATCACTATCCAAAGTAAAAAATAATCAAGAGGTCTTTTTAAGGGGTTTTTCTGTGGCTATGGGATGGTTGAAATATAATTTCCAAGAGAGATAAGAAGAGGGTTAAAATACCAACATTGAAAAAACAATGCACATTTTTTTTGAAATAAAACATGGAAGGAAATGAAAACACATATTTACAAGGGAATGATTGTGAGAAGAAAGAAACAATAGAGGAAGAAATTATGAAGGTAATGAAAAGATGGAATATTTACCAAACAAAAAACTTCTCCCAATAAGAATATAATGCAAGTGTTCTTTTTTTTCTTTTCCTTTTTTTTCTTTGTTTTTTCGAAAGTTGACCTCGAAACAGATCTCACACTAATATCCAAACCCATGTTTGATCTCCTAATGATACTAATTGTAATAGTTATAACAAGATCAAAGGCTGAGGAAGAGTGATTTTTGACCTACCCAAGACATAACCCATTTTTCATTTTTGTTTTGATTTTTTTTTATTTTTTTGTGAATTTTTTTTGAACACTTTTCAATATCATTCGAACAATACATTCCCAAATCCCACTGAATTACAACCTCCCCCCCACACACTAAAATCGATGCTTTCCCTCAAACATATGATAACACACCAGAATGTAAGGAATTGATACCCAAAAATAAAATCCATTCCCCCCCCCACACATAAATTTCAAAAACTTATGCAATGAAAATCCATGTTGATATTGGCTGGGATAAGGTATTGGGCTTGTAATGTGGATATCAAAGAAAATGTTTTCATAGGTTCGAAGGGGCTTTCAAAAGGAAGATTAATGTAAGGGAAATTAGAGGCTATTTGGCTATTGTGATTTTCATGTGGTTTAGAAAATGCGTCTATCATATTAATACACACTAAGGTAGGAAATTTAGCTCAATGGTCCAAAAAATCAAGAATCGCAAATGGGGATGAAAACACACATTTTGAAAAGATGGCCATAGGAGGCCTTGGAATGCAAGCAATTGTTTGTTCTCACGGTTTGGGAAAATCATTTTCCAAATAAAAAGTAAGCATTCAAAATTTTTTAATTTTGACACAAAATTCATTATCCAAAGTCATGATAAAAATAAAAAAATTTTGAGATGAAAACATGTCTGTTAACTCCCCAAAATGGTTGGACAAAATTTGAAAATTGTAAGGTGAGTAATCATGACTCTTGAGTTTTGTTTATTTGTTTTAAGTGGTCATTTTTTTTGTTTTTTAAGTTTTTATTTGTTTTTGTGTTTTTATAAAGATACAGCCATACAAAAGAAAAAGATAAAAGAAAGGTTTTGATAAAGAATGTGGTAAAAAAGGGAGAGGAGAAAGAATAAAGTGGTAGAGAGAGGAAGATATAGAGAGAGAGTTAAAGGGAAAGAGGTTCCCCCTGGTTTGGATTTGGTGGGTTGCCATCTCCATCCAGTGGTGGGTCGGCTAGAGAAGTTGGGGATCCAGTGGAAGTTGATGTTGTTCCAGGATTGCATGTCCTCTCATGATGATGCTTTAACCGATGTCCATTAACCGTGAATGTCCTTTTGCAAGTGGGGTCTGGGACTTGAACTGCACCAAATGGGTAAACGTTAGTAATAACAAAAGGACCTTCCCAATGAGAATTGAGCTTACCTTGATGAAGACGAAATCGAGAATTGAAGAGAATTACCTTTTCACCTTCATTAAATACATTTCTCAGGATGTGTCTGTCATGGAGTACCTTAGCCTTCTCTTTGTACAGATAGGAATTCTCATAGGATTCAAGTCGAAGCTCCTCCAGTTCAGCCAATTGCAACAATCTTTCTTCACCAGATTTTTCAATATCAAAATTACATTTTTTCACTGCCCAAAATGACTTATGTTGGATATCAACTGGTAAGTGACATGCTTTACCAAAAAACAAGCCTAAAAGGATACATCCCAATGGGTGTTTTATAGGTAGTTCGATAAGCCCAAAGGGCTTCACCAAGTCTCTCATGACAGTCTTTTCTGGTGGGCTTAACAATTCTGTCAAGTACCCTTTTAACTTCTCTATTAGAGAGTTCATCCATGCTATTTTTTTAGGGTGATATGCAGTTGAAGTTTTATGTACAACCCCATTCTTTTTAAGAAGATCTTCCATGGTTCTATTACAAAAATGGGTTCCTAAGTCACTGACCAAGGCACGTGGTGTTCCAAATCTTTGGAAGATGTGTGTCTTTAGGAACTCACTAACATTATGAGCATCATCCTTCATAGTGTGTTTTTCCTCAACCCACCTTGAAACATAATCTATTGTAAGAAGGATTTATGAGAATCCATTGGAAGGGGGAAATGGTCCCATAAAATTGATACCCCAAACATCGAAGATCTCACAGAAAATTAAAGGCTTTTGGGGCATTTCATTTTTCTTGGAAATTGTGCCAAACTTTTGGCAAGTGGGACATTACTAAAAAAACTCATGTGAGTCCTTGAAGAGTGAAGGCCAGAAGAATTCAGAGTCTAGGACCTTTCAAGAGGTCCTTTGTGGTCCAAAGTGGCCACCTCCGGGAAGTGAGTGACATAATTCTAAGATGGAAGAATGCTCATTTTCTTCAACACATCTCCTAATTACCATGTCTTCCCCATTTTTCCAATGTTTATTTTCTTCCCAAAAATAGTATTTTGAATCACTTTTCAACTTCATTTTCTGTAATTTTGAAAACTTTTCAGGAAAAACACCAGAAACCAAGTAATTTACAATTGGGGAATACCATGGTATTTTTGGAGTGAGAGATGAAAGGTGTTCAGTGGGGAATTCAGGATCAATGATTTCTGAATGAGAAGAATTAGAAATTCTACTCAAGTGATCAGCCACATGGTTTTCTTTTCCTGGTCTAACTTTTATTTCAAGCTCAAATTCTTGTAGCATTAGGATCCATCTTATTAGACTTGGTTTGGAATCACTTTTCTTGAGTAAGAACCTTATAGCAGGATGGTCTGTGAAGATGATGATTTTGGCACCTAATAGATAGGACCAGAATTTATCTAAGGCAAAAACCACTGCTAGAAGTTCTTTTTCAGTGACAGTGTAGTGAGATTGAGTTTCATCCTATGTTTTTGAGGCATAATAGCTGACATGAGAAATTGTTTCTCTTCTTTGACAAAGAATAGCCCCAACAGCCCTATCAGAAGCATCACACATCAATTCAAAGGGTAATGACCAATCAGGGGGTTGGATTATCGGGGAAGATGTGAGAGCAGTTTTGAGTTCAATGAAGGCTCTCTTGCAAACCTCATCCAAATGGAAAGTGACATAATTTTGGAGAAAACGAGTGAGTGGGAGGGAAATATTACTAATGTTATTAATGAATCGCCGATAGAAACTAGCATGACCGAGCAATGATCAGATGTCTCGAACAGAAGTGGGTTGAGGAAGTGATTGGATCACCTCAATTTTGACAGGATCAACTTCAATACCATCTTTTGAAACTATGTTCCTAGAACAATCCCATTTGCAACCATGAAGTGACATTTTTCAAAATTTAACAGAAGGTTACACTTGACACACTTTTGAAGGACTAGGGAGAGTGAATGCAAGCATGACTCAAACGACTTGCCATAAATGGTAGAGTCATCCATGAAGACTTCTATGCAGTGTTCTATGAATTCTGAAAAGATACTCATCATACACCTCTAGATTGTTGAAATAGCATTACAAAGGCCAAAAGTCCTTCTTCTATATGCATATGTTCCAAAGGGGCATGTGAAAGTAGTTTTTCTTGGTCATGAGGTGCGATTGGGATTTGTAAGTAGCCGTTTTATCGATCAAGAAAGCAATAGTGTGACTTTCTGGCCAATCATTCTAGCATTTGATCAAGGAATGGAAGAGGGTAGTGATCTTTTCGGGATTCAACATTCAATTTCCTATAGTCGATGCACACATGCCATTTGTTCTTCACTCGAGTTGTGACTACCTCTCCATGTTCATTTGTGACAACAGTTATACTGCCCTTCTTAGGTACAACTTGAATTGGACTAACCCATTCACTATCAGAAATTGGGTGGATAATACCAGCTTGATGAAGCTTGGTGATTTCTTCCCTAACTACCTCAAGGATGAGTGGATTGAGTCTTCTTTGTGGTTGTCTAATTGGTTTGTATGATTCCTCAAGATGGATGTGATGCATGAAAAGGGCAGGGTTGATTCCTGGTATGTCATCTAAGGTCCACCCTAAGGCCTTTTTGTTTTCCTCTAACACTTGAACATGTTTGGACTCCTCAGTTTCGGTAAGTGAAGATGGGATAATGACAGGATAAGATTGATCATGGAAAAGGAATACATATTTCAGGTGTGTAGGAAGGGGTTTCAGATTAGTCTCATCATTAATTTTTAGTTTAGGATACTCAGAAATGGAGGATAGGACTTTAGTTGCTTCAGATACATTTTTCCCAATACTGTCCAAGGTGGATCAATTTTCATCAGAGTTGATATGTGATTCAACAGTGTTTTAAAGATCCTCTAAATTGATGGAGTCTATGAATGAAAGGTCCACATCAACATCACCATTTATGTCTTGGTTAATCCTAGTGCAGATTTCACAAGATCCTATCTCTTAAGAATAGGATGAACATGATGGAATGGGGTTCAATTGACTCTTAGAAGTGTCCTCAGAAGCATGGATTGAGAATGTAGAGTGATCCTCCGATGGGTATTGCATGGCTTGGAAAATGTTGAATTTGACCAGTTGGTCACCGAATTCCATGGATAAGATTCCAGAATGGACATCAATCTTGGTTCTTACAGTCATGAGGAATGGTCTTCCAAGAATTAGGGGAGATCGAGAAGAGTTTTTCTCACCTTCCTTGTCAATGACATAGAAATCAGTAGGGAAGATAAGATCATTGACTCGGACAAGGACAACCTCAATTATTCCCTCCGGACTGGTTGTGATTCTATTAGCTAACTGAATGACAACACCTGTTGGGTGCAAGGGACCTAGACCAAGGATAGAGAATATGGATTTGGGCATGACATTAATTGAGGCTCCTATGTCTATGAGTGCATCATCAAAGATGGAACTTCCAATTTGGAATGGAACCGTAAAGGTGCCTGGATCTTTGCACTTAATGGGTATCGACTGCTGGGTGGATACATTTTCGAAGGTGCTAAGTTGCCTCTTGTGGGTACACAACACCTTGAGAAACATGGCATACTTAGGAATTTGTTTGATGGCATCTAATAGAGTAATGTTGACTTCAACACGTCTAAACATGTCAAGAATTTCAGGATCATGTTCAAAGTACTTCCTTGGGTTAGAGACAGCTTGAGGAAAAGGAATTGGCTTCCTAAGTGGAATGGAAGGAGGTGATGGAATGGATTCAGATTCCTTTTCAATTTTCATTTTCTTTTCATTTTCTGGGTCAACATTCAAAGGAGGGTTTGAGGATTTATCTTGAGGCATAGCAAGTTGCTTTTCTGATCTAAGTGCAATTGCACTTACATTACCCTTGGGGTTGGGTAATGGTTGAGCTAGGAGTTGGGAAAATTTTGATTGTTGCTACTGGCTCAGGTGGGATGCAAGTTGACCTATTTGAGTTTCAATGTTTTTAAGGCTATAATGGGTGAAGGAGGAAAGATCTTGCACATCACTTTCCCATGGTTTCTTGGAAGAAGATGATTGTCTCTGATTGGGATTGCCTTGATATTGGTTCTTGGGAAATCGATTGTATTGGTATTGGAATTGGGAAGGCTCACTAGGATGATGGATTCCAGGAGGAGGATTGTTCCTTTGAGGTTGAGGAACAAAAGGATAAGGTTGATGGAAGTTACCAACACCTTGACCATATTGAAACTGGTTTGGGTTTTAATGAGGGAATTGAGGGGGATGAGATATGGGATTACCAAACCTAAGGCCTTGGTTATAGGAAGAAGAGAAGGGCTCAGAGTGAGGTTGGTTGAAGTTTCTAACAAACTGACCTGATAGTTGAGGGTTGGTGTTCCGTTGAGCATATGTTGCATTGAGCTCCATTGGTCTAGATTAATCGGATTGATCCTCTTGAAGTTGTGGACATGTGTCAGTTGGATGAGATGGAGAGTTGCAGATTCCACAGTTTTTTATAGGTCCATGAAACATTGATTGTGGAGAAGACGAGGTTGGGGATTTGGTGGCCACAACTAGTAGTCGCACAAGACCTTTAAGTTCACTCATCCACTCGGTCATCTTGTTTGGATCAATTGTTTGATTATCATGGGATTACATGACTTGAGAATGTGCTCGAGTATGGAATTGTTGTGTGTTTGTAGCCATGTTACTTATGAGATCTCTTGCTGCTACAATAGTTTTATAAACCAGAGAACCACCACTTGCGGCATCAATGAGAGTTCTCTCCATATCCAATAAACCCTCATAGAAGTATTGAATAAATAGTTGGTCAGGAATTTGGTGGTGTGGGTAGGTTGCAACAAGATTTTTGAACCTCTCCCAGTACTCATGGAGTGATTCACTGGGGAATTTACGTATACCACTTATTTCCTTTCGGATAGAAGTAGTACGAGAAGCAGGAAAGAATTTTTCTAAGAAAAGTGGCTTCATGTCATTCCATTTGGTTATGGAACAAAGAAGTAGGTAGTAGAGACATGACATAGAATTTTCATCTAGGGAGAAAGGGAAGACTTGAAGTTTTATTTGTTCTTCAGAAACCCCTTGGGGCTTTATGGTAGAGCACACTTCTTGGAACTCTTTAAGGTGGAGATGTGGATCCTCGCCGGCTAGCCCGTGGAAATGAGGAAGAAGATGAATCAAACCCGATTTGAGTTCAAAGTCAGCCTCTATGTTTGGATATTGAATACCAAGGGGTTGGTAATTCATATCAGGGGCAGCGAGTTCTTTAAGGTTTTGTTCCCTAGGATTGGCCATTTCAAATTCAACTGGTTGGATGAGTACTGGTTCTTGAATAATTTGAGTATCTCTGATGTTCCTCCTAAGTTGGAAAAGTGTTCGCTCAATTTTAGGGTCAAACAAATCTGAGGGATTGTTTGGAAGACTAAGGGGCATTTAGAGAGATTGTGGAAGAAAGAGGAAGACGAGTTTTTCTTTGACTTTTTTCAGTTTATGATTTTTAAGAGGAAGACGAGGTTTTCCATGTGTTTTTTTCAATTTTTTTAAACTTTCTTTTTTTATGTTTTCTTGAAAATAACCAGAAACTAATGACTACTTAAAGAACCATCCCTGGCAATGGAGCCATTTGAAATTCACGACCGATTACCACCTATCGATCAATCAAGTTTCCGGTGCTCTTCTAATGTGTATAGCAGCACTCGGGTCGAATCCTCGGCGATGATACTTTGAAATAGTCGTTTGTTTTTAGTTAATTGTATTCTGATTGGGGGGGTTTGTTTGCAGAGCTTATGAAATAATTTATGTATGATGTTTGATTTAACAAATTGATAAATATTAGGGTGAGTTCATCATTAGGTAGTTAAGCTTGTGATATCCTTGAGCCTTACTTTATATTGCATTCAATTAACACCCATGTCACAAGATGATTTTGATCGGAATTCCCAAGTGTTAAAGCATTAATCCAATCCATAACATAACTTAGGTTTCTAATCATTACCATTACTTGTTTATGGTAGTGTATTTGTGGTTCCAATAATCCATGGAAAGCACATGCTAAACAAAAGATGTCATTAATCCATGACATATTAAGTCCAACATACATAATGTTATATTAATGATTACTGATCGAGAAAATACACTCAATCACTTAACATCCCTAAATTTTGACTCACCCCAATGAGATATTTACTCATCCATTTGGGTGTTTAATATTCTGGTTATAATAATTATGATGATAAATTAAGAATAGAATAAAAAATAAATGGATTAGAAAAGAGTGGTATGTCGAACACACACACACAAACAATGATGATAATTAAAAATGGATTTTTGATTGAATGAGGAAGCAAAATAAGGGAAGGAGATTAAACATAATTTAAACCATTTTAAGAACATTAATATTACACTACAGAAGGTGGATTATAATAAGAGATATTGAAGAATAAACATGCATTAAAACAGAATTACAAAAGAAAGGACTTACAAAATTACAAAAATGAAGAACATGAAAGTAAGTGAAAAAAAAGAGAGGAGGAAAGGTCTCTAAATTGAAAAAATGAGTATGGAAGATCCTCCCAAGACTTATTCAAGGCCTTGGTCGTGCCAATATGTTCTCCTCTATTCTGAAATGGCAACCCCTCTCATGGATAGAAGGGGGGGTATTTATAGCCCAAGGAGTGGACTGTTTACATTCCAGCAATACCCCTCCAATGGGCTCACAGATATGGACATCATGAAAGCCGAATCTTGAGAAATATACTTCTTAAAAGTTGTAGATAATAAGTTTGGACGACTACGCTCAATATTTGGAGTCATTTGGACTTACGTATCAAAATATATGACCGGTTGATTAAACAATGTAAAACTGTCCATTTCAATCTTGTCTTTTTGAAGTCCAGAATGTGAAAGGGTTTTTGAATATGAATATGCCTTAAAATACGAATGGGTTCTTCAAAAGCATCGTCCAGATATATATCCTCTTTCACACTACAAAATATCAGCTCTATTTCATTCTTAAATCATTAGATATGTCATGCATACTATACTAATTTTAATTCTCGGCCAGAATGGTGGGCTGGACTTCAAATCTTCATTTGGCCCCCTTGTACTTGGATTTGGGCCTTGAAATTTTTATCCAAGATGACATGTAGTGTCCACCGAATTATTTTGGAGATTTAATCTTTTTGGACTTCTGGATTGATACCAGTAAATCAATATTTAAGGCTGGTCCAGTTTGTTCACAGATTCTTTGGTCTTGTTTGTGAGGACCATATGACCCTCCAAATGGAAGAATTGGATCATAGTACCTTCTAATGAAATGTTTTATATTGAAAGAGAATACTAAAAATCAAGAACCACACAATTTGGATCAGTATAATGATAGTTATTATTAAAATATTAAACTGACTCAATTGGACTAGTTCTAAAAATGCTCAAAAATTATACTTAATATTAAAACATTAACATTTCACACTAATTATGCAAATTCCATATAAAGACAGTAAAGGGGAAATATAATAATTCATGAAAATAATAATAACATCAACTCCCCCACACATAGTTTTGTGCATGTCCTCATGTGCAACAAATATAAAAACATGACAAAATGATTTTTACTCACCAATAGATATTAAAACTTTGTTTTCTTCAATCAGGGGAGGTTTAGACTTTCACTCATCCATTTTGTATTCCACCACAAGTTGTTACAGAAAAAATGTTCCAAATCTAATTCATTTTTTCATGACCAAATTTAGAAATTGAATATGTGGACACTCAAAACTCACACCTCTCAAGATGATAAAATTCATTTGTGGAGGTTCACTCTTTCACCAACCAAAAGTGAAAATCGTAGAGTTTGAAAAGAGCTCTCAGCTTAAAATCCCTATCCAAAGTGAACAATAATCAAGAGGTATTTTCAAGGGGGTTTTCTGTGGATATGGGATGGTAGGAATATAATGTCCAAGAGAGAGAAGAATAGGGTTAAAATACCAACATAGGAAAAAAATGCACATTTTTGTTGAAATAAAACATGGAAGGAAATGAAAACACATATTTACAAGGGAATGATTGTGTGAAGAAAGACACAATAGAGGAAGAAATTATGATGGTAATGAGAAGATGAAATATTTACCAAACAAAAAACTTCTCCCAATAAGAATATAATGCAAGTGTTCTTTTTTTTCTTTTCCTTTTTTTCTTTGTTTTTTCGAATGTTGAACTTGAAAAAGATCTCACAGTCATATCCCAACCCATGTTTGATCTCCTCACGATAATAATTTTAATAGTTATAATAAGATAAAAGGTTGAGGAAGTGTGATTTTTGACCTACCCAATACACAACCCATTTTTTCATTTTTTTTGATTTTTTTTGATTTTTTTTGTGATTTTTTGAACCCTTTTCAATATCATTTATACAATACATTCCCAAATCCCACTAAATGACAACCCCCCCCCCACACTAAAATGGATTCTTGCCCTCAAGAATATGATAACACACCAGAAAGTAAGGAAATGATACCCAAAAATGAAATCCATTCCCCCCCCCCCCACACTTAAATTTCAAAAACTTATGAAATGAAAATCCATGTTGATATTGGGTGGGATAAGGTACTGGTCTTGTAATGTGGATATCAAAGAAAAGGTTTTCATAGGCTCGAAGGGGATTTCAAAAGGAGGATTAATGTAAGGGAAATGGGAGGCAATTTGGCTATTGTGATTTTCATGTGGTTCAAAAAATTACTCTATCATATTAATACACACAAAGGTAGGAAATTCAGCTCGAAGGCCCACAAACTCAAGAATCACAAAATGGGGATGAAAACACACATTATGACAAGATGTCCATAGGTGGCCTTGGCATTAAAGTAATTGTTTGTTCTCACGGTTTTGCAAAATCATTTTCCAAATCAAAAATTGAGCATTCAATTTTTTCTAATTTTGACACAAAATTCGTTATACAAAGTCATGATGAAAATACAAAATTTTTGAGATGAAAACATTTCTGTTAACTCCCCAAAATGGTTGGACAAAATTTTAATATTGGAAGGTGAGTAATCATGACACTTGAGTTTTTTTATTTGTTTTAAGTGATCCTTTTGTTGTGTTTTTTTTTGTTTTTTAGGTTTTTTTGTGTTTTTATAATGATACATCCACACAAAAGAAAAATTTACAAGAATGGTTTTGATAAATAAATTGGTAAAAAAAGAGATAGGAAGAATAAGAAAGAGGTAGAGAGAGGAAGAGATAGAGAGAGAGTTAAAGGGAAAGAGGTGCCCCTGGTTTGGATTTGGTGGGATTCCATCTCCATCCAGTGGTGGGTCAGCTAGAGAAGTTGGGGATCCAGTGGAAGTTGATGTTGTTCCAAGATTTCATGTCCTCTCATGGTGATGTTTTAACTGATGTCCATTAACCGTGAATATCCTTTTGGAAGAGGGGTCTTGGACTTGCACTGCACCAAATGGGTAAACGTTAGTAATAACAAAAGGACCTTCCCAACGAGAATTAAGATTACCTGGATGAAGATGAAATCGAGAATTAAAGAACATTAACTTTTCACCTTCATGAAATATCTTTCTTAGGATGTGTCTGTCATGGAGTACCTTAGCCTTCTCATTGTACAGATTGGAATTCTCATAGGATTCAAGTCGAAGCTCCTCCAGTTCAGCCAATTGAAACAATCTTTCTTCACCAGATTTTTCAAGATCAAATTTACATGTTTTCACTGCCCAAAATGACTTATGTTGGATTTCAACTGGTAAGTGACATGCTTTACCAAAAACAACCCTAAAAGGAGACATCCCAATGGGTGTTTTATAGGCAGTTCGATAAGCCCAAAGGGCTTCACCAAGTCTCTCAGGATAGTCTTTTTTGGTGGGCATAACAATTCTATCAAGTACCCTTTTCACTTCTCTATTATGTATTTCAACCATGCCATTTTTTTGAGGGTGATATGCAGTTGAAGTTTTATGTAAAACCTCATTCTTTTTCAGAAGAGCTTCCATGGTTCTATTACCAAAATGGGTTCCTAAGTCACTGATCAAGGCACGTGGTGTGCTAAATCTTTAGAAGATGTGGGTCTTTAGGAACTCACTAACAGTATGAGCATCATCCTTCCTAGTGGGTTTGGCCTCAACCCACCTTGAAACATAATCGACTGTAAGAAGAATGTATGAGAATCCATTGGAAGGGGGAAATGGTCCCATGAAATCGATGCCCCAAACATCGAAGATCTCGCAGAAAATTAAAGGATTTTGGGGCATTTCATTTCTCTTGGAAATTATGCCAAAATTTTGTCAAGTGGTACATGATTGAAAAAACTCTGAGTCCTTGAAGAGTGAAGGCCAGAAGAATCCAGAGTCTATGACCTTTCGGGAGGTCCTTTGTGGTCCAAAGTGGCCACCTCCGGGAAGTGAGTGGCAGAATTCTAAGATGGAAGAATGCTCATTTTCTTCAACACATCTCCTAATTACCATGTCTTCCCGAGTTTTCCAAAGTTTATTTTCTTCCCAAAAATAGTATTTTGAATCACTTTTCAACTTCATTTTCTGTGATTTTGAAAACATTTCAGGAAAAACACCAGAAACAAAGTAATTTACAATTGGGGCATACCATGGTATTTTTGGAGTGAGAGATGAAATGTGCTCAGTGGGGAATTCAGGATCAATGATTTCTGAATGAGAATAATTAGAAATTCTACTCAAGTGATTAGCCACATGGTTTTCTTTTTCTGGTCTATCTTTTATTTCAAGGTCAAATTATTGTAGCATTAGGATCCATATTATTAGCCTTGGTTTGGAATCAATTTTCTTGAGTAAGAACTTTATAGCAGAATGGTATGTGAAGATGATGATTTTGTCACCTAAGAGATAGGACCGAAATTTATCTAAGTCAAAAAGAACTGCTAGAAGTTCCTTTTTAGTGACAGTGTAGTGAGACTGAGTTTCATCCAATGTTATTGAGGCATAATAGATGACATGAGGAATTCTTTCTCATCTTTGACCAAGAACAGCCCCAACAGCTCTATCAAAAGCATCAAACATAAATTCAAAGGGTAAGGACCAATCAGGGGGTTGGATTATCAGGGCAGATGTGAGAGTAGTTTGGAGTTCAATGAAGGCTCTCTTGAAAACCTCATCGAAATGGAATGTGACATCATTTTGGAGAAAAATACTGAGTGGGAGGGAAATTTTACTAATGTTATGGATGAATCGCTGATAGAAACCAGCATGACCGAGGAATGATCAGATGTCTCGAATAAAAGTGGGTTGAGGAAGTGATTGGATCACTTCAATTTTGGCAGGATCAACTTCAATACAATCTTTTGAAACTATGTTCCCTAGAACAATCCCATTTTCCACCATGAAGTGACATTTTTCAAAATCTAACACAAGGTTACACTTGACACACTTTTGAAGGACTAGAGAGAGTGAACGCAAGCATGAATCAAATTACATTCCATAAATGGTAAAGTCATCCCTGAAGACTTACATGCAGTGTTCTATGAATTCTGAAAAGATACTCATCCTACACCTCTGGAATGTTGTAGGAGCATTAAAAAGGCCAAAAGGAATTCTTCTATTTGAATATATTCCAAAGGGGCATGTGAAAGTAGTCTTTTCTTGGTCCTGAAGTGCGATTGGGATTTGGAAGTAGCCGTTGTATCCATCAAGAAAGCAATATTGTGACTTTATGGCCAATCTTTCTTGCATTTGATCAAGGAATAGAAGAGGGTAGTGATATTTTCGGGTTTCAACATTCAATTTCCTATAGTCAATGCACACATGTCATTTGTTCTTCACTCGAGTTGTGACTACCTCTCCATGTTCATTTGTGACAACAGTTATCCCACCCTTCTTAGGTACAACTTGAATTGGACTAACCCATTCACTATCAGAAATTGGGTAGATAATACCAGCTTGAAGAATCTTGGTCATCTCTTACCTAACTACCTCAAGGATGAGTGGATTGAGTCTTCTTTGTGGTTGTATAATTGTATTGGATGATTCCTCAAGATGGATGTGATCCATTCAAAGGGCATGGTTGATTCCTGGTATGTCATCTTGGGTCCACCCTAAGGCATTTTTTTCCTCTAACACTTCAACAAGTTTGGACTCCTCAGTTTTGGTAAGTGAAGAAGAGATAATGACAGGATAAGAGTGATCATGGAAAAGGAATACATATTTCAGGTTTGTAGTAAGGGGTTTCGGATTAGTCTCATAATTAATTTTTGGGTTAGGAAACTCAAAAATGGAGGATGGGACTCTAGTTGCTTCAGATTCAATTTTCCCAATACTGTCTAAGGTGGAGCAATTTTGATCATACTTGAGATGGGATTCAATAGAGTTTTCAAGATCCTCTAAATTGATGGAGTCTATGAATGAAAGGTCCACATCAGCTTCACCATTTATGACTTGGTTAATCTTAGTTCATATTTCACAAGATCCTATCTCTTCAGAATAGGATGAACATGATGGAATTGGGTTCAATTCACTCTTAGAAGTGTCCTCAGAAGTATGGATTGAGAATCCAGAGTGATCCTCAGATGGGTATCACATGGCTTGGAAAATGTTGAATTTGACCAGTTGGTCACCGAATTCCATGTATAAGATACCATAATGGACATCAATCTTGGTTCTCACAGTAATTAGGAATGGTATTCCAATAATTAGGGGATATTGAGAAGAGTTTCTCTCACCTTCCATGTCAAGGACATAGAAATCAGCAGGAAAGATAAGATCATTGACTCAAACAAGGACATCCTCAATTATTCCCTCAGGACTGGTTGTGCTTCGATTAGCTAACTGAATGAAAACACATGTTGGGTGAAAGGTACCTAGACCAAGGTTGGAGAATATGGATTTGGGCATGACATTAGTTGAGGCTCCTAGGTCTATGAGTGCATCATCAAGGCTGCAACTTCCAATTTGCATGGAACCGTACGGGTACTTGGATCTTTGCACTTAATGGGTATAGACTACTAGGTGGAAACATTTTCGAAGGTCCCAAGTTGCCTCTTGTGGGTACACAACTCCTTGAGAAACTTGGCATACATAGGAATTTGTTTTATAGAATCTAAGAGAGGAATGTTGACTTCAACACATCTAAACATGTCAAGCATTTCAGGATTAGGTTCAAAGGACTTCCTTGGTTTAGAGACAGCTTGAGGAAAAGGAATTGGGTTCCTAAGTAAAATGGAAGGAGGTGATTGAATGGATTCAGATGCCTTTTCAATTTTTTTCTGTTCATTTTCTAGGTCAACATTCAATGGAGGGTTTGAGGATTTATCTTAAGGCATAGAAAGTTTCTTTCCTTATCTATGTGAAATTGCACTTACATTAACCTTGGGGTTGGGTAATGGTTGAGCTGGGAGTTGGGAAGAATTTGATTGTTGTTGCTGGCTCAGGTGGGATGCAAGTTGACATATTTGAGTTGTAATGTTTTTAAGGCTAGAATGGGTGAAGGAGGCAAGATCTTCTACTGCACTTTCCCATGGTTTCTTGGAAGAAGAGGCTTGTCCTGGATTGGGATTGCCTTGATTTTGGTTCTTGGGAAATCGATTGTATTGGTTTTGTAATTTGGAAGGCTCACTAGGATGATGGAATCTAGGAGGAGGATTGTTCCTTTGAGGTTGAGGAACAAAATGATAAGGTTGATGGAAGTTACCAACACCTTGACCACATTGAAACTGGTTTTTATTTTGAGGAGGGAATTGAGGGGGATGAGATATGGGAATACCATACATAAGTCCTTGGTTATAGGAAGAAGAGAAGGGCTCAGAGTGAGGTTGGATGAAGTTTCTAACAAACTGACCTGATAGTTGAAGGTTGGTGTTCCGTTGAGCACATGTTGCATTGAGCTCCATTGGTCTAGATGAATTAGATTGATCCTCTTGAAATTGTGGACATGTGTCAGTTGGATGAGATGGAGAGTTGCAGATTCCACAGTTTTTGACAGGTCTAGGAAACATTGATTGTGGAGAAGACGAGGTTGGGGATTTGGTGGCCATATCAAGTTGTCGCACAAGACCTGTAAGTTCATTCATCCACTAAGTCATCTTGTTTGGATCAATGTTTTGACTATCATGGGCTTGCTTGACTTGAGCATGTGCTCGAGTAAGGAATTGTTGTGTGTTTGCAGCCATTTTACTTATGATATCTCTTGCTTCTGCAAGAGTTTTATCAACCAGAGCACCACCACTTGCGGCATCAATGAGAGTTCTCTCCATATCCAATAACCCCTCATAAATGTATTGGATCAAGAGTTGGTCAGGAATTTGGTGGTGTGGGAAGGTTACAACAAGATTTTTTAACCTCTCCCAGTACTCATGGATTGATTCAATTGGGAATTTATGTATACCACTTATTTCCTTTCGGATAGAAGCACTACGAGAAGCAGGAAAGAATTTTTCTAAGAAAATCAGCTTCATGTCATTCCATGTGGTTATGGAACCAGGAGATAGGTAGTAGAGCCATGACTTAACAGTGTTAGCTAGGGGAAAATGGAAGGCTCGAAGATTGATTTGTTCTTCAGAAATCCCTTGAGGCTTCATGGTAGAGCACACTACTTGGAACTCTTTAAGGTGGAGATGTGGATCCTCACCATCTAGCCCGTGGAAATGAGGAAGAAGATGAATCAAAACCGATTTGAGTTCAAAGTCAGCCTCTATGTTTTCATGTTGAATACCAAGGGGTTGGTAATTCATATCAGGGGAAGAGAGTTCTTTAAGGGTTTGTTCCCTAGGATTGTCCATTTCAAATTCAACTGGTTGGATGAGGACTGGTTCTTGAATAATTTGAGTATCTCTGATGTTCCTCCTATGTTTGCAAAGTGTTCGCTCAATTTCCAAGTCAAAAAAATCTGAGGGATTGTTTGGAAGACTATGGTGAATTTAGAGAGATTTTGGAAGAAATAGGAAGACGGGTTTTTTTTTATTTTTTCAGTTTATGATTTTTAAGATGAAGATGGGTTTTTCTTTGTGTTTTTTTTCAATTTTTTTAAATTTTATTTTTTTTTGTGTTTTCTTGAAAATAACCAGAAACTAATGACTAATTAAAGAACCATCCCCCGAAACGGCACCATTTGAAACACACACCGGATTGTCGCCTATCGACCGGTCAAGGTTCCGGTGCTCTTATAATTTGTATAGTAGCACTCGGGTCGAATCCTCGGCGTTGATACTTTGAAATAGTCGTTTGTTTTTAGTTAATTGTATTCTGATTGGGGGGGGTTTGTATATAGAGATTATGAAATGATTTATGTATGATGTTTGATTTAACAAATTGATAAATATTGGGTTGAGTTCATCATTAGGTAGTTAAGCTTGTGATATCCTTGAGCTTTGCTTTATATTGCATTAAATTAACACTCATGTCACAAGATGATTTTGATCGGAATTCCCAAGTGTTAAAGCTTTAATGCAAGCCATAACATAACTTAGGTTTCTAATCATTACCATTACTTGTTTATGGTAGTGTATTTGTTCTTCCAATAATCCATGGAAACAACATTCTAAACAAAATATGTCATTAATCCATGACATATTAAGTCCAACATACACAATGTTAAATTAACGAATAATCATCGAGCAAATACTCTCAATCACTTAACATCCCTAAATTTTGACTCACCCCAATGGGATATTACTCATACATTTGGGTGTTTAATATCCTGGTTATAATAATTATGATGATAAATTAAGAATAGAATAAAAAAAAGGGATTAGAAAAGAGTGGTACGTCGAACACACACACACGAACAATGATGATAATTAAAAACGGATTTTTGATTGAATGAGGAAGAAAAATAAAGGAAGGAGATTAAACAGAATTTAAACTATTTTAAGACCATTAATATTAAACTAAAAAAGGTGGATTAGAATAATATATATTGAAAAAGAAACTTTCATTAAAACTGAATTACAAAAGAAAGGACTTACAAAATTACAAAAATGAAGAACATGAATGTAAGTGAAAAAAAGAGGAGGAAAGGTATCTCAAGTAAAAACTTGAGTATGGAAGATCCTCCCAAGATTTTTTCAATGCCTTGGTCGTTCAAATATGTTATCCTCTTTTCTGAAATACCAACCCCTCTCAACGAGAGAAGGGGAGAGTATTTATAGCCCAAGGAGTGGATTGTTTACATTCTAGCAATACCCCTCCACTTGGATCGATGATATGGACATCATGACAGCCGAATCTCGAGAACTATCCTTCTTCAATGTTTTAGATAATAACGTTTTTCGACTACTTGAAAAATATGGAGTCATTTGGACTTAAGGATCAAAAGGTATGGCCAGTTGATTAAACAAAGTAAAACTGTCCATTTCAATCCAGTCTTTTTGAAGTACCGAATGTGAAAGGGTTTTTTAATATTAATATGCCTTTAAATCCGAATGGGTTATTCAAAAACTGTGGCCGCCTATATCTCCTCTTTCACACTGCAAAATCTCAGCTCGATTTGATTCTTACATCATGAGATATGTCATGCATACTATACAGATTTTAATTCTCGGCCAGAATGGTGGGCTGGACTTCAAATCTTCATTTGGGCCCCTTGTACTTGGATTTGGGCCTTGAAATTTTTATCCAATATGACATGTAGTTTCCACGAATTATTGTGGAGAGTTAATGTTTTTGGACTTCTGGATGGAGCCCAGTAAATCAATCTTTAAGGCTGCTCCAGTTTGTTCACAGATTCTTTGGTCTTGTTTGTGGGGACCATATGACCATTCAAATGGCAGAATGGGCTCATGGTACCTTCTAATGAAATGTTTTATATTTAATGTATAATCCTAAAAAACAAGAACCACACAATTTGAATCATTATATTGATATTTATTATTAAAATATTAAATTGACTAAATTGGACTACTTCTAAAAATGCTCAAAAATTATACTTTATATTAAAACATTAATATTTCACAGAAATTATGCACATTTAGTATAAAGTAAGTAAAGTAGAAATAAAATAAGTAATGAAAAAATTAATAACATCAAATATTAATAATATGTCAGATCCATATACCTTTCTATCTAAGTATACCAAAAAAAATAGTTCTAGATAAAAGGTCCCAATAATATTCTTAGTTTTTATTTCTAAATGTTACTTCTTTGACATGAATAGGGATAAAAACTAGAAACACCATAATTTAAGACCTTTTTTAAAAATCTTATATTATAAATTACTTAGGATTATTAGTCTAAATACATAAATGGAGTGTTTTAGTTTGAGTTTAGCGATCAGTATGTGGGATTATATGTATATCTCCTTTGATATTTCACTCCATAAAGAATTCCTTGATCGCCATGGGTATATCATGCTTGATGAAAACCCAAGAAGCCACATAAATGGAACCATAAACCATATCTGGTCTAGGGAAATCTCCAAATCATAACTCATAGAGACTTCCAAGATTTTATCTTCCTTCAAAATAGTAGAAATTATATCATTCATTTTCCCATTTGATCCCATGGTTAAGGAGTTGAAAAAATAATCCTCAAGAATTCCATAAGGATAATACCCACAATACTCTAATTTGATATTGGAAATCTAACATATAGAGTGTTTTACTACTTGTGTACCAGCTATGTAAATATAATTTTTGAAGTAGCAATACTAAATTTAGAGATTAAGGTTTCCCCTAAATTTATTTTATTTAACACTAAAATTAAAATAAGATGAGTTTTTGTAACCCTCAAAGAGCCAAATAACACTACATATTTCCAATAATACAATCTCCTATTCAAAAATCAACATTGGTAGTTGATTTTTCATAGCATCCATAGAAATAAAAATATTTTTTATCCAATTTCTTTGTAAATAATTATTTATTTTCTGAATGTCATCAAGAAGCACCTCTAAATTCCTAGTGTTCATTTTTTCCCTTAACCCATTCACGGAGGGTCTCTTTTAGCATTCTAATATTCTTTTAATGAATTTCATAGGGTTGTGTCTTCATGGGAGAGTTACATGATTTTTTGATAATATGGATAAAAAATTACTCCCTTATCCACCATTTAGAGAAGCATATAGAATGGATTTTTTAATAAATTTTCTTTATTAGGAATATAAAGTGAGAGTGTTAAAATATATAACAGGGAATATAAGTTACTTAGCTATCGGGGAAGTTAATGATTTTTTAGTGGTTTGAGATGAATCTTTCCAAGGGGATCTATGTTCTCTTGGAACCTTTATTTTTAATATACCATGTTTATTGTTATTTGTAATATATTAAATCCATAAACTGATTTAAAAAGTAATTATGTTCTTTTTAGTCTTTCATGAGAAGTTGAACACTCTCATATTCTCAAATTACATAAGTATAGTGTTGAAGTCACCCATAATAAACGAAGGAATAGTTACTATGTCAAAGGAGATCAAGTCACTCTTTAGTTTTTGTATCCCCAAAATCTTATGATTATCATAAATAAATTTAGTAAATCTTGTTTAAATATTCCACATCACCATTATTTTTACTTTTTATGAATAAAAGCTAATATTCATGATAGTTTACTTTATGGGTTAACTACATGACAAAGCTAATACACAAACCATGACCCTATAAATATTGTTAATATAATTTCAAATATAAAAAATTTATATTTCCATTAACCTATACTAAGACCCCATATATTTTAATATAAACAATATTTATTTACAAAACATAACTAAACCAATGCATTTATGAGAATATTGTTCATAGATTATGACAACAATTATATAGTATATAATATTTTTTTGATTTTCCAAAAATTATAAAATAAAAAACATTATTAAATCGTAATCTTAGAACCCAAATTATCAGTATATATAGATATTATCAACACATATATCTTATTTAACAACACAATATAACTTTTTTCTATGAAATACTTTATTCATTATTCCCTCTAAGAGATATCACTACAAAAGAAATATGAGAAACATATTTAAAGGAAGAAATTTCTAAGATAAATAACCCATTAAGGGGAATACTTATGACATACCAATAGAAGTAACATGTGTGATCATCAGTAAGACCATTAAGGAGTGAGAATAAAACAAATATCTATATATGAAAACATAATCATGTTATATGACATTTGTATGATGAAATCAAAAAATTCGATTCTAATCATTAGAGACATAATTTCTAAGGGATTTACGACTCATTACCAATTTGAGTTGACATATACCTACATATAAATGTAATAAATCACTAATATTATATAAAAGATGATTTAAAATATGTATTGGTTGAGTGGATGGGTGGTCGATATCATGTAACCCTTTTTGGGAGAATTATTTCCTACTTTTCACTCCTTTATAGATTGAAGCCATATTTTTTATTGCTCCCCAAATTCCATTGTGGGACTAGTTACTACCATTAAAATTATTCATCATGATTTCATGTTAATGAGAAAAATGTAATATATCGTAGGTTCACCAAATTTATCTTGTTAGATTATTATTCTATGCACAAAGTGGAACAACCAGAATCTTCGAATATTTTACCTATCTAGGGGGATATAGGAGTTTTGTTTTAGGATTAGACCCTATAGAGTGGATTTCTATGTATCCCTATAAAGGTTAATAGAACCCAAATAATTTAGTTCCATTTAATAGAAATCTCCATTCCTTTTAAGGTTGTGTGACAAATACCAATATATTGCATTATATGATCTTGTAACAAAGACCAATTGATTATCCTTTTATGTTCATGTATATATGACCCATTGATGTTTTGTTTCTAAATAAAGGAAGAATCATATAAATCCATGTTAATAGGAAAAAAACTCTATGGTTTGGGTTTCACCATTTATGATCATATAGTAGGAAAATTCCATCCAGTTTAACAGCATGATGTAAGGATGATTGTTATGCATATTAAAGACATGTATCTTATATATTTAAGGAAAATGGTTCGTAGAAATATATAGTGTGGTACTCACATAAGGAAGAAACTTTTTAGCTATATATTTTGGGGATTATATATTTTTTAGTATGGTTTCTCCTAGGAAATATGATCCTTTTAGAAGTATATATCACTAGGAACAAGTCCCATTGAGGATGTCTTCGAAAGGGATAAAACCTTGTGGTAATGTGTTGGGGATTATGTATGGGAAGCCCATATATTCATGAAACACAAATAGATTTTATAGATTATTTCCTTAATCTTGCAATGATTGGGTCTTACACATGATAGGAGGCCCATTTGATTATTGGAATCCACAAGGATATGTGTACATCATATCTATACACTGCCAAGATATGCATCCACTTCCTACCCAATAAGGATTTGTGCTAAGAAGTATGAATATATTCTTGGGGGATATGGTCCACATTGATCTACTTGGGGATTAAAAATTTAGAGAGGCCATTTATCTTTATATGATTCATCGACCGGACTGAAGCGATGAGATAATTAATTAGATCCTAATTAATTATATATCTTATGGAGGAGAACCAAATATATATGAATCAATGAGTGGACCACTATAGCCAACTAGACAATTGGTATCCATGATGAATACTAAAAATGAAGGTAGTCTTTACTGGTGTACTCATGATGATTACCTTTATTATAATTAGAATACATGATCATCATTACCTCCAGGGTCTTATGGGTAATGAAGGAAAACCAAAGAGATAAATTTTATCAATAGAAAAGATAAACAAGGTAGTTCACCTTGAAATTCATGACCCAGTCATATATTAAAGGATGTAATGGAGGGTTAAATATGTATAGGAACTAAGGTAAGAGACACAAGTGATTTTAGTTGTTTTATAAAGGAATTGTGGGATGGTGACACCTAGATAGAAGACTCGGGTATAGGGTTCCCATTAGGGAGGTACAAAAATTTATTGTATCCCTATGATGAGTTAGGGAAAATATGAAACCCTATTTGGGTAACAAGGTGAAGGGGTTTCTCTAATATGCGGTTCTATAAGGTGTTTCACCTTAGTATGAACATCTGGGGAGACAATGTGTCTTCTCAGACTTATCATTCGTAAAATGTGGTTCCCAAGTAGTAGTCCGAGGTAAGGGATAAATCATGTGATATTTGGTAGAAAAAAATAGAAACCAACTAAGGGAAGGATGAATAGAGATACCCAATAAGGATAGGGAGAAATTCATTCCTTATTTAGGGGACTTAGATGTGGTGTTTCCCAAATTAGTGAACTTGGATAGGGAATTATCCTAGCTATAGGGTTCATGTGATGCATTAACCTATCAAAGAGACATAGGTAAGATGTTTCCCTTTTGAAGGATATTTTGGCCAAGGTCCTTCACCCATTTCATTAAGGATATATGGGATTTATAATTTTTGAGATAGTTTTAGTGAAAATTTCATTATATTATACAATTATATTTGTTTTTTAATTGACCTTAGGATTCATTACTTAACTAAGCTACATAATGTGATTTGGAATTATTGGGTGCATTTTTCTAGAAGACCTATGTGATATGAATTTCAGAATTCTCATGTCACATGTGTCTCTCTCCAAGTGAAAAAATTGAGACCTGTGAGTTCTATTTTAGGGATCATTTGTGATAAGGGAAGATAATGGCTATATGTTAGAGGTGGTAAAATAAGGTGTGAACCGGTCATGTTACTAGTTATCATATGTGAGATTTGAGGAAGAGGTGGGTGATATGGTACATTCATGTAAGTGGATACAGGCTTCCTAGAGTCCTAGGTATGGTGACTTGGGTGCATGGATAGGGTATTAGGATAAGTTAAATTTCTATTTTATGGAATTTTTTCTTCAAAAAATTTCAGTTTCCGTCCATATCCAAAGGTTGCATGAACGAATTCCCCCATTTAATTGGATATATTTTGGATATGGTTGTTCTTAATATATGGTAAATGTTATTTTGATAAGGATATATCTTTAATGGTAGAATATTGGTTCTTATGTTGGATATGGTCATGTCATGTGCACACTTAGCCTTATCTACATAATGTGTTCACTGGTATTTGGTAGATGCACACAGGTTGATTTTCTTGACACATAGGAAAATAATTTTCACTATCACATAGTAGAACAATGTCGATCCACCAATAATTACTAGAATCACCCAATTCCAAATTCTCATATGAACTAAATAAATCATGAATCTTCATTCTCTCTATTCGTGTCCTTCATGATACTCAAGATAAGCACAATATCATTCCTACGTCACTATTCCCTAAAAAATGGTTCTAGATATGCATGATCTCCACACATCATATCCACTAGGGAAAAGAAACCTACGAAAACACATTGATTTATAAAATTTTACTTTAATAATTTTTCCCCAGTTGTTTTCATGATCAAACTATCTTCACCTTTAGGTATTTTCTATATTTGGTTTTTATCTATTAAACTAATACATGTTGAATTATTTATTTTATGAAAATGGTTTTATGCTCAATCATAGTCCCTAATGGGGAGAATAATGCTTTTATTGATAAAATATCAAAATAAATTGTTCTTAACTCACAAAATTATATCATAACATCCCATTAAACCACATTAAATCTTCATGAATCACTATTTATAATATATACACTCTCTAATTGGAATCCAATAAATAGATTCACCCCTTTTATTGATATTCCAATTGAAAATATAATATTAATATTTCCATCATGAAAATAATATATCCTTGAGAAGTTTCATAAACAAATATCTTCTTCAATTGGTATATATTTTACATGTGTTATATGTGGGGAGTTTATTTTATTACCCATTCTATGTTGGTGATGTGAAAAAAAACATGAGTGTATCAAACAAAAAATAATCTTTTTCATAGTGTCAATAGATGTAATATAGTCTCTAATGGAACCTCCATCCATTAAATAATTTATCTAAGGAGTATTCATGAACCTATTTGGTAAAATAGAGTTTTAAAAAACTATAGGACTATTTTAGATATTTCTAACATTATGAATTCAACGAGGTTTCATGATTTTTACTATACCATTATCCTGACCTCACCCCTAATTTGATGATTTGATAGTGTTCTAAGACAAAAAAATGCATTTCCTATATAGTGAGAAAAATTATAGTCTATAGGATATTTATAATATTATATAAATCCCTACATTTTATCTGATTAATGATGAGTTTCCTCCATCTTATGTATACTTAGGTGATGCTGGGAGAATTCCCTTCATAGATAGGGGCTTACTGAGGCTAGTTGAATAGATGTTTAATAATAAAATATACCCATATCACAATACAGTTATTCGTAAATCGATGAAGTTTTTCTTGTGATCTCATGGAACAAGATTGAGGGAGAAAAGGCTAAGGACATAACCTACCTAGTATATTAGTGTGTTACAATATACATTTGTGTATATTCTACATAATAGTTGGTACACAACAAGGGGTAATAAAAATAATCCATATCTAAGATCCAACCTTCATTTATTAGACAATTTTAATATATTCCCTAGTGAGTGGTTGGTTCCAGATAATATTAGTTATAGTGGTGCTAGTGTAGTGTAACTAATTTTCTGAGGGATACATGACTAGTCCTAGAGGAAATGGTGAATCTTTTCACACTAACCATGGGGAGACTATCAGGTAATATTCCACGTTAATTATAGAATGAGCACTAAAAATAAAATTATCCCAATCCAATTTTTTCATATATGGGTAATATAGCACTATGGTGGATATAAAATGAGGATTAAAAACATGGACTCAAAATTCACATACTTGCTAACAATGTTGGACATTAATGCCATAAGAAAAATAAGAATAGAGGCCCAGGTACTAGATCATCTCCTAGGGGAATACTCATGATTTATCTTTGGTTCTTAAGATTATATGATTTTATAATTTTTTTATGTTATCTAGTGTTATACCAATGACTACTCATATAAAAATACATTTAATAAAGGACAATCCAAGTGAGAGTTAATGAGACTATTATTTTGTAGTGTATATTCCATATTGGATCAAGAACTAAATTTTGGTTGTATAATTATTGAGTCTACCTCCATAATATAATGTGAATGAGGATAAATATTAGATAATCATATGATAACTTTTTATGATCCAGACACATATAAAAAATATTTTGGCCAATCCATTATCATATGATGTTGTAAATAGTTTGAATATGAGTTACACTCTTTAACTAATTGAAGGTTACATTTGAATAATATCGATGGGAAACCCCTTTGAGATATAAATACCTCCTATTATAATTATAATAGAATCCAAATAATAATCAGACATTATCAAGATAGAATCCTTATTTGACATAGTCGTGTCTTTTACAGTTGTTCCATCATGTTCTATGGTCTTCAAAACAAATAATCTTATATATAATTTCTAGAGGTATTAGCTACCTCAAATTTTCACAATGTATTTTATATATAGATCCTCTTGAAGAAATAATTCCTTAGTACATGATTCCTAAATCTAGTCCAAATCACATCTTTATCACCCATAATAATCCTTTTTAAAAAGAGACCATATTCAAAGTATATACGGATCCCATAGGATGCAGTATTCTCTGGTATTGAAGCCTCTATCCGAAAAAGGATAATGTGAAAATGTGAATGTAATAATATTAATTATTTGATAACTCATTATATTATAAATTAGTTGGTGAGTGTAGATGATAATATCTTCTAACTTTTCATGGGCTAAGGAACCAGTAGCATTAACTACCGATATTTATAAGTTTTCAACAATAAAATACTGAAATCTTTTGAATAATTTCCCATACAATAAATATATTTACCTCCTTCAAAACTATTAATCACTAAAGGGAATCTGTGGAGTGATCCTCCTAGGTGCTAAATTTGTAAATCACTAAGCCGACATAAATTCAAGACATTAAAAATACTCAATTCTTAGAGATAGGTTTACATAAGGCACATGTGGAAATAATTATAGAACATTTTTTAAATGAGTAAATATTTCCTAAGATATTCCAATAGAGAATCGTGGAAATTTATATAATTATTAAGAAGTAATTCTGATTATCTAAAGTTTAAGCTTCTAGGATAGAGAAACCTTAACAATTGATCAACACAAATCATTGAATGTTACTGGATATATAATATCAATCTAGAAAAATATTGTTGCATAATATTCCAAAATAATACTCTGAGAACTAAAGGGAGATATCATCTTGTGAATTTTTTTCCTTCTTTTTAATTATTGATAATAATTATTTTCCTTGAACTATTTCCAATTCCATATCTTATCTCATTCGTCAATTAAATATATTCTATGAAACTTACCATGAGTAATATATGATATAATTGAATCAACTTGAATTTTTTTTAATATGGACAGATTTGTTCATGATTTCTGAAATAAAATATCCCATGATGAGATATACGGTAATACCATATCCAAAAAAACATTTAAACTTATATGTATATATGAAGAATGAATATAGGTACAAATGTAATATCACTATATGTGGGTATTAGTTCATGAGATGAAGGGTTCAAGGATTTTATTTCCCCCAATGTGGGTCTTTATAGATGGTTTTAAGGTGGGTGAATATAACAATATATTTACCATCATTTTAATCCAAGGACATCTAATTTGGATATGAAATATAGAAAAGAGTTCATACCCATAGCTTCGGGCCTCGCCTCTAATCTTCTAATCCAACACAAGTTGTGCCAACTCAATTGTACAATACCTGTCCTCTTCCAAATATTTAACTACAACCATGTGAGAGCTACTCTGGTACCCATGCATAATGGATGACCAAGAAATTTTTATATAAAAACTTAATAGGAAACTACCATCTTTGTCTCGTACCAACAAGAAAATACATTGAAATTTCCATGTGATAGTATCTACTAAAGTAAATACAAAAATATATTGTATGTAACATATAAATAAAAAATCTATAATACCTTAATTATCTAGTTCCACAATTTATCTGATCACATAACATTGACCATACCTACTCTATAATAACTCATTGGGACATCGTACTACCCTAAACCCAATAACTACTGTAGACCCTCAACCTTAAAAACATGATTGACCATACCAAATTAAACCAATGCTAGAATGTCTCTAAGAATGGTTATAACCATAGGTGGAACTCTATACACACTTTTTGGATCCCACACCCATAACTCCACTGGGGATTATCAGATCTTGGAGCATCACCTAGAATCCCTCATCTTTATTCCCTAAGGATGAACCCCATGATAGTACTTGGGAGTTCTCAATGTTAAGAAAATGTTTGATTCTTAGGAGGGGTGTAGCTTGGAAACCCAATACATACTGGAGTGATTAATCCCTAGGATACAAAGAAAACTAAATGAAATACCCTAATAGATCATGTTTCTAATTTTTTCTTCAGGGTGACCCACCTCACATTCTGATGTACAGTGGTGTGCATTGTTACCCAACATTTCCTCTTTCCAAAGGTGGTAGATATTCACCACATTCATCAATGAAGTCTGATCCTTGATTGAAATGAGATGATGGGATATCAATTCCTCCTTTCATGGATTCCTCCTTGCAACACATCACCTAGTCTAGGTCTCTATCATAGATTAAGATGTTTTTGTGAAACTCATTCTTGATTCCATCACATTGTGGAAGCTGGTTAATAATGTTGCTTCTATATGTACATTCCAAGGGGTCTTGATAGGGCAATAATTTTCAGTCAGGAGTGTTGTCACTTTGGGAATATATGGAATGAATGGACATTGAGAACATTGGTCCCATGTATTCCTCCTCATTGGAGTGAACCTCTTGGATGCATCTTGGTAGCAAAACCCAAGGCATCCTGATTCGATCACGGGGTATCAGATTCCCAAGGCATATCCTCTAAGGATTTCACCTCAAGAATCCCATTTTAACATGTCATAGCATCTTGAAACAAGTTTCATGTTTCCCATCTTGAAAAGATAGAATAAAGATGAATAGAATTCCTCATGGAAGCAGATTAAGGTAGTGTATCCCTAGGAGGAAACACCTATAATTTTTACTCCTTGATAGTTCAAAACTCCTTTAGAGTTAGATCTGGGATTCGTGTCCCATAAAGAGAAGATTTCACATCCGGAAGGTTGATATAGAAACCCCTGGAGGTATATCGGGGAGGTTCAATACTAGGATAGGGGCACCATGGTTTACCATTGGTTTGGATTGAACCTAAAAAAGGCATCCTACGTACCACGTTGAGGATATAGGGAAAAAAGATCACATAGTTCAATGAGGGGTGGTATGGGGTTTACACATGGGATATTCCCTTTTCAAGAGGATTGATCTTATTTGGATTGTGTGGGTCTTATGCATGTGAACATTCTGGGTTATTCTTTAAGTATTGATTCATTGGATGGGTCTTACACATAGGAGCGGCCCATATGGGGGACATGATCTCATCAGGATGTGGAGGCCCGAGTAAGAATTATGATGGTTTTGGATAGAGTGTTGTGTGGAATAGCATGAATGGATTGAGTGATGTGTTTGGACCTAAAATAGGCTTCCTACATATGCCATTTAGTTGGTAACAAAATCCCATGTATTTTAATAAAGGTTGTTGGTTCTTACACATGGAAGATTCCCATGAAATTGGAGTAGATAGTTTTGGAATTTGCATGGAATCTTCCCGTAGAATGGGAGACTGATGGGGCTTACACCTAGGTGCATCCCATAGAGGTGGAAGTTGGATGTTATGGTTTCTACTAACCTCTAGGACCATGTAATTCATGTTTGGCCTAATAAAGAAGAGGAAGTAGTAGACTAGAGGTTCATCCCATGAGAGATTTTGAATGAGAGGTGATGTGGGGATTATGCATGGATGCTGCCCAAGGAGGATGTCATTCAATGTGATGAGGATCTCAGTCCATGTCATTCATAGACAAATCATCCTATAAATAGTGTGTGGGGATAATAACAGATAAGGATTCATGAGTAGTATGTCATTCCATGTGATAAGGGTTTAATACCACATGGTAAAGGTCACATTCCTTGTCACTCATACATGGGATATCCTATGAAGGTGTGTGGGGATTATGCATGGAAGCTACCATATATGGGTTTCCAATACAGTGGTGGAGAAGGAGGTGTCATCCCATGATGATCATACATGGGGAATCCCATGTGAATTAAATATGGTAAGACTATATTTTAACATCATGCGTTTAAGATATTGGACCTGCGCAGTTTAACATCATGCAACATGGACATGGGAGACTCACTCTTTAACCCTTGGGATTACATAATCATAACATATGCAACCCTAGGTGGAACATGGATTTAGAAACTCTAGGATGGAATGTTTTGGATGATTATCAAGTCATGAGGTCCATGTAAGAATCCCTATGATGATAAATAAGGGTATTAGTGTGCCTATGTTAAGAAGCAAAAGGTAGGACATTGTATGCACAAGGGGCATAAAGGATGACTCACATGGGATCGTAAAGTTGTTGCATGTAAGGTTGGAGGGTTGTGTTCCAGTGGAATGCGCAAGGAAAATGGTTGTTTCGAAGAGTATCTCAAACATTCTGATTTGGAAAAATGGTATGACCTAGAGAATCAAATAGGTGGTGCACATAAGACACGGTGCTTGTATGCTAGGCTAGGATTTTGCACAAATTTTTAATGTTGTGTTCAAGGTCAAGGTTGCATTCAAGAGGTTCCCTGTTGTTCACCTAATTTAGGATTAAATAGGTTGGGTGAGGATTACACAACTATAGGCTAACATGAGGGAGGAACCATAGGTAATCTATCATGAAATATCTCTACCTTGAGGATTATAGGCCTTTCATGGTGTCATTGAAGACGGGTCTTACATGCAGTAGAGTGGTAGTTCAACATCTGGAGGATCACCCTAAAGAGTGGGGAGGTTCCCTTTAATATATTGATGAATACTTCAGTGACAGAATTCAATATTCTAGTAATGGAAGAGTAATTACACAAAACTATGCTCCTTCACCGCAACGAATGAGCGCAAAAGGATTGGTTTGACATCACATTGGGAACACAAGAGTTTTTCGTGTGGATTCAGGACTTTAGTGCATTGAAAAAAACCTATGTGGACCTGACTTATCTGGTTTGAGTGGCTTGAATGATAGGGGACATTTAACATCTCATTAGATGTACAATATTCTTGCACATGAATTTGAATCATGCACACACACCTCAAATATTTGTCATGCCTTCCTCGGATTTATTAGAATATTCCATTGAGTTAGATAGTGGATTTGGTTTACCAAGAGATGGCCATTTGTAGTTTCAAGTAGAATCTGGTAGCAATAAATTCCCCCTCTTGGAATTTGAGCTAAAAGGATATTAGAAGGTTGGGTTCTAATGGAAATACTAAACGGATAGATTGATTCCAACAGATGCACACCAAACTCATCCACATGCATGAAATCCCCCTTATGTGTGCATGAAAGACTAGGAACATACCTATAAATAAGAATAAGAGGACCAACATATGAGAAACTTATTTTTGGTGTGATAGTGTATCTATTATCAAGATAATAATATCAATCCATATGTGTGAAAAGCATATTTTTGGCCATTAATTTCACGTATCTTTTACTACTTGTGTGATTAAAACATTACGAGAAATCAGCACTATTTGAGACTATTTCACAATATTGCATGCGGCATCATATATTGGAAACATGACCTAAAAACAAACACGATTATTCCTTATAACTCTCATATCCATTTTAAATGGACACCTAATAAGATAATGCTCATATTGAAGCTATTGTTGCCTCTTAGAGAGCTGAAATGAATGGGAACCCTCATATTATTTAGTCCTAGAGGGTTGTGTTTGAAAACCAAATTATTCTAGGGATGATAAAATAATCACAAAAGTATTATCTACTGAGAGACAATCTACCACTCTCGAAATTCATACTGCTATAAAAATTGATCATTCTTGATTTCACATTTTACTCAACATGATTTTGGATCATGTGTGAATTAAATATCATGAATTGCAACATCACAATCCACAGTCCTGATACTACAGATCATAGGGACATGGAATTATACACACTAAATGGGTGGAATGTGACTTTCATTGAGGATGATCTGGAGGTAGAGGAATTCCCTACCCATTATGCTACCACTTTCCAAATCAGCATGATTTACAATATCTAGGGATAGCATAAGGATTGGGATTTCTGATCATGAAAAAATTTCAACAGAGAATGGGTGAGGGTTTTGGGGTTTTGGTTCACATTCTAGTTTTATAGAGTGATGATGAATAAGATTGAGCTACATGAAGTAGTGTGGATGTAACAATTCCACATTTACCATCAGTGAGAGCTGGTGTCAGAGCTCCTTTGACACTGGTCCCCTGATACAAACACATTTCATCTCCACCATAGAGAAGTCATCATCAGTATATGGGAAATCCACTGCATTGGTGGAATTACACTAGAGGGGTTCCATCATGATGAATTCATTCCATTACAGAATACTTGGGGAGACAGTGAGAAGACTCTTCTCCAGATATAACATAATTGGGAAGTGGTGACATAGAAGTTGAAAATCATGCCCAACTCCAAAAAGGCGTCATGTTCTAGGTATACATTGGATTATTTATCAAGAGGAATCCAAAGGTGATATGTCAGGTCGAGGGAAATAGTGTACAATCACATCTTAGTGGGGGATGTTAGGACCCTACTGGTTTATCCTGGAAGAAGGATAGTACCATAAGTGGGTGTACAAAATGGTGGGATGCCATAACACATTGGTTTTATATAATTATTTCATATCCACCATTATGAGTAGGTGGTTGATTCTAGTAATTTACATAATGATAATTATTTTCCTAGGAACATTAGTGTTGGAATTGATTCTGGTAGTAGGCAATAGGGTCAACCTAGTAGTACCCATGCTTGCTAGAATATACAATATATTGGGCTATATTGTAAGGGGAATGATTGCCATGAAGATCTGTAGACCATTTATGTTCTCGTATGGCTGGATTATAGCACATCATGAGGGATACAACTTCTCAAAATCTATCAGGACACCGAAAACAATTTAGTAGCCATCACTATTTAATATAGGAAGGGTTTATTTGATGATTCTTATTGATGATGAGGTAAAAATTTGTTTATGAAACAATGAGAACATCAAATTCCACCCCTTTGAGACTCTGGTTGGTCTGATAGTGGAAACATTTCAAGTATAATTGGAGCATAAAGAGTACATGTAGAGCTTCGGGGGTAGAGTGTTGGTGACTTAGATAAATTAAAAGGTATTATTCATGTCCTACATGTTTTCCAACTTCTACAGGTAGTTCAGATGCCTTGAATGACTGGAAAAAATAGTGTAAATGAGGGTTTGTTAAAAGTTTCACCCTTCTATCCCTCACCAACTATGGTGCATGATGATGATAGTGGGATCCATTGAAACCATCATGTTTCCACCAACCAACATTTACATGATCTTAATGATGGAATATCCCAGAAACAGGGTGGAATCATTTCTGGAGGTGATCCTGTAAAAACCTATTTAGAATATTGAGATAGCGAGTGAGGACCAAGGGCAACGATGACGCAGGAAGGATGCTCCCTGATGGGTGATCCATACTTCCGGTGTGAATCAAGCTGAATCAATGAGAGTGGGTATATCACATGGTGAGGCTGAATGCCTAATTTTTAAATGGGAGTGGTCTTAGAAGTGGCCTAGAGGACCAAAAAAAGGCTCTTAAATTAAGTTGAGTTATCTCTTATAAGAAATCACTAACATTTCATTCCATTACCTTTGGTCTGCCTAGAGGAAACTATGTTAATCGAAGTCACCTAAAGAACTATGGGAGAATATGAAGTGGGATGGTAACAAACTACCAGATGTCAGGAATATTCAATTTTTGGACAATGTGAAATTACTTTGGATACATTCTAATCTAACTACAATGGATGTTTATGCATGTCGAAAAGGATAGTATGAATCACCCCTCCCCCTGGTAAAGGTGATTCTTGGTCAAGCACCGGATTTGGAGGAAACACATATCTAATAAGAGACCAACAAAATATTTGAATAAGATTAATATGATGATGGGGAATCTCAAGGGGTTTCTATTCATTAGGGGATTCCCTAAAAAAGTGGAGAGATTGTAGGACATGAATAAGATTTGGATGAGTATATCATGGTAAGTTTAAATTACTCACATATGGCTTTGATAATTCCCTTTACTATAAAGATTCAAAAAATGAGGCATGTCTTAAATAGGAACACATGAATACTATACAAGGGGCCACCACCATAGCCGGTGAACGTGTTCTAATCGGTACGGAAGAGCACATCACGGGGAATTTGCCTGATGTTAAAGTGCCTAGTTGTGGTCTAACCAAAGAGGTCAAGGTTGCAACCTCAAAACCTCAGGCCCTTACTATCATCTATGGGGGGTTGCTCCCTATCATCCCCATGGAGGAACCACTGATGGGGAGGTAACTCTCCTGAGGAGGCGTATCATAGAAATTCATCCTCCTTAAGGTAAGGTCATATTTCGAATCACTTTACCTCAGTTGAACATTCAGAGAGCTTTAACATCAACATGTTTTCTTGTTCCATGAAGCTTCTACCCTAATTATGTAAGGAGAATTGATACCGATCATTGCAATACCTAGTGATGAAGGGTATACTCTGATGGAAGTCTCGTCTATGACTTATGATATTGTCTTGGAATATTTTATCTCATGTAAATCTATAATCTCAAAAAATCATACACATCATTTACTGATCATATTGATTGAGGTAAGTTCATTCCACACGGTGCCCAAAATAATGCAAGGTTAGTGAGTGGATGAGGCTGGGGAATCAGGGTAATTTCTTTTGATGGTTGTCCTTGTTCATGAGGGTCTAATTATCAAGGATAATCCATCCATAGACCAAGATGAGTAGGTGGATGTGACTATGATTTGTTACACTGGTGGAGAATAACATGAGGCTAGCAGGGGTGAGGCCACTGGGGAGTAATAAAGAGAAGATGTATATCCCTAGGACCTGAATCCCAATCCATCCAAGAGGATGTTGAATGAAGGCCCTGCTACTGAACTCCTTACTACTTTTTCAGAGTATGGCGCCATATTTCTTGAAGAGATGGATGACTAAAATCTTGATGTTGCTAAATTGAATCACATTATCCAATGAAAGGAATAGAAATGTATTGAAATCTTCATCAATCAGATTTTGTAAACATATCTGGTGGGCCAGATGGGCTGTCTTCACCATTGGTTGTGCAATATCTGTGTTGGAAGGGTGGATGCTGAATGTCTTCATGAGAAAATATAGGATTATCTTGTCAAAAAATATTATATTTGGGAGCCAACATTTGGATGTATCCTAGAACTAGGAGTTGTTTGAAAACATACACAAGATTAGAGAATTTAATGAGGAGAATCATCATCTGTAAGACCAAGTAGGTGAGCGTACTTCCATATTTTGAACATAATTAGAGATCATCTACAAACTGAGGGCACAACTGGAGGAGGATAAGAACCAAATGGATTAAGTAACTGCTCAAATTTTTGATCTCCAAGTTGAGTGGGTCTAAACATCTAAAACAATCTGATGAACTTAGTCTTACAAATAGAAATGAAGAAGTAGATATCGGGAGGAGGGATCAAGTCTTGTAGGTCAGTCAATAGAGGTTAGTAGGGTTGAAGTGCTCAATCATCAGTGTAGAGAAATCGGGGCTATTTTTTCAAGACTGATGAGAGGATTTAGTATGTGGATAATCATTGGTACACCTTAACATGTTTATTTATTTCTGAATCTTTTTTTAATGGACACAATTCTTTTTTTTAATATATCAATTCAATCATTTTTTGGGAGAAATAATGATTGATCCTTATGCTCATGTGGGTCATGTCTGGTGTAAGAGAAAAATGGATGAACACATGATTGTTACCTTTTTATAATATTCTCAGTTAACCATTAAATGATTGGGGTTTATTATTATTTAATGACTACAATGAATGTTCGGGATGAGCGAGACCACAGTTGGAGGACATGGATACTTGAACCTCCAACTTTATTTCCTGATGTGGACTATTGCATGAATGATATAATTCCATGGGTGTTGGATTCAACTCAAATAAAGGGGAATCATGAGTGTGAATCAAAATACCCAATATTTGGAACACAAGTTTAGTGTCATGGAAATATAGGATTACCTCTAAACATATTTAACACACATCATCTTTATTGTTATCCTGAAATTGGGACAATAAAATGAGGGTCAACTGCAAACCATGTTTCAAACATGAAATCTATTGTGAAATGTCATCCAATGTCTTCGGGGATATTTTTCCAGGATGGTAGGCGATAAATAGTTTCATGATACTAGGCCATTATGGGGTCCCTTTATACATCGAATAGGATGAGGATCTAAATAAGGGGTATGCAAAGTGTGGAAGTAGAGTGATGAAATGTTCGAATGAATTCCAAAATTATAATAATTACACCACCATGAATTGGAGAAATTGGTTTATGTGTTTCAGTTGGAACACATATCAAACCCTTTTTTCATGGGAGTATCATCTCAAATACTAAGTGACATCAGAAAATGTGAACAATGTGGTAGATGGCCAACATCAGGAAAGGACCTCTCAGGTGAGGACCTAGGGTATTTTTCAGTTTCACATCTTGAAACTTTGGATGATAGACTTTTAGTTTAATGTCATATGTTAAGGGAGATACATGGTATAGTTTAACATCAAGTGATCAGGATGCATCCCACATTTTAACATCATGTGACAAAGATATTACAAACATTTTAAGGCCACACTACCTAGACCCTGGACAATTGATTAACGACGTGTTGCATGAATATTGAAAATGTTTGATTCCCATTATATTTGTGTGGAATTTAGGAAATAAAACTAATGTCAATGATCCAAAATGGGATTTTTTTCACCACAAATGTATTAGGAATGAGGAGGATGTCATTGTAAATGAGGACCTAGAGGATAATACAACACAAAACATCCCTAAAGAGGGTTGTATGTTGTTTAAATTAATTTTTAGTTGTAAAATTTAGTTTATGGTTGTAGAGTTTTGGACCAAAGGAAAGAAGACTTCCCAAAATAGACATATGTGGTGAGATAGAGTGACAAACATGATGTAAATGAGTCCATAAGAGGCACGGTTCCATACTACATCTTTACAGTGAAGATCTTGATTTATGGTCATATATTATGGATTAATAATACATTATGTGGCTATACTACATAGTTACCCACCCTATTGGAACTCCTAATCCCACGTGATACATGATCAGTGTGGGAAATAAGGAACGCTATAGGGGGTATACCTTGTATGTGGAAGCACGTATTAGGGGTGATAACAAAGGTGGAAATAGACCAGATCATAGGAGAGTGTAATGGAAGTACGTTGATACATTCAACATATGGATGAAGGGGTAAATAATGAGTTGGGATCGACTGTTGACCTTATTCAAAACACATGAACCACATCCCTACCCGTCAATAATGGGGGAAGAAAACATAAGATCAACCATTGACCAAGATTGAAACACAATATTTTATATTTTCTTCCTAAGATCCATTTGGGTGTTATCCCATCATGGGAGGTGGTCCAAAAATTACATGAGACTATCATTGTTAGGGGGATCATCTAGATTTTTAAGGTGATGTGAATACAAATTGGGAAACACTCAAAGTGTGGAACTAGAATACTATAGAGGGAAATTTCAACCTATGATTTTCAAACAATTTATGGTAATATGTGTGGACCATGGAAAATAGTTTAGAGTCATATTTCATGGACTATAAGCTCTTAGTTTAAGGTTATAGAGTTTGTACAAAAGGGCAGTTAGTTTAAATTTGTGATGTATGTACTATATCAAAACATTCCCCTCAAGGATATAAATACGACATGAAAGAGTTAAACCTTGATTGAAATAGATCCAAGTAGGCTCATGTGTCATGTATTCACCTTAACATATAATTGTATAAATCTTAGGTTCATGATGGTCATATCATAACTGAGGCTAAGGGGCCAAAAGGTTGATATATTTGCGGTTGGGCCCATAGATAAAATTCTTGGGCATCAATATGTATCCCCTAAGGATAGAAACAAGTCGTATGAAGTTTAGGAACATAGTGTGGTGAGAGACCAACAATTGTGGGAGAAATATTCTCTACCAAGGAAACTAGGTAATCCCATGTTTATCTTTAGGAATCCTAATATCTTTCAAGGTATAATTACTACTTAACATAATGTTGATGACGTTTTCTCTTAGTATAAGGTTATAGAGTCTAGAAAAAAGTGGGCGAATGTGTCAAATGGGTATGTGTGGTACAGTATTATGAATAATATAACGTGAATGATGAATAAGGTGGCCCAACACCACACAAGATACCTAGGATAAAATACCTCATATAGTTTAAATTTTTTATAGTTGGACTTAGTGTGGATAGTTATAAGGTAATTTTTCATGGACCATTGCCTCTTAGTTTTGGGAAATAGAGTTTGGTCCATCATATCTTATTTTAAGGTCATGGAGTTTAGACCATGGGCATGAACTCCAAAAAGAGATGTGCATAATGTGGTGGCATATCAACCTCAATGTGAATGAGGACCAATGAGGGACAACACCACATATACATTCTTGAGGAGGCTTAGAAATACTTTAAATTCATGATGATTGGATTAAGATAAGGAATAGAAGATGAAGGTTTAATAGATTTGTGGCTGGCCTAGGATATGAGAAGTGTAAATTTCATTACATATCTTTTAATGATGGGAATCAATCCCACATAGTTATTTAACAAATCGCCCTCCGCATGTCTAACATATACATAGAGAGGGTAATTTTTTTCATTGTTGTTTCTTTTTAAGGGTTGTGTGGCTGGACCTAGAAATTGAATCTGAGCATCTCTACATATCCCATAAGGATGGGAATCACGAAGTACATAGTTCTTGAACATGAAATGGTGGATGACTGATGGAAAGGGATGTATACACTTAGGCAATAACATGATTGTGTTGTGTAGTTTATCATCATATGACATGCAAGATGGTTGCTACATAGATTAAAAAATGAAATTTGGATGATAGTTTTATGAAGTTTATAATAATATGGATATGATGATAGAAACTGATTTTGAGATCATGTTTCATGGATGATAGAGAGAAATCATTCCAAGTGGGATGTGTATAGTGAAGAATATATAAACCTATTTTAATGAGGTTGAAGAAGGTCCAGTTTCAAACCACACACTCTTATGTACTATTTTAACACAGTTTATAGTCATGATGAATGGAATTAGTCTTTTAGTTTATGGTGGTAGTGCTCGGAACATGAGCCTAGTTTTATGTTAGGTTCTTGGGATGGTAAAACTATGTAGTTTAAATTCATAAATATCAAACTATATGGGCTTCAAATATTTTACGGTCATAATTCATGGACCAGCTTCTAATAGTATTAGTTTATTTTTCTTAGACCATGGGCTTTAGTTTATGTTCGTAGAGTTTGGACAATGGGAGAAGGGGCATCAGGTGGATGTGGGTAGTGAGGTGTTATGGAAAACCTCATGTTAGTGAGGGCCAAGGAGGACCAAAACACATAAAATAGTCAAGAGGGAATCCTGCTTATAGTTTAAAGTCATGATTCTTGGACTACGGATTTGCAGTTTAAAGTCAAACAACTCAGACTATAGAAGAATAGATTAAAATCACATTGTAGGGATGTAGAGAATCACCTTATGTGAATTATTACTTGAGTAACTTGGAATTGGTCAGAGGAGTGATGTTCTCCCTATCCATAGTGATAAATGAGTAAGTACCATTATGGCAGACCTTATCAATGATGTAAGGTTCTTCTAATTTGGGTTCCATCTTTGGTGGATTTCTACCAGGTATCATCGGCATCTTGAGAGCCCGCACTATATCACCTAGGAGGAAGGGTAAGAGATTAAATTTCATTTCAAACACTCTAGACATCTTGTTCTGGTTCCTCTCAAGATTATTCAAGGCCACAAGCATGTTCTCTTCAAGGGATTCCAACATAGTTAGATGGGATTTTACCATTATTTATTGAATCTTCTTATCATAGAAATATATTTGGCGTGATGGTAACTGAATATTTATGGGAAGTACCACCATTTAGTTTTAAAATAGAGAATATGGAGTCACCTGGGTGGAATTTTGGGACGTCGACTAGATAGTGTTGGGGATCTTGTCTAGACAAATTTTATTCTTTTGGCCCAACAAACTTTGTGGAATATTGGAGATGTTTTTTAATGCATCAATCTACCCATTCACTTTAATATGGTATTGAGAAGTATTTTTGGACCAGATTTTTTAATTGGCATACAACTTCTTTAGCTCTGCTTCTTAGATGGTGGTGTTGTTTTCCATGATAATATCACGAGGGACTCTGAATAGATGAATGATATTATAAATCACTAATTTAATGAATGACGGGACCTTTAATTCCTTAAGATGAGTCACTTCTTCCCACTTCGGGAAGAAATCCATCACGATCAGAATAAACATGCATTGGAAAGTTTTCGATGGAATTATGAGACCATGACTTTGAGTACCAATATTGCAAAGGTCCAAGAATACTTGGTAGCGTGAAGGGGCTCTGGAGGTGAATTCAAAAAGTTGGAATGGATCTAACATGTGTTGGACCTCTTAGCTAACTCGATATAATCAAGGACCGTAGTGGGTTACTAGTAGCCCTGCCTTTAAATATGATGGGATATTTTCAAACCTGGCTGATGAGAACCACAAGATTCGACATGAACTTCTTACATAACCTAGGTAATATCATCTCCTTTTTTGAAGAAAAGTATAATTCCATCAAACACGCATCTTTAGAGTGTCTTCTTAAGGTTGGGACCACTCTAGAGGGTGAACTATGCTATGTGATGATGGATTCACTTACACTTAGCTCTGTCGGGAAGGAGACCACCATGTTGGAGATACATGATGAAAGGAGTTTCCCAATTGGAGGTTTATTCAGCCACGAGGGGATCCATAGGTCTCAATGTAGAATAACTAATGGTTAGGTGGTTTACCTTCTTACTATCATAATTTTATAAGGATATATGAGTGATGACTTGCTGATGTGCCACATTAATGATCTAGTCACCCAAGTCAGGCTCTAAAAATGAAGTTCCTAGACTACAAAAGGAATCGGCTCGACTATTCAATGACATGGAAACATGAGTTTCCTCTGGCTGAGAAGGGAACTATAAAATTAGATAGTGAGTGTTCATGGGAATTTTCATGAGCTCTTGATTCATGTGGATACAATCACCATTGATTTTCTTGATGATGAACTTAAATTATCCCATCACATGAAAGAGGGGAACATCAATCTTGAGGGATATTTTAAGACCAATAATGAGAGTCTAATACTTTGCATCGTTTTTGGTAAATCCTTATGATATCAATATTGATTAGGGAAAGACAACTTGTACCAGGGTGATGAAAATGATCCCCAAGACTACTCTATTGAGCATGAGATCATTGATCCTTCTACTGGTTTTAATTATGGAGGTTCCATAGAAATGTATCATCCAGGAAAATGTGACTTCTTCCACTGATGGAATGTACTCATCTATAAAATCAACATCTAGAGGTGATTTTTTATGGTCTAGATGGGTGGATATAAAATATTCCAGTGCATGACCCTTGAAGGATTTCTATAGAATAAACCTGATGTCGAACTACTGAAGAATCACTTCCCAGCATGTTAGCTATCTTTTCAACATTGATAGATTCAATAGATAAATTAGTGGGCCTACATGGTACACCAAATGTATATTGTTATTCTAAAAATAGTTATTCAACTTCTACAATGAAAAAAACTAGTGTGAGGAATCTCTTTTCAATAGAAGAGTATCTAGACTATGTGTTGAGTAGATTGTGATTGAGATAGTATAAACTATTCTCTATCCATTAATATAACTTCTAAGTTAGGTTCATGTTCAGGGATAATTCTATGGATTTCACATAAAGGAATATAGGCTTCCTAAAGATAAGTGGAATCATAAATAGAGGTTGTAGAAGGTATGGGTTGATCTCCTCGAATGCGGACTGGAACTCTTCATCCCACTGGTAGACAACACCTTTCTTCATGAGTCTAGAGAAGGTATTACACTTTAATCTAGATTCGTGATGAATAAGAATATGTGGGATATGTGTAATTGAAGACCTAAGATCTTCTGGAGGTTTCTCGAATGAGGCATCTAGATGATGGCCTTGGTCTTCTCTATGTTGATCTCTATGCCTCTGTATCTGACGAAATAACCAAGAAACTACCAATACATAAGCCTAAAAGAACACTTCAAGGGGTTTATCTATAACTATAAGAAGTGGAAGAATCCAACCCCTTTCTGAAAATATATTATATGGTCTTGATGGTGGTGAGATTTTAACACCAAGCCATCCACGTAGCATTCAACAAGAGTCTTGAGGATCGACTTGAAGATACAGTGCATGGATTGCTAATAAGTAGCACATGTGTTCCTCTGACTAAAAGGAATAAATTGATAACAAAAATTACCTTGAAGAAATCTAAATTAAATATAATCCTTATATTTATTTTCCATCCATATCTAGTTGTATTTGGATTATCTATCCATGAAGGATATATCCTAGAACCTAACAGTGAAATCAATCAAAAACTCTATCACAGGAAGGGGAAAGTCATCCTTTGTATTGTGATGGTTGAGATCCAAAAATTCAATACATAATTTGATCTACCCATTCTTATTCTTGAATGGAATGATGTGGGTTAGCCACTTGGGGTACTTAACATCCTTGATGAAGTTGGTCTTGATAATCTTGTCAAATTTGACCTCAACTATAGCACCATGAGAAGGGTGTATTTTCATATAAGGCTTCTTTAATCCATGATGACTCACTAAAAGATCAATATGGTGGATATATATCTAAGGGTATATCCCTAGAATATTTCTATACCTCCAGTAAAACACATTATGGTGCTACTTTAGGAAATCCATGTACGGCTACTATTCCTCTTAAGGCAAGGCTGCAGTAATCAACTTCGGCCTCAGATCTACCTCAGTACCATTGGGTGAATATCTCAATACCTGATAGGGGAGGGGTTCCGGTATCACCTAATCCTAGACCATGTATAAGTAAGAAGTAATATACCCATGCTATTTTTACCTTTGGGATAAGATTCCATTTTCTTCTAGATATGATGAAACAATTCCCCATGTTTGGTGTTGTAGCCTCCAACAGGTGCATCGGGAGAAAAATGCATCAAAAAATCCATCCATAGGATGGATGTGATGGTGGTGTGCTCAACCACAATGGTATTAACCTAATTTTACTCACTCTTGTAATAAAATACATCCGTATTGTTGGATTCAAAGGAATTAAAGGGTGATGCATCACATTGGAGAATGGATACTCAACCGTTGAGGGTGTACTTGCATAATTTATGATACAAGGAAGGAACTAAATCATAATTATGGACCAATGGCCTACCCATCTATGTGTTGTAAGTGGTACCTATTAGAATACCATTAATATGGTTTTCAATATCAATCCACTGAATGGGGTCTTCAAACGGATCCTTCCACATGGTCTCTGGTTAGTCATTTCATAACCCTTGATCTTCATGTTAGAGGGACTCAAATATACTTCTTCCAGTCCTAGCCTATAGAGAATTTGGATCTGGATAATATTGATCTTGGAACTTATGTTGACTATAAAATGATGTAACTCCACTCCATTGAACTGGTTGGTGATGTATAGCATGAGGATGTTCCATTGTAGGCGGGAAAGATCATCTTCTCCAAAGAAATAGATAATTGATTGGAACTATACTTTCTCAACTTCATCAGAATATAATTTATTTGTTACCACTACCTCTGTTATGAATTGGGGAATATTTTCAAGTCTTATGTGAGGGCCTCCCGAATTTCCACTAATAGCATAATGGCCTTGTGGATTGAGATATTTGAAAGAATGTTGTAAAGGTTCTTCAACACATAATACTTCCATTCTAAGTGCACATTTTTGCATATTGGGGGATAATCATTGGTAGGAGGAATTATTGGAATTGTAAGTTAAACCATTGAATTCTGAATGGTGTTGGAAATGTCCTACTACTCATAAAAAACTCACATAGAACCACTATTGGATGACTGTAGGTAGTTTGAGCCCTGGAATTCTCTAGATGCGGTTGATTATGCTGTGCTCATGAATTTTATTCTTGGTAAAATAGCCTAGTTAGAAATGGTAGTGAGTTCCAAAAAATAGGCTCATAGGATTGTGCCAGCATTGAACCTACTATCTAGTCTCAGTTTCATGAATATCCATGCTTGAAGCACTAGACTAATCATTCTTGAAATTTTTTGGCCCTAGACTTCTTCTTTGTTGATGTCAGCATAGGGTCTTTAGATGGCTCACATGATATTCCTCATCATCGGGAACCATTTTGGATTTACTAGCTTGATGATATTCATGGAGGTATACACCTAACCATCGTCAAAGGATTCTTCCAATGAGGGATGGAATCTAGGAGTGATTCCCATATCTAGAGGAAAGAAATCAATGAGAGTATAGGATGGATTCACTACCGGTGGGTGATTTTGATTTTACTTTATATATTGGTGTCCTCTCTTTCGATATGTCGAAAGATGATAAATTTATTTAGAAGCATTAGATGCCAATGGAGTGACATCATTAGAATTCTTGGACCAGCCTAAGTATGCATGAATAACACCACTAGCACAAACAATTGCCTATGATCCAACCATTCATCATACTTATGGGTACTTCTATTATAAACATATCGTCATTCGACTAAAACCGTGATTTCGCTATTGGGATATATGAAGATACATATCACTTGTGATGATATGTGGACCAACTTGACCACACCATTATCGACTTAGTCCTGGAGACAATCCTTGAAAACATAACATTTATTGAGGGTATGTCTAAGGATTATGTGGTAAGGGTAGTGGCCAGGGCAATCAGTGAGCTCATCCCTATGGAGTTTCTTGCAATCTAGTTTCATTAGAAACCCCTATTCCAAGGAACTGTAGAAGTAACCAGGGACCTATTCCTCTTTAACAGAGTATGTCCAGTTTATCTTATCCATGAATGGAGCTCTAGGAGATTGACCCTGGAAAGGGGATGGAGCCTAATGAGGTACTAGATATACATTATCTTTCATAGACAGTAGTGCATGATAAGGAGTCACTTTACAATTTTCTACTAGGTGAGGCTAAGTTTGATAAGGCTACTTCACCCGGCGAGGTTGTTCTAGGTGAGGCTTTGTTGGAAATAGATCGAGCAGATTTGGACCTTCCTGTTGTAGTACGGTGTTGTTTCTACCTTAGGGGGATTTTTTATAGGATCTAGAAGAGGTAATGAATGTTCATTCTTGTCCTTCTACAAGGCTTCCTCTAGGCAATAATCCTTATTGGAGAAATATCATAATTTACTTTGGAGGTTCTGAGTGACATGGGTAAGAACCAATTCGGTATTGAATTTCCCCGTGTACATCATTAGAATCCTCTCTTGGGGTATTGACATGTTGAGAGAATACGTGAGTCCCCTGCATCTGGTGAAAAATTCTGTGACACACTCATCTTTCATACATTTGAAGGTGCCTGCAATACTTGTCTTGTCCATGGTGGAGATAAATTGGAAGAGAAACTAACTGTGAAGTTATTCCCATCCAATGATGACCCAATGGGTAACTAGATGTTCCAGATGAACATGTGACCTTTAAATGAATGGATAAAATAGCAAAACATGGCTACTTCTTACTACTCCATAGTTTCCAACATGGGTCCACACCTTGAGATGAAGAGTGTCAGATGCCGCATAGTGTCTCCAATCCCATTGATGGGGGATAAGGTATAATTTTTGATATCAAGGGGTGCTTTTATATCATCTACCCTTGCATGATATGGATTTACATTAGGTGGTATTACCACCGGCAAAGTCTAGAGGTCTTTGAGGTAAGAAATAAGAGTGTCCATATCTTCTTGGTGGTGGTTCCTGTTCTGATTAGGATTCCAGACCACCAATGCACTAACTGGATCATCAACACTATACATAGGTTCAACAGCTCATGGAGCAGCCTAAGGACCTTCTTGATTTGGATCATTAGGAAGGATTTCACACTGATCAATTTGATTGGGAAACAAATTCTATTTCAATTTTCTATAAACTCCATCCTCCACTCGGTTAGGATGTGAGGGGCCACCAGGTTCAATTGGGGGTAACTGACCATGATGGAACTATGCTACCCCTGTTTCCCCAGTGGATGAGGGACATTATACTATCATCGAGAATATTAATATTGGTAAATCTTAGCAAGGATCTAATTAATTATCCTCTTCTAATCCATGATCTTCTATTTCATGGTGTTAATTATGGGATCAACCAGTAACGTCCCGGTTCTGGAAGCCACCCAGAGGCGCCCTGTACCCGGTTGGTCACATGGCCTCATGTGCATTTCCCGAAACGCCAGAGGATGCCGACTAGTAGTGAGGGCCTTGGGTGTGATAGTGGGGAAACAATTTCCTCATTGGCAGAGTACACCGTGGAAGAAAAATAAACATGCAATAGTGGAAGCAATAATAATCAAAAATGAAATCAGCAGAAGAATAAATCAACAAACTGGAGAAAATATGTATATATATGAAATGATGAATAATACGCAACTAGGAAAGCAGCCAAACAAGTCAAAATACTGGAAAACACTACAGTACCAAAACATGTACAAAAATAAAAGTAAACAGCTCCTCCGCAACGCGATCCAAAACTCGGTCCCATTCTCTCCTGCTCCAAGAAATCAAGTTCCAAAAGACGAGGGGCCCTTTCCCTTGTATAAACCTACAACAACATAGTCTGTTTGGGCCCAAAAGCATGGACCAAACATGGTGTGAGATAAAATCCTATTAGGAATTCACCCGAAGATCTATGCCTAACGGTCAGTGAGTATATGGCAGGTGAAAGAACAATAAGCAGTAAACATCAACAGCAAATAGTAGGAAGTAAACAGCAAGCAGTAAAACAGGATGATGCATAGCAGTAATCAATCCACAACAAATCAACAACAGTGAAACAAATAGCTAATAATCCAGAAACCCTCTGGGAAGTACTCGAAGCCATCCCCTCTAGTCCTAACCAAGAAGTACCACAACCCTCTGGGCAGTGCACTCAGCCTACCCCCTCTGGCTTTGTCATAAAAATTTATGAGACTCTCTGAAGAAGCACAATTGGTCAATTCCCCTTATAGTATAGGTTAGTCAGGGACTCACTTGATAAAGATCACATGGTCTAACCCTCTTATCCCCAAGTTCTAGAGACTCTCTGAGGAAGCTATCTCGGTTAATTCCTCCTATAGCCTCAGGTATATCACAGACTCTCTAAGGAAGCTCACTCAACAATTTCTACTCTAGCCTGGGATGGTTCTTAAAGAGATTCGAACAAGGTAAGACTATTTGAGGAAGCTCACTCGGTCTACCCTCCTATAGTCTATAAAATCCAAGACTCTCTGGGAGCTCACCCGGTCCATCCCCTCTGTAGTATGTAATGTCTAAGACTCTCTGGGAAGCTCACTCAGTCTATCACTTATAGTCTATTTCACCAGGTTCCCTCATCCCCATGTCGGTCAGTGCATAATAATGCTTTAAGGCAAAATTAAACATATAGAGCTACTTAGCTAAATAGTCTACAAGGCATCAAGCATGTCATGAGTTTCACTTCAACCTATAACCGCAAGGCATGAAACAGGTGTAACAGCCAAAGGCAAACAAGACCCAAAGGTCATAAATAGAATGAAGCAAGGCAAGTACATCCAAGAACAACAATTTTTCATCTAACATGACTTATTTAACTCTACACAAGCATACAATCAAGGCAGAAAAACCACAAGGGCTAAAAGGTAAACACGCCATACCCCATTCATGGGTATTGGTGGAATTTGCACATAAAACTCATCAACATTTAATGGTAAGGCACAAGCCTCCTACCTCGATCCTAGGAGATCGATATACTTGAACCACGGTGGATAATTCTCCCTAGAACATCATAGATCGTTTTGTTTCCAACGCAATCGATAATGATCGAATCAGAGAATGGATGGAGAGCGGGGGCTCAGGGAAGATCCGGCCATACGGGACGCTCTCGGACAAAGAACCTAGAGAAGGGGTGTGTTATGTCCATCAGGCGCGACCCCGGTGCGTTTAGTGAAAAAAAAGTGCACGCGTGTACTTTTAGAGTACACGACATGTACTAGGTTTTTCCGTACTCCCCCAAAATCGGCCTCCACATCACCCCTACAAACTATGTATGTGGCCTGGGCACAGCGAACACATGGCTTTGAGCAAGAGAAGAGTACAAGGCGTGTACTCAGAAAGTACACAGAGTGTACATAGAAATTTTCCAGAAACTCCAATTTTCATAAAAACTCCAGAAAAATGGAAAAAGCATACCTGAAACAACGATCTGGGTTCTTAGAGACTTCCCCCCTTAAAGAAATTCATTCCGAATTTCCTTAGATGGGCGTAGAAGAAGGATCCTCGAATAGCTCCGGCCACTGCGATCGAACCTTGACCTCCCTCTCCTATGTTTTGTCCTGTACTCGCCCGTGCTGCCATAACACTCATACCAAAGGAACATACTGGCCTCGTAGAACCTTTGTACTGCGATTGACAATCCAGATAGGATGCTCTTCAAACGACGTACCCGCTTCGAGCTCAACCTCCATGGGCTGAAAGACATGAGACAAGTCTGAAAATTAACATCGGAGATGAGAGACGTGGAAGACATCGTAGATAGCCCAGTACATCTGAGTTATTTTCAACCGATAGGCACCGGCCCAAATCTCTTCAAAACCTAGAACATCCTGACGTACCACGGTGAAAGAATACCCTGTCTCTAAATCCTCTTGTGTCCCAAACTCGGTGTTACACATTGGAAAACCTGATCTCTGACCTCGATCACTAGAGGTCATCTCCACTGATCAGCATAAGACTTCTGTCGAGACTGTGTTGTACCCATCCTCTTCTGAATCAACTCTATATTCTCTGGGGTCTCCTAAACAAGATGAGGTCCTAGCAAAGCTGCCTCTCCTACCTCTAGCCAGCATAAGGGTGATCGGAATGGCCTACCGTACAGAGCCTCGTATGGTGCCATTTGAATGTTTTCCTGAAAACTGTTGTTGTAGGTGAACACCACAAGAGGTATATGCTTCTCCCAAGAACCACTGAAGTCTAGAATGGAAGATCAGAGCATATCCTCAAGCACCTTGATCGTGTAATTGGACTGGCCATCAGTTTGGGGATGGTATGTTGTACTCAAAAGTACCTGTATACCCAAAGACTTCTGGAGTCTCTGCTAGAACTGAGAGGTAAAAAGAACACCCCTTTCTGAAACAATAGAGTATGGAACTCCATGTAGACGTACAATCTCTCGGATGTATAGTCTTCCCAGATCATTAACACTGAAGGTTTTCTTGATCAGACGGAAGTGTTCTACCTTCCTAATCCTATCAACGACGTCCCAAACAACATCACTTCCCTGAGGTGACCTCGGTAACCTGGTCACAAAGTCCATCATGACATCATTCCAATTCTAATTCGAAATGGTTAACTGCTGTAAAATCCTTGCATGTCACTGATGCTTTGCTTTCACTAGCTGACAAGTAGAATATTTCATGAAAATAACAGCAACATCTCTCTTCATACCTGGCCACCAGTACTAGCGATGAATATCCCGATACATCTTGGTGATTCCAGGATGTACAACCCAAACTAAGGAATGAAAATCCCGCGTCAAATTCTCGCATATGTCTGTTGGCACCCATACGCGTCCCTAGAAATTCAAGATCTCATCCTCGCCTACTATCCAACAAGGAAGAGGGTCCCCTCCTAACACACTCTATGACAGGACTAAGGCCTCCTAATCTGATAGCTACCTCATTCGTACCAGATGAAGAAGTGTAGAGGTAACAACCACAGATGAAAGAAAGGTATATCCCCGCCTATCATGCACCTCCAAATGCATCTCAGAGAACATATCCATAAGCTTCCACTCACTGCTGGCCTCCTGAACTGCCTGAATCTGAGTTCTCCTACTCAATGAATTAGCCACTGCGTTTCCCTTTCCCGGTGTATAGGCAAGCTCGATGTGAAAGGACTGAAGATACTCGACCCACCTGCGATGTCTCAGATTCAGATCACGCTATGTAAAGATATAATTGAGACTCTTGTGGTCAGTGAAAACCACAAAGTCCTATCCCAAACGATATTGTCTCCAACAGCCTAAGGCATGAACAACTACTTCCAACTCCAGATCATGGGTCGGGTAGTTCTTCTCATGTGGGCTCAACTACCGAGACCCGTAAGCAACGACCCCATCTCCCTACATGAGCACATCTCCCAGCCCGATACCCGATTCATCACAGTAAACATTGTATCCCTTTCCCAGCTCTAGCAAGACTAGTATAAGTGCTGACGTAAACCACCATTTCAGCTTCTAAAAAGCTAAATCACAAGAATCCTACCATAAACACTTTGACCCCTTCTTGGTTAGACCTGGAAACAGTGCTTATAGGCGCGAGATGTCCTGAATGAATCGTCTGTTGTACCCAGCCAACCCTAGGAAACTCTTCACCTCAAAGATGTTCTTCTTCTCCTACTAGGAAACGATAGCTCTCACCTTCATTGGGTCCACTTACACTCCTATCTCCGATATAACATGACCCAGGAAGTGACACTGATCCATCCAAATGTAGCACTTTGAGATTTTATCATACAGCAGATGCTCTCTCCGTGTACTTAGAATGATCTCATGATGTGTGCCATGGTTGTTTCGAGTGTGAGAGTACACCAAAATATCATCCACGAAGACAACGACAAATGAGTCCATGTATGGATGGAACACTCGGTTCATCAGTTCCATGAAGACCGCATGCATGTTCGTAAGACCGAACGGCATGACAGTATACTCAAAAAGACCATACATACTCCAGAAAGCTGTCAGAGGTATATTTGACGGTATAAAAAGCAACTGATGATAACCGGACCTCAAGTCGATATTAGAGAACAACTGGGCTCCACAAAGCTGGTCAAAGAGGTCATCTATCCTCGGAAAGGGATATTGGTTCTTAACCGTCAACTGGTTCAGCTTCTGATAATCCACACAAAGCCGAAGGGTACCATCTGCCTTTTTCGCAAATAGGACAGGAGAACCCCAAGGAGAAGTACTGTGTCAGATGAAACCCTTCGCCTGCAACTCCTCCAACTGCTTCTTGAGCTCCTGCAACTCAGGTGTAGCCATCTGATAAGGAGTAATGGACACCGGTTCCTATCTTGGCACAAGCTAAATCCAGAAGTCTACCTCAAACTTCAGAGGAAAACCTGAAAAGTCCGTTGGAAAGACATCCCAGAAACCATCCACCACTATAGGAATGTCTAAATATAAAGTCCCCTAGTCATCTAGATAAAGAATGGAAATCAAGGCTGTAACTTCCCCTAGCCCATGATGCTCTAGTCCAGATCTACCCGCATGGACATCCAACTCGCCTCTATGAAGGAACGATCCACCCTCTGGTGATATGAAACTCACCCTATGGCGATAGAAAACGATGATTGCCTGGAAAGGAATTAACCAGTCCATCCCGAGAATGACGTCATAACACGTCTTCTGTAGGACATTGAGGTACCATAAGAAATGACACCCTCCAACCTCAAGAGGGCACTCTATGTACTGTCGTACGCTAGATGTCCTCGTTCCCAAAAGTGTGTCAAGAGTTAACACGTCGGAAGACGAAAAGATACAGAGCCCAAGGCTCTCCACAACCGCTATAGATATAAAGCTATGGGAAGCACCAGTATCGAATAGAACTGAAGATAATACTCAGGCTACTAATATCATACCTCGAACTTTAGAAGGGATTGGATCCTGCTCTTGATAGGTCTACTATACAGAGAAATACTAGCCTGCATTGCGGCCCTGTACCCCTGGCTGACCGCTCTGAACTGATCCACTTTGCTGTCGCTGATGACCTGGTTACTGACCACCAAGACCGCAACCTCCACCTCATCCTGAATGGCCAGAAGAACTCCATTTTCCTGACTGGTGGGAAACTGGTGAAGAATCTCCAGAACACGGGGTCATAGAGGAACCCCAACCACCAGGTGAAGGTGAGAAGAGGTGACTGAAATGCTGAAGATAGCTCATCTTTCCACAAGACTGACAATCCATTAGATCTCTCCGGAATTGAGGCATAGTATTCCCACTCCTACCGCACTAGTAGCATACAACCTGGCTACCAGAAGATGCATCCCGTGAACCTCGATCTCCTCGAGAAGACTCTCTGTGACACTTCCTACTGTCTGTAGGAGTAACACCAGCTCTAGATGACAAACCGCCCTGGCTCATTGCTCCAGAATCCCTCAAATTGCGCTCAGTGATCAGCACTTGGTTGATGAAGGAGGATTTAGAAGTCAGCTAGAAGATATTCACATGGGAATGGATCTCATGCCTGAGACCATCCTCAATCTTCCTAGCAAGGAACAACTCATCACCTGTTGGGATCGGTGTGAAATGCTGCAGCCCAGTAAAGCGAGCTGAGTACTCCATAACAGAGAGATTGGCTTGCTGCAGACTCATAAACTCATAGGATCGATTAGCCCTCAGGGTCTCCGGATAGAGGTAGTCATAGAAGGTGTGTCAAAACACGTCCCCAGACATATCCTGCTGATGCCCTGACCATGAGATCACCTCCCGCCACCTCTTGGTGGTGTCCTGGAGCAAATAAGTAGCCAACGTTACTCTTTTCTCTAGAGGAATATCTAGGTGCTCAAAGATGGTCAGTGTGGCCTCTATCAGTGACTATGCATCCTGAGGTCCTCCATCCTCGGAAAAAGTAAGAGGATGCTGCTGCTGGAAAACATGCATCAACTCAGCCATCGATGGGGCAGGAGGCGGCGCTCCCTGGAATGTATGAATCATCATCAGGAAGTCCTCCCTGAACTGCACCTTGGCGCCTGAAACGGGTATGACAGTTGGTGCCAAGGCTGGTTCGACTGGAGGATCAGCAGGAAGTCCTTGATCAGCCATATCTGGCGTCTGATCACTGCCTGATGGCAAACGTACAACCAGAGGATGTCTCAGAGGCATAACTCTAAAGGATCAAAAGTACACCTTAGATCAGAAAAACAAGGTAGGATAACACAAGAGTACAAAACAGGAATAGGGCAAGAAAACACACAAGTTTATAAAACACGAACACACTGCGTGTATAAAAACTACATGGAATGTCTTCTAAAGCCACTGACATGGGCGTGTACCCCTTCCCTACAGGTCGTGTAACACCTCAAACTACACGGTGTGTTGACCCAACACACGGTGTGTATTTGAAAACTATTCCCCTACCCGAGTCTCCATACACTGCAAACTCACACGGTTCGAACTAACCTCAGACTACATAGCGTGTTCCCTTGGGACACAGTGTGTACTAGACACTAACTTGGCGGACCGTGTTGTTAGTTACACGACTGTCTACACGGCTGGCCCATACAAGGTGTGTTCCAAACAAACACGGCATGTATAGGAAAAGGTGACACCATCCCGTGTTGTTCGTGACAAATCCAGGTAACTGGGAAAGACTAAACGGCGTGTTCTAAAATCAACACGACATGTCTAAGAGAAGGTCACACCAGCCTGTGTTGTTCATGACACGACCGGGTACCTGGACAGAACTACATGGAGTGTTCCCTTAAAACATGACATGTTATACTCGAGATTCCCCGACATGTGTTGTTAGGGACACTGCAGGGTATAAGTCTCTACACTAAATGTTGTGTACATACCTTACATGGCATGTTCCTAAAGTTATTTTCACAACACCATGTTCATGCACACATAGTCAGTAACACGGCCTAAAAAATAGACGGCGTGTAACCAGAAAGTACGCGCCGTGTATTCTGGGTCTTTCTGGGAAGTAGCTTAGAAACTGCACAAAAGACCAGAAACACGGAAAAAAAAAGCAAAGAGGTGCCAAATTATGATCCGTGAGGGCCCATACTCCCCGTGAATCAAAGCATGGAATCCTCTAATGTCATGTACAAGAGAAAACATGATCATGATCCACCAATTTCTGATTAAATAGGGCCCATAACACATCAAGAATCAAAACACGGTGTTCATTCAAACAAAGTACAATGTAACAATCCTCTAACAAGGCAGCAGGGATTCTATCAAGAATCTATCACAACAGCGTGCATAATGTACACAAAGTCTTTCACAACAGCATGCAATCGCTAATGCACCCTAAATGGAATGGAAAGAAAGCATGGCATGTGATTTTTACAAGTTCCTATATGATGCATGAGATTACATACCCTCATCTCATCGGGTTGCGACAGAAATAAAACCGTAATATCAAAACAATAACAGTACAAATCTGGTGAATCACTTTTGGTGAAATCGTATCAACTGTAAAATCTCAAAACCAAGAAACTTCAATAAACGAGGTAGTATGGCTTTTCCCTATACATGGGTTAGCTACTCCTGGGCATATCTTATTACCAAGTATCGAATCTGTCCTATCCCTGGATAAAGTCTCCAAATAGTAATGCAAGAGAATATAATTCCTCTAATACCACATTGTAAAGTCCCGATTTTGGAAGCCACCCAGAGGCGCCCCGTACACGTTTGGTCACATGGCCTCAAGTTCATTTTCCCAAACGCCAAAGGCTGCCGACTAGCAGTGAGGGCCTTGTGTGTGATAGTGGGGAAACTATGCCCTCATTGGCAGAGTACAGAGTGAAAAAATAATAAACATGCAATAGCAGAAGCAATAATAACCAAAAATGTAAACAGCGGAAGACTAAATCAAAAAACTGGAGCACATATGTATATATATGAAATGATGCATGATACGTAACTAGGAAATCAGCCAAAAAAGTCACAATGATAGAAAACACTACAGTACCAAAACATGTACAAAAATAAAAGTAAACAGCTCCTCAGTATCCCGAGCCAAAACTCTGTCCCATGCTCTCCTGCTCCAAGCAATAATGTTCTAAAAGTCGAAGGGCGCTTTGCCTTGTCTATACCTGCAACAAAATAGTATGCCTGGGCCCAAAAGCATGGCCCAAACATGATGTGAGATAAAATCCCAGTAGTAATTCACCCGAAGATCTGTGCCAAATGGTCAGTGAGTATATGGAAGGTAAAATTACAATAAGTAGTAAACAACAACAACAAGTAGTAGGTAGTAAACAGCAAGCAGTAAAACAGGATGATACATAGCAGTAATCAATCCACAACAAATCAAAATCAGTGAAACAAATATCTAATAATCCAGACACCCTCTTGGAAGTACTCACATCCATCCCCTCTATTCCAAACCAAGAAGTACTACAACCCTCTAGACAGTGCACTCAGCCTAACCCCTTTGGCTTGGTCATACGAATTTATGAGACTCTCTGGGGAAGTGCCCTCTGTCAATTCCCCTTATAGTCTAGTGTAGTAAGGGAATCTCTTGAGGAAGATCAAAAGATCTAACCATCTTAGCCCCAAGCTCTAGAGACTTTCTGAGGAAGCTATCTTGGTCAATTCCTCTTATAGCCTCGGGTATACCACAGACTCTCCTAGGATGCTCCCTCGGTCAATTCCTCCTCTAGCCTGTGAAGGTTCTTAAAGAGATTCAAACAAGGTAGGACTCTCTGAGGAAGCTCACTCGGTATACCCTATTGTAGTCTATAAAATATAAGACTCTCTCGAATCTAACTCAGTCCATCCCTTATGTAGTCTTTAATGTCTAAGACTCTCTGGGAAGCTCACTCGGTCTATCCCTTATAGTCTATAGCACCAGGTTCCCTCAGCCCCGTGTCGATCAGTGCATAATAATGCTATAAGTCCAAAGTACACCTACAGAGCTACTTGGATAACCAATGTACACCTATAGAGATAATTAGCTAAATAGTATATAAGGTATCAAGAATTTCATGAGTTTCACTTCAACCTACAACTGCAAGGCATGAAACAGGTGTAACAGCCAAAGGCAAACAACACCCAAAGGTCATAAACAGATCGAAGCAAGGAATGTACATCGAAGAAAAACAATTAATCCTCCAACCTGGTTAATTTTCCTCTTCACAAGCATACAAGAAGTGTAGGAAAACAACAAGTGAAAAAAGGTAATCACACAATACCCCATTCACAGGTATTGGTGGAATTTTCACATAAAACTCAAAGAATTTGAACGGTAAGGCACAAACCACCTACCTCGATCTTAGTAGATTGATATACTTGAACCACGATGGATAATTCTCCCTAGAATGTCATATATTGTTGTGTTTCCTATGAAATAGACCGTGCTCGAATCAGAGAACGGATGGAGAAGCGAGGGATCGGGGAAGATCGGGTCGTACAGGTCACTCTCGGATGATGAACCTAGAGAAGGGGTGTGTTCTTTCCATTAGGAACGACCCTGGTACGTTTAGTGAAAAAAAGAAAAGTACACTACGTGTACTATGTTTTTCTGTACTCCAACAAAATCGGCCTCCACATCCTCCCTACACATCGTGTGTGTGGCCTGGGCACGGCCAGCACATGGCTTCGAGACGGAGAAGAGTACACAGCGTGTAATTAGAATGTACATACCGTGTACTTTGAAATGTTCCAGAAACTCCATATTTCATAAAAACTCTAGAAAAAGGAAAAGCATACCCGAAACGAAGATCCGGGTTCTTACACAACCTCTTTCATCTATGCAACATCAGGAAGATCCAAGGGACCAAGCATTCCCTTCCTCTTGTTGAGATTATGACCAGATGAAATGATGTGGAGGGATCTCTAAGGCCATGTGAATGCCTTTTCAGGCGAGTGAGAACACCTACATGAGGGCCTACCTGATACTATGCTACCCCAGTGGGTGGGTTATCTGTATCAGATCCTGTGTCAGTGTCCCCATCCATAGATAATGTGAGATCATCCATATCCAATGTGACAGTACCCGGGGGCATATCCTTGATATCACCAAGAGAATAGGGTTATTATGGGATATTAATGAAGTGGAGAGAAGTGTAAATCCCCCAACTATGAGTATTCATTTATGAATAATCCTCTTAAATTATACTATGTATAAATATGAATATATTAACAAATATTTTTTGAGGGGTTCAGTGATAGGCATGTGAAATAGGATGCTAATCCACTGGGAGTGATACCAGCTCATTCATTCAACATTATTTATCGATGTCATCAAATTTCTCTCAGCTTCTTGGAAAAACTATTTTATGGGCTCATAGTTGAAAAATAATCACCCAAATAGTTTGGTGAAAACATGTGATTTGGTTCTGAGTGAGGGACTCCAAAATGTTGAAGTTGGGAAGAAAATTCTACATGATCATCAGAAACTTTTGTTCATCAGCTGAAGTATCCCATGTGAATAATTTTTCATAAGTGGTACCTAGATCTTGTTTGGCCCAAGATTTTATTGATGTTTGATGTTGAAATAGAAGTGACATAGATGTGGATATGTGCGGTGATGAATAGTTCTGTGTAGGATCTCATGTATGATATGACTTGTCACTAAATAATTGGCCATCCCTCATGGGTGGTTCCAACTCCATTGCCAATTCCTTGTAGAACTGGGTACTCACCAATGCCTCATATAAAAGGGAAATAGAAGTCATCTCTGCATCTACCACATGATCGGTGATTGTCATAATCTATATTATCTATATGTGAACATTGGTAAAGGTAGAGAATGACACTAGTGATGATAAGGATGGATACAAATTGATACCATAGAAGGTAGAGAAATATTCCTCCATATTCTTGTACATGTGATGGGATTCAAACAATTGTTGTATCTCAGCTTCTAGGATGGAGAAATTCACCCTTCGGGCTCCTACCCAAAACTCTGATACAAAATATTGGGGTGAATACTCCATCATTTAATAACATTTTTCTTTGAAGTCTGATAAGTGAATAGTGTTAACAATGACATGTAACTTCCCAGATTTTTTTCCTTTGGTAGAGACAGTTCGACCTACTACCCTGGGATAGTTCTTCGGGGTAGAGTAGTTATTCAGTATGAGGGGGACCTTCCTGCTAGTTGGTGATAGTGCAGGGAGGAAATTTTCATTGATTAGTTGGGATAAGGGGATGGTATCTATATCATATATTGATAGAGTGGGGAGTACCTCCACATGGACTAATGTAAGAGTGGGGGAAACCTGCAGTATAGATTTTTATGTAGTTGGGAGGGAATCATCTTTGGTCCCTGGGAGCATGGGGAGGACCTTCATATTGGTAGGGAGAGTGGTGAGGTCCTTTAATTTGGTTTAAAGGAGATAATTTTCACTGATCAAATTAGGAATGTGGAGGACCTCCATGTTGGTTTTCGAAAGTGAGGGGAGGACTTCCACTATGGTCGGGGGTAATATGGGTAGGACCTCCATGTTTATTTCCAAAGGGGTGGGTTGAACTTACACACTGGTTAGATGCTTCCTGGGGAGTACATCCATCATGGCTGGGAGAACAAATACATTAGGAACCACATGTATGGGGAGGACCTGTGCACTGGGTTTCGATGAAGCGGGGAGGACATATACTTTTGTTGATGTTGTGAACATGGTGAGGACCTCTATGGTGATGGTGGGAGTGGGGTGGAACTCCACTATAGTTAGAGATCATATATATAGGGTCTCTATATTAAATATCCTCAACATGGACAAGTTTTTACTGACAGCTGATGATGCCAGATGTCGACAGAGTCTACCCACCCTTCTTATGGGGTGCCTGAGTCTCAGTCTCAACCTATAAATTATAGTTCCCTATCCTATAATAGAATGAATTGGGTAGAATGAATCATTGGTGAAAATATGCATGGGATCTGAGGAAGAGATTTCCCCTCTATAGAAATCTGCTTTAGCTTTCACCCGAAATTTGTGTCGGGATGTTCCAACTGGGGAAAATAGAGTTGGGTGTAGTCCACCTATTCCTTGGACTAGAGATCTAGTCAATACTGGTGTTGACAAGGCCTGGTGACATCCCACCTTGGTGGATCCCAGTAATTTGTCACAGCCAGGGTGACTTGGGAATCCCCTACCTCCTTGGTGAATGGGAGAGAGTCATGTGATCACTCTGAGGAGAGTTTCCCAAATTCCTTTCTCGTTGGAGTGGGGAGCAGTAGCTCTCAGTATGACCCTTGGTGGATGGTGGTGTTGACCTAACATAGAATCCTCTAGGTCTATGCGAGCCCTATCCCTATTGTAAATTAATCCCTTCTTCTCATACCATCGTATGAGGGCATCCATAATCCTCCTATGAATGATTTTATAGGGTGAGATGAGTCATGGGTTCCCAATATCCATAGTCACGGTTGATGTTGTGGGGGATGTGGAGTCATGTAAAATTTCATTGTTGACATGTCTTGTGCCCCAAAGTCAGTGGGTTTTGGGTTATTGGTTTCCTATATCTTTGGTCCTGCAGAGAAATAAGATTCATCCATTAGTATTGATGTGGGAAAATCTATTCCCGATGCTCAAGTATCATCCAATCATCCATAGTTATAGATAGAGAGAGACCCAAATTGATGATTTCATAAACCAGAATTACCAAAATTTGACTATACCATTTTCTAGTAAGTTTCATGTTGGGACTAGAGTTTTCATAGTGAACCCTATCACCAGATAGATGTATATTGTGACATTATAATCTATTGATGACTCGAACACTAGTAGTCCCCATGTTGAGGAGAATATTTTGACATTGGGTTCACCATTTTTGTTTCATACACATTTGTTGGGGTACCCCACAACATGTGTTGAGATGTGTTTGTGTGCATTGTTACCCCCACATTACCACATTCAAAATGTGGAATAAATTCATCACTTTCATTAGATATGACTGTTCCTTGATCATGACATGATGATGGGATTTTGGTTCCTCCTTATATGGATTCCTCCTTGTAAATTTTCTCTTAGTCTACGTCTCCCTCATATATCAAGACGTGTTCATGAAACTCATTCACAGTGGAATCTATTTTTGAACATTGATTAATTACGATACTTATATATGGAAATTACAATGGGAATTGATAGGGTAGTAACCATAAGTTGGGAGAGTATACATGTTGGTAATTGATGACATGTCTGGACACTGGGAACAATGGTCACCTGTATTCTTTCTCAATGGATGGATCCTCATGGAGGCATCTTAGGCATAGAACAAGAGGCTTTCTGTGTCGATCACTAGGTATCTGATTCCAATGGAAAATATTCCAATTCATTCATCTTAGGCATCCAATGTTATCATGGGGAAAAATCAAGATACATGCCATGTGTTTAACATTTTTTGTTGATGAAATGAAGAATATCAAAATTTTCCATGGACGTTGATCGAGGTAGTGTATCCCTAGGAGGAAACACCTGATAGGTTTACCCATGGATGGATCATGACACCCTTGGTGGAAGATATGAGAGGTGTGTACCATAATGAGAATATGTCACACCATGAAGGCTTATCTGGACACCCCATGTGGAAGATAATAGATGTTCACCCCTAGGAGAGGGGCATCATGGTTTTCCATTTGATAAGATTGAACCATAGGGGTGGATACATGGATAAAAACCCATGTAGTTAAGTAGGATATGGTATGGGGATTACTATTAATTCCCTCCAAATGAGCATCGAAAAAATTGCAAAGGATGAAATACCTAAATATGGGTATTACTTTCCCACAAAAATCAAAGGAAGGAGAAGGTGGCCAAAACTCACAGATAGTGTGAGCCTTCAGTAGAATTATGATTGTGTGACTAGTATAGGGTCACATAAAGTATCTATTTGTAGTAGATAGCCTAAAACAGGTCCCATGATGTCCCGTTTGACAAGTCCTATTGCTCTTTCGAAGTCTCTCTAAACAACTAGTGTTCATGCGATGATAGCCAGATAATAATCCCCTATGCCACGCAAATGGTTGACTAAAGGACACCAAAAAAAAATTCATAAATAATTTGAAAATATGATGAAAATTTTACAATGGAAAAGGACTCTTATGTTCATAATGATCATGTGCTGAATCATCAATAAATATAGTAATTTTCCATGACATTACTTATGCAATCTCACATGAATCCCAACCATTGGAAAATAAAACTAAGGAAATAAAATGGGGAGGAGGAGGAAGCCTCTTGTAGTCATAAAATTTCTGAAACGTGCTATGTAAGTCCACAAAAGGGCCTCTCAAGACTCATTAACGAGCCACCCTGATCTCATGGAGATCCCCAAACAAGCCACCCATTCCTCGCAAAATGTCACAGGCAAGTCATCAAGAATCTCACGAACACCTTTCAATAGGAAATTTGATCTTGTGAAGGCCCTTATAATTGTCAATATGACCATATGTAAGTCCTTATACATGACCTGATGATCAAAAAATACCCCATTAATTAGAAATAATCCAATAATGGAGGCATTTATGAGAGAGACTCCCAATTACTGAAAATTAGGTGATGTGCTCAGAGAAAACCATAGTAGAGACTCGTTAAGAAGTGTGATGCAAAATTCCTTCTCCAAATCTTTCCTAGATACACATATGATATGTCATGCAATGTGGAAATCAATCAAGGTGGAGAGGCTTATAAATCCTCCACTCCAACCTCAAAGAACATGTGGAACTTTTCACATCTAGGAACATTCACACGCCCAAGAATGAGAGAGGATTTATTAGAGTGACAGATATCATGACCGGAAATTATTCTATTGGGTAATATACTAGTGAGTAGATAAAGAAATATTCTGTTATGCCTAAATCACTTCATGTGATCATTCATATATCATACGATGGACGTCTGGCGAGATTTGTGAAGAACATACAACACATATTTCAGGTCATATGAGTCTCAAGATAGATTGATATTGAATAAATCTACGTAATTCATGAGATAAGGGCTAGAACAAAGATTAAAGGAGGAAGAATTAAGTGAAAAAAAATTTCACAGACCCTCATGCACTTCACATAAGTCATCCAAGACATGAGATAACACCAGGACATGTCCTCAAATCTCACAGAGATCCTTAATCATGCTATTTGGGGCATGTAAAATCTTCTATACATGTTAGAGTAAGACACACGATCTCCCTAACAATTCCACTTTAATCTCAAAAAACACTCTAGGCCTATCACCCAAGCCTTTTGAAATCCTTCAAAAACATTTCTTGAATCATATAATGACACAATCATAGGTCATCCAAGTATCATAGTTGCATATGGGCATGGTAACTAAGCTCTCACAATACCTTCTGGGAATGTCAACTATGATTTGTGATTCCCTCTAGGAATTTTGGAAAAATTTCACAATTTCCACCAAGGGGGTAATCCATGACACATGACACCCCTTGAATCATGTCATACTAACTCCCATGACACCATCCATGTGTGTCAGCCTGATCTTATGATGATACTAGGGCATTTCGTTTGGATCATGCAACACCCCTAGACATGTCATTTGGGTTATGTTATGGCCTCCAAAGAAAACCATATGGATATTGAGATGCCCTTAGGAAAAGTCAAGTAGGCCATGCGGCACCCTCCAGACAAGTAGTTCATGTCACCATGGCCTCCCAAGACATGATAATGTTGTCTATACTTGATGAGTAAGCCTCAATAAATAGGGAAACCTAAGTGTGTAACCCTGATGAAATGAATATTGAGAAATATTACTCCCACCATAATCGGGATATATAGGAATCTTTTCTAAGGAATGAGATCCATATAAAATATCATAATGTTTGTCCCAATATGAAAGTCCCTCACCCACTGAGAAATGATATTGATTATTTCCCACCCCTTGTTTCTCACATCTAGCATGGATCATATGAGAATAGGGAGTTTCAATGATCATATCATTCCCATTATGAGTCTACACCATCCAGTGCATCATAAGTATGTAAACCCCAAAAGGTGGCATGCCACACTCACCTCAACACAAGGGAATCTACCATGGGTCCATTCCCAAGGAAAAATTTGATCTATGAGAACTCTGATTCCTGTAATAACTATGATATGTAAGATGCTTTCCTATGGTCTGACATAAAATAAAAAACCGTTTCTCTATAAGTCATTTTATTACTCTGACATATCAATCATCATGACCAAATCATTCCAATGAGGTGATCACTCTACCTCATCCATCAGTGAACTAAGGAATAAATTGAACTACAATGAATCTGATTCAGGCCATAACTAGGATACATAATATGTATCCTTGAGGCCCAAGAACTATAATGAATCCTCTTAGGGTTGTCCTATCACATAAGTCCAACATCACGAGCAATGAAAAATGATCATTTTCTTCCCTTTTTTCTCACAGTTAGAATAGATCACATGGTCTTGGAGAACTAAAATAATAATGTAATTTGTACAATGATTATCTACAATGATAGAGGTTAACTCAGTCTGTATGTCCCAATATACATTACTATGACAACTCTGATTCTCACTATAACCAGGATATGTAGGATACCCCTCAATGACTCGATCATGAACACTTGGTGTCCCAGAGAACCTATATCAGTCATTTCCATATGATATTAAAATTGCACGGGTCCAATAAACAATGTGGGTTTTGATTCTTACGATAACTAGGATATGTAAGACGCCTCACAGTGGCTTAATCCCCTCATAAAAATATTAATCACCTCATTATGTGGATTAAAATTACAAAGAACTTTGTTATATGACTTTAGCACATAATATTCCACCCCTTACAAGAAAATTATAGAGACCCTCATATACATACATATGGGTTCACAAAAGATACCCTATTCTTTTTCACGTTAATGAGAATTAACCCATGATCATTTTGTTAGAGTAAAATGTCTTCTATCATGATTAGGAAGAGATTCACAAACATATAATAAATATATCAGAGATTCATAGAGAAGAAAACAATTCCATCAAAAGGGTATTATGAGCTCGGCCTCCCACCCTGTTGACAAATGTAAGTCCCCCATAGTCATTGGGACTAACAACCTAGATGACTGCCAACCTTTAAAATGAAGGTATATACCTAGCTTTGTATGAAGTAACCATTTGGATTTTATGGTATGAGCGATAATAGTAACCTAGTGTTCATGATTTGGAACAATACAGAAACCCCCCATAATCAACGATCAGAAAAAACCTATCCCATTCCAATGAGGTTTCCCAATCACACCTGGAATCCTGAAGAAACCAAAATGGTGAACCCGGCGTAACTCTATCTTACAACAAAATGATCAGTTATTATCCATCAAGAAATTTTGTTTTCATTCCATTCACAAACAAAAATAGTGAAACCTAAGTGAATCTCTATAATAACAAATGATTTTGTTATAATCTATCAATCCATTTTTTCTACACACCATATATAATCAAGAATGGAAATTCTAACACGAATCTATCAAATGACCGAATAATCATGCGTCAGGAAACATTGTTTTTCACACCCTATAAAAAAATAAATAATATTGACATGATATTAAAAATGATCTAATGTAAACTATATTGTCATGGAAAAAGAATATCTTTGCCTTAATAAGTCCAAGAGAGTAGAATGGTGGAATCAAGAAGAAAATAATTATTTTTTTAACCATGAAATTTTTTTTAAGAATATTTCGCCTCAAATATTTCACTAATCAGTTCCCTTGTTCTTTGTTGTCTTCACAACTATAGATACTACTCATAGTATCTTGATTCAATAAAATGTATTCATCATCTGGAAATTGCACTAGTAAATCATATGTGGATGCAACCCCCAATGGTCGCAAAATGTTTTCAGCTACTCAGAATCTACAAAAATAGGTGGAAAACATGATGTTATAGAATTACCATCGATATGGTACCATTTTAACCATCGAATCTTACCATGAGATTCTCCAAGCATGATAGCCAGTGAATCAGCATTGGCCGGTAAATGCTTTTGCTAAGTCAGTATCCCTTGTCGCTACAACCAACCTCTTTGGGAGATTATCCTCATAGAGTGAAAACTACCACATTTAGACTCTAAGGAATATGAATTAGTAATACAAATACATGTCTAGTTTATTTTGGTTTTGTTGAGGATGGAACTTATCAACCCCTGTTGCCAACACCATCCCACTGGTACCCACAGGTCACATGATAAGGGTACTATCAGACATGATTCCACCTCTGATTCCAAAAACCAATAAATAAGGAGGCTCATCAGAGGAGGAAGGATCTAGATATTTAGGTGAGGTATCATATCCCCACTCCTACTAACGATTCCTACTGGAATATTCTACCAGGAACTAGTAAGAAGGATCATATCTTTGCTGACTCAAAACATGTCTATGTGCATATTCTTACAGTAGGCAGGGGGAGTCACATATCTTTACCCCATTCATGAATCCCATTTTCATATTCTAATGGAACAAGGTGGAAAAGGTTATTGAATATCCCCAATTCAATCGAAGAAATATTACAGTTTATAATGGATACAGAAGATGTGTATGATTATATACCTACACACACTTTACTAAAATACCAATATATTTTAGTAATAGCTAAGAAAATCCACTAGTATATTTCTGAAATGTTGCGAATAAAGGGGTATGTGCATTCTTATATACCTATAGATTGGGAAACTCAACACCTTACTCATCATGAACAAGTGGTTGATCTGGAGAATTCAAACATTTTTTTCTCCCATCCAGGAGGATTATCGGCATATTCCAATAAAGGAGAAGGAATCATACTGGGATCATGCCCCTTTTCTAACTGGGGCTCTCTAGGTGAGAGTGGAGCAGGCCTCAGGACAAGGGAAAATTCCTATAAAAATGTCAGGTGGCATATTCTAGAGGCCTAGGATTGGGATCATATCCACTTTCTAGAAAGGGATCACTATGTGAAAGGGGGGAATCCTCAGGACAGGATCATATTACTATCGAATAAGTCTAGAAACATGCTCCAAATAACTATGATGGGGAATGTATCCGTGTTATGATCAAAGATGACTTAGTGAGAATGAAACGAGACTTAGGATAGGCTCATATTCCTATTATCAAATCTTCTTTTCAAATTATAACATGTCATAGAAGCATGGCACATATTCCTACTTCCACTGATGAGAAACTGTTCTAGCATCATTATATGGAAATTCATCGGGAGGATCATATTTCTTCTCCCATTCCAGAGTTTCATCAGCATATTCCAATGGGGAATATATATTCAGACAAGGATCATGTTCCTATTCCAACTAGGTCTCACCAGGTTAGAGTGTTACACACCTCGGTGTAGGATCATTCTCCTTCCAAGAAAGGGTAGTGACATATCTCAAAGGATCTAGATCGAGCTCATAATCCCATCTTGACTAAGGTTTACCATGTGATAATTTTTCATGCCTCAATATAGGCTCATATTCATTTCAATAATGGGAAAATTTTTTAGTATATTCCAATATCTTCTCAGTAGTGGGCTCATGATCCCGCAACACTAGGTGGTTATATAAAAGTCCTGGAAACCATCATACATTAGGCTCATATCCCTACACAATTTCAGAAGGCATGTCAGAATATTCTGGCCATAATGTAGAACATGTCCTATATTCCTAATCATCTCAATTACAGTGTCCTTGAGGTTGTTTGAGACACATTCTCAACACCACAAGGGACCGTTGAGTCTTCTATTAAAGAAGAATTAGAAAATACTCATTATTGTGATACTACTCCTCACAGTATTTTGGAGATGGATCAAAGGGACTCTACTCATGACATCCACCATGGTCTACCTCCCCATGTTAATATCTCACATGGACATGGAAATCCACCCATTTCATAAAAAACTATGTATAGAGAGGTGTTCAAATCTTCGACACCTTTATATAAATAATTGTTTGAAACATTGGGGTTAACTATATTTGGTTCCTCATCAACATCTAGTAGTACCCTACTCCCATCAGTAAGCCACCATAAAATCCATCTTCTGTGGTATAACTAAATTGATGTGATTAAGTCTGATGGGGAGGAGGCTGACATTGACATAAAGAGAGAGTCATCCAGAAAGAACATCCCCATAATGTTCTTCCCCCATGATACTAATGACTATGAGATACCAAATGATATAGAAAAGGATCTCATTCCTTATCGATGCCAAAATATGTGGGCTACTAATCAGTGACTAAAGGATCAACATCTCCCATATCTAGGATACAAGTTTAATATTCAAACAATTAAAATAATATATTTTTAGCTAGATGTTGCTACTAATATCATGGCCTAAGATCCAAAATTGAAAAATCACAACATAAATCTACAACACGCTTTCTACCATTGCATTGTGACACTTTAGCAGTTGATCTCCAAATCGATGTCATGCTTATATATGTGAGGATGGGGAAAATACATAGTGATACATTTTTTTTGCACCCCTAGAACAAAAATCCCCCTCAGATTTAGTGACCTTTTATGTTACAATTTTTTGTACCCCTAGAACGATGCCTAGACATCACAAATAGAGGGGGGGATAGATAACTAAAAATAAAAATGGGCCCCTCAAAGAAATGAGAAAACATATTGAGAATGGAGAACAATATTTCAATCTTCCAAAAAACTTACTATAAATAATGGTTCTCATCTTGGGTTGGCATCACACCAACCCCCCATGTAATCATAAATGCACCACATGAAAAAAGTCACAATAGAAGCTGCTACAGAAGCTGTCTAGAAGTGGAACCAACCGATTGCACTAGGGATATATCTAACATCAACTCCACCCATCAGATCATCAATTCCAAAGAAGATTTAAGACATATCCATGGTATCTATAAGTGAACCCCATCCCACTGGGCTGGTTGAATGTTTATCTCATTCACCATCTCCATATTCATCATCCCTTGTGATTGTCTTAGGATAATCAATGGTGATTCCATACCACCCCCATAAAATGGGATGGGGAATTTATATTTTCATTTCCATTCTAGGAATCATCAATTCCCAGACTTGAATAATTGGATCCTCACCAATGGGATCAATCTGGACCAATTGTGTCCTTGAATGACCCCCACACCATAGGTATGGGGGAACTTCCATCATCATTATCACCACCAAGAGAATCATTATTCTCTTGGTTGAGAGGAAAATGGTTGTATTCCCACCTATATGTCCCATCATGAGACAAATCTCTGCTAGTCAGGGCCTGTATGACTACCCTAATGGGAAAATCCCTCAAAGTTATTATTTATAGGCTAATAATGGGGAAGAATATGATAAAAGTGATGACACCCTATCAGGGTTGCAAGCTAAAACATCCTAATAGTGAAAAGGGTTCAAATAATGACCCTAATGAAGGTAGTGAAGAATAAACCTATTATATTCAATGTAATGAAACAAACACCATTTCCTGATATGCCTCTATGAATCATCACTGTCAAAATGAAATACATTGATCAAGATGAAAATGTAGAGGGCCACACCATGGAAATTTTACAGTAAGAGGATAGTAATTTGGATACACCGCCAAATGTTGAATGCACCCATAACCAGAGAAGGATCCAAAATCTAGCACCTCTGAATAATGATCTACCACCTCTTAAGTAGAATGCTTCCAATCAAAAATGGAAAGGGGCAGCTACATCCCAATCACTATCAAGATGTGTATATATTCCTTCCATGGAGGAAAAACTACCATAATATTTGAGTGAAATAAATATTCTTTAGGAACTCAATTGGGACCTACTCATGGGGAATATTCCTAGTATGTTTCATCTTTAGGATGAGATAGATATTCTCCGTACCATAGACAATATTTTAGTAAGGGTGGTATCTAAGAAACGGATTGGATCTAAATCTAGACAACTAGTCTTTATATATGAGGATATTGAAAGATATCATGAAATCCCTTCGATGTAGCAAAAACCAATACCTCATCAAGGAAAAAATTCAATCATAGGATGATTCATAAATAAGTGGGAGATAAAGGTGGGACCACCTGATCAGCCGATGCCCACTCCCTGTGGATGGGATATGGCTGAGGTGACAGTGCCCCTAGAGTTTATTAACATCATCGAGTCCTTGGATATTCAAATGGAATCCATGGATGGGAGACTGGCCCTTGTACAACCTGAAAGGAAGCCATATCCGAAATGGGTGGATGATACTCCACCTCCACCTAACATCAACAATCCTACATTATCTACCTTTGAAGGTGTAGGAAACCTCAAAAAAATTCTCACACACTTTATATTCTGATGTGGGCTGATGATGGGTTCTCAAGAACAATAGGAGCCAAAAAGCCGAGCTCTTTCATACAGACTCTGAGAGGGATAGACATTGTTTGATATAGCAGCCTGCCAGTAGGATCCGTTGTAGGATAGGAAGTCCTTCATCCTCAGTTAATTTTTTAGTTCATCTCCACATTATGAAAAATTTCAATCGTTGATAGAACTAATTGAAAACAATGAGATAATGATAGGGTGTATGATTTCATAGAGTTGGAAAGGTTTAACCTATTCACACTATATCCTTCTCTTATAGGAAAAATGGATAGAACTATATTCCAAAAATTTCATGGATAAGATATCGAATCCTCTAATTCTGATGATGTATCCAGGTGGATTCAATAATTTTACTTAAATGTCTTAATATTTGTTAGAAACTATTCAAAAAACATGGTCCAAATCTCAACTCATGGTATCAATACAGGGGAAAAGGCCAGTCAAAGTATAATCTGTAGCTGTTACTTTCAATCTAGTGGAAGTACCCATCCAAACACCTAATAAGGCTCTGAACTGTACAACACCTCTTGTTGAGTGGAGACAACCACAAAATCACCCATGGACATAATCAAAAAGAAATTAAGAATGCTTGGGATTTTAGGAACAAATTAACATATTATACTCCTTCTAAAATGAACATGTCCCTGGTTATTTCCTTGAATCCGTGTACAATAACCTACTCAGGCTCCCACACTCTAGGAAGCCTGATGTGGTCAACTTCACTGATCATTCAAAATACCTCCCCTACCATTGAATTATAAGTCATAATATCTGAGATTTCTTAATATTCAAAGACATTATTCCAGGAATGGTTGACTCTAGACATGTTTCATTAGAAAAATCCCCTGAGAAAGTGGTCTGTATAACCATCATCTAGTGATAAGGAGGAAGGTTGGTAGAAAGATTCATCCAGGAATGCGCAAAATTTTGAAAACTGGATGACTCAAAAAATAGTTGATCAAGCTCATGCCAACCTAAAATAAAAGTTGTGCATACCCATAATAGCTACACCAACTAATAAAGAGACATCAAAATTTCCTCCCAAATGTGGTCATGACCACCAAAAGCTGGAGGAAACATAATAGGAGGCATCATATTCTACTCCAATGCAAGACTTGACTCTAATATATTTTTTCTTCCAACATCTACATCATGGGATCTACCCCCACGAAATGGAATCCTCATAAAAACAAAGAGAACATATTTTGTCCTATCAATATAATACACTTGGAAGACCCATTCTATGATAATGAATATTCCACTAAATATGAGTTTCCTACACATAATCTATGAATGAGAGGCCCCATGCCCAAAAACTGAGGATATAGGGGATAGTGTGGATGTGTTCAAACCTAATATTCCAGTAATATCACCATGGAGAAAATATATGCATCTTATACACGTTGTAAACAGATCAAATAGGCCCAAAAGAGGTAGGTAGGTTCCCTAAAACCCTCCAACAGTCGCCCGTGTTTAATTATCTTCAATGACCACCTGGAAGGTGGTCAATATGATCAACCCAACCAATAGGGATGGATAATGATACCTACACCACTGGTAGAAGATATTCTCTGGACTTGTACAGTAGCCCCAGGACTATCCACCACAAATACCTTGGCTCTTGAACTGCATGCTCATGAGAATCCCCATGTCAGGAAGCACCGACCATGGGCACAAAAGTACGATACTATGAAATAGTATGATGTAGTCCCAGCCAAGATCTCAATCCTATATGTTCTCTTTCATTAAAAATAACATAGGTAGGAACATTTTTAAGCCCTCTAGATCCCACAGATGATCATGATAGACATGATTATAGATGAGGTATATTTAATGGTGTCTATGTCTTCATAATTTCATGTGACCATCTCATTAACTGATGAAGATCAAGAAGATTCCATCCAAGGGAACATCATTCCCCTATATGTATAAAGAAGTGTCAATAATGTAAACATCCAAATGGATATGATTGATAATAGTTCTAGGATCAATCTTATCCGAGTTCAAAACCTTCAATGTTTGGGATTCATTGAAGGGGACTTATATCTCAAAAATATAACCATTCAAGGGTCTGATAAGCATCATCAAAGAATTATAGGGAAGTTCAAACACAAAACCTAGTTTGGGGAACTCATATTTGACATTTTTTTTATTTTTATTTAGAAAGAGACTACATATTTTGTCCTTCTCGGGAGACACTACCTCCATATCCACTTAATAATTCATTCAACATCCAATTAATTTCTAAAGTTCCCCATTGATGTAAATTTCAGCATAAAACATGTTGAAAATTTCCCCTTCGAGGCTTGTGAATCCATATTTTCTGAAGAGTATTTCTACAAGATGATAGGAAATAGTCCAATGGAAGATGATGATATACAGGCTTCAGCCCCTAACGGTTTGGGAACTAACCACGTGAATCCATGGAATATGATAAACAACGACTATGTAATCCCCATAAATATGGTCAATGTAGTAGATATACTCCCATAGGTGGAATCCCCACCTATCCTTGGTGATATATTATAATAAAATAATCTCTGAAATCAATTTGTGATGACTCAGATATAAAGGGATGATGATGTATCTTTTAATAGCCCCCCTCACCCTGATAGTGATGGAGAATCCCTTATATTTCCATCTTCACCTGAAAATTTATCTGCAAACATAGAAATGGAAGAGGATGATGATTAACTCATAAATTCCACTCCCACATTCGAGGAAGGTTTCTCCACCACCATAGATGTGGCTATGAACTATCATGGACTACTATACAATAATTGAGGAATCAAATAGAAAACAAGGATAACGAAATCCTCGCTTGCCACCAATGTAGATGTATAAGTCAGCATGTTAATCAAATAAAAAAATTTATGAGAAGTAAAATACCCCATATGGATTTCCAACATAATCCTTGTCAAGCAAAAGAATTGGTAGATCAGGTCCAACATTGATTTCAGAGACCGAAATTGGAATTTACCGAAGGATGATTTCTCATTTTTTATCACTGAACTCTTGATAGATGTGACTGCTGGCTTCTATGATCATTCCTTCATGGATGGGTACTCGGGGTAAAATATGATCAACATGGCCCCTGAAGATGAATATGAAAATGCATTTAGAGTTCCTAAATGGGTCTTTTTCCATCAGTTCATTCCCTTCTGATTAAATAACATCAGTTATACATACTAGAACACCATGAAAACATTCATAATCCATTCTAGGGAAGGATATATGAGTGTTGTGTAAATGACCCTATTGTTAAATCCTTACAATGATTTGATAACTTCACAGATCTCCAAAAAATATTTGATAATATGTGACACCACTGTGTAAAGTTTAATATGTTGAAAAATTTTTGGGGGTATCATCTAGAAAGTTCGTTGTATTTTCGGTACACCTCCAAGAAATTAAGGATATTCTGGATAAGACATTAACTATTTTAGCAATGTAGCCCCCTAAATTGTTAAATAACTGAGGGGACTCCAAGGGAACACAAGATATATTCAAAAATCCATAATCAACCTGGCTGGAAATGATCACACCTTCTCTAGGATAATAATGAATAGAATTACCTATAAATGGGATGATGAATTCCAAAAATCATACAAAAGTATCATGTAGTATTTATTTCACCCACCAGATTTGATGCCTCCAGTGGAAGGGAGTCTTCTCCTCTTATATGTGGATACCATAGAGTGATCACTGGGAACCCTCCTCACACTGAAAAATGATGTGATAAGGTATAATAGTATCTACTATCTCAATTGAATGATTTTAGGTACTTAAACTAGATATTCTAATGTTAAGAAGAACTACCATGCACTCTTCTTTATGGTTCCAAATCCGAGGAATTACTTGCAGCACCATAAAGTACACCTGGTCTCTCATATTGATCTAGTAAAAAATTTCCTTGGATGTCCTATATTGACTGAGAACTTGGCTCTATGGGATATCATTACACAAAAATAATAAATTCAGTTCATATAACAAAATTTAATGAAATAAAAATACCTAGCTGATTACCTCACAGAACATCCTACCACAAAAAATACACAGAAAGACGTTGAGATTCTAGATGACGAGATCTTATATTCCAATGAAACTCCCATAAAATTGGATATGTACTTTGGTGGAGCCTCCGAGAGCCCCATCGGTAAAAGGATAGAAAAACCGAATCTCAGTTGGGTAGCACTGGGGACTGTATTTGTCTATCTAGAAAAATAATTTTTTCCTTAATATTTTTCACTATCCAAAGGCCGCAAGAATAATGAGGTAGAATACGAAGCCATCATCATTGGATTGTAAGTATATTTATGGAATTGAAAATCCTAAAAGAATATAAAATGGAACTTTGAATAGGTGATAAAGCAAATCAATGGTGAATATGGTATTAAAAAGGAGGATATGTCCCCTCTCACTAGATATATTAGGAGATTTATGGTAGAATTCCATTTTGAGACCACATTGCACCATGTTCCCTAATCAAAAATGCTCACACCGACACACCATCTAATATAGCCACCAGTCTAGACAACCCTAATTAGAAGGAAACAATCTTCAATATCACATATTTAAGAATGGTTCCATCAATCAACATATGTGATATTGAATAAATCAATCAGGTAAACACCACCGTAAATCATGATGAACCAACGACCACTATTGGATGGATGTATCCCATAATTGGTTATCACCCAAATGGGATTCTCCTAATAGACTAAGCCAAAAGAAAATAGATATGGAACCATGCAGTGAAAATCACTCTTCAGGATAGTCTAAATGATAAAAATGTCCTCTACAAACATGGATTTGACATAATCTTCCGCAGGTTCATTAAAAAATGAGAAATTTTCATCATCTAGGAAGAAATCCATGAAATCTGATTCGGGTTCCATCAATCTATAACTAATTAGTTCCACCATATTATGAAATTAGGATATTTCTAGAAAACCATGAAATAGGATTGTGTTTAATTCACTAAGAAATTTTATGTGTTCCAGATTCATGAAAAATTCATCCATCGACGATCATAATTGTTGTATATAATTAAGTATTCCTGGTCATTTCCCATTTGGGGAATGGATGTTTTGGAGCCATATCCCATAGCCACAACTATGGAGTTCTTGTATATTGTTACTGCTACTAAATTTATTTCCAAATGGGCTAAGGCAATACCCCTCAAGGAAGCTGGGATGAAGAATGTCATAAACATCATGAATTCCCATATAATTTCTAGGTTTGGGGTCCCTCACCCAATATTAATGTACAAAAAAACAAAATTATGTTCCACAATGTTTAAAAAGTTGTACATGGAGTACAATATCAAGTACAATCACTCATCTTTCTATCGTAGAACAACAAATGGAAAAATAGAACCCTTTAATATGAATCTATATAATATATTATAGAAGATGGTGAACAAGGAAAATAATTCTTGGTTAGAAAAGATACTCAATGATTTATGGGCCTACTATACCACCACATGTACCTCCACACAGGTGACACCATAAGCGTTAGTGTTTAGGACTGAGGTGGTGCTACCCATATAAGTACATCTGACATCACTCCGAATAACTATTTAAAAAGAATATAAGATGATGAAAAATCTAAAAAGATGATAGGTGAATTAGAATGATCAGATGAGATTAGGTTTCACACAATAAACTTCCTGGAAGTCCATCAGAATTGGATCACACATGCCTTTGATAAAAGGGTTTGCCTCCATTAATTCCTCCAAGAAGAAATAGTGCTAGCTCTCAGAACCTCGATGATACTAGGAAAGAAGACTCAAAAGCTGGAACCCAAATGGAAAGGGATTTATACCATACATAAGGTCTATAATAATATATCCTACTCATTTTCCACCATTGATGGGGAGTGTATTACACCACCCACTAATGTTAGGTTTCTATAGAAATACTTTGAATTATTGTCATCTCTATAGGAATCCACATATGTGTAAGTTCCATAATTCCTCTTGACCATATGATATTAAATTTTAGGGATCTCATCCTATCCACATGATGATAAAATATATTAATACATCCTATTCATAAGATGTGAAACTACACAGCATCTCATGTCCTTACCACATGATGGAAAATTACATAGATCTGTAACATCCATCTTCATTCACATCGATTCTCCCACATCCTTACCAACTCAAGTTAAATTGCATGGGTTTCCAAGAACTATGTATGGCTTGATTCTCATTTAAAATGTGATACAATGGGATGAATCAATCCTATATCTTGATATAGCCACCACATGATACAAAATCCCCATGTGCTTCTCTTAAATACCACTGCATGGTGAGTGAAACCCTTTTCATTACTTGTTTCTCACACTGAGCATAGATCACAGGGAATTTTGAGTCTTGGTTAGTGTTTCCCCACACAAAAAAGGAATAAAATATTTCCAAAATCCCTTATCAGTCCTAAATACAAGTCCATAAAAGGAAAACCATGAGTACTTACTTCATAACATTAAACTACACAGTTAATGTCCCCTTCCTTACATGAAACTACACACTCATGTGGGCCTTACTCGAGGGGACCAAAATAGTTGGTTTTGGTCATAAAAAACACATCCGACCACTCTATCCCTATTAAAAATTGGGAGACAAAATTCATTCAACATGATATTAAGCTGTATGGTTCTTCATGAACTATGTGTGGCATGATTCTCATTTTCATGAGATGTCGAGCGACGCCCAGACTTCCGTCATTTTGCCTAACCACAACATCGCCACTTTTTCACATTGGTCCATCTTCATCCTTTCCTCATGATGTTAAACTGTATGTTTCATTATGAACTATCTGTGTATTTATTCTTATCATCATAGGATACAAAGTGATGTATGGGTCTTCAATCCTGGTCCCACCTACAAAAATTATTGGAAATAATGTCCACCTCTAGGTTTCGGTCAGACCTACGTAGAGTATTTACCACTCAAGAAGTATGTGTGTCTTGATTCCTATCCTCAAATGATATGTAGAGATGTCAAGATGTCAAAAATTATTCTCAATTATAAGAAATAAATATAAATATTCCCCCATCTTCACATACATTTCAGATTGATATAGGGAACTTCATTAAAAACAATGTTTGGATTGATTCCCATTCCCATGTGAAACATAGTGACACCCATAATTACATTCTTGGGCCCAACCATGATATCATCATTTCATGTCAGGGGATCCACATACTCATCACAATATGTTAAAATAAAAAACTCTTCAGAACTAGGTGTGGATTGATTGTCATTTTTATGAGATACGTAGCGGCACCCAAAATTCCACCCTTAGTCCCAACCAAAAAATTTCCATCTATTCACGTTAGTTCTTCTTCGTCCTTATTACATGACATTAAACTACATGTAATTATGTACTTAACTCGTGAAATTATACTACACGAGAGTACATCCTTACCCCATAATGATAAACTGTATGGGAAATGTATTGGTCGCGTGACATTAAAAAATCACAATAAATATTTCCTTAGCTCATGAAGATAAACTGCATGTCAAATTCCCTTACCACATAGAATTAAACAGAACAAAAAAGTTCCCCACTATATCGTGATAATCTGTGCAAATCATCACTAATTTTCATTCTTTATAACAAGACCACAAGAGACTTACCTCAGTCGACTAGAGTACAGGGTGCTTCCACCATCATTTAAAATCACCACAACCTATGTTCCACACATCATGTCTTGAGTACCTTAGGTTTATTCAAGCCTTTCATAGACATTGGAAAATAAAATATATCTTTGAGTTCATCCATGCTATCAACCTAGAAAGGCTTGTGACCCACCAACCAATGATATCCTATCCCAATATAAAGTGTTTTGCAATTCTGTTGAGCATGAGTTCACCAAGGTAGAACCCAACACCTTAATTTGGTTTGAAACTCTTCTTGTGTGACTATCCCATATCATTAATCATTCCCTAATAAACTCAATATGTGATTTAAAACATTTCCATATCTCGCTCAAAAGGATGTTGGAGTGTTCTTTATCCTGAGTATCATAATTAGGCTCTTCTGAAACATATCCCATAACAAGTCCACGTGTGTCATGACTTTAAACATCCCACACTTTGGTTAAAGATATAAAATATTAAAAACTAGACTATAATGGTTCAAATTGATAGTCATTAAACAAAAAATGAAAGAGACACAAATAAATTTCAGTTTGAAAACCTATAAATGGTGGCCTAAGAAAAAGTCGTGTCTTCACTTGATAAACACTTCATATGCAGAGTTTACGAAAAAATTTATGGGACCAATAAATACGGAATAATATCATAGTTTATAAATTATATCCCTAATAAAATTCCAATCTATTATCACTATCCCCCTGGTATAGAAAAAAGTTAGAAAATTTATTTTTCACATCTTCTCGCCATGAGAATATGTTCTCTAGGTGGTGACACACCTTTTAGCGTACTCAAACACTTCATATATATAACATTATCCTTAAATAACACATTATTATTTGAGTGATTTGGGTTTCTACAAACCTCCCATATCCTTTTTAATAGAAAACTGATCTCTCATTTTGACCATGCTATCGATGAAGAAGAAATTTGATGCACCAATCAGGGTCTTCTTGGATCTGTAAAGAGGGATTTAAAATCTCTGTTAGCCTAATGTCACTATGGTAGAACTCAAAACCATATTGTGGTTTGTAACTCATCTTATTTTACTATCCCATATCATTCTTATGTCCTGATCAATTTGGACCGTGATTTAAAATCCATGTACCAAATTATTCGGGAAGATTCGACATCCTCAAGGTTATGTCATTGCGTTTTTTAACCTTTGTCTAGGATATAATGTGACACTCCATTCCCTAAACTTTGATGTGCCGCACCACATGATTCAAAACAATAGGGCATAGAGATCAAGATTAATAATTAAGAGTTGAGCTGACCTAGGGGTCCATACCCTTCTTGGATAGTCTTCTCTTCATACCTAACTTTATTATCTAGACATTTGATTCTTCACAAATATTTTATACCCCTAAAAGAGAAGCGGAGATCAAATTTTCATGGACATGCTATCAAAACCTAAGGTCTTTGACCCACTAACTAATGTCATTTCCTCCTTGAAAAAATGGATCCTCAGTCCTTGTGATCCATGATAATGTCGTGGTGGAACCTAAAACCTTATAGTGTTGTGGGTCATCCTTGGTATGTCTGCTCCATCCCATTTTCACATACTAAAAATTTTCGGTTATGATTTAAATCTCCCACACACTAACTATACAGGCGGTCCTACTATCCCTATTATTTCTCCCTTAATCGATATTACTTCCAAAAATCTTACATGGACCATAGAAAAGAGTAGAGGTCATCTTTTCCAAGATATGCTATCGATGAATAAGGGTTTCAATCCACCAATTAAAGGAATATGATCCTTGAAACAAAGGAACACCATTCCTTATGATCCCTAAAAAACCATAATAGATCCTAGAACCTTAGTTTTTTTTGTTATTCCTTGCATGTTTTCACCATATTCAATGGTCATAAATATTAGGTCCAACCTAAAATACCCCAAACTATAGCACATAATGGTTCAAGCTAAAACTATATAAACTAAAACACATCATGGTTCAACGTAAAATAACTGAAACTACAACACATCATGGTCCAAGATGAAAGACCCTAAACTACAACACATAAGTTATGAGCTAAATTACACTAAACTACAACACATTAAGGTTTGTGCTAAAAGACCCTAAACTACAGGACATCAAGGTCTAAGCTAAAAGACCCTAAACAATAGTACATCTTGGTCAAAGCTATACGACCTTAAACTAATTTACATCCCGGACCGAGCTAAAACACCATAAACAAAAGTGATATAATTTCTAACCTAAAAGGCCATAATCTATTGAATGGAAGTTATTTAGCCTACAAAATCTGATAAGGACCACTACATGGACATATCGTAATAAAGAGACTATTCCCAATCCTATCATAATTGGAGGAAGATAGAGAATTCTCCTTATGGGACATGTATCCTACCCATTCAATCCTTTTGAAAATTATGTGATCTCAAGATAACTAGAACAGGTCATCAGTAGTGATTCTCATGTTGGTGGGAATTCATGAGTACATCACAAAAGGAATATGTTATGATTTAAATATCTAAATCTAGATATTTAGGTTTAATTGGAGTTATAAAAAGGATGTGAAGCATTGGAAATTCACACAATATCAGAGTAATAAAATTTCATGCATATCATGTATAAAATAAAACTGGATAGTAAAATGGAAAGATCAAAAAATTAATTCGTTAACAGTATGAAAAAGGGGGAGGACTGCCCATTTTTTGGAGTCTATCTAGAATATCATACAACAAACTAGAATGCATAATATGGGTTTAATTAAGATATATGTTGATTGGATGGGACATAAAAGTCTTCAAGGGTCTTATAGGAAGCTTCGATGGAATTTTGGAGTGCTACTTGCCCCACCTTTTCGTATTCTGCACTGGGATGAAGATTATCTTTCAAATATTTCAACTCCTCAACACTTTTTCGAGAAGTTTCTACGGAATATGATGATGTTGAAAGATTATACCTCAGATGAGATATGATTTCCTCACATCTTCTTATCTATGTAATACAAGAATCCATCTGAGAATGCAATTTGGATATCAACTGAATACATTAATCCAATACCTACTATGTCTCTATCATCTACTAAGAAATCGGATCCTCATCCACAAGATCTAGAATATATATTTCACTTTCTTCAATATCTTTCTGAGTCAAATTCATTTGTTTCGTATTTTCATACAGAGGCTATCGGTCAAAACTAACTTCCCTCATGTCAGGAAATAACTTGTTAAGGAATTCACCTTGGTCAAGAAATACATCCAAGGGTGTCTCAATTATCATGGCCTGAATTGGTTTGTAGATTATCGTATGCTTCACCTGAGCCTATATGATCGAAAGATTATACACACCAGGAGGAGGACTAACGAATTGAAATAATCTAAAAACATTAGAAGAGTCCCCATTCTACCTTCTATCAATAGGAATATTATCCATATCTGATGCTGGAGGATTAATTTCCTCGACAGAATCTATTTCACCCTTAGAATAATCATCTATTAAATGAGGTAAATTTATTAATGTCCTACCATGATCTTTGATCAAATACATCATCGTCCCTAAAAATATATTTGGGGTGGTAAATGGTTTATCCACATGATGAAAAAACTTGATTATAACACCATTTTGGTAATCTGTTACCCATGCATGGGAATAATACTGGCTATTGAAGGCAAAAGCATTGACAGGTGAATATATGATCTCATCCTTAGTATCATCATGTGCTAGCCTTTTTCCAAATTAACGAATGACATTAGGATGTTTCTCCCCTTGAACTCTGACCAAAGGAATATGGGGGAACCTTTCAATTCATCCAAACTGACACGAAAACTGATGTGTTCTCTAAGGTTCGTAGATAAATAGATCATCCACTTTTACTGTAAGAATCCCAACACAGAAAGAGATCATAGATGATATTTTATCAAGAGAACCATTGTCGTTATCAATAATCAGTCCATCCAATGCATGGAAATGAGTAAAATAAAATATTTCGTACTAGATAATCACATATTTAACCTAATCATATATTAGAGACATTGCCCCATCAATTAATATATTCAAAAATATGGGGTGGTATGAAGCATTGGGGATCCATGAGGCATTGTAATATTCATATCAATGACAGTGATCTCCTATCCAACAAAAAAAAATTGGAGAGGACCACTGACCCTGTAAGGGGTAATACCGCGTTGAATAGGACTCATAAGTTGTTAAAGGAATGTAAGGATTGGCAATGTCAAATTGAGGCACCGTCCATCTGTAAGTCGCACCTCCATCACTAATGAACTAACTCAGATCCCTTAGCACATGTCTTCACCTGAGAAAATCCTTATATTAAAAAACATGGATATAAATTTTACTAATATAAGGTCTTGATATATCTATTAATTCACTAATTAACCACATGAGGTATAATCCAGAGCTTCCAAGATAGCCTAATATGAGCTATTTCGATCAAATACATTCTGATAAGGGAGCTGACAAGGACATATAACAATTGGCCTATCCCTACTGTAGTAGAGAAATATATCAATACAATATTTAAAATAAATCACCGAACACATTATCAGAACCTTCATTATTTTTTTGTTTATAATAATAAGAATCTTCATCACCAAAATTGTGGTCTGTAGGAGATCATCCTATACATTCTTTTTTGGAAGGAATTAATCATTCATCTCTCCAAGAGGGGGGATACCACCCAGTTGGTAGATGTCCCATAAGACAATACCCACTTTTCCATAATACTAGTAGAATGTGATAGTTCCAGGATAATAATGACTAATCAACTCTATAATAAGGTCGGTTGGTGGTAAACGATGAACTGGGAAATCCACACAACTTCACAAATATAAACTCGGTATAGATGATCAAAAAACTCTGCATATCTTTACCTAACCTAGAAGGGACATGCCCATTCATTAGAAAAATTATCATCAGGATAGAGATCCCACTTCAAACCCCATCCATTGCTAGTATTGTCCAAATAGTAAGAAAGTATACTATAATAGCTCTGAGAAATGGGTTGATGAGAAAAGTCACAACCATCTAGACCTAAGGGGTGGGTTTCCAATATATAATATAGCTCTTTAGACTAATCTATGATCAGTCGACCATCCTTGGAAATTTTAATTTAGATATATTCAAGAGAATACAACACCCATCGAGATTGAAAATTAAATTCTTGAGGCGGTGGGAGCATTATTTAGTATACCAGGCCTATATAGAGGGAGTTGTTGATATAATGAATATTCCTAAAGATCAAATGTGAGGAATTTATTTACATTATCATTAATAGTATATACATGATAATAATGATCAAAATTGTGATTCCTAGCAATCATGGACCATTGATTAGCCACAAATGGGGAAGATCGATGAGAACAGGAAGACAATTGAAAATAAGTGGAATATGTTAGAAAAATAGAATGAAATCTAATAAAAAACAAAGGCATAAAATATCAGTAGCATCATGTGAATCACATGAATCAATAAGGCGTTTGTGAATATCTCAAGATGCTCACATATCTCTTGACACCCAGAGCTCTCACAGGTCTCATAAATCCTACATGGCATCGCAAAAAACGCATGACTCCTTAGAGACTCGTGATCATGTGATTGGGACATGGTCATGAAAATTTCATGATGCTTGATTAATCATATGACCAAGTAAACAAACATATAAAATTAATAAAGATATTAAAAAATTAATATTGATGGTGTCCAAATTGTCACCAAAATATAGTTTCCAGTTAGTTCAAATGATCACCTGATAAAAATAATTCTTGCCGGATAAATATCACGATAATGGCTAGTGATTGGGTTTCGTGATTAGGTCTTGTGTAATGGTCTAACGACAGCAGCACCCGATGAAGGAAAGAAGAGAGTGATCTAGAGAACTAGTAATAGGTAGAATGAATCACACTATTCCCCCTCATATATATATGTAATTTCATGGAATACCACATATCTCATAGAATACCAAACACCTCTAAGGAAAATGATTCAAGGAACCATGAAAAACTATAGTAGACTTTTACTTCCTCAGAATGATGCTCGTTTCCCTACGGATATTGCTTATGAGTGGTGGCATTTTTTGATTCATTCTAAAAAAGAATTGAAAAAATCACAAAGGAATAAATACATGAATATGTGTATTATTTTTACAAAATGAAAAGGAAGGAGAAGGTATCCAAAACTCATAGATCGTGTGAGACTTCAATAGACATTCGATCACGTAACCAGCATAGGGTCAAGTGAAGGATCTGAGGGCAGTGGATAGCCTATGGAAGGTCCCACGAATCCCCCTTTGAAAAGTCTTATTGATCTTGGGAAGGATATCTGGATAACCAGTGGTGATGCGGTGAAAACCATATAAAAACACTCCCATACCATAGAAATTTTCAACCAGTGTATGCCTGAAAAACCATCCATAAATAATTTGAATATAGGAGGAAACTTTCCAAAAGGTTGAGGCATCTTGTAGTTTTAAATACCATGTGATGAATCAATAATAAATCGATTAATTTTACTTGACATTACTCATGAAATCTCACATGAATCAAAATCTTTAGAAAATAATACAAAGGATATAAACAAACAATTAGGTGGAAGCCTCTTATGGTCATAAAATGTTTGCAGCACTCCAAGGATATATGTAAAATGGTACCATGAGACTCATGAATGATCTACCCTGATCTCATGGGGATCCCCGTACATGCCACCCTTGTCTCACGAAATATCCCAAGCAAGTCATTAAGCATCTCACAAATGTCATTCAACATACACTTTGATCTCAAAAAGGCCCTTGGACATGTCAATATAACAATATGGAAATCCTTTGGCCTGACCATGTGATTAAAAAATTCCCCATTAACTGGATCTAATCCAACAATGGATTCATTTATGAGAGGTACTTGTGGTTGTTAAAAATTCAGTGACACCCTCAGAGCGATCCACAACAGAGAATAAAAAATATGCATAATGCCAAAGTCCTTCACCAACACTAAACTACATCCACACATGATTTGTTTCAAAAAGTGGTGAAAAATTTGAGTGGTGAGACCTATAAATCCCCCACCCCATCATCAATGAATAAGTGGGATTTCTCACATCCATGTGCATCGGAACACCCTTGAACCGGAGTGGATTGCTAATAGTTACTGATCTCATTACCAAAAAGTTTTCCATTAGGTAATATGTTTGAGATGAGCTATAGATATCATGATCCATGTATAAATAACATTCCATGATCATTCATAGATCACATGATGGTCTTTTGGAAAGACGTGAAATGAACATGCCACATATCTGTCAGATCAAAAGATACTCAAAACATAATGATACTGAATAAGTCTAAGGCATTACAAATATAAGCTCTATAAAAAAGATTAATGGTGTAATAATTAAGAAAAAACATGTTCACTAACCCTCATGTGCATTTTGTAATTCATCCAAGTCACATGATAGCACTATGACATGTAACATAGATCTCATGATGTTCTTTCATCATGCTATTTGGGTCATTGAAATCTTTCAGGCATGTCAGATTAAGTCACACAGTCTCCCTGGGCATGCCACTTTAGTCCTGCAAAACCTTCTGGGCCCATAACCCAAGCCTTATGATGTCCTTCAGATGCATATCCTGACTCACATAACAGTTCCATCTAATGTCATCCAATTTTCATGATTCCATCTAGGCATGATATCTAAGATCCTGTAATTCCCTCTAGTCAAGTCAACTGAGACTCGCGCTGTCCTACAGGAATGTCGGCAATATCACATGATGTCCTATAGGGATGTCATCCATGACACGCGACACCCCCGAGACATATTGTACTGACTCTCATGACACCCTCCAAGTGTATCATTTGAGCTCATGTGATGATACTAGGTAAATTTTGTTGGATTATTCAATACACCTAGTCATGTAAGTCGTGTTATACAATGGACTTCAGAACAAACCATTTGGTTCTTTCAATGTCTTTGAAACAAGTAAATTGGGCCCAAAAAACTCATCAAGACAAGATGTTCAGGTCAAAAGGTCCTCTTGTGACTTGATAATGTTGTTCTTACGTGGTTTGTAAGCCATGATTAAAAGGGAAAAATCAGTGTGTAAGGCCTGATCAAATGAACTACCAGAACTCTGATTCCATCCATAATAAGGATTCATTGGACAACTTTCTAAGGCCTGGGCTCCACATAAAATGTCCAAAGGATATTCCAATACATATTTCTCTCACCCATTGAGCGGTGACATTGATTATTTTCCATCCCCTTTTTTCTACACCGATCTTGGCTAATGTGAGCTGAGGGAGTTGCAATAGTCATATCATTTGTAACATAATTCTCCACCGTCCATAGTAACTTAAACATGAAAGCCCCAAAAAGTGGCATGACACACTCACCTCAACACAAGGGAATGTACCTTGGGGTAGTCCTAAGCACAAAATTGAACTATGAGAACATTGATTCATTATAATAACCATGATACTTAGGATGTATTTCTAAGGCCCGAACTCAAATAAACACCCCTTTTCGTGTAATTCCTTTTATGACTCTCATATCTTATCCATCGAGACCCAATAATTCCTATGAGCTAATCACTTTAAATTATCCATCAGTGGAATGAGGAATAAATTGAACTATGATGACTCTAATTCCTAACATAACTAGGATATGTAGGATGTCTCCTTGAGTCATGATCTCTATAATAAATCCTCTGAGGGAGATCCTAGTGCATAAGTATCACATCATGAGCAATGAAAAATTATCATTTTCTATCCCATGTTTCTCACACTAATCATATGTCACATGGTTTTAGGGAATTAAAATTATCATGTCCTATTCACCATGAGTATCCACAGTGAAGAAGTCAACTTCATAGTGTAAGCGTCAACAAATTGATCTATCCGAAATATGATTCTCATCATAATAAGGATACATAGGACGTCCCTCTTGGACCTGATATTTAACACTTGGTGTCCCAAATCACCAATAAAATCCCTTTCTATATGGCATTAAAACATTACAGTTCAAACAAACCATGTGGATTTTGATTCCTATAATAACCAGGATATGTAGGATAGATTAAAATGGTTAAATCCCCTCAGAATATTAACAACCTCCTTATGCGACCAATAATTCCAAAAAACTTCATTATATGTCCTCAAAATATAAGATTACACCCATTACTAGAAAATTATAGAGAACCTCAAATATATACATATGGATTCACTAAAGAAACCCTGGCCTTTTTCACATTAATGAAAATTAACCCATGATCATTTTGTTAGGGTAACTGGTCCTATATCGGGATTAGGAATAGATTCTTGAACATATATTAAATCTATAAGAGATTCCTATAGTAAGAAAAATTTCTCCCCAATAGGGTTAGATGAACCCAAAATCTCATCCTCTCACTAAATGAGAGTCCCCAAGATTCATTGGTCCTAAAAACACAGATTAATGAGAGCCTTTGGAAAGAAAGTCTATACCCAACTACAGAAGGGGGAACTGTTGGGAGTTTCTAGTAAGTGTGACATCAGTAACTCGATGTTCATGATTTTTCTCAAAAAAGAAACCCCAAGAAATAATCCATCAAGAAAAACCAAACTCATTTCAATAAAGTTTTCTGATCTCACCTTGGAACCCGAGGAAACACTTACGCATGGGATCCTCCCTAGGTAGGAGGATTTCAATTGGTTGGATTGTGTGGGTATTATGAATCTGTGATTCTCGGGTTCTACAAGAAGGAGAAATGGAGTGTATGGGAATTACATGTAGCAGGGGATCAAATGGGTGACAGGATATCACTAGAATGTGGAGACCTAGGTAAACATCCGGATGGATGTGGGTAGTGTGGTGGGTGGAATGGATGGAATGGATGGAGTGTTGGGTTTGGACCTAAAATATGCCTCGTACATATCCCTATTAGTCGGGAAACAAATCCCACAAAGGGTAAAAAAGGGAGTTGGGGTCTACACATGGAAGATTACTATGAAAGTGGAGTAGATGTTTGGGGAATATGCATGGAATCTTCTTAACGAAGAAGAGACTATTATGTCTTACACATAGGTGCGACTTATAGAAGTGGAGTATGTATTTCATGGTCACTACTAACCGATAAGCCCACATGAGTCATGATTGATGTGAGAAACAATATGAAGTGGTAGAATTGACAATTTATCCATGAAATATACGTCAATACGAAATGATATGGGGATTATGATTTGAATCCGCCTGAGTAGGATGTCAGTCAATGTGAGGTGTCTCTCATTCTATGTCACTTATATATAGAGAATCATATAAAGGGTGTGTTGGGATTATAACTGAAGAGGATAATTGAGTACGATGACATTCCGTGTGAGGATGGTCTAATGATGGATCAGTTTAGTATTATTGGAAACAAGATTCATACATAAGTTTTACATCTTGAAGTGAAATACAACACAAATATATTTTATTAGAAACATCCAAGCTTCCTAGATTATGCCTGCAGGTCACTCATAAATAACTACTTCATATCCTGGGAAAAAGAAATATATGAAAAGGGGTGAGCTCAAACGCTCATTAAGGGTAATTAGTACAGCGGAAAATGACATAAATATTAAGCATGTTGAATAATTGAAACCACATTCCATTACCAATAATAAACATGAATACTTTTATGGAAATAATATGAGTTGAGTAAATAATTCCATAATAAAACATAATAATGGGTATTCTACTAGTCGAATGACCACATTAACCGTCAATATTATTTCTATAATGAGGGAATGTATAATGCTGGACATTCAGAAACATTTTGTCAAGGCCTCAGCCTAGATGTCTAAAAATTATTAAGGCCTCGTCCAAAACCATAAATCAAATTGGGAAAGGGCCTCGGCCAATTCCACATCTAGTTGTCTCATGAGACCTACCGATGCATCAAGGAGCTATAGCGGTCTCCAACCATCACTTACTAAGCCCAATACATTCCTTATATTAAAAGGTTTAAACATATCACAAACATTCATATTAAAACTAGCATACAAAATGGAAATAATTTAACCATAAATCATGAATGGTATAAAAATTTCACAACTATATTAAAACATATCACAAAACCATAAATAAAATATTGAAGTTTTGTATCATAATAAATCAACTCCAAATAAACATAAAATCAATCAAAGGATTTTGACATAGATGAAATCAAAACTCTTTTTAGAGAAACATCTCTTTCTATTTTGAAATAATTTAAGAGTCACATAATTATAAAATAAAGAATTTACATTGAAAATATTCTTATAAGATTGTAAGGGAAGCTTATATGAGTTTATAACGGTAGAAATAGCCTCACCCGCCATATAAAAAAAATACATTCTTACCTTAATTTTGTCGAAATGGTTTAAAAGGACCTTGTTTGGAAAACGATGGATAGATTCCTTTATTAAAATCTTATAAAAAGTCAAACATGGGTATAAATGACTTTAACCCATATTATATAAAATAGTATGAATGTATGGAAATACATTTTTAAGAATCATGGATATGAATGATAAAGAGGTCCCAGTAGATAATCACGTATAAACAACCCTGGTTAATGAAGAGATTGTGAAATAAACCCTGAACTAATTGTAATCAATCAAGTCATATGAAAAATAGTCAATAACCAGCAAATTAATCACATAGTATCATGAATATTAAGAGAATCATGATAATATATATATATCAAATGATAGTACAAAATACACTACATGAAATAAATAAGTGGTGAACAGTGGAAATCTCACGGAATTAAAAGTGTGGTAAGAAACCCATTACCTTGTACTATTCCATGTTTGAGGGTAGGTTAACCTAGTTTATAATGGTGGAATAATTTTTATTATATTATACTAGAATCATACGCATTAATATGATGTCATATATGATCTTTTAACATTTATTTGTTAAGAATATCATAGTATTATCGTTATTTCGGGTGTTAACATACTCGTTTTCTTTTATATGTTTTATTACATAAGCTATGTTTGTTATGTATAGGTTGTATATTATTCATATACATAATGATATCAAGTCCATAAAAAATATTTCTAATCATCAAATTAGAATTAGACTTTAATGGACACGATGGGGAATGAATCTCATCGTGTTCATGTAGACGGAAGTCCGTACGTATGCACGAGAGACAATATTATTGTTTTGATATTGAAATAATATATAATTGCATGGTATATCATATATACAGATTAATTATCACGTTATATTTATTATTTAAATGAATTACACATCATTATTATACCCATCCAAATAATAATCTATTGAATAACAATTACACCACGACGTAAAGACGGTAGGCCGTACGTACGCACGTATGGTGACATGTCATTCAAAATATGGATAGAATACTGAATATGGTTGTACCATATTTATAATAACATCAAAATATATAGAAGATATTGAATTTAATATTTTATAATTTAAACAACAAATAAAGAAGAAGTTGATGAAGAAAGGAACTTAAAAAATGGTGGTGAAAACATTATATATTCTTCGGGTTCTTCCTTTTGATTTGATAAAAAAGGATCCTTAGGATGGATTTCTGACTAAAGGAAGTCCTCTAGGATTAAGGTAGGATAGTTGAGAGGGGATTTGGGTAGGGTTTGGACGATCCAAAAGGCTTTTAAGGTATGAAGAATTGGTTATAAGTGGTGTCCTTTTATAAGGGGTAGGAGGGGCTCTTTAGGAAAAACTTAAATTATTAATTTATAAGAAATTAATATTCAGTTTATAATGGCTCAAAAGTTTATTATTAAAACTATAAGGTGGTTATGGGGAAAAATACCTTCATCCAATAGATTTTTGACAGGTTTGGGTCACTATATTAACCTTGTCATTTATATTTAATTCTTAGTTAAATAGTTTGACATTTACCATGTCACTTTGTATTTTTATAATACCTGGTTAATAAACTTACTATATACATCCAATCAACCCCCAAGTGGTCTCTTAATGATACACATATCATGATATAAGTTCTTTGGTTGTACCTTAGATTTTTAGGAATATAATATCAATTAATAATATAATATTTATTTTAAGAACTCATTTATGTCAATTTTGCCACTATTTAATAATTGATTTTTTTAAATCCTTACAAACATTATTAATTAAAAAAAATCATTTATGCAATCCTAACATGTCATATTAACTAATAAAATTCATGCATGGCATCAAAATATTCAAAATTTTTATTTTAACATTTATAATAATAATTATTTGATTCTTTCATTAATAAAGAAAATTTTGCATCATTATTGCGTCATAAATATATTTAATTATTCAATGTCTAAAAATTATAAATAAAATAAAATTATTTAGGAAATAGTATTATATTTCTAATGAAAATTTATAGTCTAAAATATAACATATATAACCCTATGTAAAAATTTATTTCATAAAAAATATATGCTTAGGTCATTTTTGTATTTACTTTAACTTAATTAATCTAAAGTGTCATTATCACATACAAGTGGATCCATGGTGTCCAAAAATCGACCCAAAGATTCCCATGGTCAGAAATTTATCAACCAATGGGGTTAGGACACGTTTTAGGGTAATTTATTATTATTATAATATTATTTTCTTCCTTTATTTACCGGATTTACCCTTTAACCATGGTAAATAAAATATTTACTGAAATAATTATTCAAAATGTCTAAAAATAAAAGTTACCTATTTACAAAATTTGGAGCTCCGTATTATAAATATGGAATCCATTTTTCTAAATTAAAAACACATAAGTGGATGAAATTAATTTAAAATTAATTCCCGATGTCAAAACAAGAAGCGTGTTTTTACGAAATAATAACTATCAAAAGATTGACACTTGTTTATATCCGGTTTAAATGATAAATTACGTCCAATGAAAAAAATTGTTTTAATTGGTAAAAATATATTCTAAATATACTTTAAAATAACTCAAATTAATAATTTATCACTATTAAATATTTCGATTAAAAATTTGTTTTTAATTAAAATTTAGTAATTTTCACTATTCATCAAAAATTGAATGTTTTGGGAAAAATACCAGAAATTCACCGTAAGATAATTTTGATCTTATGAATCCAAAAATGAAGTCCATTTTTAATTATAAAATGTATGAAATTTCAGTAAGTGGTTATTACTATTCGTAACAGCTAGTTTGATTGGTTGTGGTGTGTGTTAGAACTCGAAGTTGCGTATAACACACGCTACTATATTATTTAAAGATAATCATAAAGTGGAAGCTTGGGGTATTACCATATATGAGGTTAATGTCTGCTAAAACTAAAGGGAATAATTATGTAAGGGTTTCTCATCTTAATTTTTCTTTTGTGAGATATATACCTTATTCACGAATTATATATTTTATTTAGTGTATATACTAGCCATAAATGACACATATAATCCTTATCATTATATTTATGTGCATTTAAATATCCATTTTATGAAATATATTTCATGGGATTACATTTAAAAAGTTACCAAATCGGTTAGGAAATTTTTGCTCAAATTTCCTTCTTTGAGACACATGTTGTGTGATGCAAGTATATTATTTCATGAGGTTTCTATGCTGATAACTTACATGTTTTATCATTAATATAATTATTTTCTTGATATTATATTTTTTATGTAATTTTATTCTCCCTTTAATCCTAAATTTGTTTTATTTAGAAAAATGTTTTCTAAAAATGTTTTCAAAAATGTTTTTAAATAATATTTTATTAATTTTCATGGAAAATGATTTCAAAGATGTATAAAATGGGTTTTTTTTTCAAATATTCCTTTAGAAATTATCAAATTTTTTCTCAATGAAAAAAAATTAATTTTATTTTGATTTAAAAATTATTTTCTAAAACTGAAAGTATATTTTCATCAATAATTGTTTTATTTGATATCTAAAAAAATCAATATAAACTAACATTATTTGATGTTAAATATGATTTATGGGGGATATAATTCATTGAAAATATCCTTACTCTTTTTTATTGTTGTTTTATTCTTATGATGACTTGATATTTATGAAAACAATTTCTTTTCCATGGGTTATTCTATAATGTTATGTTTATGAAACATGTTTCTTTTCATGGGTTCTGATACGATGAATTATTTATGGTCTCATAGAATATGTATGTATGGTTTTCATTACTTGATGGGTGAGATCTATATCTCCATCTAATTAATTGGTTAATGAAATTATATCTAATGATATATTCATGATTATAATGGGGATTAAACTCAATTTTGAAAGGACATTAACGTGGAGTGAAAACGGTTCAGTAGTGGACTTTGTCTGCCATGATATTATTGGGAGTGGACCAAGACTTATACAATGGTTTGGGGAGTAAACCCATTCCACTATGATATTCTTTGAGAAGAGACTTGAATAAAAATGAAATGATTTTATATTCTTATGTTTTTTTCACAATTCCATGTTTTATTCCAGGTTATCCAATTATGATTCATGCTTTTTTAATTGTTGTGTAGACTCAAAATTATAATCTTTGATATGAATGTTATGCTTTTTAAAAATTATGTTCTTATTATTATTCCCTTATGTTTATTTTAGGATTCATATCTATCTTTATTAATCTTACTGAGAATCTGAGCTAACCCATTTCTTATGTTTCTTCTCACTAGGATTCGAATAAAATAATTAGGTTTGATATGTGAAAAAAGGATTATTGTTAAAAAGGAATAAGTGAGAGGCAATATAGACATTTAATAAACTAGTTTTTTTTGTATATTCCCAGAGACACTAAACCCATACAATTATTGAATGGGTTTTTATAATAGGAATATCCATATATTTATATGTACTATCTATGTATGAAAATATTTCGTAATTATAGTTTTTATTAGAGAAAAGTTTTAGTTAAAATTTAGAAACTATAATGAATAAACCATATTAAAAACCCTAAGGATAAGTCTAGGTTACATTCTAAGAGTATTGGTAAAGATCATTAATAACCTAGGATTAAACCTAAGGTGTCCTAATGTAAAAATTCATAAGTAATTTCCCATGACTATGTGGTTTTCCCACTATTAATAATATTACTCACACTCTTGTTTTTTGTTTTAATTAATGGATTGAACTAAAATGAACTGTATTAATAATGAATGACATAGATGATGAAATGATTTTCCTCCTGAGTGACTGAATATTATGGGATCTAGAATAAAAAATATTATTTCTATACACATCAAATTATAAATCTTGCTGGACTTCCAAATGAGGAAAAGACAGAACAATATTTTGTTGAGTCCTTTATAAGGAAATTCCCACCTTATCTCAGTAGGTCTTCTAATCCACTAGCGGTTGATTAATGGATCAACACTATTGTGAAAATATTTTATTTTCTTCATTTCATAGGGCATTCAATATTTTCATAAATGTTTATCATCTTTATGGTAAATTATATCAATGGTGGAATATTATCACGAATATGAGGAATGAATATTAAATCGAATCAATGGAATGGGATGATTTTAATGGGATATTTCTTGACAAGTACTTCATATTTATTCTACATAAAACATGGAAAAGTTATTTTTGGGGGTAAAGAAACAAGATAACAAATCCATCAATACATATAAGGAATGTTTTACTAGAAATAAAAGGTATGCCTCAAGTTCACTAATCAATCAAAATAGCAAAATTGTTCAATTCATTGGTGGTTTAGAAACAAGTATTTGAATGTAATTGACCATAACATATTTTAGTACCTATTAATAAATTTTTCATTGTTCTATCAAGGTGGATATGGAAATTGTAGTTACCCATCAATCTTTTGGTTTTGATAAGAAAATAATAATGGAATTAAAAGGAAATTAAAAAACCATTGATAAAATAAGATGATTTTTCCTTTATGCTCAATGTTTGGGTATAATGATGAAGGAAATTATCTTAAGGGAGCTGATAAATGTTTTAAGTGTGGAAGGGATGGTCAATTTGAAACTGCGTGTTGAAGTGATGAGAATATGCTAGGTAATGATGATAATATGGAGAATATTGTATAGAATTCACCACATCTCTTCAATGATTCAAGTTTAAAGGAAATGGGAAATATAGTAATCAATTCCCAAGTCCAAGGGTTAACGATGATGATCCACATCATCAACCTCTTAAAGCCCTAGAAATAGGAAAATATCATGTTATCACTACTATAAATGTAGATTACGATATTGAAGAGGTGTAATTATTGAAATTTTATGTATTTGAAATCAGGAATAATGTTGTGTAACTATTTTTATGGTACTATGGAATAATAAATCATATATTTGTTGGTCCACTCTGGTATTTCATTTAGTTTTTTAAAGGATTGGTTGAATAATGCTAATGGAATGGGAATGTTATTCACTATAAAGGTGATGTTTTTAGAGATAAAATGATAAAGGATAAACCTTAATATGTTCATGATGTTGGGATAATGATATAAAGTGATGTTTTATTTATGATAAAATAACTGTGATAGTATTGATGACCTTCAAACTAATTAGTATTATTATGACAATTTGGTTTATGGTTTTATATACTTTTTGAAATTTATGGTATAAGAAAAGAGTTAATTTTTGTAATCATTCATGTTTTAAATAAAATTTTATGTTAATTAAAGTTATTAACATCGTTTGATAAATTACAGGTTCATAATCATCACATGTTTGGTGTGTGAAAATAAGGTTCTGTATCAAGTTGTTTGGGGGATTAATGATAAGTGGATTTTGGGAATTTAGGAACATTATTATTATTATTATTTTAAATATTTTTATGGGTATCGATTTGTGAAAGTATTTAGATTAAAATTTTTATGAGGTTTTAAAGATTAATTTATTAATTAACTTTATGAATATTTATGTGTAATGAATAACATGTGCTAACAATTTTTGTTACGATGATAACTTGAGGCAGAAGGAATGAATTTTCATTCCATTATAGATCTTATGAACCACTACTTCTACAAGTATTACAAATTCAACGTCATATATTAGAATAATAAATGAATCTAAAACTAAAGAGTGATATTATATTTATGAGACAAAATCAATAAAGTATATATTCGCGGATTATTTAGAATGAAATTTTTTTCCTATTATCATCAATTATAATGATATTAATGAAATATTTTAGACCTATTTTTTATGGTTTTATGGTCATTAATATTCGAATTAACATGTTATCTATCCTTATCTATCAGAACATGATGGTAATAATTCTCTTCCATGTCCATGTTTTCACTATACATAGATATTATCATAACCATAACCCTATTTATGTGGTGATCATCACCTTTTACTTTTCCTATTTTAGGGTATGTTTTATTGGCCCCTTTGTAATGTTTTATTCCCACAAATGAATTTTTCAAACATCCATCGTTGATTTTTGACGTGAAATTCCAGATTTTGAGGATGTAATTTCTTGAAAATTTGGATCGTATCAAGATGGAATCTTATCTATTTATGTTTCCACCGAATCTCTCTCAATTTTGTTATTTGTTCCATGTATCCCACCTGAGTAAGTACATACCTGATCCTTTACATGTACTGAACTCAATGGGAAAACTACTGGAATAAGATATTTCCTATAATGAAAAAACATAAATGATTATAGGTTGTAGAGATAAAGTTCTACAAATCAAGACCACTCGCCTAGTTAAAATTTTAAAAAAGGTATATTGGAACCTGAGGATATAATGAGGTAGAGGTATCCTTGTATTTTTATATCCAAGAAATGAATTTCAAAGGAAAAATTAATTTTAGGGGGTAAAATGTAATCGACCAAGATTTTGTGCAATGACATTTTTTAAAATAATTTTAATATCTTTGTTAGATTACTTTTCACAAAAAAACAAACTGAAACAAAGTAAAAAATATTATTATCTTAACACAATCATTATCACCTAGCCATTGGAATAGTGGGACTTAATGTGATTAAATAAATTAGAAAAATATATATTACAATTATTTATAAAATATATTTATTGGTTACCAATTAATTATAAATGTAAATAAATTACAATTGAACTCAAAGGATATGTTTTTATAAAAATTATTTTTATGCCCACAGTGGTATTTTATCTCAATAAATTGAATTAATTAAAATAAGTGAAATATATTAATGAAATTTATATGTAATATATGAAATAATTTTTTTTTAAATGAATTCAATGCGTTTGATAGGATTAGGATAAGAATAAGTTAAATTTTAATAATAAGATCTTCATTTTTCTAAAGGTCATTTTTACCACCTTTTAATGGCACACCTATTTTAAAACTAAATTTTGATTATTTTATCATTTATATTTAACAAAGTAAAATAATTTTTTTAAATCAAGTTATAAATATTTTCTTGGGTATATTTTTTTTTGTATTTTTTGGATAAGTTTCCTTATTATGATGAATAATGAAAAATACTATATTTTAGTTAAAAACTGATTTTTTGAATAATTTTTTTATATAGTTAAAAATTATTTAATTTTCTATTAAACTATAATTAAATAAATTATACATCAATAAATCATATTTAGGTCATTTTAATCAATTTCACATTGAAATTGGTTATATAGACAATATAATCATCTGAACCTTTCACTTTAAAAATATATTTCTTCATTGTGTCTGCGAGACTAATTATAAATAAATTTTTTAAAATTATATGAATTTAATTTCATAAAATGGATTATATATTTTAAATTATAATTTCAAAATTAAGTTGTAATATTATTTAATTTTTATGAATAAAAAATTTACCATGGTAAAAACATTATTTACGGTGGTGTAGGTTAACAAATGAATCATGTCAAAGATAAAAAGGTAAATGCTTAATATAACTAAAAATTATAACATTTAATAGTTTGTTGTAGTGTGGAGCAACCCTAACCATCCAATAAAATATTAATTTCCATCCAAATTCATGGAATTAAATGCAACCTCAATATGGTTGGATTTAAATATAAAATATTCATTATTTTAATCACTTACTCCCACCTCTACTCAAGTATAAATACAATCCATCACCACCCAATTTCAACACAAAAGCCATTAATTTCCTAATATATCTAACATATTCTCTCATAATAACTATACATATTTAAAATTTCATATGGTATCACAGAAATACCAAATCCAAAGTCTTATGTGGTCCCTCAAAGAGGCGATATTATTTATGTAATTTTCTCAAAGCGCCTATCTTAATTTATTTTCTTCTTATACATTCTCCTCACCTCATTTATCTATCATGGAATGATAATTTCATAATTTTTTACATAATTTAATATTATATTTATAATTTATTATCATATATAAATTCCTTTTATTACTTATTCTTATTCATATAAACAAAACTATTGTCGAAATTATGCCAGTTAATCACTTCCACGAATAATGTTTTTTTAGTTTTCCATTAACACCTTCTTCGATAGTCATAAAAAAATTATTATAGTTAAATTATATTTTAACGGGTATAATATATAATATTTAATGTTCTTGAACTAATATAAACTCATAATAGTAAACAAAATGAAACTAGTCTATGGTATTTGTAAAAACATCCAAAATAAACTAAACATTTATAACTAAAATTTTACCAATTTAATCATCCCAATGTATGAGATAAAAATGATAAATAGGACCATTTAAACTTATGGATGTTAATTAACAACATTTTATTACACTTTTGGTGTTTTATTTCCATTCATCATGAAAATACATAATTGTACACAAATGAACCACTCATGAAAATTGTGGAATGAACTCTCCTAAAACAATGAAAATCATAAACTATTATTGATGAATAGGTGTTAAGATGTACTAAAATATAATTTATGATATTATAAATATATAAATGTTTCTATAAATAATTAATAACATTATTTAAACCTTTATACATGCGCTTAATGTATGCCAAAACTAATGGGAAGTAAGAGGTAAGGGTTTCTCATCTTACTTTTTCTTTTGTGAGATATATGACTTATTCACAACATATGTGTTTTTTGTGGTATATATACTGAAAATAAATGATATATATTATGATTATATTTTAATTTATGTGTATATACATTTCAATTTGATGATTTATCTTTAATGGCGTTAATGTTTCAAAAGTTAACAAATCGGTAAGGAAATTTTATCTCAACTTTACTTCTTTGATGAAAAAGTTGTGTTATGCACATATATTGTTTTATAATGTGAATATAATTCCCATTGACATGTTTTATCATTAATATAATTATATTCATGGAATTATTTGTTTCATGTATTGTTATTCACTCTTCGATCAGGAATTTTTTTACCCAAAATACATATTATCTGAAATTGTTTTCAAAAATGTTATTAAATGATATTTTTAGAATTTTAAAGGAAAAGGATTTCATAGATGTTTAAAATGGATTTTTTGAGAGATAAATTTATAATTTTTTATTTTTATCTTCCATGAAAATGTTTTTATAAATTTTTTATTATTTAAATACAATTTTTCAAAATAGAAAGGATATTTTCCTCAAGATATATTTTAAGTGATCTACCAAAATTATTTTATATATATGTTAACATTATTTGATGTTAATTATAATTTACTAGGTATTTTATTAAATTAAACTATCCTTATTATTTTTTATGTTTGTATTATTCATATGATGGATTGATATATATGAAGCTCATTTCTTTTTAGTGGATTATGTTATGATGATATATTTATGAAACCTTTTTCATTTCATGGATTCTGATATAATTAATGATTTATGATATTGTAGAACACATACGTATGGTTTTCATTATGTGAGGTGTGGACGTAAATCTCCTAAAATTAATTTGTTAATGATATTATATCTTATGAGAAAGATATGAATGGAATAGGGATTGAATTGGCTTCAGTTAGGGCTTGAATAGGATGTGAAATAGGTCTAGTAAAGGAATTTGTCTACCATAATATTCTTGGGAGTGAACCTAGACTAATATTACAATTCAATGAGTGAACCCATTCCACTATTATAGTCTTGTAAAATATCCTTGAATACTAATGAAATTATTTTCTATGCTTATATTTTTTCCACAATTCCATGTTTTAGGCCATGTTTTCTTGTAATGATTCATGTTTTATGAATTTTTATGATGACTCAAGATTATGAACTTTGATATACATGTTATGATTTTTAAATTTTATATTCATATTATTATACCATTATTTTTCTGTCATGATTTTTATCTCCCTTATTTTCCCTTGCTGAGCATCTAATCTCACCCTTTTCTTATTTTTAGTTACCTGAGGATATGAAGAAAGTTATTAGGATTGATATTTCAGAAAGGGTTATAGTTTAGCAAGAATAAATGGGAGACAATTTATATGTCTTATGACCTAGTTGTTTCTTGTTTACATGTTTCTAAAGACACTAAACCTATACATTTTTTATGTGGTTTTGTTTCAATATTAATGTCCATCTATTTTGATGTAAAATCTATGTATGAAAAGTGGGGTTCATTATACTGCATAGTCACATTGATGGGTTTATAGTTTTAATGTTTTTTGTAGGTTATCGCTTTATGGATTCTAGGTTTATTTTCCATTAATATTTATTTATAATTGATTTTTTCTTTAGTTATTATGGTGACTTGAGAGTCACACGGAGATGTTGGGGTTTTTGTCCAAATTTTGGTTGAATTAGTTTTAAGTTGTGTTGTGTATCATCTTCATAGGCCTCCAAATTTTTATTTGGTTAAGTTTTTTCCCATTTTTTGGAATTGTATAATAATTGTATAAAATTTTTTCAGTTGTATAAAAAATGTTATAAAAAATTTCACTCTATATTTTTGATTATGAACAATTTCTTAGCTTTTTTATTAAATTCCACTATATCTTTATGGAATGGTAATCAAATTTATGGAGACCTCATTTTGGGTTCCTAGTTGGAACCAATTTGCTACTTGTTTTAGTGAGTGTGAAACCATTCCCATGTTTAAACTTATGATACCCTAGTACTTTTCACCAACCTAGAGAGATCAAAAATACATATCAGGCCTTGTGGTGGAACAACTTGAGGGATGTGTTAGGTTATCATGGGTTGGTTTGTTACAAAATTTTATTTGAGGTAGTTTTTAAATTTGGGGTAAAGGTATATTGGATATAGGACTATGAAAAATAAAGTGGGAGGTCCAGATAAGTGCTTGTCCGGCTTTCCTTATTCCAAATCATAAGTTTTTATTGGTGGTTAGGAAAAAAAATTTAAAAAATTTGGATCTATTGAAGATTTTTCTTGAAATATTTTGATGTGGTGTGTTACTACTCTATGTTTTAGGATGATATAAGGATACATATTAGAAAAAAACTCATTTTGGAGAAACAATTGAGATAATATAGGGGTAAATTGTTATGGATGAAGGTCAATAAAATCATGAATAACCCATGAGAACAATTATGGACATGTCTAAAGGCACTCACATGGTTGGTGAACAGCCTAAAAAATTATACACCCAAAAGGTTTATCTAATTGTAGTATATGGGGAAACAAATTACTCAAATAAGCGGACATGGGAGAGGATTCTCTCATATTAAGGGATTTGGGAAAGGTGTCACCTTAGTAAAGGGAATTGGGAAAGGCATTACCCTAGTGAATGGTGTTTAATTCATTGTTATTATCATTAATACATTATGATCTTGAGTAAGTGGTATTATATTGAATTTTTTTTGGGTTAATATCTCGATATTGTACAATTAAACTTGTTTAGGTTAATTTACCATTGGTTATTTGGAAAAACTAAGATCCATGATGTGATCTAAAATAATTGGATGCTTAGTGTTAAGACACCTGGGGTCAGGGTCTTCAGACATTCTCACCTCACACTAGTCCCTCTTCAAGGGTGAAAATGGATATTAATGTGATATATTTATATTAATCTATGATTATAAAGGTACATGATGGTTTGAAATGTGAGGTATTTCCTGAAAGATTAATCAAATCATCTTACGCAAATACACAACTGGTTTGTGTAATAGAGTTACAAAAAGGTGTTGAGTGTGATGGTTCTTTTACAAAAGTTGTCTGAAGAATCCATGGATCCCATGGGTTTTATAAGAACAAGAATAATTTCTTTGGTGAAGTGATAGTTCTATTTTTTTAAATTTTATGATCACTATATTAGGGTATCCAAAATTTTTGATAATGAATCTCCAAAAAACACATACATTAAAATTTTGCACATATATAATCATAGGATATTATAAATCAAGGATAACTTCTAACACTATCATAAAATCTTGTAGATGCATAAAAAACCATGTAACATATCTAAGTAGACTAGTAAAACCACTCATTTCCTATCAATCAGTGAACCAAGATAATCATATATTTACCATAACATAGTAATATCAAAATATTTAAAATTTTAAAAAATATATTTCAGGGAAATATAATTTCAAGTTCCTATCTCATATAAAGATATATAAAGATTCCATAACACCCATTACATTCACTTTTTCAATAAATATTACAATAATAATTATTTTGAAATTTGTAATAGTTAAATTTAGAAAGTTTTCACAAATTAAAATAATGCATAGTTGGATTATAAATTTTTTCTAATATTGATCAAACTTTATATAATTTAAATTTAAAAATAATTTATAAATGATACTATCTCAAATAACAAAATTATTATTATAATAACATTTATTGAAAAAATAAAATATGAGGGTGTTACAATTTTCCCCACCATAATAATTTATAACATTATAAATCCCCATTAGGGTTCATTGTATAAACATAAAATAAATTATATAACTAAAAAATAACATTTTACATTCCCTTTGTTAAAAACTAATATCACTTTATATGTTAGTTTTTGATATTTTTATTCAATTTGAATCAAGGATAAATTTTTAGTTGGAAATGTATAGTACACAAAACATCATGGTTTAATATAAATATGACTATCATTATTCTACATTCATTTTATTACTCAAAAACATAAGTATATTCCATTTACACACCAACACAATTCAAAAAAACCATTATCCATCCCCAAATATATTGAAAATTATATTAAAAAATAATAATAATACCTAATTATTTTCAAATATAGATATCAAATTTGATACAAAAAACATTCCAATATTATAATAACCATTTTTAAAATACCCTTTAATTTATAAAACCTCTGATAAAATCTAAAAATAAAAATTTTATTGAAAATTTAATCAAAATAAAAACCAAATATCTTCTTTCACTCATACCTAAATGGACCAAAGGCCATTATTTTTTATTGATTTTCGATATTCCCCCTTATAAGTTTTGAAGGGGAACCCTTACATGGATCGTAGGATTTCGTGACTTTACATGACCCTAATTTCTAGAGGAATTAATCCCAAACTATGACAACTTGGAACTACCTCTCCCTAGTGTCTACATCATGATCAGATCTCCACATTAACATGGTTATTTTGTTATATATCCTATGTAGACATGCACATTCTCATTACTGATGGAAATGTCATACCCACTCATTCTTCCAAATCATGTATCTCTACTCTGTTGAATGAGCCTTGCTCTAAACCTCTTCTTCTCATTCCTTGTAGAATCTACCTTGTTTTTTCATCTTTATATCATGTATCCTGAAGGCATTAAAGTTTCCTTTAGTCCTTGAGGTTGCTAGAAGGCCCTGTGGTGACCAAAAGACCTTTCACAGTAATGTAAACCATGAACCAACCAATAATTTTCCTCTATAATTAGATGCATGGTTTTCTAAATCCATGATCAAAACATTTATGTTTTCTAGGAAAATATTGTATATCATAAAATAACCTGATTGATAACATTAGTAAGATATTAAAAACAATGAAACCTATTTATTTGAGCAATATTTTATCCTTTTGAAAAACAATTGAGTGAATCATCCTCATATATGTTTTGAGATGTGTTATTTGAGTGGTTTTTAGTATTTTATTGAGTATGTCATTGATGACGGTGTTTGTGTTGATCCAAAATTTTAGTCTCTTGTTCTTTACAAATGATACAATAGATTGTTCCAATAGATTCAATAATATTCTGATTTTTTCCCTTGATGGATGGTGAGATCTTTTTTTGGTTGCAAGTAAAAAATTATAAGAGTGGTTTTGGGTGGATGTTTTTATTTTGGTAGTAGGGTTTTCTTGTTCTGATTATTCTACATGATGATGTCAATGGGATTCAAGTAGGTCATTACTAACACAAAGTGGGAGTGGGTGAAAAATAAGTTGATTTGTGCATTTTTGTTGGTGTCTCAAGGTGGATTTCAGTTCACGATGAAGGAATATATTATATTTTAGAATTTTATTTTTTTTTGGGTGGATTCGGTTAACCATGGATTTGTGTAATTTTTTAATTTCACATTGAAATCGATTGTCTAGAGTTTTTTTTGTATCCAATAAAATGTGAGTTTTTAAATCAACCATAAAAGTTGTTTGTTGAGAAAAATAATATAGTGTAAGGAATTTACATCAAATTAATTGTTTCTATATAAATTATTGTACAAAATTTAATCATCAAATCTAATTTTAAAAAACCTTGTACACCAATATTATAATTAGGCTTAAAAATATTTCCAAAAAAATCCTAATATGCATATTCAAGAATATTACACGAGATCCAACCATCAATTAATGGTTTTGAATCTATATGAACACACAAAAATATCATGACCTTAAAATATAAAAAATAAAATACAAAATAATCATTTTCTTGATAAATTTACCAAATTATACATGCCCTTATTCAAGGAAATAACTTCATCAATAAGGACCAATATATGTTTTTTTCTCATCTATACATAAAAATTCATTAGACAATACACCTGCTTCAAATTGAAATAAAATGGAAAACATCCAAACTATAAAACATTATTTATTTAAATAACCCTTTACCAAGAAATGTCCTTATTTATCAAAAGGAAAAATAGGTTTTTTATATTCATTTATTTAAAAAATTTAATCAATGAAACATCCTAAATCATTTCCTTTAAACTAAATAACTCATAAATAAAAATTAATATTCAAAAGAAATGATTTTAAAAAGTTTAAATCAATAAAATTAACAATTTTGGAACACTCTACTAAAATAAGGACAATGGCTTGAAAATGGTTAAGAGTGTTTAGATACCCATTAAAAACATCAAATTTAAGGAAATATTTTAAAAATTTCTATCTGAGAACTAGTTTTATTTATAAGGATTCACAAAGATAACGATATATAAATTTTAAAAATACTTTAAAAATATTTCCCTAAACCAAAGTTATCAAGAACCACTAAAAAATAAATAAACTCCAATCCATTATTTATATAAATTACCTTATAAAATTATAATTACATATTTACAGATATATTTAAATATTCAATATCCAAACGTTGTACTTTTAAAAATTTGATTATATAAACAACATTTCATTTTTTTTCAAAAAGTATAATTAAATACATTACAAATTTTTCATAAATATCCCAATGTACAAAAATTTCATCAAAACTACCCTATTTATATTAGAGCTTTATTGATATAAATTAAAATCACATCAAAAACATTTTCAACAAAATTAATTAATTTAAAGTTATATATATTATTACATAATAAAAAACATTTATTAAAAATTTATTATCCTATTAAATAAAAAAAATATTATCCAAAATTATATTTGAAATTAATTATAAAAATCAACACAATCAATAAAAATCTCATTAAATAAACTTGTATGTATTAAAAAAATCCTAAGTAAATATTAAAAATCCTTTTATTTCAAAATAAAAATTGGATTTAAAGGATGGTCAATGACGAAAACCCATTAGTTATAATAAATTAAATCCCTTTTATTAATATCACATTTTACACCCATATAAAATATTCTTATAAATTTTTTTAAAAAAACTATTTTTTAAATAAACATCATATTATACATTCAAGATACTTTGATACAAATATAACTAATATGAACTAAATATATAAAATATAAATAACAATGGAATAATAAATAGATAAAATAAATTTTTAAACACCTTTATGATTATATAAACACTAAAATAATAAATGTAGTGTTATCTATGTATCTTATTTGGTGATTTTTATTTTGATATAAGTTTCATTCCATTTTATGTAACCCTATGAAAAGTGTAGATATGATCATCCAAAAAAGTAATCATCAAAGGTAGTATATTGAATATAAAATCACATAATATATAATTTCTTAAAAATTTAATATCTTGATTATAAACCACCCTATAAATTAGATATACAATAACTTTCATTATTATCATAAGAATGTAATCAATAATTCAAAATCATTTGTTAGAAAATACTTTCATAATAACCATTCTAAACATTCGTATTTTCAACTTTGAAAAAATAAATTTAAAACAAATTTTATTTTCCAAAAAAAAATATATACATTAAGTTCATTATAAAACATTCGTGAAAAAATGTTTTACTTAAAAGTTTTAAAAATATTTTATTTATTTCTTATTCATTATTATATAAAAATCTCTTCCATTAAAATTAGTTAAAAATAGGCTTTCTTAAAATATTTTAAATTTTCCATTTTTTTAAAAATATGGACCATTTCATAAAATTTTTTACGATCATATAAAAAAGTAAAAATGGATTCACATTAAAATACATCAAAAATAATACAAATAAATTAGATTATAAATCATAACTATTTATAAAAAACAAGTTATTTTCATGTATCTAATAAATTTGAATAAATCCTTGAAATTAGATATTAAAAATAACACAGTTTGTCATGAATCATAATTCTCAAAAAACCCCTCTAAAGTAAAATTCGATAAAAAAATAAACCATTGAAGGGTTTTTGGATATAATTATCCAATATAAATAAGATGGGATACATTATAATAATAATGGGACATATAAATAAGTCATAAAACAGTAGAAATTTGATGATACAATGAATTTAAATTTCAAAAGAATAAATAATGTAGAAAATAAGGAATATTAAATAGGTGGAATTTTAAATGTTATTGAAATAGATAAAAATAATTAGGGGAAGATAATAAATTTTTAAACTTTAAATATTATAATACACACAATATTAAAATATTCACCCTTAAATAAAAATAATTGTTCGAACATCAATTTCAAAAAGATATTAATATAAATATATTTTCATCAAAAAATATTTTATATTTGAAAAATTAATAGAAAATGGAATAAATAATTTTATAAAAAAATAAATTTACAAAAAAAATCTAAACACATTTACCTAAATTGAAGAGAAAGAACATGGATATATAATAAAAAACTATAATCTAAAAATGATCAATATGAAGGTTTCCCTTCATAATCCTTGATCATAATATATGGATTAAAAATTAAAAATGGGTATGTAAATATATAGAAATTATTACAATGATGTATCTAAATTATAAATTCCATAAAATAATTCCAAAAGAATATTTCAAATAATGAATCTTATATAGGAAGATATATTAAGTTAAAAACCTAACCTTAACTTCTAAAACACCTAAACAGACATAACTCCCTATGTAGAAAACTTATAACTTTTAATAATCTTTCACAGAATATTATTTTATTTATTTATTTAAATTTATATAATTTAAAATTATATATTACTAATTTATTTTTTATTCATAGTTTATATCAATTATTAGACTTTTTTGTTCCAATCATTTCATGGTTATTTCAATAGGGAGTTTATTATCATCGTTTGTTGCATATAATTTTATCATCTCTCGTATAGTCATGGATCATGAATCATAATATAATCTATATTTATGATGTTCTATTCTTGTTTTATGGTGGGTACTAGTATAGTTTATAATGAAGGTTCGATAATTTTTTAATTCGATGTTATTTTATTAATTTTTTAAAAATATTCAATTAATGATTTATCATTTATATAATTCTATTCAATAAAAATAAAATTATAATTAATTATAAAATTAATATATGACTTGAAATTATGCATTCATACCCCTATATTATGATAATGATGAAATTAGAGTAGCGTCTTTCATATAAGTTGATTAACCGACCCAAAAATGAGCTAAATAAATGAAAGAATTACTATGAGTAGATTATTATTTCTTATTATAACATTATCATAGAAATATAATGATGTTATTTAAATTATATTAATGTGATTAAAAATATTTTATAAGGTCTACCTTGTAACAAACTAATATTTTATTACATTTTTGTCATTAAGTAAATTTAATTTATTCAATAGGTTGTAAACTATGATAAAGTATGATGTTATACCCATGCCTTTACATTAGAGGATTGGATAAAAACAAATTTTTTTTTGAAAATTATGTATAAATTTTTTTTATATGAATAAGATATATTGATAAATAATTTCTCAATTTTAAATAATGTATTTATATGATTCAAAAATATATTTTCCCTCAAAAATGTTTTTTATTGATTTTTGGTGAAAAATAATAACAAACTTTTAGTTAAAATCTTAGATAATTTACTTAAAAAATTGATTCATATCACAAATCATTATTAAAAAAATTAACTTAGAGTGAGGTTTTGATAATTTTATGGAAAGATTGATTTTTTTAATATTTTAAAAATAGATTTTCTTTTAAAAGATGTATTTTCATTTAAAGAACATAAAAAGATAAAATTTGTAGTAAAACTATTTCAAAGGTAAAATTAGTTCGTTTATATTATTAATAATCTAATTAAGGTGATTTGAATTAGTTTTATGTTAGTTTTTTATAAAAACCTTTTATACATAAGAGAATGTATTTCGTTCGAATATTTATTTTCATCAGGTTTTTTAGGTTTAATTTTAAATTGCATTATGAAACTTTTATGAATTTAATTTGATAAAATGGATTCTATATTTTTAATTACCATGTTCAATTTTTTGATTAGGGAAGGTTATTTTTTTAGTCATAATGAATAGTGAAAAACTCACCACAGCTAATGTTTAAACGAGTTTACCAAGGAGTAGTAAACCAAGTGTTAAGGGTATGTTTTCAAATTAAATATAAATAAATCATATTGTATGTACATATTTATACAACATCCTATCTAAAATTAGAATCTCTAAACACATGGAAGAATTTTTTTAGTATGAATTTATTATCTTTTAATCTTTTAAAAAATTCCAAGTGTGTTATCTCTCCTACTTATAGAAGGGAACCCCTCATATCAATTATTTACACCACTTTGAAACATATAGCTTAAACAAAACCTATGAAAATAACTTCTGAACCTCCCTATATAGTGCATAGATTCTCTGGTATTCTTAAAATACCATTCCAAGATTCTTTAAGAAATGATCTATGAGAGGCCTATCGATGAGTAGGTAATCATTTTACCGTACCACTTTCAATTTATTTCATATTTGACCTCCTAAAATATATGTAATTGAACATAAAATAATAGTTTTTTTGACCAAAATATAATAAAATGGAAATATTATTATGGAACCACCAATATGAACCCTATATTCTATCTAATGGGAATTGAAAGTCTCGCTCGTGCGTATTTGTGAGATGCCACTTCCACATAGAAATAAAATTTATTTTCCATCACCATCTATTTTGGATGGTTATATGACGTATTTATTGTTTATAAATGATATTTATGACATAATTATACTTATTTATCTATAATATCTTATATAAATTCTTACCTTTCAATCTTTTGGAAAATGACAACGTTATTCGTGTGTAAGTGTGGACTACCACCTCAACAAAGTGATGTGGTTTGTGTTAATAATATTCTTTAAATGTATAGTAAAAAGGATATATTTGTTGAATATATATGATATATATGATAAAATAATTATTATATAATGTTTAGTTAATATTTTCCTTAATTTAGTTCCATCTGTTGAAAAGTGAAAAGTACATTCACGCATACATAAGACTTACCATTTCCATGAATGTTGTAATTAATTATTCCATCTATATATTTTATGGATGACTCTAGATATATAATTAATAAATATATATTTTATTTATATCATGAAAAAAATTATGAATATTATTGATCCCAGATCAATGTACCCTGATCAGAACAACTGAATTGAATTTGTCATGAAAAATGAAACACATAACAACTGGAAATGATGATTTTAATATAGTATTATTAATAAATGTTCATTAAATTTTATATATGGAACATATATGATATTATAAGTGTGTAAATTAAACTGTTATATTATTAAAATAAATTTAAATATATTATAAAGGATGTTAGGGCACATTCTAAGAAAATATAACATGAGGTATGGGTTTTATGTCACAATCTCATTGTTTCCTAACATTGTTTATGATCTAGTTTGTAATGATGCTATTTAATGATATATCTCCCAATAATAATATCCTATTTGTTCTTATACTATAGCCATTTTTGGAGATTTCATGTTTTCTTTTCATTTTCCTCTATTTAATTACTCAATAAAATGAATGAATATTTTAAAGGAAATATAACTTTATCTCTCTATTCAGTAATAAATTATTGTCTCTCATTTCCTGGTTTTCTAAAAAATGTTATTAATATTCTATAATAATTGTTTAATGTCATTTTAACTAATGGTTTAATTTTTAATAAATTATTTTAAATTAATCTTCTTATATTTTCCTAAATGAGGTATATTTGAATTTTAAATTAAATTATATGAATGAAAACTTTATTTTATCATACACAACGTGAAAAAAAATCCTGTGGCAATAACCGCTAAATGGTTTGAAGACTCCCTTAAATGTTTCTTGGGATATTTTTAATGAAAAATGGTATCTTTAATAATTTGTAAATTTTTAGATTTTAAATAATTTATTTCATAGGGAAACATATATTTTCCTTAAGAATGTTCCAGGGATCTTTTAATAACACTTGTCATCTTTGACCACATCCTTTTATGTTACTTATTATTTACTAGAGTTATGGTATAATGATACCATTAACTTTTATTCTTTGGAATTCTTATGATTATAATGATTTAAGGATGGTTATATGAAACAAGTTTCATTCTCATGATTTAATTATGTTATGATAAAAGCTTTTTGAAACATGTTTCTTTTACATCAGTTATGATTCAATGAAATGAAGAAATGATTATAAAAACCATTTTTGTTCTACAAGATATGATATAATGAAATTTTTATGATCTTTTGAAACATAAATGTATTATTTTAATTATATTATGGGTGGGACCCAAATTATACATCCCTCCAATGAATTCGATAAAGATGGATAACTCATAATATAATAAATAATAGAATGGGGAATGAACTCAGTTCAGTATGGGACTTTATATATTATGATAGTCTTGGCAGTGAACCTTGACTAAGGATAAGATGGAATAGGTAGTGAACCTAATCTAGTATGATAGTATTGGAAATGATCCTTGTCTAAAGAAATTATTTTCTATACTTTTGTGTATACCAAAAACCTATGTTATATGCCTAATTTATAACATCATGTCTCATGTTCTATAACTCCCTTATGATTCATGCCTTATGAACATCCAACATGTATTCTGGGACTCAAGATGATGATAATTGAAATGCATTTTATGATTTTAAAATGTTAAGCTCATATTTTCATACCCAAATTTTCATGTTATGTTAAGATTATCAATGACGTCTCGCTTTATTATGCTTACTGAGAATCTAAGATCATACTATATTATGTTTACTTTTCCAAGGATATAATGAATGTTTTTATGTTTGATATGTATATGAAGGGTTCTAGTTATGAACAACATAGTGGAATACGATAAATATATATTATGAAAATGTTTTTTATATATCTTTTTTTCCAAATAATCAAAGACTATACGATTATGGAATGGATTATAATGTTATATATTGAATATTCATGTAATAAGATGTGATATTTTTATATGAAAAGTACGGGTCAATATAGTTGTTTTCATAGTAATGTTTAATTACCTTTGGAAACAAGGATGATAATACTTTAGTGAGAACACTTTGGATAATACTATGTATTGGAGAATATCCTAAGTAATGTTAATGAAAGTATGGTGGTTTTCCTAGAAAAAATTACATGTCTTGGTATTATAAGTTGATGTATTATTGTAACATATTCATATAGGGGTTGTAACAATGAAAAGTGTTAGTCTAGTGTAACATGACTATTAATTTGGTGCACGGTGAGTGTGCCCTTACTGCGCACGTAGTTTGACACTCGAAAGTGATATGTATGGGTTAATTTTAATTTTATTTTCAAACCATTATAAAGGATTTCAATATATGATGATCATGGATATAATATGGTAAAATTAAGGAATCATACTATTAAAATAATGTGTCATTATTTAATTGTCTTATATATTATTTTCGAAAATTATATTTCCTCCCACTATGATTATTATTACTCAAACTATTATTTTTTGTTTTTTTTTTCAATGGAGAGAACTAGAAGTAACCATGTTAATGCTATAATTGATGAACAATGCAGTTATTTTTATTGTGAGAAACCACATATTATGGGATTTAGAATTGAAAATATCAATTATATTCTTATGAAACATTCCTTCCCCGTAAATCATGGTCAACATCAAAATGAAAAAATGAGAAAACAAAATTTTATTGATTTATTTATGAGTAACATACACCTTATTTTAGTGGGGTTGTTGATCCACATGTTTTTAAAAAATGGCTTAATACCACTAAAAAGATAATTTATATAATCCATGGTTCAGAACATGAAAATTTTATATTATTTATTAAATGTTTGGAAGCTAAAGTATCTAAATGGTGTAATCTTATTAAAAAAATGAGGAAATCATTAGAAATTAATTCCATATTATGGGATGAGTTTAAGGGATTATTATTTAATAAGTACATTCCTCATACTCTTCATATGAAACTATATAAGGAACTCCTCATGAAAAATTATAAGGATTATGAATCCATTAGTATATATACAGAAACTCTTGTTGGACTTATAAGGTACACTTAGGGTATTATCATCCAACCCAAAAGGAAGATTGATTGAATATTTAGTAGCTTAAACAAAAGTCCCAAAATGGATTTAACCATACTGGAATTCATTATATATGAAAAAATCATTCTATCTGTTATCAAGGTGGATATGGGTATTTATGTTACCAATCAATCTCATGGTTCTGATTTGAAAATAAACATGGAATTAAAATGAAATTTAAAAAATGATGAAGAGAATAATATGAAATTTATTTATTCTTAAAAGTTGGAAGGAAAAATAGAAGAAATTTCATTAATGGTACTAGTAAATGTTTTTATTATAGAAAAGAAGTTCATTGGTCAATCTAATAAAGATTTTATGGGAAGAATATGTTAGCTAATGATGGATAAAAATCACTATAGAATGCACCACCCACACTCTAGTGTTTTAAAAGGATGGTGTAAGTGTATTATTCTAACCAATGCCTAAATCCAAAAGTTATGGATAAAGATCGACATCACTAACCACTTAATCCTATAGGCAAATATATATCACATGTAATTACTATTTTTCATTAGGGGTATGAAAAAAAGTGGTTAAAGATACACATACCATCAACTCTAGAACTATTAATTTCTTATTTGATTCTATATCTTCCTACTATTTTATATATGATAAATTTTATAAGGTTTTTATAATACCACCATAACTATTATATGTTGAATTGGTAGTGAAAACCCCTGAAGTGCCCAGATCAGTGTGAATCACTGAGAGGGGGAGAGGGTGAATAAGTGATCCTTTAAAACTTTTTACTAATTGATTCTTAATCAATTAAACCTCTATGGCTTGTTAAGGCCTCGATCCACTCTTCTTATGTCTCTCAACCTTTCCCGGATAATGCAGTAATGAAAAGGCACAGGACACAAGGATTTACAAGGTTCGGCACCAAAGGCCTACATCCTTGCCATGCTCTCCCAGCATGGATTCTCCCATTATAACTTGTTAGAATTACAATGGTCGATACAGAGTCCCACTGTATCTCTCCTGAGTCCCACAGGAGGGTCTTTATACTGCTTCACACAGTGTTACCAGAGTTCCACTGGCCTGCTCCAGAATCCCACTGAAGACTTCATCTCCCTGAGTCCCACAGGGTCTTCTCATGGCTCCTCGAGTCACACGAGTAGCTCTACTTCACTTTAAGCTTCTTCAAGTAACTTCAGCAGCCTGGGATAAAGGCTGTCGGCCTTGCTCTTCTCTTATGATCACTTGTGGTTGATCAAGGCTTCTCATCTAGCTCAGGCTTTATCTCCTTCTTCAGGATGACCTGGCTTCACTCTTCAAGAATCTTCAATAGCCTCTGAAAAGGTCTATTGGTCTTGCTCAAATCTTCTGATCACTTCTGTTGATCAGGGTCTTCTCAATTACTGAAAACTCAGGCAGCTGATGTCTTTAACTTCAGTCTGGCTTCAGTCTCACTCAACTCTACTTCATGCACTGAGTGCATGGAAACTCTTCATCTTCATGCACTGATAGCATGGGTTCTCAATATCTTCAAGAACTTTTGTTCCTGGACTTCTCAAAATATTCTTCAAGAACTTTTAGTCTTGGTCAACTCAAATGCACACTCACTGATTTGAACTTAATTTACGTGCGCATGTGCATGCATGCATGCATGAAATTCCCCTTTCCCCTTCTTGGTGCAATAAACCCTCAAAGGGTGTAAACTGTTTAACCACACACCTTTCTTCTTTTCCTTCACACGTTTAATTCATTTTGCTTACACACTTGAAACGTGTGTTATACTTTGTGTGGGTCTCTCCTTCTTTCTTCTAAGTGTATACACACTTCTTAGTGCACACACTTGGTTCGGCCTTGTTCTTGTTTAGCACACACAATTTATTCTTTTAGTCTTCTTTGCACACAAGGCTTTGCCCTTCACTTCTTCTTGCACATCCAAAGGCTATGGCCTTTCTCTTATTTTTGCACACAAGGCACAAAGGCCTCGGGTTCTCCTCAACTTTTCACACCTACTGCCCGAGGTGCTCTTCCTTCACTTGGCACACAAGAAAAAGGGTCTCGGGCTCCACTTGTCTTCAACAGCCACGCAAGGCTTGGGTGCACAAGGCAAGGGCCGCGCAAGGTGCATGAGCACCGCAGGCACGGAAGGCTTGGTGCGTCCTTTCTTCCTCAACACTGCCGCGCAAGCCACAACAAACCTCGAGGGCGCGCAAGGTACTTGCGGCCTCGGGTACTTCCTGTCGCGCAAAAGAAAGACGCGCAGGGGACTCCTCACCTCCTTCTTCTTGTCTCGCAAAGGAGTTGCGCGCAAGGGACTCCTTCGGGCCAAGGATGGCACTGAGGACTTCAGCCGCGCAAATATATTTTCACGGGGGCTTCAACTTCGCGAGGCAGAGCACACGCGGGGCTCGGATTTTCAATAGAGTTTCAGCAAACAAAATGAGAGCATCTGGCTCTTCTTTTATAGGCAGAGGGATGCCCGGATCATCCGCGTGCGATAAAACATGAATCCCAGAGTTTTTCGGGTATTTCAAGATTCTGCAAATCTTGATATCTTCCTCTGTTTCACACGCGGGTTCTCCCTTTTTATTTCTCCTCGTGCATGCGACTTTCAAACGCATGCATGGCTTCTTTCGGTCCAAACCATGCAGAACATAGACGCTCAAGGCCTCGGCACTTCGTTTGCCTTCGGCCTCACTCGAATTCTCCATACGTTGCATGCATGCCCATATTTATACATGGATATGTTCAGTTTGGCCAGACGAACACGAGGGAGCCTTCGGTTTGTTCGGAGGTGGCCGAAATCTCAAAAACAGGTGCTCGGGTTGCTCCTGGTTCGACGGAGCTCACGGGGAGCCTTCGGCTGAGCTCGAGGAAGGAGACGAGCTCTCGGCCGTCGGATGCGATGTTAAACGGCCAGGATCAGATCATCGCCGCGGAGATGGATTGTGCGGCGTGGATAAAGCGTGCGATGGCTCGGACGGCTGAGATTTTCTCCCGGGGAAATTTCCGCGTCCCACATCGAATCGGCGAGAGGAATTGCCGCGCCTTATCAACCTCGCGCTGCCTCAACCCCGCAATTGAATCTCCTCCCTCCACGGTGCCGCCCCGCACCGTGTTCTCCCTGCGGGCGTGCTCTGCGCCCACTCTGCTCCCTGCGGGCGCGCTCCTAGTGCCCACTATGCACACTCACGGGCGCGCTCCTCGCGCTCACGCTGCGCGGGCTTCATCACCGCGTGGCCTCGAGGCTTATACACGGCCCCTGCCTTGCCTCAGGGAGCGCCTTGGCCTTGAGGGTTCCCCATGGGCGTGGCGCCTTAGGCCCATATGTGCCTTGGGTGATCCCTTGGCTGGCCTCCATGGTGGCACATTTTTTGGCTAAGTCTTGAATAAGACATTGTCAAAAAACAAAGTCCTCCATGAAATCAAGACATATCAAGAGAACCACTTCAAGCCTTTCTTCTCCTTCATCTTTCAAGTATTAATCTTCTTCATTAGAATTCCTCCATTTTTCTTCAACATATAATCAACATTTAAGAATGGAATTCCCGAAGGTTTCTTCATCTTCAACCGAGCTCCTGAATCAAATATTTCTTCAATAAACTTCATTGATCTAATCAGAGATCAATTGGAACATCTTCTGATTCACATGCACTAAGTGATAGTGCATGGACTTCATTAAACCACTTCATCCACTAAGAAGTAGTGAATGGATCATCTTTCTTCTTCAACTCCTCATGCATTGTCACTACAATGCATGGTCTTCTAACTTTGTTGTGACTTTGTATCCAGTTGATACAAGTTCTTGGAACTTTAAGAACAGCTCAACAATCGTCAGATGTGCATGGAGAATGTTTCAACCATATTCTCCAATGCCACTTAGTGAATATCCTATGTGACATTCCTCTAAGTTCCATGGACATTCTCCATTCTTTACCAACACCATCACAACCTTTGTCATTCACATCTTGACATTCCTTGACTTCCATTCATTCCAAGACAACTTCATGCCTCTTTGACAACAAATGCAACACAGTGCACTTCAATCTCCCCCTTTGTATTTGTTGTCAATACACTCCTTCAGCACATATGAATGGGTCAATATGTGTGCCAATATTTTCTCCCCCTTATTGGCAATCAAATGCAAAGGTGTGGTGTGGTTCACTTTCAAAAATATCTTCCTCCCTTTGAATAGCATCTTCTTGAAAATTACTAAGAGAGGGATGATGCCACATGTTCTTCTTAGCAAAGAACCTTTAGTAAATCAACTCTAAGTCTACTTGGGCTAACCCGGTGTAGAAAACAAGAGTGATATAACCAAGGAACTAAATGCTGTCCACATTCACTATAAACATGTGAGATCATGCTTAGGGGTTGAATTTTTTCAGATATTCAATGAATTGCTGAATCCTGCACATACTTCACAAAACACGTTAGAAAGTTCAGGTGCAAAGATAAAGCTCCCCCATTCATTCATTTTATTAAGATGATATTAATCTCAGAACATCATCTTCTTCAGATTTGCTCCCCCTCAAGGGGTGCACTCCATTCTGTCCAAACCATCCTCCAGATGAGAATGATCATCATCTTCAATTCCCTGCAATGTTAGCACATGTATATACCAAGAGTATAAGGGAATAAGATGGAACCTCCTTGGTTCATCAATGTGAACAACAAGGTTGAGAAGATTCTCTCAATCGAGATGTCCCATTTTCAACAGTCTTCACACTTGCACATTTGATCTTCATTGATGATTGTGTTGGTGTGGTTCTCAAAACATCTTCATGTGAAACTTTCTTCTTCCCTTTTGCTTTAGCAATTGCTAGAGCTTCATCTTCAACTCTTTGTAGTTCTCTGGCAAGTTGCAACTGATGTGGCCATATGACAAGTAAATCATTTGGAAGAGTGGCCCCAGTTCTGGAAGTTCCACATGGTTCCTTAGATGCTGTCAAGATACCTTTCTTAGGCAACTTGTTTTCAATAAATCCCTTCTTCTTCTTCTGGATTGATTGTCTTTTTGAGTCCAGTCTGCTTCTATTTAATTTCATGGCTTCTTTACAAAGATCCATGGTGTGTCCTTTCTTTCCACTGTAGAAGCATGTTTTCTTGGTGGTCCTTCTGGATGCATCACCCTTCTTGGATTTCAATTCCAAGGACTTCTCTTCATTCTTCAAAATCCTCTTGGGAGCATTTTCAACATTCTTCTTGCTTCCCAAGGATTTCATTTTATCCAGGTTCAGTGATCTTCTCTTCTCTTTAGCTCTGGATACAGTTGGAGATTGACATGTATCTCTTTGACCACTTTTTCAATCATCCTAGATGTTGTCAAGTAATCCAAATCTGTTAGCAGTAAACAGATGTCTCTGGACCTGTGGATGTTGCTTCTTTCCTTCTGGCTTGCTCCCCCTTGGCATGGGCTTCCTCTGTGATTTGGCATTCAGTGGATTGTACCAACAATCCTTTGCACAATGCCCATACTTGTTACAACACCAGAATTGTCCCACGAATCTTGACCTCTTCAGTCCTTCTGATTGTAGGGTACTTTTCTTGACCTGTTGTGCTGTTTCAGGAGAGCTCTGCTTCTTTACTGTCTTCATCCATATTTGTTTGGAATTATTCTTCCATCATGCACTTTTTGTGGAAACACAATTAGAAGCAACAGTACAAGATGGTATGGATGGTACCTTCTTTGTAGAAGATGTTGCACTTTTATTAGAGGATGTCTTTCTCTTAGAATCATGCTGCTCAAAGCATACTTGAGTAGCAACATGTCTTCTTCCAGCTGACTGGGAGGATTCAGCTTTAGGTGATTGCAGATGTTTCAATATCACCTCCAGTTCTAAGTATTTCATGTTGATGGAGTTCTTCTCATCCTCAACAGTTCTTAGCTTTCCTTCCCAATTCTCCACCAGTTGTTTCATCTGGTCTTCATGCTTCTTCAATTCTTACAATGAATTGTCCATCTCCTTCACCAATTTGACTTTTTCTTCAAGTTGAGAATCTCTGACATTCATTGAAACTTTGTGCCTCTTTTCCAGTGCATGGAAAACATCTTTGACCATTATGTTAAAGAATTCTTTCTTAGAAAGGCTTCTCTGCAATTCTTCAACAGTGTCTTCATATCTTTCATTGGAAAGAGAAATGGTTTCATCTTTAGCCTTCACCAGCTTTCTGAGAGTGTTGGTTATTCCAACCCTTTTTTCCAATTGATCTTCCATTGCATTGGCTTCTTCTTCTAACTGTGATTTTTCTTCTTGAAGATCAAGGATGCCTGTAGCTATAAACATTGCCACTTCCTTGGGGACTGTCTTCTGAAGATATTCGATTGCACTTTGAAGATCTTTCATTGTTCCAACATCATCACAGCTAGGACAGGCTTTCTTCATCTTCATGGCCTGTTTCTTCTTTCTATTTTTCTGAGTCTTGGCAGATATCTCCATTTGAGGCTGGTCACTCATTTCCTCAAATCTGCACTCCATATAGACTCTCTTGGATCTTTTAGAGGTAACCTCCTCTCTGATATCAATTGAAGTGCCCAGATCAGTGTGAATCACTGAGAGGGGGAGGGGGTGAATCAGTGATCCTTTAAAACTTTTTACTAATTGATTCTTAATCAATTAAACCTCTATGGCTTGTTAAGGCCTCGATACACTCTTCTTATGTCTCTCAACCTTTCCCGGATAATGCAGTAATGAAAAGGCACAGGACACAAGGATTTACAAGGTTCGGCACCAAAGGCCTACATCCTTGCCATGCTCTCCCAGCATGGATTCTCCCATTATAACTTGTTAGAATTACAATGGTCGATACAGAGTCCCACTGTATCTCTCCTAAGTCCCACAGGAGGGTCTTTATACTGCTTCACACAGTGTTACCAGAGTTCCACTGGCCTGCTCCAGAATCCCACTGAAGACTTCTTCTCCCTGAGTCCCACAGGGTCTTCTCCTGGCTCCTCGAGTCACATGAGTAGCTCTACTTCACTTTAAGCTTCTTCAAGTAACTTCAGCAGCCTGGGATAAAGGCTGCTGGCCGTGCTCTTCTCTTCTGATCACTTTTGGTTGATCAGGGCTTCTCGTCTAGCTCATGCTTTATCTCCTTCTTCAGGATGACTCGGCTTCACTCTTCAAGAATCTTCAATAGCCTCTAAAAAGGTCTATTGGTCTTGCTCAAATCTTCTGATCACTTCTATTGATCAGGGTCTTCTCAATTACTGAAAACTCAGGCAGCTGATGTCTTTAACATCAGTCTGGCTTCAGTCTCACTCAACTCTACTTCATGCACTGAGTGCATGGCAACTCTTCATCTTCATGCACTGATAGCATGGGTTCTCAATATCTTCAAGAACTGTTGTTCCTGGACTTCTCAAAATATTCTTCAAGAACTTTTAGTCTTGGTCAACTCAAATGCACACTCACTGATTTGAACTTTGTTTACGTGCGCATGTGCATGCATGCATGCATGCACTTCCCCTTTCCCCTTCTTGGTGAAATAAACCCTCAAAGGGTGTAAACTGTTTAAGCACACACCTTTCTTATTTTCCTTCACACGTTTAATTCCTTTTTCTTACACACTTGAAACGTGTGTTATACTTTGTGTGGGTCTCTCCTTCTTTCTTCTAAGTGTATACACACTTCTTAGTGCACACACTTGGTTCGGCCTTGTTCATGTTTAGCACACACAATTTATTCTTTTAGTCTTCTTTGCACACAAGGCTTTGCCCTTCACTTCTTCTTGCACATCCAAAGGCTATGTCCTTTCTCTTATTTTTGCACACAAGGCACAAAGGCCTCGGGTTCTCCTCAACTTTGCACACCTACTGCCCGAGGTGCTCTTCCTTCACTTGGCACACAAGAAAAAGGGTCTCGGGCTCCACTTGTCTTCAACAGTTACGCAAGGCTTGGGTGCACAAGGCAAGGGCCGCGCAAGGTGCATGAGCACCGCAGGCACTGAAGGCTTGGTGCGGCCTTTCTTCCTCAACACTGCCGCGCAAGCCACAACAAACCTCGAGGGCGCTCAAGGTACTTGCGGCCTCGGGTACTTCCTGTCGCGCAAAAGAAAGACGCGCAGGGGACTCCTCACCTCCTCCTTCTTGTCGCGCAAAGGAGTTGCGCGCAAGGGACTCCTTCGGGCCAAGGATGGCACCGAGGACTTCAGCCGCGCAAATATATTTGCACGGGGGCTTCAACTTCGCGAGGCAGAGCACACGCGGGACTCGGATTTTCAACAGAGTTTCAGCAAACAAAATGAGAGCCTCTGGATCTTCTTTTATAGGCAGAGGGATGCCCGGATCATCTGCGTGCGATAAAACTTGAATCCCCGAGTTTTTCGGGTATTTCAAGATTCTGCAAATCTTGATATCTTCCTCTGTTTCACACGCGGGTTCTCCCTTTTTATTTCTCCTCGTGCATGCGACTTTCAAATGCATGCATGGCTTCTTTCGGTCCAAACCATGCAGAACATAGACGCTCAAGGCCTCGGCACTTCGTTTGCCTTTGGACTCACTCGAATTCTCCATACGTTGCATGCATGCCCATATTTATACATGGATATGTTCAGTTGGGCCAGAAGAACACGAGGGAGCCTTCGGTTTGTTCAGAGGTGGCCAGAATCTCAAAAACAGGTGCTCGGGTTGCTCCTGGTTCGACGGAGCTCACGGGGAGCCTTCGGCTGAGCTCGAGGAAGGAGACGAGCTCTCGGCCGTCGGATGCGATGTTAAACGGCCAGGATCAGATCATCGCCGCGGAGATGGATCGTGCGGCGTGGATAAAGCACGCGATGGCTCGGACGGCTGAGATTTGCTCCCGGGGAAATTTCCGCGTCCCACATCGAATCAGCGAGAGGAATTGCCGTGCCTTATCAACCTCGCACTGCCTCAACCCCGCAATTGAATATCCTCCCTCCACGGTGCCGCCCCGCACCGTGTTCTCCCTGTGGGCGCGCTCTGCGCCCACTCTGCTCCCTGCGGGCGCGCTCCTAGCGCCCACTATGCCCACTCACGGGCGCGCTCCTCGCGCTCACGCTGCACGGGCTTCATCACCGCGTGGCCTCGGGGCTTATACACGGCCCCTGCCTTGCCTCAGGGAGCGCCTTGGCCTTGAGGGTTCCCCATGGGGGTGGCGCCTTAGGCCTATATGTGCCTTGGGTGATCCCTCGGCTGGCCTCCTTGGTGGCACATTTTTTGGCTAAGTCTTGAATAAGACTTTGTCAAAAAACAAAGTCCTCCATGAAATCAAGCCATATCAAGAGAACCACTTCAAGCCTTTCTTCTCCTTCATCTTTCAAGTATTAATCTTCTTCATTAGAATTCCTCCATTTTTCTTCAACATATAATCAACATTTAAGAATGGAATTCCCGAAGGTTTCTTCATCTTCAACCGAGCTCCTGAATCAAATATTTCTTCAATAAACTTCATTGATCTAATCAGAGATCAATTGGAACATCTTCTGATTCACATGCACTAAGTGATAGTGCATGGACTTCATTAAACCACTTCATCCACTTAGAAGTAGTGAATGGATCATCTTTCTTCTTCAACTCCTCATGCATTGTCACTACAATGCATGGTCTTCTAACTTTGTTGTGACTTTGTATCCAGTTGATACAAGTTCTTGGAACTTTAAGAACAGCTCAACAATCGTCACATGTGCATGGAGAATGTTTCAACCATATTCTCCAATGCCACTTAGTGAATCTCCTAAGTGACATTCCTCTAAGTTCCATGGCTATTCTCCATTCTTTACCAACACCATCACAACCTTTATCATTAACATCTTGAAATTCCTTGACTTCCATTCATTCCAAGACAACTTCATGCCTCATTGACAACAAATGCAACACAGTGCACTTCAACCCCTAATGGTATTATGATTTCATCTCAAGTATGTGATTCTTCACCATTTTAATTTTATGGGAATGTACTTCCTAAAAATCTCATTATTCTCTCCCTATTTGATTTTGATGTTATCTTATCCATGGATTGGTTTTTATTATATAAATACAAAATGAATTGTTGAGTGAGGTAAGTCATATTTGATGTTATTAATCAACTTATGATAATTTATCAGTGTGATTATAAATATATATTTTGATGTAAATCCCATCCATTATATTGGTCTTTATTCTTATTCAAAATGGGTGTTTATCTCAGGTGGTTGGGTAGAAATTGAACATCAAATATATTCTTATTGTGTGGGAGTCTATTGATGTCTTTTTGGAAGAATTTTCCTTCCTTCCACTATATCATGAAGTTGAGTTTTCAGTAAAACTCATACATATTACTATTCAAGTTTTAAAGATTCCATATATAATAAACCCTATTGAGTTATAGGAATTAAAGATGGTACTCCATGGGAATCATGAAAATGGATTAATTTAGACAAATTCATCACCTTAGGGTGAACCTTTTCTTGTTATTAATAATAAATATGGATCAATATGAGTATATATTTCTTATTGGGAATATAATATGTTCACTATCAAGAAAAAGTATCTTATACCCCATATTGATGACTTTCTTGAACAACTTCAAGGATATTAATACTCTTCCAAGATTCACCTTCATTCTATATATTATATATTTAGTGTCAATATAAAGGACATACCCAAGATAGAATTCCGTAAAAGGTATAGAAAATCTGAATTTATAGAAATTCCATTTGGTCATAATAATTCCCCCATTATATTCTTGGATTTAAGGAATAGTCTTTAGATATTACATTGATCATTTTTTGGTAGTCCTTATTGAAAATATTATTATATATTCAGTTATTAAGGAAGAATATAAAGATCACTTGATAACTTTATTGAATACTATAATGAAGGAGAAGATCTATGAAAAATTTACATTTGTGAATTTAAAATATAAAAATAATTCATTTTCGGGTTATCAGACACTATTTATAATTGAATTCCAAATAGAGTGTCTATTGTCATCAAGAAAGTTTGTGAAATTCCCACTTGAGGAAGGAAATTATAATTTATTATGGGAACTATTCTTCCTCGAGTGAAAATATTTGATATCATTCTAGGGATGGGCTGGATGGTCACCTATTATTCTTATGTGGACTTCTATTACTGAAGGGTATCGTTTCCATCACCATAGTATGACAACCCTGCTTTTTATTACAACTTAAGCATGCTTTATTACATAAAACATCACTTGATACAACAAAGAAGATCGACAGGTTTAGTGTCTTTGGGGCTTAGGATCATTACATAAAAACTTTAAACTTGAAATACAACATCTTTATTGAAAACTTCCTTTACATGACCACTAAATTCCTTCGTACTTAGCATTGCATGGGATAACCTGGGGACATGCATAAGAAAAGGGTGAGCTATAAAGCCCAGTAAGGGAGTACACAATGAATAACATGAGGAGTAAAATACATGTTAGGCAATAGGAACATCAATAGAGAATTAGAGTAACATGAACATAATGGCATGATAAAGAATGATAACCATAACATGGAAATGTGGCAACAACACATAACATTGAATTAGCATGAGCCAAGGATCATTGCACATGGAGCATGAGTAAACCCTCATTGCACTTGAAGCACGAGTAAACCCTCATTTCACTTGAATTAGCATGATTCATCACTCATTGCACATGATGTATCATGATACTATACTTTACCCAATGCATTGTAGCGCTATAAAGGGTGCACCCTTCTTAAACATTTCATTTCATCCATAAGTGTGCCACATGGATCATAAAACATGGATTCATAAAAAATAATCATTTATTCCACGATAAAGGAATGTGGAATTCATACATGAAACTTTATAATCAATAAGTAAATGTGCATAAAGGTGAATACCCTTGATCGATAAATGGGCATGGTATTCACTACACAATGATATTGGCTTAGAAAATCGGTGTGACTTCAGCAGCGTAACGGCGTGGCATAAGAATTCATAAAAAAGGATGATGAAAGAGAAGGGGTTCCTCATCATATTTACATGTAATGGACATTAAGTAGGTCATATAGATACATGTCCCAACAATTGAAAAGGAATTTATATTCATGATACAAAAGTATTCCTTGAATATAAAAGAGGAGAAAAAGGTTTCTTTTGGAATTTTGGCATAGTAACGGGTGTACATGGGAGGCTTTTAATGAGAGATAAAGGGGTATCCCATCATTAAAAAAATAAGGGGGCAGTATGGGAGAGGTGCGAAACCGTACCCCAAAATTTATAATTGAAATTAAAAGGGAAATGCAACTTAAAGAAAATTGACAAAAATGAGAAAGGAAGAAAACCCCTTACTTGGAAGTGTGCTTCCAAAGGCTAGAGAGAGGCTTGTGAGAGGCTTCTTGGGAGCTTGGGGCACCTTGGAAGGATTCTAGAGAGATTAGGGAAGAAGTTGGACGAACTCCAAGGGATTTTAGTGAGGTGGAAGTGGGAGCTTGGGTGGGTTTATATAGGAAAGGTGAGAGAATTCTTTATTATTTAGGTTTGGGACCCCTTATATTAAAATAATCCAAAACACAAACCATCTCATGGTATTTGCCCATGTTTTCTGGAAAAGGAAAGTGGAAAACAATATTTTACAAGGACAAGGTCCGAAATTATTAAAAAATTAGGGTTTCTTATGTGGAGGTGAGTCACACTCCCATGGAAATTAATTTAAAAAGGAAAAGTGTTGAATAAGTCTTGAGGTCTCTATTAATGCTTTTAAAAGTAAGTCAAACAAACCCAAAACCTCATTATTTTAATGATAAAACAAATATTGGACGAACATAAGGATTATGTTATTTTATTACATCACCATTGGGTCATTATGATGTCATAAAACACATTATATATTTAAATGGTATTTAATTTTTACCCAAAAATTTCACTGTCTCGGAAAATTATGAAAAATTCACCGTTGGATAATTTTGACGTCCTGATTCCAAAAATAATATTTATTTTATCTAAATAATTTTATAAATATGTGAATTTTCACTTTTAAAATAAAAACCGACATTTATAAAAAAATTCACGGATTTTGACAGAAATGGCTTTCAAACCTTAATAAAATTTTAATTGCATTCATAAAATTATAAGATCATTTATACTTAATAAAAAATTAATTTAATATTAATAATAATATTTTATTAAAATATTATTTAATTCAAAAATCCTTTAATTTAATAAAATATAATTCTTAATTAAATAATAACTAAAAACACCATTTTTACTTTAAAAACTAATAACAATGTATCAAAAATGACTAGAAATTATATTCATTATTATATACAAAAATAATGTAAATGAACATGGTGCTACTTATTTGTTACATAACCCCTTAAAATAGCCGCATAAGATCTAAGGGTAAGGTGTGTGATGGTGACAGACTCTTGGGGCGGCTCGGATAACATCGCTTGAGTGGTAATTTCAATCAACTTCCACTTTTCCCGTAGATGATCACGTTCGAGCTTGACTTGATGAAGCTCAGCTTGGGCATGGTGAAGGGCAAAGCCCAAAGACGCCACCACTTTTCCGAGCTCTGACAAATGGGCTTCGTAAGGGGAAATTCTACTGGATGAGGCCATCGCTTCCTTTGTTTGAGTAAAAATGGGTTCGTTAAAGCCTTATATTTATACTACTTAGATGATCACTGATCAACGGCTATAAAAGTAACGGTCACAAATCTTAACGAAAAACTAAAGAAGCTGACATCTTATAAAAACATATTTCATAAAGAAACATTTAACTGGATCAAGAGATATTTTCTATTAATGAAATTTTGGGTCGTTACAATATTCCTCCCTTAAGAAATTTTGCCCTCGAAATTTTCCTTTTACCACACTAAAACAAATGTGGGTAACTTAGCTTCATCATATCCTCCGACTCCCAAGTTGCTTCTTCAAACTTGTGGTTTCTCCATAACACCTTGATAAGGGGCATTGTCTTATTTCGTAGAACTTTTTCTCTACGATCTAAGATCTTCACTGGTTGCTCCTCATAAGAAATATCATCTTCCAATTGTGCCACCTCGGAAGAGAGTACATGTGAAGGGTCTGGTATGTACTTCCTTAAGAGGGATACATGAAAGACATCATGCACCTTGGCCATAGTATGTGGAAGTGCAAGTTGATAGGCCACAACCCAAACACGATCATGAATTTCGAAGGGGCTGATGTACCTTGGACTTAACTTCCCATTCCTTCCAAACCTCATGACCTTCTTCCACAGAGATATGTGTAAAAACACCATGTCTCCGACATTAAACACAAGGTCTCATCGACGATTATCTGCATAACTCTTCTGTCGACTTTTGGCTGCCTTGATATGCTGCTGAATGGTTTTCACCTTCTCCACCATTTCTTCGACCATTTCTGGTCCAAGAATCTTACGTTCACCGACCTCATCCCAACAAGTCGGTGTTCTACACCTTTTCCCATACAGGGCTTCATATGGTGCCATTTGGATGCTCGAGTTGAAACTATTATTATAAGAGAACTCAACTAGAGGAAGATGTTGATCCCATCCTCCTTTAAAGTCCAATGAGCACGCTCTCAACATATCCTCAAGTGTTTGGATAGTCCGCTCGGATTGGCCATCAGTTTGAGGATGATAGGCCGTACTGAAGTTCAGTTCAGTATTCAGAGCATGTTGAAGACTCTTCCAAATCTTAGAGGTAAATCTTGGATGTCGGTCAGACACAATAGATAGTGGTACTCCATGCAACCGTACCACTTCCCTGATATATATCCGTGCCAGTTGATCCAAAGAGAAATACTCTCGAATAACAATGAAGTGTGGAGTCTTTGTAAGATGATCCACAACAACCCAGATTGCATTGTTTCCTTTGGATGTCCTTGGAAGTCCGGTGAAAAAGTCCATGGTGATGTTCTCCCATTTCCATTCTGGTATGGGCAATGGTTGCATCATCCCCTTAGACTTCTTCCTCTCTGCCTTCACTTTCTGACACACCAGGCACTTTGATGTATATTCAGCGATCTCCTTCTTCATATTATCCCACCAAAAGTTTTCTCGGAGATCTCGATACATCTTTGTGCTCCCTGGGTGAATAGAGAAATTTGAACTATGTGCATCATCTAAAAGTTCCTTCTTCAGCTCTGAACTTGATGGAACACATAGTCTTTTCCCAAACTTCACAATTCCTTCTTCACTAACATTAAACTCTAAGGATTTTCCCTTTTTGATTGCTTCCACTTTTTCTTGGATTCCCGCATCATCCTTTTGAGCATCCTTTAAACTTTCCAAAAGAGTGGTTGAGCAATCATTTGTGAAAGTATTAATGATGTTCCCTTCTTTATGATTCCCACATCCATCTTCATTAAGTCTAAGAAGATTGGATCCTTCTCAATTCTCATCATTGATAGAATCGCTGGATCCTTTCTACTTAGGGCATCTGCCACCTTGTTCGCTTTCCCAGGGTGGTAATGTATTGAACAATCATAATCCTTGATGAGCTCTATCCATCTTCTCTGGAACATATTAAGCTATTTCTGTGTGAATATATATTTAAGACTCTTGTGGTCAGTATATATCTCACATTTCTCTCCATAGAGATAATGCCTCCAGATTTTCAAGGCAAAGATCACCGCCGCCAACTCCAGATCATGCATTGGATAGTTTTGCTCATGGATTTTCAACTGCCTTGAGGCATAGGATATCACTTTATCATTCTGCATCAACACACATCCTAATCCCTTCTTCTAAGCATCACTGAATAACAAAAAAAGCTCCCCACTTGTGGGTAAAGTGAGAACAGGTGCAGTGATAAGCCTCGTTTTCAACTCCTTGAAGATTTCTTTGCATTCATCACTCCAAGAAAACTTTACTCCCATTCGAGTTAGCTTGGTAAGAGGGTTGGACAATCGTGAGAAATTTCTCACAAATCGTCGATAATATTCTACTAACCCCAAGAAGCTACGGATATCATTTACCGATGTTGGCCTCGACCATCCCTCAATTGCATCTATTTTGGAGGGGTCCACAGATATCCCATTGCTTGTGATGATATGGCCCAAGAATGAGACTTCCTTCAACCAAAACTCACACTTGATGTACTTTGCATAGAGCTTCTCCTTGCGGAAAGTCTCTAGTACAGTTTTTAAATGCTCCTCATGGTCCTCCTTGGTTTTGGAGTATATTAGAATATCATCTATAAAGACTACCACAAAATTGTCAAGGTATTCTCTAAATACTTTATTCATCAATTCCATGAATATTGCTGGAGCATTGGTGAGTCCAAAAGGCATTAATATGAATTCATAGTGCCCGTACCTTGTACGAAAAGTAGTCTTGGGGATATCTTCCTTATTCACCCTTACTTGATAAAATCCCGACCGCAAGTCCACCATGGAGAAGTATTGTGCTCCAAGCAGTTGATCAAACAAGTCATCGATTATTGGGAGAGGATAGTTGTTCTTTATCGTAATTTTGTTAAGTTCACGATAATCGATGCAAAGCCGCATTGACCCATCCTTCTTCTTGAAGAAGACCACTGGTGCACCCCATGGTGATGCACTTGGGCGTATAAACCCTTTATCCAGATTCTCCTGTAGTTTTTTCTTCAGCCCTTCAAGCTCAACAACGGCCATTCTATATGGAGTCTTGTATATTGGTAGTGCCCCAGGTATAAGTTCAATTGATAACTCAACATCTCTTCTTGGAGGAAGACCAGGAAGTTCCTCGGGAAATCATTCAGCGAATTCCCTCACAATAGGAATTTCTTCAAGGGTGGTTTCTTCCTTGGACTCAATCATCTGAGCCAGATATGCGTGCTCATAAGGCAGTAATATCCATGCTTGAGATGATGGAGCTAAAGGAGATTCATCTTCCTCCTGACACTTGTAAAGAATTGGGGGTCGATTCTCCATATGGAGTGTGATTTCCCTCTCCCGACAATTTATGTTGGCTCTACATAAGGAAAGCCAATCCATGCCAAGAATTGCATCAAATTCCACCAAAGGGAGTATGATGAGGTTCGCCGGGAAATTAAATCCATAGATAATAACAGGGGAGGACTTATATTCATGGGATGCAATGATTGCCCCATTTTCAGTACCCACCGACATCTTTACTTCCAGGATTTGTGGTGGTGCTGGGATTGTTCTACTAAACATTCGAGATATAAAAGAATGCGTAGAACCTGAATCAAATAGTAAGTTCGCTATTCTTGAATGAATAACTAGCGTACCTGTCACCACTTCGTTGTCGGGGTTCACATCGGTAGACGTGATTTAAAAATCTCTTCATTTCTGTCTTGGAGGTTGTTGGTTGCCTCCGATAACCCTTGGATTAGGGCACTGATTCGCAAAATGACCCGTTTCTTTGCATTTATAGCATTGAACAACGGGTTGAGGTTCGAACGGTGTGTTCCTCTCCTCTGTTGCAGCTGTGGGTCCTTCTTTCCGACAGTTAATAGCTAGGTGCCCTTCTCTTCCACACCTAAAGCATTTTTTCGTCCCCCTAAGGCAATTTCCAGGGTGCTTCTTTCCACACTTTCTGAAATTGGGGTGCTAGAACTTCTTAGAACCGTTGGATTTATCCATCGGACCACCAGCATTGAAGTCCACCTTACGCTTCTTGTCCCCATGATACCCCTATGATTCTCCGATCTCCATTTCAACCTTGAGGGCACATCGGACAATTTTCTCATAGCTGTCGAAGTCACGGATCGCTAATGCTTTCTGCAAGCTAGGCTTCAGCCCACCAAAGAAGCGGTCAACCTTGCATTCGGGGGTAACGACAAATCCAGAAGCGTATCGTGAAAGCCTTGTGAAGTTTGCCTCGTACGCTCCCACTGATTATTCATCTTATTGCTTGAGGGAAAGGAAGTCCCTTTCCATCTTAAGACGAAGGGTGCATATAAAATATTTATCGAAAAACATCTTCCGGAATTACTTCCATTCCAAAGCCTCGATCTCCTCCTCAGGCTTCGTATTTTTTATCAACGTCCACCATTGATCAGCTTCACCCTCCATACGATAAGCCGCCAGGAGAACCTTCTCTTGTTCAGAACATTGAAGGATAGAGAAGATCCTTTCAATGGAGTTGATCCATTGCTCAGCGATCGTGGGATCAGATGATCCCCTAAAAGTAGGAGGCATTTGTCTCATGAAGCTCTCGATAGCGACGTGTTATTTCTTAGGGGGGTTGAACGTTCCTCTTGACCCGTGTTTCTATTCAAAACTTGAGTTAGCTGAGAGAGAAGAGTGACAAAGTTCGCGATTCCCGCTCATATAGGATTGGGCATCTCATTAGTACATTCATCACACTGATCTTCACAACGGTTGTTAGCCCGACTTCTCCTATTACCGACCATTGGTTGGAATAAAAGGAAAGTTAGGGGTAACACATAAAGGGTAATCCAAAGACAAAAGTTGATGACTTATAAATAAACATTAAACTCTTTAACTCATGATTCTATAGGATACAATCCAGGCTTTTCATGATCTTCCTTCTAACATATATTCTTAGGGGCATTTTTTCCTTAATAAGGGTTCATACTAAGATTGTGAATTTATCAAAACATATCCCCCGGGAGTGTCATAACCAAGAGTGCAGCAAGGCCCGTTGTCGTGCACCAGTTCCCATTCGAGTCTATCTCAAAGCGGTGTTTTCGGGTTTTACCCCGAGGATACATCTTTGCCAGAGCCGCATCTACCTGCTCGTATCCAGACAGGGATGTATTTGTTTGATAAACCACTTACATAGTATTTACCAAAACATAGGGATGTTTTTATTATGCTTAGTCTTGTATGTAAGGCTTTACTAGGGTTTCCTAATCCCAAAAATAACTAAACCTATCCTCTGATACCAACTATGACAACCCTTCTTTTTATTACAACTTAAGAATGCTTTATTACATAAAACTTCACTTGATACAACAAAGAAGATCGGGAGGTTTAGTGTCTTTGGGGCTTAGGATCATTACATAAAAACTTTAAACTTGAAATACAACATCTTTATTGAAAACTTCCTTTACATGACCACTACATTCCTTCGTACTTAGCATTGCATGGGATAACCGGAGGACATGCATAAGAAAAGGGTGAGCTATAAAGACCAGTAAGGGAGTACACAATGAATAACATGAGGAGTAAAATACATTTTAGGCAATAGCAAAATCAATAGATAATTAGAGTAACATGAACATAAAGGCATGATAAAGCATGATAACCATAACATGGAAATGTGGCAACAACACATAACATTGAATTAGCATGATCCAAGGCTCATTGCACATGGTGCATGAGTAAACCCTCATTTCACTTGAATCATGAGTAAACCCTCATTGTAATTGAATTAGCATGAGTCAACAATCATTTCACATGACATATCATGATACTATACTTTACCCAATGCATTGGAGCGCTATAAAGGTGGAACCCTTCTTAAACATTTCATTTCATGCATAAGTGTGCCACATGGATCATAAAACATGGATTCATAAAACATAATCATTTATTCCACGATAAAGGAATATAGAATTCATACATTAAACTTTATAATCAATAATTAAATGTGCATAAAGGTGAATACCCTTGATGGAGAAATGGGCATGGTATTCACTACACAATGATATTGGCTTAGAAAATCGGTGTGATTTCGGCAGCGTAACGGCGTGACATAAGAATTCATAAAAAAGGTTGATGAGAGAGAAAGGGGTTCATCATCATATTTAAATGTAATGGACAGTAAGGAATTCATATAGATACATGTCCCAACAATTGAAAAGGAATTTAGATTCATGATACAAAAGTATTGCTTGAATATAAAAGAGGAGAAAAATGTTTCTTTCTGAATTTCGGCATAGTAACGGGTGTACATGGGAGGATTTTAATGAGAGAGAAAGGGGTATCCCATCATTAAAACAATAAGGGGCAGTATGGGAGAGGTGAGAAACCATACCCCAACATTCATAATTGAAATTAAAATGGAAATACAACTTAAAGAAAATTGACAAAAATGAGAAAGGAAGAAAACCCCTTACTTGGAAGTATCCTTCCAAAGGCTAGAGAGAGGCTTGTGAGAGGCTTCTTGGGAGCTTGGGGCTCCTTGGGAGGATTCTAGAGAGAGTAGATAAGAGGTTGGACGAACTCCAAGGGATTTTAGTGTGGAGGAAGTGGGAGCTTGGGTGGGTTTATATAGGAAAGGTGAGAGAATTCTTTATTATTTAGGTTTGGGACCCCTTATATTAAAATAATCAAAACCAAAAACCATCCCCTGGTATTTGCCCATGGTTTCGGGAAATGAAAAGAGGAAAACAATATTTTACAAGGAGAAGGTCCGAACTTATTAAAAAATTAGGGTTGCTTATGTGGAGGTGAGTCACACTCCCATGGAAATTAATTTAAAAACGCAAAGTGTTGAATAAGTCTTGAGGGATCCATTAATGCCTTGAAAAGTAAGTCAATCAAACCAAAAACCTCATTATTTTAATGATAAAACACATATTGGCCGAACAGAAGGATTATGATATTTTATTACATCACCATTGGGTCATTATGATGACATAAAACACATTATATATTTAAATGGTATTTATTTTTTACCCAAAAAATTGACTGTCTCAGAAAATTATGAAAACTTCACCGTTGGATAATTTCGACGTCCTGATTCCAAAAATAATATTTATTTTATCTAAATAATTTTCTAAATATGTGAATTTTTACTTTTAAAATAAAAACCGAGATTTATAAAAAAATTCACGAGTTTTGACAGAAATGGCTTTCAAACCTTAATAAAAATTTTAATTGCATTCATAAAATTATAAGATCATTTATACTTAATAATAAATTAATTTAATATTAATAATGATATTTTATTAAAATATTATTTAATTAAAAAATCTTTTAATTTAATAAAATATAATTCTCAATTAAATAATAACTAAAAACACCATTTTTTACTTTAAAAACTAATTACAATGTATCAAAAATGACTAGAAATTATATTCATTATTATATACAAAAATAATGTACATGAACATGGTGCTACATATTTGTTACATAACCCCTTAAAATAGCCGCATAAGACCTAAGGGTAAGGTGTGCGATGGTGACAGACTCTTGGGTCGGCTCGAATAACATCGCTCGAGTGGTAATTTCAATCAACATCAACTTTTCCCGTAGACGATCACGTTCGAGCTTGACTTGATGAAGCCAAGCTTGGGCTTGGTCAAGGGCAATGCCCAAAGACGCCACCTCTTTTCCGAGCTCTGACAAATGGGCTTCGTAAGGGGAAATTCTACTGGATGAGGCCATCGCTTCCTTTGTCTGAGTAGAAATGGGTTCGTTAAGGCCTTATATTTATACTACTCAGATGATAACTGATCAACAGCTATAAAAGTAACGGTCACAAATCTTAACATAAAACTAAAGAAGTTGACATCTTATAAAAACATTTTTCATAATTAAATATTTAACTTGATCAAGAGGGATTTTATATTAATGAATCTTTTGGCTGTTACACATAGGGTGCTAGCTAGGTTCACAACAGTGAATGGGATGTCCATAAAAGAATATTTGGACTAGATAATTATGTGGAGGGTGGACTGACTGCCCATATTTCTATACTATATATGGATGATTAGGGGATGCATCTAGATAATTTTACTCCTATAATAGATCATTTTAGGGATGTATTTCCCAATGAATATTCTAGATTTCCTTACAGGAGAGAGGTGGAGCTATCTATCAAGATAGTTCTAGATGAAGAACTAATATCCATTACTCTTAATAGGATAGATACTGTTCTATTGTAAGATCTCAAGAGGTAGGTGGTTTTGAATCTATGGGTTTTGTATAGCCTTTTACATCACCTTGGTGTTCACCTATCATTTTCAGTAAGAAGGCGGATCGTACCATCAAGATTTTATTTGATTACCATAAGATGAACCATATTATATTCAAGAACCAAAATCCATTGGCTCATATAGATTTCCTCTTTGGAAAGCTCTGAGGAGAAAGGGTTTTCTATTATATTGATTTGGGGATAGGTTATAATTTGGTATGATTTAGACCTTCATAAATACCTTATACTATGTATTATAATAGGTATGGTCTTTATGAGTATCTTATTATGTTACTTAGTCTTTTGAACTTACCAAAAGGTATCTTGGCAATGATGAATTGGGGTTTCTGCCCATATCTAGATTAATTTTGGGTAGTCTTCTTGGATGATATCTTAGTGTATTCTTGTAGTCGACAAAACCATGTAAATCATTTTGAGATAATAATAAATACACTAAGAGGGAACCAACTATATGCTACGAAAACCAAATAAAACTTTTTAATAGACATTTTTCACTTCTTGGGTCACATTATTTCAATAGAAAGAGTTTCTTTTGACCTAGAGAAGGTGAGTGTCATGGTTTTTTTTCTGTATTTTGACATACATATTTTCTTGGGGATAAATCTATATTACTGGTGCTTCATTCAAGATTTTTCATGCATAGATGAACCTATTATAGGCTTGAATAAGTAGAATGTGATGTCTATATTGTTGAAAGCTTTCAAGATATCCTTTCAAGAGATAAAAGGAAGACTATCTTCAACAATAATCCTAATTCTTTTAGAGATGGGTAGAAGATACACATTTTGTTTTGATGCATCGATAATCAATCTAGGACTTGGTATGTTTCTAGAAGATTGTGTTGTGGTGTACAGTAATCATATATTGAGACCACATGAGAGAAAATATGCATAAAACTATCCTGAGATGGATGTTTTAGTTCACGCCTTGCATTGTTAGAGGAATTATTTTATTGGTGATAGTTTTTTGGTTTATGAAAATAACAAAATCAATAAGTATATATTTACATAGCATTTCTAAAATATCAGACAAATGAGGTCAGTTTAATATCTTCAGTCATTTGACATTGATATTTCCTATACTCTTGGTAAATGTAATACAGTGGAAGATTCCATAATTTGGATGACTCGTACATAGGTAGTGTTGGAGACTAGTAGTTATTGGATGCTAGTGTATTTGTTCTCTATGATGTATATAGAGGTGATAAATCCTTATATAAATCCAGAAATTATAGATTTAACAGTGAAATATTCACTTCATGATAGAGTTAATGTGAGTCACTTATCAAATTCAGAGGTCTTGGTCCTACGAGAGAGTATTGTAGGTGATGATATGCTTCCTGGTTGGGTGGTTGATGAGAATGTGTTATTGCGCATCCATAGACAGGTATGGGTTCCTACAGACATCCAGGATGAACTAATGAGAGAGTATCGACTTCTAATTTGGTATTTCACCCTAGGATTAAAAAAATAAATATCTAAGTCACTAATACTGGTGCCTATGTATCAAAAGAGATATATCTATCTTTGTTACTTGGTTTTCACCTATCTATAGGTGATGGTAGAACCCTATTCAAAGAGATTTAATAGCCATTCCCCATTTTAGAGTAGAAATGAGATGATGTCACCTTAGACTTTGTGACTATCTTACCAAGACCCCCTCAAGGGAAGGATGTGGTATGGATGATCATTGATAGGATCATGAATTTATCTAAATTTTTACCTATAAAGGATACCTTTTCAGTAGATTATCTTGGAAGGCTCTATTCCCATGAGATTATACAACTTCCTGGAGTTCCATAGATTGTTGTATTTGAAAATAATTATCATTTTAATTCTAGGTTTAGGAAAGGGTTAGAGAGGGATTTTGGTACATTGAAACTTTTGAGTATAACATAACACACTCATACTGATGTGAAGTCTCAGTGAATGATATAGGTTTTAGAGGACATTCTCTGAGCATGTGTACTTGATTTCTTATAATCTTGGGCAAAACATATACCTATTGTAAAATTATTCTACAATAATAGTTTTAGGTGTCTATATAGAAGGGTCATTATACGTCCTTACATGGTAGGACATGCTGATTACCAATGTGATGGTTAGAGGAAGGGTAGTGAGCTCTACTAAGAAATTATCATGATTAGGAGACTTCAGAGCAGTTTTAGTTGATTAGGAAGTGAAGGGATAGGATCTAGTTTAGATAGAAGTCATATACCATATGCCTTCAACTACCTATAGAGTTATTGGTTTGGAATTATGTATTCCTGTGTATATAAAATAGTCAGGGAATCAACGGTTTATAAAGAAAAAGAATCTTTCAGCTCAGTTTGTTAAAAAATTTGTGAGTTTGGAGAGATTTATTCAAGTAGCCTATCATTTTCCATTATCTCAGAAGTATCGTGATATGCATGATTTCTTCCATATTTCAAATATTTCTCAGTTCAATTGAGACTCATATCACGTATTTCATCTTCATGAGGTTGAGTTAGAGGTAGATGCATCCTTTGAGGAGCATTCTATCTGTATTGTGGACTGAAGCATGATGGATATCTAAGGTAGATCAGTCTCTCTAGTACGAGTGATATGGTAGCATGGTTGAGTTATGGATGAGACTTAAGAGATAGAGGTTGATATACATTCTCATGGGAAGGATTTATTATTAGATGATACCTTACCACCCATAAAAACCAACTTGATGATGATTTTTCTTAAATTGGAGAGGCTATAACATCATAATTTTTCATCATAGGTACAAACCATTTATTTCATCTTTAATCCTTATAAATTTTCTCTATGGTATAAGGAATTAATCAGGAGTGTTCGGGGCTTGTTTGGACACTGAAACTCTATGTTTTGAAGGAAATATTCTAGGAACAAAATTTTCCTAAACCATTCACCTATATCTACATGGTTTGGTTAAACTGTTAGGTGTGATACATAGGGACCCATAGGGTTTTCATGATCTATGAATGGTTTTTCTGTCCAAGCACATATCCCTTACGAGAGGGTGTCACCTGAATAGTTCCATCCATGCAGTTGGTTCATGGTTTGAAAATTGTATTTCCAAACTGTGTGCCTCTTAAAAAGAAGGCATAATTTCCTTTATTCTATATATAATTTTAAAAGGATAAGATTCTCCCCTCCTCCATTATTTCTAGTGTACTACATTCCAGGGAGAGATCTTCTATCCACTTTCTGGGATTTGAATCCTCTTCTTCATTTGGCCTCTAATTCGAGTGTCTTCTATTGTATTGGATCATGACTGGTAAGAGATTTAATCCATTGAATTCAATGCTTTTTTATCCCACTATCTTAGATTTTTTTAACTGCAAGATCATATACCTTACTTTCACAGCGTATTTCAATTTTTTCATTTTCCTCTGACCTAGATCAAACCAAATGTTTATACTTGATGAGTGTTCCTCCACAAGAAAAAGATAGGTGTTCTAGGAATTTTTCCTCAATGTATTGATGTTTATATTTTTTTCCTATTATTATGGATGTCAATTTCTCTAAGAATTGACCCTAAAATTTGTTATAAATTAATTTAATTTTCCTATTTTGAACATAATTACTCTTTCAGATCCCTAATGATGTTGGACTTCATCTACCTCAATGTGAGCCACTGCTTTGGGAGTGACCATTATATACCTCTTTTAAATCCATGGTTTTATAATTAAAACACCCTTTGTTAGGTTTGTTTTTACTTTTAAAATATGATATGATCAATTATAATGGATAAATTCTGGTGGGTAGCACAGCTAACACACTTACCTTGATTATTGAATTGATAATTGAATTTATAAATAGACTTGGTGAATTGGAATGAATTTCTCATTGATAATGTAAGCCTTCCAACCTTAAACCTTATCATAAATAATTGAAATGTAATGATGTGAATAAAATGGAATTAGTAAATTGGTATGATTATCACATGGCCAATGTTATTCTTCATATTCATATTCTTGTTTCCTGATACAGTGGATCTTAATCTTTATCATCAATAAATGAAATTTAATGAGGAGAATTATATGGAAGTAATAAATTTTCATGATTATTACATGTCCAATGATACACGTCATGTTCATATACTTGGTGCCTTAATTATGGACCTTGTTTTTTTATATGAGTAGTCAAAAATGAGATCAACTTGGATTATCAAGGGAATTCCTTTAGATCTCATAGAATTCCACCCAAATTTATTAAGTCGATTCCCATGGGAGATACCCACCATGGAATCTGGTCTTTGTCTTATTATGTGAATACCTCAGTCTTTTTCTAATGATTCCCTCATTTATCATCTAGATATTATACTTCCCTAGATATACTCCTTAGATTCAGCATGATGTCTATGTAAATGTGGCCCATGGATTCATCCCATTGGGTCTAATTATGCTTAGCCCAGTATTACTATGGATAAGCTCCATGGACACAATTAGAATATTTTGCAGTGGAAATACTTGGGTGTAACCCCATTGATTACACTTATACCCATATAAAAATACTTCTTATGTTATTTCTATGAGTTGGCTTGACCCCTGAAGCCATGGATTCCCTAGTCTCAGCATGGAACCTTTTATTATATTTTATATGTTATGATGCTCTATTTAATGATATTAGAAACATGAAATATTGTCTTAATAAGGGTACACCTAAGAACTAAGACATGGGTCCATGTCGATGCATGCATATTTGTGCATATGATTATCTTAAGTATAAATATACATATATGAATGAAGTTGTGTAGAGACATTTTTTGTTTAGTCTGAATTATGTATAGTCGGCCTGACATCCCATGAGGATCCCAGTCCAACATGGTTGTTATTTTACACATCTTACATCAATAATGATTATTATACAGGTAAATTTCTATATTTATGTTCAAAAAATACATTTGTGTATACAATTTTGATGGTTGCTTGTCACATCTAGGTTTTTTATTTCACCTTTTAATTTGGTTCATTATTGGATTTTGGTTTCTCTCTCGAGTTCTGGGTGTGATGATTTTAAAATTTTTAGTTATTTTTTTATTTTTAATATTGTGATTATACATGAGTTTCCCCCTTGAGTTTGCATGAAAAATGTACATTTTTGGGTTTGCATACTATGGTACATGGTTGGTGCACAATTTGTAATATCATGCACCATTCTCTAGGTAACTGTGCGGTGGGTTGGGGTTTTCAGACAGAAGCTACTACACACCTTGTGCACAGCAAGACAGACCATGTGGTTTAATCATACGGTAGGTGCCTCTTAGATGGATAGGGGCGCACAGTCATGGATCAATTTGAAAAACCATGCTTGCTAACCATGTGTGATGTCCAGATCATTAAAAATTTTAAAATTCCCATTGTGTCCTTTTTGGATTAATCCCCAAATCCCCCTTGCTCAAACCATTTAAACTCTCCATACCTAGGCACCTCCCTATCCAACTTTTGGGTTCCTTAAGCTCCCTTATTTTTGTGTATTCGATGGGGTTTCTTTGAGGAACATACAAGTAAGTGATTCTTCTTCCTGATTCCCCCTTTTTCCTAGGGTTTCACTACTTCCTCTTTGGGGATTAATTTCTCCAGTTGGTTGGTGGGTATTTTTAGGGTTGATTCTTATTTATTAGGTTTCAATATTGACATTTAGGGTTCGATCCTTCCTTTCTAAAGTCATTTGTTGGTGTGGTTATAGTTTCAAATTAATTCCCAAATGTTTCTATACATGAGGTAGTTTGTTCCATGATTTAGATTTTTTCTATGATTCTATCTTTCTTTCATGAGTTTATAAATATGATCTATCATTTTTTTGTTGTGTGATAGTTGTTTTGGAAATATTTTGACATGCATATATGATGAATGTGAAATTTCTAAGGGGAATTTTTAATTTTTCATGTGTTCATCTTTATGAGGCACCTTGGGTGTGTTTCATGAACTACTTGAGGGATAATAATGTGTTTAAAATGTAACTTGGGTTGAGAATGTATTTTTAAGTTAGTTTTTTTAAAGTAAATGGATTTTTATGGAAAAATGGATTTTTTTTGTGTACTTCTAATTTGAATTGTGAAATATTTAGATGTTGGGAATCATGTTTAAAGTGGAATTACATTATGTGTGTATTGGAAAGGTTCTTGGCCCATGAAGATGGTTACGTTTATTATTTTTTTCATGGAATTTTTCAAAAAGGGTTTCCTAGATTATGAAAGTAGTTTGAAAAGTGATTTTAAACGGTTTATGTGTGTGTAAAATGGAAATTTGTTTTTTATGGATAATAATAAATTTCAGTGTATTTATAATTCCTTTCATGTGTGTGTAAAAAGGTTGTTTTATGTGATATGTGAAATTGGATTGAGCACAAGGGAATCCTGAGTATCTAGGTGGGTTGACTAGTTCTAGTAAACAAGTGATTAAGAAGTGTCTTTCCCCAGGTTTACTTTGCTGGATTGATGATTACAACACTAACTAAGGTATGATGATTATTTTAGACAACTAGGACATTGGGGTGTCGCCTCCTAGTGGATTGTGTATGAGAAAGTTGTTATTCTTGGTTACTATATCACCATTCTTTGAGTTACTTGGTAGTAATGTCTCACCCAAGATAGATTATCCCTAGGTATTTACCCATGGTTCTCTAATGTGACATGAGAATTAAGTGATGTGGTATCATTCATTAGTATATTGTGGACCTTGAGTGTAATTTATTTTTAGGAAAGTTTTATTTTCAGAAATGGTTTCCATTGATCTGTTTTATCTAAGAAACATATTTATGAAAATATTTCCTTCAAAATTGTTTTCCTTAACATGATTTATAAAAAATGAATCAAAATATTAGTATAAAAGTGAATGTTAATTTATCTTTTGATGTTATGGAATGGAATCTCTATTTTGGGGTGGTGTTTGATTGGGATTTAGATCACACCATACAAACACATTTGGATGTATTTAGACTTTTTTTATATGACCCAAGTAATGGCGGGATGAGTTGTGGAGATTTTGGAGGCTCCAGTTCCTAGTGTTCCTCTTGTTGTATGTCAGTGATGGTGGTTTGAGGAGGATGCTCCTCTAATTACATGGTTTTTTTTCTCGAATGTTTATTTGTTATATTTTTTTATATACTATTTGGGTTTTGTTCAAATTGTTATAAGCATTGAATCTGATAAATTCATCACCATGTTTGGCTTTGGTAATTTAGTTATGACTTGTTTACTTCTTCTGGTTATTTTTTCTTCTGCAAATGGGTGAAATCATTCCCAAAATCAATTTTTTGATAACCAATCATTATTTTCCAGTCCATTTGGATTGATAATGACCTTCACGTTATTCCATGAACCTGGATGGGTGTCGGGTTGGATAGATCTCTATCCTCGTTCGTGAAAAATTGGTTTAAGTGTAGGTTTATGATATATTTTGAGACACATTATTTGGTGAAGAGAATTGGTAGAATAGCAACAGGATTTTCAGGACACGATGTTTTGGTTAAGAGTATGGTTCATGGAAATCACTCCTCAAGAAAATATGTGAGCTGCCATGGGAAGTCAGGATACATTTCGTTTATTTGGTTCTTGTGTGTTTCTTGTGTTTGGGAAATGAAAAGAGAGTTGGTTCAATCATCTCAGAGAGCTCACAAGGCCAAGAAATCCATGTGGATTTGGGGGAATGGCCAAATATGACTCTCCGTGATAGTGGCATATTTGGTATTTGGATGCCAACAATATATCAATTCCACCCATTGACACTGGTTTCATCATGTGAATTGATTTTTGTTTTCTTAGGTTTTGAAAATAGTTTCAATAAACATTATTTTGGAATGTCTAAAATCTATATTTTAAAGGGGAATTTTTTTTTCTTGGGAAGGTGAAAATTGAATTTCTATAATCATTTTGAAGGGATCTTTAGAAAAATAGGCTTTCATAAAATTATTTTTGAATTAGTGGGCGATGATTTCAATGAGAATTGAATTTTTATAATCAAAATTTTTGGTTTATTAAAATTGATTGTTTGGAAAGAATGGATAATTTTCAATATGGGTTGTGGGAATTTTTTTAAATGGAATTTATTGAAAAGCTTAAAACATTCTCAAAGGGAATTAGATGTTTTGGATTGATATGTAGATTTTGAAAATGGTTTTCGATTTAGTGGTTAGTGAACTCTTGAATGGTTTTATGAATTTTTTAAAGTTGAAAGTATGGGTTGAATGTTTTGTTTTGAAAATTTGAAAAGTCTTGTTTTTTCCTTCGGTATTTGCATGGGTGATCTCATACATGATTCATATGTAAAATTTTGATGGTTAAAGACACAAGTGGACGAGTGAACAATTTTTCATGAGAACATACATATGTGAGACTCCATGGAAAACTTTTGGTGAATGAGAAACCAAAAAATACGATTTTATTTTCAAATATTCTTTTAAGAGAATATATTTTGATCTGATAAGGATTATTTTAGTGTTATTTGAGTTTGAAAACTATTTTTGTTTTAATTGTGTTTCTAATTTGAGTTATATCGTTGAGTTGGATTTGAGATGATGGTTGGTGCGTTCTTTTGAAAAAAAATCTGGGAAGCCTTTGAGTTGGTTCCCTTTCTGTGTTCGATGTTTGATTGTGGTATGTTTTGGTCAATGGACTAGTATGATAGGGTTCTCGGTTTCCCTATTGGCTATTGCAAATCCCAATAAATAATCTGTGTATATATGAATTGCAGCCACTGGATATTCACCATCGACATACCCTCCATTTGATCAATCCATAGAATTCCTTCCTGAGTTTCAGATATTGAATCCTCCCATCTCCCGAAGTGGATGGGTAGACCAAGAAGGTTAGAAGAAACTTTAGTCTCCATGATTTTCTAAATCGTTAAATATAAATCCGTTCACCTTCATTCCTGAAGGTCTGGTATGTAAATAGTGAAGAGAATTCCAATGATGGGAAGCAACCAAAAAATGGTGGTGGTGGTCCCAATATTAAAAAGGCATGTAGATCTTTCACCTATTTCTCTCAGTCATAAGATCATGTTGTGACAATGTGTGTGGAAAATAGGGTTAGGAGAAGCCTTCATGTCCATTTGCAGATGTGGTGTGCTGTTTGGGGCTAGGTTTAAAGTTAATTTCCTTGTAATTCTGGTTTTTTCTATGGTCATGTTCAATGGAATTTTATATTGTCTTATTATCTTTCCAATGAAAAAGTGGATGTCATGGAATCTTTCAAGAACTTCTATTTTAACATAACCGTGTTATTATTTGGGGAATTCCTAAATCTTCCATTTCATTTGAGGTGTTAAAGGGGCGATGCATCTGCATATTCTAGGTCCATGTCTTGGTGAAAGTTCCATGTTGAGGTGATGTAAATTCTATGGTGTGTTGTTCTCCTTTTTTTTATACCAAGAGCATTGTGTGCTCACTCATAAAACCAAATAAAGTGTTTCATATAGAGATATTTGATGGGTGAATGTAAGGAAGGAAATGATTCAAACATCAGGGCTCTATCCATAGGGCCTGGATTGAAGCAGGAAAATAGTTAATAATCACATGGGGTGGGAGGGAACCTGGTCCGGCTTAGTACCCAATGCAGGAAATATAGACAGTTTAAGCTCATTATGAGTTTGTTTAATTTTGAATCATATAAATTGGTGGAAATAGACATTGTGGCCTCAAATTCTCATTACAGATCATGTGGTTTTGAATCTTCTCTTTTGTTGTGAGGAGTCAGGGTGGTCTAATGTCACTAAAATTCTACTAGTTATACCTCTATGGATGAAAATCTCTATATGGTTGTCCTTGTGTGGTTGAACCTGTAAATCAGTTTCATTATTGGTCTATGTGAGGATTTTCATGTTATCCCATTTCGGGTTTCCAATGTTGGTATGTTCTAGTTGGTTAAGATGGTTGGTTCGTATGTTGGGGATACCCACCACGAGTATAATTGAAATGTGTTTTGGAGTAGAACCGTGATAGTTCATTTTCATGGTGGAGATTATCTTTGGGCCTCCTCATGTTGATACTCTGGTTTATTTTCTGGTGTTGTCTTGGCATTTTATAGTCTTGTTCAGAGCTATTAATGTTTGAGTAACTCCCTTGAGTAAACATTGCGGTTGGAACACAACTAACAGTTTTGTTGATGCAAGGGCATGGAAATATTCATCGAGAAGTGGATTAGGTTTGCTTTTTTGTTTCAGGTAAGTGGTATGAGTTTCTTTTGGTAACGTTGAAGGTGATTTTGTCTCAAGAGGTAGGATTGTGAATTGTGAGAATATTTTTCTTTTTATTGATCAACTGGAGGTGTTTCATCTTTTGGGGAAGAAGGAATATAGTGGGGAGTCCATTATGGCCTCTCAGTTCCAACATGTAAACATCTTTTCATGTTTATGGTGTTATTTTATTCTATACATTGATGTTAATAGGGAATATACTTTATTTTTGAATGAGTATCAGTCTTTGTTTTTGGATCAGGCCTTATTATGGATTTCTGAGGGTGGAAGGCATTATGTTGGGGATAATTGTCACACATGCATTTTTTATTTCACTTTTTGTTCTATTTAATTTTTTGGATTTTTGTTTCACTCTCGAGTTTCGGGTGTGACGGGTTTGAATTTTTAGTTTTTTTCATTGTTTAGTTTTAGTATAGTTCTTGTCCATGAGTTTCCTCCCTTGTGTTTTCATGAAAAAATATATGTTTTTGTGTTGGAAGGTTGAGCAGCATGGTTGGTGCACATGTTTTCAAATCGTACACCATTCTCCATGTAACAGTGCAGTAGGTTGGGTTTTTCATATAGAAGCTACTATATGGATTGCGCATGGAAAGTCAGGTTGTCAGAGCTAATCATGTCATAGGTTCCTCTTAGAAAAATAGGGGAACACAGTCTCCAAACCATTTGAAAAACCATGTGTGTTGTCCATATCATTAAAAAATCTAAAATTATCTTTGTTTCATTTTGATATTTATCCCAAAATCTCCCCTTTGTCAACCCATTCAGACTCCCTATCCATATGAGCCTCCTTATCCTCTTCATGGCTCCTTTAGTTCCACTTTTTTTTGATTCTATGGGTTTTCTTCAATCAACCTTCAAGTAAATGGTTCCTCTTATTGATTCCCCCTATTTTCAAGGGTTTCTCTCTTTCCTATTTGGGGTTCATATCTCCAGCGGGTTGGGTGGTATTTTTATGGTTTAATCTTGTTTATTAGGGAGCAATATTGATATTTTGTTTTAAATATTTCTTTTTAGGGTCTGGTGGTGGTGAGGTTGCAGTTTCTCACAAATTACTGAAAGTGTCAACATTTGAGGTAGGTAGTTCAATGATTTTTCATTTTTGGAAGATTTTAGCTTGCATGATTGTGTTTATAAATATGTTTTATGGTTTTTTTGTGGTGTGATAGTTGTTTTGGAAATATTTTGACATTCATATGTGATAAAAGTGGAATTTAGAAAGGGATTGGTTACGTTTTCATGTGTGAATTTTTGTGTGGCATCTTGGGTGTGTTTCATGAAATATTTGACGGATAAAAATGTGTTTTCAAAGAAACTTGAGTTGAGAATGTATTTAAAAGTGAGTTTTTTCAAAGTAAATGGATTTCTACAGAAAAATGGATTCTTTGTTGTGTACTTATAATTTTAATTGTGAAATATTTAGATGATGGGAAGCATGTTCAATGTGTAATTAATTTATGAGTGGATTTGCAAGTGGATTGGACCGTGAAAATTGTTATGTTGATTATGTGTTTTCTTGGAATTTTTTGCAATGTGTTTTATATATTTTTTAAGTAATGTGAAAATATTTTATGAATTGTTTTTTTTTCTGTAAAATGCAAAGTGATTTATTTATGGAAATTAATGATTTCCTAATGTATTTATAATTATTTTCATTTATTAATATGATACACACGATTTGTGTATACATTTTCATATACTTTATTGGAAAATAAGAACACGTTTTCATCATTTACCTACTGCCTAGTGGACAAATACATAAAAATACTTCTATTTTGGTGATCTTGTTCATTTTCAGATGGATTTTGGCCAAATGCACAAAAAGGAGGAAAACCAAGCAAAAATTTCCAACTATATGGTGTGTACTAATATACAGGCCGTGTACTTTTAAGATCAGACACGGGTTGACCTGGACAAACACATGCCCAAGTAACCAAAAGGAAGTACACGTCGTGTTCACATTGATACACTCCGTGTAAGACATTATATAAACAGTTGGTGGCCGAGAAGAGTCTCCACACCCATGTGGCCGACCAAAGATGACACGTCATGTTCTACTTTCACACGCGGTGTACAAGCATGTAGATGTGGTTATTGGCACCAGATAGAGACTACATGCTGTGTGCGGCGGTGCTACACACCTTGTACCCTTTACCAACCGACCGTAGACACCAAGTGAGTCAAAGGCGGCGCGGCTATCCACCTACCGAAGAAAAATGGGGCAAAAAATGTGTTGAAAAAAGTACACGGAATGTACTTTTTATACACGTCATGTACATTATTTTTCTATAAATAGAGGCCTTGGAATCCGGATTTTGAAGGGTGAAACACTTGAAGAGAAGGTGGAAGTTTTTCTTCCATTACTCCCGAGCCACTGTCGTGCCGCTTCTCCACCATTCCATCGTCCGACACTTCTCCTCGATTCTTATTTCATGAACTCATCAGGTATCGAAGGTGTAATTTTCATTATGTCATATATGTGTAACTAAACACCCCTTGGGTTGTGGCTGTGGATGATGAATTATTTTTTTGTAATGATTTATTTGGTTGTGTTTGTTCTTTTAAAAATTCTTTTTATTCTTCTTAAACCATTGTTAACTACTACTGGGAATTCTGAACCGGACCAAGGACATAATTCTCAGGGATCTAAAAGAAGAATAGTGATGAACATCTTTATGATCATTGAAGGTATTCTTCGATTCATAATTGGACTAAATTAAAATAATGAATTGTGAAACATCGACTACTAGACCAAGGAGTCAATTTCTTCAATTCAAAGAAAAAATTAACCGGACCAAGCGAATCTTGTCATAATTGAGATCCTGAATGTTGAATTATTATGAACAAATCAACCTAATAAGAATTCTGCATGAGTCTCCATAATCACCATAGCCCCAACACGCTCTTTTTCTTCCAATATCATTAAAAACCATTGTTTTTTTCTTCTTAATCATTAATCATTATTTTCAAGTATTTAAAGAAATTTGTTTAATCCAAAACAAAGAATCTCCCACTCTAAATTAGGAAAAATTATCCAAATTAATTCTAAACACAATTGAATTCACGCACTCACCAAGTTCCCTGTGGATCGGCCATGCACTTGCACTGTACTAGTTTCAGAGTGGGTAATAATAATTTGGGAAACCGGTAAAATAAATTTGGTAAAGTGACAGACCAAATTTTGGCGCCGTTTCCGGGGAACATTAATGGTTCAAGTGATAAATTTTTTTTTTTAGTAATTAATTAGGTAAAAATAAAAATTTAAAAAATTCCCAAAAATTTATTTCCTAAACCCATTTTTGTTTCTCTTTTGTTTTCCCTTTTAGGCATGGGTTTTGTTGTTTGTATGTGTCTGATCACAGGTGCCTGAACCAATGCCTCATATGATCCATGAGCGCTGAGTCATTGGATATTCCTCTGATTGACCCGAAGATCAAATGAACCTTGTTGAGACGTTGACGTGCATTGGTAGAGATGCACAAACCAAAATCAATACCTATGGTGAACAAGGAAGAGGGAGCACCAGCCACTGAAGTTGCAGCTAGAAAAACATTCTAGGACCAGTAGCCTCCTACTGCTGGTATACCGGAGCGAGCCCAACCAAGTGGTTTCATGGAGTTCCTCCCGAGGGACTATTAGAAACTGCCATAGCAACCACTTCCATAGTATGGCCAGACCTAGCAGTAGTAGTAGCTCTTTCAATATCCCTACATCGCCCCTCAGGAGCAGCAGTACATGCCGCCTCCAATCCCTCAGCAGCCACCTCCATGACATACTCTTATGTAGTACGACATGCCTTCGATCCATGGAGCTAACACATGCATCTTCCACCCACCAGTATAGGCCCAACACTTCGAAATCAACCATGTTATTATGCATCTGATCCAGAACAACATTCAATTCGGTGGCCTGCCCAGTGAAGACCCGAACGCCCATCTCTGAAATTTTTTGGAGATCTACGATAAATTATATTACCACGACATGTCTGAGGATTCCATTAATCTTTACCTCTTCCCCTTCTCTCTACGGGGCAAGGTGAAAGACTGGATCAAAGGGTTACCGCAAAGATCCATCCTCACTTAGGAGGAGTTGGATCAGGCATTCCTGTCCAAGTATTTTCCACCTTTGAAAATGGTAACCTTATGGAATGAGATCCACAAATTTCTGTATGATGAATCTGAGTCGCTGTATGAATCCTGGGAACATTTCAAGGAGATGTTACGTAAATTCCCACAGCACGAGCTTCCACTCTGGATGCAAGTACAAAACATTTACAGAGGACTAACATTGAATACAATGTATGTGGTGGATGCAGCTATTGGAGATATGATAAAGAAACATTCCCCCAAAAAACTTTTCGAACTGCTGGAAGATATGTCTGCCAACAGATTTTAGTGGCATTCCGAATGGGGGACCCAAAAACGAGGTATGCATTGTGTTGATGCTACTACCATGTTTACAGCACAGTTTGATGCAGTATCCAAAAAGATCGACACATTGAATCTCAAGGGTGCATCTCAAGTCCATGCGGCAAACCATCCATCATGTGGTGACTGTGGTAACAAACACATCCTGGGAGAATGCTTGGGACCTTCATTTGACCCTTCAATGAGAGATGTGAGATATGTTGCTCAAAACAGAGGGTTGAACCAGTATCAACAATACCAGGTCCCGGTATGGTGTGAAAACCAGAACAGAGGCTGGGGCCAAAAGTAGCAGAATCCTCCGCCCCAGCGACTGCCCGGTTGGAGTCAGCCACAATATCAGAACCCATACCCAAGGCAACAAAAAAATCAGTAGTGTTTTCACAAGAAGTAAGGGTATCAAAACCCTCGCCTACAGCAGCCAAGGCAGCAACTACCTATACAAGCTGCACAACCACCTCAGCAAGAGAATACCTCAACGTTAGAGGATCGTATAAAAAAATTCATATCCACTATTGAGACTAGATTTCAGAACCCTGAGACTTCTATTAAAAGCCTCGAAAACCAAATTGGCCTGTTAGCAAACCATCTCTAAGGAAGACAGCTGGGTACACTACCAGGAAACAACGAGAAGAACCCAAGGGAAAAGGCCCATGCCATCACATTACAAAGTGGAAATAATCTACACTAGAAGGAAATAGCACATTCAATTGCACCTATACTCCCTGTTCACAAAAATGTACAATTTCATACCCCACTTCATCCGAAAATCCATCACCGGAGGCTCAACCAGATAATGAAAATGAGGTCGTCAAACCATTCGATCCAACATTACCTTTTCCGGAGAGGATGAAGAAAAGGAAGCTGGATCACCAGTTTGGAAAATTCATGGAAGTATTCAGAACGCTACACATCAACATCCCATTTGATGAGGCTCTAACACAAATGCCCACATATTCTAAATTAATGAAGGAAATCCTATCGAATAAAATAAAGTTAGAGGATTTGGGAACCATAGCACTGACAAAGGAGTGCTCCGCAGTTGTACAAAATTACCTTCCTCCCAAGCTCCAAGATCTAGGTAGCATTACTATTACATGTACAATTAGACCATGTGAATTTGGAAAAGCCCTGTGTGACTTAGGGTCCAGTGTCAACCTCATTCTATTCGGAGTTTTCCAAAAGCTCAAACTCCACGATCTGAAGCCTACCCATGTCTCCCTTCAACTTGCTGACAGATCCATTAAATAACCAAAAGGGCTACTAGAGGATGTGCTGGTGAAGGTTGGAAGATTGATCATCCCTGCAGATTTTATTATCCTAGAGATGGAAGAGGATCAGGGGGCAACTATTATATTATAAAGACCTTTCCTTTCCATAGGTAAGGTCTTGATCGACGTGCACCAGGGGGAGTTGATTTTCCGGGTGGGGGATGAAAGAGTCTCATATAATGTTCTAAAGGACGTCAAACAAGCATCGTTAACCGAAGATGAGGGCTGCTACGCAGTGACTACCATGGATGAACAACTAAGCATCCGAGAAGATGATCTGGTATGTTCTTCCATTTCAGATGATATGATTTTTTTAGACATGCCCACTGAGAAAGCGCCAAAGGACCTGAAATTCATTGAAGGCCTGGGTGGCCACTAATGGCAATGAGCTGTCATTCCTAACATCATGGAGAGGGAATAAGTACAACCACTGGTACGTTCAGTTCTCAAAGCACCTGAACTAGAGCTAAAGCCTCTCCAACCTAACTTTAAGTATGGGTATTTGGTATATCATTACACTTTTCCCATTATAAATAGTGCAACACTATCACAGGAGCAGTAGGATGCAAAACTACATGTTTTGATGTACAGAAAGCAAGAAATTGGATGGAATATTACAGATTTGAAGGGTATCAGCGCTAACATTTTCACCCACAAGGTGCTACTCGATGAAGGAGAAACTTCCTCAAGACAACCCCACCGGCGTATGAACCCTCCCATGAATAAAGTCATACAGAAAGAGGTTATCAAGCTATTATATGCATGCATCATTTACCCAATATTAGATAGATCGTGGGTCACTACAACAAATGCCGGTCCTAGCGGCGGTTTTTGTTCCGGTTTAGCGGCGGTTTAAACCGCCGCTATATTGTGTGGCGGTGGTTTACAAAAACCGCCGCTAAGTTTGGCGTCGGCAATCTATTAGCGGCGGTTTTTTCGATTCCGCGGCGGTTTTAGAAATGTGTCGTAGGTCTGTCATTTAGCGGCGGTTTCTCTTCATTTAGCGGCGGTTATATGGGTATCTTATTCGCGGCGGTTTTAACCGCCGCTAAATTCAGGCGTTTGATGCGCCTATTCTGCGGCGGTGAATACCGCCGCTAAATATCAACATAATATTTAGCGGTGGTTTTAACCGCCGCTAAATTCTGCCCAGTTCATCATTTAGCGGCGGTTAAAACTGCCGCTAAATGATTCCTGGTTATTTAGCGGCAGTTTTAACCGCCGCTAAATGCTCACAGGTATGGCATTAGCGGCGGTTAAAACCACCGCTAAATGTTGAACTGGAAAAAAAAAATATTGGATCTGCTCCACCACTGCCCTAAATTTTCCAAAACCACAGCCACATCTCACCCATCAGCCCCACATAATATCACATCCACACATATTTGTAATGTACAACAGCTTACAACATTATTACATTACCATTTCATATTCCATCACTAAAAGAATACTACCACAAACCACTACACACAAAAACCAACATCCTCATAATAGTGACCATAACATCTCTTACCATAATAAAAACCAACATTAAAAACACCATCCCTCATAGACAAAACCACACCATAACAAGAAACATGTATCTCACTATGAGAAACAAATTCACCCATAACACGTCCACAATTAAAAACAAATTGTGAAACAAATCTTGTTGGTTCCATCATACTTCAAACCCCTTAAATTCCACACACAAAAAGATGAACAACAGACAACCAAATGTACACAAGAATATATTTCAAGATATATGAAGACAATTTCACATTAATTCATCATCTCATGTGGTTTTTTCATAATTATCAAAATTTTCAATGTAATTGATTCTTATCAAAATATACCTATTATTCCTTTTTTGATGGATGAGTTAAAATAATCATCCAAAAGAAGATTTTATAAATAGACAAATAATACATTCAGGAATCACAAGGAAGAAGAGAATGATACTGTGGAATAATAATGAAAAACCAAATATCTAGTAACCATATTTGAAATCACGGATCACGTAAAATCCATTTCAAAATCAATTAGTTATTTTTTATTTGATTTATCTCAATTACCCACCCACATGGAGAAAACCACGATAATTTCATAAATGGTAAAATCAATAGAGATTAAGGACACCCTAATAGAATATACTATAATTATTTCTACACAAAAAAATGGAAATGAGAAGGAGATGTAATAGCCTATATATACCAAGGTAATGCTTTGATCAGTAACACAACCCATTTAGAGAATGGAGGAATATTGGAGGGGGACTAAAAACAACATCAAACTTCACATCACGGTGCAATCAAATGAAGAATGGTAGTAAAGAACGTACCTAGAATTTCATGTTTGGGGAGTCCATGTCCCATATAGTGGATCTAAAAAATTAAAACCATATCTAAGGATTGATGAAACAAGATAAAAACAAGTTAATACATAATATAGAAGGAGTCCCCTAATTTAAGATTCAAAATTTAATTTACCAAACGTTATTGGGTTGTTATGTTTGTCAAAATTCCATTTTTTTGTATCATCAAATTTGGTTTCATTTAAATGATGGGTAATTGACCATTTAAAACCATGAATCATGATTATTTCAGTAATTTTGGGATACATGGATGATATTGTGAATTATTTTTATCAGTGGTTAGAGCTCCAACTGATATAACACCTCACCAATGTTCACCAAAACCTAAAAAATCCAGAACAACCTAGGAGAATCCACACTCCCTCACACAAAATATGCCTACACCATCATGGAAACAACCTCAAGAACACATGTTCTTTGAAATATAACTACATGGGTCTACATCTATATTATACAGTGGTATTGAAATGATCCTGATCTTCTTTTATATTTTCTATAACTATTAGGATATTTTAAGTCATGGATTACACCACACTAGAAAATTTTTTTTTTATTCCCTTACATAGACACATCACAATGTAAAAGTATACAACATCCAACACAACTCATAGAATATATACACAAAAACAGATGAATGATGCATATTTTTATCGGAAAACAAAAAAAAATTGGTGTTTTATTCACCCATAATGCAACTAGGTCAAAATTAATGTTCCGAAAAAATCCCACAACTTATTGAAATTCAATTCCAGATTTCCATCGATTAGGGGATTGAAAGTCATTTTAAAGAGAGTTTAGGTAATGGATGGATTCCATATTCCTCCCAATAATGATGATATGAAATAGGAATTACATTCTAAACAATTAATTATGGTATCATGGGGAGTCCTAAAACCTCATCCATGTACAATCATTCTTAATAATGTATTTAACTGGACTCCTTGATTTCTATATAATGTTATGAAATCATTATTCAATATATGATCACATATCCTCCCTAATATTGGGGATACATTGTGACCATCACAATATTTGACCTTCCACCAAAAGGATTTAATGATTGTATACATAAGGAAACATGAGAAATCAAGAAAATGTTAGGACATGGAAATGTTTGGTGGCAACTATGTGTCATAAATGTTACATATACAAACCAACTGTTATCATACTTGTTCAACACATCAACAATACTACTACTCATCATCTGATGCTGCATCGTCACCCTCTCCACCTTCATCTCCACCACCTGCTGCCACCTGTAAGAACATTATATTGAAAATTAAATATTGTTGCATATTTATAATAAAAATTAAAACCAATAAAAGTTTGAAAACTAAATGATTTTGATTTTTTTGTGATTTACCTGCTCACCACTACCCGATGCACTACCACCGGGGGCATATCTGCTCATATGCTGACGTATTTCAAGCAACTCTTTCTGCAAATCAGATATCTGATTCCCCTGCTGGTGAACTGTGTTTCGTAGAGCAGACATCTCCCTCTGAGCATCTTCAGGTATGAAATGACAATAACCAGGAGTAGATGAGGTCGAAATCCCTGATGGCATGCGAAAGACATCAGATGGTACAGGTCCCAAACCCATCCCACGCACTCTACCAGGATGCTCCTTCCCAAGGACTTGACCAACTAGGTCATCCTGGGAGACTGAGTAGGATTTCCCAGGATTGGCATCCCATATTTCTTTAATTTTTACCTATAAATCAAATATCAATATATATTAACACAGTAAAAACTAATATTAAGTTATTAAAATAAATAATTGACTTCATACGCCAACTTCTCTGGCAGGTTCATTAACAAAACTTCCATCTGTTTTTTTATGAACATCCAGCCACAGTTCTGTTCGGGATGCTTCATGCCCTAAACTCTGTGACTGCATTAAACAAAGATAAATCATCAATCAAATATTTTAAATAGATAATATTATCTTATAAATATTTAAACTAATTAAAATATTACCAATGACATTCGGCTTCTTGAAAAGCTTTTTGAACCCGCAGTGTGCGGGATTACCTGCTTCGCCCGGTTTGAAGCATTCTTTCTTGAGAGATCCTGAAATAAATAAAATTAAATTTAATAGTATTGTATTCAATGTCTATCTCCTCTTCATGTACATGTATAAATGTAAAATGAGGATAATATAATAATATATATTTCAATACCATTCGCTTCTCATCACGATGTCTATCGACAAAAACCTTCCACTGTTCTTTCGGTACCCCACTGGGTATCTTCTCATACATCTGTTGCACGGTCAACGAAGAATCGTTGACATCACACCACAACCTCCATTTGAAATCTTTCCATTTTTTTCCAAGATTTTTCAATGTCCACTTCCGTGCTATCACATCAGCAACGGTAAAGTGGAAGAACATCTGTATACAAGAATTCATTTTGAATATATTAGTAAAATGAAATTCAATTAAACCATAAAGTAATAAAATTACCTTTATCTGAGAATCATAAACTTCATTTTTCCAGTTTGGAGGCATATGCCTCCAATCATCATACGAAATAGGCAGGGAAACGGGCTCCGCTGCCAGCTGACCTATAATCTGACCAAGTAAACCTGCAGCGTCATCCGTCGGGACCCCATAAGAATCAAATGGCACCACTATCTTGTTGCCATGCATGTTCCAAACATCAGAACTTTTTATGTCTCTTTACACGGTTTCATTGTCTTCATATGCAATGAGAAAACAATTACTATAAACAAAATGCAATAAATTTATTTAATTGAAATTTGTACTTATGACTGCGACCCTCCAGAATGTCCGTGATGAACTGGAGGGGGCGTGTCGCTGCCCCGCTGCTGAAGCTCCTGTAGGGGGAGGCGATGACTCATCCTCTAATGAGGCATCCACTGATGGTGTCAGAGATGGTGCAGGGGGAGATGATGCCGTGGGGACAGACGGATCGTCATCTGTCGCAGAAGAAGAAGGAATAGTGTACCGCTTTTTCCTTGGCATTCATGTCATTTAATCAAATAAAATTAAGTTCAGAATATATATTTCAAAAAAATTATGCAGAAAAAAAATTAAAAATGATAATAGATGCCCAGTATTAACAAACAAAATATATATAACAATGATAATGAATGACTACAGAAATGAAACAAGTAGTTGCTGAATGAATAAATAATTGTACATACAATCATTTTCCCCTTCAATCATGTTGGTTTCCTGCTCCATTACTTCATCCACTTCATTCATCCTTTCTAGAACAATATTTTCAATATCATGATGGACAAATAATTCTGCTTCCTGTTGTTGATGAAATTCAATTGTAGAGGTCAAATCTTCCACTTCATCACCCATATCATACAAATCTCTTTGTATTACGTGAGTAACTACACTCCACCCTTCATCCACAACATCATTCACATAATATACCATTTTTCCTGCGATGCTAAGATATATGGATCATGCAGTTCACGATCACCAACATCCATCAAGCGAGAGAAGTTTACAGAAGTAAATTGCAAGGAATCTCTTTTAACACCTCTGATAAAATCGACCCATTTGCATTTGAATAAAACAACAGAAAAATGCCCGTGGTAGTTTAATTCAATAATATCATGCAGCTTTCCATAGTATTCCACTTCAGCAAATGTAAAAATACCACTATTCTGTGTTTTCAAACCCACTTCTCGATCTACTGTATGAAATCTAAAACCATTCACATTATAAGCGTTGAACTTTCTAACTTGTTTTATAGGAACTCTAGCAAGAAACTTCAAATCTTCTGAAAAGTCAGCTCGAGTATCAGTATTCATGATCTGAAAAAAAAATTAATAGATTTTCAAATTGTATGTGTCAAAGTAATATTCGTATTTATTGCAATATTTATAAACTTACATGTCGTGCAAACCATTCTACCAGCTCTTTATTCACAGCTTTCGTTATATCTTTTTCATTTCGTGTTCGGCTTCTCATTCGTCTCTTTGTTTGTATCCTCAACTCTTCAATAAATGGATATGCAATTTCACTATTCAGCAGCACATATCTATGTGCCTGTAATAATTCCAATTCTGTTAGTGTCGCGTATGAGGTCCTCCCAACTGATCGGCCAATAGTAGGAAATATTTTTGATTTCTGATGCATTTGAGATTGAGTTGATGTGTCTTCAACACGTCAAACTTGAGTAAATCTTGTCTCAATATCATCCAAATATCTGGAACAAAAGGTGAGACACTCCTCGGCCAAATAGCCTTCAGCAATAGAGCCTTCTGGTTGAGCTTTATTTCTCATGTATGCTTTCAAATTCCCAAGATATCTGTGAAAAAAAAATAATATTATGCATTTATTTAAATGCAAAATTTTTTTTACTTAACTAGAAATATATAAATTAAATACCTCTCAATTGGATACATCCATCGATAATTAACGGGGCCTCCTAATTTAGCTTCGTCAACCAAATGCACAGTTAAATGCATCATGATAGTAAAAAACGATGGAGGGAAGATCATCTCCATTGCACAAAGGGTCAATACAAACCTCTCCTGTAGGTTGTCAAGCAGAAATGGATGTAGAGCTTTCTCACATAACTGTCTGAAAAATGTGCAGAAATGGAGTACAACATCAGTAACTTTTTCAGGTAATAATGTACGCAATGCCAATGGTAGTAACTGTTGTAACAAAACATGTGAATCGTGACTTTTCAATCCATATAACTTACGATTCTTCAAGTCAACACACCTCGAGATGTTACTAGAATACCCATCAGATACCTTCACATTCTTTAAAATTTGAAGGAACGTATCTTTATCCCTATTTTTCAATGAAAAAATGGCCGGAGCATACTTTTCATTCTCATCTGGCCATAGATCACGTTTTATGTTCATTACTTGTAAGTCTTTGCGAGCATTGAGATGATCCTTCGACATTCCATGCTCATTAAGTAATGTGAAAATCAAATTATCACATAAATTATTCTCAATATGCATCACATCAAGATTGTGGCGCAATGAATTAAATTCCCAATACGGAAGTTTGAAGAATATACTTTTTTTCTTCCATTGTTGCGTTCTGATTTCACTTGACGATGCACTTCGCACTCGTTTTCCGCTATCATTCAAATGATGAACCTTCCCAAATTCTGTTTTAACATTTTCAAGCTGTGTCAATATTTCAGAACCGGTTAACAACTTTGGAGGTGGTCTACGATCAATGCAACCATTAAATTTTGATTTTTTCAGCTGAAATCTATGAGATGCATCAAGAAATCATTGATGGCACAAGAAGCACCATTTTCTACTGTGAGGTAGCCGTTTGGGCTTGAAATCAAAGTTACAAACGGGACAAGACAAACCCGTATAAGTGTTCCAACCAGATAAATTCCCAAGCCCAAGGAAGTCACTAATGGTCCACATTAAAGCAGCATGCATTTTAAACATTGTTTTAGAAGAAACATCAAATGTATCAACACCGTTGCTCCATAACTCCTGCAATTCTTCAGTCAAAGGCTACAGGTATACATCAATATCATTTCCAGGCATTTGTTTTCCAGGAATAATCATCGAAATGATAAAAGATGTTTGTTGCACACACATCCACGGAGGCAGATTATAAGGGATCAAAACAACTGGCCAAATGCTATAACTCGTACTCAAAGTCCCAAATGGGTTGAATCAATCGGCAGCCAATCCCAATCGAACATTCCTAGGATCGGATGAGAAATCTGGATGTAATGAATCAAATGTCTTCCACGATTGGGAATCTCGTGGATGTCTCATTAACCCATCATTGTTATTATCTACAGCATGCCACTTCATGTGTTCTGCGGTTTTTGATGACATGAATAATCTTTGCAATCGAGGCTTCAAAGGAAAGTAACGCAAAACTTTTGCAGTTGTGTTCCTTTTCTTCTTCTCCGTGAAATTATGTTCAGTCATACTTCCAACATCACCCTTTGACTGCCATCTAGAAGAAGAACATTTCTTACAATTCTGTCTACTTGAATCCTCTCCCCAGTAAAGCATACAATCATTGGGACACGCATGTATTTTTTGTATAATTCAGACCAAGCTTGTTAACAACATTTTTCATATCATAAAACGATTCTGGGATTTTTTCTTCAGGAAATGCATCACGAATCAATTCCAATAACATGGACATTGCCTTATTGGTAATTCCACATAGACATTTGATATGGTACAACTTCAGTAGAAAGGAAAGCTTTGAATATTTCAAACACCCACTATACAACTCTTGATTTCCATCGTCAACTAAATCATGAAATGCATTTTCCTCACTAAAGTTTTCCCTTACATTTGGCTCCACAGAATCAATAGGATCCAATGATATGTTACAATCTTGATCTGCTTGTGTTACAGACTCAGAAACATCACTTTTCACGTTGCAATTTGTAGAACCCTCTTCTGGTTGTTCTGATATGTTTTGATGCTCATAGTGGTGTCTTGCAGTGCCGAATGCATCATTTATGAGGTTTTTCATTTCATTTTCCATTGTCGAAGAACTTGGGACCTCATTCTGTGGATTAACATCAGTCCTCAATCTTTCTGTATTGTTTGATTCTCCATGCCAAATCCAACACAAATATTGCTCAGGGAATTGCTTCAGGATTAAATCTTCATAAACTTCATCTCTCTTCAACCATGTTCTAAATTTACATTTAGGACATGGACATCTTATTCTCCCTTCAACGGATCGATTAGAAATTGCAAAATCTAAAAACCCATTCAAACCCTTAACATATTAGGATGCGTTCCTCGGTAATGTGATCCAGCTTTTATCCATGAATATCACAATGTGCCTACACAAAATATACGATAGTGTAAGATTACAGAAACATAATATAATAAAGATGAACCATTGACCATAATGTATGCATAATATAATAAAGATGATTCATTGACCACATTTACCATTTCATACCAACTGAACAAGTCTGGTCCATAAGAGACAGCGTCAACACCTCATTGAGGAGCAATAAGAATATCGGGATACACACTTATCATAACACCATCGATCACAAATTTATGTTGCCTCAAACAACACCCCTTTGATGTGTGATCGAAACTGATCATAATGCATTTTAAATCAAGTTAACTACATTCACTGAAACCATTTTCACAATGGGTAATGTTTGTTTTATTGTTCTAGGGAAATATAAATGGCCACATTTAAGTAAAATTTAGAATATAATTCATTTAATCATGAGCCCATATAATGTGATCCATAAAAAGGATCCTAGTTATCTTTCTAGGATAACAAAAAATACACATCATTGTAAGCGTCCATCAAAGGTGATCCATATGATGAAGCCTTTGTATCACTTTCGGCATGGTGTAAAGCCTGAACTTTTGAGATCTTACCATGTATATCATATAGGGGTCTGATTGTCTCTTGTGGAATGGTATAAAAATCTATCCCTAAAGAAGGTCACTCATCCAGAGAATCAGGATCACTCCTTGGTAGATATGTAATATGCCTCATTTTCCAGTATAGGGCATTTTATAAAAGAATCAAAATATCACTATTGGGGTATTCATAAAACAAGTAACCTATGAGTCCATTCATGGAGTTCAATATATGGAACCAAAGTATATCTCAAGGAATACATAACTAATTTGATAATTTAATTCCAACAAATATAAGAATTTTCATGTTTAAAAGCATCCCACATCACAAGTCATGCATATGTTAGATGCCCATTTCCATGTTACTTTTCAATTATAAAATAATAAGGTCAATGTACTTAAGTATTTCAATTATAATAATTTGAATAATATTAATAATAGTGAATGGAAATTAAATTTCCATTCCAATATCATTCCACTTGCCTATATTTCCATTCCAATATCATTCCACTTGCCTATATTTCCATGTACATAATAAAGTATTAGGGTCCAGGTGAACATTCATAAATAGTAAACACACTATATGAACATTGTATAATTTAGGCCATGCTATCATTCGTGACACAAAAAATTATTTAGTTCCTTCAATAAAAGGTATTAAAACCCCACTTAATTGATTGTTTGGTCATTATGGAATAACATATTGGAGTGATATTCCCATTAAAATTTCATTAATCAGCATGTTTTCATTTTATAAGATTGCACACCTCCGCATGATTTTTTTTAGAAAATAATTGGTTACATAAAATAATTCAAGGAATGCACACTTAAGTTGTGGTAAAAATTTGAGGCCTAAAACCATCAATGATTCTAATTTAATATACAATGGACAATGAAATTAGGGAATTAGATTCATTATATTATACTATAATAGACATAAACCTCAAAAAATGAATTTTTATGTGTTCAATGGTTTTTATTTACATTATGAATCTCAATTTAGGATACGTATTTCCTGCCAAATTAAATGATAAAAAACACTTCAAAATTTTGAACTAGTAAAAAACACAAGATGATACAATCTCTCCGCCTTAAAAATTATGGTCCCTGAGAATCCTTGAGGAATATATGGAAAAAAAATCCTACATACTTATGTGATAAATATTTATTCAAATAGGCATGTTGTACATCCAGATGCACAACCCTCCACAAAGAATACCCTAGGCATACGATACATGAGAAATTAAAAATCAATAAAAATCTTGTATTCCTAACTGAAACATAGAGACTATGAATTACCAATTATTTAAAACGGAAGATTTGATCATTTAATACTATCATTAATAATTCAACCTTTGTTTCTTCTTAACATAAGAACTAGTATTTAAATTCCAATTCTGATTCACAGTATCTCTACTATTAGAACATTCTAATGAACAAACCCTTTTAGAATTACAAATATGCCTTTGGCATGGTTATATAAAATATGTAATGGTCTATTTCAAATCAACCTCATTTAGATTTGTTAATACTACTTTTTATAAAAAAACATGGTTGATTCACACTCTACTCACCTCAACTTAACAGTGCTCCATGAAAAAGTTCCTCAATGATAGAAATTAATGAAGAGATAAGAAATATGTTGATCCATAGCTAGATGATAATTTAAAAAAACACTCATCATAAATAGAAAACACATTTCATCTAGAAATGTGATGCCGCCTCCTCCGGTACAATATTTATACATCAAACTTATCCACTAGAACTCATACCCAACTTCTAGTGATGTCCCGAGCTAAAAATTTCACTTATGTTTTCATGTCACAATACAAACATGGAAATATTTTAAATCCAGTACACATCGATTCTCTCCATTAAAACAACCCATCCAAGCACAAGATGAAGTTCTCTATATTGATTATAACCAACTTCACCCAACCATGCATGTTAAGAACAAACAAACTAGCTATTTTTTGACACTTTTAAAGAAGCTCAATTTCACCAGTTGACACATAGTCTCTTTCTGAACATGATGCATCGCTACTAGGGAATTATATAATTAATTAAGAATAACCAAATGAGTTCCAATTCAGCAGTCAATTCATCTAGCAGTTTATTAATCAGTATGTCATTTCAATGATGTGTTGTCTAGAAAACACTAATACTTTTTACAAACTAACCAGATATAAGTCATTCAAAAACATCACTGACCATTTCAAAAATTTTCATTCACTATTTCCTCCATTTTCTAAGAGGATACACTAAAACCATTTCAAAATGACTCTCCCCACCATAGTAGTTTCCAAGTTATTTCTTACTATCAAAGGGAACCCATCCACCAGAACACACTCCATCGACCACTTATCCTTTTTTGTGGACATGGAAAACATGAGTTTACCGATATCCAATTGGAAAAGGGACATCACCTACCCTCATATAATCACTCTAAATCACATTCATGTTTTATGTATGCATGATTCTCCACAAATAAATTCTCACGCACACCATTAGCATCAGGAATGAAAACCAAAAAAACATATCAGCTTTTAAACATACCATGATGTGAGAATGCATAAACATATAAAAATGAGAATTACATGATAATAACACCAATAATATGGTTAAACAACATATGAACATCCATAAAACTCACTTTGGGGCTGAGGTCGAAGTGAGAAAGGTCCTCGGGAGAAGGGGGTCACGGGTTGCCGGTCGCAGGCACCGCCGGAGGAGGTCGTAGGGTCGCCGGAGGAGGTCGCGGGGTCGCCGGAGGAGGTCGCGGGATCGCCGGGGGGTCGCGGGGGGCTACGGGCGAGGGTTGCAGGGAAACGAGGGTCGGGGTAGGGAAGGGTCGGGGTATTTTAAAAAAAACAAAGGTTTAGCGGTGGTTTATTAAAAACCGCCGCGAAACGTATTTCGGAAAACGTTTAGCGGCGGTTTTCTGAACCGCTGCCACAAAACCGCCGCTAAACACTGTTTATTTTGTAGTGGGTGAGTCACCTGAAATTGGTCCCTAAAAAGGGAGGTATCACTATGGTATCTAACGACAAGAATGAGCTCATCCCCACTCGCACAGTCATGGGATGGAGATCTGTGTCGATTTCAAGAAGCTAAATGACGCCACCAGGAAGGATCATTTTCCCCTTCCCTTGATGGATCAGATATTAGAAAGTCTGGAAGGGAAAGAATATTACTGCTTCTTCGATGGCTACTCAGGCTATAATCAGATCTCCATTTCCCCAGAGAATCAAGACAAGAGCACCTTCCCTTGCCCATATGGTACGTTTTCCTACCGAAGGATGTCTTTCGGTATGTGCAACGCTCCCGCCACATTCCTGTGATGCATTCTGGTTGTTTTTCACGACATGGCAGAACAAATCCTGGAAGTTTTCATGTATGATTTTTTCATTTACGGGAAGTCATTTACCACTATTTTGCAGCACCTAGAGCTGGTATTGGTGATATGTGAAAACACTAACCTAGTTTTGAACTGGGAAAAGTGTCATTTTATGGTGAAAGTGGCATAGTCCTTGTCCATAGGATTTCAGAAAAGGGGATAGAGGTGGTTTAGGAGAAAATAGAATTAATATCATGAATTCCCATTCCAACTTCTATTAGATCCATCTGCAACTTCCTAGGACATGTAGGTTTTTACAGGCGGTTTTTCCAGGATTTCTCGAAGATAGCCCAACCCCTAACCAACCTCCTGACTAAGGATGCTATTTTCAAAGTCAATGATGCATGTACCATATCTTTTAAGCATCTCAAGAAGTTCCTGGTCGAAGATCCAGTTATGATTACCCCATACTGGGAGGCACATTTTGAAGTAATGTGCAATGTCAGTGACTATGCGGTGGGAGCTGTCCTGGGTCAGTGGCTGGATCAAATCTTCTAACCCATCTACTATGCCAGCAGGACACTCAATTAGGCCCAACTAAACTACACTACTACAGTGAAGGAGATGCTGGCAGTGGTATTTTCCTTTGACAGGTTTCATTCTTACCTTGTGCTGTTTGATGTTATTGTTTATACTGACCATGCAACACTTAAGTACCTATTAAACAAGAAGTATGCAAATCCTCAATTAGTCTGATGGGTCCTCCTCTTACAACAATTTGATTTAGATATATGAGATAAAAAGGTGAGTGAGAATATGGTTTTTGTTCATTTATCCCTTCTAGAGCTACCACACTTGGAGAAGGAAGAGGATCGAGAGATAATGGAGGATTTTTTTTTGTTGAGAATCTCTTTTCAATTATTGAATCCCCTAGGCCCTGTTTTGCTGATATTGCTAAATTTTTAGTTAGAGGTTCCATCCACCCCGACCTCTCCTTCTAGTATAAGAAAATATCCCTCTCTGATGTTAAGCGTTACTTCTGGGAAGACCCAATCCTCATTCGATTCTGTAGAGATGGGGTGATCCGACGATGCATCCTAGAGACAGAGATTCAAGGGGTCCTGGAATTGTTTCATGCATCACCCGTTGGAGGACATCATGGGTCGGATCGTACCATAGTGAAGATTCTGCAATCTAATTTTTTCAGGCCCACTGTGCATAAAGATTCTCGATCCTTCATTGCTTGTTGTGATCCATGCCAACATATAGGTAATATGGGACGTAGAGCCGAGATGCCCCAGCACCCCATCATGGAGGTCGAGATCTTTGACGTCTGGGGAATCGAATTCATGGGACCATTTCCCCCTTCTTTCGGAAAAACCTACATCCTCGTCTTTGTTGACTACATCTCCAAATGTGTGGAATCCACTACTACAACACACGACATAGCTAAGGTAGTCGTGTCCTTTTTAAAGAAGCACCTTTTTAGCAGGTTCGACATTCCTCATGTCTTGATCAGTGACAGGGGGACTCACTTTGACAATGCATTAATGAAAGGAGTGCTGTCTAAATATATGGTAAAGCATCACATGGGTACACCATACAATCCCAAATCAAGTGGAAAGGTGGAGCTCTCTAACTGTGAGCTCAAACAAATTTTGGAGAAAACAGTGAATACCTCACAGAAAGACTGGTCCAAAAAGCTTGACGAAGCTTTGTGGGCCTATCGCACAGCCTTGAAGACACCACTGGGGATATAACCATTTCACATCGTCTATATAAAACCATGCCATATACCAATGGAACTGGAATGCAAATCATATTGGGCTGTCAAGTCCCTAAATTTTTATCTGAAGTCAGTTACAGAGAGGTGAAAGTTCCAACTATCGGAACTCAATGAAATCAAAAGGGAGGCATATGAGAATGCTAAATTGTACAAGGAGAATACAAAACCCACCCACCTACAGATGATTTCTCAAAAAATATTTCCACCTGGTGATCTGGTACTTCTATTCAACTCTCTTCTTCACCTATTCCCATGAAAACTCAAGTCGAGGTGGTCAGGACGGTTCCATGTCATAGGAGTATTCCCCCATTGATCGGTGGAAATTGATAAGGAGAATTGTCAACTGTTCAAGGTGAACAGCCAACGACTGAAGATTTACCATCACATGGAAGATACAGTGGGAACAATCTCCACCACCCCTCTTAGGTAAGAAAAGGTATGTCAGTCGAGCCAACAACCTAAAACAGAGGCGCTTCCTGGGAGTCAACCCAGAGGTTACACGTCGTGTCCCACTTATACACACGGCATGTACATATCTTTATCGTTTTTAATCTTAAATAGTAATAATATATAGAGTGACTAATAAATAAATAAATATGACATTGCTGCCAATGGTAAGGTCAATATATTTTATCTGAGTCGTCCTCGGTTCGAATCCTCCCGACCTAACTTCATCGCGGGGTTCCTCCTTTTTATATTTTCTTACACGACATGTGTATTAAATTATATATATATATATATATATATATTCTTATAAGAAAACCAATGATGGGTATGGGTCGGTTGTCCAAGATTTAAACCAATATTCTAAAAGACTTGGGTTCGAATCCTGACAACCGCCCCATTTCCATCATTTACCCTTTTAATAAAACCACATAGCGTGTCTTCCAAAATATGACATGTGTGCCCTATTTTCTTTCTAAAACCTAAAATATGAAAACACTTTTCTATATAAAGTAATTCATGTGGATGAAGTTGGGATATTGGAAAATTCTTGGCCCTAGATCCGAAAGAACTGGGTTCAAACTCGACTAATATCTATGCTTCATCCCCTTCTTTTATAATTAAAAACCACACACCATGAATTTCTTTCTTCCCATGTGTATAGGCTGTATAGATTAAATGTATAGAAATAAAAAATATAGGAATCAGTATAACCTTCTCTCTAGTGGTTGAGGGATTCTTTTCGGAATAACCGATCGTCGGTTCGAACCAAACCCAGATCAATGGACCAAAGGATGTTCTTCTCTTTTTACAATTTTTAAACACACGACGTGTATTTTCCCACTACATTATGTGTATAGTTTTATTTTTAATTTCTGTATATACATATATATACCTATTTTTACTTTAATTATTTTATTTAATTAATATTAATTATTATATAGTTTTTTATATTAATTATACATATATATGTTTAAAAAATCGGGATACATGGCATGTAGTCTAGAAGTACACGTCGTGTACCTCAGCTATATAAGCCGCGGGCCAGCCGACATCAGCCCGCATCGCACGGCTCCCGCTTTCTTCCCTACTTCCCATTTTCTTCTCCCGAACGCCACCCCACCTCGCATTTCTGGATCCTTTGATTTGGTTTGATTCATGTTATGACTCTTATTACATTTTGATCCTCGGTCCAGGTACGACCTTCTACACCCTCTATTTTAAATTTTTAGACACGTTTAGGGTGTTTTTGGATCTACCAACCATTCAGCTTCTGTGGTACAGGACCACTAATTGAAGAACACATGTCGTGTACTTTCGTACACAACCACGCACAAAATACTTCGCAATTTTAGTATACATGGTGTCTATGTTCGGTACACACCATGTACTTTCCCTAATCGTGCCCGAGTACCCTTTTCACACGGCCACACACAAAATTTTCATGTACACGGCATGTTTGTTTGGTACACACCGTGTAAATAATTTCATTGGGCCCCTCCATGTGTAGAAATTGACAGGTCCTCTCACCCCATGTTCCCATACACAGCGTGTGTGTTCGGTATACGCCGTGTAGCTTATTTCTTTCACCCGAACCGATGTCTATCCCTCCCACATGGCCATGTTCCTAAAGTAAAGAAAATGCCGTGTGTGTACCATACACAGTATGTACTTTATTCTTTGAACTGATGGAATCATGGCTGTCTCTTTTCTGATATAGGACCATGTCCACTTCATCTACACATGGCGTATATTTTTGGTAGATGTCGTGTACATTTACATGGTATGTCTTCTTCACCCTCAGCGTGTTTATCTAGAGAACACGAGATGCTGCTAATCCTGTACTACATGCCATGTACCCTGGATGTACACGTCGTTTACTTTTATTTTTCAGATTTCTCACTTTTTCTATGTTTTATTTTGTTTCCTTTTTCTTTTTTTTCTATTTATTTCTTTTTTAGGTTATGGAAAATCACGATCCTTCCCAGGGGAAGGGGCTGGCCTCTACCACAGAGGGAGAGAGGCACATTTTTTGGCGGATTCGACTCAAACCTCTGACACAGCCAGACCCAGATGCTACAGTCTACGAGCTCCCTCCATTTTCCACACTTCCACCCCCAATACCTCCACCAATGCTGGTCTGAGCACCATCCTTCCTTCCCTCCCAGCTGCTACTCCACCTGAGATATCATCTTCCAGAGCAAGAACTTCATCGACTGCCCCATACAGTGACCCTTCACCTTCTGCAGTCGATCCACCCCCAGAGCCAGCTCCTGCTATTGCACCTCCACCTGGGCCGGGACCTGCAGGTGTTCCCTATCCCGGCATGGTGTTCCCGATCACTGATCTGTCACATGAAAGAGTTTGGAACTTTTCTCGCCGTCTGATTCTGATCAGCAGCCTCTACCTCGGTAGCACTATTCCTCAAAATCTCGACATATAGGGAGAGTTATAGGATCTCTTTTCCCACACTCCACTTATCTCTATTTTCCATGTCATCACTCCTATCTTCAGAAATTTATTTTTGGAGTTCGCGGCCTCTTTCGAGTTTGACAGAACTGAGTACCGGGAGACACCTTGTGATGTGGTTCATGTGGTTCGGTTCCGACTGGGCGGCCAATGATTTTCCCTCACCATGACAGAGTTTGGCTGAGGGTCTAGTTTCTATCCCCATCCTATTACCCCACCCCCTATTTCCACCATGACCAAACCTGAGTGCTCTGAGCTCATGGATATGTGGTAGGAGATTGTTGGGCCTACCCACCGCTATACGCCAACCTCACAGAAGAGCACCCTTATCATCGACCCCATCCTTTGTTTTACACATCAGTGCTTCAGTGCCATTCTTGTCCCCCTCCATGAGGATATGGGGGTCATGACCGGTCATGACATGGACCTCCTTACCTATGTCATCTGGAAGGACTACCCGGACCTCCCATACTTAGCCACATCCTATTTACATTCTATGTTTACCGGCTGTCAGGGAAACCTAAACGTTGGGTTTTACGCCAATAACCTCGTCCACCACCTTGCGGTTTTCAAGCCTTCCTTACCCCATGACCTGTTAGGTTCCCCCCAGTAGATGGAATTTCTCATGATTATTCGCATGGGAATGGTCCGGGAGTAGGGGGTTCCTACATCCTTGCCCAGGCTCACCCCCACCCACCTGCTGACCCTCCTTTCCCAGCTGATTCACCTGAACCTCCCTCCCCCCACCAATTTTCCCACCCCACCCACTTCCGACTGACCCCATTTCTTCTGGATTTCCTTCTTCTATCCCACCACCAGCCCCACCTACCCTCGCACCCTCGGTCGATCTCGCCCTTTCTCCCCTCCTGGCTGTGATGGAGAAACATTTGGTACGTATCGATAGCCTCCAGAGTCACATGGAGTAGTGGTTTGAGATTATTGTTTAGAATCTAGGTATTCCATTGCCTCTGTCACCTACCTCTCCCTCTGTTATTGGCCCTTCTGCTACTGTTGTGCCGCTCTTCACTGCACTGACCACAGATTCCATTATGCTCTCTACTATAGGCCCAGGTGCTGCTGCTGCTACTGCTTCCACCACCACTGTTTCCAGTCCAGGGGGGATGCTGACCTTCCTTTAACAGTTCCAGTACCTACAGCTCTTACTTCTCCAACTTCCATTCTCGGTGCTGAGTCCGAGCCTCTAGCTTACACGGCTCCTGCACCATCTCTACCGGTCGACTCTGTACTGGTTGATGCCTTTTCTGAGGCAACCCCTTGACTGGTTTTGGGACACCTGATTTTCATTATATATATATATATATATATTTGGTATCATGTGCCTATGTTTCTTACTCCTACCTGCAGTGTTCATTTTTATTTCCCCCTCAAAGGTGCTCTGGCACAATTTGGGCTGTGATTTTCCATCACATACCATTTTCCTTTTCTTAGAGACGAGGGGAGTATTCTTTTTTTCCTTTGATTTCTTTTCTTTCTTTGTTTCCTTCATTCCTTACTTCCCCCCAGTCTGGTCCACTATTGTGTCCCCACCTCCACTTGTTCTTATTTTTGGGCACTTGGTGGACCCCATACGATATTAAGTATGGGGGTTGTCTATCAAATTCTTCAGTATTTTACCTTTTTAGATTCTAGGATACATCATTATGAGAAGATATGTTTGAAAACGTGAATAAATTTTTGGTTAATCGTATTTTTACATAATGAAGCTGTAAGTGGGAATTTTTTAAAAACATTTTGCATGCTTATTTTGATTCGTAGGTATTTTAAAATTATTGCTGTATAATTTAAATTACAAACCTGTAATCCTAGGATAATTACATCGATTAAACTTAACAATTAATTTCCAAGTCATGACCTGATTGTCTCTTTATTTTTTTTCACTCTTGAGTGATAATCTAAACCCCATTGTCATATTATTTATAATACCCTCATTCTTGAGAGACTCTAAGAATATACTTAACTTCCATAATATTGAAATTTTCTTTTCGAAACATGACGAATTTTTGAATTACATTAAAATGATTAAGGCATAAGACTGTTAACCTCTTTATCATGAGACTACCCTACATATTATCTTTGTGAAGCCCATAGAGACCATGAATAGCCTTTATAGGAAGCCATATTACAAGCCTATTTCCCTTCCTACCCTAATTCTTTTATGATTTTTCATAAATATTCATTTCAGCACATAAGAAGGGATTGGAAACACATGGTATGAATTCGTGAATTGTCGAGAAATGATGTATGGGGGAGAACCTCTTGATCATTTGGGGTGAAAAGAGTTCCAAACCTCTATTTGGGAAATATAGAAAGGTTCCCTCTATTTGAAAAAAAGGTACAAACAAAGGGGCCTTATACACATTTGTTGGATTGTGACTCATACTTAGCTAAAAGAGATGTTGGAGATGAGATCATTTGATAAAACTTGTTAAGGAAGTTTTTACATTGAGTTTAATTTTGAATATCATCTAATGTTATTTAAGAGTTTAGCATCCCTTTTAAAGACTCAGAGTTATTTTTCACATCTTTAACTACCAACCTGTAGCCACAGAAACATCTAATCCTTATTGAAAAGACCTCATGATTTTGGTAAATTAAATTTTTTAAAGTGGAGAACTAGATTTCTTGAAAACCTATGGATAGATTGTATATATATTTGATTGATCATAAATTTGTTTAAAAAACATCTTGAGTGTTGAGAATATCTTTGGTGAGATAAATCATCAAGTGGCTTGCTTATTTTTGAAATATTGAAACATGTGTTAAAAGAGGGTGAAAGTAGTTAATTGAATTATATATGAGGCATGATTAGAATATCTCCAGGATGGAAACTTATTTTTATTCCTTTTGAAATTTTCTCCTATGAATTATTATTTATATTTATCATTAACTAATGTCCTTCCTTTTACAATAAAGATTATATTAATTAGAAGTTGAAATTTTCTTGAGGGAAAGAAAATAACTATGTATGGGGGAGTTTATTACTCCTGATTTGTGTATACATTTTCATATAATTTACAGAAGAATAAGAACAAGTTTTCATCATTTTCCTACTGCATAGTGGAAAAATACTTACAAATACTTTTTTTTGGTGATCTTGTTCATTTTCAGAAGGTTTTTGGCTAATGCACAAAAAGGAGGAAAACCGAGCAAAACTTTCCTACTACACGGTGTGTACTAATATACAAGGCATGTAATTTTTTGCTCAGACATAGGTTGACCAGGACAAACCCATTCCAAAGTAACTAAAAGGAAGTACACGCCGTGATCACACTGATACACACCGTGTAAGATATTCTATAAATAGTTGGTGGCTGAGAAGAGTCTACATGCCCATGTGTCCGACCAAAAATGACACTCTGTGTTCTACTTATACACGACATGTACAGGCTTCTAGATGCGGCTTTTTTCACCTGTAAGAGACTATACACCATGTTCGGTGGCGCTACATGTTGTGTACCCTCCACCAACCAACCGTAGATGTCGTGTGAGTCAAAGGTGGCACGTTTGGACACCTACTGAAGAAAAATAGAGCCAAAAATGTGTTGACGGAAGTACACGGTGTGTACTTTTAATACACACCGTGTTATTTATTTTTCTATAAATAGAGGCTTTGCCTCCAAATTTTTAAGGGTCAAACACTTGAATAGAATGGGTAAGTTCTGTTTCCATTCCTCTTGAGCCACTATGGTGCTGCTTCTCCGCTATTCCACCGTCCGACACTTCTCCTCGAGTCTTACTCAATGATCTCATCAGGTATCAATGTTTTTATTTTTATTATGTCATATATGTATAACTAAACACCCCTTGAGTTAGGGTTATGGATTATGAAGGATAATATGTTGTAATAATTTTTTTAGTTCTGTTTGTTCTTTTAAAAATTCTTCTTATTCTTCTTAAGACATATTTACTACTACTGGGAATTCAGAACCGAACAATGCACAAAATTCTCAAGGATCTAAAAGAAGAATAATGATGAACATCTTCATGATCAGTGAAGGTATTTGTTGATTCATAAATAGACTAAAATAAAATAATGAATTGTAAAACTTTGAATACTGAACCAAGGAGTCAATTTCATTGATTCAAAGACAAAATTAACCAGACAAAGGGAATCTTGTCATAATTGAGATCCCGAATGTTGAATTATTATGAATAATACAACCTAATAAAATTTTTGCATGAATCTCTATAATCACCATAGCCCCAATGCACTCTTTTTCAGCCAATCTCATTAAAAACCATTGTTGTTTTATTTTTAATCATTAATCATTATTTTAAGTTATTCAAAGAAATTTCAATAATCCAAAACAAAGAAATGCCCACTCTAAATTCAGAATAATTCAAAAAATTAATTCTAAACTCAATTGAATTCATGCACTCACCAATTTACCTGTGGATAAACCATGCACTTGAGCTATACTATCTTAAGAGTGGGTAATAATAATTTTTAACACCGATAAAATAAATTCAGTAAAGCGACAGACCAATATAAAAAGGATGTTTTGTGTGATATGTGAAAAGGTATTGAGAACAAGAGAATCCAATATATCTTGGTGGGATGACTAGTTCTAGTATGAAAGTGATTTAAAAGTGGAATTTTCAGGTTTAACATATATATATTGATGAATTCAAAAATAGATAAGCTATAATGATGATCAGAGACAACAAGGACATTGGGATGTCCCCTCCTAGTAGATTGTTCATGAGAAAGATATTAGTCATGTTTACTATACCCCATTTCACTGAGGTAAAATGTTCTAGTTTCTCACTCAAACTAGATTACCCCTCATGATTTACCAATGGTTCTCTAATGTGACATAATACTTATGTGATGTGGTTCCATTCCTTGGTATATGGTGGACCTTGAGTGTACTTTATTTTTAATCAAGTTTTCATTTGAGAAATGGTTTCCCTTTAAGTGTTTCCTCTAAAAAATGTATTTCGAAAAATAATTCCTTAAAAATTTTTTTCATTAAAATGATTTCTAAAAAATGTTTCAAAAGCATGGTATGAAAGTTAATATTAATTTATCTTTTTTTGTTGTGGCATGGAATCCTTCTTTTTGGGTGGCATCCTACTAGAATTTTTCTCACACCCTACATACACCTTGGGGTGTAGCCAGACCATTTTTGTATGACCTAGGTAATGGAAGTATGATTTGTGGAGATGTTGGAAACATTGGTTCCTAGTGTTCCACTTATTACAGGTTTGTAGTAGTCGCCTAAGGTGGATTCATTTATAGTTACATGGTGGATTGATATAGTGTAGTTTTTCCCTTTATTTTTAAACCATTTGTGTTTTGTTTAAATTTTCAAAATATTTGAATATAAAAATTACTACACCATGTTTGGCATTGGTTTTTAAGCTATGTCTTGTTTACTTCTATTGGTTTTTTTTCATGTTAAAAAGGGAGAAGTCATTCTCAAATCATTTTTTGATACCTAGGTAATAGTTTCATGCCCGTTAAGATCTAGAACACCCTTCAGGTTATTCAATGAACTGGGTCAGGTGTCAGTTTGGAAGGAGAACTAACCTGGATATTGACATGGCCTACTGAGTATATCTCACACCTTGTTCAGGCGACCATTTGGTAACTGAACTGACTTTATATATTCAGGTAGGGATAAATGGAACTGCCCAGTTTTAGATGCTTGATTAATTATATAATGGTAACTTGGGATGAAAAGACTTTGAATTGGATCTTGATGTTATTAGATTGAATTTTTTTACTTTTTTTAGTACACTTGTATATACATATGACTATATTTTTATATCTCATGATATAGTTATCATTATGTATATAGTGTATATTTTTTATTTCTTATTATTGTTGTCTAAATTAATTAATTCTATTACACTTTTATTCATTATTATACTCATGTTTTTTATTTATCCATTAAATATACCACTATTATACTTTGATTATGAGGGTATAGTCTCCCCACTATACCACCTTAGAAACTCAATACTAGTCATCAGCCTCTAGCATACACGAACGTCCACTTGAGGCCATGTGACTGACGTAGTTAGGTTAATTATGAGGGAATTGGTCTTGAGACATTACATATAATCTCATGTGATGGTATATCAGTGGATCCCTCAATGATTGGATTCAATGAAAATTTGTAAAGACTAACCACTATAATTAGGTTCCAATGTTTTCTTGTTTTGGCTAGATATTATCGATGTTTTTTTTGAAATTTTTCACAACTATATAATTCGCTTACCATGTTAAATATTTAGAAATAAATTATTCTTTGGATAGAATAATGTAATGAAAATTTCATAGAATTTAACAGAACATTAGTCACAACACATGTTATTACATTTCCCTATATTGGAGAAGGGTGTGTGATCTATATTGTTGCATCAAAGAAGGGTATGAGATGTATACTGAAGAAGAATTATATGGTGACAACTTATTCCCCATTCCACTTTGAAGGTTCATGACCAAAATTATCCAAACCATGATTTGGAGTTATCTAGGGTAATTTTTTAATTAAATATATCAAGGTGTTTTACCTATGTAGAAATGTGGGATATATATGTTAAATATAAAAGTTTAAAGTATATATTCACTAAGGAATTGATAAATATTTTCTATAGAGGATGGATGTATGTGATTAAATATTATAACGTCTCAATACATTAACACCTTGGGAAAGTAAACAAATTGGATGATACTCTGAGTTAAAAGGATCATTCTAGATTATCTATGAAAAGGATGAAGACAGATCCTATTTCTAGTTTTAAAAAGGATGGATATAGAAATCATGAAGGGAGGGGATAAATATTATCTTTATCAAATGATTGTTTAACTATCTATCAATGTGATGATTAACCATGTGCATAATGAAGATGTAGATTTAAAAAATTAGGTGATTATTGTTCATTATGTTAAACTTAGTTATAATGTAATGATAATATTCAAGAACCACTTATGGGTCCCATCAGTACCATACATGAAGAAAAGGAAATTGGTTGAGGCTTATAGTTCATCTTTTTCTATTCATCATGGAAGTGAAAATATGTACACTGATATGGAAGAGTATTTGTACTAGTATAACCTAATGATAAATATTGCAGAGTATGCTTCTCAATGCTTAGTATTCCAACAAGTTAATGCTGAGAGACAAAATTACAATGGGATGTTACAACTATTACCCATACTAGAATAGAAATGAGAAAACACAACCATGTAATTTTTCCATCATACTCCCCAAAACATCTATTGGTCACAATGAAATTTTCGTTTTTTTATTTCCTTACAAATTCAGCACCCTGCATTACTATCAGAGAATATTTCTCTCTTTATCATCATTTCCAAATATTCATTAAATAAGTGGTATTTATCATTGAGTATTACATTCTATTATAAATGATTGGGATCCAAGGTTTACCATGAAGATTTGGAAAAGTCATTATAAAGCTCTTGATTCAAAACAGTGTTTCGGTAATACTTTCCATCCTTAGAAAATGGACTGTCTAAGAGAACTATTTAATCCTAAGAGGATATGAAGAGGTTTTATTCTATGTATTTCGATTTTTTGTGGAAAACACGTTCTATGGTTATGTTTTGATACAAAAATATCTTTTAGTCATTATTTTAGTTATCCCCTTATGAATACCTCGCTGTAAATAAGTGTATAACTCCAACTTTCTAGGATGATGTTGGAGAAAGGAAATTATTGGTACTTGCGATAGCTGAGGAAATGGTAGAGAAAGCGTCAGCCATTTAGAATCACATCAAAGAAGATCATAGACAAAAATAATATGCTCGCAATCATTAGTGATGTATGGAATTTGAATTTGGTGAGATTGTATTACTATAAATCTCCAAATGGATTAAGGTTATGAGATTTATAAATAAGGTAAATTTGATCCCCATGTATATTTGTCTCTTTGATATTCATGAACATGTAGTGATAGTAGCATTTCACTTGGAACTTCCACTGATCCTCTCCCAAGTTCATGATGTGTTTAATGTATCTCTCTAAAGGAAGTACATATTTGATCCATCGCATGTACTAATTTCAGATGTGGTACAACTGGATCATGACCATTCCTATTAAGAACAACTGGTAGAAATCTTGGATCATATAGGTAAAGTGTTACAGAATAATTATTCACACTTAGTAAAGTATCTCTGGTGAAATATGAAATTCAAAGATGCTAAAAGGAAAACTGAGGATGTGATGAGAAAGATATATCCCCATTTTTTATTAAATTGATACAATTTTGATGATGAAATTCATTTTATGTAGGGTATAATGTAAGACCCCAATATTTTTTTTGATATATTTCTCTTCAAATTAATTTAATTTCATTGATAACCTATGAATCATGATATAGTATACCATTATAAACTAACAGTTAAATTGATAGAATTAATTGGAAAAACTAAACGTTGAAAATTACGAATAGTATTTTTATATATGTAAAATATATTTATAAATAGGAAATTATTTTTTAGTAAAGTCTTTTTATACTTCAAAAAAATATTTTTTTCTCAAAAATGATTTTTATTACATTTTGTGATCCAATAAGAAAATTAAATTTTTACACTTTCAGAAAATGTATTAAAAAAATATACTTAAATTTTTAAATTAGAATGAAAATATTATCTTAGAGTAAAATGTTTTTAATTTTTTGAAAAGATTGATTTTTTCCTTGAATAGTGAAAAATGTGATCATTATTGAAAACAATCTTTTCATTTAAATAATTTAAACTTTTCCTTTTTGGGTTAAAATGATTTAAAAATTAATATTAATTCATATATATTAATAAAAATCAAATTAAGGACATTATAATTAGTTTTATATTAAATTTTTTGTATACAATATTTTTACACATAATAAAACATTATTTTTGGAATCAACTATTCATCACATTTTTAGGTTTAATTTTAAATTATACTCTTCCATTTCTTTTAATTGAATTTGATAAAATTTTATCCATATTTTTAATAATCATCTTAATATTTGTTAATGAGGATCCTTTCAATTTCAGTCATGATGAATACTAAAAAGAGTAAAAAAATCATTTTGGTTAAGGATAGATGTGTTTATTTGGGGTGTTAAACTAAGATATAAGTGAATGTTTTCCAATTAAACTTGTCTAAATCATATTTTATGGGATCATTTATGGCTAATATTATCCAAAATTTTAATATCTATCCATTTTGAAGCATTTTGGTTAATTTCTAATTTATTATATTTTAATCAATTATGAAATTTAATGTTTATCTACTCCCTCACTTATAAAAGGACACCCGACATTCATTTTGTTACACCAATTTTATCCAAATAGCATGAACAACCCATACAAAATTCTATTATAAAATTCCCTATCAATGAATAATAGTTTTTTTATTCTCAAAATAACATGCTAATGTTCCTTAAGAAAGGATATAAAGGAGGACTACTGAAGAATATGAAATCATCTTACACAGCCATATTCAATTTATTGCTTATTATACCCTCTATAAATATTTTTTATTCATAAAAAAGTAATAAATTCAGTATCTGAATTGTACTATAATTTTATTATGACTATATAACCACAACTATCAACCCTCTAATCCATTAAATGGGAAGTGAAAGTATTGCTCGAGCGTATGTGTGGACTAATACCTCAACATGGTGATACAATTCATCTTATATAATGTTATGTTATAAATATTTGTTATGATAGTTTTAATTTTTATACAATATATTTAAATAATAATAATGTTTCTGGAATTATAGTATCATGTATAACTTTTGATCTTCCAATCGTTGGGAAAACAATACCATCTCTCGTGCGTATGTGTGGACTACAACCCCCATGTTGCGATGTGATACATTTTTAGATTCTTCTTGAAATTTATATTCATAAAGATATATTAAATTAATATATATGATACTTATATATATATATATATGATATGACAATAAAAATTTTGTAGTGGTGAATTATAATTTACCATTCTTTCATTTCATTTGATAAAAAATGAAATCAGTGTTCCTACGTACGTACGACCAACCATTTCTGTGAATGGTTTAACTCATTTTTTATCTCTATATTTTATAGCAGAGTCTAATCATATATATATATAATGAGTATATATGATATTATTATCAAGATTAATATTTTAGATATTATTGAACCATGATCAATGTACCATGAATGGAAATAATATATTGAAATTCCCATTAAAACGATACAATTATCACCCAGGAACAATGATTTTAATAAGAATTATTAAAAAATGAGCATTATAATATTATAAGTAGATTAGATATAATATTATAGGTATGTAAATTATTTGGTTATATAATTATATGAAATTTAAATTTATTATATTAGAGGCTAGTCCCCTTTTAAAAAAAGTGATAATTTAGGAAATAGTTTTATATTACAACCTCATTATTTATTAGTTTTATTTATGATTATGTTTTTAATGATAAAATTTCATGATAAACCTCTCAAGAATATTATTAATTTTCATATCACCTATTTATTTTTATATATCACAAGTTTTACTTTAATTTTCCTCTATTTATGCAATGAAGAGAGTGAAATAATATTTTTAATGAAATTTGACTTAATTTCTCTCTTTAGTCGAAAATAATTTTTCTTCCATTTTTGTGTTTTCTAAAAATGATCTAATGAATTTTTTACTATTACCACGTGATTTTTTAATGTCTTTTTCAAACATGTTTTAATTTAAAAAAATGGTTTAAAAGGAATATTCTTATCATTTTCATAATAAAGAACTTTTTACCTTTAATAAAAAAATATATAAATGAAATCATTATATTAACATACACAACATGAATGGAATTTACCACCATCATGATCTCTAAATGTATTAAATATTCCTATATAAGTTTCTATAGTTCTATTTAAATAAAAAAATACTTAATTTTTAGAAACTTTTTAGATTTTCAATAAGTGATTTCGATGTTAAATTTTGATTTTCTTCAAGTAATGTTACTGTGTTCTTTTAAAGTCATTTTTCATACATGATAATTCCCTTTAATATTAATTTATCATGAATGTGGTTATTATATAATGAAACCATTGTAACGTCCTGACCCAGGTCACCCCTGAACCGGTGGCCAGACCGATCGCCATGTGACCTCAAGCGTGTCTCCCCTTACACCAGAGGCTGCCGACTAGCAACGAGGGTCTAAGGATAGTCAGTGGGGAGACTATACCCTCATATTAGTTTTCAAAAATAGATATAGGAAATAAGTAGCAGAAATGGTCAAATAATGATAATGTAGTGGAAAACATATTTTATAAATCTTGTTCAAAACAAATGGCCAACACCAAATTATATAGAAGATACATGGATGACATTCTAATGATAGTAAAGTAGAAAATAGTGAACAAAATAGTATTATTTACATTGCAATGTAGAAATAATTAAATAATGACTCAAAGCCCCAAGGGAGACCTCCTCAAGAATCCCGAGCCTCCGTTCAGTCCTCTGCTCCTAACTCCTATGTAAATGAAAACAACATAGTCCTGCAACCAAACAGAATCTACTTGGGTACCCAGTGCAATGGCGTCCCAAGTAGGGTGTGAGATATAAATCTTAGTAGGACGGGACCATCAGTGTCTACCCCAAATCCATACATTTAATAAATAATTTATAACACGTGAAGGCATGCATAAAATAAAGTAAGCAGTAAAAAGTAACTATATACTCAAGTACCTGCTTTAGCCCGCAGCTAGTGTCTGAACCTGCACAAATCATTTTTCATGCATACTCAACAATCATTACATAATAATTTTTTACTTATCAATTACTCAAATATTATTATGAAATTCGTGATATTCAGCCTACACCCGACATCCCCCGTAAGTCACTGACCACAGATTTCTCTAAAGACCATATATGTAATCAAAGTAAAGACTGAATCCAAGCTTGTTCTTTGGCTTGGATACCACATCATAAGTTATTCAATTTAATCATTCATATACTATGTCTGAGCCCTTCCTCTAAAAGTGGTCCACCCAATTCATAAATAAGTTTGAACCCTTTCTCATAATCAATTCACAAATAATCATGTCACAACAACCTTCATTAACAATTAAACTCATTTCATGCACAAACAATTGGACCCACAGTGCAGTGTAAATTAATGGATGTACAAAATCATGTCTAGCACCATCGTTAGTATTTGGATCCTCAGTCCTTTTCTAAAAACCCATCGGTATTTGGAGCGCCAGTCTCTATCCCATTAGAGAATATTAACTTGCAATCTGGGTGTAGAATGCCATGTCTAGCACCCCATGAGTATTTTGAGCATTAGTTTCTATCTCACAACCCATCTATCAATCATACATATACATCTATAATTGGTGTAGACCACCATTTCTAACATCTTGTGAGTATTTGGAGCCTCAGTCCTTGTCTCATAAACCATTCATCAATCATACATATATAATAATCATTGGTGTATAATACCATGTCTAACACCACAAAACCAATCCGTTAATTTATTCAACAATTAATTAAAAAAATCTCTCTTCATAAAATTCAAAACATAATTAACCATTCAAAATCTCATTAATATATAATTAATTAACAATTAATTATTCTTAACAATCCAACAAAAAAATTAACTCAACCCTTAATTATCCAAATTCATTAACATGTACAAACTCGTCCATTCAAACAATGGTTAATCCAAGAATTTTAACAATCTACAAGCATACCATAACCATCTCAAAACATGCTGATCTAAGCCAAGATATTTTCTGACCATCTCACACAACATACCATATCTCTATACAACTCCATCCAAGACAACCTAAGGCATGGAAAACTAATACGCATCAAAAGGTACTCCTGGCCAACAATCGTAAAAACAATCAATTCACAATCTTAATTTAAGGAATTTAAATTAATTAATTCAACACTTTAATTAAAGCTTATCTCTTTAACCAATCATCAATTAGATAACCATTTACCATTTAACATGTAATAATTAATCCATCCACAAATTATTACCAGTTTCCAAATTATATTCCGAACATGTCAAATTTTCATTATTCCCAACAATTAGTTAAAGCCACAATCTCATTCCAACTTGTGACTTTATAAATAATTATACAATTAATTATATTATTACTCATTCTTCCCATTCAAATGATTCAATTTTTTAATCATATAACTTTTAATACAATAGAAATCCACGCTTAAAATAAAAACATGATCAAGTCCTCATTTATCTCATGTGGGTGGCATTTCTTAATGACATTAAAAGTGTCATGCATCGACGTATCATAATAAAGGAAACTCACATTGAAAATCTATTTAAAATATCTATAATTCTTAAATAAATTGTGAAAGATTTGGGACCCTACTTCGCGGTTTTGACGGAAAGCACAACGAATGAAGAACCATCAAGAGAAATGGATTGAATCTTCAAGAACCCTCCATAGATCACTTCTCCTAAAAATGCCAAGACCATAAAATATCATACTTGTAATCCACACTATTAGATTTACTCATAAAGGGTGTAGATCGAAGAAATCATGAGAAGATGAGATGTAGATCTAAGTAGATCAAAGAAGCCGAACCAGAACGAAGAAGAAAATCTATATAGCTCAAGAATTAGTCTTCGATTCTCCAAGAGAAGCCTTCGGATCGCCATCAAAACTCATGGGAGTGGTTTTCCAAGCATCAAGGGAGAGTAATCCTGAGTTATGGCCACTTAGATGAAAAAACAAGCCATATAGAGGCTTAAACGTGTGAGGTCCTCCTTTTTAGGATCTCACATAATTGCCCGCACGGTTTTCTCACACTGTTAGACAAACCGTGAGCTAACCGTGCATTATCTACTTCCTTGACCACCCCTCTCGCATGACCTCATCACATGGTCTCTCCTAACTGTGCAACAACCGTGCGGGAGCTATTTCCTCAAAACATCAACTTCGCACGTTTTGGCCGCACTATTAGACAATGTGTGCGACGCCCACGCGACTTCCCCTTTATATTAAAACTTCTATCTATGTTCGAAAAAAACAACATTTTCAAGTGTTCCTACACTTGAAATAAAATTCCGAAGCTCAGTTTAAAAATAACGACCCATTGATAAACTGAAAAATAATTTCACATAAATTTTTAAATTTAACCTAGTTAAAAACACGAGATCTTAAATTATAACCACATTAAAAACTTATCATCCCCAAGAAGACATCAGGAAGCAGTACTAAAACAACCGACCTACCAAGGAAATTTAATCTCATCATAAGTGATGTGTTGCATTCCCAACACCAAACAAACATTTAAACCTTCTCAAACCTGATGGATTATCCTATTTAAGTATATCCGAAGATTACTCTAAATCATAAACATCGAAACAGATCTTATATCTTAGGTTATTAGAAGGACCTTGTCAATGTAAATGTTTAAACCTCAAACAAACAACAGAATAGGTTTCACATGCTTCCCTCAAAAGACGTCACGTACCTAAAATTCACTTCCTCCCTTTATAAGACGATGTGACTTTAAAACTATCCAAAACCATCCGGCAGTATAATGAACTCCTTACCCAACATCTGGTAAATTTTCTAAGTCAATCCATTGCAAGGCTATTTTAAAAACAATCATGCCCAAACATGAAAAACGAAGTATCCCAAAGAATAAACGCATCTCACGTACTACCTAGATAACAGCTACTCATCAAACCCAACAACATTTAAATTGTAGCATGGCACAAGACTGACGCTATCTTAGTGTCTCCATGACGAGGTCAAGATAGGGGACATGCTCTTCGTGTCCAGAAGAGAACACTAAGAGAAAACCGAGGTCATGAAGAAGATCAGTCAAACCATTACCGGACAACTTTGTTCTAAAAGCTCGGCAACACCTGCCAACATGTTCATCTAGAACAAAGTGGCAATACCCACCTTATAATTTCCATTGTCTTCTCAAGAATAGATCATATGCTCACCAGTGCGCTAGAATAACAACAAGATCGGCGTGTCAAAAAAGTCGGGTATTTTGAAAATTATTCCATGTATTGAAATGAAACATATAATATAACACTCAAGTCACTCTATATGGAGTTGACCCGAGATCATACTCAACTGTACAAAAAGACTTATTATGGAGTCATATTTCCTCATATGACCATTTTCTTGGTCGGCGCCATAAACAGTCATCCATTACTAAGAAAAAAGGGTCAAACGACCAACAAAGCAGTCGACCATGCCCAAGGAACGTCTAACCACCATGAAAAGAGCATTACTTGATGCTCAATCCCACAACAAGTTCAAGAAACACATCACCACTCATTCAATCAAGGGTCTAATTGGAAACTGGAAGTCATACCTGGGACAATGACACCCAAAACCACCAAAAGCGTGGGAAATGATATAGTGATAGCAAGGAATTTCAGTTCTGAGGGCCCTACCGACCACAGGTTAGCCCCTTACGAAGAAAAAGTGTCAACCATAAACTGGGTCACTTAAAACAAGTCACTAGCCTCAAAATCCGAACATATGTCCATTTATAAGTAGAAGAACACCTACAGAAAGTACTCATGCTTCTATTCCAAGGAAACTCAAGAGATGTCTGAACTACCCTTTACATGAGGGTTTTAAATAGTGGACACCACAATAGGTTCCATTTCCAAGCCTCTTATATTTAATAACTTTTAATCTTTGATCATCAAATAATTTAATAGAAACATCAATGTACCATTTTCTAAACACCCCAAGGAAAATACATACAAGTCTCATAAAAATACTTTTTTTAAAACATTTACATTAGTTGACATCCATTAATTTTCAGGAAACTTATCAAAATTAATTTTTTTTAAGAAGATAAGGTGACCTACGAGGGTCCCATTTTAACCAACATGGGTTCTCTACAAAGCAACCCAATAGAAAACGTACAGGTATTAAAATTTTAAACACCCAAACAGGTTATCCCATAAAAACAATCCCCAACTGACCTACGTGGGTCCATTTGCATTTTGAAAGCTAGCCTTTTGATTTCAGATCAACAGTAAACATCATTCACATTTATAAGTAGTTCACATGGAGTCAAGTCATCACATTTAATATGAGTCATCATTTCCCAATTCATGAATCGCTCATACAATCCATGGATTGAAAATTGACTCTCATTAATCGATACCAATGTCAATTCAGAAATTAACATGATCAACCTAATGGTCAAAATTTTATGGGTGTCCACCTACCAATCGATAAGGCGCCCATATGACTTATCACTGGATTTTGGCTCCCATTTAACACGATAAACATTTATTTAACATTTTATCATTAGAACCCCTTTCACATTTCAGATATTCTCTAACATGTTAGCATAAGTAGTAGAACAACAACAAGTTATAACACAGAAGCATGTAACAACAACAAAACATGCTAATAACTAAGGAAGTACGGAATTTAATAACTCAAGAATGTAAAATCTATCGCTAAAACATGCTATATCAAGAAGAATTCTAAATCAGATCATGCATGGAATTGCACCCAAGGAACACATTCCAAATTAGCAGGCATCCTACCAATGCAACTATATGGAATGTTATATGCATTACATGTGAATCTCTAAGTGTCTAAGATGATGCATGTATGAAACTTCCTTTCCATATCAGGACAAAAAAAATTATTCTTTTCAAAATTCTCAAAATCAATAAACAGCGAAAAACACACAACTAACTCAAGGTGAAATCATATCAACTGTAACCTCTAATAGTACAAACATCAATTCCCATCCCTAGACACATGGTCATTTCCTGTACATAGGGTGATCAGTCCCAAGAACTGATATTAACCCAAGCACGGACACATTCCTAGTATCATTTCTACCAACCCCAAAACTTTAATACAAAGGAAAAGAAAGAAACCTCCCTTTGATAACACATTGTAATGTCTGGACATGGGTCACCCCTGAACCGGTGGCCGGACCGATCACCACATGACCTCAAGCGCGTCTCCCCTTACGCCAGAGGCTATCGACTAGAAGCGAGGGTCTATGGATAGTCAATGGGGAGACTATACCCTCATTTTAGTGTTAAAAAATAGAAAGTGGAAATAAGTAGTAGAAAAGGTCTAATAATGATAAAGCAGTGGAAACCAGATTTTATAAATCCTGTACAAAATAGATGGACAACACCAAATTATACAGTAGACGAATGCATGAAAAGATAATGATACTAAAGTAGAAAATAGTGAAAAAATCAACATGCTTTACATTCTAATGCTGAAATATTTAAATAATGACTCAAAGACCTATGGGAGATCTCTTCGAGCATCCCATGCCTCTGCTCGGTCCTCTGACCCTAAATCCCATGTAAATGCAAACAATATACTCCTGTAACCAAAAATAATCTACTCAGGTACCCAGTGCAATGGCGGCCCGAGCAGGGTGTGAGATATAAATCTCAGTAGGCCAGGATGGCCAGTGTCCTCCCCAAATCCAAAAATTTAATAAATAATTTATAACACATGAAGGCGTGCATAAAATAAAGTAAGTAGTACAAAGTAAATTTATACTCAAGTATCTATTTCATCCCTCAGCTGGTGTCTGAACCTACACCATTCATTTTTCATGCATAATCAACAATAATTACATAATAATTTTTCCTTTATCAATTACTCAAATCTTATTATGAATGTCTTGAGATTCATCCTACACCAGACATCCCCCATAAGTCACTCGCCACAGATGTCTCTAAAGACCATATAAGTAATCAAAGTAAAGACCGAATCCAAGCTTATGCTTGCGCTTGGATAATGTGGCATAAGTTATTCAATTTAATATTTCATATAATAAGTATGAGAACATCCACTAAAAGTGGTTCACCCAATTCATAAATAAGTCTGAACCCTTTCTCAAAATCATTTCACAAATCATCATGTCACAACAGCCTTCATTAACTATTAAACTCATTTCAGGCACGAAAAATTGGACCCAGGGTCCAATGTTAATTATTGGATGTAAAACATCATGTCTAGCACCCTCGTGAGTATTTGGATCCTGAGTCCTTATCTCAAAACCCATGTGTATTTAGAGCATTAGTCTCTGTCCCATAAAATAATATTCACTTCCAAGCCGGGTGTAGAACGCCATGTCTAGCACCCCGTGAGTATTTGGAGCATCAGTCACTGTCACAAAACCCATCTATCAATCATACATATACTTATATCATTGGTGTAGAACGCCATGTCGAACACCCAATGAGTATTTGGAACCTCAGTCCTTGTCTGACAACCCATTCATCAATCATACATATATATTTATCATTGGTGTAGAATACCATGTCTAACAACCCAAAACCAATCCATTAATTAATTCAACATTTAATTAACAACACAAATCACTCTTCAAATAAGTAAAAACATAATTAACCATTAAACATCTCATTAATTAATATTTAATTAATAATTAATTATTCTTAGTAAGAAAACTGAATAATTAACTCAGCACTTAATTATCCAAATTCATTAACAAGTCTTACCCCGCCCATTCAAACAATGGTTCATCTAGGACTTTAATAATCTACAAGCACACTATAATCATCTCAAAACATGATGAGAAAATCCAAGATATTTAGTGACCATCTCACACAACATATCATATCTCTAAACAACTCTATCCAAGACAAATTAAGGCATGGAAAACAAATACGCATAAAAAAGTACTTCTGGACAACAATCATAACAAACAATCAATTCACAATCTTAATTTAATGCATGCAAATTTATTAATTAAACAATTTAATAATTAAACCTTACCTCTTTAACCAATCATCAATTAGTTAACCATTTACTATTTAACATGTAATAATTAATCCATCCATTAATTATTACCCGTTTACAAATTATATTACGAACATGTCAAATATTCAATATTCCCATTAATCAGTAAAAGCCACAATCTCATTCCAACTCATGACTTGATAAATAATTATACAATTAATTATCCTATTACTCATTCTTCCAATTCAAATCATTCAATTGTTTAATCATTTAACTTTAACTATAATAGAAATCCATGCTTAAAATCAACACATGTTCAAGTCCTCGTTTATCTTATGTGGGTAGCATTACGTAATAACATTAAAAATGTCATGCATCGAAATATTATAATAAAGGAAACTCACATTCTCAATCTATTTAGAGAATCTATAATTCATAAATAAAGTGTTAATGATTTGGGACCCTACCTCTGGGTTTTGACAAAAAGCACAACGAATGAAGAACCCTCAAGAGAAACGGGTTCATTCATCAAGAACCTGCCTTAGATCACTTCTCCTAGAAATACCAAGACCAAAACTGATCACAAATTTTATCCACACACTTATATTCACCCATTAATGACATAGATCTATGAAACCGTGAGAAGAGAAGATGTAGATATAAGTTGATCTAAGAAACCGAGCAAGAACAAAGAAGAACATCTACCAAACTCAAGAATTCATCTTCGATTCGCCAAGAGAAGCCTTCAGATCACCTCCAAAATTCTTGGGAGAGGTTTTCCAATATTCAAGGGAGAGTAATCCGTATTTATGGATACTTAAGAGAAAAAACGATCCATATAAAGGCTTAAACGTGTAAGATCTACTTTTTTAGGATCTCACATAAGTGCTCGCACGGTTTGCTCTCACGGTTAGAAAAACCATGCACTAACCATGCATTAGAAACTTCCTCGGTCCCCCCTCTCGCATGACCTCATCACATGGTCTCTCCTAACTGTGTGCCAACTGTACGAGAGCTACTGCCTCAAAACTTCAACTGCGCACGGTTTGGCCGCACGGTTAGACAAACTGTGTGCCTCCCACTTGAATTCCCCTTTAACTCAAAACTACTATCAAAGATCGCAAAAATGACATTTTTAGGTGTTCCAACACTCGAAATAGAATTCCAGAGCTCAGTTTAAAAATAATTTCTCGTTGATAAACCAAAAATGAATTTAAGAGACATTCGTAAATTTAACCCGGTTTAAAACGTGTGATCTTACAACCATCCACTTTATTTCTTTGGACTGCTTATGATGATTTTGTTTATTGATATTTCAATGAAACCCTTTTTGATTCAATGATTTAATTATGTTTTCATGAAACATTTATGAAACCACATTCTTTTCTATAGGTTATGCTATAATGAAAAGATGAAATGATTAAGAAACCCATTTCTTTTCCATGGGATATTATATGATTTATGTTTTATGATATTTTGTCATAAATATGTAATATTTTCATTATGTGAAGGTAATAATCGGAATAATATAACCCTCCAATGTATTAAGTAAATATTTATATCTCAGGAGATAATAATGACTAGAATGGGGAGTGAACCCTCTTCAGAAAGGGTATTTACCCACTATGATTGTCTTGGAAGTGAACCTTGACTAAGTATTTAACTGAAATGGGATTAAACCCAATCTACTATGATAGTCTTGAATGTGTTCATTGACTAAATAAATTATTTTCTATACTTATATGTAAGCCAAAAAATCATTCCTCTTACAAACTTTATGATCTCAAGGATCGTGTTCCTTTATTCCTTTAAGATTCATGTTTTATGAACTAATGGGATTTATTCCATGACTCAGGATTATGATCTTTCAAATATAGGATATGGTTTTGAAATAATATCTTCTTACTCTCACACACATATTCTGAAGTTATGATTATGTGATCATAGATATCTCTGTTGTTTAACCATACAAAGAATTTGGTCTCACTCTTTCTTATGTTTCCCTTTCCCTGGTTATGAATAATGTTTTACAGTATTATATGTCTAATAAGAGTAAAACCTATGAATATTATAGTGGTAAATGATGTATATATCTTATGAACAATATTTTTATGTATCACTTTTTCTAAAGAAATTAGATTGAAATGATTTTGTGGATATATAATGTTATATGTATAATATTCATCTAAAAGGATGTGATAATTTTGTATAAAAAGTATGGGGAACTATATAGATTGATAAGATAAAAGAAATTTTTTCGTATGAGACCATTTCATGCTTTGTTGAAATTACATCTTTAGTTGGACTTATTATTTATTTTGATGTATTTCTGACTTCTTCTTATTAAAATATAATGGAAATCAAGATAGAGGCATGAATGGGAGGGTATTTGTGTTGATTTTTGAGATAAAATTGATCTTTATGTGTGGTTTGGAATTGTAAATGGTGGGGTCCTTTTATAAATCATATATAGTAGATTGTTTTTTGAAAATAATCATTTGTTAATAACCAAGGAATTAAATTTTTTTTATATGTGACTCATAATTGAAAATGGTAGTTTTTCATATATTATACATATAAACATGTGTATGATAATGTTTATTTTTTTAAGGTATAAATCATTTTTCTAATATATCTATTTTTGTTGTGTATTTTTGCATTTGACCACAAGAATTTATTTTTGTTAAAAAATTATATTAGGCCTATTACCTGATATCAATATCATGATTCTAAATATGTAATCCATTTTTTAAAATGTAAACCATTAATTAGTATAAATTTGACTATAAAATAAATAAACATAATATATATCAAAAACTCTATTAGATTAAAAACATTTTATTTTTAAATAATTGATTATATTTTTATTTTTCATCAGCCATTAGTTATTTTATGAATATTAATTATTTAATATAATTTCTAAATAAATATTCATAACTTATTTTACTCCTATGTAAGTGATAAAATCAATAAAAAAAATTCTAGAATATCTATTGGAAATATATATACCTAACAACTATATATATATATATCCACATCCATATAAAATTGAAATTACCATTTTAAATTCATAGTTATAAATGTTCATAATCATATAAAAATAAATCATTTAATTACATAAATAAATCTATCATATTTTTAAAGTGTTATATTCATTCAATTGTGATGTTTCTAGTAGATCATGATGTCACTCTGAGCGGGGGGGGAGGGGGTGAATCAATGTGGCCCTTTTTATTAAATTATTCCCTTTTTTCGTTTCCCCTATTGATATTCAAAATCCTATCTTTTTTTAAATTTATGAATCTTTTTATAAATTATTAACACACACCACCATATAAAATGCATTAAATAGTCAATTGATTACAACATGTAGTATTTTTGACGTGTCTCAAACATAATCTGGGAATATATTCCATGTTATGTTTTTGTTTCATCTAAGATGCATATATTAAATAAATTACTATATTGAATGAATGATATAGGGAGAGTTTTTATTTGAATATTGTGATGATAAAAGGTAAATGGTATAATACATACTTTACTTATTTAAGGATATTTAGTGATTAAACGTAATGGGAAAAATATATCCTTGACTCCCATGATAGAAGTTATCCTCATCTGAAATTTGAATCTTTATAATTATACTTTATCCCTGCATTAATCAATACTCCTCCAACGTCCTGTCTTAGAAAAAATATTTAGTATACCTCTGTATGTCACTAAATAAATAATCATAAATTTTATTCCATAGAAATAGTCCTTTTACTAAAAATAGTTTTTTATAGTAGAGTGAATGTTAAACATATTATTGATAAATTAATTTTATTATGTTCTGTAATCACAAATGATATTAAATATCTATGTTTCTTAGCATAGTTGATAAACAAAATCTATTTTACCAATCAATTTATCTCTCAAAAATTCACTTATTTTTCTTATCCTCCTTCTCCTTCTATTTATTCTTTATCCTGTATGATATTGAGATATGATTGGGAAATTTTAACACCCGATTTTCCTCCTCCATATCTTCTTCTTTTTTAGTTGATAAAAAATATCTTCTGTATTAAATATAATTGAATTCACTCTATTGGATTCAAAGAGTCTTATAATGGAATAAAATATCAATTTTCATCATATTCTATATCATTAATACTCAAAATATTCGATATAAGAATATTATATTAGTCTATTATCACTCAATGAATTTCATTATCTTCTTCTTTCTTTATGTCTTCATAAAATCATATGAATATTATATCTATATAAAAATATGGAAAATCCCCCCATGAATTGTGATAGAGACATATTCTCTATAATCCTCATAAATTAAAAATTTAATAATAATTAATATATATTCACTGTTTAATTTCTATATCTCTTGTGATTCTCATAATATTAATGGATAAATCATTAAAAAAGAAAAAATTCATTCATTCATTTATTCATTTATTCATTTATTCATTTATTCAACATAATAATTAATGTTTGTATACAGTTTTATAATTACAGTGTGACATGACTTTTCATGGAATGAGATTATTCGACATGACATGAATTTCATTTTCTTAGAACAAATATTGAAACACAACATCCTTTTGAATAATTATGATTTTTAATTCATTAAAGAACAACTTTAAGATCAATTAACTTTAATCACCTTAAATCTTACATTTTACAAACTAATAATATGGGGAAACCATTACATATGGGTTATAGATAACATACCATATGAGTTTAATTTTCCTATTTGGGAATGCTTATGTTTCATCATATTAACCTTTATATATAATCCTATTAAACCATATGTATATTAGTTGTTATATGAGAATTTTTAAAAAATTTATTGAGAACCCCTTTTATATAAACATTAAAATATTAGAAATGATTTGAATCTCTTTTATATCTATGTAAGGTTTTTGAATATTTCAAATTTCTATATTCACTACAACAAGCCTTTTAAAAATGATATAGTAAAATCTTATATAATAACATATGTTTTTTTACATTTTCAATGTTTTTTAGGAACTTTATTATGTCTATTATGTATTATCCAATGAAAATTTATATATTCATAGAATGGATTTTTCTCTTTACCTTGTTTAAGTGGGTATAGTAACAAATATGTTTCACATTATACAACATATTTTACATATCAAAATGCATCAATGCCTTTGATATATTTCTTTTCACTATATATTACCATACTCATGCCTCAAATAACTTATGTGTTAATGTATGATCATTCCCTTATCAAATCTTGATATACTTCAACTTTTATTATTATTATTAAATGAAAGATAATATATACCACTATAAGGTTTGGATATTTATTAATTCTTCAACTTCATATCATAGAATATATTATAAATCATCCTGGGAAAAATAAAACTATAATATTAAATATGTTATAATTTTGAGTGGGAACTTTCAAGGACTTATCTAATTCATCATCCATTTGTCTAAGTGATTGTTAAGTTTCATCTTGAGAAAATCTATCATAACATAGTTTCATCCAAAATTATATCAATTCATTTATTCGGATTAAAACAAAAATATATTACATATGAAATGTAAATTTCATAAAATCTTCTCAAAGTCTATTATTTCAATGTTATACAATCTCAAACCACTCTAAAATATATCAAAAGGACTCAATTTTATTTGAGATTTTTTTTGAGAAATTCTAAAAACTCTTGAATATAACTAAGGAATTATCACAACTCATATTGATGTGGTCTTTAATTGAGGTGTTTTTTACATCATTTAATTAACATTTTTGATAATTTAATTAATTAAATGTTCCATTTTTAACTAAATGATACTTAATATTTTTTTATTAAATTATTAGCATATCTTTTTATGTTGAATTTTGAATTTATTCATTAAAAATTATTAATTCTGTTTGAAGAAATTTTCTTTTTATTTTATTTTATAATTTTTTATTGAATAGTAATTTTTAATTTTATTTTTTTAAATTGTTTATTTTTGGAATTTATTATTCAATTGTTATATTTATACTTAAATAATGAAACTTAAGTTTACTTTTTAACCACTTTTTTAGAATTGTAATATATTTTAATTTTTATTTTTTAATTTTAATAATTAATTGGTTTTCTAATTTTACAAATAGAATATTAATTTATTTATTTATTTAGTTGATCCAAAAATTTTTATAACTAAACTTTTATTTTTTCATTCAAATAATTAATTAATTTGGTTTTTAACAGTTCAATATTTTGTTTTCAATATTTTAATATTTCTAATATTTTTATTTTTAAATTTTAATTTATTGATTTTAAACTATTGCATGCTTCCTCCATAGTTCATTGCCAAAGTAACTACTATCTTTTGACATCCTAACCTATTTACTATTCCATTTTAATCTACCTACCATTCCATTCAAATTGCTCTACCACCAAGGTGGGTACCCATCTACCGCCAGGCCAACCACATTCATTTTATACCACCATAATCCCTCCTGCTACCATTCTTATCTTCTGCCATCCTATTCCCCAACCCTCCTACCAATTCATTATAGATCTTATATCACCCTATATACTACCATGACACTCATTGTTACTGCCATCGTTCGATTTCACCGCCACCTAGAGTCTATGGTCCTCTACTACTATTTTGATCCCCTCACATGTCATGTCAATGTAAATCCACCTTCAAGGTCTTCTTCCACAAAAAATTTTCCTCTGCAATCCACTGTCATGTCCAATCTATCATCCAATCCAACTGTAACCTCCTGATGATGACCAATAGTAGAATACTATTTTTACGCCTATAGAATGTGCTGAGCCATACCCTTTTGAAGAAGAAACCCAAAAAATCCACTTTCACCACTATGGTTTGAGCCACCATGCCACTATAAATTATCAATACCGAAGGATAAGGTAAGTTTAGTTTCATATGAACTGGATGTCGTGAGTAACCCTGGAGATTATATCCTCTCCATGATGGCAGTGGCCTCAGTGCTTGTCCCTCCCTTGTCGATGGGGGAGGGACCCTTGCCGCCCACCAAAGGAGCGGCTTCATGCTTCACCATTTTATCAAATCTTGATTTTATTCACCCTTTACCTGATGTTCCACATGGTCTGAATGTTCCATATCTTCATGATGGGTGCCCTAATCTTTCGTTATTGAATGTGGAGTTCTCAGAATCTTCTAATCTATTGAATAATACCTTGGTTTCTAGGTTTATACAGCAACGTCCTTCCGTTGAATCATTCGATAGGCATATCTTCAGAGACTAGTATTTTTAGGATATGGAGGAAATGGTTATTATGGATAATATTAATATGATGGTTTGTTTTTATTCGGATGTTGATCTCATCAAGGCCTGGTCATGTGAAACTCCCTGCTTCAACGGATTCAAATTTTACCTGTTTTGGGGGTCCTTCGATTTTCATCTGAAGCGTGATCCTCCTACTATGGCGACTTGGGTAAGATTTCAGAATCATCCCATACCATTTCAAAACCCTTCTATTATGTGTATTTTATGAAATATAATTGGTAGATATGTGTTCTCATATAGTCGCACTGAGGAACATTGTCACCCTGTAAATCCGTGTGTTTTCATGGAAATGGATGTGCACAGAGATCTGTTTGAGTATGTGTGGATAACTATGGGTCAGTAGTATCGTTACAAACAATGGGTGGTATATGAAACCTAGACTAAATCCTGATCTGGATGCAAGTGCACATGAAACTCATTAGATGATTGTCGTAGGGGGTCTTGGTTTACCGTGTGGAGGAGGGGTAATGGTTGTAGCATGGAGTCATTGGTGTTTACTGAGGCAGAGATGATGGAGCAATAGCCCACTATTTTGGATGGTAATGCGAGAAGGAGTGCATTCTCTGGTATGGGGGTGGAATGCTCCGTCAGAGCCCCAAGGATTTGCAATGCATCAATTGAGGCAGGGCTTGGCCACACAACCTGACCTCAGTCACCTTTGAAGAAGTCATTGGTGCCTCAGGACAACTTGTCGGTTTCTCATGTTTTTAGCAGGTTAAGGTTGGACCTGGCCGAACCTTCCTCCTACAATGCACTGCTTCATATTGATAGTGCGGGGGAGGGTGTTTCGGTACAACATGATGTGGATCGAATGGAAAACCATGTGAATGTGGGTAAAGATGTGGTGGTGCTGATGGAAGATCACTTAAGAAAAATATTTCAAGGACCTATAGTTTCTCTTTGGGTATGGGGTATTGATGCAACATAGTCTTATAGGATTCCTTCTTATGCAGAAGTTTACCGGTTTGGAAGGGGACTAGAGGAAGAAGACAATAGGGGGTATAACACTCAGATGCAGGAAATACCCGGAGAATTTTGGAAGTGTAGGAAGGGCGGGGGAAGATAAAATTAGAGTTTGACCATGTCCTAAATTAATATCAATAAACATTTTTATGGTTTCGGATCTGACACTCTTAATCTGGTATCAATCAGGAAAGACTATCCCTCAAGAATAGAGTCTGGGGGTGGGGAGAGTGAAGACCCACCATCAGAGGATAGTGCAAAAGGAGGGTCCAGTAGAGGGCTACATAGACCAAGGAAAAAGAAGGTAAAGAATGAAAATAGGGACTCAAGTAGTTTCATTGAGCTCAAGAAGGGAAAATCCAAAGGTTGTAAGGACTACTCATACCTCCCATGATCTATGGTGACCAGACCATCAATGGTGGGAACAAGGTATTAGAGGGAGAATCATTTAAAATATCATAGGAGAAGGAAGTTGGCTTGATCTTGGTTAGTGGGAGTGGAATGGAGGAATTTCATAAGCCTAAGGATCGTGGTTTGGTGAAGAATGTTGATATGGTTGAAGAAAGGTCTTGGACTCAAGAAGAGTTGGGGTTTTTTAGCTCCTATAGCTCCTCCTAAGGGGATGTTTGGTAAGGAGGTTCATGTGGGTGTAGTAGTGGTTTTCACTGAATGCTCAGCATGGGATGTAGACGCATAGACCATGAAAAATCTATGAGGCCTTCTTGTGCACTCAAAGAAAGAGATGATTGAGAAGTTCATGATCTTTAATTATTCTAAAGAGGATGCGATAAGGTTAAATGGAGAAATTATTCAAGTTTACACTAACAGGGAGCAGGGTGAGTAGATCGTCAAGCAACATTTAATCATGTCTAGAAGGTTCAACACTGGGAAGATAACAATTGAAGAGTTCATGCATGCGTGGGAAACATTGTCCTACAAATTTGAAGATAGTATCAGAGATGATCCTGATAAAGATTTAACTAAACATTCTTGGAAATTATATAGGGAGGAAGTATCTAATATGTTGAAGTTTGTCTTTAAAGATTCTGCCACATGCGATAATGTTTTATGTTCTTGTTTGTACTTGATGGTTTCACACTTTTTCCAAAAAAGTATATGCAATAAAAATTTTAAGTTTGGATAGATGAAGGATAAGGTCATTATCATGGTTAGAACTCACCACCTCTTGCACCATATCCATTTTCACTACCACGGTTGGATCTTTCCCCACTAGTATTGTATGAAGCCAACTACCATTAATTCAAAATGAAACTAAGTATAGGATTATTCCACCATGGATTAAATCCAACCAATATCTGACAGAGCCATTGTTAAAGGATAAGATCAAAAATAATCAAACTAATTGAGGATGATTTAGATATACCCACTGAATTCATGGGGTCACCTACAGGTTTTGATGATGATAACAAACTATAACAACCCTTCTCTTTATTTTAAATTAATACAAAATTTATTACATAATATTACACTTAATACAACCCATAAGATCGATAAGTATAGTGTATTTGGGAATTAGGAACATTACATAAAAATTTAAAACAAGGAATATATAATCTTTATTGAAAACATCCTAAACATTATCATAATATTCCCTCGAACTTAAAACTGCATGGGATAACCTGGGGACATAAATATGAAATGGAAAAGTTGTAATGTCCAGTAAGGGAATAAACATGGAATAACATGAAGAGAATAATAAATGATAGGGAATAGGCATATCAATGGGGCTTAATAGATGTAGTAATCATATATATGAATTGTGATACATGATATAGCATAATAATCATAAAGGCGACATGGGAAATGTGGAAACAACAAGAAGCATTGCATCATAAAAATAGGTCAAGGATAACTACTAATACATCGTAATGGAAAATTTACCATAAAGGAACTTGGTTCACTCCCTTTCCCAATATAAATTATCATGAGACTAAACATTCCCCAATGCATTGGAGTGATATATAATTTAGGGCAGACCCATGACTTTTATTTCCTTATCATGGTTAAGTGTGCCACATAGATCATACAATATGGATTCATTTATCTACAAATTTTATTCCAATATTAAGGAGTTTTTAACATATTCATGTAATTACCATATCAAATAAGTATAATTGTATATATTTTGAAACCCTTGATAGGAAATGGGGATGGTATTAACTACATAAATGATTTTGCATGGAAAATAGCAGTGAAATTGTTGTAGCATAACAACTTCACCTAAAAATTCATAAAATGATTTGATGAGATAGGAAGGGATCTCCAAAAATTTGGATATAAATGGGTAGTAATATGGATATTTAAATACATATCCCAACATTAGGAATTGTAAATAGATGTAAGAAGATAATAAATAAACATTAATAAAAAGGATAATGAGAGGTTCCCTTACCTTGAGAGTATGGCTCCAAATGCTTGGGAGGGGATTTTTGAGTGCTAGGGGTAACCTGGGGAGGAATATAGAAATGTTATGGCATATTAAGTACGTGTTTCATGGATTTTGAGTGAATATAAATGGGAGATTCAATGGGATTATATAGGAAATGAGTGGGTAATTCTTTATCATTTCTCAAACATAGGTTTTGGGCTCTATATAAAAAAATAACCAATACCAAAAACCATACCATGGGTTTTTCCCATGTTTTTTAACAAATGAGGGTGTTTTCATTATTTTATAAGGCTAAGGGTAGAAATTAATAAAATAATACCTTTGCAACTGTTTAAGTGAGTCGTACTCTTAAATAAATTACTTTAAAACCATATAATATTTTAATGTTTTAGAGGATTCATAAAGACTTTATAAAATTAAAAAATAAAAATAAAATAAAATTATATTAAATTAAAAACATATATTTGGTTTTGGATTACCTTTATAGTATTTATTAAATCACATTTTTGTCATTATGATGTCATAGAACACACCAATATTTTACAGTATTTAATTTTTACCCAAAAATTTTGACTGGTTTAGAAAATTATAAAAAAATCATTATTGGATAATTTTGACATCATTATTCAAAAAATAAATTTTTTTTTGAAAAAGTAATTTCATAAATATTTGAATTTTCATTTTTAAAATAAAATCTATATTTAGTGAGAAAAGTTGTGGTTTTTTGTGATAATTCTTTTCAAAACTTTATAAAAATTATATGATCATTTATTTTGAATAAAAAATATTTAATACGAATATTTTATTAAAATATTATATATTTCAAAAATACATTAATCATTAAAATCAACATCTTTTTGGAAATAGAATACTAATCAAAAGTAAAATTTTTATTTTATTATATAAGAATCAAAATCATTTTAACTAACGATTTGAAGAAAATATGAAATTTATTCTATTGAAAAAATGTGTATACTTATAATTCTAAGCTCTTGATATATATCCCTTTAATACACAATCAAACTCCCAAAGTGTAAGTTGCACGATGGTGATTCCTTCATTGGGTGGTAATGCGTGCATGGTTTAGGACATGATCTCGATGATCTTTATACTATCATACAAGCAGTTTGACTCATGCTTAAGTTGTTTGATATTAGCTTGAGCTTGGTCAAGGGAAAATCCCAGTGATGATATCTCCCTTGGAATCTTCTATAAATGTGATTCATAAAGTATGATCTTACTGGTTGCGGCCATCTCTTTTTTTTGTCTGTGTCAATTCTATTTATTAAAACCATATATTTATACTAATCAGGTGATCATTATTTAATGACTATATTATCAATATAACTAATGATTAATGGTTTTTTATATCCGATAGGATATAATAAAACTAAATAAGTGCATGTGGTTTGTGTAACAATAATACATAATAAGACATTTTATTTAAAACATAAGGAGAATTTTATTTATAAAAATGTGGGTCATTATAATCTTCCCCCATTCAAAAATTTCACCCTAGAAAATTTCATTTTACCACACTAAAAGGGATACGGGATATCCTGAAACGACCCAAGTCGGGTCTCGAGTCGCAACTACCCCAAGCCTACCTCCATAGGCCAGGGGATAGAGACTAGTTTTGAATGAATAACCAACATGGGGAGGCCTTTTCCTAAGTACATGTATGCACACATACAACCATCTCAATGAAAAATTGTAGAGGGAATGAGTAAAATAAGATACACTTCTATTTGATAAATGAAGCATCCATAAACCTCTGGATAGTAAAAAATGTGACTACCATAAACCCAAAGGTAAAGGAAAAAATACACACCCAACGAGAAATATTTCCTAGCCTAACAAAACTAGAAAAGTAAACAAATGAAAGATATCCTAACTCTGAATCCCTAGCTAAGACCAACGTATGTGGTCCACGCACCAAGTATCCCAATGCTCCTCTGAATTCACAGTTGACCTATTAATCATTTTCATAGAAAAGACACATGTGGGAAATTCTCATAGAGGGGTGAGAATATACAAACCTAGTAGGATTTCATGAAAGATGAAGTGGTAGAAAGAGATACAATAAGAAACAAAGATCTTAGATAGCACAAAATATTGTTAAAGAGAACAGATCCACCCAAAAAGAGAGTAAAAGTAATCTCAACCAAAAAAGGGGATAAAATAGGGAGTAGTTGAACTACCCATCGAGTCTTTTCCACCTATAACAAGATAGTATACTCATCCAAACATGAGAATACAAAAATTAGTATGTGGCATATCCCTTCTGTATTCACCTCTCCTGGAAGGAGAGTATCCAAATCCAACATATGGATACAAAGTAAGAATAAATATATTATTTTTCTTAAAATACCATAGAGGGTGTAAAGGGATATACATCTCACATCTCATCCTAAGAAGAAGTGTGACCAACAGTTCCAAAAGTTCATCAATGATGCCATGCATCTCACGTGTCTGCCCAAAAGTAACCACTCAAGTCCCTCCACACCTCATCATTGTTCCACATAGTCGAGGGTCCATATACACAAAGTAGAGGAACCTCACCCAATTAATTCAATGGGGTTCCACTCTAAAGTATCTGTAAAGGACCCATGCTAATGCCTATGAGGGTTCCACTTTGATGTCACGAGGACCCACACCTATACTAATATGGGTTCCACTCTATAGGTAGATGACCCACACCCATTCTGATCAGGGGTTTCACACTATAGGTCAAGGACCTTTGTAAATAACGGTAGGGGGTTCCACTCTAGTAATCACGGACTCATGACCTAGTGCATCAGGTGGGTTTAACTTGGAATGTATCAATATAGGAATCTCTCTCATGTTGATTGGGGGTTCCACTCTAGTGGTTTAAGAACCGCAACTTGACACCATAAGGGATGTTCCAATATGATCATCAAGGACCCACACCCTATTTGATAATGGGGGTTCCACTTGGAAGATGCCTGTGGTGATCCTGACTAATCATTGTCTTCATTTGGTGTCTCCTCAGTAAGCATCAATCCCAAAACATTCCACATCGTATCTCAGAAGCTATATTAGAGGTCATCACTACATTCTACGTGGAAAAAAACTATGGATAAGTTACTCATATGAAAAAATATGAGTTCCATCAAAGGTTATACGAACATATAAAGTTTTTTCATAATGTAAATAGGGGTACACAACATGTGAGGGGACCCAAAAGAGGTGTGGTCACATTTTAACACCTGGTTGTGTCCCTGACCAGCACATGGATTTATGAAATATAGCACTACACACCATGTAGTTTTAATACATGTGTGTCCAGGATAATTGGGAATGGGCAGTATCGAGCTCGATGTGTCCATGTACCAGACCTCATGTCAGTATACCGGACCCTGTATCGATGTACTGGACCCTGTGTATGTGTATCAAACCCTATGTCAGTGTAACTGAGTATACATCTATTTACATCCACAATTTTTGTTTCTTGTGTGATCCTTCACTTGGGTTCTTATCTAGGGAATGGGTACAGGACATGTAGGATGACTACACGCCGTGTAATCCATAAGTTTTCTGAAACTCTAACTGCTGCCACTAATGGGGTTTGACACCATCTCTCCATCCTTGAACACATAGTGTAGTTGGGATTTAAACAGAAACATAGATTTGGAATTTATGCCTTTGATTAGGTCATTCCAATTCAAATATGGCACTATTTCCATCATAAACTTGTTGATCTATCCAGAAGTCACAGTTTCGAGCCACCGCTCACCAAAAATTGTCCTCCAGGATTCATGGTGGTTTTTTCGTTCACTTTGCACACCAATGAGTCTAATACATTTGATTTCATGACCATTAATAATCAAAAGGAATATCCACGCCCTGCAATGATCCCATATATATGTACAAAATGACTATCCATCATTGTCTATGAAACTGCTACGAATTCGGGGGTCTGATCGGACTTAGTACCACCTAGAAATTGTCAAACCGAGACCGCAGGTTCTAATTGGTGACGAATATGAAGAAAAAAGGGGGAAATATTAAGTAAAATGTTAAATTATTTATAGAAATCTTTCTTGTGTGATCAATCAAGAACTGCAATTTTTGGGTTTGAAAAAAATGTAATTAATTGAGATTTTAGTACTCGGGCACATTCAATGGTTTGAAAAATTATTCATATCAAAGAAATATGATTTATATACTCAATAATTTTGTCAAAATGAAATAAATCACCAAATTTATGATCCCTACATCGATTATGGTTTTTTCATTTATGAAGAATGCATCCTCCAAATATTTGTGAGAAGTATTTTCATTTTTTACATCTTGATCTGATGTGATCTGAAGTTTCATCATCGTCTAATGTGATCTGCCAATAGAGAATGGTGGAAGAGCTCTTGATTTATCCCATGGATTGTGTAGATAACCCAAGAGAAATCATCTTATAAGTTATCTTATAGATCAATTTGTTATATTTAAAAAAATGAATGAATGAATTTATTAATTAATTGACTCATTGAACATACAACCAACAAGCGAGGAGTCCTAATGCCCTATGCCATCAAATTTTATGTCACACCTTGGGTAAAAACCACATTCCAGAGTCAATAGTGTACTTAGATTTCGAATATGAGATACCATTTAAGATTCATCCTCCCATTTTATGTGTGGTATCACGCATTCACAATATAAAATATATAAAATATTTTTATAAAATTAATTCCAAGAAAACTGAGCCTCGGAATCGCAATAAATTTCAGCGCCTTGCTCAATAATTATATATAGAAATAATTCGTTGGCATACAAGGATAAAATGGGTATTTACATCATTTAATCCTTCAATATTTTCATACTCTAAATGAAAAAATTAGGAAAAATACTAGGGATACTGAGCCTCCACTTGACTCTCCCACTCCTAGGAACTCTCCTACATGTTCTTGTGCTGCCACAACATGCAGACCAGGGGGATGGTCCATCCAGATATATTTCACTCTTATCGATCCTCGATCACCACTAGTTTCTGTACAATGGTGGCTCCATATTTGATGTCTAGATCACCCCAATCGATGACATGCATGGGGTCATGAACGTATCTCATCAGATGCGACACGTGGAAGAAATGGTGCACTCGCTCTAGCTGTGGTGGTAGGGAGAGGTATTAAGCAACCTCATTAACTCTATACATGATCTTGAATGGAAGGATGATCCTTGGGGATAGCTTTCCTCCCTAGCTGAACCTCCACAATCCTTATCATGGGGAGGCTCTTAGGAAAACGTGGTCTCCCTACTCGAAATCCAACGGCATAAAACAATGATCTATTTAAGATTTTGTTCTACTCTAGGTAGTCCTCATCTACTCCAGGATGAATTGGACTTTTTCCATCATCACCTGCACCATCTCTAGGACCACAAGAGATGACTCTTCAAACTCAGTCCAATATAAGGGTGACCTACAAGGTATCACATACAAGGAATCCAAATCTGTCATTCCAGTGGTGGAGTGGTAAATATTGTTGTACATGAACTCTACTAGGGGAATATTATCCTCATGGCTCTAGAAAATGTCTAACATGAAAGACCTCAGTGTATCCTCTAACACTTGGATAGTGGGCTCGGTATGCACATTAGTTTAGGGTTGAAAAGATGCACTCATCCTTTTTTGGGTCTCAAATGACTCCTGCAGACCTCTCCAAAAATCATGATATAAATCGTGTGTCATGATCGGAGACAATCATCAAGGGTACCTAATTAAGGAGAATGATATCCCATACATACAACTTCCTTGAACTCTCCACCAGACTATGATCGCCAACAGTAATGAAATGTTCCGACTTCATGGGTCAGTAAACTATCACCTTGATGGAATCATGTCCCTTCATTGTGCATGGAATCCATATAAAAAATTCTATTTACATGCCATCCCACATCCTCTCTGGGATATCAAGGGGTTGCAACAAACCTGTTGGAAATTGGTGATTAGCCTTTACCTATTGGCATGTGAGGCACAGAGAGATGAACTTAGCTATGCTTCATCTCATTTCAGACCACCAAAAATACCTCAGAAGGTTTTTGTAAATCTTCCCCACACTAGGATGTATAGATAGGGGAGAGGTGTGTAACACTCTCATCACCTCCTCCGACATCATGACGGGAACCATTATTCTCACCTGAAATAAAATGATGTGATTCCCTCCTTCAAAATATCCATCTAGTTAGTTGCCTAGGTATATCTGATCAGGAAAGACCTCATAGTCGGTGTCTCCCATTTGGGACTCCCTAACACGCTCAAGAAGCAGAGGAGTCAACACCATCTACTATAGAAATGGTGTACCCTTATACTCTACCAGCTTCAGCTATAGGGTAGATAACTTCTTTGAATATTCATACACTAAGTGAGCATGGTAATTCCTAACAAGGAAATTTTTTTACAATTTTCACTTTACTAGAGTATAGAATCTCTAAATATCATAGTCCTATAAGAACTTTAACTAGTTTTATTGCCTCAAGTTCATGTCTTTATGCATGAAGACTTACTTGAGACATTGGTGATCTAATTAAAACAAAAATTTCTCCACCAGACGCTAATGCCTCTACTTCCTTAGGGTGAAGAATACCAAAGTAGGATCAAGGTTGTGAGTTATATAGTTATTCTCATTGAGTCTCAAATTACCGAACCCTTATGTGATAACTATCTTCCACGAAATCAACATGCAACTAATACATTCTTTTGAGGCATCACAATACACTATAAACTACACACCTTTATCTGGTAGTCTCAACATTGGATCACTCATCAGTCTCATCCTCAAATCCTCAATGAATTTCTAGAACTTCTCCTAAAAGGTAAAAAACTACCCTTTATATGTTAGGGTGGTCAAAGGGGTTTCAATTCTTGATAAGTCTTCCACTAACATCTTGTATTACCCTTCCAAGCCATGAGATATCCTCACCTCTAACATGTTATTGGCTAGATCACATAAAAGTAACCCTTCAATATTTACTGGGTGAATGGATAATCCATTCTTAGAAATGACATACCAAAGAATGTGAACCTCATGAATCAATAAATTTCACTCTGAGATCATTCCATAAATATGGTTCTCTTGAATAAAATATTGGACCATACTCAAGTTCTCTGTATGATCCTCCTTTGATGTAGATTAGATGAGTATTTCATCAATGAAGACAATAAGAAACTAGTCCAAGTACGACTGGATGACTTGGTTTATCAAATCCATAAACACAATGGTTGAATTTTTCACACCAAAGCGTGTCACTAGGAACTCATAGTATCTATAGAAAAATCAGAATTCCAACATTGGAATATTAAACCCTCAACCCCTCAATTGGTTGTAGAAATACTTGAGATTGATCTTTGAGAGCCATCTCGTTCCTTTAAACTATTCAAAGAGGCCATCAATCTTTACTAAGGGGTACCTATTCTTTATCATTACATGTTTCAGGTGATGATAATCTACACAAATTTGTAAGCTCCAATTTTCCCTTTTCATGAGAAACATTGAAGCTACCCATGGGGACACACTGGGTTTGATGAAACATTTCTATTGAAGGTCATCAAACTGCAACTGCAGCTCATAGAGATTGGTATGGACAATTTGATATGTCGTTGAAGATATCAGAGTGATTATGGGATGCAAGTCAATGAAAAAAATCATCTCCCACCTTGGTGGTTGTCTTATAATGTTCTTGGGGAAGACATATGTGTAATCCTATACAAGTAATGGAACCCATAAGTAGGAAGTACATATTACACCAAGTTTTTTTATCTCTAATAGATGTTTGATAGGCCGCATCCTCCTATTCATAGAATCCACTTTCCCCACCATGAGAACACTCTCTATTAAAAAGGAGAACTTCATCCCATCATCGTGTAGGCATTTGACTTGTCTACGATGATAGTCGATTTGGGTTTGAACCATGGAAAACCAATGCATACCCTAAATGATGCCAAATTGTTCCATTGTGATGAACAAAATGCTCCACATGAATATATCTCAACCTATTGATAACTCGTACTGCTAGCAGATTAAAGATACAGAATAAGCATTCCCTATAGGAACCTCAAGATAAAGCTGTTGGGATAGTATCTCAACTGGATGCTCCAGTTCAGGCACAAGGTGTAAGGAGATAAATGAATCGATTGAACATGTTTCTACTAATACTAAATAAAGAGTAGAAAAAAATAGATCTTTCATGTATTCATCTCATGTGTTATGGGATCATAGACATTGAAATCCTACAGTTTTCCATGGCCCCACTGTCAGCTCTCTGAGCCAGATGTGGTCCACCTAGTGGTGGTCGTGGAAGGGTCTCATTGTATCATCCACCACCCACATATCAACCTGATCCTCTTCCAGATCTACCTCCCTAGGGACCACCCTGTATACATTTGGAAGAACCTTAATCCCAGTGTTGACTTTTCTATTGTGGGCCATCATCTATTTTCTTGTGATGCTCAGCATATTTGGTAATTAAATCTCACTCCATGTGACCTTTCCCTTCACAAGTAAATGACCTCAGTTCTATGGGCTTCCATGGTCCTTATTGTTTCCTTTGGAAACATGCCTAAGTCTGATCATAGGGAGGTGTCCTGTGTTGAGATCCTAGCGCCTGACATCTGATAGCTGATATAGATAACATAGCTCTCTGGTATCCACTACTAGCTCCAATTGTACGACATCCCTTGGAATGCAATCTCTTTTTCACCATTCCTCTCTCTAGTACCCCCAAATTGTTGGGGATTCATAAAGGAACCACACTAGAATGAATATCTATATAGAGTCTCTTCTCAAACATCCATTCATGGAAGTATCCATCCAGGATCATGTCAAGAGATTTCAACATAAGTTTTCTAAACCTCATTTAATAGTTAATCACCATCATCCCTCCATGTTGTATCTCTAGAAGCACCTAGATCTAGAATAAGTGTATGTATGAGGGGTATAACTCCTCAAAGAATAGATGATGGAAGTTAGTCCATTAGTGTGTTGAATCATCATGTATCTGTTTATCAAAGCACCACCAATGAAATGATGCTCTATAGAAAATGCTTTATGACAGTGAAACATTCACATTCATTAGTTTTTTGATGAATGCAAAGACACAAACCACTAACTCTGGTCAATCACATGCTACCTGAGGATCTGGCCTACCACACAACCTTAGTGGCCTCTAGTGCTGGAATTCACGGTGTATTCCATGTCTGTGTGAATAATTAGCCTACTCTACTAGGTTGATCTTCTTCTAAATAGGTGGAGGTGTTTCTAACTTTCCACCTAGAGGAAGGGGTCGTGGTATGCACCCTGAACTAATCCCACATCACTCATAGGGTCATTGTCGCAAACCGAAGTCGATATCCTAATTGGTTATCGTTGTGGAGGAATCATAATATTTATCAATATGTACCACAATCAGGTGATAATATATATATATATATATAATAATGAGGAGATGAATCAAGATTTACATTCAAAGGCTCAATCCCATATGTTTCTTGTTGTAATTATTCCTGCAACAAATGTATCGGAAATCCAAGTCGAAAAGAAGGTTGTCAGGGTCCTAGTGGAAGGATACATGAGTTGTCGCTCCATCTTTGGACTCCCTGGCCTAAGATACGCACTCAAGACACTTAGAAACTATTTCCATAAACCCATAAAACATCCTAGTAAGTGAACAATTCCAAACAACATCCTAAGGATTGATCCAGCCTTTAAAAACAATCTGTCACAACCCGATCCAATCTGGGTCTTGAGTCGCAAATATTACAAGCTCACCTCTATAGGCCATGGTCTAGTTACCATTGACTAATTCATGAATAACATGGGGATTCCATTGACTAAGTACCTATATGCACATACACAACCTTCTCAATGAAATAATATAGAGGGAAAGAGTAAAAAATGAAACACTTCTATGATGGAAATAAATCATGAATGAACCTCTAGATAGTAAAAAAGTATGGTATTTTAAACTAAAATGTAAAGGGAAAAATACATGACCATCCAGAAATATGTCTGAATATGAAAATCTGGAAGACTAAATGGTTGAATGATAGCCCATATATTGAATCCAAATATATGACTATCATACCCAATCCCAGAACCCAATATCCTTAATCTCTTATGATGTCACAATCGACCTATCTCGCATATGCCTTAGACACGACGTGTGTATGAAAATCCCATATAGTGGTGAGTATATACATACCTAGTAGAATTCTCCAAAATAAGATGGTAGAGTAGTAAGAGGTACAAAATGGAATAAAGATAGTAGATAGAAAAAGGTACAGTGAAAGAGAATAGTTCAACCCAATATGAGTGTGAAAGTCATGTATTTCAAACACATGGGTCTAAACACATCAAGTAGATGAACTTCCAATTGAGTCTTATCCACCTATAGAAGGTGAGTAGATTAATCCAACTGTGAGAAGCTAGACATGGAAATCATGTATCATGCTCCATAGGTCTTTTCCTCCCCTAGAATGAGAGTAAAAAAATCCAAGGTGTGGATACAAAGGAAGAATATATATATATATATTCATAGTCAAAGAAACCCAAATGAGAGAGTAACAGGATCTCCATCTCACATCTTGGCCCATGAATAAGAGTATATAATAGTTCCAAAAGTCTATTAATGATGCCCAACATCCCACATGTCTGCCCAGAAGTAATCACTCAAGTCATGCCTTGCATCATCGATGTGACGCACAATTGAGGGGACACAAACTTGAAGTAGAAGATCTGCACCCTAGTACATCACAGGGTTCCACTATGAAGTATTTATAGAGGACCCACTGACATGATGATGGGGGGTTCCACTATGATGTAACGAGGACCCATACCCTTTGATGATAGGGGATTCCAATCAGTTGGTAGAGGATCCACACCCTTGTTGATGGGGGGGTTCCAGTCTATTGGTCGAGGAACCGTGCCCATGATGATGGGGGTTCCACTCTAGTCATCAAGGACCCATTCCCTAGTTCTTCATGGGGGTTCCACTCAGAGAGTAGCTATAGAGGATCCACACCAATGTTGATGGATGGTTCCACTATTGTGGTTGAGGACCCATTCCTTGATTCTAAGGGGGGTTCACTCTGATCATCAAGGCCCCATGACCTATCTGATAAGGGGTTTCCACTCGGAAGAAGCCTCTTGTGATCATACCTAATAAATATCATCATCTAGTGTTGCCTTGATAAGAACCATAACAAGAACATTCAACATCGTATCGCAAAAGCAATGTTAGATATAATCATCTTATTCCACATGAAAAAAAAAACAATTAGGACATGATACTCATGGTCCAAAATCTGATTTCAAACGAAAAAGATACAAATGAATGAAGTTTACTCGAAAAGGAAATAGGGGGAAATGGTGTGTGAGGGTTCCCACACGGTGTGTGAGGGGATGCACATGGAATGTGGTCCTATTTCAATGCATGGTAATGTCCATAGTCGGTACATCACTTCATCCCATGTAGTAGTACACAAAGTGTAGGTAGACTACACGGTGTGTCCATGCTAACTAGGACCGACCCATGTCCTGCTCACCATGTCTATGTACCAGAACTTGTGTCCATGAACCAGAACATGTTTCCATGTACCAGACCCTATGTTCATGTACCTGAGAACTTGACCATGTTATTGGCCAGGTACTTCAACATGGTTTCCTTCTCGTTTGATCCTCCACATACATTCCCATCAAAAGAAAGGGTATATGGCATGTAGGATGACTGCATGATGTGTCGTCTTTATGTTTTTTGAAACCCTAGCTGCCACCATTGAGGGGGACACACTCAAAGTGTTCATCCTTGAATAGAACATATATTTTTTTTTCAATAGAAATACAGAGCTAGTCTTTGCGCCTTGAATCAGGTCATCCTGCTTCAGATCCTATTCTATTCCCATCTAAAACATTTGGATCTATCTGAAAATCATAGTTTTGGTCCACCACTCATAAAAAACTTGCCTCTGTTTTCATTAGGGTTTAATATGTTCATATTTTATTCGACTGAGACTTATATGAATTATTTATTGAAATTTAATAAGGAAAAAATCATCCTCTCCACACAATGATCCTAGATTTTTTCCCCAAAACATCAATATGTTCCTTATCTTTGAAATTGAGATGAATCTGGGGGTTCGATCAGACTCTTTGCCACCTAGAAATTGTAAAACTAGGACCCTGAGGTCTAACTGATTATGAACCCAATGAAAAAAGGGGTAAATACAAGAATAAAAAAATAATTGATCGATAACAAGAATTCTTGGAAAATTGTTCATGAACGTGACTTTCAGGGTTAGAAAATGATTGTAATTAATTTAGAATTTAGTAGATGGGAACATGAAAAGGTTTTAAATTGGGAGAAGATCAAAGAATAATGATCATTCTGCTCAATAATTTAATAAAAAGGAAATAAATAAACAAATTTACAAGACATGCCTCAATTATAGATTTTTTTTATGAAGAATTTATCTGTCAGTGATTTGAGAGAATCCATTTCATTCACTTCATGTTGATTTGATCCAATCTGGAGTTTCATCATCATCTGATGTGATCCACCAATAGAGGGGGGAGGAAGAGTTTTATATTTTTCCTAGGGTTTATGTGGATAACCCTTGAGAAATAATCCTTATAGTGATCTTATAGAGAAATATGTTGTGTTGAAACAAAGAAATTAATTAATTAATTAATTAATTAACTCACTAAACACACCACCAACGAGCGAGGAGTCCGAACTCCCAACGCTGACTCATTTTATGTTTCTTCTAGGGTAAAAATAGTGTTCTAAACTTAATCATGGTCTTAGATTTCTGATCTGAGCTACTGTTTAAGATTTATATAGTTTTCTTTTTGGAATCATCTGTACATAATATAAAATATATTTAATGTTTATATAAAATTAATTTTGGGCACACCGAGACTCGAAATTTCATTCTCTCTCAGCTCTTAACTCTAAATAAATAACGAAATATATATATATATATATTACTGTATTAAAAGGAAAAAAACTGGGTCTCTATAATGGTAATTCATCTTTATCACTTCCTCCAATTCTAATGTCGCTTCTTCAAACTTGTGGTTTCTCCACAACACATTGACCAGGTCCATTTTTTTATTTCATTGAACATTGTTTCAACAATATAATATAATCAATGGATAATACACATATGCGATATAATTCTCCAATGGTACCACCACTGTATTGAGTACATGTGACAGGTATCGTATTTACATCCTCAAGATGGATACATGGAAGATATCATGTAATTGAGATAGGTCAGGTGAGAGTTCTAGATGATAAGCCACCACTCCAATGCAATCAAGGATCTAAAAGGGACTAATTTACTTCCTCAGGACCTAGAATTTTTCTTTCCCCAACTTCATCCCATCATGTAGGTGTTCTGCACCTATCCCAATAAAGGGATTCATAGGGGTATATTTGGATGCTAGAGTGGAAACTGTTATTTTATGAGAACTCAAACATAGGAATATGTTGATCCCATCCTCTTTAGAAGCCAATTAAGAATGCTCTTAATATGTCCTCAAGTGTCTGGATAGTCCACTTATATTTGTCATTAGTTTGAGGGCACTAAGTCATGATGATGTTCAACTCATTATTTATAGAGTATTGGATACTCATTTAGAACATAGATGTAAATCTTGGGTCTTGATCAGATGAAATTGATTGTGTTGTTTGGTGTGGCGTCATTACTTATCGAATGTATATCCTTGCAAGTTGATCAAGTGATATGTCATCTTGAATTGTAATGAAGTGAGAAGTCTTTATAAGATGATCCACCATAACCCATATATAATTATTTCTTCATGTTGTCTTTAGAAGACTAGTGACAAATTCCATGGGGATTTTTTCCCATTTCCATGTTGGTATGGGTAATTGTTGCATCATCCCTTAGGATGTTTTCGTTCCCCCATTCACTTGTTGAAATAAATGTCATATTAATGTATATTCTATGATCCCTTTATTTATATTTTCCAAAAAATAGTGCTCTTAGAGATTTCAATACATCTTTGTGATTCCTGGATGGATGGAGAAATTCAAACTAAGTGCATCATCCAACAATCTCTTTTTTAACTCATGATTTGATGGTACACATTGCCATGACCCAAATATTATAACTCCTTATTCATGAACATTGAAACTAAAGGATTTTCCTTTTTATATAGCTTCCACTTTTTTATGAATTCCAAAATCATCTCATTGATCATTCTTTATCTTATTCAGAAGGGATAGTTGAGAAATATATTGTCAAATTATTGATGATGTTCCTTCCTTTATGACTCCCATGTCCATCCTTTACAAATCTCTGAATGTCGGATCCTTCTCAATTCTTATCAATGATAAAATTAGTATATTATTTGTACTTAGAGACTCTACCACTTTATTCTCTTTCTAGGGATAGTAGTGAATTGTGAAGTCATAGTACTTGATTTTCTCTAATAATATTTTTTGGTGCATATTCATCTCTTTCTGTGGGAATATATACTTGAGGGTTTTGTGATCCGTATATATTTCACAATTTTACCCGAAGAGATAATTACACCAAATTTTTAAAGAAAATATCACTACAGCTAAATATATATCATGTAGTGGGGAGTGTTGTTCATGAAATTTAAATTTCCTTGAAGCAAAAGCTATCAATTTTTCATTATGCATTAACAAACAACCAAATCCCTTCTACGATGCATCACTGAATACCTAGAAATTCACTCCACTTGTGGGTAGTGTGATTACATGTGTTGTGATAGTAGTCATTTTCAACTCATTGAATCTATGTTCACATTTTTCATTCAATGAAAAATTGACTCCCTTCTATGTTAGCTTGGTTGGAGGATTTTTTAAACCATAAGAAATTTTTTATAAATCGATGATAATACCTAGCTAATTCATGGAATCTATGGATATTTGTCATAGATGTAGGCCTTGCCCATCATTCAATTGATTCTATTTTTTAAGGGTCCACAGATATCCTAATTCTAGTGATGATATTCCCCAAGAATGAGAATTCATTCAATTATAACTCACATTTATTGTACTTGGAATAAATATTCTCCTTTTATGGTCTTTAGCATAGTTCTTAGATATTCATCATGCTCCTACTTTCTTTTGGATAATATTATAATATCATCTATAAATACTATAACAAATTTGTCATGTTAATCTATAAAAACTCTATTTATCAAGTCCATGAAGATTGATGAAGAATTAGTGACTCTAAAAGGAATTACTATGAACTCATAGTGCTTGTACCTTGTAAAAAATCAATCTTGGGGATATCCTCCTTCTTCCCCTTAACATGGTAACATCCTGACTGCAAATCCTCCTTGGAGAAGTATTGTGCTCCATGTAACTGATCGGATAGGTCATAAATCCAAGGAAAAGGATACTTTTTCTTTATCATGATCTTGTTGAGCATACAATAATTAATGAAAAGGTGAATTGACCCATCCCTCTTCTTGGACAAAGTGGATTGGTACACCCTATGGTGAAGAAGTTTGGCATATGTACCCATTATCAATACTATCTTGTAGTCGTTTCTTCAGATACTAATTTTCCTCAACATCTATTCTATATGGAGTCCTTGATAATGGTAATTCTCCACGTATAATATTAATTGAAAATTTATCATATTGGATAGGAGTAATACTAGGTAATTCCTCCAGAAAAACATCAACATATTCCCTCATAATGGGTATGTCTTCAAGGATGATCATTTCCTTATAATCAATCATTTGAGCTAGATACGGTTTATCATAGGGAAATAATATATGTTCCAAATATGTTGGTGCTAAATAATATCCATCATCCTCCTAATACTTGTATAGAATCAGGGGTCTATTTATGATATAGAGAGTGATGACCTTCTCGTGGAAATTCATGTTGACTCTATATAAGAAAATCCAATCCATGTTAATAATTGCATAAAATATCACCAAAGGGAGTATTAGAAGGTTCACTAGAAAGTTTATACAATAAATTTTGATATAGGGGGTGAGTTATATAATCGGGATGCAATAATTTCCCCATTTTAAATTATTTCTGACAGATCTAATTCCTTGATTTTTTGTGGTGTTTGAATAATTCTAATAAAATTTCATGATATGGATAAATGCATAAAACTATAATCAAAATTAATATTCCATTTTCTTGAATTAATAACTTGAATCCCCTATCATCACGTCATTATCAAGATCCACCTCAGTAGATGTTGTGGAAAAATATTTTCCTTGTTTCCTTGGAGGTTATTGGTTGTCTATGAAAACCCTTATCTTAGGGCATTGGTTTGTAAAGTGCTCTGGTTTCTTATAGATGAAGCAATAAACAATGCACTGAGGGTTTAGTATAACATTTCTTTCCTCCATCATACTAGTGTGTTTCTCTTTTTGGAAGTAATTAGCTAGGTGCCCTTGCTTTCCAAACCTAAATTATTTACCCACCTCCCTTAGGAAATTTTCTCTGTGCTTATTTCTACAACTTTGATAAAGGGGTGTTGAAATTCAATAATACCGTTAGATTTATCCATTAGACCACTAGAATTAAACTCAACTTTCCACTTCTTATCCACATTATACCCTTTAGATTCTCGGATCTTCTTTTCTCCTTTGAGAGCACATTGTAAAGTTTACTCATATATATCAATGTCTCGGATCACAAGGTCTCTTCGTAGACTAGGTTATATCCCACCAAAGAAGCGGTCAACCATAAATTAGGGGTAATGACAAAGCCATATGATTATCATTCCAGTATTGTGAAATTAGTTTCATATTCCCTAACAGATTTATCATATTGTTTTTAGGAAAAAGAAGTCCCGCCCCATTTTAAGTTGGAGAGTATAAAGAAAATATTTATCCGAAATCATTTTCTAGGATTCCTTCCACCCGATCACTTAGATCTATTCATTAGGATTTGTATTCTTGAACAATGTACACCACTAACCATTTTCTCCCTCTATAAGATAAACATGAAATATAACCTTATCATGATCAGATCATTGAAGGATGTATAATATCTTCTCAATGAGGTTGATCCATTATTCCATGATTAAGGGATCGGATGATCCATTTTAGGTTAGAGACCTTTGTTACATAATTATATCAATTTCCACTTGTTCTTTATTTGGGAGATTTAACCACTCCACCTGATCCATGTTTTTATTTATACCCTGGGTCATTTGAGAGAGTATCATTACAATGTTTGATATTCCCTCTTCCATCGGGTTGGGAATCTCGTTGGGGCAGTCATCACATTTCTCATCGCATTGATTGTTTACATTATTCCTCCTATTTCTGGTCATTGGCGTGAATAAAGAGATAATTAGTGATGATTATTTTTAAACTATTAAACACATAAATGGGAATCGAATTAAGGAAAGCATATGTCTTATAAATTATATGTATTTTCTTAACTTATGAATTTATAATCTTCAATCTATATTATCCATAATTTATTTCCCAACATATATTCTTATAGGTATTTTTTCCTTAATAATTTTTTGTAATGAGAATATAAATTTACCAAATAATATCCCATGAGAGTGTCAAACTAGGTGTTCATAAAGGCCTTTTTTTCATGCCCCAGTCCCCGATCGAGTCTAGCTCAATGTGGGGTTTTCAGGTTTTACCCTTATGCAGATCTATTCCAGAGCCACATCCACTTGTAGTATTCATATAGTGATATATTTTCTTGAAAATCCAATTACACTATACTTTCCAACATTTAGGGATGTTTTCTTTTACTTAGTATTATCCCAGAGTTTTTTTTCTAGTGTTTTTTTAATCCTAATCCCAAAAATAACTAAAATTTTCCTTTTATACTAACTATGAAAACCCTTCTCATTTTTCACATTAATTCATGATTTATAACATAATATTAAATTTAATACAACCCATAAGATTGAGAAGTACAGTGTATTTGAGAATTAGTTATATTACATAGTAATTTAAAATGAGGAATAAATCCGCTTTATTGAAATCCTCTTTAACAAGATCATAATATTCCATCGAACATAAAAATAAATGGGATAACCTATTGACATACAAAATAAAGTGGATATATATAAAGACTGGTAAGGGAATAAACATGCATAACATTAATAGAATAATATATGTTCGAAAATAGTCATGTCAATGGGGCATAAAAAGAGTAGGAACCATAAAATGAACAATGAGACATTATATAACATGATAATCATAATGGAAACATGGGAAATATAGAAATAACTTAAAACAATACATAAATAACATAAATAAATGATAACTATCAAGACATCATGAGCCAACGAGCCCATACACAAGTGGTAAGGGCTCCTGCTTGGCATCCAAGAGACCCAGGTGGAGGCGAATTTTGGGGGTACTGCAGCAGTATTGTAGCAGTCATTGTGTAGTAATGTAGTAGTTACTATTAGGTACTATAGTATTCAGAACTATTCACCCAATTTGGGGATTTGGGCCACTGGTTTGAGGCTATGGGGCTCAAGGGCCTTCGGGTCATCAAAGGACTTCAGGCCATAGGGCCTTCGGCCCATAGGGCCTTCGGGCAACGTAGACCATGGAGTATCCCAGTTCACATAGAACATGCCCTACAAGAGGATTAGAGAAACAAGAGAAGAAGTCACCAGATGGAGAGCTAATCAGATTGGAAGAATGAGAGGGTATGGTAGCCACCATCAGGACCACGCACCGTGAAGCTTTTTACGGGCAATGCTAGTTGATCAGTAATGCATGGTGGGGAGCTAGGTGATCAATGATGCAGAAGCTGGGGAGGGGAAGTTCAAGTTGTCTGGACCTACAGGTTATGTATTGGGCATGGAATTCCTCTGGGCCATTGGGTCATGTGTTGCAGGTCAAGTCAGGCCTTGTGCCTTGGGCCTACGGGTCATGTACGGGTTCCCTTTCAAACCTTAAAAGGGAGATTATCCATAATAAAATAAAAAAGAAGGCCTTCGAGCCATTCGGGTGGGCCAAGACATCATGATATAAAAAACCCCCCTAAAGGAATCCGGTTCACTCCCTCTCCTAATATAATGAATCAAGAGACTAGGAAATACCCAATGCATTGGAACACTATATAATTATGGGCACACTCATCACTTTAATTTCATTCTCATGATTAAGTGCGCAACATATATCATACAATATGGATTAATTTATCATCATATTTTATTCCGTGATAATGAAGTGAGGAATAAATATATATAATTCTCAAGAAAAAGAAGTATATGTGTATAAAGGTGAACTCCCCTGATAGGAAATGGGAGTTTTATTCACTATACAGTTGTTTTTGATTGGGAAATTGTGGTGAAATTTCAGCAACTTAGCAACATCTCTAAAAAATTATGAAAATGGGTTATTGAGATCTAAAGGTGTCTCTAACCATTTTCACATAATATGGGAAGTAATAAGTACATGTAAATACAGATCCCAACATTATTAATTTGAAATATAAGGCATAAGATAATAAAGAAACATTAATAAAGAAGAGAATGAGAGGATCCCTTACCTTGAGAGTGTGACTCCAAATGCTTGGGAGGGGCATCTTGAGATCATAGGACACCATGGGAGGGCTCCAGAGAGGTTTGTTAAGATTAAGTAATTTCTAAAAGGATTTTAATTAAAGATAAATGTGATCACATGTGGGTTTATATAGGAAATGAGTGCGGAATTTTTTTATAATTTCTCAAACTTTGTTTTTTGAAAATATATACTAAAATAACCAAAACTACAAACCTTCCTATTGAAATTACCATGTTTTCTAGAAAAGGCTTGTGGTTTTCCTTATTTTATAAGGAAATGGGAAAATTTTAATAATATAATAACCTTGGTGATGTGGAAGTGAATCATACTCTTAAAGAAATGATTTTAAAAACATATAATATATTAATAGTTTTGTAGGATTCATAAATGCATTATAAAATTAATTAAAAAAACATAAACTATCTTTATTTTAAATAGATAGTATATATTTGGTTTTTCATACCCTTTATATTATTAATAACATCACATTTAGGTCATTATTTTTTCATAATTTACACCATATATTTATATGGTATATAATTTTTATCTGAAAATATTATTATCTCAAAAAACTATGAAAAATACACCATTGGATAATTTTGAAATTCTGATTCAAAAAATAATATTTTTTTCATATAAATAATTTTATAATTTTGTGAATTTTCACTTTTATAATAAAATATACATTTATTAATAAATGATGGGTTTTTTGACAATAAGAGTTTTCAAACCCTTTTAAAAATTACATTTGACTTCATAAAAATTATATGATCCTTTATTTTTAATAAAAATTATTTCATAATAATATTTTATTAAAACCTTTTTTATTTCCAAAATCCATTAATTCTTCAAATTAAACATCTTTATTGAAAATGAATACAAATTAAAAATAAAATTTGTGTTTCATTTTATAAGAATAAAAAAAATTATAATGTAACGATAAGAAGAAAATATGAAAATTATTATTTTGAAAATAATGTACATACTCATATTTCATCAGTATTGATACATATCCATTTAATAAAATAGAAAATTCCTTAAGGGAATGAGTGTGATGGTGATACTTTCATGGGATGGTTCTGGATATAGGGTTTTGGTAGTGATCTTGATGAGCTTGAACTTCCCTCATAAGGGGTTTCTCCCATGATTAAGTTGTTAGATCATAGATTGAGCTTAGTCAAAGGAAAATCCAAGTGATATTATATCCATTTTAAGTACCAATAAATGAGATTTATAGGGTATGATCTTACTGGTTGAGGTCAGCACTTCTTTTTCTATTTCAACTGGATTTTTTAAACCCCTATATTAATATCAATCATGTTATCGCAGTTCAATGCCTATATTATCAATGGTAATGATTCTTAATGGTCTTTTAAATTATATAGTATATAATAAAACCAAATAAGTGCATGTGTTTTATTCAACCATAATACTTAATAATCCATTTAATTTAAAACATAAGGGGAATTTTGTTTATAATATTTTGGGTTGTTACACCAATTATCCAAATCTATGTGGTATGATCTCCTCAAAGATGAAGGTATGTTCACTTGGTTGTTGAAGGTATGATTACATGGATAGGATTTCAAGAACATTGTTGATTTTTTGTTCCCTTTGAGTATCTATTTATTTGTTCTTCTATGATTATAGTTATAAGGTGTTGCAACTCGAGTTTCCAATAATTATTTTGATCGTGATATTTATGGATTTCACTTATAGTGCTCAAAAAAATTCTATCATGAGGTTATCATAAGTTGAATAATTTCACATAATAATGGATTTTATCGATTGTTTGTTCCAAAAACCCATATAATAATGTTTTCCATTGAGTTTTGAAGGTCATTACAAGATTTAAATAATTTTGTGTGGGGTAAATCATGTTGGTATTACTTTTAGATGTGTTTTAAAAATAATTCACATGCATATGACTTATTTTAGAAGGGTACTTCTAAAGTCACGTGCATATGAAAAATAATAATAATTTGACATCTATATGTGTTTAAATATTAGGAGAACATCAGGCTATGTCAGGTAAAAAATATCAATGATGAACATTTATGCTTTAGAAAATTAATTCATAATAAGAAGTGACCTGAAGAGGATACTTTTTAAGATTTTGAAAATCAAAATGGGGATATAGTTTTGTAGATTTTATAGAGGAGACTGAGGAGAAGTGAAGTGCTCATCAAGATAAGATTTTTAGGGGAGATCTCTTCTCTCTTGTTTCCTTAATTCATTTCAATGTTAATTAGAACTATGTATTTTTTGTATGATTCATGAATTGAAAATTATTTTTATCTAAAAGTTATTACATGGGGATTAAATACTATGGGTTTTAATTTTTCCACTTCATTTTATAATATCATCAAATATTAGAATCAATCAGTGGGATTGTTTCTGATTTAAAATTTTGTTTTGTCCCTCTTGAACAAAATTTTAAAACAAAAGAATCAATTATAGAAATTGATTCTATTTAATATTCTTCAGAAATAAACATTGTTTGATTATTCTAAGAAGAGAAGATAGTTAAGAATTATTTTTCTGTGAGATTAATATCTTTTTATGGGAGATAAATCTATTCAGATTTTGATGATTTAATTTCAATAAAACATCCATGAAAGAAGAAATCCAAATAAACATGATAGCTTTAATACCTCATGCATCTTTCTTGATTTTCTTTCTCACAACCCACTCTCATTTCTTGATAATCTTACCTACTTTCATATTGTTTTTTAAAGTTACCATTTCTTAAATAATTGTTATTCATATTAAAAAAATTAAAATATTTCCACTTTTTATTGGTAAGTATTTTTAATGAATTTTGTTTTCATAATCATAATTTCCCTTCTTTGTGGGTTCGACACCTTACAAAATACTACTCCATAGTAAATATGTGCTATAATAATTACACTAGCATGTATGAAATGATGTACGAGTCACATTTTGGGCATCGTTTTTGAGGAAGGGATTCTGGAAACCAAATTTCAAAACATAAAAAAATTGAAAAAATTAATTCATAAAAAATAATAATTTCAAAGCAAAAAAATGTTAAAGAACTGACATCATTGGAATTTTTTTGAAATTATTATGTACTTGAGTGAGTGTTTGTATTTGATCTAGTTCACTAATTTTATAATAAGTAGTTATTTTTTACTACAATTTTTATCAAAAAAATTGTTAGAGGTGAAATAACATAGATAAATTTTGGATTGGAATTATCCTAGTGGAATTTTTTTGTGTCTATCATGGATATAATATAAACACTTTCTAGATGGGTGCCTGTAATCCACCACAATAGATTAATTACTTTAAAGAAAATCAACACTAATTTGACCATTAACTTGAGTTCCTAACAAAGCATGAATTTTTTTTAATGACACTAGATTCTATGTTTGACCCAAATCATTATAGTGCAATTAAAAAAAATCAGGAAAAAAATTAACATGTACAAAAGTTATAGATAATGTTATTAGTGATACAAAAAAGGTTAATGCAACATGATGTATTTGAAACAAGTGAATAAGATGTGAATGTGGGAGATTTTCAGAGGAATTAGAGTAGATAGCGAGGTTGAAATTATGGGAGATAAATCTACTACTTTTAAAGGATTTGAAATAGATGAGAAATTTTTTTACAATGTTACCAGATCTCTGAATTAATGTAGAAAATTGAAAAAAAATTAAGGATAATTTAAAGGAAAATGGGTTTAATGATGTAGAGAAACAACTAAAATATATAGAAGATGAATTTCCCATTCTTTACATGATTACAAAATTTAAAAATACATATTGTTATTGGAGCTTTGAGTATGTAATTTCTCAGGATAAGGAGAAAGTGGAAAATGATAACTTAAATGTGAAAAATTATTCCACACATTTTCCGAAAATTTTGTGTAATAAACCTCAATATGAAGTTAGGAATATTTTGGAAGGGAATAACTGACTCACAAACCATTATTATGATAATTTTTAAACTATTGGAAAATGTGTTCTTCCCAGTTTTGAAAGTGTGAACCCAACTATTTTGAAATGAATTCTGAAAGAGGATGTGGATAGATTCTTAAAAGAATGGTTAACAAATGAAATTTCAATTCCATGTTTTCAAATTAATCTCATTTCATAATATTTGTTAAAAAATAGAATATTGTGTTGCCAAACCTGCATAAACTATTTGAATATGAAAAAAATAGAATCTAATTTTATCAGAGTATAATTGAACTATTATCCTCATAAAACAAAAATAGAAAACTAAATAGTATTTTATTGTAATAGACATTTTGAAAGTGAAATTTAAGGAATTTATGACCACACATTAGATGATTCAAGAAGTGTTAATTTTTTTAAGCAATTGATGATAATTTTCTATTTTATGATGAGAAACTTTTGGAAGATATTTATAAAATAATGAAATCTAAGTTATTAGATGAACAAAAATTAACTCTTCCCCACTTTTATAAGTCTTTCTCAAATTATTTGGGTGTTGAACTTATTTATTGGACTAAGAGTATATTGGAGGATAAATAATTTTTATTTTTAATTTGGGAACTTAACATGTAACTCTGGAAAAACCTCTTCATGTACTTGTTATGTAGAACTCATCCCCTAGAACCCCTGCATTTGATTTTATGGATATTATGAACAAAATAGACATTTTTGATGATAATGTCACACCTATAGAAGCACCTAGTCTACTGCTATCCCTTTATTGATATTCTAATTTTTCCAAATCTAAGTCAACTCTAGATGTGGACAACATTCTATCCAAGATTCATTATGATTATGTGTGTTTGATTGATGAGATAAAGAGTTTCATGGGAGAGTTTAAGGGAGCTTCTTCTTTTTCAACTGAGTATGAGTTCTTTGATATCACAATGAATGTGGGTTTGGGTGATAATTTTTATTCTCTACTTAAATACTCATTTGAGAAGCCCCTTGATGACTACTTGTGTTTTGAGGGAAATTTGTAGTTGTTAAGATAGTGGATATCTGGTTTGGTAGTCCAATTTCCCATAAAAGTCATATTTTTGTTAAATAAAGTTTAGAAAAATAAATTTGGTTGTTCACGGATGAGAAACGAAATCCACCCTATGACTTCGGTTATTCATTACTGTTTTATCACTAAAAACAAAAAAGAAAATTGATTCTTCATTTGAGTCAACCAATAGTCTTTTTATTTTTTTCTTAAGAATAAGATGATTTTGTGTTTTCTCTATTATTCTTTGTTTCTACTAGATTTAAATTCTTGATCGTTCAAGTAATTTTACATCAAGAAGATTAGAAGTGTCAAAATAAGATTAGAGTTCTCTTTTGTTCTCAATTCATGTAAAATCTACATGATGGGTCCTCATTGTATCAACTTTCTTAACTCACCCTTTGGTTTTTAATTACACATGAGATTAATCTATTAGATTCTTATCTTAATATTTTTTCAATTTATAGAAACTGGATGGGGAATAAACTAGAGGATTTCATTCAAATCGTAGTGAGAAAATATAATTTTTGATGAAGTCAAAGGAAATAAGATTCATTAATTGGGGGAGTGATTTTTTTTTCATTCTTCCTCTAATTACTCTTGAGGTGGTTGGCGTTGTTTCATGTTTGTTATCTGAAAATTGTACTGCAATGTTTTCAAATTTATTCACAGTGTGAAATTATGTGCATGCGAGTAATACCTATGGATTGTGTTTGATTGAATGTGATTTACTTAGTCAGGTGATCAGTATACTATTTTCTAGTCTTTAAAAACTAATTGAAACAAATTTTCAAACTTGATGACAAACTCTTTACTTTTCATTAAATGAATTCCATGATAGTTTTTGAATTCTATTGAAAATATTTATTCTATTCCTTAATGACAATGCATGTGTTTTTAAATATTTTTATAAAAAACGTATCATTGTAAACATTTTTTTGAACTATATTGCGCCCCTTCAACATAAATTTTATCTTTTTTATGTGAAAATGTTTTATAAAACAAAAAGTTCAATTTTTATCATTCTCCCTCAAATTAAAATTTGGGGAAAAGTTTGGAATCTGTTTTTTAAATATTCTTCTTAATTTAGGATAAACATTGAATTAATGTAAATCCATAAAATCAATATACTTAATTCAAAAAAATCTAAATTTGTTCTTTTTCATGTTTTTATCTTCATTTTTAGTGGGTAAAATTTTTTATTAATTTTTAAAGTTGTGATTCAATTATAAAGAGATTATACATAATTACTCCATGAATTTGATAGAGTAAATCATTTAGTACCCTCTTGAAAGCATTTTTTCATGGTCATATTTTATGATAATATTGTACAAAATTCATTGAGTTTAATCTTTTTTAAGGAATAAAACATATATTACATGCATTTACATGAGATATGAAATGAAAATACTCATCTATATTGAGTTTATTTCTCTCATACTTTCCTAATCCATATTAATTTTCCTTCTCTTATACTTTAATTTTTTTATTCTTTATGCTAAAATTGTATGTTGAGTTATTTTTACCTTTGTAATTATTGATCCTACTCATCCATCTAGTTGTGTCTAATTTTTTGTGGGGTAATTTATTATTGTCTACTCACCTGTACTAAAGAGATGTTTGGAAGTCATATTTGAATTCATATTGATGTTTGTTTTATTAAATTCAAAATTTCTCAAAACCTATCATTTTTTAAAAAGATTAAATAAATCTTGCACTCAAACCACTTTGATTTGAGAGGGAAGTCATAAATTCTATATAAGAGGATCCATGGTGGAAAACATTTTTTATCCATTATTTGTGGCATTAGAGGCTTTTAATTTTGAGATTAATTATTTTCCACTAAAATTGATTATAAATTTCCTGAGGACAAACAATGCATAATTATCGGGAAATTTGATTTGGACATTAATTGAGCATTTTTCCGCTTCATTTAATTAAAAATTTAGTGATTTTTTTCTTAAATGTGGCTTTTTATTTAGATAAATGAACTTTTGTCATATTTTATTAAATTGTCAATTTATCATTTTTATCATTAATTGTATATTTTTCGTTTAAAATTATTAATTTTGTTTGGCTAGTGTTTTTTTATTTTATTTTCTAATTTTTGTTTGAATAGTATACTTAAGGGTTATTTTTTTATTATTTATTTTTTATAGTTTAATATTCCATTATTATATTTTTATTTAAATAATGAAACTTATGTTTAATTTATAATCCCTTATTTTAAATTTTAATATTATAATTTTAATCAATAATTTGTTGTCAGATATTTAAAAATTGTATTTGAATTTATTTAATTATTTTGTTAATCTAACATTTATTCTAATTCAACTTTTATCTTCCATTTCAAATAAATAACTACTCTAGTTTTTAACCTTTTAATATTTTATTTTCAATGTTTTAATGTTATTGATATTTTTAATATATTTTTGATTAATTGTTGGATTCCTCTGTTGTAGTTAAACTGTAGATTCCACCCCTATATAGAAGACATTAAATAGCCAAAAATGAAGCCACATAATATTCCTGAAATGTGGGAAAGGGGAATGAGTTGAACGATATAAGCAGGGAAAAAACAAATAATCGATACATCGGTAAACTTTTAGAATGATATAAGAATCATTATTACAATTATTTAAAGATATTGAACAAAAAAATGCATGTATGAAAAGGGTATGTTTTGCGATACCTGAATTTTTTGTGCACTATTGTTTATCAAAAACAATCCTCAGAACATGGTACCTAAGATGAAGACATAACATGAATTAATTTTTATTAAATTGACTATTGCAAGAAATATTTTATTGTTTAGAACATACCAAATTGAAGAAGAAACCAATATATTAGTACGAGGTGTTGTCTCCTTTTCAAACCCTTTAGTCGTCAATGACAGCACTTTTGGAGATTCTGTACTGACATTATTTAATAAATATCTAGCTCTATTTTCCTTGTGAGTATCCAAATTTATACGGATTTCTCCGGTCATATACTGCAAAACAGTTCCTGTAATAATGCTAAACATCTTACAATATGTGTGTTATACCAAAAACATCAGAGCAGTAAATGGATAAGATACTGTTGTATAAACTATATCGTTAACATGACAAGAGAAATACAAATTACAATTTGTTACGTTTGATAATGGTATTCGGTTGCATTAATTGGAAATTTGCATTAGCTCTTTTGAGTTTGAGTATCCTCTTCCAGGAAAGCTTCCTGTAACACTGGATATACCTAATATCAATAAATTAAAAAGTAAAAAATAACATTTAAATTTCTTGGAGTAACAAATTAAGATCACTAAAAACATATATAAGATAAACCGCCTATGATGACACATATTTGATTCATCATCATCTTTCAAAGTTGTCTCGCTTCTTTGGAAATAGCAGCTTGATTCTCAGTCATGTTCTATGATTATTATACATGGTTTGTAAATAGTATTATTCTGTGTAATTAATGTTCTAAAACATACGAAAATTAATTTTTTTTTATCAAAAGTGAAATAATAATGACTTTATTTAATAAGTTGTATTATTCACTAATAATCTTAACAGTCAGTCAATACAGAAAGTACAATTTCTAAAAAGTACAACATAAAATAGCTTGAAATAAGTAAAAAGACATCATAAGTACTTTAACACTTTTCATAAAACATAAATGTTATAAAGTGGATACAGATTCACTGTATGGGCTTTGGGTGGTTGAGGGGCAGGTCACATGGTCAAGTCCCCAAGCCTGTATGCTTAATGCATTTTATTTCCTTCTATTTTTTTCTACGGTGGCGAATGTAATCGACCTTATATAATGTGGATACAGATTCAATGTAATCAATTATAAGAAACTAGTTTAAACCAAGTAGAATTCAATTGTACTATTTAAATCGAAAACAAAAAATAAAAATGGAGGAAACAGAAAAATGAAAATAGGAATTAAATGACATTGATTTCAAATTACAAACTATTAACAGCAAGTTAACAAGAAGACTCCATGATGTTGTAAACATGTTCAAGCATGAATACTTATGCTCTAGTGTAGAAAGAATCCCGAAGCAGAAAATACAATTCCATATTTTATGGTAAAATCGACAAAATATTTTTAATAAAATGAATTAGAACACAACAGTGAAAAGTTGAATTGTAATTAACAAAACTGTACATGCGCACTGCAGGAAGAAACTGACGTGAAGTGAGGTACAAATTTTTGTGAAGGTAATGAAGATATTGTGTGTCACAATGTTTTGGGGAAAGCCCCGACACTCACACTTTTCAAATGTTTTGGGTAAAGTTATAAAAACACTGGCATCATGGAAAGGGAAGTCTCTATCGATGGCTGGGAAAATTTGTCTGGTGAAGTATGTCGCCATCTCAAAGTTGGTATATTCTTTTATGGTATATCATTGGACTATTTCTAATATTAGAAAGCTGAATATAATGTGAAAAAACATTGTTTGGAGTGGAAATATTATGGAACGGAAGGTAATCTCTGCACCATGGAAAAAGTGTGGCTTGCCCTATAAGATCGGAGGACTTGGAATCAAGAACATGGAGGCCTTTAACCAATCTCTACAAGCCAAATTTGTTTGGAATCTGATTAACAACAAATCTACTGCCCTGAAATTTCTTAGACACAGATTTATGGAAATGCTTATTTCTGGATAATTTAGATATGTTGAGTCCTCTATATGGCCTGGGATAAAATATATCTTTCAGAAAATTATGGGTCACTCCAAATGGTTGGTGAGAAGGAACTCTTCCCTGAGGAATTGGTATGATAACTATACTGGGGAGCCTCTCATTAATCGTGTTGACCTGGAAGAACGTGGAACTATCAAAAACATCATGATTAGGGAGCAGCAGGATAATATGGAAATGGTGGAGGATGAAATTATCAATACGGTGGCCAATTATGATTTTGTTAATCAGGAGGATAATATTATATGGGAAGGCTCTCCCACAGGACTTCTTGATTCAAAAATATTATACCATCATTTGATCAATGGTGACAAACAGTGGATTGGAAATTTGAACAAAACCTGGATGACACCCTCTCAGTTTACGCTCTTATGGAGGTGGTCCCTCGACAAGTTACCAGTGGATACCAATCTACAAAGTGTTGGAATTGCTTTATGCACTCGATGTGAACTCTGAAAGCAACACATAGAGGATGTTGATCATATCTTTTGGAGTTTCAATGCTGCCTCTTCTTTATGGATGGAAGTTCTAATGATTTTAGGACTGCAATATCCTCCTTTTGAATCTGTTCAAGCTCTTCATTATGCCATGGTTAATGTTCAGCTTTCCAAGCAGGAGAAGGTACTTTTTCAGGTTGCATGTGCTGAACTCATCCACTATATATGGATCTGCAGGAATTCTGCGGTACACAGCAAGTCTGGCAGCATGTTTGGTTGCGCGCTGGACATCATATGTGAGGCAGTTCACGGTGCGAACAATCTTCACTTGAAAAAATGAATTAATTCGGTTGATGATTAGATGATATTTAGGATACTAAATATTGCTAGTAATTACCTGACCCGTAGTTATACCATGGATGTTTTTTGGACACCTCCATTTGTAGAATGGTTAAAATGCATCACTGATGAAGCATCAAGGGGTAACCCATGTCCCTCGGGATATGCTGTTATCTTTAGGATGCGAATGGGGATGAAATTGAATGCTTTTTGGTCCTTATTGTAATCTCACAGCCTTGGAAGCAGAGATGATGGGACTTATAATGACAGTTGATTGGTCAATACAAAAGGATTAGAATTTTATATGGTTTGATTATGACTCCACTACCCTCGTGCAAGCTGTTAGAGAGGATCTGAGGCATCTATCATGGAAGTTGGCTGCTCAATGGGTGAACTGTCTTGACAGACTTCACTCTTTGAATCACTTCATCACCCACACTTTCAGGGAGGCGAACTATATTTCTGATGGGCTGACCAACAAAGGAGTCAACACGGAAAGGTTCACTCACTTGAATATTCTACCTGATGATTTGACACCTCTTTTACTCTGAGATAAATGTAAAATTACATCATTTTTTCCTTTTGTAATCTTTCATTTTTAATATAAAGGCCTCTGTGCTGATGTTTTTCTTAAAAATATTGTGTGTTGAGGCCAGATGCAGATAGAGGTGAAGCAGAGACATGGACTAACAGTGAAAATGAAGGGGTGGAGAAGTAGTCTGATGTTGAGGGTAAGGATTAGTGGATCAAAACACATTATAGATAATAAATTACCAACAAATGGAAGCAAGCTTATGCAGATGGTAAAGGAATAGTAGTGGAGGTATCTACTGAGAGATGGAATACTGGACCGGATGCTTGATGTAGGGAGAAAGCTGCGGCAATGGCTAGGGTTTCATGGAACCAGATAATCGGATGGAGGAAGGGTTTTGTGGGAGAGGAGATATGGGATGGAAGTGGTTCACGTAGAGAATGGCGATACCAAAGGTCGCGATTTGTAGCGACAACGACAAAAAAGGATGTGGATTACTAGACCAAATGTGTGGGAGAGGAAGAAAGTGGAAACACTGGGTAGGGTTTTGGGGCAGCGTTGATTGGAACTGGGACGGAAATAGCGCGAGAAGAGCAATGGGGGAGCAAACATCTATGGGGAGATTTACTAGACCAGATGAATATGGTAGGAAGAAAATGAAAGAAGGTAGGGTTTTGAGAAGAGCCCATTGAATGGAGGGAATGAATTAGCGGTAGAAGAGTAATTGAGCAGCAGAAACACGTGGGGTAGATCGACATGTGGAAGGTGATCCACAAAAATTAGTAGGAGTGATATATTTTTCTAGGATAAATCATATTTTTATAACTTTTAGATGCGTTTTTAACCTACATCATGTGCATATTACTCGGTTTTTAGAATTGTGCTATTAATGTGATGTGCATATTTGAAAAATATCATCACTACAAAAATGAGTAGACTCAGATAAGTTGGTTAGTTTTTTTGGTAATGAACCATTAAACATAGGAAAATAAATTTTGTGTGAGAAGGGAATTTAAGAGGATACGTTTTCACTTTTTGAAATTTAGAATGGAGACAGATCTTTTGAGATTTTTTGGAGGAGAGCGAGGTGTGGAGAATCCCTTGTTGCATTCAAAATTTTAGGAGAGATCTCTTCTCCCTTGTTTTCATCATTAATTTCATTTGTAATAAGAACTATATATTTTTTGTATGATTCTTGAACTGAAAATGATCTATGGAGAAATTTTTTGTTTCAGGTTTAAATACTACGGGTTATATTTTTACCACTTATTCGTGTCATTTCATAAAATATTAGAATCGATCAGTGAGGTTGGTTCTGATTTTTAAAATTTTTTTATGTCTATTGAACTTAATTTTAAGAATCAAGAATCAGTCAGAGAGATTTATTATTACAAAAATTCTTCAAACATATCCACTTTCAGATGATTCTATGAAGCAACGATCTTTAAGAATTATCTTTGGGTGAGATAAATCACTTAGAAAGGGGATCAATTTTCTCAATTATTGAGGTTGTGATTCGAATCAAATTTCCATAAAAGAATAAATCCATTTAAAACATAAATCTTTAATTCCACTTGAATATTTCTCAATTTTCTTTCACACTACCCATTCTCACTACTCAATAATATTTCCTTCTTTCTTCTTGGTTTTTTAAATCACAATTTATTCAATAATTGTCATTCACATTAGGAAAATTTAAAACTATTTCTTCCACTGATTTTGGTACGTCTTGTTTTTGAAATTTATTTGCATAATAATAATTTCCCTTCCTTGTGGGTTCGAAATACTACACACTACTCTAATGTAGTAAATAAGTGTTATAAATAATTAAGTTATCATGTATTCAACAATGTATGTGTCAAATGCACATACTCTCTTGGAGTATTTCCCTAATTCATTACTACCACAAATATTCTCTCTCTATGATTTGTCTTCCCTATTCATCATCAATGTTATATTATATATATAATAAAATTGAATTCATGATTAATAATCTAATGATGGATTATCATTTTTCTCATTTTCCTTCTTAACCAGCTTCACTCAAAATCTCTGGCAACTAACATTTCAACTTCATTAAGAACCTATACTAGAAAGTTATTTCAATCTCCAATAACTCTTTTCTTTGACTCATTAAATTATATTCTCTATAATCATTAAAGTTGTAGTCTTGTTTTAAAATACAATGTTGTAACGTCTCCTATTTCTTGGCAGTCTATATAATTGAAAAAACTCATTTAAAATTCTTTTTAATCATGTGAATAGATTTTCCTCAACATATCCAATGATGTGAAACAAAGACAAGAGCTCTATAAGAATTTCAAGCAGCATCTCATAGTTAAAACTATTTATTAATTGGAATTTTCCACCATCACCCAACACATTTAAAAAAATACCTTACTCATCAACACCAAAAATAATAATCATAATCCATTGGGATCTTCAATCCCCCATTTAGATTTTTTTTCAATACCCTTAACTTCCTCACATAAATCACTTTTCAATATTTCCTCAATAACACTCATTTTATATCTATCTTATTGGAAATAAATAAGGTTTAGGTGCAAGGAAATGTCATAACCATCTCATAATTAACTGATATTTCATCTCCCCCTGTTAGTAAATGATCATCCACTTAAAATAATGGTGGCATCACATTTCCCTAAGAAATGATCTAATAATTAATCAACTATATTTGTACTTGAGCTAGATCGATATAAAAAGAAAGAATGATTAACCTACTCATCAAAGTTATCCATAAAACTATTTATCATGAGATACTAACTCAATTTACTATTTCTAGTGTCTATTCATATAGATCTTTATGAAATTTATTACTCCCTCCATACTCAACAAACACATCAAAAAATTTATGTAAATTATGGTTTCACCCCATTGAGATTATTTTTTGATTGATATACACTTACCTTTAATAATAATATTCAATAGAATTAAAACAATTATGAGAAGGAGTGATTATTATACCTCAACCACAACTTCCTTTATCAATTGTTAATATTTCATGAATCAGATGAAATAATATAATTTAAAATAACTACTTCTTATGGGGTCCTACTCAAGGGACACACTCTAACATTATTCATCACAGTTAAAAATCATTATAATTTAATCAAAGTATAACCTCGATAATACATCCTTGAAATATAGAATAGAGGAAACCATCAGTGATGTCATGAATAAAACTCTATGATATAAAATATTAACAGAATTAAAGCTCTATCCCTTTATAAAATACTTTAAATTCCCTACATGGAATAAAGAATAATAGATATAGGAATTATATTGATCATCTTTTGAATAAAATGAGATAGATATGGAAGAGATTAACTTCTTAACCCATAAAACTTTTCCCCCACACCTCTTGTTTGGTGAAAACACATCATGTTTGATACTTCTTATATTTTCTAGGATTGATCATTCATGTGCAACAAGCTATTATTTTTTTTAACTTTAGTTTTCTTTTTTATCTGAAATTGGAATTTTGAAAAAAGCTTGAGACACACACTACCCATTTGGGTTTTCTAAATATGCTTAAATATTTTCAACTTTTATAGACATATTTTCATGCATTCCTTAGGAACATGATAAACTTTCTTCTTGTGTGAGTGATACTTCTTCCATGAAACATTCTTGTCACATGAAGTCAATTATTTTTTTCTTCTATTCATAATAACTTCTTTTTTTTATAGTAGTAATATCATGTATTTTTAGATTTTCTCCAATCTGGTTTCACCTTCCAAACATGTTTTCTTCCATATTTAACTTATGATTATTTGGTAACTTTTAATGTTCTTTTTCTAAGATTACTCCTACCAAATAGATCCTTTTAATTATTTAATGGATTGATTATTTCATTAATTATGACATGGTTACATCATCTGTTATATTTATGGAATTTTTTAAATGGTTATGATTTTCCATTTCTTCTATAACAGAAAAATTTATTCTTTAATAGTGTAAAATCCATCTCACACTCATCTTGGGAGGACTTTTCTGAAAACTATTGTTTTATTTATACCCATATAATTTATCATATTTTCATATATTTTATCTTATCATAAGAATTATTTTTTGTTGAACATCAAATGAATTATCCTTGATATGTATATAGTATCACTCCTTATCAAAATGACTATCTAAATTTCAATTTCTATATAATAGATCAAGAAAATGGAATCTATTCTTTATGTACATATTCCATTGTTCCTAGTGATTGTCCCCTAAAATAGGATAATATTCATTTTTTATATTACTATTTTAATTTTTTTAATTCTTTCACCAATAAAGTAATATTCTGTAGAACATTTCTCACCATGTAAAATGAATAAAAGTATTTTAATTGAATTTCATGTTTGAATGGTAAGTAATAAAAGTTTCAAGGAAAATTTCATCCTTTTGCAACACTTGGAGATTAAAATTTTAAGACCACCATTTTAGATATTCAATGCATAAAATTTTGGGTAAAGTGAAATAGATGTAAACCCAATAAAACTCTTTACCAGAAATTTTACAAGACCAATAAAGTTGAAATTTCTACTGTGTAAAGAAGGGATAATATGGAAAATTTTATTCTATTTTAGATGGTGATAATTTAGAGGTTTCATTTGAGATCCAGGTAGTTTAAGTTGGAGATGAAATTCTGGGCCAGATTTAGTGGCCTAGAATTACAACCCACCATTTTGGTGATAACTCTAAGATTAAAACTCCTAATGGGATTATAGTTTGAAATATATTAGAATAAATCAAGTTATTATATTTCTTTTTCTACATACCACCTAAATTCGACCATCAAGAGGTTGATATATGTGCCTCTTTTGGGTGGTTGAAAGTTAGCTCTGATTTATTGTTAAGGTTAGGAAAGTCCATTCATACTTAAATTTCCACCCACTCATGCCATACCATATTAATTTGGATATATTGGACTATTAGAAGCTATACCCAATGATATAATACATTATATTTAAGGAAGGGGTTGTGAAGGATTGGGGAGGAATTTTACCTTGTGTTTTATTGTAATGTTATGATTCTTTTTTAGCTTTATAATGTTTTCCTTTCACATGTAAGTTGTTCTAATTCATTAAAATTTCATTATAAAATATATTAATATTCTATTATTCATTTATCCTTTATATCACGTTGATATAATTGTCTCGTGGTGTGGATATATTCACACCAATAGCTATGAATTTCTTAACACAATGATGGAGTGATTATAATTTCATTATTTTTAATTCCTCAATTCAATCATTATAAGTCCTATAACATACTCCATTGAGATATTCATATCAATTGAGTTCTAAAAATTTTATTAGTTAATCCATATATATTTAAAGGAGATACAATGGATGTAATTTTTAAATCTAATTATTCATAATCATTTTTTAGTTGATATTCTCATTTAGCGATCTACCTTTTACTTCGACCCCAATAATTATAAGGTTATTCATTCTGAGTTCTAGATTGTTCCATTACTTTATATTTTCCATGAAAATAATCCTTCATGTGTATATGAGATTATCCTCGGTATAATGAAAAATCTAAATCATTTATTTAATTTATTTGTTCTTATATCGTTAAAAGAAATAATCAAATTTATTACATTGAATCATTTTTAAGATATATATTCAATATACTAGAGGTAATAACCTCGGATCAAACTTTTATCATAAATTGAACTAGACTATGTATCTTATTGTTCATTTGAACATTCTTGAATCAAACCCAAGTTGGACACTTCATAGACAAAATCTTTATCTATAGTGTGTCTGTGTCTTATGTTTCATTATAAGTCTCTATGATTCCGACAATCCTAGATGCGCTATTGCAGAACTCTTAACCCATTGGGTAAATTTTGGTGAGTCAAACTGTTTATTTTAGTTTTCTTGGATGACCCATGTAAGTAATATTAGGCACTCACATTCCATTCTATCCTATTTTATCTATTACAATGCCAATTTTTCTTATCTTTACCCCTTCTTCTTTTTTATTTTCTTTCCCATTTCCGCCTACACTTGTTACAACACAGATAGTATTTTTATGTTGGATAACTTGAGAGGATAGGTTTATAGTGAACCTATGGGAATTTTGAAATTATATTCAAGACTCACTAATCTTTAAATTCTCAACTATAGTCTAATCCTATGGTGGGTATTTAATTAAACCAAGTCATAAATACAAGTGTGAATCCAAATGGAAACAAAAATGATAAACCCCTAACATTGGGAATGAAGTAGATAAATCCTTTAATGACTACCTTACACATGCCCAGACTAATGCACCCTCATGAATTAGGTATACCACCATAATAGATTCAAACTATATATTTAATACTGATTTCCTGAAATACATTCTATCCTTTATGGGATGATGTCTGAGATGCCTCACCTTCATGTTAAGAATTAAATAATATTTTTTCAAACAATGTGCAAACCAAAAAATCTAAAATCAGATAAAATGAGACTTCTTTAAATTTTTACTAAATTTTCATGAAATGGTTTGGTTAAAAAATCTTTGAAAAGTACCCATCTACCCCTGAAACAAACTATAAATATAATTTTACAATAAATACTTTCCCCACCAAAAATAAATTACTATAAAAGGGAATAAAATTATTTTTTATTTTGAAAAATTGGGTAAACTTTATATCAAACAAGGTAAAATATTAACGACACTCTCAACAAGGAAGCACACCATGGTTTTTCAATTCTATAATAAGTCAGGGTTTTTTATGAAGGGATGAGTCTCGGAAAAAACAATTCTATCACATGATGTATAATAGATCATTCAAAAATCAAATCCCAAAAAATACTATTATGAGTATCTAGAAAATAATATATAAAAAACCAATCTTTGGGAACCTCACCGTATAACGAGAGGCCACAAAAATATAGTGTAATTCACAATCTTGGTGAAAAATGAATTTATAGGGAAAATGCTGCTAAAATCACTAGGATATTAGAGAATGTAACGCCCGAACCTAGTTACCCAGAGTTAGTGCATTATTACATAACATTGGCATGATAAAAAAAGATCAAGTCTCTAATAACCAATTAGTTTTTTTGTCTTGGAAGTACTAGATTCATTCATAAGGTTTAAATTTCATCATAAAATGAAAAACCACAAAAACATAGTTTCCATAGACCACACTCATATCCCCTCAAACTATCCCTATAGGTTAGTCATAAAATACTTCTTCGCATCTGGGAAAAAATAAAACATAGAAAGGGGTGAGCTCAGATGCTCAGCAAGGATAAAAATATATTGGAAACTTTCATAAATAAGAATAAACATTTAAGGCAATGTATAAGACTAAAACAAAAGCCTTTTACACTTGAATTTCTGCATAATATGGTAAATATAGAATCAAATAATATCATTTAGTTACTCAAATGGATATTCTATTAGTCTAATAATCAAATGCAATATCAATAGACACTTTCATAATGAGGGAATGCATAATGCCAGAATTTCATAACCACGTAGTCAAGGCCTTGTGCCAAGACTAGAAATAAACTTTTTTTCAAGGTCTTCTGCCAAGACACTAGTTTGTCTCATAAGACCTAATGATGCATCAAAGAGCTATAGCAGGCTCCAACCATCACATACTAAGTCCAATGAATTACTCATATGAAAAGGGTTAAACAAAACATAAACATTGGTATTAAAACTGGCATATGAAATGTCAATACTTTATCTATAAACCATGTTTTGAGTCAATAAGGATTTCCTTATGACTTTTCCATTCCTTCATACTTGGGGGAGATTGATGATTCAATAAGTTTTCCTTCTGAATTTACCATTCCTTCTTGTTTTGTAAATCACAAACTCCTTATCTTAAGGAAAATTTCATTCTAACCAATGTTTTACTTTCATAAGGAAAATTTTCCTAACTCAAGGAAATTTATCCTTACCAAGTTTTTCATCGTTCATTATCTTGTCTAAGGGTAAAATACGGTTTAGTATCCAAAACCTCGGAATCAAATAATACATAGATATAGATAATTCTGTTTTCAGGATCCAAATTCAGGTACTCAGTTCTCTGAATTCAGACTCCGAACTCTTATGAATTATGACTCCGATTTTTTTGAGTTCTGACTTCAAGTTATCTGAATTAAGACTCTGAACTCTTCTGAGTTCTGACTCCGAACTCTCTGAATTAAGACTCCTAACCCATATGAGGATAGAATCTGAACTCTTATGAGTTCTAACTCCGAGTTTTCTGTGTTCTGACTCTGAGTTCCCTGAATTCGGACTCCGAACTCTTCTGAGTTCTGACTCCGAACTCCCTGAATTCAGACTCCGAACTCTCTAAATTCAGACTCCAAATTATTGTGAATCCAAATTCTGAATTTCCTTGGAATTCAAACTATGGAATTCTATATATTTAAGATTCTGAATTCCTTTGAAAAAAGAATACGAATATCCTTCTATTATAGATAACGAATGTATTTTTGGTTGGACTCCAAAATTTTTTTTTCTTACATTCTGAATAATTGATTTTGGTTATGTAACCATATTTTTGATTACTCATGTTTTGGTTATAAAATTGTGTCGTTCATTCAGTTACTAACTAACCGTTGTTTGAGTTCCACGTGTATAGGTCCCTCCAAAATTCAAGAAAAAAATATGACCCTTGGAGGAGGGAGCCGACCACTGAAGATGTTCCGATAAATAGGATCTCATTTGAAGGAGTTCATTACAACAATTTTGACAACTTTTCTTAAATGATGTTGAAGTTATTTCTAGAGATAGAGGATCTTATAAACTCTCAGGCTTCATGCACATAGTTTGAACGGATTTTTCAAAATTTTCTTCATGCAGATTTGATTTGTGAAGAGGTGCGATTTCTTTGAAATTAGAGACTTCGGGTTGTGAAGTCAGAGGTGCCGATTTCCTTACAAATTGAGGTCTTGCAGGGATAACAAGACATATACCGATCTTCAGATTGATGGATTACCTGGGTATGGGTGAGATAGACTTTCTTAAAAGTATAAATCAAGGGACCTTTTATCCAGGGTTGTTGGATACTCTTCTCTTTGGGTTAAAAGAGTCACTACATGTTACCTGTAGTGTTTCAATTATGTTTTTCACTTTATTTTTTGTTTTTGAGGAAAGTATAACCTTCATATACTTATTTAACTTGTACTCTTATTAAATAGGATTCTACACGCTTTAAGGTAGAATCATTATGGCTGTCATCTTTTGTTAAGTTTCATTTCTAGAATCATTTTTCCAGAATCAAGAAAATCAGTAGAACTTAGACATGTTGTGAATTTTGATTATAAAAAATTTCCTTAAGGGTTTTTAAAGTATACAATTCACCCCCCCTCTTGTATATTGAATATTTACATCATAGTTTTCAACTACAATTAGTATCATATCTATTATATTATCAATCCAAAAATTAGTATCAAAGAAGGTTTCCTTTAATCCTGAACCAATCTAACAACTGGATTCAGAGTTTTGGTTAAATCTAAAATAATCTCACGATTAGATTCAAAAGAGAAATCTTCTTCTTCATTATATTTCGGAATCATATTTTCAGACTCATAAAGTTCATATTCATATTTAGAGTAGAGAAACTCTAGTTCTATTTTCCTTTCTCAGGATATTTTCTTTGGTTTAAATTTTTTTTTACTAACAAGTGTGTTTGGAAAGAATTTTATTAGGATAAAAGGTTTAAATGTTGGATCTACCGACAATCAAAATACTAACAGAGCACCTATTTTTGATGGAAATGATTATGATTACTGTAGATATAGGATGAATACATTCCTTATTAACACTAAAGTTGATAATTACCTAATGATGACAAGAGACTATAACATCCTTGATATGGAATTGAGAAATTTTACTAATTAGGAGAAATCAAAATATCAAGAAAATTGCAGAGTCAGAAATACATTACTATATTCCATAACTAGGAATATCTATAGTAAAATATCTTCATGTGAATATGAAAACAGTATCTAGAAGAAACATGAAGTTACACATTTTGGTACTTCTAAGGTCATAGAGAAAAGAAGAGCTATGTTGAGGGCTAAATACGATGGCTTTATCATTCCTTATGGAGAACCTATAAGCAAAGTCCAGCAAAGGTTTATGACTATCATGAATAGCTTATAGTCAATGGAAGAAAAAGGTTTGGATGATGAGGATCTTGTAGATATGATCATAGACATCATTCCAAATGAGTGGGAGTCCAAGAGGACAACAATTGATGAAAACAGTAAAGTTATCCATATTTCGTTAGATGAGTTGTTTGGAACACTTCTACAACATGATACAAGAATGAAGAGAGATGTTGATAATGTTAAAAAAGATTGAGAATGGAGGAGTTGATTTTACAACTACTTCTAAACATATTTAATCCAAGACTCCAGAAAGATTAACTAGATCAATGTCAATGAAAGTTACTATTCAGTCAAAATCTAGTGATACAGAAAATTCTGAGAATGATTTAGCTAATCTTTATTGGAGAATGAACAAGATAGTAGATCAAAAAATATATCAGAATAATTACAAGAATATAGACAACAAAGATAAGGAAGATGAGGAAGTTACTTGTTATGAATGTAGAAGAACCGGCCATAACAGGCCTGATTTCCCACTATTGAAAAAGAAGAAAAATAAGTAAAGGAATTTAGAAAGAAACAAGAATAAGTTATATCTCTCAAAGCACAATAAAAGTATTATGGCAAACGATACTTGGAGTGCTAGCTGTGGAGACTCTTCAGGAAGTGAATCTTATGTATATGAATTATCAACACAGAAAAATATTGGATTAATTACTACTACTTCGTTCACAAATACATGTCTTATGGCCAAGGTATGCTCTGCTGAGGCTTTAAAAAATTTATCTCTTGATAAGAATTACTATTCTAGATATATTAATTCTAATGAAGATACTTTATCTTTAAATAATGAAAAAAATACCTTCTTATGAAGAAGTATCTATATTATCCAAGTTGTTAGAAGAAAAAAATTTCAAAATTTCTAAGAAATTGGACAAAGAAAATACTAGATAAGAAGTTCTTACAAAAGAGATTTCAAACATCTCTAGAGATCTTGAAGATAAGGATGAGCTTTCAGAAAAACTTTTTAAAGACCCTAAGGAAGTAAATTATTAAAAGGAAAAACATTCTAAAGATCTTAAGAATGCTATTTTAAAATTAAATTTTGTTGAGGAAAAATATAACTCTAAGGAAATAATTCCCGAGGATAAGAATTTAGTCATCAGACTAAAATCCGAAATATATTCCCTCAAGAAAATTCTTGCAAACATTACTTTTGGTAAGGAAAATTTTGACAAGATTTATTCTAAAATCAAACCTCGAGGAAATACTACTATAGTAGGTTATACTCACCGAAAACATGTTTTCAAAAACAACTACTTCATTCCATCCGGGTCCCCTTTTTGTAATAAATGTCAAAGTAGTTGGCATTAGAAGAAAAATTTCTCTTTAAATAATGTTCAATATCTTATGTTTCATAAATCTTATTTTTCTAAACAAATGTGGATTGTCAAAATTTTGTTGACTAAAAATTCTGTATCCAAGGATGTTTGTGTTACAAAATACTAACATTCTTATTTTCTAGAAAATAAAGAAGCTACCAACAACAATACTTGGTACATGGATATTGGATGCTCCCGATATATGTCAGGTAACAAAAAAATCATGAAAATAATATCAAGATGAAATGAGGAAAAATAACTTTCGGAGATAATTCTAAGGGAGAAATTATTGGTATAGGTAACATCATTCTTCTTGGAAGAACTTTGATTTCAAATGTTTTATTTGTTAAGGGTCTTAAACAAAACCTCATTAGAATAAGTCAACTATGTGATGAAGGTTACCTTGTGAATTTTAGGAATGACAAGTGCTTAGTACACAATTCCAAGGAAGAGTTTATTCTTTGTGACAATAGGAAGGAGAATGTTTAAACACTAAACTTAGAGGACTTTAGGATCCATGATATACCTTGCCTTAGTGCAATGGAATATCATTCTTGGTTATGGAATATAAGGTTAGGTCACTGAAACCATAGGAACCTATGTAAAATCTCTAACAAAAGACTAGTTAAGGATATACCAGATCTTAGATATGATTCTTCAAAAGTTTGTGATCCTTGTCAAAATAGAAAGAAACATAAATAATGTTTTAAATCAGTCAGTGATGTCTCAACCTTTGATGCATTACAGTTGGTGCATATGGATCTTTTTGGTACATCACAAACTGGAAGCATTGGAGGCAAATATTATGTATTTGTTGTAGTTGATGATTACACTATATTTACATGGGTCTATTTTCTAGCAAATAAATATGAAGATTTTTATTATTTGAAATGTTTTATATCCCATGATAAAAATGAGAAAAACCTTCCTTTGATAAGTATTCATAGTGATCATGGAGGAGAATTTCAAAATTCTGATTTTGAAACTTTTGGTAGTAGAATAGGCATTACTCCTAACTTCTCAGCACCAAGAACTCCTAAAAAAATGGTGTTGTTAAAATAATAAATAGAATTCTTTAAGAGATAATAAGAACCATGTTGAGTGAATATTCTATAGCCAAACATTTTTGGGCAGAATCTGTAAGTACTGCTTGTTATACTATAAAACGAGTTTTGATTAGACCTTTTCTTAATAAAACTCTTTATGAGTTATGGAATGGTAGAAAAACATTGAATTTCCTACTTCAAGGTTTCTGGGTTCAAGGTATTCATTCTAAATACTAATGATAACTTACACAAATTCTCATCAAAATCTGTTGAAGGAATTTTCTTAAGCAACTCCATAACTTCAAAGGATTACAAGTTTTCAATAAAAACACTTGTACTGTTAAAGAAATAGTACATGAAAAATTTTATGAAACTGATCCCTTTGTTTTTAAACAACCCCAACCTATATCTTCAGATGTGTTTTCAAAAACTGATTATCAACCTTTGTTATAAGATCCTTATGATAAGGAAAATGTCCATGAAGATACTTCTTAAGCCTTTACCCCAGAAGATTCCCTACCCTATGTTGATGAACTAGTTTTACAAAACCCAAATCAGTTGTTTCTTAAGAATCATCCCAGTGATAGTATCATTGGTGATGAAAAGCAACTCGTAAGGACTAGAAGTTCATTAAATAATTAAGTATAACATCTTTCATTTCTATCCCAATTAGGACCAAAAATAACTGATGAAGCTTTAAGTGTTGATAATTGGATAAAAGCTATGAAATATGAACTAAATGAATTCGAAAGGAATAAAGTCTGGACCTTGGTTGAAAGACCTATGGAAACCTCTGTTATTGGAGTAAAATGGGTCTTCAGAAATAAGTGTAATGAAAATGGAATCATCATAAGAAATAAAGATAGATTAGTTGCTAAAGGCTATAATCAACAATAAGGAATATAGTATGAAGAAACCTATTCTCTAGTATCTAGGCTTGAATCTATTTGTATTTTACTTTCCTTTGCAGCACTCTTCAAAATAAAACTTTTTCAATTGGATTTGAAATGTGCATTCCTTAATGATTATGTTCAAGAGGATTTTTTTTTTGTTGAACAAACTTATAATTTTGAAGATACAATACATCCTGAACATGTTTATAAACTTACCAAAGTTTTGTATGGACTTAAAAAAACCCCTCGAGCTTGGTATGATATACTTACAAGTTTTTTCTTCAAAATAATTACATTAAGGGAAATGAAGATCCACACTTTTTATAAATAAAGATAAGAAAAATGTGTTTATGGTTCAAATTTATGTTGATGACATTATATTTGGTTCAACTCAGCAATCTTTAACTAATTATTTTTCAAATCTAATGAAATCTGAGTTTGAAATGAGTATGATGGGTGAGTTATCATTTTTACTTGGTTTTCAAATTTCTCAAAAAACAGAAAGAATCTATATATCCCAACATAATTATATTAAATATATTATGAAAAAGTATGGATATGAAAACACTAAGAGTATTATTACTCCCATTGGTACCTCAAACACACTTGATCTTGATGATGCTGGGAAACCAGTAGATCAATCATCTTTGAGAGGTATGATAAGAATCTTATTTTACTTAACAGTTAGTCGTCAAGACTTAATGTTTTCAGTATTCTTATGTGCAAGATATCAATATAATCCTAATGAACCAAATTTAAAGGAAGTGAAATGAACTTTTCACTACGTAAAGGGAACCGTGGATTTAGGACTCTTTTAAACTTCTGGAAATTATTTTATTTTGAAAATTTTTTCAGATGATGACTTTGGTGGATGTAGAATGGATAGAAAGAGTACATCCGGAACTTGTCAATTATTATGAGATTGATTAGTTTCTTGGTCATGCAAGAAGCACCGCTCAATGGCACTTTACACTGCTAAAGTTGAATATGTAGCAGCTGGAAGTTGTTGTGCTCAATTTTTGTGGATGAAACACACACTCAAATACTATGGTATGAGTTTTAGAAAAACACAAATTTTGTGTGATAATACTAGTTCCATTTCCTTAAGTAAAAAATCTGATCATCACTCTCATGAAAAACACATAGATATTAGGCATCACCTTCTTAGGGATCACACACAAAAAGGAGATATCATTCTTCAATTTATCGGAACACAAAATCAACTTGCTGATATTTTTACAAAATTTTTACCCTTCGATAGATTTGAATATATTAAATACAAGATAAAAATGATAACCATATGGAAATATTTATCATTAACTCTCTGTTGAAACCAATATCCTTACTTTAATAAACTCCTTTTAATAGGGGGAGTACATTTGCTTGTTAGATAATTTTTTTTAAAATCTCGTAGTCAGTTTTTTCAAATTTTTTGTAATGAAGATTTACATACTCAAAATTTTCATAATGATGATTTTTGAAATTAAAATTTTCATAATGACGATTTTAGTAATAAAATTTTTTTTAATGGAGATTTTCATTTTCAATTGTTTTTATAATAAAATTTTCAGAATCTAAAGTTCTTCAAAAATATTTTTCTTCAATACGGATAATCTTCCTGGAAATCTGAAAGGAATGTTTCCTTTCTTAATTTTTTGTAATCATCATTTACTTGCTGATATTTTCATTTGTTTTTTATTTTTTTTTAGATTATATTTTCTTTAAATCTGAATTTTTTTCTTTAAAAATATCAAAAGATCAGATCCTACCAAGATTTCCTTACGGCTATCATATCAACCGTCAGATCTGATCAGAAGGGGTTTCAGCCATTGGATTGCATTTGGAAGATGAACTGTCGCATCAAGTACCTATATAAAGGTCCTCCCGATGTTTGTATCACATCGATCTCAATATCTCGTGTGTTGAAGCATTGCCTTTCTACTTAATCCCATTCTGAACATCTCAGAGTTTTCTCAAATCCAAATTTCTGTAGAAGAATCCACTCAAGAAAGATATGTCTACCTTCAAGTCAATTTCGGAGTGGTAGGTATATAGAGAAAGGTTGGTGAATCCAAACTTCTTGAACAAATATTATTCTATAATCTTGATTAATATCAAACTTAGTGGATGGGATAATGTATTCATATCAAAGCCAGGGGCTCAAGATTTGGTGTATCCAGATTTTCTTATTGAATTTTATGAATCAGTCAGTTTCTTTAATAAAGAAGGTAGAGAGAAGTTTTCCATTAAGATCTATGGTAAGACATAATATCTTTCATATACAAAGGTAGCCATCTTGGTTGGAATTCCATCTGAAGGGGAAGCCGAGTTCTTTTCTCACAAGTTGCCGGATATCAAAAGAGGTTTTGTTAAAGTGAAAGCCACGGAGTGCCTCTGTCTTACTAATGTTAAGACTCCAAATATTTATCACCTCTCTATAAATAATCAGATCCTTGAATTATGAGTTCAAGGGTTTATCATTTTGAGAAAAGGTGACAAAGACACATTGAAAAAGAGTGATATGTATATCCTAGATTTTTTGGTGAACCTGAGGAAGTTTAACCTGGGTAAGCATATTATGATTACGATCAAGAATATCATGATTGGGAATCTGATGGCTCAAATTATCATGTACACAACCATTATTTCTATGTTGATTATTCGATGTGTAGAGTCTTTAAAAATTCCTTGTAGTTTGAATCCTATAAATTGCAAAGTCATGTTAGTTAGTGATGATACCCTGAAGAGGTTGAAAGTTGGTTTTTCTATGGACTCATGAGAAATTTATGACCTACCAGAGGAAGAAGCTGAAGCTATTCCAAAAAATCAAGAAGTGGCTGAACCATCAAAAAAGGTTGGAAAGAAGAGGAAGTCGAAGGATATATAATAAGAAGAAAAAACCCCAAATGCTAAGGAAGCTCAATCTGCACCTCCAAAACCTAAGAATAAAAAAAGCTTATCTAGATGAGGTTATAGGCAAGTGGATGGAATATAAGAAAAATTGGATGGAAGGAGAGCCACATTTTGGCTTCGATCCTGCAGAATCTAAGGATTTAAAAGTGAAGACAACTGATGATCTTGATAAACAAGATAAAGAAAAAAAGTTAAATAAGAAGATGAATGAAGTTGATATCGTTCAATCCATTCTAAGGGATACTGAGAAAGAATTAGAGAATATTCCGGTACCAGAATCCTTCTAGGTAGATCCCTTAACTGAGACTTCGAGGAAAAAGTTCATGACTCCGGAAAAATCCCAAGAGAAGGTTGTTGAAGAAAAAGAATCTGTAGAAGCAGTTGAAGAAGAATCTGAAAGTAGTGGTGATATAGAAGATTTGATTAAGCAAGTGGTGGACTTTCAGGAGAAGGAAATCCCATCTGAGAAATTTTCAATCCTATCACAAGCCGAATCTTCGAAGCTTGCTACTCCTGGGTTAGATGACAAGGATGAAGATGAAGTGAACAAGTTATATGAGGAAGAAAGTTATACTCGTCATTTTATTCATCCTGAAGATGCTGAGGCAGGAGCTCAGAAAGAAGAATTAGATGAGGATAAGACTATTCTGTTGTACAATAGCGAACATGATTCTCTGGATGAGGTAGTCTTTACGAGAACTGATAAAGGTAAAAAGGTGGTTGTTGATACACCTACTATGTTGTATTAAATAAGAAGTAAGCTGGTGGATCTTCTAAGAGGAAACTTGTTGAACTAGAAAAAGATCCTTCACCTAACAAAGTTTCAGATTTGGAATCATTATCTCTAGGACATGATTTTGTTGTTCAATCATAGAATAAGTTGGTTTGAACCATTCCAATTTTTCCAAGCATAGAATCTAGATGTTAGATGCTTCAACACTCACTAAATTATAAATCAGATTCTGTTTCCATGGTGATGGACAAGTGTGTCAAGCTTCAGGATGATTTCAATAATTTCTTCATTAACTACGAATCCCACCAGTGGTCCTATAAGAAAATGGTTAGATGGTCAAAGAAGATAGTTTAATATTTGAGAGAAATGATGAATTCCAAGATGGTGTCAAAGAGGCTTTTGACATTGAATATGGTAGGATCAAAGATCTTACAATTAGTTTTGAGAAAATTTGTCTTCGGAAGAAAATACATGGATTCAAGAAGTAAAGGATATGAATGGGAAATTGTATTCTGTTTCCCAAAGATGGAAGAGATAAAGGGTTTTTAGGATTAAGATTGATGAAAAAATTTTCAAGCATGAAGAATATATAAAGGCTCAAGCAGAGGTTATCAAGTCTCAGGAAGAAAGAATCAAGGATTTAGAGAAGAAAGATGAGGATCAGGAAAATATTATTAAGAGAGAAGAGGAAGATCATAAGTAGATCAAAAAGCTGAAGACTATAGTCAAGAATTTGATGCCATAGGAAAATAAAGGACAACTTTGTTGAGATCTGATCTTTTGTGGTATTCATTTCCTTGTACAAATGCTTTCTAATCATAATGAAATTCGTGGTTGTTTGTTTTTTTGGATGTGTTATTCTGATTTTTCAGGTACCATAATTTCTTTTCCATTCCCTCAAATTCTTTTTGAAAATCACAAAGGGGGATAAAGGAAAATGAATTCTATGTAAAGAAGAAATATCCCTAAATAAGGGGGAGTTTATCTAAGGGGGAGTTTTCATTACATAGATTTCCTTATTGAAAATAATGAAAAATCTCATTCCGAAAATCTAGAATATGATCCTTAGCGTTCCAAAGCCTAATGGGGAGTTAATCGTATTCATCATTGTCGATGTTTAAATGGAGATAGGTTTGATTTAAATGTCTATAAAAATATTTTCTATGTCCTTATATTCTTTTTTAAGGATTTTTGTGCTTTCGAAAAAGGGGGATATTGTTGAGTCAATAAGGTTTTACTTATGACTTTTCCATTCCTTCATAATTGGGGGAGATTGTTGAGTCAATACGGTTTCCTTATGACTTTACCATTCCTTCTTGTTTTGAAAATCAAAAACACCTTATCTTAAGGAAAATTTCATTCAACCCTATGTTTTACTTTCATAAGAAAAGTATTCCTTCCCCAAGGAAATTTATCCTTATAATGTTTTTCATTGTTCATTATCTTGTCTAAGTGTAAAATTCGGTTTAGTATCAAAAACCTCGGAATCATATAATAATTAGATATAGAGATTCTGTTTTTAGGATCTGAATTCAGGTTCTGAGTTCTCTGAATTAAGACTCCGAACTCATATGAGTTCTGACTCTGAATTCTATGAGTTCTGACTCTGAGTTCCCTAAATTCAGACTCCGAACTCTTTTGAGTTCTGACTCCGAACTCTCTAAATTCAGATTTGGAACACTTATCAGGACAGTCTCCGAACTCTTATGAGTTGTGACTCCGTGTTTTTTGAGTTCTGACTGAGAGTTCCCTGAATTCAGACTCCAAACTCTTCTGAGTTCTGACTTTGAACTCTCTGAATTCAGACACCAAACTATTATGAGGTTATACTCCGAACTACTATGAGTTTTGAATCCAAACTCTCTAAATTTTGACTCTGAATTCTTGTGAATCCAGATTCCAAATTTCCTTGGAATGCAGACTCCGGAATTCTATAGAATTCATATTCTGAATTCCTTGGAAAAAATCCAAATATCCTTGTATTATAGATAAAAAAATGTAATTTTTGGTTAGACTCCGAACATTTATTTTCTTACATTCAGAATAATTGAATTTGGTTATGTAACCATATTTTTTCTTACCTATGTTTTGGTTATAAAATGGTGTTGTGCATTCAGTTACCAACTAACCATTGTTTGAGTGACACGTATAAAGGTCCCTCCGAAATTCAAGGAAAAATATCACCGTTGGAAGAGGGAGCTGACCATTGAAGTTGTGCCTATAAATAGGAGCTCATTTGAACGAGTTCAGTACAACAATTTTTACAACTTTTCTTACATTCTGTTGAAGTGATTTATATAGAGATAGGCTCTTATATACTCTCAGGCTTCGTGAAGAAAGCTTGAACGACTTGTTCAAACATTGCTTCATGCATATTTTCTTTGTGGAGAGGTGCGATTTCATTTAAATCAGAGACATCAGGTTGTGAAGTCAGAGGTGCCAATTTCCTTACAAATCAAGGGCTTGCAGGGATGGAAAGATAGATACTGATCATCGGATTGAGGTCTCACCTGGGTTTGGGTAAGATAGTCTTTCTGGAAAGTATAAATCAAGTGACCTTTAATCCAGGGTTGTTGGATACCCTTTTCTTTGGGTTAAAAGTGATACTACTTGTTACCTTAAGTGTTTCAATTTTTTTTCTGCTGTATTTTTCACTGTTGAGGAAAGTATAACTTTCTTATACATCCTTAAACTTGTACTCTGATTAAATATGATTCTACATGCTTTAAGGTAGAATATTTGTGGCTGTAAACTTTTTTTAAGTTTCATTTCTGGAATCATTTTTCCATAATCAAGAAAATTAGTAGAACATAGATGTGTTGTGAATTTTGTTTATACAAAATTTTCTTAACTATTTTTAAAGTATACAATTAACCCCCTCTTGTATATTGAGTATCTGCATCATAGTTTGATACTACAATCACTATCATATCTATCATATTATCTATCCAAAACCATGAATGGTATGAAATAACACATGCACAGTCAAACATATCTCAAAACCTTCAATACAATATGATTGTTTTGTATCATAATAAATCAACTTCAAACAAACTTAAAATACATCAAAGGATGTTGACATAGATAAAAATCAATTCCTTTTTAAAGAAATATCTCTTTCTATTTTGAAATCATTTAAACTTCACGTAATTATAATAAAAAACATTTGTATTTGAAAATATTATTATATGATTGTATGGGAAGATTTGATGATGTTATAACAGTGGAAAATAGCTGCACCCACCGTATAAGTTAAAAAAATACATTCGTAGCATAATTCTGTCGAAAAGGATATAAAGGACATTATTTGAAAAATGACAGAAAGATTCCTTTAAGAACATCTTATAAAATGTCAAACAATGGTATAAATGACTTTAACCCATATTCTATAAAATAATAATAATGCTTTGAAATATATTTTTAAGAAACATGGATGTGGATGATAAAGAGATCCCAGTAGATACTTACGTGAAAACAACCTCAGATAATAAAGCGATTGTGAAGTTAACCCTTACTTTGTACTTTTCCTTGGTCGAGGGTAGGTTTAACTCTTGTATAATGGTTAAATAATTGTTATTAAATTATACAAGAATCATATATATTAATATGATATCATATATGATCTTTTAACAATACTTTGTTAATAATATCTTAGTATTATTGTCGTTTTGGGTGTTAACTGATTCGTTTTCCTTTATATGCTTTCTTAAGTAAGAAATTGTTTGTTATGGATAGGATGTATCTTATTCATATTCAGAATTATATTAAGTCTTTAAACATTATTTTTAATCATCTAATAAAAATTAGTCTCTAATGGATATGAAGGGGAATGAATCTCATCACATTCGTGGAGATGGTAATCCGTACGTACGCACGAGCAACAATATCATTCTTTTGATATTAAACTAAAATATAATTGGATATTTGATCATATATATTGAATGATTACCATGTTATATTTATTATTTAAATAAATTACACATCATTATTATACCCATCAAAATAATAATGTATTGAATAACAATTACACCATGACGTGGAGATGGTAAGCTGTACATACGCACGTATGGTGACATGTAATTAAAAGGATGGACAGAATAATGAATATAATTCTACCATATTTATAATAACACCACAGTATATAAAAGATACTGGATTTATTATTTTAGAATTGAAACAACAATGAAAGAGGAAGTGGAAGAAGAAAGTAACTTGAAATAGGTGATGAAATATTTACCTCTTCTTCGGGTTCTTACTTTTGATTTGATAAAAAGGGATCTATAGGTTGGATTTATGAATAAAGGAATGCCTCTAGGATGAAGTTACGACAAATTATAGGGTATTTGGGTAGGTTTTGGATGATCCAAATGGTTTGAATGTGTGAATTTGAGATAAGGGGAGTGCCCTTTTATAAGAGTGTTGAAAGGCACCTTAGGAAAAGCTAGAAATATTATTTTATAATAAAATCATTTTCGGTTTCTAATGGCTCAAAAATGGATCATTTAAAGGATAATGTGGGTATGGGTCGAAAACTACTCAACCAATAGGTTTTAGATAGGTTTGGGTCACTATATTACCTTTATCTTTTAGAATTACCTCTTAGTTAAATAGTTTGACATTTACCTTGTCTCTTTTTATTTTTATATTATATGGTTAATAAACTTACTATATACTTCCAAGATAACCCCAAGTGGTACATTAATGATACACATATCATTATATAAATATTTTTTCCGAAGATTAGATTTTTATGAATAGAATATCAATTAATAATATAATATTTGTTTTAAAAACTCTTTTATGTCAATTTTGACAATATTTGGTATTTGGTTTTTGCTAAATTTATAACAGAATTATTAATTTTGAAAAAAAATTATCTAACCAACCCTAATATGTCATATTAACCTAGAAAATTAGTGTAATTCATAAAATGACACAAATTAAATTTATTTGGATTTTTGTAATGTCAATTATTTTAATCATTCATTAATTAGGTAACTACTGCATCATCATTGTGTCATAAATAAATTAAATTATTTAATGTCTAAAAAATATAAATAAAATAACATTATGTATGAAATCATTTTATCATTATAATAAATATTTATAGTCGAATTTATCTAATGTGTAACCCTATATTAAAATTGTTTTAGTTATTGAACTTTGATTTTATATCTTTTAACTCTTCTTTGAATTAAATTATAATAAATGTCCTCATCTATCCCAAGTGAACCAAAATGGTTCATATATTATTCCAATGGTTTTTTTGGTCGAAATATACTTATCCAATAGAATTAGTACATGTTTTAGGGTAATAATAATATCATTTTTACCCTTAATTACCCTATTTACTTTTAACCATGGTAAATAAAAGTAAAAAGTTACTATTCACCAAAAATAATTTTCATCTTATTGAACCAAATTATACATACTGATAACAACCATGTCTCTCAAATTTTTTAAATTCAACTCATAGATAAAGTAAAATTATGTTTTATGTAAATTTGCAAATGCTTCTAGTAGGTCGATAAAGATGGTAAAAAGTTCAATAAAATTTTTATATATCTAAAATTATTATAAACTGACTCCAATGAATTAAATTGAACTTATATAAGTATTATTTATATATTTTTACCAAAAATAAATTTAAATAAAATAATTGATTATTTAAATAAAAATTTGGTTTTAAACAATAACTTAGTGTTTTTCACTATTCAGCAAATATTGAATGTTTTCAGAAAAATACGAAAAATTCACCCTAAGATAATTTTGATATTCCGAATTCAAAAATGAAGTTTATTTTACCAAATTAAAAACATAGATGTTTCAATTATTAATTTAAAATTAATTTCCATTGTCAAAACCAAAAGACATATTTTTTAATAAATAATAACTATCAAAAGATTGACACTTTTTTATGTCCAATTTCAATGTGAAATTACATACAATGAACATTGTATATTAAATGGTAAAAATATAATATATTTATACTTCCAAAGCATTAAAATTTATAACTTATCACTCTAAATTATTTTGATTAAAAAAATTGTTTTTAGTTAAAATATAGTATTTTTTACTATTCACCCAAATATAAAAGTTATCAGAGAAACACCAAAAATTTATTAAAACTAAATTCTTATGTCCCAATTCAAAAAAGTATTTTATTTTTTCAAATAGAATATATAAAAGTTTCAACTATTGGATTTAACAGGGGATCACCATTAAGAGGCGATAAAAGTGCATTTTTTTTGGAAAATACTTCTTTTATCTGAAAAAATAAAATAGTTCTTACATTATGTCTAAGAAACTCATAATATGGATTATAAAATTATAAGGATTATATAAAGTTAAAAATTTAGTTAATACTATTTGTAACCTCTTTTGAGTGGCTAGTTTGGTAAGTCATGGTGCGCTTGAACTCGGTATTGTGTGTTGTGCAAGTTATTAAATTACTTTGAAGAAATAGAATACTATGAAATTTTGGGGTGTTACATTCTTCCATCCTTCAATAAATTGTCTCCTTGTAATTTGAAATTGTTCTTAAAAAATAAATGGTTGAAAATAGAAAATACCTTTGTGGAAAATCCCACATCGGAAATTGGGTTAAACTAATTTAATCTTAATAAGAGGAAAAGGTTAATGAAAAATTCACCACCAAATTATGATCTCTATTAGGAGAACATTCATGGAAATTAGAGACACATAATTGGAGAAAAAACATAAATATTTATAGGGAGTGATTGTGGTTATCATTCACAAACAATTGTAGAATTGAGGGCCACAAAGCCATCAATCTATGATGATTTAAAATATTATTGGTTCAACAAAACATAAGGTATTAGGATAACATATTTTTAATTTTAAGATCCCTTAACTAATGTTTAAGAATTAATTTCTTCATAGAATAAGAGAAGAAAAAAAATATACTTGACAAGTAGAGTTCAATCCTTTACCTAATTTCTACCACAAACTCATCTCTCACTCTAAAAGATAATAGAACTTAAAAAAATAACATATTTATCCTATTCGTAAAGGGTTCCAAAAAAATAAATTTTTAATTAATCTACATGACCCTTTCAAAAAACTACATTATTCATTCGAGGACATCACGTGGGTAGGTGGTAGGTGATAAACCCTTATCGCCCTTTGGTTGCGGGTTCAAGTCTCGCGGGCTTGCCGGATGCGACGAGTTGCTGCCCGACCTCCGTATTATCCTTTTTATGGAAATCCAAAAATAATCTCAAACTGGAATTATCCAAAATACATCTGTCCAAACTCATAGTGCAAAATTTATAAGGAATGTAAACACAATTAAGATCCTTTTTTCCATGTAATAACATGTGAACACCTTCATCATGTATTCTTTTAAAACACTGAGACATCCTGAATTACCATAAAACCTTAATGATTACATTCATGCTCCCTTATTCCTTATAGAATAATGGATATACTCCTTCTATCCAAATTTTTTTTAAACTTTATCAATGATGGAATATAGAAATCATTAATCAGTTTCAAGGTAGTTAAGAATATCTAATATAATTTATCCAAATCAATTATCTCTTATTCCAAAATTAACACCGCAGTATCAAGACCATATTAATGTTTTGTCTTTCCTTAAACCAGGTATTTTACAAAAAATTTAACTTACAATTGAGTCACTTTTCTAGGTTCCACACAATCCTAGGTCCTTAATAAAATATTACTACAGTACAGTCCTTATATACCCTATAATTCTTATAAAATGTACATCATTAATATAATACTCAGATGACACAATCCTTTAATAACAACATAATAAATCTAATCATCCTTCTTCATCTTAGGTAGTATCATAACTTTTTTATTATAAAATACCAGCATTTGGGGTATACTCTGATGATTTGAACATTGATTCGCGTAGTGTTCCAACTCCTTGAAAATAATGCAATGTACATTTGAAACATTTTTCTTACCCTTATAATCACGTACTTGGTGTCACTTTTCTCCACACTTATAACAAAATCCCATTCCCTTCAATCATTTAACAAGGTGATTCTTTCCACAGTTATCACAAATGTGAAAATCCTTCTTTTCTCTCTCCTCTTTATTCATCTTTCTCTCTTCTATCCATTTCTTCTCTTTCTTCCCTTCAAAGCCATAGGACTTATAGAATTATTTATTTATCTTATTAACACATGATACTATATCTCCATATGTTGAGAATACATGGAAGACTATTTCCCTTATAAATATATGCTTAATACTGTGAAAGATATGATCCATCTTAATATTTGGATAATATGTATTATTGGAGTTCACATTCCATCTATTGGGTGTCATTTCTATACAATGGAATAAAATAGATTAGTTTATTAATCGAAATACATAATTCCAATCTTGTAAAACATTTAACATAAATTGAGCAGTTTATGGATATAATCCATAATCATAAAAAAATGTTTTCTTTGAAAAAGTATATACTCATAAACCCTTCATAATGGTTTGTAAAGAAAATGAGAATTATCCTAATCATATCCCCAAGGAGTTTCGTCACCAAGAGTGAAGCAAGGCCTGTTGTTGTGCACCAGTTCCCGTTCGAGTCTAGCTCAAAGCAGTGTTTTCAGGTTTTACACCTAGGTATATCTGTGCCAGAGCCTCCTCTACCTGCTCGTATCCAGATAGGGATGTATTGCTCGGAAAACTCACAAAATCTCTACAATACCAAAATTATAGAAATTTCTTCTATACTAATCCTCAATGTCTATCTTAGGGATATGTGCTCTAATAAGAGTTTATCTAAATCTAGTTTATAAGGGTTGTATTAAACTTCCTTTGATACCGACTGTAATGCCCCGACCCCAGTTTCCTTGAGTATGTGCATTATTACATAACATTATCATGATCACAAAAGTTCAATTCTTGAAAGAATGATTAGATTAGTATCCTTGGAAGTACTAGATACATTCATAAGGTTTACATTACATCATAAAATGAAAAACTAAAACAACATAGTTTCCATATACCACACTCATATCCCCTCAGACTATCCCTACAGGTCATTCATAAAATAATTCTTCTCATCCTGGAAAAAATAAAACATTGAACGGGGTGAGCTCAGATGCTCAGTAAGGATAACAATATAGCAGAAACTTTCATAAATACGCATAAATATTTAAGGCAATGTATAAGACTAAAGAAAAATCCTTTTAAAATTTAATTTCAACATAATATGGAAAAGATAAAATTAAATAATTCCATTTACTTACTCACATAGATATTCTACTAGTAAATTAGTCAAATGAAATATCAATATCCACTTTCATAATTATGGAATGCATAATGCCAGACTTTCATAACCACATAGTCAAGACATTATGCCAAGACTACAAATAATATTTTTTTGAAGCCCTTATACCAAGAAACTAGTTTGTCTCATGTGACCTACCGATGCATCAAGGAGCTATAGCGGGCTCCACCTATCACTTACTAAGTCCAATGCATTCCTCATATGAAAAGGTTTAAACATAACATAAACATTAATATTAAAACTGTAATAAAAAATGTCAATAATTTATCCATAAACCATGAATGGTTTGAAATAACCCATCCACAGTCAAACATATCACAAAACATCAATACGATATGGATGTTTTGTATCATAATAAATCAACTTCAAAAAACTTAAAATCCATCAAAGGATGTTGACATCGATGAAATCAAAACCCTTTTAGCGAAATATCTATTTCTATTTTGAAATCATTTAAAAGTCACGTAATTAAAAAATAAAACATTTATATTTGAAAATATTCTTATAATATTGTAAGGGAAGCTTTTATGATGTTATAACAATGGAAAATATCTTCACCCGCCGTATAAGATAAAAAAAGACATTCTTACCTTAATTCTGTCGAAAAGGTTATAAATGACCTTATGTGGAAAATGATGGAAATATTCCTTTATAAACATCTTATAAAAAGTAAAAAAAGGGTATAAATGACTTTAAAACACAGTCTATAAAATAGTATTAATGTTTTGAAATACATTTTTATGAAACATGGATGTGGATGATAAAGAGATCCCAGTAGATACTTACATAAAAACAACCTCAGACAATAAAGAGACTGTGAAGTTAAACCTTACCTTGTAATTTTCCTTGGTCGAGGGTAGTTTAACCTACTACATAATGGTTAAATAATTGTTATTAAATTATACAAGAATCATATATATATTAATATGATATCATATATGATCATTCAACATTGCTTTGTTAATAATATCTTAGTATTATCGTCGTTTCAGGTGTTAACTGATTCATTTTCCTTTATATGATTTGTTACATAAGTAATGTTTGTTATGGATAGGATGTATCTTATTCATATTCATAATGATATTAAGTAATTAAATATTATATTTAATAATCTAATGAAAATTAGTCTTGAATGGATATGATGGGGAATGAATCTCATCGCGTTCGTGGAGACGGTTATCAGTACGTACGTACGAGCGACAATATCATTATTTTGATATTAAAATAATATATAATTGGATGTTATATCATATATACAGAATAAATATAATTTTATTTATATTATTTAAATCAATTAAACATAATTATTATACCCATCCAAATAATAATGTATTGAATAACAATTACACCGTGACGTGGTGACAGTCGTCTGTATGTACGCATATATGGTGACATGTCATTCAAAGGATGGATAGAATAATGAATATGGTTGTACAATATTTATAATAAAATCATAGTATATAGAAGATAATAGAGTTATTATTTTATAATGGAAACAACAAAGAAAGATTAAGTGGAAGAAGAAAGGAACTTGAAAGAGGTCATTAAATATTTACCTCTTCTTCGGGTTCTTCCTTTTGATTTGATCAAAAGGGATTTTTAGGTTTGCATTATGACTAAAGGAAGGACTTTAAGATGAAGGAAGGACAATTTAGAGGGTATTTGGGAAGGTTTTTTCTGATTCAAATTGGTTTTATTGTGTGAATTATAGAGAAGGGGGAGTGCCCTTTTATAAGAGGGGTGAGGGGAACCTTAGGAAAAACAAGAAATATTATTTTATAATAAAATCATTTTAGGTTTCTAATGGCTCAAAAATAGATTATTTAAATTATAAGGTGAGGATTGGTCTAAAACCACTCAACCAATAGGTTTCTGACAGGTTTGGTTCACTATATTAATTTATGTTTTAGATTTAACTCTTAGTTAAATAGTTTGACATTTACCACGTCTCTTTGAAGTTTTATATTATATGGTAAATAAACTTACTATATAATTCCATGTGAACCCCAAGTGGTTAATTAATGATATAAATATAATTATATAAGTCCTTTTTTCTAAACCTTTGTTTTTTAGGAATAGAATATCAATTAATAATATAATATATTTTTTAAAACTCTTTTATGTCAATTTTGACACTATTTAGTATTTTGTTTTTCCTAAATTCATAACAGAATTATTACATCGAAACAAATTCATATATCCAACCCTAATATGTCATATTAACATATAAAATTATTTTAATTCATAAAAAGTCTCAAATTACATTGATTTGGATATTTATAATGTCAACTATTTTAATCATTCATTAATTAAGTAATTAGTGCATCATCATTGTGTCAAAATAAATTAAATTATTTAATGTCTAAAAAATATAAATAAAATATCAAATTTTTAGGAAATATTTTTATATTTATAATGAATATTTATAGTTGAATTTATCTTATGTGTAACCTTATATTAAAAATGTTTTAGTTATTAAACTTTGATTTTAACTCTTTTAACTCTTCTTTGAATTAAATTATAATAAATGTCCTAATATTACCCAAGTGGACCAAATAGGTTCATATTTTATTCCTAAGTTTGTTTATATATACTTATCCAATAGAAGTATGACATATGTTAGGGTAATAATAATACCATTTTACCCTTAATTACCCTATTTACTTTTAACCGTGGTAAATAAAAATAAAAAGTCACTATTCACCAAAAATTATTTTCATCATATTGAACCACATTTTACTTATTAATATCACCTGTGTCTCTCAGTTTTTTGAAATTAAACTCATAGATGCTGTAAACTTATGTTTTATGTAAATTTGCAAATGCTCCTAGGAGGTGGGTAAAAGGCGGTAAAAAGTTCAATAAAAGTTTTATATATCAAAAATTATTATAAACTGACTCCAATAAATAACATTGATCATATATATGTATTATGTATCTATTTTTACCTAAAATAAATTTAAATAAAATAATTAATTATTTAAATAAAAATTTGGTTTTAAACAATAACTCAGTGTTTTTCACTATTCACCAAAAATTGAAAGTTTTCAGAAAAATACCAAAAATTTAACCTAAGCTAATTTTGATATTCCAAATTCAAAAATTTAGTCTATTTTCCCAAATTCAAAACATAGATGTTGCAATTATTAATTTAAAATTAATTCCCGTTTTCAAAACCAAAAGGTGTAATTTTTTGAGAAATAATAACTATCAAAAGATTGACACTTGTTTATGTCCAATTTCAAAGTGAAATTACCTAAAATGACCAAAATTTGATTAAATGGTAAAACTATAATATATTTATAATTCCAAAACATTAAAATTTATAACTTTTCAGTATAAATTATTTTAATTAAAAATGTTGTTTTCAGTTAAAATATAGCATTTTTCACTATTCACCCAAATATGAAAGTTATCTGTAAAACACCAAAAAAATATTGAAACTAAATTCTTATGCCCCAATTATAAAGAAGAATTTTATTTTGTCAAATTGAATATATAATAGTTTCAAATATTGGATTTAATAAGGGATCACCATTTAAAGGCGGTAAAAGTGCATTTTTTTTAAAAATACTTCTTTTATCTGAATAAATGAATTAGTTTATACATTATGTCTAAGAAACTCATTATATGGATTGTAAAATAATATGGATTATATAAAGTTAAAATTTTAGTTAATTCTATTCATAACCTCTTTTGAACGGCAAGTTTGGTTAGTCGTGGTGCGCTTGAACTAGGTGTTGTGTGTAGTGCAAGTTATTGAATTACATTGACGAAATAGAGTACTAGGAAATCATGGGGTGTTACAGAGGAAGTATTTCTTATGAATTTATATTAAATCCAAACTATTGACATTGTTTAGAAAATTTTAAAAAAAACATGACCACATGACTAAAAGGTTCTAAACAATTCCTTCTTTCAAGGATGTTCCTTTCAGGGGTCCACCATCAAACATAAATTCTTTGAACTTTTAAAATCCACTACACCAAATAAATTTGAATCCATTATATAATGACCTTCAATTTCCCATTATAAACAAAATAAAAAACCAATATAACAAAAAATTCTTAATCTGTACCCTCAATAAAGTTTTCAAACACATAACTACTTTTAATCCCAAAAAATCCAATATGAAATACAAAAATCCAATTCCAACAACATATTGAGTAACCCATTCAATAGATCATCCAATAACCAAAGTATCCTCCTAGTATATTCCAACCAACACAAAACCCTCTCAAATTTCTCCCTCTCCCAATCCTCAAAAAAAAATTCAACAAAATTTAAAATATGAACTCAGAAGTCTCATCACGTAAAAAAGAACTAAAAAAACTAGAATGGAAACCATGCATAATCAATGATGGTCACTCATTTTAATTTTTAAGATATCATTTGTTTAGCTACATCCTACCCTCAAGGCCAGGGGTGAAACATCTTTATTAGGCATGGTTTCCTTTCCAGTTTTTTGTTGTTTTCATTTCTTTTTTAAGTGATGAGACCTCTGAGTTCAATATTTAAATTTTCTAGAATGATTGTTTGAGTATTGGGAGATGGATAGTTTAGAAAGGGGATTATGATGGTTGGTTTATACTAGAAGAATAATTTTTCCATTGGATGATATATTGAATGGTTTACTCAATATGTTATTGGAATTGAACTGTTGGATGTTGGTATTGGATTGGTTGGGATTGAATCTAGTAATGTATTTGAAAATTTTGTTGAGGGTAAAAATTAAGGATTTTACATATTATCCCAGATTGTGCTCAAAAAGATCTCAAAACAGAATTGTTATTCCTATATGGATAGAGAAGTTCGAGCTCTATGCATCATCGAACATCTATTTCTTTAACATAGGATTTGATGGTATACATTTTCATGACCCAAATCTTAGAAGTCATTCCTCATAAACATTGAACTACAAGGATTTAACTCTTCCTATAGGTTCCACTTTTTTTTGAATTCCCATATCAGCTCTTTGAGCATCCATTTCCCTCTCTAGAAGGGATGGTTGAGCATTCATTTTTAAAATTATTGATGATGTTCATTCCATCACGATTTCCATGTCAATTCTATTCTTGTATAAGAAGATCAGATCCTTATCAATTCTCATAAATGATAAAATTTCTAGATGTTTTCTACTTAGAGAATCTATCACATCATTTTATTTCCTAGCATGATAGTGGATTTAACAGTCATAGTCCTTAATTATATCTATCCATTTTCATTGGTGTATATTCATTTCTTTCTATCTGAATATATTCTTATGGATCTTATGATCCATATATATTTTAAAATTCTCCCTAGAGAGATAATGCCGCCAGATTTTCAATTTTATGATCACTACAGTGATCTCTAGATCATTTGTTGAATAGTTTAGTTCATGAAAACTCAATTTAATTGAGTCACAGAATATGAATATTTCATTCTTCATTAACACATTTCCCAAACCCATCTTCAATGAATCACTGTGTACTATTAAAATTTCTCCACTTTTAGGTAGTGTGAGTACAAGTGTAGTGGTAAGACTTTATTTCAATTCCTTGAATCACTATTCACATTAAATTTTAAAAAAACATTACTCCCATTTGTGTTAGTAAGGTTAGAGGGTTTTAAAATAATGATAAATTTCTCACAAATCAATGATGGTTCCCAACTAATCTAAGGAAACTATGGATTTATATCATAGATGGTGACCTCGACCATCCATCAATTTCTTCTATCCTTGAAGGGACCACAAATATCCCATTTTTAGTGATAATATTCCCCATGAATGAGACTTATTTAAACCAAAACACACATTTTATGTAGTTTTAATAAATCTTATCCATTCATAAGGTCTTTATGAAAATGATTAAATGCTTCTCGTAATCCTCCATTCATTTAGGGTATATTAAAATATCATCTATAAAGATTACCACAATTTTGACGAGGTGATCTCTAAAGAATATATACATCAAGACCACAAATACTTCTAGATAATTAGCGAGTTTTAATGGAATTAATAAGAACTCATAGTTCCCGTACATTATATTGAAAGAGGTCTTGGAAATACCATCCTTCTTCATCCTTACTTGTTAATACATTGTGTGAAGATCCACCATGGAGAAGTATTAGGTTCCAAATAACTAATTAAACAAGTCATAAATCCATGGAAGATTATAGTTATTATTTTTCGTTATCTTGTTGATATCATGATAATAAATGAAAAGTCACATTGACCCATCCTTATTCTTGAAAAATTACTAGTACACCCCAGGGTGAAGCACTTGGGAATATGAACCCTTTATCATTATTCTCTAATAGTTGTTTCATTAACTCCCCAAGATCCACAAAAATAATTATTTACAGGGTCTTGGATAAGGGAAATTCCCAAGGAATACGATAGATTGAAAATTAAACCTCTCATCTAGGAGGAAGACCATGAAATTATTTGGTAAACACACAAACATATTCCATCACAATAGGTGTGTATATGAGGATGATTTTCCCTTAAAATAAGTCATTTGAGTTTGATATAATTTCTCATAGAGAGAAAATATCCATTCTTGGAAAGTTGTTTCTAAATAATATTCATCCTCTTCAATTCAATTTTACCAAATTGTAAAAACGATTCACAATACAGAGAGTGATTTCCTTCTTGTGAAAATTTATTTTGGATCTATATAGACAAAGCCAATCTGTACCAGAATTTGATCAAATTACACTAATGGGAGTATCAAAAGGTTCTATGGGATGTTCAACCCACATATTTTGATAGGGGAGGAGATATATAATTAGGATGCAATAATTTTCCTATTTTACATTTTCAATAATAACACTACTTCCATGCTTTGGGGTGGTGTTTGAATAGTTCTACTAAACATATGTTATATAAAAAAATGTGTAGAACTATAATAAAAAATTATGTTTTCTATTCTGGAATGAATAACTGGTGTACCTATTAACACTTCATTCTTTGGATCAGCCTCAAAAGTTGTAATGGAATAATATTTCCCTTACTACCTTAGAGGTTGTAGGTTTTCTCTAAAAACCCTTGTCTTGGTGCATTGATTTGCAAAGATACCTTATTCCATGCAGTTGAAATAATGAAAAAGGAACTAATGGTTTCCTGAAGAATTTCTTTCCACCATCACATTAGTGGGTCTCTCCCATATTTAATTTTGATCTAGGTGTCCTTCCTTGATACACCTAATGCATTTCCTTAACCCCTCATGCAATTTCTAGAGCGGTTCTTTCCAAAATTATGTGAAGTTGGGTGCTATAATTTCTTACCACCGTTATATTTTTCCATCAAAATTTTAGTATTAAAATCCACTTCCCACTTATTATCCCCATGATACCCTTGAGATTCTTCAATCTTTATTTTAACATTGAGAGAACATCAAAAAAAAATTTCATAGTTATCAAAGTCTTGGATCACTAGGTATTTTCAAAGACTAGGCTTTATCCCACCAAATAAATGGTCACATTTTAATTTGGGAGTAACAAAAAAGATGAAGGAGTATCATGAAAGTCTTATGATGTTTTCCTTATATTCCCCAATGAATTCATCTTCTTATTTCTTGAGATAAAGGAAATACCTATACATTGTAAGTCAGAGTGCATGAAGAAAATATTTTTCATTTTTTACCAGAACTCCTTCCACCTCATCACTTCAATCTCTTCCTTAGGCATCCTATTTTCAATCAATGTCAACCACTGATCTATTTTTCCCACAATACAACAAAAAAAGTATAACATTTTATTTCTCAAAACATTTAATTATTGAGAAGATCTTCTTAATAGAGTTGATCCATTATTCTGTGATTAAGGAACTAGATAATCCATTATAATCTTGAGGACTTTCTTTCATAAAGGTATTAATTGTATCATGTTCTTTCATAAAGGGATTTGGGTGCTCCTCCTGAACCAGTTTTCTATTTAGAACCTAATTCAACTGAGAGAGTATCATCAATAAGATGATAATTCAATCTCCCATCATGTTGGGATTCTTGTTTGGGTATTCATCACATTTCCCCTCACATTGGTTGTTTACTTGATTCCTACTATTTTTCGTCACTGGATAGTATAAAGGGAAAATTTGATATGATTATTTTAAAGATAATAATAACATAGATGGTAATCCAATGACATTAAAGGGATAAATTATAAATGATATTTATTTTCAATACTTATGAATTTCTAGGCTTCAATATTTTTTATCAATACTCTATTTTCTAACATAGAGTCTTATGAGAATTTTTATTACTTTAATTATGTTTTGTAATGATATTCTGAATTTACCAATGAATATCCCCATGGAGTCTCAAATCAGGTGTGAATAAAGACCCTTCTTCATGCACCGGTTCCCGAAAAAACCTAGCCCAATGTAGTGTTTTTTGAGTTTTACCCATAGCTACATCTGTGCTTGATCGATATCCACTTATAGTATTTATACATGGATGTATTTTTTTAGAAACCACATAATCTATATTTTAACAAAATTTAGGGTTGTATTATTATGTTTATTTTTATCCCTATGGATTTCTCTAGAGTTTTATAATCTTAATCCCAAAAATAACTAGACATTACTTTGATACCTACTATGACAACCCGTGCCTTTATTACACACTATTTAATTATGTAATACATTAGATTACACATAATTCAACTTGGAAGATCGATAATTATACTGTATTTTGGAAATAAGTAAATTACATAACAACTGAAAGCATAGAATACATCACCATTATTGAAATATTCTTTAACATTCCCATATTATTCCTTCACATTTAAAACTGTATGGGATAACCAAGAGGCATACATAATAAATTGGTCATTTATAAATAACAGAAGGGAATAAACATGGAATAACATGAATAAAGTATTAAATGTTATACAATATACATATCAATGAGACATAAAAGGGGTGAGAAATATAATCATGAAAAATGAGTCATGATATATCTATATAACATAGAGGCAATATAGGAGAATGGGGAAACAATGTTAAACATGGAATCATAAACATAGGTCAATGATAACCACCAAGACATCAGGATGGAAAAAGTCACATGATGGATTATTTTATCACCCTAATCCCTTTCATGATGTCTCATGAGACTAAAACATTCCTCAATTCATAGAAGGGCTACATAATTCTAGGTGCACCCATAACATTCATTTCATTCACATGCATAAGCGTTCCACATAGATCATTAAAACATAGAATTATTTATCATCACATTTTATTACAGGATCGAGGAGTGTAGAATAAATACTTGTATGTCCCAAATAAAATAATTATATGTTCATAAAGTTGAACACCCATGATAGTAAAAGGGTATGGGTATTCACTACACAATTGATTGTTATGAGATATGACAGTAATATTTTAGCAACATAACAGGGGAATATAAATATTAATAGGAGTGATCGGTGAGAGTTAAATGGGTATCTCATCATTTAGATATCATAATTTCAATAAGGGGATATTTAAGAACACATCTAAATATTATTAATTTTAGAATAATGCATAAGATAATGAAGATACTTGAAAAAAGAGAAGGAGAGGATCCCTTACTAAATTTCAGCATAGTAATAGCTGTACATAATGGTTCATGGGAGAGATTAATGAGAGTGAAATGCGCCCCTCATAATTTTTAAATAAAAATGGAAAGTAATGTGGATATGGAAGAAAATATCCTAATATGAAAAAATTGTAATAATAGGCATAACATAAAAGAGGTTCTTGAATAAAAAGGAGAGTGGGAGACCCCTTACATTGAGAGGGTGATTCCAACTTCTTCAAAGGATATTCTTGAGTGCTTGGGAGAACCTTTTGAGAAAAATTGATAGGGGATAGAAGAGATAGGACAAGATACAAGTATTTTTAGTGAATATAAATGGGATCTTGGGTGGTTTTATATAGGAAAAGCGAGGGGAGTTCTTTATTATTTCCCAAACAAAGGTTTTCGACTCTATACAATCTAGTAATTAGAAACAAAAACCTTTCCATTGTTTTTTCCCATGGATTCAACCAAATGGGATTGGTTTTCATTATTTTATTTGGAAAAGGGCCTAAATTTTAAAATATTACCATTAGTGATGTGTAATTTATTCATGTCCTTAAAGAAATGATTTTAAAACCATAAAATCTATTATATTTTGTATACGAATAATAAATTATTTATAAATTTAATCAAATAACCTAAAAATAACATTATTTAAAATGGAAAACATATATTTGGTCATTTATTCCCTTTTTAGTTGTTTCTGACGCTTTTGTTGGGGCGCGTGTCCATCCGTTGAGAACGTGGAACTTTTTCCTTGTATTCCCACTTTCCAAATGTGGGTGACATTCATCGCTTATTTATAGACATTTTATCCTTGATCTAAATAGGATTATGGGATGTGAGTCTCTCCTTCCATAGATTCCTCCTTAGAATTTGTCGCCTAGTTTAGGTCTCCATTAAAGATTAAGATGTTGTTTGTGAAACTCTTTCCTGATGCCATATCTTCATGGATTCTAGTAGATTACATTTCTTCTATTACTAAATTCCATGTGGTCAAGTTAGGGCATTAACCTTTGACTGGGGGAGTTTTCATGTTGGAAATCGTTGGCGTGTCTATATGCTGAAACACGGATGCTCCTATGTTTCTTCCCATTATGATAGGGCTTATTGAGGGCGTAGAAGCCTGAGGCATCACACATAGAGCATATGGAATTGTATTCCATGTGCATGTCTATGATGTTTTCTTCACCTTACCATGATAACATAGGGAATTCCGAGAATTTATTGTATAGCGGAGAAATATCGGACTAATCATAACACTGATAGGAGTGGATCAGATGGGTACATCCCAAAGAGGGAGCACCTGAGGGGTTTAGTGGATGAGTGGATCGGAAAACCCAATGAAGACGGATTTTAGGATGCTTGGGTCCCTATAAAGGGGACTCCATGGTTTACTATTGGATGGGATTGAACCTCAATGAGGTTTCCTACACACCCAATGAAGATGACAGGGATCAAAGCCCATGTAGTTTGAAGGGGTAGGGAATTGGGGTGTACACAAAGGGTAACAACCCAAAGACATGATGTGGATTACTTCTAGATGATAGCCCATCCCAAGAGGGACACTCTTAGTTAGACAATTATGGGTTGTGTGGGGCTTATTCATGGTTAGCTGCATGAATGGATGGCATGATCCCACCAGGATGTGGTGGCCCCAGTAGGAATCAGAATGGATAATGGATGGTTGAACAAAGTGGATGAGAGGAATGGGATAGAACCGATGTGAATATGATGGTGATATTGGGATTGAAACATAGAGTGGCTTCCTACATATCCATGTGGTGGGGAATTAAAGTCCATGCATTTTGGTGGGGTGGTGGGACACCTGAGGAGGCGGCCCGTGAGAATGGACGCATGGATGAGTCTTGAAAGTAGTAGAACCTCCGGGTTGTGGCCTAACCTTCACAAAACACAAAGGCTCAAGGTAAAGGCCAATATGAGACATGAGTTGTAATGCCCCGACCCCAGTTACCTAGAGTTGGTGCTTTATTACATAACATTGGAATGATCACAAGAAAGATCAAATCTCGAAATACCAATTAGTTTAGTAGCCTTGGAAACACTAGATATATTCATAAGTCTTACATTACATCATAAAGTGAAAAACTACTACAACAACATATTGCCTCCATATTCCACACTCATATCCCCACATAATATCCACGTAGGTCATTCATAATTTACTTCTTCACATCCTGGGAAAAATAAAACATAGAAAAGGGGTGAGCTCAAATGCCCAGTAAGGATAACAATATAGTAGAAACTTTCATAAATAAGAATAAACATTTAAGGCAAGGTATAACTAAAAGAAAAGCCTTTTAAACTTGAACTTCAACATAGTATGGAAAAAATAAAATGAAATAATGCCATTTACTTATTCACATGGATATTCTTCTAATCGAATAATCACATGAAATATCAAATACCACTTTCATAATAATGGAATGCATAATTCTAGACTATCATAACCACATAGCCAAGGCCTCGTGCCAAGACTACAAATAAGATTTTACCAAGGCCTTGTGCCAAGACACTAACATGTCTCATGAGACCTACCGGTGCATCGAGGAGCTATAGCGGGCTCCACCCGTCACATATTATGTCCAATGCATTCCCATATGAAAAGGTTTAAACATAACATAAACATTTGTATTAAAACTAGCATACGAAATGTGAATACTTTCACCATAAACCATGAATGGTATAAAAATAGCACATCCACAGTCAAACATATCACAAAACCTTCAATACAATATAGAAGTTTTGTATCATAATAAATCAACTTCAAATAAGCTTAAAATCCATCAAAGGATGTTGACATAGATGAAATCAAAACTATTTGAGAGAAATATCTCGTTTCTCGAAATCATTGAAAAGTCACACATTTATAAAGGAAGTAATTTAAAATAGATTTTTGAATCAAATTGACCCATACCACTTTGAAACTTTTGAAAATAAATATCATTTCAAAACCTTCATGTCCATATAAATAAGCCCTTAAAATCATTTTGAAAACATGGACATTAATTAAAAATATTTAGAAAAATAAAGCTTTAAAACATTTAAAATTATGATCTTGATAAAGAGTACCTTTAAAAAATTCTTAAAATATTCATTTTTAAATAATTTAAAAGTCACATAAATATAAAATAAAACATTTAATTTTAAAATATTCTTATAATCTTGTAAGGGAAGCTTTGACAATTTTATAACCGCGGTAAATAGCCGCACCCACCGTATAAGTTAAAAAAACATTCTTACCTTAAATTTGTCGAAAGGTAAAAAGTGCCTTGTTTAGAAAACGACGGAAATATTCCTTTAAAAACACATAAGGGTATAAATGAATTTAACCCATATTTTTTAAGTAGTAAAAATGTATCGAAATACATTTCTATGAAACATGGATGTGGATGATAAAGAAATCCCAGTAGATTATTACGTATAAACAACCTCGGATAATGAAGAGATTGCGAAATAAACCATTACCTTGTACTTTTACTTGGTTGAGGGTAGGTTAACCTCCTGTATAATGGTGAAATAATTTTTATTAAATTATACAAGAATCATATATATTAATATGATATCATATATGTTCTTTTAACATTTCGTTGTTAATAATATCTTAGTATTATCATCGTTTCAGGTGTTAACTTACTCATTTTCTTTTATATATTTTGTCACGTAAGCCATTTTTTTAATGGTTAGGTTGTACCTTTTTAATATTCAGAATGATATCAAGTCCTTAATCATTATTTTTAAATCATAAAATGATAATTATACTTGAATGGATATGATGGATAATGAATCTCATCGCGTTCGTGGAGACGGTAGTCCGTACGTACGCACGAGCAACAATATCATTATTTTGATATTAAAATAATATATAATTGGATAGTATATCATATATACAGAATCATTATCATGTTATATTTATTATTTACATGAGTTACACATCATTATTATACCCATCCAAATAATAATATATTGAATAACAATTACACCACAACGTGTAGACGGTAAACCGTACGTACGCACGTATGGTGACATGTTATTCAAAGGGTGGATAGAATAATGAATATGGTTGTACCATATTTATAATAACATCACAGTATATATAAGATACTGGATTTATTATTTTAAAATGGTAATAACAAATAAAGAAGAAGTTGAAGAAGAAATGAATTTGAAAAGGAGTGGTGAAAACATTACCTCTTCTTCGGGTTCTTCCTTTTGATTTGATCAAAAGGGCTCCTTAAGTTGGAATTATGATCAAACTAAGGCCTCTAGGTTGTAGGTAGGGAAGTTGGGAGAGTATTTGGGATGATTTTATCCCAAAAAAGAGGCTTTGAAGGTGTGAAGTAATGAGAAGTGGGAGTTCCCTTTTATAAGAGGGGTGAGGGGCACCTTTGGAAAAGCTAGAAATATTAATTTATAATAAATTTATATTCTGTTTCTAATGGATCAAATGTTTATTATTAAAAGTTTAAGGTGGAGATATGTCGGAAAACCATTCAACCAATAGAATTTAGACAGGTTTGGGTTACTATATTAACCTTATCGTTTAGTTCTAACTCTTAGTTAATTAGTTTGACATTTACCATGTCACTTTGTATTTTTATATTATATAGTTAATAAACATACTATATACATACAAGAGACCCCCAAGTGGTCCATTAATGATACAAATATCATGATATAAGTCTCTTTTCTTAACCATAGATTTTTAGGAATCTAATATCAATTAATAATATAATATTTGTTTTAAAAACACTTTTATGAAAATTTTTACACTATTCAATAGTTGATTTTTGTGAAACTTATAACAGAATTATTACATCGAAAAAAGTAAATTAAATAAATCCTAATATGTCATAGTATCCTAAAAAATTAGTTTAATTCATTATAAGTCTGAAATTATATTTATTTGGGTATTTATAATATCAATAATTTTAATTCTTCACTATTATCGAAATTTATGCATCATCATTGTGTCATAAATAAATTAACTAATTTAATGTTTAAAAATTATAAATAAATTATCATTATTTAGGAAATCTTTTTATATTTATAATGAATATTTATATTCGAAAATAAAACATATATAACCCTATGTAAAAATTGTTTTTCTAAAAGATATATGCTTGTGTCATTTTTGTATTCATTTTAACTTAATTAAAATAAAGTATCCCTATCACTTACAAGTGGAACCATGGGGTCCCAAAATCGACCCAAAGATGCCCATAGTCGAACATGTATCAACCAATAAGTTTAGTAGATGTTTTAGGGTAATTTTTATTATTATAATTTTGTTTTTTAACCCTTATTTACCGGATTTACCCTTTAACCATGGTAAATAAAATATTTACCTAAGTAATATATTCAAAATGTCTAAAAATAAAAGTTACCTATTTACACAATTTGAACATCCTGATTCCAAATATGGAATCCATTTTTCAAAATTCAAAACACAGAAGTGGTAGAAATTAATTTAAAATTAATTTCTGCTGTCAAAACAAAAAGCGTTTTTTAAGATATAATAACTGTCAAAAGATTGATACTTGTTTATGTTCAGTTTAATTTTGAAATTATGTCCAATGACCAAAATTATATTAAATGGTAAAAATATACTCTAAATATACTTTAAAACCACTAAAATTCATAATTTATCAATATAAAGTATTTCTATTAAAAAAGTTGTTTTTAATTAAAATTTAGTAATTTTCACTATTCATCAAAATATAAGTGTTATCCGAAAAGTTCCAAAATTTCACCCTATGCTAAATTTGATATTCCGAATCCAAAAATGAGGACCATTTTGAAATATAAAATATATATATTTTCAAAAAGTTGGTATTACTATTCATAACTGCTAGTTTGATTGGTTGTGGTGTGTGTTAGAAGTCGAAGTTGCGTACAACATACACTACAGTATTATTCAAAGGAAAGCGTATCGTGGAAGCTTGGGATGTTTCATTTTAAATTTTTGATGTCCTCATTTAGTCAAAAAGTTTAAAATATTGTATTTAAAAAGGGTTCACTATTAAAAGTTGGTAAAAGTGCAATACTGAAAATGAAGTTGTTCTTACATTATGTCTAAGAAACACATAATATGGATTCTAAAATTATAAGGATTATAAAAAGATTAAAATTTAGTTAGTACTATTCATAACCACTTTTGAACGGCTTGTTTGGTAAGTCATGGTGCGCTTGAACTCAGTGTTACGTGTAGTGCATGTTATTGAATTATTTTGAAGAAATAACAAACTATGAAATCTTGGGGTGTTACATTCTCCCGTCCTTCAATAAATTGCGTCCTCGCATTTTGAAATTGTTCTTAGAAAATAAAAGGTTGAAAATAGAAAATATCTTTGTTATAAAACCCATATCAAAAATTGGGTTACTAAAATTTAGTCTTAATATGAGGAAAAGAGAAATGAAAGGGTCACCACCAAATTATGATCTCAATTAGGAGAATATTAGTGGAAATTAGAGACATATAATTAGAGGAAAAACGTAAATATTTATAGGTAGTGATTGAGGTCATCAATTACAAAATGTTTTAAAATTGAGGTCCATAAATTCATCAATCTATGATGATTTGAAATACCATCGGTTCAACAAGACATAGGGTATTAGGATAACACATTTTTTGTTTTAGGATTCCTTAAATAAAGTATAAGAATTAATTTCTTCATAGAATAAGAGAAGAAGAAAAAATAAATTCTTGAAAAGTAGAGTTCCATCCTTTATCTAATTTCTACCACAGACTCATCTTTCACTCTAAAAGATAATCGAACTTAAAAATAATATTCTATTTATCCTATTCGTATAGGGTTAAAAAATGAATTTATTATTCAACTAGCAGAACCATTAAAAAATGACATTATTCAATCCAGGACATCACGTGGGTCAGTGGTAGGTGATACACCCTTGTCGCCCTTCGGTTGTGGGTTCAAGTCTCGCGGCCTTTCCGGACGCGACGAGTTGCCGCCCGACCTCCGGGTTATGCTTTTTTGGAAATCCAAAATAATCCAAACTAGAACTATCCAAAATACATCAGTCCAAAATTTATAAGGAAGGTAAACACAATAAAGATCCTTTTTTCTGCGTAATAACATGTGAACACCCTCATCATGTATTCTTTTAAAACTCTGCAACATCCTGAATTACCATAAAACCTTATTGATTACATTCATGATTCCTTATTCCTTAATGAATAATAGATATACTCCTTCAATCCAAAAATGTTTTAAACCCAAACAATGATAGAATATACAAATCATTAATCAGTTTCAAGGTAGTCAAGAATATCCAATATAATTTATCCAAATCAATCATGTATTATTCCAAAATCACTACCTCGGTATCAGAACTATATTATGGTTTATCATTCTCTCAACTATATATTTTCCAAAAATTTATCCTGCTATTGAGTCACTTTTCTTTGTTCTACACAATCTCAAGTCCTTAATTAAATAGTACTGCAGTAAAATCCTTATATACTCCATAATTATTATAATAAGTACATTATTGATACAACACTCAATTGACATAATCAATATAAGAACTCTAATCATTCCTCTTCATCTGTGGTAGTATCATAACTTGATTATTATCCAATAACATCATTTGCAGCATAGTCTGATGACTGGGATATAGGTTCGCGTAGTGTCAAAACTCCTTACAAATGAACAATTGTACATTTGAAACCATTTTCTTACCCTTGTAGTCACGTACTTTGTACCCTTTTCCTCCACAGTTATAACAAACTACCATTCCTTTCAGGAAAGTTCCAAGGTGTTTCTTCCCATAGTTATCTCATATTGGAAAATTATTCTTTTCTATATTCCCTTTATCCATCTTTCTCTCTTCCATCATTTTCTTCCCTTTCTTCCTTTCAAAGCCATAGGACTCAGTAAACTCTTTACTTATCTTATCAACACATGATATTATTTCTTCATATGATGATAATACATGGGAGACTATTTGTCTTATAAATTCTATCTTAAGACCATGAAAGATATGATCCTTCTTTCTCTTTGGATCATGTGCATTGCTGATGTTATCATTCCTTCTACTAGGTGCCATTTCTAAACAATGGCGTACACTATATTAGTTTATGAATAACAATACCTAATACCAAACTTGTAAAACACATAACATAAATTAAATAGTTTATGTATATAATCCATAATCATAAAAATGTCTCCTTTTAGGATGTATATACTCATAAACCCTTCATAATGGTTTGTAAATAAAATGATAATCATCCTAAGCATATTGTAACAGCCCGGTATTTTATGAAAAATATTCTTTTTAATTGTATTAATGTCTTGTGCTGTACGCTACACCAAAAGGATCTTTCACAACACACATCATTGACTTGCCTTACATTACACGCAATCGCGACCTTCCTCGATAGCGTGTGTAGTACGCAATACCGAGTTTCACTAAACAACGATATGCTATTAAAATATTATTATAACTAGCCGTTATGAATAGTAATAACCACCTTTTAAAATTTTATAAATTTTTGCTCTCAAAATGGACTTCATTTTTGGATTCGGAGTATCGAATTTAGCCTAAGGTGAAATTTTGGTACTTTTCGGATAACTTTCATATTCTGATGAATAGTGAAAATTACTAAATTATAATTAAAAACAACTTTTTTAATTGAAATAATTAATAGTGATAAATTATTAATTTGAGTGGTTTTAAAGTATATTTAGAATATATTTTTACAATTTAATACAATGTTGGTCATTGGATGTAATTTCACATTTAAACCAGACATAATCTAGTGTCAATCTTTTGATAGATATTGTTTCTTAAAAACACGCTATTTGTTTTAACAGCGGGATTTAATTATAAAATTAATTAATGCAACTTCTATGTTATGAATTTGGTAAAATAGACTTAATTTTTGAATTCGGAATATGAAATATAGCTTAGGATGAAATTTTGGCATTGTTCTGAAAAACATCAATTTTTGATGAATAGTGAAACTACTAAGTGGTAGTTAAAAAAACTGAATTTTTCATAAAACTTAATTTTACCGCTTCTGTGAATGGAATTTCAAAAATCCGAGAGACACGGTTGATGTCAGTAAGTAAAATGTGGTTCAATGAGATGAAAATAATTTTTTGTGAATAGTAACTTTTTACTTTTTTTACCACGGTTAAAAGTAAATAGGGTAACTAAAGGTAAATATGATATTACTATTACCCTAACACATGTCCTAATTTTATTGGATAAGATTAATTCGACCAAAAACAAACTTAGGAATAATATATGACCATTTAGGCCCACTTGTATTAGATTAGGACATTTATTATTATTTAATTCAAAGAAGAGTTAAAAGAGTTAAAATCAAAGTTTATTTACTAAAACATTTTTAATATAGGGTTATACATAAGATAAATTATATTGTAAATATTCATTAGAACGATAAACAGATTTCCTACATAATGGTATTTTATTTTTAATTTTTAGATATCAAATAATTTATTTTATTTATGACACAAAGATGATGCAATAATTATATTATTAATGAAATATTGACATAATTGATATTATAAATGCCTAAATAAGTATAATTTGAGACTTTTTATGAATTCCACTAATTTTTTAGGGTAATATGATATATTAGTGTTGCTTTAATAAACATTTTTCGAACATATAATTCTGTTATGACTTTCACAAAAATCATATATCAAATAGTGTCAAAATTGACACAATTTAGTTTTTAAATCAAATATTATATTATTAATTGTTATTATATTCCTAAAAATCTAAGGATCGGCCAAATGACTTAGATAAGGATATATATATTAATAATAAACAATTTGTGGTTCGTTTGGCATGTTATAGTAAGTGTATTAACCATATAGTGTAAGAGAACAAAAAGACACGGTAAAAGTTAAATTATTTAACTAAGAGTTAAATCTAATTGATAAGGTTATAATAATAACCTAAACTTGTCTAAATCCTATTGGTTGATAGGATTTTGACCCATAACCACTTTAGCTTCGAAATAAGACCCTTTGGAACCATTATAAACCGATTTTTACTTTAATATAAAATAATATTTTGAGATATTCCTAAGGTGCCCCTCTCCTCCCTTATAAAAGGGCACCTCCTCCACCTCCTCCTCACACCAATTTGAGCACTCATGCTCGGCCAAACCCTGCCAAAATACCTTCTCCACCTCCCTAGAATAATCCTAGAGGTCCTGGTCTTCTTCAAAGACCAATATTAGTTCCCTAAGTGGAGGATTCAAAGAGGCATTTCAAAGAAGAGGTAATATCCATTACCGATCTTTTCAATTTCTTTCTTCTTCAACTTCATCTTCTTTAGTTGTTTCATGATAAAGTAATAACATAAGTATTTATTATATACTGATATGTTATTATAAATATGAAACAACTCTAATTAACCTTCTATCCATCCTACGGAAAAAGGAAATCACCGCGCGTGCGTACGTACGGAATACCGTCTCCACGCCGTGGTGTAATCTATTTTCCACCACCACCTTAATTGGATTGGTATAATGGTTTAATGAGTAACTATATATGATTATTATAAAGTGATTTTGATACTGAAATAGTATACATACACTTCAACACAATTCCACAACCATGGGAACGATATCATCGCTCGTGCGTACGTACGGACTACCGTCTCCACGACGCGATGAGATTCATTCTCAATGATTAACCATTCATGAATGATTATAAAGTATATATAATAAGTACTAATGAAATATATGACATAATAATGATACTGGAATTATTTATATTTATATGTATGTCATCTACTTAATTCCATTCAATTCAATAAGGAAACGAAAACAGCGTTCATGCGTACGTACGGACTACCGTCTCCATGAACGGTGTATTTCTTTTCATTTACTGATTTATTATATATGTATATTCTGAATATATATATATAAATCATGTTTTATATTCTGAAATTAAGTAATCATGATCTATGTAATCATATGAATAATTAAAATTTAAAAACACGAACGACAAATGAGACGATTTTACCCAAAATGCTACTTTAACATGAATTTACAAAAGAACGGGTAATATAAAGTCATAAGTGGACCATATATGATATAATAACAATGAATATGATTCTGTAATAAGTCAATAACATGATTTAAATCATTATACAGGAGGTTAGGACACTTAAAAATCAAGTCGGACCTAAGGTAAGGGAAATATCACAATCTCATTTTTATCCGGGATTGTTTATACTTTAGTATTTACTGGGGTGTATTTTATCATCCACATCCATGTTTCCAGAATATGTAATATTATTTCCATACACCTAAAATTTTTTAAATCAAATTTTACCCTTCGGTGAGTTTTTAGTAAAGAATATGAAATTAATCTTTTGTCGTTTTTCGTACGAGGTACTTTTTAACTTTTCCGACAAAAGTACAAAGAATGTTTTTTCTAACTTATACGGCATGAATGGATTTTTAAAACATTATTTACAAGAAGCTTCCTTTACAAGTTTTCAAGTTTATTTTTAATCAACTTCTTTTAGTTTTAAATTGTAAGACATGTTAAGAAAGGAAAATGTTTTTGAAGTAGAAAGGATATTTTCCTCAAGAATGGATTTCAAGTGTTTTATCAAAATTATTTTCCATATAAGATACTAAAGGGTTATGTTTCTATCCCTATTATTACATAGATTTGATTATGTTGTGATGGAAATATTTTTATGAATTCCTTTATCTTATATGAATTGTTTTATGATGTCATGTTGTTTAAGAATCCCATTTTTATTACATGGGTTATGAAATGATGTATGATTTATGATTTTGTGGTACACATAAGAATGGCATCATTATGAGATGGGTGGGACCTATATCTCCCTCCAATGCATTGGGTAAAGATTTTATATCTCATGAGATAGACATGGCTAGAACGGTAGTTTATACCGGTTCAGTGAAACAAGACTGGAACGAGGGTGACTCGATTCAGAAAGGGACTTTGTCCACTAAGATAGTCTTGGCAATGAGTTTTGACTAACAAGAAATGATTCTATATGATTATGTGTGTATTCCACTATGTTTAATGTTTTAAGTTATGATTATTGTGATTACATTTCACTGCCATGATTTATCCCATGTTAAGATATTATGATCTCTTTTGCAGGTTAAGATTTCCAAAAGCTATATTCTTATGTATATGATGTGATTGATAGTTCTTTTGTTTACCCTTACTGGGCATTTGAGCTCACCCTTTTATGTTTTCTTTTCCCCAGGATATAAAGAAAGGTTTTAGGTATAAAAAAAGGAATATCTTTATGGGAGATGTTGAAGATCTTTCACCAGGATTAGAAGATTATATTCCGAGTTTCCAAAGACACTAAACTATTACGATCCTTGTGTGTGTGTTTTTTGTTACGTACTAAGTATTCCGCAAATGTAATGTAATGTCAATGTACGTCAGGCTTCGGGTCTCTACAGTTGGTATCAAAGGAAAGGTTTAGTCAACCTTTGGAAACTAGGATGCGAAAACGTTAGTGAGATCCCTAGAGATATTTCTAAGGTATGTCTAGGGATGTCCCTAAGGATAAGTATACGTATAGGATATAGTCCTAGAACTATGGTAACGATATTAGATTAAATCTAAGATGTTAGATATTGAAGTTACTCCCCCTTTATTATGATTTTTGCGTCTAACACTATTCATTTTGGGTTTTAGAAAATGGATGGAAACAAGATGAATCACGATAATGGAGGATATGATGGAAAATGGAATGATATTCTTCATAATGAAATGGGATTTGGAAGTCCAAACATCATTATTATGCCGAATCGGCAATCTCATAATATGATCAATAAAGTAAAATTTGGTAAGTTTCCTGACTCGGCTAATAAGAGAAAGATGGAGTTTCATGATGATCATAGAGGAAAGAAAGTTCAATTTCCCCTATGTAAATCATGTGGGAAGAGGCATCAAGGAGAATGTTTCAAGGGAACTGGAAGATGCTTTGGGTGTGGAAAAGAAGGACACAATGCAAGTAAGTGCAAAGGAAAAGGTTCAGTTGACACCATGGATGAGGATAATGGTATTGCTACGACATCAAAAATGGTTAAGTGTTTTAAATGTGGAATGTATGGGCATTATGAAAACCAATGTCCTAAGGGAAAGACTCATAAAGAGAATCAGTATGGTCGTATGGGTAGTATTTATGTGGATGATGATGAAGAGACTACAAATGATATGTGAGATGAAAGAATTGTTGAAGCTCGTTTAATGGTTTAAGAATGTAGTGGAATGATTACATGTTTATCATGTGTAATGTTGGAATAACGAGACATCTAAGGATTGTTAGACTATTGTCTTTCCTTGAGTTTTGAAAGTGTATGATTAATGTTACCAGTATCCATGGAAGGTAATTCAGATATTTTTGGAATGTAGATGATATCTGCATAATGAAGGGATAAGGAGAAAATTAAATGTTTGATAGTATTCATGAGCTCATGACTAATATAAGGAGAAGGTTATATTATGGTTTGAGTATATAGAGTTTTTGGATTTTGGTATGTGGAAAGTGTTAACTTTTAACAGTATTCATGATTTCACTAAGGTTCAATGGGTATTCATTCTTCAAGAGAATACATGATTAAGGCCTTTGAATGTTTGGAATGTGACCAACAAGACATATCTAATGATATATGGGGATCAAAGCAAGTATTAAATCTCTGGTAATCGTTTTCACTATATTATGAGAGTGGACTGCAGTATTATGGATAAGCCTAAAGATTAGAATGGATTATGTTGGACATAAGTTAGTATTTTTTAAGGATAGCAGTTTTTTCGATATTATTGATGGGATGTTATAGTAATATAGTTTTAGAAAAAGGACAACCTGCAGGACGGGCGACAGCCCATCGCATCGGACAAGGCTGTGGGAATCGAACCCACAACCAAAGTGCGACTGGCCTTCATCGCCTACCACTGGCCTACAGGAAGTCCCTGTTTAGTAGAAACTAGTTTTATTATATTAAGCAATATGATATATGAAGTATAAGTCCATTTTAGGAACCATATATAATTAATATCACTATAGAATGACTTATGTATATTTAATAACTTTTTGTTTGAATGACCCGTCATTCTATCACATGATCTGTTAACATTTCACGAATAACAAATTCAACTTCATTTATTTAAGAGATGAAGTGGAAATTGTTCAAGGCACGAACAAAAGTGAGATTGTACCAAAATAAAGTAAGTATTTATTCTAATTCAAATTATTCAACTTTATGGAAATGATCTTGAAAACCAAAAATGTTGTCCTAGTGCTCTTATATATGATTAATCAGATGGTACCTTAGATCGTCACAAATTTATGGATTTGTGATTTTTGGCTTTTCCATATCCATGTTCTCTACCACTCTCCATCAGAACATGATGGTTAGATTTTTCTTCCATATCCATATTTTCACCTATGTGGAAACCCAGTGATTAGTTTAGTTGGGTAACCATTACGTTTCATAATTTTGTTTTTAAATATTGGTTTTGGTATTCCTTTTTACGATGTGGGTTTCTATTAAAGAAACTTTCAAGTAGTAAACCATTTATAACCCCGACGAATTTCGAGGGCGAAATTCATTTTAAGGGGGGTAGAATGTAACAGCCCGGTATTTTATGAAAAATATTCTTTTTAATTTTATTAATTTCTTGTGCTGTATGCTACACCAAAAGGAGCTTTCACAACACACATCCTTGACTTTCCATACATTACACGCAATCACGACCTTCCTCGATAGCGTGTGTAGTACGCAATACCGAGTTTCACTAAACAACGATATGCTATTAAAATATTATTATAACTGGCCGTTATGAATAGTAATAACCACCTTTTAAAATTTTATAAATTTTAGCTCTCAAAATGGACTTCATTTTTGGATTCGGAGTATCGAATTTAGCCTAAGGTGAAATTTTGGTACTTTTCGGATAACTTTCATATTCTGATGAATAGTGAAAATTACTAAATTATAATTAAAAACAACTTTTTTAATTGAAATAATTAATAGTGATAAATTATTAATTTGAGTGGTTTTAAAGTATATTTAGAATATATTTTTACAATTTAATACAATGTTGGTCATTGGATGTAATTTCACATTTAAACCAGACATAATCAAGTGTCAATCTTTTGATAGATATTGTTTATTAAAAACACGCTATTTGTTTTAACAACGGGATTTAATTATAAAATTAATTAATGCAACTTATATGTTATGAATTTGGTAAAATAGAATTTATTTTTGAATTCGGAATATGAAATATAGCTTAGGATGAAATTTTGGCATTGTTCTGAAAAACATCAATTTTTGATGAATAGTGAAACTACTAAGTGGTAGTTAAAAAAACTGAATTTTTCATAAAAACTTAATTTTACCGCTTCTGTGAATGGAATTTCAAAAATCCGAGAGACACGGTTGATGTCAGTAAGTAAAATGTGGTTCAATGAGATGAAAATAATTTTTTGTGAATAGTAACTTTTTACTTCTTTTACCACGGTTAAAAGTAAATAGGGTAACTAAAGGTAAATATGATATTACTATTACCCTACCACATGTCCTAATTCTATTGGATAAGATTAATTAGACCAAAAACAAACTTAGGAATAATATATGACCATTTAGGCCCACTTGTATTAGATTAGGACATTTATTATTATTTAATTCAAAGAAGAGTTAAAAGAGTTAAAATCAAAGTTTATTTACTAAAACATTTTTAATATAGGGTTATACATAAGATAAATTAGATTGTAAATATTAATTAGAAATATAAACAGATTTCCTACTTAATGGTATTTTATTTTTAATTTTTAGACATCAAATAATTTATTTTATTTATGACACAAAGATGATGCAGTAATTATATTATTAATGAAATATTGACATAATTGATATTATAAATGCCTAAATAAGTATAATTTGAGACTTTTTATGAATTACACTAATTTTTTAGGTTAATATGATATATTAGTGTTTCTTTAATCAACTTTTTTCGAACATATAATTCTGTTATGACTTTCACAAAAATCATATATCAAAAAGTGTCAAAATTGACACAATTTAGTTTTTAAATAAAATATTTTATTATTAATTGTTATTATATTCCTAAAAATCTAAGGATCGGCCAAATGACTTAGATAAGGATATATATATTAATAATAAACAATTTGGGGTTCGTTTGGCATGTTATAGTAAGTGTATTAACCATATAGTGTAAGAGAACAAAAAGACACGGTAAAAGTTAAATTATTTAACTAAGAGTTAAATCTAATTGATAAGGTTAAAATAATAACCTAAACTTGTCTAAATCCTATTGGTTGATAGGATTTTGACCCATCCCCACTTTAGCTTCGAAATAAGACCCTTTGGAACCATTATAAACCGATTTTGACTTTAATATAAAATAATATTTTGAGATATTCCTAAGGTGCCCCTCTCCTCCCTTATAAAAGGGCACCTCCTCCACCTCCTCGTCACACCAATTTGAGCACTCAAGCTCGGCCAACCCCTGCCAAAATACCTTCTCCACTTCCCTAGAATAATCCTAGAGGTCCTGGTCTTCTTAAAAGACCAATATTAGTTCCCTAAGTGGAGGATTCAAAGAGGCATTTCAAAGAAGAGGTAATATCCATTACCGATCTTTTCAATTTCTTTCTTCTTAAACTTCTTCTTCTTTAGTTGTTTCATGATAAAGTAATAACATAAGTATTTATTATATACTGATATGTTATTATAAATATGAAACAACTCTAATTAACCTTCTATCCATCCTACGGAAAAAAGAAATCACCGCGCGTGCGTACGTACGGAATACCGTCTCCACGCCGTGGTGTAATCTATTTTCCACCACCACCTTAATTGGATTTGTATAATGGTTTAATGAGTAACTATATATGATTATTATAAAGTGATTTTGATACTGAAATAGTATACATACACTTCAACACAATTCCACGACCATGGGAACGATATCATCGCTCGTGCGTACGTACGGACTACCGTCTCCACGACGCGATGAGATTCATTCTCAATGATTAACCATTCATGAATGATTATAAAGTATATATAATAAGTACTAATGAAATATATGACATAATAATGATACTGGAATTATTTATATTTATATGCATGTCATCTACTTACTTCCATTCAATTCAATAAGGAAACGAAAACAGCGTTCATTCGTACGTACGGACTACCGTCTCCATGAACGGTGTATTTCTTTTCATTTACTGATTTATTATATATGTATATTCTGAATATATATATATAAATCATGTTTTATATTCTGAAATTAATTAATCATGATCTATGTAATCATATGAATAATTAAAATTTAAAAACACGAACGACAAATGAGACGATTTTACCCAAAATGCTACTTTAACATGAATTTACAAAAGAACGGGTAATATAAAGTCATAAGTGGACCATATATGATATAATAACAATGAATATGATTCTGTAATAAGTCAATAAAATGATTTAAATCATTATACAGGAGGTTAGGACACTTAAAAATCAAGTCGGACCTAAGGTAAGGGAAATATCACAATCTCATTTTTATCCGGGATTGTTTATACTTTAGTATTTACTGGGGTGTATTTTATCATCCACATCCATGTTTCCAGAATATGTAATATTATTTCCATCCACCTAAAATTGTTTAAATCAAATTTTACCCTTCGGTGAGTTTTTAGTAAAGAATATGAAATTAATCTTTTGTCGTTTTTCATACGAGGTACTTTTTAACTTTTCCGACAAAAGTACAAAGAATGTTTTTTCGAACTTATACGGCATGAATGGATTTTTAAAACATTATTTACAAGAATCTTCCTTTACAAGTTTTCAAGTTTATTTTTAATCAACTTCTTTTAGTTTTAAATTGTAAGACATGTTAAGAAAGGAAAATGTTTTTGAAGTAGAAAGGATATTTTCCTCAAGAATGGATTTCAAGTGTTTTATCAAAATTATTTTCCATCTAAGATACTAAAGGGTTCTGTTTCTATCCCTATTATTACATAGATTTGATTATGTTGTGATGGAAATATTTTTATTAATTCCTTTATCTTATATGAATTGTTTTATGATGTCATGTTGTTTAAGAATCCCATTTTTATTACATGGGTTATGAAATGATGTATGATTTATGATTTTGTGGCACACATAAGAATGGCATCATTATGAGATGGGTGGGACCTATATCTCCCTCCAATGCATTGGGTAAAGATTTTATATCTCATGAGATAGACATGGCTAGAACGGTAGGTTATACCGGTTCAGTGAAACAAGACTGGAACGAGGGTGACTCGATTCAGAAAGGGACTTTGTCCACTAAGATAGTCTTGGCAATGAGTTTTGACTAACAAGAAATGATTCTACATGATTATGTGTGTATGCCACTATGTTTAATGTTTTAAGTTATGATTATTGTGATTACATTTCACTGCCATGATTTATCCCATGTTAAGATATTATGATCTCTTTTGCAGGTTAAGATTTCCAAAATCTATATTCTTATGTATATGATGTGATTGATATTTCTTTTGTTTACCCTTACTGGGCATTTGAGCTCACCCTTTTATGTTTTCTTTTCCCCAGGATATAAAGAAAGGTTTTAGGTATAAAAAAAGGAATATCTTTATGGGAGATGTTGAAGATCTTTCACCAGGATTAGAAGATTATATTCCGAGTTTCCAAAGACACTAAACTATTACGATCCTTGTGTGTGTGTTTTTTGTTACGTAATAAGTATTCCGCAAATGTAATGTAATGTCAATGTACGTCAGGCTTCGGGTCTCTACAGTTGGTATCAAAGGAAAGGTTTAGTCAACCTTTGGAAACTAGGATGCGAAAACGTTAGTGAGATCCCTAGAGATATTTCTAAGGTATGTCTAGGGATGTCCCTAAGGATAAGTATACGTATAGGATATAGTCCTAGAACTATGGTAACGATATTAGATTAAATCTAAGATGTTAGATATTGAAGTTACTCCCCCTTTATTATGATTTTTGCGTCTAACACTATTCTTTTTGGGTTTTAGAAAATGGATGGAAACAAGATGATTCACGATAATGGAGGATATGATGGAAAATGGAATGATATTCTTCATAATGAAATGGGATTTGGAAGTCCAAACATCATTATTATGCCGAATCAGCAATCTCATAATATGATCAATAAAGTAAAATTTGGTAAGTTTCCTGACTCGGCTAATAAGAGAAAGATGGAGTTTCATGATGATCATATAGGAAAGAAAGTTCAATTTCCCCTATGTAAATCATGTGGGAAGAGGCATCAAGGAGAATGTTTCAAGGGAACTGGAAGATGCTTTGGGTGTAGAAAAGAAGGACACAATGCAAGTAAGTGCAAAGGAAAAGGTTCAGTTGACACCATGGATGAGGATAATGGTATTGCTACGACATCAAAAATGGTTAAGTGTTTTAAATGTGGAATGTATGGGCATTATGAAAACCAATGTCCTAAGGGAAAGACTCATAAAGAGAATCAGTATGGTCGTATGGGTAATATTTATGTGGATGATGATGAAGAGACTACAAATGATATGTGAGATGAAAGAATTGTTGAAGCTCGTTTAATGGTTTAAGAATGTAGTGGAATGATTACATGTTTATCATGTGTAATGTTGGAATAAAGAGACATCTAAGGATTGTTACACTATTGTCTTTCCTTGAGTTTTGAAAGTGTATGATTAATGTTACCAGTATCCATGGAAGGTAATTCAGATATTTTTGGAATGTAGATGATATCTGCATAATGAAGGGATAAGGAGAAAATTAAATGTTTGATAGTATTCATGAGCTCATGACTGATATAAGGAGAAGGTTATATTATGGTTTGAGTATATAGAGTTTTTGGATTTTGGTATGTGGAAAGTGTTAACTTTTAACAGTATTCATGATTTCACTAAGGTTCAATGGGTATTCATTCTTCAAGAGAATACATGATTAAGGCCTTTGAATGTTTGGAATGTGACCAACAAGACATATCTAATGATATATGGGGATCAACGCAAGTATTAAATCTCTGGTAATCATTTTCACTATATTATGAGAGTGGACTGAAGTATTATGGATAAGCCTAAAGATTAGAATGGATTATGTTGGACATAAGTTAGTATTTTTTTAAGGATAGAAGTTTTTTCGATATTATTGATGGGATGTTATAGTAATATAGTTTTAGAAAAAGGACAACCTGCAGGACGGGCGACAGCCCATCGCGTCGGACAAGGCTGTGGGAATCGAACCGACAACCAAAGTGCGACTGGCCTTTATCGCCTACCACTGGCCTACAGGAAGTTCCTGTTTAGTAGAAACTTGTTTTATTATATTAAGCAATATGATATATGAAGTATAAGTCCATTTTAGGAACCATATATAATTAATATCACTATAGAATGACTTATGTATATTTAATAACTTTTTGTTTGAATGACCCGTCATTCTATCACATGATCTGTTAACATTTCACGAATAACAAATTCAACTTCATTTATTTAAGAGATGAAGTGGAAATTGTTCAAGGCACGAACAATAGTGAGATTGTACCAAAATAAAGTAAGTATTTATTCTAATTCAAATTATTCAACTTTATGGAAATGATCTTGAAAACCAAAAATGTTGTCCTAGTGCTCTTATATATGATTAATCAGATGGTACCTTAGATCGTCAAAAATTTATGGATTTGTGATTTTTGGCTTTTCCATATCCATGTTCTCTACCACTCTCCATCAGAACATGATGGTTAGATTTTTCTTCCATATCCATATTTTCACCTATGTGGAAACCCAGTGATTAGTTTATTTGGGTAACCATTACGTTTCATAATTTTGTTTTTAAAGATTGGTTTTGGTATTCCTTTTTACGATGTGGGTTTCTATTAAAGAAACTTTCAAGTAGTAAACCATTTATAACCCCGACAAATTTCGAGGGCGAAATTCATTTTAAGGGGGGTAGAATGTAACAGCCCGGTATTTTATGAAAAATATTCTTTTTAATTTTATTAATGTCTTGTGATGTACGCTACACCAAAAGGAGCTTTCACAACACACATCCTTGACTTTCCTTACATTACACGCAATCACAACCTTCCTCGATAGCGTGTGTAGTACGCAATACCGAGTTTCACTAAACAACGATATGCTATTAAAATATTATTATAACTAGCCGTTATGAATAGTAATAACCACCTTTTAAAATTTTATAAATTTTAGCTCTCAAAATGGACTTCATTTTTGGATTCGGAGTATCGAATTTAGCCTAAGGTGAAATTTTGGTACTTTTCGGATAACTTTCATATTCTGATGAATAGTGAAAATTACTAAATTATAATTAAAAACAACTGTTTTAATTGAAATAATTAATAGTGATAAATTATTAATTTGAGTGGTTTTAAAGTATATTTAGAATATATTTTTACAATTTAATACAATGTTGGTCATTGGATGTAATTTCACTTTTAAACCAGACATAATCAAGTGTCAATCTTTTGATAGATATTGTTTCTTAAAAACACGCTATTTGTTTTAACAGCGGGATTTAATTATAAAATTAATTAATGAAACTTCTATGTTATGAATTTGGTAAAATAGACTTAATTTTTGAATTCGTAATATGAAATATAGCTTAGGATGAAATTTTGGCATTGTTCTGAAAAACATCAATTTTTGATGAATAGTGAAACTACTAAGTGGTAGTTAAAAAACTGAATTTTTCATAAAACTTAATTTTACCGCTTCTGTGAATGGAATTTCAAAAATCCGAGAGACGCGGTTGATGTCAGTAAGTAAAATGTGGTTCAATGAGATGAAAATAATTTTTGGTGAATAGTAACTTTTTACTTTTTTTACCACGATTAAAAGTAATAGGGTAACTAAGGGTAAATATGATATTACTATTACCCTAACACATGTCATAATTCTATTGGATAAGTTTAATTCGACCAAAAACAAACTTAGGAATAATATATGACCATTTAGGCCCACTTGTATTAGATTAGGACATTTATTATTATTTAATTCAAAGAAGTGTTAAAAGAGTTAAAATCAATGTTTATTTACTAAAACATTTTTAATATAGGGTTATACATAAGATAAATTAGATTGTAAATATTCATTAGAAAGCTAAACAGATTTCCTACATAAAGGTATTTTATTTGTAATTTTTAGACATCAAATAATTTTAGTTATTTATGACACAAAGATGATGCAGTAATTATATTATTAATGAAATATTGACATAATGTATATTATAAATGCCTAAATAAGTATAATTTGAGACTTTTTATGAATTCCACTAATTTTCTAGGTTAATATGATATATTAGTGTTGCTTTAATCAACTTTGTTCGAACATATAATTCTGTTATGACTTTCACAAAAATAATATATCAAATAGTGTCGAAATTGACACAAAATAGTTTTTAAATCAAATATTATATTATTAATTGTTATTTTATTCCTAAAAATATAAGGTTCGGCCAAATGACATAGATAAGGATATATATATTAATAATAAACAATTTGGGGTTCGTTTGTCATGTTATAGTAAGTGTATTACCCATATAGTGTAAGAGAACAAAAAGACACGGTAAAAGTTAAATTATTTAACTTAGAGTTAAATCTAATTGATAAGGTTAAAATAATAACCTAAACTTGTCTAAATCCTATTGTTTGATAGGATTTCGACCCATACCCACTTTATCTTCGAAATAAGACCCTTTGGAACCATTATAAACCTATTTTGACTTTAATATAAAATAATATTTTGAGATATTCCTAAGGTGCCCCTCTCCTCCCTTATAAAAGGGCACCTCCTCCCCCTCCTCCTCACACCAATTGGAGCACTCAAGCTCGGCCAACCCCTGCCAAAATCCCTTCTCCACTTCCCTAGAATAATCCTAGAGGTCCTGGTCTTCTTCAAAGACCAATATTAGTTCCCTAAGTGGAGGATTCAAAGAGGCATTTCAAAGAAGAGATAATATCCATTACCGATCTTTTCAATTTCTTTCTTCTTCAACTTCTTCTTCTTTAGTTGTTTCATGATAAAGTAATAACATCAGTATTTATTATATACTGCTATGTTATTATAAATATGAAACAACTCTAATTAACCTTCTATCCATCCTACGGAAAAAGGAAATCACCGCGCGTGCGTACGTACGTAATACCGTCTCCACGCCGTGGTGTAATCTATTTTCCACCACCACCTTAATTGGATGGGTATAATGGTTTAATGAGTAACTATATATGATTATTATAAAGTGATTTTGATACTGAAATAGTATACATACACTTCAACACAATTCCACGACCATGGGAATGATATCATCGCTCGTGCGTACGTACGGACTACCGTCTCCACGACGCGATGAGATTCATTCTCAATGATTAACCATTCATGAATGATTATAAAATATATAAAATAATTACTAATGAAATATATGACATAATAATGATACTGGAATTATTTATATTTATATGTATGTCATCTACTTAATTTCATTCAATTCAATAAGGAAACGAAAACAGCGTTCATGCGTACGTACGGACTACCATCTCCATGAATGGTGTATTTCTTTCCATTTACTGATTTATTATATATGTATATTCTGAATATATATATATATCATGTTTTATATTCTGGAATTAAGTAATCATGATCTATGTAATCATATTAATAATTAAATGTTAAAAACACAAACGATAAATGAGACGATTTTACCCAAAATGCTACTTTAACATGAATTTACAAAAGAACGGGTAATATAAAGTCATAAGTGGACCATATATGATATAATAACAATGAATATGATTCTGGAATAAGTCAATAACATGATTTAAATCATTATACAGGAGGTTCGGACACTTACAAATCATGTCGGACCTAAGGTAAGGGAAATATCACAATCTCATTTTTATCCGCGATTGTTTATACGTTAGTATTTACTGGGGTGTATTTTATCATCCACATCCATGTTTCAAGAATATGTAATATTATTTCCATCCACCTAAAATTGTTTAAATCCAATTTTACCCTTCGGTGAGTTTTTAGTAAAGAATATGAAATGAATCTTTTGTCGTTTTTCGTACAAGGTACTTTTTAACTTTTCCGACAAAAGTACAAAGAATGTTTTTTCTAACTTATACGGCATGAATGGATTTTTAAAACATTATTTCCAAGAAGCTTCCTTTACATGTTTTCAAGTTTATTTTTAATCAACTTCTTTTAGTTTTAAATTGTAAGACATGTTAAGAAAGGAAAATGTTTTTGAAGTAGAAAGGATATTTTCCTCAAGAATGGATTTCAAGTGTTTTATCAATATTATTTTCCATCTAAGATAATAAAGGGTTCTGTTTCTATCCCTATTATTACATGGATTTGATTATGTTGTGATGGAAATATTTTTATGAATTCCTTTATCTTATATGAATTGTTTTATGATGTCATGTTGTTTAAGAATCCCATTTTTATTACATGGGTTATGAAATGATGTATGATTTATGATTTTGTGGCACACATAAGAATGGCATCATTATGAGATGGGTGGGACCTAAATCTCCCTCTAATGCATTGGGTAAATATTTTATATCTCATGAGATAGACATGGCTAGAATGGTAGGTTATACCGGTTCAGTGAAACAAGACTGGAATGAGGGTGACTCGATTCAGAAAGGGACTTTGTCCACTAAGATAGTCTTGGCAATGAGTCTTGACTAACAAGAAATGATTCTATATGATTATGTGTGTATGAAACTAATTTTAATGTTTTAAGTTATGATTATTGTGATTACATTTCACTGCCATGATTTATCCCATGTTAAGATATTATGATCTCTTTTGCATGTTAAGATTTACAAAAGCTATATTCTTATTTATATGATGTGATTGATATTTCTTTTGTTTACCCTTACTGGGCATTTGAGCTCACCCTTTTATGTTTTCTTTTCCCCAGGATATAAAGAAAGGTTTTAGGTATAAAAAAATGAATATCTTTATGGGATATGTTGAAGATCTTTCACCAGGATTAGAAGATTATATTCCGAGTTCCCAAAGACACTAAACTATTACGATCCTTGTGTGTGTGTTTTTGTTACGTACTAAGTATTCCTCAAATGTAATATAATGTCAATGTACGTCAGGATTCGGGTCTCTACACATATCCCCTGGGAGTGTCATAACCAAGAGTGCAGCAAGGCCCGTTGTCGTGCACCAGTTCCCATTTGAGTCTAGCTCAAAGCGGTGTTTTCGGGTTTTACCCCGAGGTACATCTGTACCAGAGCCGCCTCTACCTGCTCGTATCCAGACAGGGATGTATTCCTCATAAAACTAACAAAATCTGTAAAATTCCAATATTCTAGGAAGTTCTTCTATACTAATCCTCAAGGTCTATCTTAGGTCTATGTTCTCTAATCAATGTTTATCTAAATCTGGCTTCCAAGTATTGTACTAAACTTCCTCTGATACCAACTGTAACGCCCCGACCCCAGTTACCTAGAGTAGGTGCATTATTACATAACATTGGCATGATAACAAGAAAGATCAAATCTCGAAAGACCGATTAGTTTAGTAGCCTTGAAAATGCTAGATATATTCATAAGTCTTACATTACATCATAAAGTGAAAAACTACTACAACAACATATTGCCTCCATATTCCACACTCATATCCCCACATAATATCCCTCTAGGTCATTCATAATTTACTTCTTCACTTCCTAGGGAAAAATAAAACATAGAAAAGGGGTGAGCTCAAATGCCCAGTAAGGATAAAAATATAGCAGAAACTTTCATAAATAAGAATAAACATTTAAGGCAATGTATAACTAAAACAAAAGCCTTTTAAACTTTAACTTCAACATAGTATGGCAAAAATAAAATGAAATAATGCAATTTACTTATTCACATGGATATTCTACTAATCGAATAATCACATGAAATATCAAATACCACTTTCATAATGATGGAATGCATAATGCCAGACTATCATAACAACATAGCCAAGGCCTCGTTCCAAGACTACAAATAATATTTTGCCAAGGCCTTGTGCCAAGACACTAATTTGTCTCATGAGACCTACCGATGCATCGAGGAGATATAGCGGGCTCCACCCGTCACATATTAAGTCCAATGCATTCCCATATGAAAATGTTTAAACATAACATAAACATTTGTATTAAAACTATCATACGAAATGTCAATACTTTCACCATAAACCATTAATGGTATAAAAATAGCATATCCACAGTCAAACATATCACAAAACCTTAAATAAAATATAGATGTTTTGTCTCATAATAAATCACCTTCATATAATCTTAAATTCCATCAATGGATGTTGATATAGATGAAATCAAAACTATTTGAGAGAAATATCTCTTTTCTCGAAATCATTGAAAAGTAACACATTTATAAAGGAAGTAATTTAAATGAGATTTTTGAATCATATTGTCTCATACCACTTTGAAACTTTTGAAAATAAATATCATTTCAAAACCTTCATGTCCATATAAATAAGCCCTTAAAATCATTTTGAAAACATGGACATTAATTAAAAATATTTAGAAATATAAATCTTTAAAACATTTTAAATTATGATCTTGAAAAAGAGTACCTTTCAAAAATTCTTAAAATCTTCATTTAGAAATCATTTAAAAGTCACATAATTATAAAATAAAACATTTACTTTTAAAATATTCTTATAAGCTTGTAAGGGAAGCTTTGACAATTTTATAACGGTGGTAAATATCTGCACCCGCCGTATAAGTTAAAAAAACATTCTTACCTTAAATTTGTCGAAAGGTAAAAAGTGCCTTGTTTAGAAAATGACGGAAATATTCTTTTAAAAACACATAAGGGTATAAATGACTTTAACCCATATTCTTTGTAAGTAGTAAAAATGTTTTGAAATACATTTCTAAGAAACATGGATGTGGATGATAAAGAAATCCCAGTAGATTATTATGTATAAACATTCTCAGATAATGAAGAGATTGCGAAATAAACACTTACCTTGTACTTTTCCTTGGTTGAGGGTAGGTTAACCTCCTGTATAATGGTGAAATAATTGTTATTAAATTATTCAAGAATCATATAAATTAATATGATATCATATATGATCTTTTAACATTTCTTTGTTAATAATATCATAGTATTATCGTCGTTTCGGGTGTTAACTTACTCATTTTCTTTTATATATTTTGTTATGTAAGCCATGTTTGTAATGGTTAGGTTGTATCTTTTTCATATTCAGAATTATATCAAGTTCTTAAAATTTATTTTTAAATCATAAAATTATAATTATACTTGAATGGATATGATGGATAATGAATCTCATCGCGTTCGTGTAGACGGTAGTCCGTACATACGCACGAGCGACAATATCATTCTTTTGATATTAAAATAATATATAATTGGATATTATATCATATATATAGAATCATTATCATGTTATATTTATTATTTATATGAGTTACACATCATTATTATACCCATCCAAATAATAATATATTGAATAACAATTACACCACGACATGGAGACGGTAAGTCGTACGTACGCACGTATGGTGACATGTTATTCAAAGGGTGGATAGAATACTGAATATGGTTGTACCATATTTATAATAAAATCACAGTATATATAAGATACTGGAGTTATTATTTTATAATGGTAATAACAAAGAAATAATAAGTGCAAGAAGAAATGAATTTGAAAAAGAGTGGTGAAAACATTACCTCTTTTTCGGGTTCTTCCTTTTGATTTGATCAAAATGGGTCCTTAGGTTGGCTTTCTGATCAAACTAAGGCCTCTAAGTTGTATTTAGGGAATTTGGGAGATTATGTGGAAAGATTTTGGCCGAACCAAAAGGCTTTGAAGGTGTGAAGTAATGAGAAGGGGGAGTGCCCTTTTATAAGAGGGGTGAGGGGAACCTTTGGAAAAGCTAAAAATATTAATTTATAATAAATACATATTCGGTTTATAATGGCTCCAAAGTTTTTTATTCAAAGGTTAAGGTGGGTATAGGTCAAAAACCATTCAAACAATAGAATTTAGATAGGTTTGGGTTAATATATTAACCTTATCTTTTAGTTTTAACTCTTAGTTAATTAGTTTGACATTTACCATGTCACTTTTTATTTTTATATTATATAGTTTATAAACTTACTATATACATAAAAGCGACCCCCAAGTGGTCCATTAATGACACAAATATCATGATATAAGTCTCTAGTCTGATTCTTAGATTTTTAAAAATTTAATATCAATTAATAATATAATATTTTTATAAAAACACTTTTATGTCAATTTTGACACTATTCAATATTTGATTTTTGTGAAACTTATAACAGAATGATTACTTCGAAAAAAGACAATTATATCAATCCTAATATTTTTTAGTATCCTAGAAAATTAGTTTAATTCATTAAAAGTCTCAAATTATATTTATTTGGGTATTTATAATATAAATTATTTTAATTTTTCACTATTATTGTAATTTCTTCATCATCACTGTGTCATAAATAAATTAACTTATTTAATGTCTAAAAATTATAAATAAAATATTATTATGTAGGAATGATTTTTATCTTTATAATGAATATTTATAGTCTAAAATCCAACATATATAACCCTATGTAAAAATTGTTTTTCTAAAAGATATATGCTTGTGTCATTTATGTATTCATTTTAACTTAATTAAAATAAAGTGTCCCTATCACTTACAAGTGGCACCATGGGGTCCCAAAATCGACCCAAAGATGACCATGGTCGAACATGTATCAACCAATAAGGTTAGGATACGTTTTAGGGTAATTGTTTATTATTATAATATTTTTTTAACCCTTATTTACCGGATTTACCCTTTAACCATGGTAAATAAAATATTTTCCGAAGTAATTATTCAAAATGTCTAAACATAAAAGTTACCTATTTACATAATTTGAACATCCTGATTCCAAATATGGAATCCATTTTTCAAAATTCCTGACACATAAGTGTCAGAAATTAATTTAAAATTAAATGCCACTGTCAAAACAAAAAGCGTGTTTTTAAGATATAATAAATGTCAAAAGATTGATACTTGTTTATGTTCGTTTTAATTGTGAAATTATTTCCAATGACCAAAATTGTATTAAATGGTAAAAATATATTCTAAATATACTTTAAAACCACTCAAATTCATAATTTATCAATATAAAGTTTTTCAATTAAAAAATTTGTTTTTAATTAAAATTTATTAATTTTCACTATTCATCAAAATATAAGTGTTATCCGAAAAGTTCCAAAATTTAACCCTAGGCTAAATTCGATATTCCGAATCCAAAAATGTAGTCCATTTTGAAATATAAAATCTATATATATATTCAAAAAGTAGGTATTACTATTCATAACGGCTAGTTTGATTGGTTGTGGTGTGTGTTAGAAGTCGAAGTTGCGTACAACACACGCTACAGTATTATTCAAAGGAAAGCGTACCATGGAAGCTTGGGATGTTTCATTTTAAATTTTTGATGTCCTCATTTAGTCAAAAAGTTTAAAATATTGTATTTAAAAAGGGTACACTATTAAAAGTTGGTAAAAGTGCAATACTGAAAATGAATTTGTTCTTACATTATGTCTAAGAAACACATAATATGGATTCTAAAATTATATGGATTATATAAATTTTAAAATTTAGTTAATACTATTCATAACCTCTTTTGAACGGCTTGTTTGGTAAGTCATGGTGCGCTTGAACTCGGTGTTGCGTGTAGTGCATTTTATTGAATTATTTTGAATAAATAACACACTATGAAATCTTGGGGTGTTACATGAGTTATGGGATTTAACCTCAATGAGGCATCCTACCTATCCCCATTGCAGAGAATCAATGTCCACATAGATTTTTATGGGGAATGGAATCGGGGTGGGCACAAAGGATAGCGACCCAAAGATATGTTGGAGCTTACACGTAGTTAACAACCCATCGTAAGAGGGAAACTCTTGGTTGGAGGCGTGTGAATTGAGTGTGGGGATTACACATGGATAGATGCTTGAGAACTAGTTTGACACCACTAAGGAATGGACCAATAATGAGGGTCCCAACAAAGGGGACACCAAAGATTACCAGTGTTTGGGGTTGAACCTTAGGGAGGCATCCTACGTACCCTATTTAGGAGACAAGGATCAAAACCCACATAGTTCGAATAGGTTTACTAGAGTATGGGGTTGAACCATAGATAGGCTTCCTATATACCCTGTATATGAGACAAGGATCAAAAACTACATTGTTTGAATAGGTACAGTTTAGCATCATGTAGGATGAGAGGGGGGGGTATAGTATAACGTCACGCAGGACTAGGGAGAACCTACATGAAGTGGTCTGGACCGATGTGTGATTGGCATGGACCTCAAGAAGTCCTCTTATGTATTTTTATTAGAAAGGGAAAGGATCAAAGTCCACATAGTTTGGGATTGGGGCATGGGGCTTACACACCAAGGCATCCCATAGAATATTTCATGGTCTATGCTTACTATAATTCCACATGAGACATGCCCGGTGTGAGAAAAAAGAGGAAAAAAAACCCAATGATCACGTCATGAAAGGTGCATCCATGAGGAATGGAATGGGGCATATGCATGGTTAGCAGCCCAAAGAGGAAACAAGGGCTTACTCAAAGGGGGAGGCCCGATTGTGATAAAGACAAAAGGGAGAGGGATGGATTATCACGAGTCCCATGTGCCCATCTCTCCTCTGGTCTTTGCACACTAAATAAGAGAGGAGGATCATGGGTTCTACACCCTATAAGAAAGGTTAGGGTCTTACAGTAGGATGATTTCCCTCCCCTGTGTATAGATTTCTTTCCACGTAAGGAGGATATCATTCCATATGAGGAAGATCTTACTCTTGTGGAGACCAGTGGGTGTCAAAAATGTCCGAGATGGGGTACCCCATGTATATTTCATGGGGCGATGCTACAGTTTAATGTCATGTGCTAAGGATGATGATTATTGGCAGTTTAACGTCCAATTTAATAGATGATAAGGATTCTCTCCCCACCCTAGTCCTTACATTACCGGTACTATGTAACCCTTGCTGAAGGGAAGGCACCAACAATGTCATGCAGAGATGGGGTTGTGCAGTGATCCATTAAGGGGCTCATGTTAGTGTGGGTATGCGAATAATCAATAGATGTTACTGTGCATATGAGAATAAGCATGAGGTTATGAAACATAATATAAAGCACTACCCAAGGGGCCTTGAAATTACTTTATAAAAATGTGGAGGGTCGTATGCTAAAGGGGTTTATGAAGCATGATATTTTGGAAATACGTGCTTCGCGATGAGGATGGGTTCCATGAAGTATGGGTGCTTCGCGAATAGAATGGACCTCACAAAGGAAAAGGTCATCGCAAAGAGTTTCTGCATCTTGATGTATATGGTTTTCGCGAATGGGAACCTTTAATGGAGTAGAGAATCACCTTAGTAAACAACTCTTTCTTTGGAGAGAGCTTCCTAAAGGATTTGTGCTTCCCGAAGGCTCTACGCTTTGCAAAACCTCAAGCACCCCGAAGGGGCCCCTTCCTCTACAAAGGTAAAATTCCTTCACGAATTGAATATCCACCCTAGGTGAAGGCTAGAAAGAATAAAAATACTTACATCTCTTAGAGCCCACGTACCGTAGTCTATCCAGCTATTGGTTTCGTGAAGGACTATGCGAAACGAGATCATGGAAGTTGAAAGGGAAGGGTCACAGTGGTTTAAAATGGGGCTGATCTATCTATATATAGTGAACCATAGTCTACAAGGGTCGCAAAAATCACCATAGGGAAGATTTATTCTGTAGAGAGGAGACACTTCGTCGGCAAGGGTCGGCCTCGCAAAGGATGCGAGACTCCGCGAAGAGACCCATCGAAATGACCGTTGTGGAGCGGGCCGTAGAGGATGATGATGTCGTGAAAGGGCTACTGGAAGATGTTGGACTCACACTAGGCTGTGATGACGCATAGAATATCGTGGAGGTGTGATCATATAAATGGGTCGGTCGTGCGGAGATCTTTATGATGGAGCCCATTTGGGATGGTTTAGAGTGACTCATGCCCCATTGGAGTGCTGATTCACTCTACCACATCTTTGAGTCCCCTTGTTGACATGAAAAATTTTTCGACACCCAAAAATCCCCCCATTAGGATTGGATTTGAAAAAATGTGGGTTGAATTCAGAGGGTAATGTACCAATGATACAAGGAAAATTGAACATGCGAAGGATCACAGAGATGGGTCGTGAAGGTGGGGGCGAAGCTGCGTCGCAAAGCGCAGTGAACCTCTGAATAACGAATGGATCCTCGAAGAGATGAACCATTTGAAGAGGGTGAAGGATGCCGCAAAGAGCCTGGTTGGGTCACTGTTAAGAGCTAGGGTGGGTCACCGTGAAGAGCTTCGGTAGGTAGATCTTAGTTTATGGTCATAGAGGTCGGACCGTAGATGCCCAGTTTAATGTCATGTACATGGAACAGAAGGGTAGAAAAATTTAATCACTACGCCTATCATTTAGGATTCCATGGAATGGTGATAAGGATTGGGGATAATTTTTGACAATTTTCACAACACAATATCCTTCTTGTGTGACCTGTAATAGGAACAAAAAATTGAGTGTCGGCCGCTGACCATATTCACAATGTGGGGCTTGTGACAAATTGTCATTTGAGATCCTCCATTACATTGTCCAAAGACGTTAGGAGAGCACTAAATCCTAGAATCCATGCCATTCTAGGTTCCCTTTGAATGTGAAAGATAATAAAAACCCAAATGGAAAGACTGATGAAGTGTGGTGGTACCCTTATAGTTTAACGACTTGTGTTAAGGACGAGGGATGAAGGAGGGGTGTCTTAAGGGGATTTCTGTGGGGTGGAAAAAATATCCCAACATGAATGAGGATGCATAGTCTACACAACACTACACAATCCTAAGTGAGGACCTGGTCTAGGAGGCCAAAAAGGTCGAGGGGTCTGAGGCCGGTCCACAGATGAAAAGTCCTGGAATTTCTATGTATCCCATAAGGATGGGAATCATTCCATACATAGTTCTAGGAGTGTCGTGTAGTTTAACAATGTGAAAGAAGGGTGAGGGGAGATCTTAGTTTAAGGACATAGTGCTCAGACCATTTTTCCAAATATCATCATGCATGACAAGTGCCGAGTAGTATTACATCATTCGGCCCAAACGGATCACACAGTTTAACATCATGGGATATAGAAAGAATAATTTAAATTCATGTGAGACTGTTAAGAGAAATACTGCCTGAGGAATTTAACATTGGTGGGGGGAGTAATTTTATCACCATCTATGGTGACTAGGGAGTATGCACCATTTGGGTATACCTTGTGAATGATATAATATCCCTCTCATTTGGGCTCCGACTTTGGTGGATTCTTTTCAGGTATAATTGGAATTCTCAGGAACAACACTATGTCACCTTGTATGAAAACACGAAGGCGAACATTCTTATTGAATGTTCTGGTCATCTTGTTCTGATGAATTTTCAGATTATGCATGGCACAAAGCCTGTTCTCTTCAATAACTTCCAGTTCATCCAGATAGGTTTTGGATATTTTTTTAGGACCTTATGATTGTAGGAAGCTATATGTAATGAAGGAAACTAAATCTTTATGGGTAGGACATCCACTATTTAATACACCAGGGAATATGGGGTCCCCTAAGTGGAGTTACGATTTGACATCTGATAAGCACAGAGAGCATTGTGAAGTTTGTCTGACTAACTATTCTTTTTCAAACCAACCATCTTCTATAGGATGTTACATATGGTTTTGTTGAACACCTCGATCTGCCCATTTTCTTGTGAGTTATAGCAAGATGTATGATTATAACAGATGTTCTACTTGGATTAATATTTCTTTAGTTCATCTGCTTAGAATTTAGTGCCGCTATCGGTGAGGACGACATGAGGCACACCAAATAAGTAGATGATATTGGAGCTCACACACTCAATGATGGAATATGCCTCAACTTACATGTGTAGATCTTCCTATGTAAACTTGGAAAATAAATCCGTAGTGATCAGGATGAAACTGAATTGGAGAGACATCACCGGTGGATATGGTCCCATGACATCGAGTCTCCAGACCATAAAGGGACAACAGTAATTTGTAGACTGGAGAGATTATGGCGGCCGATGCATAAACTTAGCACAGATTTGGAAGGAATGAAACCTCTTGGAAAACCTGATACAGTCGTAGATCATGGTTAGACAAAAATACCACAATATCTGGATCCGATGAAAGAGTTTTGGCCCTGTCTAAGGAGCCCTATAGGTATTGAAAGGAACCTCATCCATGAACTGAGAAAATCACCTCCCTGAATGAAATGGAGTATAAACCCATCAAACCCATGTTTATAGAGGACCTTCTCAAAACTAGGACCACTCTGGAGGGTGAACTGCATTGGATGATGATGTTCTTGATCACATTTGGCTCAATATTTTGGGAGATTACTGAGCTAGAGATACTCAATAAAGGGGGTCCACCAGTTTGAGGTCACTTCCAATACCGTGGAAGGGGGATATTTAGGTTCCAATGTGGAGGCACTTGCTGTAAGGTGCCTTACATGCGGGATATCACCATTGTATGGAGTGATGGGAGCTATTAATCTTCAATGAGATACATGGATGATCAAATCAACTTGGTCAGGCTCAATTAGAGATGTGGCTAGGCTAGCCAAGGAATTGGCTTGACCGTTCTGTGATCGAGGGACATGAGTGACATCTGGTCGAGAATGGAACCAGGCCATATTTTGGCGGGTATGCTCTAAAAATGGTATGATCTCCAGCTTCCAAAGGACATACCCACCATTGGTCTTCTTGATGACTAGTTCAGAGTCTCCTTTCACATGAATGTGAGGAACATCAATCTTTAGGGAAAGCTTGAGACCAGTGATGAGAGTCTGGTACTCAACCTCATTATTGGTACAACCTTCTATCAAAAGTAATGAATATGGTAGGAAATATTATGCCAGTGTGATGATGATGATATCCAAGCCCACTCTATTAAGTCTAGGATCATTGATTATTCTGTCGATAGGGCTTCATGAAGCTATATCTAAGTGCATTTCCAACATATAATGACTTGATCTACTAAGAATATTTCCTCATCTACAAAATCCAGATAAGATAATGCTATGTGGGAGTTGGATGGGACACAAGGAAGTCTTCCAATGCCTACCCCATGATAGCCTTTTGGGTGACAAACTTGATGTCGAACTGTTGAAGGATCACTGCCCACCAAGCTAGACGGCCTGTCAACATTGGGTGGTTCATGATGTGCTTCAGTGGATCCACTCAAGACACTAGCTATATCTCATGGTGTTGCAAGAAATGTTACAATTTATACACTTCAAATACTAGATCCAGACAGCTATTCTCGATAGAGGAGTATCTGGTCTCTGTATTGAGGAGCATGCGGCTGAGATAATATAAAATTTTCTCCATTCCCTTATTATTTGTATGAGGGAAAAGGGTACTGAGAGATCATTCTAGAGAGGTCACATAATGGACCAGTGGCTTTCCAAGAATGGCTGGCATCAGAACTAGAGGCCCTAGCAAGTAATGCTTGATTTCCTCAAAAGTGGTCTGGAACTCCTCATACCATGTATAAATGGTACATTTATTTATGCTTCGATAAAATATCTTACACTTTCCATCCAGATTTAAAATGAATTGGCATATATAGGCTATGTGTACTTTTAATCCTCAGAGCTGACAAATGTTTCTTAGAGGATACATCTAACTGATGAACTTGATCTTCTCTGGGTCGATCTCAATGCCACTGTATCTGATAATGAATCCAAGAAACATTCCAAAGGTGACCCCGAAGGCACATTTCAATGGGTTCATCTTCATATGGCGTGAACGGAGGAAGATGAACACTTTCTCATGATCTTTGATATGGTCCTCAAATAGGAATGATTTGACCACCAGATCATCCACAAAGATTTCCACCAATTCCCCTAGGATCGGCTCAAATATGCAGTGCATGGAGTCTATATAGGTGGAACCTGCATTCCTTAAAACAAAGGGAATTACCTGGTAGCATAATGTACCTTTAAATTCCCTAAAGGTGGTAGAATATTCATCTTCATGGGTCATTAATATTTGAATATATCCAAAGTACCTATCCATGAAGGAGAGATCTTAAAACCCAATGGTGTTATCAATCAACAGTTCTATCGTAGGAAGGGGGAAGTCATCCTTCTGATAGTGACAATTAAGATTCTGGAAGTCGATGCAGACTCTGATCTATATTTTCTTCTTCCTAAAGGGTACAATGTTTGCTAACCATTTGGGGTACTGGACCTCCTTGAAAAAGTTGGTTTTGATGAGCTTATAAACCTCGTCCTTAACTATATCATTATGAGAAGGGTGTCTCTTTTTGGGAGGCTATTTAAACCCAAAATTATTTTCGGGAGGCCCAGGTTGGTGGAATGCGACTTAAGGATCTAGCCCTGTAATCTTTTCATAACTCGAAGAAAATAAATAATGATTAATATTTAGGAAATCCATGTATTGTTGTTACTCTTCGATAGGTATAGTGACACTGATCAAGGTTGTATTCAGATCTGTCTCGTTAATGAAGTTCACCTACACCAATTCATAAATTATAGTGGAGACACCCTCTTTGAAAGTATGAGGAGCATCCTAAAAATAATCTTCTTCATCCATGGGGGAGGGATCAATAGTAGAAGGTGATTTTTCTGAGTTGACATATTCTGAAGGGACACTGGCGCTAGCCTGAGCGGTGGTGGACACCTCATCGGGGAGCTCCTGTACCGCTGAAACCATGGCAACAAAAGCTGTCGACCCGATACCATCTGAACTTCAAACCAAGGGGCCACATTTACGATATAAGAGAAATTGTGGCATGTTTGATTGAACCGGTTTATACCAGCCCTTTGAAACAAGCAAGTATGACATATTACTATTTCCATGGGTCAGACATCCTGATACCTTACTAGAGTAGGGGACTCTAGGATCACCCAAGCAAAATTTGTATAGGAATACGAGGTGTTCTTCTTGTTTTATTTAGACGTGGGAAAGTGATCACCCATTATTCTAGAGAAAACAAATCATTTCCCCAAATTTAGGGTGGTGGCCTCCAATCAGTGGATTGTGAAGATGTAGGCATCATCTAGGATTGTCCATGGGTTGGTTGCATCCATAGAAGGATCAACCTTGTTAGCCTAATTTTTCATATCCTTGCTCTTGTAATAGTCAATATCCGGGTAGTGGGATTCACAAGAGGTAAAGGGAGATGCGTCACCTTGGATTATTACTACTTGAACATTGAGGGAGTAAATAAGGTATTTGTGATATGAAGAAGGAACTGCCACGTGTTGGTGGAGCCATGCCCTACCCATAAATGTTTTGTAAGTAGTGTATTGTGAGAAAACCATGAAATCAGTGCTAGAAAATAGGCCACAAAACTGGGTCTTCAGTTTGATATTTCCAATTGGTTTATGTTCTGTCCTGTCATAACCTTGAATTTTTAGGTCAGAGGGACACAGAACAGCCTCAAACAGGCCTATCTTTTGAATTGTGAGGGTCAAGATAAGTTTTCATCCAAAGCCTATGTCGACAAGACAGTGATGAACCTCCACGCTGTTGAAATGGCCAGGGATGTATAGTGGGTGGATGCACCCTTGTATTTGGGTGACTTCATCCTCTATTGAGAAGGACATAATGGCCTAACATTTAACATGTCCAACTGCCTCAGCCTGGAAGGCTTCTACGGCTGCTATCTCCATCTCAAACTGGATGGGGATACTTAATGCCTCATTAAGGTCTTCACGCATATCCTATAATTGTAGAAGAGCCTCACGGATAGAGATATTCAAAAGAATTATGACAAGATGCTTAAAAATATCGTACTTCTGTTCCAGGCGTGAACCTCTGATGATATGAGGTCACTCTGTGACAGGAGGTATGACGGGCCCTTCTGGTTAGACCGATGACCAACTGGAGTTGGGAATGTCCCACTACTCACTAGTCAAAATGTGTGGAATGACTAAGAGATGAGGTCCAGATGACTGAGGCTGATCCAAAATAGATTGTAACTAATCATATCATGACTTTGGTGCATCCTCCTGATCAAGAAGTACAAACAGTGGTGGGGGAGGATCTAATGAAACAAGATGATAAGACTGCACGTGTTGATCTCTACGTTGGGCCTGCTATTTGGTTTTCATGGCATGCTCTACTTGGCTGGAAGCACAGACTATTGTATTCCAGTGAATCACATAATCATGGATCCGTTAATGCTCTCATTGGCTGGTGATGCTAGGAGGATCCTTCTGGTTCTCCTCGTCACCGGTAATCATGTAGGGGTTTACCAACTCTATGGTGTTAACCAAATCATACCCATGGTAATCACTTGAATAATCCTCTTACATCTAGTAGATTCTGGGGGTAATTTCCATCTTCAGGGGCATGAAATCTATGAGAATATGGGACGACGATGGCATCATTGGGGGACTTTTTTTCCCTTATGTCACTGATGCTTGCCCTTATGTGATGCAGAAGTCTTGGAAGTCGATGTAGAAGCAGCGAATGTAGGTAACACAATGAATTCTGAAGGATTGAGTTAATTCAAATGTGCATGGATAATACGATGGGATGTGTAACAGCCTTGCGAACCATCCAATAATTTTATCTTTGAGACCTGCGGTTAGGATCCTCATTCCATTCACCTTCACTGTCACTATCACTGTCAGGATTTATGAACAAACATGCCACCTTTGTCGGGGATAGACCTAACCTGACAATGTTGTCATCAATCTAGTCTTGGAGATAGTCTTTAAACACATATAACTACTTGAGGGTGTTCCCCATGATCCGGTGATAGGGGTATTAATTGGGTAGATCAGTGAGATCCACCTCTTTGGCCCTTCTATATTCTGAAAACCGTATAATTCCCTAGTCCAAGACACTTCAGAAATAACTGAGTAATTGAGCCTCATTAAATGAGTTGTTATTGTTCCTTCTATTTAAAAAGGGGGATCTAGGAGCCTGGACCTAATGAGGGGATGGAGGATTCTATTGAGGGGGTGGAACCAGGTTATCTCGAATATGTGGTGGAGGCGTGTTACACACTGGTGCCTACTGATTCTGAGGTGGGAGCTAATGGACTGGAGGATACGCCTGAGGTGGTGGGACTCGGTGTGGCTGTGGAGGTGGTTCCATTGATAATAACCCTAGCTGTCTGGGGGAATCTATTTGTGCTATCGTAGTGGGCTCGACCTTAGTGGCTCTTCATGCGGGGACTATATAGGGAAATGGTCGTGCCTGCTTGGCTTGGTACAAGGCTTCCTATAGACGCTGATCCTTGTTAGTGAAATCCAGAAACCCCCCTGGGTAGTTCTATGTGATGAGAGAGGGGACCAGTTTTGTATTGACATTCCCCACACAAATATTCAGTAGTTTCTCTTGAGTCAACAACATATCAAGGGAGTACGTGAGGACTTTGCACCAAGAAACAAAGTCCATGATGTGATTGTCAGGCCTCTTCTTGCACCTGACGAGGTCAATAATACTCATTTTTTGGGTGGTGGAACTGAACTGGTAGATAAAATGCCTACGAAGATCCTCTCAGCCAACTAACGACCAAATGGGTAGCTGGTTGTACCTGAAAATGCAGGCCCTTCCAATGTTTGGATGAAACACCAGATTTTGGTAGCCTCATATTATACTGGATTTCCAAACATGGGTCCACACCTTTAAATAAAGTGCGTCAGATGCTACAGCGGATCTCACATCCCATTAATGGGGGATAAGGTAGGAATTCTGAAACCATATGGAGTTGGCATATCATCCACCCATGCCAGATATGGATTCACATACGGTGAGATTTCCACTCGTCAAGTTTCAAAGGCCTCGAAGCGGGAAATGAGTGATTCCATTGGATCATCTGGATGTTGATTCCTATCTTTTTGAGCATCTCTGACCACCAATGTGTTGGAAGATTCTTCAACATGATAAGTAGTCCTAACGGATCATGGAGCGGTTGGGGGATGACATGTAGAAATGCTGGGGGAATGACCCATGGAGTGGTTGGGAGAACTGAGTTGGGTCCTGAGGAGGGTTATAATGTACCTCGGATGGATTTGGTGATTCATATTGCACCTTATTTTCAGAAACATTATCCTCAACCATATCTCTAGGGGAAGGATGGTCAAGGTCACTCAGAGGTAACTCACCGGGGGGAAGCTTTACCTTCCCATGCTGCCCCGGTCAAGGAATACTATAATCTGGTCACCACTCCACTGAATTCTTAGTGAGGATGTCATCGACCATCCTTTTATTTTCTGTAATTTTTTGACACAACACCACTTATTTGGGGCCATCTTTCATCGTCTGCACTGAATCAGATAGGTCAGAGTGTTTGACGGCCCCAACATGCTCTTTACCATTATTGGTGTTTCGATCGAGGGATAATGAATCATAAGGTATGAGAAGACCCAATAAATTTCTTTACTGGTGAGTAACCCTACCCAAAATATCCAACAGGTGTGGCACTGCCTCGGGGGGTATGTTATCATCAATGAGCTCTAGCTCATTTTCTTCTTCTGATAGGTTGGCCATGTGAACTGCAACTGCACCTGGAGGCATATCTTCAATATCACCTACAAAGTCCAGATAGTGACAGATGGAGATGAAATGAAGGGTAGCATACTACCCCAACCATGGATCGGAATGTGGGGGGAAGCCTCCTGGATAATCCTACAGAGCACCATGAAGCTCTGGATGCATCGTTGCTGGAGGGTCCAATGGTGATCGGGCGACTCAGGGCACTGAGCCATGGGAAGCGCAGCCATGTCGACCATGTTCCATTTCTAGACAATGTCTTTAAAGTGTTCCTAGATCTTAGGGAAAGACACCCTTAGATGAAGGATATGGAAGTGTGTTTCCGAAAGAGTTTGGTTGGAGCACATGATATCCTCCTAGGTAAGAGATTTTGGAGCACTGAAATTCGTGGTTGCAACCATCCAACAAATCTCTTGGAACTGGTCTACTACAAGGATGTACCACAATCTCCTCAGCTCAAGCTCAGGGTATGGCCCTTGGTTTCCCCATTCATCGACTGGGGGAAGTTGAGGGACTTAAAATGACACTGAAGTGGATTGCTGTAACGGTAGATTGGCCAGTGGAATGTACGGCGTGTGAGCTGACAAGTCGTCGTATCTTGGGTTGTCTTCCGATGAGTTCCCTAATTACGCCGCCACATTCCTATACTATGGAATAATGAATATATATTTCTATGCATGGGATGCAGTTTCTGATAGTGGATCATGCTATGGATCATCCACTATTGGTCACTATATAAACTCTCCATGATCTCTGATTAATGTAGATATTGATCCTGTTGATGATAGAAAGGATTGCACGACCAGGCCCTCGAAAGGGGCCAAAAAGTACTTCTCTCGGATTCATATTCAAAATAATGAAAGAATCCAGTGGACCTCACTTTCCAGAATGATGACTCTTATATGCCTTGTTCATGCCACATCCCTTAAAACAGAAGTTTAGGGTGAGGGTCCCATCAATGAATTTCACTCGTCATCAGAGTGTAAAAAGTAGACTGGTTTAATCATGGTATGAAACATTTCAGTATTATTCCCTTAGTGGAAGCAACCATACCTCCTTCCCGAGTATGGTTATTTATGATAGGGAAGGTTTTCGACAAGAGGAGGGCCTTCAGCAGAACTGATAGAGGGGTGGAGTGGACTTCCACCTAGGTGAGTCAGGGTGCAAGGAGAACCTAGAAAAATGTTAAATGGAACATGAGGTGGGTCTATGTGGGAAGTGTTGGAGTCGGTAGGACTTCCATTAGAGTTGGTGGGAGCATGGGTAGTACTTCCACATTTGTTTCCCATGGTAGTGATGGTATGAGGGGGCCTTCGTACCGGTCAAACTTAACATGGGTAAGGCATCCATGTTGGACACCAATGAAGTGGGGCCATACCTTCACTTAACTAATTTTCAAGATGGGTATGACCTTCATTGACTACTGTAAGAACATGGGGAAGATCCCCATACTGATGGTTGACTGAGTGAGGAGAATATTTGCATCGGTGACCTGCGATTGGAGGAATTACTCTATAACCATGATCACAGGTTCAATAGAAACCTCCATGATGGATGTCAGTGCAGTTGGGAAGGCCTTCTCCCAGATTGATGGTGGCATGAGGAGGACCTCTATGCTGAGCTTGGGAGTGAGGAGGGCCTTCACTCCCATTGATGGTGGCACAGGGAGGACCTCTGCGCTGGATGTCATCGTCGTGGGTTGGTCCGCGACGGGTACTAAATGTGCCGACAACCAAGTGAGTTGTCCCATCTTTCCCATTGGGCGGTTGGGACCTCGATCTGGGTCGAACCTATAAGTTCAAAGTTTAGTATAAATGGGTCATTAGTAGAACATGATGGAAGTTTCACTGGCCACTATATCCGTTGATGCTGATGCCCCCTGGGGGGTGTCCTCCTTAGATTGCACCTGATTTTCGCGTCGGGTTAACAAGACTGGGGATGGTGGTGAAGGTGTGTAAATCACCAGATCCTTAGCCCGTGGGATAGGCTGGGGGTGCTGATACTGGTTGGCGGGATCCCTCCTTGGCAGCCCCCGGGACGGGATCACAACCAGGTTGGCCCGGACATCCCATAACTCATTGGTGTAAGGGAGAGAGTCATAAAATAATTCTCAGGAGAGTCTCCCAAAATGGTTGTCGGTTAGAGTGGATAACAGTGGCTCCCTGTGTGTCCCTTGGGGGCGGTAGTGACAATGAGGTGCAGGATCCTCTAGGTCATGATGATCCATATCCCGAGTTGGAATAATCCATTATTCCTCATACTGTCTGATGAGTTCCCTAATCACCCTCCTCTGAACGAGTTTAGATAGTGAGATAGGGTATGGGTTCCCATCATTAGTGGATGTGAAGTCCTTCACAGAAGAGATGGGACTGCACATTATTTCCGTGTTCGTTTTTCCCCTTCACCTGCATCGGTGTGTGGGTGGCGATCGGTTTCCTACCATAGAAGATTGAATCCTGAAAAGCTGGATGATTGTATCATTTGTAAGAAAAATAGGGAAGATATGCACAATGCCCAAAAACTGTTCTTTCTTCCATAATAAGATAAAAAGATCCACGATGACAATGTTACAGGATGGGATGTCCAACTTTCAAATGCCCCAATATCTGGTGATTTTCACACCAGGCCCACTATTTGTTTGGTGGGACCAGGTTACAGTTAGCTAGATCTGATGAAATGCTTATCTAATGATGTCTTGAGCACTAATAATATCCACATTAATGAGAATAGATTCACATCAGGTTCACCATTTATATTTTCAATGCTTTTTCTGGGGCATGCGTCTGTCTATCGAGAATGAGCAACTGTTTCCCCACATTCCCTCTTTCCAAAGGTGGGTAGAATCTATCACTTATTATCGGATGTTTTTCCTTTATCTAAATGGGATGATGGTATGTAGGTCTCTCCTTAGATAGATTCATCCTTTTAATTCATTTCCTAGTCTGGGTCTCCCTTAAATATTACAATGTTGTTCATGAAAGTCTTCCCTGGTGCTATATATTCATGGATGCCAGATGATTACACTGCTTCTTTCAAGACATTCCAAGGGGTCAAGTTAGCGAAACAACCTTAGATTTCGGGATTTTTCACGTTGGATATCAGTGGAATGTCTGGATGCTGGTACACTGATGCGCCTGGGTTTCCTCCCCTTATGATTTGGATTCTCAAGGGTGCGGAATCCTGAGGCATCCCATGTTGAGCACAAGTAATTGTATGCCATAAGTATGTCTCTGAGGTTTTCCTTAGCTTCCCATGTAAACACAAGGTATACCATGAATTTGAAGTCTAGAAAAAGATGGATCAGATTGATCAAAACATTGATAGGAGTAGATTAGATGGGTACATCCCCAAGAAGGAGCACCTGAGGGGTTTAATGGATGAGTGGATTAGAACGTCCAATGAAGACAGATATGAGGATTTTTGGGTCCCTATAAATGGGAATCTTGGGTTTACCATTGGCTGGGATTGAACCTCAAGGAGGTTTCCTACACACCCTATGTAAATGAAAGGGATCAATTCCCACATATTTCTAAGGGGTGGTGAATCGAGGTGTACACAATGGACAACAACCTAGAGACATGCCAGGGGTTATTCCGGGATGATGGGACAACACAAGAAGGACCATTTTGGTAGGATGGTTGTGGGTTTCATGTGGCTTATGCATGGTTATCTGCCCGAATGGATGACCTAATCCAACTGGGATGTCGCAACCCATGTAGGAATCAGGAGGGATGATGGATGGTTTAACGAATTAAATGAGATAAATGTGATGGAACCGATGTGAAAATGATGATAACATTGGGGTTGAACCTCAGAGATGATTCCTACATATACTTGTGGTGGGGAATCAATGTCCATGTAGTTCGGTTGGGAAATGGGATGACTGAGGAGGTGGCCCATGATAATGGATGTATGGATGAGACCTGAAATAAGTAGACCCTCTGGGATGGGTCCTGACATTCCCAAAACAAAAAGACTCCAAGGAAAGACCAAGATGAGACATGAGTGATGGTGTTTCACCTCAAGGAGTCTTTCTGAGTATCCCCATCGAAAAAAATCAAAGTCCACATAGTTCGGTATGGGGCATTGAATTGGGGTCTGCATAAAGGACAATGACCCAAAGACATGTTTGGGCTTATGCGTGGTTAAAATCCCATCGCAAGAGGGACACTCTTGGGTGGAGGAGTGTGAATTGAGCGTGAGGATTATGCATGGTTAGCTGCATGAGAACTGGTCTGACACCACTAAGGGATGGACCAATGATGCGGGTCCCAACAATGGGGACACTGAAGTTTTCGAGTGTTTGGGGTTGAACCTCAGGGAGGCTTACTAGGTACCCTATCTATGAGCCAGGATCAAAACCCACATAGTTCGAATAGGTTTTCCAGTGTACGGGGTTGAACCTTCGAGAGGCTTCATATATAACCTATCTTGGGGACAAGGATCAAAACCCATGTAGTTTTAATTGGTATAGTTTATCATTATACAATACGAGATGTGGATACAGTTTAACGTCATGCAGGATGAGGGTGAACCGACATGAAGTGTTCTGGACTAATGAGTGATGGGATTAAAACTCAAGAAGGCCTCCTACATACCTTTCATAGAAAGGGAAAGGATAAAAGTCCATGTAGTTCGGGATGGGGGGTATGAGGCTTACACACCAATGAATCCCATAGAAGATGTCATGGTCTATGCTCACTCTAAGCCCACACAAGACATGCTCGATGTGATAAACAAAAGGAAAAAAAGACCCGATGATCACATTGGGAAAGGTGATTCCATGAAGAATGGAATAGGGGATACACATGGTTCAAAGCCCAAAGAAGAAATAGGGGATTCTTCCAATGTGAGGCCCTATGGAAATAAAGACCAAAGGTAGAGGGATGGAGTATCCAGAGTCCCCTATGCTCATCTCTCCTCTGGTATTTGCACATGTAAGAAGAGGGGAAGAGAAAGGGTGCTACATCCTACAAGAAAGGATAGGGGCTAACACCAAGATAGTTTCCTACCCCAATGGATAGATGTCATTACATGCAAGGAGGATCTCATTCCATATGAGGAAGATCTCACTCTCATGGAGACCAGTGGGCATGGAAAATGTCCGATATGGGAACCCCATGTATATTGCATGAGGTGAGGCTAAAATTTAACATCATTTGCTGAGGATGATGATGATAGTTAGTTTAATTCCCTATAACATAGACGATGAGGATTATATCCCCACCCCTAGGGATTTCATAACTGGTGCGATGTAACCCTTGGTGATGAGAAGGCACCAGAAATGCCATGTGGAGACGGAGTTGTCAAGTGATCCATTGAAGGGAGAATGTTATCCTGGCTATGAGAAGAAAAAATATCAGTTAGCATGCCTATGAGAAGAATAATTATGCTATGAAACATAATATTAAACACCACCCAAGGGACCTTGAAATCACTTCATTCAAACCTGGAGGGATGTACGGGAAAGGGGTGTGTAAAGTATGATATTTTAAAAAGAGGTGCTTCATGAAGAGGATGGGATTCACAATGTCGAGGTGCTTCATGAAGAGGATGGACCTTTCAAATGGAAAGGTCTTCATGAAGAGGGTGGGATTCATGAAGAATGGGGTATTCGTGAATGTGAACCATTAATATATCATAGCTCGCCTTTGAAAAAAACTCTTTATTTGGAGAGATCTTTGCAAGGATCTACGCTTTGTGAATCCTCATGCACCCTGAAGGGCCCCCTTCCTATATGAAGGTCATACGCCTTCACGAAGGGAATATCCACCATAGTTGAGGATGTAAATAATACAAAGTGGTATGGATCGCAGGGGCCATGTACCTTAGCTGATCCATCTGTAGGTTTCGTGAAGGCCTGTGCGAAATGGGAGTTCAGAAGTTGAAAGGGTATAATCACAATGGTTTGGAAGGGGGTGAGCCATCTATTTATAGGAAACCATGGTCGATGAGGGTCATAGAACTCACCACAAAGAAGAGTGACTCTGTGGAGATGAGCCACTCTGTCGACAGGTGTTGGCCTCACAGAGGGTGCGAGACACCACAAAAAGGCATGTCGAAATGCCCACTGCAGAGCGGGCCATAGAGGCCAATGAAGCCGCAAAGGGGGTGTAGGTAGGCATCAGACTCACACCAAGATGCGATGCCATATAGGCTATCATGGAGGCAGCCTCGCAGGAATGGTCCGACCGTGCCAAGATCTTCGTGAAGGAGCCCCTTTAGGATGGTTTTGAGGGACTCATGCCCCTTTGGAGTGCTAATTCAATCTACCACATCCTTGAGATTGCATGCTGAGAAGGAATTTTTTTTGGCGCTAACAATAGTTTTTATTAAATCATTTTGGGTTATTATGATGTCATAATACACACCATATATTTATTCCATATTTAAATTTTACCTCACAAATCATCAGTCACAAAAAATTATAAATAATTAACCATTGGATAATTTTGACATTATGATTCCAAAAAATAATATTTATTTTATCAAAATAATTATATAATATTTGAATTTTCACTTTTCAAATAATAGTAGATGTTTATTATGAAATGATATGTTATTTAATAATAATAGGTTTCAGACCCTTATAAAAATTACATTAGACTTCATAAAAACTATCTATTAATTTAAATTTAATAAAAATTATTTAATAATAATATTTTTTAAAAATTATTATTTATTTCAAATATTCATTAATTCATCAAAATAAATGACCTAATTGGATTTGAATATTAACCAAAAATATAATTTTTGTTTTATTGTTTGAAAATAAAAAAACAATTATAATGGAATAATAATATGGGGAAAATATAATCATTATTCTATAAAATATACATATACATATTATTAGGTTCTTGGAACATATAACTTTATTACACTAGAAAACGCCTTAAGGTTAAGGTGTGTGATAGTGAGACTTTCATGGGGTGGATCAGTGTACATGGTTTGGGATGTGATCTCGATGAGTTTCAACTTCTCCCATAAATGATTTCGTTCGTTCTTATGTTGTTTTATCTCAGTTTGATTTTGGTCAAGGGAAATCCCATTGATGTTATCCCCATAAAATCATTAATAAATGGGCTTCATTGGGTATAATCATACTGGTTGAGGTCATCACTTTCTTTGTTTATGTTAATTGGATTTTTCCAAACCCTTTATTTATAGTAAAAATATGATCACTATTCAACCAATATTTTAATAATGGTTATGATTCTTAAAGGTATTTTAAGTTTGATAGGATATATTAAAATAGAATAAGTGCATGAGTTATATATAACCATTATATATAATAATAAATTTAATTAAATCACAATGGGAATTTTGTTTAAAATTTTGGGTTATTACATAAGTACTTTACAAGTAATGATGTTTAATGGGTTAGCCAATAGGAATTTTTTTAAAAATCACCCATAGTAACCTTCTATACCGATAAAACGATGTATCGTGGTTATATTCATTAGTGTAATCCCTTCATGGTATTCCATTGTCTTTACATGATCAATTATGATTCTATCCTTAGAGAATATATGGGAAATAAATGAAGCATTCTAAAGCCATAATTCACACTTACTAAATTTATCATATATCACTTTTCTTTGAATACTCTCTAGTGTAATCTGAATGTGGTTATCATTATCCTTATGGCTCTTAGATTACACTAATATATCATTAATAAATTTCATTGAAAGTCAAAAATATATTCCTTGAATATAATTTTCATTAGATCCATTAAGATAGAGGATACATTAGTCAATACAAATGGAATTAATATGAACTTATAATATCCATACCTTATTCAAAATTCTGTATTTTCAATATATTCATTCTATACTCACACTTGATAATACCCAGAATGAAGGTTAATATTTGAGAAATATTTATATTTGTAATGTTTATCAAATAATTCATCAATTAAAGGAATAAGTTATTATTTATTAATCATAATTGCATTGAGTTCACAATAATAAATTAAAAACCTCATAATTAAATATTTATTATTAAAAAAACAAGGGCTCCCACAGATGAAACAATTGGGCATATAAATCCATTATCGCACAAATCCTCTAGTTGATTCTTCAACTCCACTAATTCCATAGTAGAAATTAGATTTGAAGTATTAGATATAGGTTCTTCAATAGGTATTAAATTAATTGAAAACTCAACTTTATGTTTTTGGTGCATGTCTAGGTAATTCCTCATAAAATACATCATTGTATTTTTAGACAACATGTACATCCTCAATTTGGTTATTACATTTTTCATCCATAGATTGTGTCTTATATTATTTCTAAATAATCCCATTTAGAATATCAAATAAGGGTGTATCCACTACTAGAAAAATTGGTTTTGGCGCCTCTGGGTTCGGGCGACCGCAATCGGCGGTAGCTATTAATAGTATTAGTGACCTCTAAAAGCGGTCACTAATACTGAAATAAATGGGCCGTATTTTTCCCGCCCCATCTTCACTGTCTTCCTCAATATCACCGTTACAACACCGGTGATTCCCATTGTTTCCCCTCACCGCCGCCCTGCCACCATCGGTCACCCCCATCGATAGCTCTCGTCTCCTCCTATCACCACTCCCTCACAAGTCGTTGTACCCATATCCGTCGGAGAATATTAACAGACTGAATTAATCCTCGACGTTGCACCTGCCCCTCCCTACGGCCGCCGTAAATTTTCCATGGCCGACGACAAGAGCTTCCGGTCCCTCCTCACACCCACTGGTGTTCCTGCATGTCCGGTGTCTCACCCTCCTAGTATCCCGCACACATGAATCCTGGTATTTTTAAAGGACCTTTAGCGACCGCCAATGGCGATCACTGTTGGTTTTTACCGACAGAGCAACAGCGACCGCCAAAAGCGGTCGCAAGGCGGCCACTAAATACCTTTAGCGACTGCTTTTGGCGGTCTCTATTGGGATTTATTTTAGTAGTGATCTTGACATGACTTAAATGATTAAGTCTACCATCTAAAGATAAGGAATTGTACATCTTCTTAATGAATTTTAACATCCTTCTCTTGGTAATAATTTTTTTCACTATATTTTGATAGTTTGTATATACTGAAGATTATATAAAAATAATCCATAGGTATAATAATGAAGTCAAAAAGTAGGGAATGTTTATGTGTCATGATGGGAACTAACTAACACACATTTTTGCAGTGAGAGTTCTACAAAGAGACTTTAATGATAACCCCCTTTTGAAGGTTATGGGAAAATATATAATTTAATTTTGAAAATAATAAGATATAAGAGAGTGTGAGGATCCAGAATCAAATAAATAATTAGCTAAATTTCAGGATATTACTAAAGTACCTTCTTCACATCATTAGGGACTTTAAAATTAGTTGTTGTGACTGTATAATCATAGCCTTTCTCCCATTGTCATTAATATGGAAAATTCTCAGAATAAATCAGAAAATCATTTTTATAGTGTCCCATATCTTTATAGTTGATTAATTTCACATTAGAACCTTCATTATTTCCCTTGAAATCATGAGTTTGATTTCCTATCTCTCCAAACATTTAGAAAAATACCATTCCCAGCAAGCATGCTCCACAATTTTTCTTTACAAATTCTTTATAATACGAAAAATTGATCCTTCCCTTATTCCCATTTTTGCATATTTCCTTTTCCAGTATGCTCAAAAAACATTTTATTATATTTATTCCAATTTAAGTTAATATACATGAATAATTATTTATATATCTTGATATCACATGATATTTTATCTTCATATGATATGAATATTTGGGGGATCAGTGACCTGAAATGGATTGGATCATTTAAATTAAATAAACATTTAATCTTTCTATTTGGATTATGAATGTATTCTATAACATGCCTTTCTAAATTTGTAAAGTTGGATTCATACTTAGAAACGTTTTCCTATTCCTTTTATCTTAGACTAAATAATTGCCTCTCCATATTCACTCATTACCTGCAAGGAAAATATCTTCCCAATATTAATAAATTAAAATCATTCCACACCTTATTTGAAATTTCTTATTCATACCTACTTTTTTGAATAAATGAACACCATTTATACGAATCCCCTGAGAGATGAAAAAAATCCCTGAAAACCTTCTCCCATTGATTAATTCTTAAAGTAAGAAATATCTTCTCTAAGGAACTTATACATTGCTAAACTATAATGGATTTGTTGTCCAATAAAACTATAGAGGCTGTTGACACATAAAGTGGTATAATATTTTTATACCAAATTGTATATTAGTAGTATGATCCATAAAACAATATTTATTGGACATAACATGAGTCAACTACCATAATATAGTTGTAATCTGAAAAGTTCTATATTCAGATCTATATCTAGCTTCATTATCATTACAAAGATGTAAATACCTACATGGATTATGTGAAATGATAAAATATTCATTTAATCCAATCAGTGGAATTTATTAATAATAGAATACACTATATTAGATCATAACATTTTAAAATAATAATGTATAAGTTCAAAACTAGTGACACACTTAACATAAGTTTAAAAAATTTATGAATAGATAATCTCAAAATCATAAACATCGTATCATTGGGAATATTTTCAATTTTTAGAAATAATTTCAAATTAATTATAATTTTTTTATATAAAATGTTAATTATCCCATGACAGTGTCAAAGGAGGGGTCCAATAAGGTCCATTGTCATGCACCAGGTGACAATCAAGTTAAAACCCAATGCTCCTTTTTAGAGTTATTACCCATGGGTAAATTTTTTCTAAATCCACATCCACTTGTAGTATCAATATAAGGATTTATTTTTAGGAAAACCAACAATCTATATCATACCAAAACTCTTGGTTGTTATCCTATACATAGACTTATTAATAAAGTTAGTTATAGGGATATATTATCAAATCTACGTCTTTTAAAATCTAGTTCCCAAGGTTTCTAATAAACATATTTTGATACCAACTATAAATACCCAAAACCTCATAGACCATACTTAGTGGGTACATTTTTACATTAGAAATAGATACAAAGAATCACATACCAATGGAAATAATTTTTTAGTAGTGTTAGAAGACTATATAAATACATTAATCTTAAATTTCATTTGAATACATAAATTAAAACATAAATTTTTCATTGAATACACTATTGTTCCCCCATAATATCCATGTATATCAATCATAATAAACTTCCTAACATCTTGAGGAAATGAAATATAAGAAATGGGTGAGATATAATGCTCAGTAAGGGTATCTGTATAGTGTAAGCTATCACAAATAAATTTGGCATAATAAATATGTAATGGTAAATAATTGAAACAAATTATATTTAATCAACAAATTGTACATATAGAATATTATGGAAGCAATAAATGATGATCAAATAAATCCACACAAATAATCACATGAACATCAAACCTCACTATTGATATTCTATGTAATAAAATAATCAGATTCACATCAATAACTAATCCATCATGTATGGAATTCATAATTCCATAAATCATAACAATACTATCAAGGCCTCATACAAAGACATATTACACAAATGGGTAATATCTTGGAAAAAAACCCAAGGAAGTTTCTTTGAAGATACCTACCACTATTTTGACTGGCTATATCAAGACCAAAATATCACTTACTAAGTCCAATTCATTCCTCATATGAAAGAGGGGAAACATAATTAACATAAAAATTTGTATATAAAAACTATTATATGAAATGTTAATAATGTCCCCATTAAATAAACATAATCAATATAAAAATTTGTATTAGAAAAGTAGTGTACAAATGTTAATACTTTCCCAAATCAATAAACATAATCATAAACCATCCAGAGTATTATAGAGAATGGTGTCAAAATAATACATCTTTGTTAAACTGATCATAAACCATACATATAAATAATAAGGATTTTATACTTACAACATATTACCAATGGAGGAAAAGGTAATATAAGGGTTTTTAATATAAACACCATCAAAATTCCATTAAAAATATTATTGAGGATAAAATACTTTTCACATTAAAAATAAATTATTAAAACTAATAATTTATAGAATATTAGGAAATAAATTTACGTTAAAATAACCATTCTAAATTGTAAAGGAATATTCAAAACAATGAGCATCCATGATGGTGGTTAATTCCATACATGTTTTATAAGTTAAAAAACATTCCTTTCACACTAATGTAAATATTACTAAAAAGTACCTCATTAATAAAACAAAAAATAATAATTTCAAACCATTTTGTAAAAACTGAAATATGGGTAAAAATTTCCCTAATAAATCATTTGGGGAATGTCATTTTTTTTAGAATATATTTTTGAAATCATGAATATGAAAGAAAAATGTTTTTTGACCGAATAATGAAATATAGTTGACCTTTCTTAAAAAAAATATCTCAATAATTATAAGTAGAAGAGTGAATAAAATGATATTATTATATATAAAAAATCAGTAATAACCTTATAATAATAAAATTACTGATCATCTTAAGATATATATCGTAATATTTCATCATCGAAAACATAACCATAAAAAATTCTGATATATAATGAGATTGTATTCATAAAACCATTGCAACTTTAGTAAATTTTGGATCATTAACCCAATAACATAAAATGAAACATTAAATAACATGAATTAAAATATAATCATGATATATAAAATGGTTATTACATACACCACACAAAATAAATTATTAGTGACTGTGGGATTTGTCTCATGGAAGTAAAAGTGAGATGGGAAAATATTACCTCAAGTATGATTTCCTACATTCGTGTTTGAACCTCCTATATAATAAATAAAAATTTATTATGAATATAATATATATATATAATATTATATTTTATAAAATAAATTGTATACTTACCATTTAGCAATAATTATTTATTAATAACCCTATTTCAGGTCATAACAACTTTATTCAAGGTGTATGTTTTGGTTTGGTAGTTTCTATCCTTATACATTGATCATGATTAAAACAACTCTATAATGTTAACCATGATATAAATATCCAATATATTAATTATATAAGTATTTATTATAGTCTATAAATGTTATATATTAAAAAATGAGTTACATTGATCATAGAGATAGTAGGCCGTAAGTACGGTTGAACACTATTTTCATTTTTTGGTGGATAGAATGAAAGAAGGTAAATAATATTTAAACTTTATAGAATAATTATTATGTAATATATATTAATTAAATATATCATTATTAGAATACATAAATAATAAAATGAAAAAAAATTCATATCGCATTATGGAGGCTATAGTCTGCACGCACACACGAGTGATGTTATCATTTTACAATGAATGAGAAGGCAAGAAGGTAGATTTCATATAATAGTTTCACAAGTTTAATTATACCATAAATATCACACACACATGCACACAGATATATATATATATATATATGTGTGTTAAATACATCATTACATCCAACCGTGAGATGTGGTTTTGGAAAACAAATTACATTGGTTCGTGAGGCAGTAGTTTGTTGTACACATGATCGACGATTTCATTTCCCATTTTATGGAATAATAGATGGATATAGGTCAATAAATTAACATAATAACATAAAAGTATGTTACAAATGATTGTGTTATTATTTTGATATTGTTTATGGATAATTTAATGTGGTAAATAAAGAAATAAAATGAAAACATATGGTTAAGAACTATAATTCATCTTCAGAAAACCTCTTCATGTTTATACCAAATTCCTTCATAGATTGGTTTTATTATAAAAAAATGACTCAATGTAACTATGAGGAATATAATTAGGGTATTGAATATATTATTTTAAACAAAAAGGGACCTTAATGTGTTGAGAGTATAGGAGAGGGGATGTGATTTTATAAATGGGGAAGGGGACCTTCTTGGAAATTATTTAGAAATTTCCCAAAAGAGCACAAAATGATAAAGTAATTACAAAGAAAAATTCATCAAAATAACCTTATATTAGATGGTGTGATAGGATGAGGTCAGAATAGGTCTATAAAATAGGATGTGAACAATTTTATTTAAATAACCTACCCTTATTTTTGGTCTAAACACCGGTAAACATGTTTTAACATTAATCACAGTAATTAATTTTCACTATTCCTGCAATTAATTATGTCTAAAATTTATGTTTATATTATTAAATAATATTAATTATTATTATTTAAATTTTTTAATCCAATTTCCAATTTCAATTCACATAAGAGGAATAATTTAATTTAATGTTAATAGTGCAGAGACAATGAAAAAAATAGTTTTCCAAAGGAAATGTTTTCATATGTGTAAAACATTTTTATATTAAAATTTTACATAACATTTATTCCAATAAAAAAAATTGGATTAATAATAGTATATTTGAACTAATTTTTCTAGTAAAAAATTTATAAAAAAAATGAAACATTTAAATTCCTTAAATGAAAATGTAATTTTCAAAAAATAAATCCAGATTTTTCAATATTTATCGAAAAATTTATCTTTTCAAAAAATTATATGAAACAATATCTAAGGTAATTTTGGAAAGGTGATTTCGAAATTTATGTTCATTTTATCAAATATTTTTTCTAAAATTGGAGATAAATAATTTTAAAATAAGTGTATAAAACATGATGAAACCATTTTTAGAAAAAATACACTTTTCTGTAAAAAATTAGTTTTCTTTAAAATATTATTTAATTTCTTTATATTAAATTATAACCCACAAAAATCATTATACATGTGTGAACCATATAATTTTAATAATCTATTAAGTTCCATTTATACCTTCCAATTTAATAGATATTTTATAACGACAAACTATTTTATAGTTCATTTAGACTTGTGGTTGAATGTATTGCAAGGTATTGAAGATATTGAAGTTATTCAAGAGGAAAAATATCATAAGGTATTTAAGTGATACACTTAATCCTAAAAAAATCAAGATAATGAAGAATAAACACATTTTGAAACTGGAAAATTTAATTAGCATGTGAAGGAACCCACACCAAACCAAAAAATTCATCAAAATGATCGGTTACCTCAATGTATGAGAAGAAAATATAAACATGAAATGAATCTAACATCATGGTAGGTCACCTATTATTTGTATTTGAAAATTATATAACTTGATTGAAAACAAATCATACATTCCTACTCAAATTAGTTTTGGGACTTGTGATCTTTTAAAAAACTTCACATAATAACCAAGTCCATTTGGATGCTAATGTGAGTACCACCATTTATGGAATAATTACAACTAAGTTGATAGATTTATGTTGTACATACATAAAAAGAAAACTTGTAGTCCTAGTTTTATATATGATCTAATTTAAACCTCATTATTTGTGACATGTTTTTTGAGTTAGGGGTTGAGAATCTCAAACCCAAATATGTCACTCATCAACTTGGTGAATGAAGTATTCAGGTTCCTAAGGTGATCTTATGGAATGATATTATGAAGTTTGAAAACATAATCTACCTTACAGACCCTATTTTATTTGAAAATAATCCAAATCTAGGTACTAGGTAATAAAATACAATCATCCTTGGCTGTCCCTTTAAATAATCAACTCAGTCTTCCGAGTAAGGAATGGGAACCCGACTATTACCTTTGGGAAGATGTGCCTCAATTTAAACATTTACAATGAAAATTATCAAATATTGGATGATGAGGAATTTTATGAATTGAAGATGATAGTCAGTGTTGAATTTTATCCTAAGTAACATCATGTAATTATTGAAGGATGTTTGTGTCAATATGAGATTTATTTCCATTTTTTCCATGATGTAAATTGTTATTCTTGGATAGAGTATCTTTCATATGGATCCTTTGATGGATTTTTAGGATCACCATACAATGAATACATTATAGAAATCACAAACATCAAGTCCATACCCATTGTTGACACAAATATGGATAACTTTTTGGTTGAAACATATATTCAAAAGGATCACATTATGTTAATAAAAATGGAAAAAGAAACTGAGTTTGATTCAAATTAAAAACCATTATAAGAATGTGTTAACCAACTTGATCTTGAATTCAAGGTCCTTATATCACTCATGTATTAATAAATTGGGAACAACTAGAAAATTATTGTCCTCGTCTATTTATATATCTAATAAAATCAAGATATAATGCTTCTTGATGTCCTAAATAGGAATAAGAATGAAATTGGATGGACCTTTTATGATATTATGAGGATTTAACAACTCATTGTAACCCATAGTATTGTTCTAGGGATTGATTTTAAATCATGTTATATAATTTAATGAATAATCCATTAAAATCTTATGGATATATTTGGTTAAGAACATCAAAAGTTGATGAAAGATAGTACCATAAACCCTATTAATGAGAGTGAGTTGGTAAAACCAATAAAAGTTGTTCCTAAGATGAATGGAATTAATATAGTTACCAATTAGGATGGTGATATTATCCCCAAAAGGGTTAGTAGTGGATGGATTGCGTGAGTTGACTATAATAAGTTAAACTATTTCACATAGAAAGACGACTTTTCTATCCCCATCCTCGAACAAGTCCTTTAATGGGTGGTAGGTCATGAGTTTTACTATTCCATAGATGGATTACTATGGTATATTCAAATTTTGGCATCATTTATAGATCAAGGAAAAATATCATTCACCTACATATTAGGTAATTTTCCTTTACATTCATTCCCTTTGGATTATGTAATTCCACTAGAACCTTATAGTGGTGAATGTGGGGAATATTCACTGACATTGTGGGGGATTATTTAGTGGTCTTTATGTATGGATTATCCATCATTAGGGATATATTTTAGAGATTCCTTATATAACGACCGATACTTTACATACATTGTTAACACTTCAAAATTGAAGCATACTTATTACAACATATAACAAAACCACGAAAGGACCGTATAGGTATAGTGTCTTTAGAAACTGGGAAACATAAACAACTGGTTCATAAAGCGTCTACACTGTCTCCCATTTATTTCATAATATCTATAGCCCCTTTTGGAATATCTTACTTAATAACCATATTCCTGACCTGGGGAAAGAAAACATACAAAAGGGTGAGATCAAATGATCAGTAAGTGTAAACAAAAGAAATATCAATCACATCATATTCATAAGAACATAACTTTTGGAAATCTTAACCTGCAAAAGAGAGCGTAATTTCATAACATTGGATAAATCATAGTAGTGAAATGGAATCCCAATAATCATAACATAAAATGTGAAACATTGTGTCATACACACATAATCATAGAGAATCATTTCTTATTAGTCAATACTCATTGCCAAGACTATCTTAGTAGACAAAGTCCATTTCTGATCCGAGTTCACTCCTCGTTTCAGTCCTGTTTCATTGAACCGATATAACCTACCGTTCCAGCCATGTCAATATCATGAGATATAAAATCTTTACCCAATGAATTGGAGATAGAAATAGGTCCCACCCATCTCATAATGATACCATTCTTATGTGTGCCACAAAATAATAAATCATACATCATTGCATAACCCATGTAATAAAAAGGGGAATCTTAAACATCGTGACGTCATCAAACAATTCATATAAGATAAAGGAATTCATAAAAATAATTCCATCACAACATAATCAAATCAATGTAATAATAGGGATATAAACATAACCCTTAATTATCTTAGATGGAAAATAATTTTGATAAAACACTTGAACTCCATTCTTGAGGAAAATATCCTTTCTTCTTCAAAAACATTTTTCCTTTCTTAACATTTCATACAATTTTAAACTAAAAGAAGTTGATTAAAAAAAACTTGAAAACTTGTAAAGGAAGCTTCTTGGAAATAATGTTTTAAAAATCCATTAATTCCGTATAAGTTAAAAAAACACTCTTCTCGTACTTTTGTCGGAAAAGTAAAAAAGTACCTCGTACGAAAAACGACAAATGATTCCTTTCATATATTTTACTAAAAAATCACCCAAGGGTAAAATAAGTTTTAAAAAATTGTATGTGGACGTAAATAATATTACATATTGAGGTAACATGGATGTGGATGATAAAATACACCCTAGTAAATACCAAAGTATAAGCAATCTCGGATAAAAATGAGATTGTGATTTTTTCCCCTTACTTTAGGTCAGATTTTCTTCTTAAGTGTCTGAAACTCCTGTATAATGATTTAAATAATGTTATTGAATTATTACAAAATCATAATTATTGTTATGATATCATATATGGTCATATTCTTATCTTCTTTTTAGTAATATTTCATTACTACTTGTTATTCGGGTGTTTATTACTTTTTGTTCTTATGTGTGTTTTGTCGAATAAATTCTTATTATTCTCTTTAGGTTATAGATACCTCATTTCCAGAATGGTATTAGTGTAATATATATCATATTCATTTATTCAATTAATTTATATAATCATTATGCAATGAAGATCTTGTAGAACGAGTCACATCACATTGTGGAGACGGTATTCCGTACGTACGCACGAGTGATGATATCATTCCTATGATCATGGAATTGTATAGGAGTGTATGTATACTATTTAAGAATCAATATCACTCTATAATAGTCATATATAGTCATTATTTACACCATTATACCCATCCAAGTAATGTGGTGGTGGAAAATAGATTACACCACGACATAGAGACGGTATTCCGTACTTACGCACGCGCGGTTATTTCTTTTTCTGTAGGATGGATAGATGGTGAAATAGGGTTTTTTCATACATATAATAACATATCAGTATGTTAGTGATACTGATGTTATTAATTCATAATGAAACAACTAAAGAAGAATAAGTGGAAGAAGAAATAAAGATAAAAGAATCGGTAACGGACATTACCTCTTCTTTGAAGTGCTTCTTTGAGACCTCCTTTTAGGGAACTCAAATAGGACTTTGAAGAAGAACAAAACCTCTAGGATGTTTCTTGGGAAGTTTAGAGGAGAAATTGTCAGGGGTTGGCCGAACTTGAAGGCTCAATGTGGTGTGAGGAATAGGGGGAGGAGGTGCCCTTTTATAAGTGAGGAGAGGGGCACCTTTGGAATAAATAAAAATATTATATTATTATAAAGTCAAATTCGGTTTTTAATAGCTCCAAATTGATATATTTCAAAGATAAGGTGGGTAGGGGTCTAAATCCTCTAATACAATATAATTTAGACAAGTTTAGGTATCAATTTTAACCTTATCATTTAGATTTAACTTTAAGTTAGATAATTTAACTTTTACCGTGTCTTCTTGTTTTCTTACACTATAAGGTTAATAATCATACCATATCAAGACAAAAGTACCCAAAGTTGTTTATTATTAATATATATAGCCTTATCCAAATAATTTGGCGGAACCATAGATTTTTAGGAATAAAATAACAATTAGTAATATAATATTTGTTTTAAAAACTATTTTATGTCAATTTTGACACTATTTAGTAATTGATTTTTGGGAAAATCATAACAGAATTATTAGTTCTAAAAAAGTTACTTAAATCAATAGTAACATGCCATATTAACCTATACAATTATTTTAATTCATTAAAAGTCTCAAATTACATTTATTTTGGTATTTATACCATCAATTTTGTCAATATTTCATTAATAAGATAATTACTCCATCATCGTTGTGTTATAAATAAATTAAATTATTTAATGTCTAAAAATTACAAATAAAATACCATTACGTAGGAAATCTTTTTATCTTTCTAATGAATATTTATAGTTGAATTTATCTTATGTATAACACCATATTAAAAATGATTTACCTATTAAACATTGATTTTAACTATTTTAACCCTTCATTAAATAAATTAATAATAAATGTCCTAATCTCATTCATGTGGGCCTAAATGGTCATATTTTATTCCTAAGTTTGTCTTTGGTCGAATTAAATTTGTACAATAGAATTAGGACATGTTATAGGGTAATATAATATCATTTTTACCCTTAATTACTCTATTTACTTTTAACCGTGGTAAAAAAAGTAAAAAGTTACTATTCACCAGAAAATTATTTTCATCTCATTGAACCACATTATACTTACTGACATCAACCGTGTCTCTAGGATTTTCTTAATTCCACTCACATAAGCGATACAATTATGTATTATGAAAAATTCAGTTTTTTTAACTACAACTTTGTGGTTTCACTATTCATCAAAAATTGAAAGTTTTCAGAAAAATACCAAAATTTCACCCTAGGATAATTTCGATATTCCAAATACAAAAATGAAGTCCATTTTGAAAAATAAAATTTATAAAATTTCAAAAAGTGGTTATTACTATTCATAACGGCTAGTTTTAATAATATTTTAATAGCATATCATTGTTTAGTGGAACTCGGTATTGCGTACGACGCAAGCTATCGAGGAAGGCCGCAGTTGCGTGTAAAGCAAGCCAAGCTAGTGTTGTGTGTAGTGAAAGATTCCTTTTATGATTTATATAACATAAAAAAAAATATTTCACATAAAAGTCTCAGGTGTTACATTCTACCCCCCTTAAAAGGAATTTCGCCCTCGAAATTCGTCACTTTGTAACAAACAGATGAGGATACCTCTCCCTCATCATATCCTCAAGCTCCCATGTAGCTTCTTCTAATTGGTGGTTCCTCTATAAAAGTTTCACCAATCGAGTGGTCTTGCTTCGTAGGACTTTTTCGCAATGATCCAGAATCTATATCGGCTATTCTTCATAAGAAAGGTCTTGCTCCAGCGGTACAACTTCTGAGCTAAGTACATGTGAAGGATCAGGTATGTACTTTCTCAGGAGAGATACACGGAACACATCATGAACTTGAGAGAGATTCGGTGGAAGCGCCAATCGGTAATCTACCTTCCCAACACGATCCAGTATTTCGAAAGGACCGATATATCTAGGGCTCAACTTCCCCTTCTTTCCAAATCTCATGACTCTCTTCTAGGGAGATATTCGTAAGAACACTTTATCACCCACTTCAAACTCTAGGTCTTTTCTTCGGTTGTCGACATAACTTTTCTGTCGACTCTGAGCTGCTCTTATGTGTTGTTGAATAGATCTGACCTTTTCTGCCATTTCATCAACGAGATCAGGTCCTAATGGTTTTCTTTCCCCAACTTCATCCCATCAAGTTGGAGTCCTGCATTTCTTTCCATTGAGAGCTTCATAAGGAGCCATCTGAATATTGGAGTGAAAGCTATTATTATATGAAAATTCCACCAAAGGTAGGTGTTGATCCCAACCACCTCTGAAATCCATAGAGCAAGATCTCAACATATCTTATAGGGTTTGAATTGTTCTCTCAGACTGACCGTCTGTCTGAGGATGATAAGCAGGGATGAAACTCAACTATGTATCCAATGTATGCTGAAGACTTCGCCAGAACATCGAGGTAAATCTCAGATCCCGATCAGATATAATAGAAAGTGGTACTCCATGCAATCATACCACTTCCTTTACATATATCCTGGCAAGCTGATCTAGAGATAAATCCTCCCTAATAGTAATAAAGTGTGAAGACTTGGTAAGATGATCAAGTATAACACAGATACCATTATTGCCTTTGGATGTTTTAAGAAGTCCTCTGACAAAGTCCATAGTGATTTTTTCCCATTTCCATTCGGGTATGGGTAATGGTTGTAACATCCCCTTAGACTTCTGTCTCTCAGCTTTAACTTGCTGACAAACCAGGCATCGAGAGACATATTCAGCAACATCTCTTTTCATGCCATCCCACCAGAAGTACTCTTTCAGGTCCCTATACATCTTCGTGCATCCAGGATGAATAGATAATGAAGAACTATGAGCCTCATCCAGCAGCTCTTTCTTTAATTACGGGATGGGAGGAACCCAAACCCGATTCCTGACATTTATAATCCCATCACAATCAAGGTTGAATTTAGGAACATTTCTAACCTTTTTTTGTAACTCGACATCTTCTTTATGTGCCTCTTTAATCTTCACATGTATATATGGTTGAACATTAATTTGAGAAAGATAATATTTATCCCCTTCCATTATAATTCCAAGATCCATCCTTTGTAAATACATAAATATTGGATCTTTTGTGATCCTCATCATGGATAAACTAGCATGGTCTTGCCGACTTAATGCATATTCCACCTTGTTTTCTTTCCCAGGGTGGTAATGGATTGAGCACTCATAATCCTTAATCAGCTCCAACCATCTTCTTTGACGCATATTCAGCTCCTTTTGTGTTAAAATATACTTTAAACATTTATGATCCGTGTAAATGTCACACCTTTGTCCCTTTTGACCCTTAATTGATGATACCCTGAATGAAGATCAATCTTGGAAAAGTATTGAGCTCCGTGTAGTTGGTCAAATAAGTCATCAATGCGTGGGAGAGGATATTTGTTATTGATAGTGATCTTGTTAAGTTCTCGAAAATCAATGCATAGTCTCATTGATCCATCTTTCTTCTTAACAAATAGAACAGGTGCTCCCCAAGGTGACGCACTAGGGCGTATGAATCCCTTATAAAGATTCTCTTGGAGTTTCTTCTTCAATTCTTGCAACTCAATTGGGGCCATTCTATAAGGTGTCTTTGAAATAGGCAAAGCACACAGTACGAGTTCTATTGAAAACTAAACTTCACGATTTTGTGGAAGACCTGGTAATTCCTCTGGAAAGACATCATCAAACTCTCGTACAATAGGAATATTCTTAATCATGAGTTTATCACTAACCATTTGAGATAATTAACCTTCATTTAGTGGAATCAAGACCCATAAGGTAGAAGGAATTCCCACTGGAAGGTTATGTTCATCCTTGCATTGATAGACGATCATAGATTGATCTGGAATATGAAATGTGACTTCCCTTATTTGGAAATTGATATGAGCTCCATATAAAGAAAGCTAAGCCATGCTAAGAATCACATGAAATTCCACTATAGAAAGGATCACAAGATTTACAGGAATCACTTTCCCACAAACTTTGATCGGAGAAGAATTCTAAACTTTTGATGCGACTGTTGTGCCATTAGTTGTTGTCACTGCTAACTCAACATCTAATTGTTGAGGAAATACGGTGATACCCTTAGAAAAATCTTCAGAAATAAATGAGTGGGTGGATCCAGAATCAAAAAAAAAACATTTGCTACTTTAGAGTGGATGGTAAGTGTACCTTTCACCACGTCGTTATCGTACTCCACATCACTGATAGAAATTTCATGTGACTTTCCTTTGTCTTTAGCCTTAAGAGTTTGTTGACGTCGACCATCATCATCAACCATTGGATTAGGGCATTTATTGGCATAATGCCCCATCTCCTTGCACTCGAAATATTGAGGTGTAGTAGGTTCATTCTGTGTATCCCTTTCTTTGTTTACATCATTAGACATCTTCTTCCCATCATCACGGCATTCAAATGCCTGATGACCTTCTTTTCCACATTTGAAACATTTACTTGTCCCTTTAAGAAAACTCCCTCCATGTTTCCTTCCACACTTTGAGCATAAGGGAAAGCTCATCTACTTTTCAGTGTGCTCTTTAGATTTTCCTTTGAATTCAATTTTCCTCTTCTTATCAAACCCATATGACTGATGGGTTACTCCAATCTCCATATCAACTTTGAGAGCACATCGAATAATTTCCTCATAGCAATTGAATTCTCTTATGGCAAAGGCCCTTCGAAGACTTGGTTTTAAGCCACTAAAGAATCGATCGATCTTACTCTCAAGTTGGATAATAATACCAGAAGCATACCTTGCAAGTCTTGTAAAATTTGCTTCATAGGTACCAACAGATTCATCATCCTTTTGCTTCAGTTAAAGAAACTCTTTCTCCATCGTTGTTCGGAGAATACGAGGGATGTACTTATTGAAAAATAAGTTCCTGAACTCATCCCATTCCATGGACTCAATTTCATCTCTTTTCCTCGTATTCTTAATAACATTCCACCATTGATCAGCATCACCTTTCAAACGATACACTGCTAAGATGGCTTTATTATGCTCAGAACATTGAAGAACAGAAAATATCTTTTTAGTAGTACTAATCCATTATTCAGAAACTAATGGACCATTAGTCCTGCTGAATGAAGGTGGACGCTGTCTCATGAAGGATTCAACAGAATGTTTCTCCTTCCTTTGCTCGTTTGGAAGTCATGCATGATTCATAGCTTGAGAAAGTTGTGTGAGCATGGCTATAATATTTTTCATTCCAGCTCCCATAACATTTGGTTGCTCAGGGGGACAATCATTGCATTGCCCGTCACATTCCGCATTAACACGGTTCCTTCGGGTTCGAGTCATTGACTAAAACCAAGAAGAATAGTGTGAGCAACACTAATTATAATAGGAAAACAACATAATCAAGAATAAAATTTCACACTTAAGGTCTTATCATAGGTTGTTCATGGCCATTTCTAAAACACTAAGATTGTGTTCTATGCTTAGAATTATCCTTAGGGTTCTTACTAAGGCTTTCACATCCGAGTTTCCAAAGGTTGACTATACATTTCCTCTGAGTCCATCTATAATGACCCATACTTTACATACATTGTTAATACTTCAAAATTGAAGAATACTTATTACAACATATAACAAAATCACCAAAGGACCGTATAGGTATAGTGTCTTTAGAAACTGGGAAACATAAACCACTGGTTCATAAAGCGTCTACAATGTCTCCCATTTATTTCATCATATCTATAGTACCTTTTGGCATATCTTACTTAATAACCTTCTTCCTGACCTGGGGAAAGAAAACATACAAAAGGGTGAGCTCAAATGCTCAGTAAGGGTAAACAAAAGAAATATCAATCACATCATATTCATAAGAACATAACTTTTGGAAATCTTAACCTGCAAAAGAGAGCATAATTTCATAACATGGGATAAATCACAGTAGTGAAATGGAATCCCAAAAATCATAACATAAAACATGAAACTTTGTGTCATACACACATAATCATAGAGAATCATTTCTTATTAGTCAAGACTCATTTCCAAGACTATCTTAGTGGACAAAGTCCATTTCTGAACCGAGTTCACTCCTCGTTTCAATCCTGTTTCACTGAACCGGTATAACCTACCGTTCCAGCCATGTCTATCTCATGAGATATAAAATCTTTACCCAATGAATTCGAGGGAGATATAGGTCCCACCCATCTCATAATGATACCATTCTTATCTGTACCACAAAATCATAAATCACACATCATTGCATAACCCATGTAATAAAAAGGGGAATCTTAAACATCGTGACATCATCAAACAATTCATATAAGATAAAATAATTCATAAAAATAATTCCATCACAACATAATCAAATCAATGTAATAATAGGGATATAAACATAACCCTTTATTATCTTAGATGGAAAATAATTTTGATAAAACACTTGAACTCCATTCTTGAGGAAAATATCCTTTATTCTTCAAAAACATTTTTCCTTTCATAACATGTCATACAATTTTAAACTAAAATAAGTTGATTAAAAATAAACATGAAAACTTTTAAATGAAGCTTCTTGGAAATAATGTTTTAAAAATCCATTCATTCTGTATAAGTTAAAAAAAACATTCTTCTCGTACTTTTGTCGGAAAAAGTCAAAAAGTACCTCGTATGAAAAACGACAAAAGATTCCTTTCATATCTTTTACTAAAAAATCACCCAAGGGTAAAATACGTTTTAAACAATTGTAGGTGGATGTAAATAATATCACATATTGAGGTAACATGGATGTGGATGATAAAATACACCCCAGTAAATACCAAAGTATAAGCAATCTCGGATAAAAATGAGATTGTGATTTTTTCCCTTAACTTAGGTCTGATTTGCTTGGTAAGTGTCTGAAACTCCTTTATAATGATTTAAATAATGTTATTGAATTATTCCAGAATCATACTGATTGTTATGATATCATATATGGTCATATTCTTATCTTCTTATTAGTAATATTTCCTTACTACTTGTTATTCGGGTGTTTATTACTTTTTGTTCTTATGTGTGTTTTGTCGAATAAATATTTATTATTCTCTTTAGGTTATAGATAACTCATTTCCAGAATTTTATTAGTGTAATATATATCATATTCATTAATTCAATTAATTTATATAATCAATATGTAATGAAGATCATGTAGAACGAGTCACATCACATCGTGGAGACGGTATTCCGTACGTACGCACAAGTGATGATATCATTCCTATGATCGTGGAATTGTATTGGAGTGTATGTATACTATTTAAGAATAAATATAACTTTATAATAGTTATATATAGTCATTATTTACACCATTATACCCATCCAAGTAAGGTGGTGGTGGAAAATAGATTACACCACGGCGTGGAGACAGTATTCCGTACGTACACACACGCGGTTATTTCTTTTTCCGTAGGATGGATAGATGGTGAAATAGGGTTGTTTCATACTTATAATAACATATCAGTATGTGAGTGATACTGATGTTATTACTTAATAATGAAACAACTAAAGAAGAAGAAGTGGAAGAAGAAATAAAGATGAAAGAATCGGTAACGGACATTACCTCTTCTTTGAAGTGCTTCTTTGAGACCTCCTTTTAGGGAAATAAAATAGGTCTTTGAAGAAGATCAGAACCTCTAGGATGTTTCTAGGGAAGTTTAGAGGAGAAATTGTCAGGGTTTGGCCGATCATGAAGGCTCAAAGTGGTGTGAGGAAGAGGGGGAGGAGGTTCCCTTTTATAAGGGAGGAGAGGGGCACCTTTGGAATAACTAAAACTATTATTTTATTATAAAGTCAAATTCGGTTTTTAATAGCTCCAAATTGATATATTTAGAAGCTAAGGTGGGTAGGGGTCTAAATAATCTCATACAATAGAATTTAGACAAGTTTAGGTATCAATTTTAAACTTATCATTTAGATTTAACTTTAAGTTAGATAATTTAACTTCTACCGTGTCTTCTTGTTTTCTTACACTATAAGGTTAATAAACATACCATATCAAGCCAAAAGAACCCCAAGTTGTTTATTATTAATATATATATCCTTATCCAAGTCATATTTCTGAACCTTAGATTTTTGGGAATAAAATAACAATTAGTAATATAATATTTGTTTTACAAACTATTTTATGTCAATTTTGACACTATTTTGTAATTGATTTTTGGGAAAATCATAACAGAATTATTAGTTCGAAACAAGTTACTTAAATCAATAATAACATGTCATATTATCCTATAAAATTAGTTTAATTCATAAAAAGTTTAAAATTACATTTATTTTGGTATTTATAACATCAATTATGTCAATATTTCATTAATAAAATAATTACTGCATCATCGTTGTGTCATAAATAAATTAAATTATTTATTGTCTAAAAATTACAAATAAAATACCATTACGTAGGAAATCCTTTTAGATTTATAATTAATATTTATAGTCGAATTTATCTTATGTATAACCCCATATTAAAAATTATTTACTTATTAAACTTTGATTTTAACTATTTTAACCCTTCTAAAAATAAATTAATAATAAATGTCCTAATCTCATCCAAGTGGGCCTAAATGGTCATATTTTATTCCTAAGGTTGTTTTGGGTCGAATTTAATTTTTCCAATAGAATTAGGACATGTGTTAGGGTAATAATAATATCATTTTTACCCTTAATTACCCTATTTACTTTTAACCGTGGTAAAAAAAGTAAAAAGTTACTATTCACCAAAAAATTATTTCATCTCATTGAACCACATTTTACTTACTGACATCAACCGTGTCTCTCAGATTTTTGAAATTCCACTCACAGAAGCGGTAAAATTAAGTTTTATGAAAAATTCAGTTTTTTTAACTACAACTTAGTGGTTTCACTATTCATCTAAAATTGAATGTTTTTAGAAAAATACCAAAATTTCACCCAAGGACAATTTCAATATTCCGAATCCAAAAATGAATTCCATTTTGAAAAATAAAAATTATAAAATTTCAAAAAGTGGTTATTACTATTCATAATGGCTGGTTTTAATAATATTTTAATAGCATCTCATTGTTTAGTGAAACTCTTTATTGTGTACGACCCAAGCTATCGAGGAAGGCTGCGATTGCGTGTAAAGCAAGCCAAGCTAGTGTTTTGTGTAGTGAAAGATTCCTTTGATGATTTATATAACATAAAAACAAAATATTTCACATAAAATCTTGGGTGTTACACCTTATACATTCTTAAGGGGATTTTTATATTTTTGAGGATAATAATATCACCCTAAACTAGTGAAAATTACATTTCCTGATGAAGGATGTAATAATTCTAGACATCTAGTCTTTGGTACAGGGACATAGGTAGATAATGTCTGGGTAGATATCATTCATCAAATCACCTCTCAAAAAAAATATCAAATAACTGAGGTCCTCATTAAGACATACTAGTTTCTATAAAATATTCATTAGGGACATCAAAACTAGTTACCAACCCCTCTATGCTCTACTTGTGAAGAATTATCTATTTGTTTGTATGGAGATATGTGAGGAATAATTTTTTACACTAAAGTCATCTATAATATCTCTATACATTTTGAAACATTAAAATTGGAATCATCCTTTTTAAATCTTATGTGATACTAGTGACATTCCTATATGAATCATCTTAGGAAAACATTCTGATAAAAAACTATTTTCATTTAATATACAAGTAAAATATTAAATGATGCTCCAATGAACTAAAACACCCTTGAGAATGAACTTATTTTTGTTGCAATTTAATAAGAAATATTTAATCCCAATCTCTTAGGATCCCCCTTCATTGTTTTCATTGATAACTTTATATTGAAATAATGTTTTAAAAAATAATATAACTAGGATAAATTGATTAGGTGGGTCCATATATTGAATGAAATTTATATAATAATTAAGGATAAAAATATTATTGAAATGTTTTTAGATGATCAGTTATGTATGTTAAAATTAAAGAATACTTAATCCCATATTTATATGATTAATTCATTTCCAGATGAGAACCACTATTCTATGTGTAATTTCCCATGGTATGCTGATATAGAAAACTTATTAGTTACAAGTGAAATTCAAAAATTATTAGGGGAATAAGATAAGTGGAAATTGATTTTTGATGCAAAAAATTATGTGTTTAATGATCTATACCTCTATAATTTATGTCTTGATCACATGGTTGTGTGATGTGTTACATAGGCTGAGAAAGAGGCCATTATCAAATTTTGTCAATGGGAAGGATATGGAGGTCACTTTTTAACAAAGTAAAAAATTTAAATGGTCTTAAAAAGTGGGTTATTATTGAATACCCACTCTATGGATTCCTACACATTCTGTTAATTTTTTTCTCCATGTCAATAACTAGGATCCATCACCAATTGGAATCAAATTCTCATTACTCACATTCTGGTAGATGAAATCTTTGATTTCTAGGTAATTGATATGATTGAACCCTTCCCAAAATCTAGGGGATATCTCAACATCCTCTTGGTTATTTGTTATGTCTCAAAATGGGTTTAGGTAATTCCCATCAAGACCAATGACCCTCAAGTTTTGATCCAATTCATGAAATAACACATCGTTGCTAGATTTGGAATTCTTAGGGATATCATTAGTTATCACATAATCTATTTATATAATCATCCATTTTTGAAACCCATGTTTAGTAATGGGATATCTCATAATGTTTCCACTACCTACCACCCTCAAACCAATTGTCAAGATGAGTTATAGAATAGGGAAATTATGATTTTTTTTGAGAAAAACCCTCAATACATCTAGGAAAGATTGCCCCTATAAACTCATGGATTCCATTTGGAAATTTAAATTTGTTTTGAAAACTATCCTAGTAATGTCACCATCTATGTTGGTTTGTTAGAAAACATTATATATACAATTTGAAATTGAGTATAATGTTTTTTGGATAATTAATAAAATTAACTTTGACATCTATTTAGAAATAACATATAAGTCATTAAACCATAATGAACTTGAGGAACATAGGATATAGGATTATAAAAATTTAAGGAACAATAAAGATATAGTTCATTCCTACCAACATGGTAATATAAAAGTAAAAAACATTAATCCAAAATAATCCATTATATTTTATAGATACATGCTAAATTTAAACCCATGAAAGATAAGGTATGTATAGTCAGGGACATACATAGTGAATCATGTATACCGTCACAGGGTAGTATAGATTCAGGATCGAACTTTTAGTAATCTCATTGATGTAAATGGTCATCGGCTAAAACCATTCATGAAATAATCCAATTAGAAAATAACTGAGGGTGATATAAAATAGAGAACCTATAAACCATAAAACACTTCAATGTTGAGTTAGAGACATTAAGAAAATCAATTTTTGGGAGGAAACTTGAATTCTAACTGCACTTTTACTTAGTGTTTGGTGTTCCTAAATAAATATCTATGTTTTTACTTTACTTTTTTTTATATTTAAAAAAACCTCAATGGGTTCCCATTATATTCTTATTATGTTGGTTTATAATATTTAAGGGCTACTGAGGTTATTGTATTTTCATGAAAATCACATTTATTTAAAACTTCCAAACACAATTTTCACCATTTCTATGGATTATATGAGTGACATTAATATCAAGGTATCAATTGGTTTAAACATGGTCTTATTCTTCAATATTCAATGTAATAGTTTTCCATATTATTTCCTTAAAATTTAATTTTTTGATATCCTCTTTTCTAATTCTCACCCTTATTAATTTTCCTTTCTGAAAACATAAAAGATAATTCTATAATAATTTGGGGGCGGGGATAAAGAAAAAAATTGATCAGGTTAAAGAAAATTTGTTTCTTGTGTGTCCATGGTGAAAACATTGAAGATAAAAATTTTTTGTAAGTAAATAATAAATAAATTTCAATAACCTTTCATATAGAAATGAACTTTGAAAACATTAAAAATAAATATCAAAAACATTTATCACATGAGTTTAAATTTAATGAATGTTTATGTTTATGAGAATAATTTTTTGAAAGTGCGACTGCTTGATGTGATTTTTCACTATTAACATTTTCATCATTTTACTAAAAAAAAGTTCAACAGAAATAATTTGGATTGTGGGGTATTATTTTCATTTCGTGGGGTTCATTAATTAATTGAATTGTTTTAATGATTTTTTTTAATTTTATAATGATTATTCATAAAAAACAAATAAAAAATTTAAAATAACTAAATTGTAAATAATAAATAATTAATTTTTACATATAGTAATTGACTGACCAAATGTATTGATTTCAACATTTGGGGATCATGACTCCATAGTATTCTGGCTCTAAGTTGAGAATATTTTCTATTGTAATTTAGATTTTTTTGTGGAAACTCATGATGATGCTAGTGTATGTGACCTTTAGTTGGTACCCTATAGTCTTTGAGCATGGGTGTTTTTAGAAAAATCATTCCATATGGGTTAACATGATTGAGTAAAATTTCAATTACAAAGGAAAAATTACAAAAAAAATAATCTAAATATAAAATAAAATTATTAATACTCATATTATAATTAAAATTTTATTTCTCATAGTGATTCCATTATTTCCCCTGAAGAAAAATGAACCGCCATGTTTATAATGATGTACAACACATCATTATGCATAATTGAAGTTGGATGAAGTGTGATAATAGATTTGAACAATGGAAAAAAAATTGTCTTGGGATATTATTTTGGAACTATCTTGTTCTAAATTACTTTTTCATGTTTCATTATTTTTTTGTATGAGGTATTTGAGTGAGAATTGTATATTAAAATGTTTTCAAAATGAGAATTAAATTTTTATGTTTTTGAGATATTTTTTTCTTGATACCGACAAAACTCAAGTTGGGGGTGGGGTGATTATCCATTGAAACTGGATAATATAAATTTTTTATATTATTATTTTCATGTTCTTAATTATTCATAAATACCAGTTTTAGTGCATTTTACAAATTGATCTTCTTTTTACATCATGTTTGTAATTAATGCTCAAATACACTATTAATATGTACATTTTCAACACCTTTTCAAACACCCACTAGAATTTTATTTGAATTTAATATTTCAATGGTATTTAATTTATGATTTAGGTAATATTTCATACTTTTTTAACACAAGGATGTTTACATAGGAAGAACACCATTTTGGACATTACATTTAGAAAATTCTAGGAGAAATAAGCTGGAAAACAATGCCCTAAAACACATTTATCAGACATGTTACTAGACCAATGATGTTATAATTTATATGATGAATAGAATAAATAATAGGTAAAATTTAAACCAAGTTTTTTTTGATATAAGTTGAAAGTTTAATGGGAAATCCGTGTTGAACACTTGGATGACCAAATTCTAGGCTTGATTGGCTGGTCAAGAATGACAATCCCCCATTCTGAGGATTTCATAGAGATTAAAACTCAAAATGGGATAAGATTTTGGAATATATTCTAATACATCTTGGGATTAAATTTATTATTCTATGGAGCACCCAAATTTGTCCATATATAAAATAATTTTGGACCCTCTATTGGGAGGATGAATGCTAGCCCCAAATTTTGGTAAATGTTAGAAATGTCCACTTTCCCTTATCTTTCCACCAAACCATGAATAACTTAATTAACTACGATAACTTGTATATTTATATGGTATAAACGAGTACTTTAAAATTACTATTTATGGTAGTGGTGGTGGTGGACTATGAAGGAATGTTTTATGCTATTCTATTTCAATGTTATGCTTTTTTTTGCATTTGTAATGCTTGATACTCTCATGTATGTTGTTTTAATTATATCTAATTTATTAATAAAATTTATTTATATTATATTATTGAGTTCTTATATATATCACTTTGATGTTTTTTCTCATGGTGTGAATTTTTTCACACAAATATTTGTGAAATTATACACACAATGGTGATGTCATTATTATTTCATTATTTTTTACATCTTCAATTCATCCCTTATAAGTCCACTTTAATATTCCATTGCTAGTATCACAAAATTATAGGGATAAAAAACTAATTTTTTAATCCATGTAGGTTTCAATGGTCTCTATTGGATATTATTTATCATTCTAATTTTTAATAATAAATTATTGTAATAAATATTTTTATTCAATGACTTACCTTCTCCTTTGAACTCACCAATTTATAAATTACACATTCTGCATACTAGAATGATCCTCAACCATGAAGTTCTCAAGAAAATAATCCTCTAGTTTTATTTGTTATTAAAAATGGGATATTGAAATCACTAAATTAGCGATTTATTTGGGAAGTTATCATTTATTTTAATGAATCACTCTTGAATTAAACACATTGAAACAAGTCCACCCCCTTTTTAAAACCTAGGATTGAGACATTCTCATAAATTAAATCCACATTGGTTTCTTTATGTTCATTTCACCCATCTTTAATCAAATTTTTTTTACACTTTATAAAAAACGTATCTCTCTATAAAATAGTCCTATATTAGGTTTATTCATAGGTCTCTATGGATTTTACAAGCCCAGTAGTGCTATTACCTACCTCTTAATCCAATTAATGTATTTGGATGTGTCCACCTATGTAAATTATCACTGATATTCCTTAATCTCAATTGATGTAAGAATTCAATAATATTAAAAAATTAACACGTTATTCTAGTTGTCAATTTCATTATTCTGAAACCATCTATATCGCAAGCATTGACTAATAAAACAAGATCTTTTTCTTTGAACAACACTTTGTCCATTTTTTCATGTAATATATTTTCGTTAATAACAAAATTATTTTAAGGTTTTATCTTATATATTCTGTCCATGGACATGATCAAATCAATCCTTGTAACTTCCCAATATTTTGTAATATTGTTTTTTATATAAATTAATTTTATCAATGATTTCTTATTTGACATGCAACACTAAACTAAAATAAGGAAAGGTATGTTTCATGAATGTTATTAAGAAAACTATATAAACAATAAATACACCTCCTAAATTTTTTTATTAATAATCCAATTTTTATTTACTTTTAGAGGACAAAAGATAAATGATATTTAATAGTAAAATGAATTTTTATTTCTCAATTTTTTTTATATTTCATGAGAATAATTAAAATAATCAGTACTAAATGACAATATATAATATTAATGTATTTAACCTAATATATTAGTATTATATAAATTATAAATTGACATGAAATAATAATAATCACACATAACTTTAAGAACATCATTTTCCAATAAAATATGTTTTAATTATATTTTGTATTTTCATTTGAAAGATAAATTTAAAAAAATTAGAATCTGAATTAGATAAAACTAAATTCTTTTTTTATTTAAAATGCTAAAATTATATTATCATGAATTTTTGATATTATCTAAATTGTTTAGGTGAATAGTACAATATACCAATACAACAACTTTTATGTCATTAATAGTAAATGAGTATAAAATAGAAATTTATGAAACTTTTTTATTATAAAGATATTTTTTTTAATTGAATTTTTTATTTATTTTTAAATAACATTTATTTTATATTTTAAAGTTGAAGTTATATTTTTTTCATAAATGTTTTAATACATTATATATTTATTTTATTAAATTTTTTTTTATCATTGTTAGAAATTGAATAAGAAGAATGTGACTTTAGATTTAGAATCAATGGGTTGAAATCATATAATAAGGAAATATTCAATTTTAGTAATAATGGTTATGTTACCTTTGGTAAAAAACAATCACCATGGTAAAAATATAAATGGAAAAAGTAATAATTCAATGAGTAAAGGGTGCTGAAAATGATAAAAACAAGTTTCTAGTTGATTAGTTGAGTTATATCAACCTTATTCCACCAGAAAATCAATTAATTTCTTTGTTTGGATACACATGAAATGTTTAACATATTCCCCATATATATTAATTTGAAAAATTTACAAAATATATATTCTCCCAACTTATTAAAGGGACATCTCACCACTGCTTCAATACATAGTAAAAATTTGTTTTCCAATGGAAACTATTTTCTATTTCCTCCCATAACATCCTATTTCACTCTAATATGATTTTAGTCAAAAAAAATTAAACTTATACCTCTCTTTATAATGAATCCTATAAGAGAATCCTGACGTTCTCAATAAGGCTCAAGAACATTCCACTAAGCAGGAATAAATGAAAGGTATTTTCTTTAATAAACACATTCCATGATTCAAAATCAGTCCAAATCAGCTGTAAACCTTAAATATTAAATTATACTTTACTATGATGATTCTATGTCATATTTCAATATTCTATTTTGTATAAATCATGTTTCACACTGAAATTTTCATCAATTGTGATTCTATTTTATAAAAGTATGTTAATTTTTGAAATAATTCAAATATATTTTAATGGAATTTTTCTCTATATACATATTTTTTACTTTCCACTAAATTTATAATTTCTATAGTGGAAACTAATCCTATATTTATCCATAGTTATCAATATATTTCCCGTTATTCATCTTTAAAAAAGGTTTCATTATACTTCTTACTATGTATGTTTTTAATAAAAGGATTTTTATATATTTAAAAGGGTTTTCATTACCATGATCATAAATTTGCCTCAATCACTTTTTTGTATTTTCAAATGAATCTTTTAAAGGGTAAGTGTGAAACATAACAAATTAATCCAAATAAAACCATAAAATAAGTCATCCTTGATTATTACTATAATTAAATTCCCCTCCCCAACGTCTACACTGATATGTCAAGCATTCACCTTCGCATAGCCACTCAGAAAGATATCCTGTGCAGGGTTGAACATGCCTAGAACCTATGGAAGAATCCATACCCTCTGATTCTTCCAAATCTATAAATCTATGCTCTGGTTAGTGCCTCCTGCTCTAAATCCTCGTATAGAGCTACTCATGGTAGTGAGTCTTGAAGCTTCCATAAAAAATTCAAAAAATGACCAACTTACAACATAAAATTTGGATCCATGTCTTCATAACATAACCCACTTCATGAAATCAAAAAAATTCAAAACACAATGACTACCATGCTGCAACACATTCAGATTTAAAAACACCAACCCACCACATCAGGAAACATCACCATCAAACTACCTCATACATCACCACCATCAAACTGCCTCATATATTAGTCTCTTATAGTTCGAATCTTTACCTATGTTTTATTTTTCTATCAAGGAAAATTTGTTGGAAATTTGTTTGATGTTATGTTTTATGATATTTTTTCACTATGTTGAAAAATGGTTTTTGGAATGTGATATGAAAATCACATCTTTTTAAGGAATTATAACAACTCATTCTTTGAAAAATTATTTTTAGTGTCTTATGTTCTATCTTATATAATTATTCTACAATTAAGTAATGGTTTATAAACAACACAATATATATAATTTTTAAATAATCTATTTAGACGGTCATATTTTTTGTAACAAATGGTTATGTTTTTTATACCATTTATAAAAGTTATAAAAATGATTTTATTTACATGGGTTATTTATACTAATATAAATGATTTGAATTTAAGTGGAACTAATATAAATATACTATAATAGGTGGGGTATTATATAACCCTCTAATTCATTAGTTATGATTTTATATCTTATGAGTTAACAATGAGAATCATGTAAGTAATTCTTACTCCACTATGGGAGTCAGGTAGGGATGCTTGCTTCAATATGTTTTGGGAATTATGTGTTGATGACTTCTACAAATTGATATGCTTACCTAATTTTTGTTTGAGACACATATATTTCCAAATATAAGGTATCTTATTAATATATGTAAAAAATTTATAATATTATATATTCTAAAGATACTTAACATTATTAAGATATTACATCAAGTTATGTTTGATTTATGCTATATTTTTATATCCCTTATTTTGATGAACTTTTTTTCCCTTATGTTTATATTCCATGATCCTTATTTCTTAATCACATTTATTATTTTCACCTATGATCCAATTCTATTTTTATATGATGTTCTTAATTTCTTATGTTGTTCAATATGTTTATGATGTAATAGTTAAGAATTGTTGATATGTTTTATTTAATGAGAATTAAAGCTAAAAAATTTATTATATTTCCATTCCCTAGGTTATTAAGATGATTATGTAATATGATATTTATGTAATAGTGTTTATAGGAGAATAATTATGGTGGTAAGTTTATAAGGTTTCTATAATATGAAGTTTAAGTAGCTAGTATCAAATATAATAATACTTTAGGTCCTTAGGTTGTGAGACTATTTGTGAGATGTTTTATCTAAAATATGTAATCAATAAAATATTTATGTATGTTTAAGTAGTGTTTTAATAGTTAGTATTTGACTAGGGTTTAGTTTTTTTTATATTAGTTTATTGAAATTTTATGAAAACCATAGGGAAAAGTCTAATGGGTGAGTCAATTTATATGATAACATCATGATGATTTTAGTAAAGTTGATATGGTGTGATTCTACTAAAAATTACATCATTCTATGGATATTATAAGTGGATTTAGGATCTGGTATAAATTAACCCATGTGGAATAACCCTAAACAGGGGGTATTGTGTATTAACTTTTTTTTTCAGCATGTGTAATCATATTATCATAACAAAAAATAATAAAGGATTTGAGTATGATGTTAACTATTTTGGTTATAGAAAATAATAAAAAAGTTATATTGGATAAACAAATTTATTTCTAGATGTTTTTATGTTAGTGCATTCACATTCTTTATGAGTTATTTATTTTAAGATCATATTTTTGTCCTGAGTTCATTTACTAATTTATTTCCCAAAAAATTCTTTTATTTTATGTATTAGTTGGAAAAATAAGGAACCATGATTATAAAACATTCGATGGAAAATGAAAAAATTATCTGAATGAACTTCCAAATAGGATGGGAGCCAGGACTTCATAGAAATTACCACCAAACTTTCAGAATTTATGAATAATAATGAAAATTGATTTGAGATCCCAATATCTATAAGGAAGGAGTAGTGTCATATCGAGTCTTTTATGAATCAATGTTCACCCCCATTCAATGGCTTTCCTAATCCACTTATTTTTTTAATAATGGATCAATGTGATGGAAATTTTTTTTTGGCATGCCATATTTATTATGTAAAAAATGTTCTATAAAATAAATTCATGTTTCTTGATGTGCTTTTTTAATTTGTTTAATAATAATTGTTAGTAAAAAATAAATTTTAAGTGAGTATGAAAAAATATTACTTCACACATTATCACATTGTATTGAAACAATTATCACAGATATAGTAGTAAAGTAAATTTACCCATGAACAATTCACTACTAACTAAAAAAACAAACCAGTCACTCAGCTAACCAATTTATTTCATCAATAATTCTCATATTTCAATATACCACTGACTACTATAATTAAAAAATGAAATGTTTCACATTAAGATAATTTAAAACTATTTGAAATTTAAAACACTCCATACATAATGTATAACCTTCTTTATTTAACATTTTTTGACCATATTCTTGTAAATAGTATAGAAACAAAATGATAATGATATCGACATAAAGAGTTCTAACAAAATCATATAAATCAATGAAACCAAATCATCATAAATAGTTATTATAGCTAACTAATACTTTTACACATATTATTAAATTATTTTTAAATATAAATGTCCATTAATACGACACAAGGATTGTTATACCTAGTGTCTTTGGGAGACTAGAATCATAATACATCAAATGAAACTAAAACATGGATTCATTATTTTATTCACCATATTGAGTTTCTAATATCTATTTGAGAACCTAAATATGCATAGGTAAAATTGAGAAATACATAAAATAAATTGGTGTGGTAAAAATCCTAGTAAGGGGATAAACCTATTATGGAAAGATAACTTGTGAGTCAAAAGAAAAACATTATATCATAAAATATAAGTCTCATGAGTTACTAATTGGAATATCAGTATAAATAAAACAGAATTATAAGATAATGTAATTGTAGTAAATGTAGCATCAACACAAAAGATGGAATAAATGTGAATCAAAGATAACGGCCAAGACAATATCACATGGTGGAAAAAGTCCCGTAACAATTTAGGTTTACTCCCTAATCCCATACATGAAACCTCATAGGTATGGAACATTAAATAATGAATTTTAGTTCTATCTAGGCACACTCAACATAAAATGATCATTATCTATGTGTTCCACATAATGTAAATCCATCATAAAAAAACATAATAATTACCCATAGAAATAAAAAGGGATTCATAATCATGATTCATGTCATATTCTAAGGAAATTTGATAATAAATACATTTTAGAAATGGTCATAAAGAAAGTGTTACCTTATCAAAAGAAGAGAAAATAAATTATACATATATGTGGGAGGAATATATACATAATTTACAAAAAATCCATAGCATCAAAGGTTATTGTCATCGATTAAAATACAAAATTATTGATGAAAATAGACTTTTCACTTTTAATAATATTAATTACTTTTTTCTTAGAAAGAAAGTGATGTTAAAAGATTAATTTAAACATCTCTCGAAGAAAATATCCTTTATATTTGGATAGACTTATTTAAAATAATTTTTTTCTCAAACATAAAATTTTTTTTAAAATAAAATTTGAAACATATAAAGAATATTTTAAACATTGAGTTTTCAGGATGCTAGAAGAGTTTTTTTCAAGCTGAATACATTAAAAAATAATAATGATTCCTTTGATTTTTTATTAGAAATTTTAAATAGCAACTTGTTCAGAAAAACAATGTAATTTTACATTTATGTATTTTTAGAATACAATTATTGGTAAAACTTATTTTAAATAATGATATTAAAATATTTTTGAAAACATGGATTTGGAAGAAGAAATATTTTGGACCAAATAGAGAAATGAAGTCATATTTTCTTAAAAACACTTTTTTTAATATTTTTAATTTCTAAAGAGAGAAAAATAAAAAAATTACATATAAAATTTATCAATACAAATAAGAGAATAAATTGAAATTGGTTTATTATAAAAATATTAAATAATTTCCTTTAATGGAAATTGAAGCATAAACAATTCTAATTAAAATGAGATTGAAATATAAACCCTTACCACTTTGGAAACATTGGAATCATAACATCCAATGAATTATGTAGGTGAATTTTAACTTAAAATATAATTATGTAGGAAGTATTCATGATATATTATGTAAATGTGCATTTTATACACAATTCAAATGTAATTACGTGTAGAAAAGAACATGTGTCTCCAGGAAGAATGTTTTAGATGAAACCCATACAAATATGGCATCATTGAGGTGAGAGTTAATAAATATGGTGATTATACATAAAAAATTTATATCCAAACAATTAAAATTATAAATATAAAAAATATCAATCTTAATTCATTTTTCGCATACTTTTAGAATAACATAATCACTAAAGTAGTTGTGTTACCTAATGAATGGAAATTATTTTAAGAAACCCATTACCTCAAGATTCACCTTAGTTGTGAACTCTTTAATCATATCTATAGAGGTTTTATACATGTTATTAACTTATAAAATTATATTGTTTTTTATAATAACATATATGGTTATTTTTATAACATCTTATTACCTGTCCATTAAAACTATTTTACTATTACTATTGTTTCATGTTCTAATTGTTTTATTTTCTCACCCAAATTTCATCTTTAATGTTTTGGATATTGATTATAGTTTAGAGTTACATAATATCTATAATTATATAAATCTGATAAATATCATTTTTTCCTTATATATATGTTTGGATTCATTAATTAATTTTTTACATGGGGAATGAATCACATCGCTTTGGGGATACGGTAGACCGTACATACACACGAACAATGTTATCATTTCTTTAATGGGTGAAAGGTTAAGGAAGTGGATTTTATATTAATTTAAAAAAAAGGATATCATGTCATATTTATGACATATATTAATTAAATTTATTCTTCCTTACTTTCCATGAAAAGTGTTAGTGACAAACAAATCACATCCCTTCTTGAGGTGGTAGTCCGCCGTACATATGAATGAAATTATAATTTATTAAATGGATGATAAGGTAAAAAATTATATGATATTTTTTATAAAATGATTAATATCATATTATATGTAGGTATATGTATAAAATTATTCCTTATTACCTTTCATGTAATGCGTAAGTGAAAAAGTGAATTACACTACTTTGTGAGACGGTAGTCCGCCATACACACGAACGAGATTATAAAATTCTATATGGAATAGAAATTAATTAAGTATATATGGTATTATAATTAAATAAGTATAAATATATGATAAATATAATATATAAAAATTTTATACATAATTATATATATCTATGAGAAGTTGTGATGTAAAAATAATTATTTTAGTTTTCAAGGTGATAATCTACCACACCCATAATCAACGATTTCATTTCACATTTGAGGGTGGAGGATATGTTTGTAGTTCATTACCATTACATAAAAATACCTAAGTAGATGTAATATAATGAGTATATTATATCATCATATTTTAATATTATTTTAATGAGTTTGAATAAAAATTAAAAAAACGGTTGGTTAATGACATCACCTCTTCATGAGACAATTTCTATAGGTTTCAAAAAAATATTTTCTAGGTTGGATTTATGATCCAAAAACGGTTATAGGATTTTGGGAGGGAATTAATACAATTATTTAATTAGTTATTAGACAAAAAATGGGTTTTTAAATTGTAAATAAGAGAGGATAGGAAGTGGCCTTTTATATAGGGGAGGACACACTTGTAATTTTTATAAACAAAAAATTCCATCCACATTTTTCTAATAGAAATGAAAAAATAGACAATTTAAAAACTTAAGAATATATATGGTTTGAATATGACTGTAAAATTAGACAAGTTTAGGTTCATTTTGAAACATTATTTATATAATTTAACCCCTGGTAAAGTTGTTTTTACCTTAACATAAGTAAATAATTTTTACTATTTTCAGCACACATTACTGTAAAAAACTATGTTTCGATTATTAGATAATATAAAAAATTATGACTCAAAATATAGAATCCATTTTTACAAATTAAACTCACATAGGTGGAAAATTTTAATTTTAAATTTAAACTATAGAATTTTCAAAAAAAAAAATTATTTTTCTAATAAAAAACATTAATTTTTTTTTAAAAAAATTATTTTTGAATTAATAATGAAGTTGATTAAAATTAAATAAATTAATATAATTTGAATAAAATTTAACTAATTTTAGGTTAAACCAAATTTAACATATAATTTACTTTTGTAACTAATTTAAATAAAAATTATTATTTTTTACTATTCATAAAAAATAAATTTTTTTATAAAATTACCAAAAATTAAACCAAAGATAATTATGAAATATACATTAAAAAATTATGCTAATTTTTTTAAAATAATGATTCTAAAAATGGTAAAATAATAATTTTAAATTATGTTCCCAAAGCATGTCTAATTTTCCTTTCAGAAAAATTCATTTTTTCTGAAAAAAATTATTTCTCTTTCAAATGGTTATTATTTTATTTATAAACAATTTATCTTTATTGAATTAATTTTGTAAATGTGAAAAACATATTTTTTTATAATTTATTTATTACTATTGATACCTACCAATTGAACTTCTTGGTGGTAATTATCAAGTTAAGTAATAATAATTTAATAGGTGTCACATTTTATTTAAACCCGGTGTTGCGTGAATCAAAATATATTCAAGTGATTTAATTTATTTAAATAAAATACATTTTAAACTATTTCGGTGTTATATTCTCGTCTAATCCTTGTGTTATGTTTCATATATTGTATACAACATGATTTTACTCTTTTAAAATATCTGGTTTTTTGCATTCTAACCCGTAAATAAATTTTACCTTCACAATTTAATATTGATCTTGGTAATCACGGGTCTGAAATTTGAAAAATAGACTTTATTGGAATTCCAAATCATAATAAGGGTTTATAAAAATTCCTCTTTATAACATAGAAATTGATTTATTACGGTCATCCAAAATAACACATTATTAGGTTTTTATGTAGGAGAACATTGGTGTTATGTGAAGGTGTGGACATGGAAGGAAAGCGTAAATAAATATGGAGAGTGGTGAATATCATTAATAAAATAATAGTGAATGATCAAGGGAATTTTAAGGACATAAAAACCATAAATCTATTATTAGTTAAAATAGCATTGATTCATCGCATTTTAAGGTAATTGGGAAACTGATTTTTTATAATACTTTTAATAGATTTAAGGGATTGTTCTTCTATCAAGACATAGAACAACAAAAAAATATAATTACATGATATATTTTTATTTCATCAGAAATTTTTCATCCCATCATTTTGTTTTGATCAATCCCCATTTTAACTCTTACTATCACAAAATGAATATCCAACATGAATATTTTTTTTTTATTAATAAACTAAAATAAACTTTTAATATGTCATAATATCAATAAAAGTGTAACACGTTATTCAAGAAATATTTATTAAAACCATAATTCAAAGAAAAAGTTAAGATAATATTCAAAATTAATATGAATATATTAATATCTAATATTCAATAATTAAACCAAAGGATTAACATAGATCATTCCTTAAAAAAATAACCATATATCCCAAATAACCTCAATAACCTCAACATGAAATAAGGGATTTACCTCAATGTTTATCTCATACCCTTTCAACCCACACCTCCAAAAAAATAATTTAATTCTTCCCCAATAATCCTTTATGTTAAACCAAAATGTTATATATAATTCACCCCAATAAATAATCTCTTGAAATATCATTATTCACCCTAATATCAAATAAATGGATCCTATAATATTTTCCCTAAAATTAATGTAATATATAACCTTAAAACCATATAAGAAAAAACAATGTTATACTAATAAGTACATCACATTGGTAAGTGGTAGGTGATTCACCATTATCATCCTTCAATTGTGTGTTTAATCCTCATGGACATTTCGAATGCAATGGGTTGTCACTCGATTAGAGAGATTCGTTTTTTTCTAAAACTATATTAATATAATTCATAAAATGTTCCCAAAAATATTATGAACATTATGAAAATAACATTAATTATCAAATAACCCTTTAACCTCTCAATATTTCTATATATATTATTCTTTTTCAAAAAATATCCCCTCACTATTAAATCACTTTTCCATGTTATTATTACCATTAAAAGAATTATTTCAAATACTTAATTCAAAAATTATATAGAGAAATGATTATATTTTTATATATTTAATGATTCATATAATTTATGAATACCAAAATATAAATATTTCAGTATTTACACTTCAATATTAAAATATTAATTGGGATTCACCATCTTATTATTTAACACCTCCTTACTTTTATATGTCATTTATAGTTTATCATAATCAACAAAAAACCTTTACTCACTAAAACTTCTTGATAATCTTCTTGAGTTTTCACCATCGGACATCAATTTTTATAATGGAATTTTTTCACATATTTAAACCATTGATTATTCCTTAGGGAAAACATTTATTTGATCCATTATCTTAACTAAAATTTTCATATTTTTCATGTAAATTAATTACTTTATTCCCTTCCAGTTCACACATGAAAAATATTCTCATTCCTTTGATACATTACCTTGATTGATTCTTTCCAAATTCTCAGAATATGGTCTCTACCACCTGAAATCTTAGAGAGATGTATCATTATATTATTTGGTGAGTCCATGAGTTGGTTAAAGATTATAATTTTAATCATATATCCTGAAAACTGATTAAAAATGATCACAATATCCATTACTATATTCATCATCCCATTTTGTTTCTCATCAACAAATTTTATATCACATTCAATGTTAATTGAGTATTTTCTGGTTCCTTTCATTAACCAAAACCGTAAATCATAGTGTGAGAAACAATAATAGGAAACAATAAAATCCTGAAAAAATATATATAATATATCTAAATCATGAAACCTTAATTTCAATCAAAGACCAATTTTTATTGATGTAGGTTATTCATGATCATCATTTATTCAAACCCTTCATGATGGTTCATAAATAATTTGTGAAATTCCAAAGACCATCCACCGGGAGTGTCAAACTTGGTGAACAGTAAGACTTATTATATTGCACCAGGTAATACTCAAGTGAAGACAGAAACACATTTTTTAGAGTTATTACCCATAGGTACATCTGTTCCAGAATCAAATACACATATATTATACATACAGGGATGTAATTTCTCAGAAACCACTCACTTTATACTTCAAAAACATTCCATCATATTTTTTATAACATATTTTAATTATTAGACTTATCTCTATGACTCTCATTAATGTTTTCTCATCCTAGTATAAAATATTAACTAAAGTATTCCTATGATACCAACTATATCCAACTAGTACTTTTAAACATATTATTACATTATTTTATAAAATAAATATATATTAATACAACAGAAGGATCATGATTCCTAATATATTTAGAAGACTGTGATCATGATATATCAAAGGAAATTAAAACATGGTTGATTTATTCTATTATACATATTTATCTCCTAATATCCATTTTATCTCCTAAATCTGTAAAAGATAACCTAGGGAATTCATGAAATAAATGGTTGAGATAAAAAGATAAATAAGTGTATAAATATTTTTTAGAAACATAACATGTAAGATAAAGGTATAACATGATATCATAAGAGAGAAGGATCATTATTAATTTCATGGAACAACTTCATAATGAAAATTGTATCATAAGATCATGGAATCAATGGAAATGTGGTAGAAACATAAAACATGATATAAAAATGAGTCAAGCCAAACTACTATGAAAATATCACATGTTTGAAAATGCTTGAAAATATATTAGGTTTACTATAAAATATCAAAAATGACATCTCATGAGAATAAAAAAATTACTCAATGCACTGTAACATTATCTAGGTTCACCCATCATAACATGTACATTATATATGTGTTCCACATAAAGTAAATCAATCATAAGTCATAAAATAAAATTACCCATGGAAACTAAATAAGTAACATAATCTATCCACATATCATATTCCATGGAAATTTTAAAATAATTCATTTGATAAATGATCATAAGGAATGTATTAACAAATCAAAATAAGAGAGAATAAACTAGGTATATATGTAATAGATATATATACATAATATAGTAACAATCCATAATATCAAAGGATTCTGTTGTTGATGAAAATATTATTAAATAATCATTCTTGAGGAAAATTACCTTTTCAATTTGAGTAATATCATAGAATATAATCTTATATGTATAATTATTTGGAAAGATCAATTTGAATTTTATTTAGTGGAAAATAACATTTCCATTTTAAAAACACTTATTGAAATTATAAAACGTTCTCAAAAAATAAAGAAAAGATTTTTTTAAGAAATAAAATATGAAAATTAAAAAGGAATATCCAAAACATTTAATGGTGATGCTGGTGGAATAGTTCTATTCATGGAAAATATGTTAAATCAAAAATATTCATTACACATTTTTGTAAGAAAATTAAAAAATTACCATATTTAGATAAAAAAATGATGATTACTATAATTTTGTTTTTGTAAAAAAAATAATGGTAAAATTGAATATAAATAATAATTGTAATTTTTTTGGAAAACATTTTTTGAAATCATGAATTTAGAAGAAGTGTTATTTTTGGTCGAAGAGATAAATGAATTTAGATTTTATTAAAAATATTTTCTGAATCATTTTAAGTATCAAATATAGGAAAATAGAAATATTACTTGAAAATTTAATGAATAACCATAGGGGTAAAAAATGAAAGGGTTTTATGATAAAATTATCAAATAACTTCTTTAAATGGATATTCAAGTATAAGCAATCATGATTTAAATGAGATTGAAACCAAAACCCTTATTGCTTTTGTAACTTTTGATTCATATCATCCCATGAATAAGGTAGACATGTTACAACCTAAAATATCATGATGTATGAAGAATTAATGATATAGTATGTTAAGGGGAATTATATGAACCATTTAAAATAAATTAAATGCATAAATGAATATGTGTCTCAATGAAGGAAGTTTGAGATGAAATCCTTAAAAAGTTCATATCATTGAGGTGAGAGATAATAAATGGGGTTATTATCTGTATAAAATATAGATACACGAAAACAAAAGTTTTAATAAAACATAAAGTACTGAAAAATCATTTCACACAAAAGTTTATAATAATATAATCAATAAAGTGGTTTTATAACCTAATGAATGGAAATTGAGATAAGAAACTCATTACCCAGAGCTACCCATTAGTTGAGTGCTGATTAACCTCATGTATAATAGTATTACAAATTTTATTAACTTATAACAGAATCATATTATTATAAATAATATCATATATTATCAATTTATTACATTTTATTACCCACTCATTAATTATCATTCACTATCATTGTTGTTTTATGTGTTAAATGCCTTGTTTTATATAGTATGTTTCATCAGGAATGTTTGGAATAATTAACATAGGATATAGTTAAATCACATAATTAATGAAAATAAAATTATAAATATTACTTTTTTTCAAATATATACATCTTTATAATCATTATTGAATTATGAACATGGAGAATGAGTCATATCGCTTCATTGAGACGATAGGACATATATACGCACAATCGTGGTTATCATTTCCTTAACGATTGAAAGTGTAAAGAAATTCATTTAATATTAATTTTAAATAATTAACATCATATCATATATATCACATATATTCATTAAATATATCTTATTTTACCTTCCATGTAAATCATTAGTGAAAAATGAATCACATCGCTTCAAGAGGCGATTGTCTGCCATACACACAAATGACGTTTTCATTTCTTCAGTGGGTGATAAGGTAAGAAATAATATTATATATTAATTTTACATAATAATAATTATTTCATTAATATAATATTTACACATAAAATTCATCCTTTTTACCTTCCAAGTAAATAGTAAGAGAAAAATGAATTACATCGCTTTGTGAAGTTGTAGTCTGACAAACCCACAAAATAAGTTATCACATTATATAAGGAATACAATTAAGAAGTTTTATATGATATTATAATTCAGAAAATTATAGTTATATCATAAAAATAATATATAAGTTTTAGAGATATCATTATATCTAGAAGTGAGAAAGGGGTGATGGAAAACACTATATGTCCGTTTGTGAGGCAGTAGTCACCGTACACATGATCAACTATTTCTTTTGCCATTTAAGGGTGGAGGAGATGATTGTTGGTTATTGAATTTTAATAAAAAAAGAGATATATATGGAATATAATTATGTTGTTATATCAACATATCTTAATAATATTTTAAGGAAGCAGAAGAAGAAATAATATAAAACACTCAGTTAAGGACATTTTATATTCTTCAGAAAAATTCTTTATGATTGAATAAAAGGATTTTATGGGTAGGATTTATGATAAAAAAGGATTATATGACAAAGTTATGTAAATAAGTAAGTGATTTGGGTATTTTTTTGATTGAAAAGTGGATTTTGGATGTGTGAATAGGAGAAGATATTGAGTGGACTTTTTTTGGTGGGGGAGATGACACATTAGGAATTTTTAAGAGAAATAATCCCACCCATGTTATTATCTTGAATAATGTAAAATAATGGACCACATTTGAAAATTATAATATATATGGTGGAAATATTACTATAAAATATGAATTATACATGTTTTGAGTCATTTGGAACCCTTATCTTTTTAGTCTATTTACCCAGTAAATATGTTTTTACGTTAACCACAGTAAATAATTTTTACTGTTATCACTATAAATTATGGTATAAAATTTATCATATTTCCCCCATTTTATTAGGCTTCTGAGGTCCACTGATTCAATTCTTCAAACAAATCAACCTATTTACTATTTATAAATTAGTAGGTCACCCCTATAAAATGGACTCTATTACTCAAGATTTCACAAGACCATCAGTTTTCTTGTGTTTGGGTTTAGGTTGACCTTATACAACACTAACCTTTAGTTACATGGACCCGGAATGATGATGCTGTTTTTTTTATAAGAAGTGGTCTTTGAATATTTATCTTGATAGTTCTCTAATTACCTACATCTAGGACACTGCCATTGAAATCGTGGCTTTGGGAATGAACCCATAAGCAACCGTCACAATAGTAAATCTTTACCAAGTAAATGGAAATATGATTGGATTGATAAAGATAGATAAATTCCTAACAAACAAAGATAACCATCTAATGATAATATTCTAGTAATTTCTTTATTCACACCAGATTCCTACCTACCAAATCTTTTGTGCACTCAAGTTGATGTTTTCTCTGGGTTTGTGGATGTAGTCAATAATGATAAACCTATTATAGAAACTTTAGGAGATGTTCTAACAAATCAAAAGGTGGAATAAGAGACTCAATATATTATTGGTGATTCTAATAATGATTATCATGATCAATTATATCAAATTGATGATTAATATATATACTGAAGAGACAAAAACGGTAAGATACCTCTAATTGATTCTGAAAGATTTATCACTCCCCATAATCAAAAGACACCAAAGCAAATTGATTATTCTAAGTTGGAGAGAACCATTGTCACTAGATCCACGAGGATTCGATTGGAGAAGTAAAAAATCCCTCCACATATCATAGTTAATTAAAATCCCTATACATCTACATAATATTATGAAGAGGGTTCCACCATATCCTCAGATGAAGAGGAATCCTCCTCAGATTAAGAGGTTCAATAGGATAACATTAAACATAAAAATTGCACTCATGTTATTAAGGAAGGACAAAAGGAGGTCATATACCCATGGATTGAGAAACAATAAAGGTTGTATTCTAAAATATATCATAATAAGGAGATAATTGTTGAATATTATCTATGTATTAGAGAATATATGTTTGATAGAGTTGAATTTTAGCTTGAATGAAATAATGATTTTGATTATCTTCATCTTCAGTGGGAATAACTCTCTTATAGGAATGGTTTTTGAGTCTAATTTGTTTTCTACATTGATTGATTACCATAACATGAACTCAGGATAATGGGATAATATGGATGAGTGTTTATCTTTTCAATGTTATTGGTTTTTATTGCTATGGTTTCTCCTCATTCGGGACTGATATTCTACTTATCTGTGGGGGTGCTTAATGAGAAATTGTGATTTTGAAAAGCATCTAATAAGATAAAGAGGGACACTATATATTAGTGTGGGTTTCATAAAATATATGAAGCCTTATTTTTTTGGACATCAATGTGAAATAGGTAGGAGGATATTGGGTAGGGATTCCAATCACGGGTTGTTCTTTTCCACTTTAGCACTGCCAATGTAGATTTTTGGAGATCAGTGATCTTATGATGATGAGAAATACTTGAGGTGAAGGTGATGGTAGTGGATATTGTACATATTTGGATAATAATTTATCATGTTTTTTTAATTCTACAATGAAGTAATGTACCAAGTTAGCATCGTGATCTTTGTTGTTTATGGATGATTGGAGGCCTTAGCGATGCATTTTATACCCATGGGCAATGTGCAGAAGTTTTGCAGGATTAATGAGTGATTAACATTGTACTGACGAGACACTTGATCATATGATGGACGTGGATTTGTGATACCACATGAGTTGGATTGATTAATTTTCGTTTCTACATGTTGTTTTTAGTGGAGACCTAGGCATTGGAGGATAATTCATTAGTGAGTCTTGAATGTATTCTTGTTGTGCTCTCCCAGAGAATTACAAGGAGGGTTTAGAGTCATTATTTTTCACATTATTTATTTTAATTTTTTCTCTTGCAGGTGCGAGCTCATTGTACCTTGTGTAATCACTTGACTTTTATATTTTTCCTAATAAATTTTGGTGATCATGAGTTCTACTCATGATATGAGCCTTTTTGAGTATGGTATAAAATTAACCTAACCATATTAGATAATTTCAATTATGATGATTCCAAATATTTAATAAATTATTCAAAATTAATCTCACATATTTTGTAAAATTTAATTTAAAATTAAACATATAGATGTCCAATTTTTTTTAATGAGAATAATTCTAACGTTCAAAATTTGGTGTATCATAATTCAGTATTAATTTTAATAAAATGACATAATTAGTTAAATTTTAATTAAATTAATCTAATTTTGCTTTAAAACCAATTTAAAATATAATTTACCTTTTTAAATAATTTAACTTAAAAGGAAACATTTAATAAAAAGAATTATTTTTCACTAATAATTGAAATAATATTTTCATAAAATTATCTAAAATTCACAAAGTGATAATTTTGAATTTTAGATTTCAAAAATGACGTATATTTTGTAAAATAAAATTTTAAAAGAGGTAAAATTAATTTTAATTTATGTGCATGAATCCTGACCAATCAACCTCTCAGAAAAATAAGGATTTTTATAAAAAATATATTTCTCTTTCAAATGGTTATTTTTATTTATAATCAATAAAAAGTCAATAAATTAATTTTATAAATTTGTAAAAAATAAGTTTCATAATTTATTTACTTCTATTCTTAAACAACAATTGTACAATTAGGGAATAATGACTGTGTTCAAATAATAGAATTTTAAAAAAGTATCATGTTTCATTTAAAACCAGTGTTGTATGACTCATTTTCTATAAAAGAGATTGAATTTATTTAAAAATAAATATATCATAAAGTATTTTTGTGTCATATTCTCTTGTAATATTTGTTTTTTAGGTCATATAAGCTATCTAATACGATGTTACACTTTTAAAATATTAGTTTATTATAGATATTTTCTGCTTTGTGTGGCCCTGACTCTCTAGTACGACTTTAAGAAACACCATGAAAAATAATAAAACATGATGGATAATGTGTTCCACATATTTATTTGTTTTATTTTATAACCGACATTACCATAAAAAAATTAATCATAATCCTGATAAAATAGAAAATTTTATTAACACTTAATATATTCATTATTTCTCACTTAATAATATATAATCAAACTCTCTAGTAATGGAAGAACAAAAATTCATAGGAGCATCATAAATAGAGTCACATTCACAATTAATAGACTTCAAGTATTCAACTCAAAAAATAGATCTGAACCATTACATAAAAACCACATGATATTAGAACGTTCATAATTCATAAGGAAAAATTATAACTATCAAGGAAAGATAAAAAAATTCGAATTAGAGAATAAATTGATGAAGAAAAAAATGATATACCCTACCCCTATACATGAACATGAAACACTAGGACTTAATAAATAATATAGAATGTAATATAAAATATTTCATACACCCATTCTATAAGACTAAAACCCATAAAACTAGGTATGAGAGAAGATTATATTACTTAAGATGGAAAAATATGAAATAAAAACCCTCTTTATAGCCCAAAACATTGTAAAAGATCTTGAGGATACAATATGAATAAACCATATATAAGATAAATTATGTTTTATGTTGCTAATAAATGGTTTATGCAATAAAATAATCATTACTCAAAGGATTTAATAAGTGGGATTAAATTAAGCCAATATGGACATTTCCTTACACTTATTCCAAAGGGATAATATTTGAAAGAAAAATGATAACATTTAAGGACATTCAATTCGATGGCCTAATAAAAAAGGTTTCTATGTTTAAATTTCATTGGTCTCACAGTATATATAAATAAATTCATAAATCCCAAAATAAGGGGAATTAATCTCTTACTGTAAATAATCCCTTGTAGTAAAAGAGTGAAACTCAGCCTAGATATCATCTCAAAACAACACACACTAGATAATTGACAACTCAAAATACTCTTGGAATAATAACAAAAAATCCTGAGCACAATTTTGAAATATACTAATAACCAATAAAAACTAGTTCTCCTATTAATCGTGAATGGATATGAATGAATTTCCACCTTCTTCAAATAATTATCTTCCCTATGATAAAAAATAGAGACCTCTTACATTTTATGACTTTATCAATGAAAATATATTAGTGTCATCCTCCAAGTGTCATTCTTATTTAAATACACTATATCACTATCTAATATATCATCCTACAAAAAAATTAGTACAAAAATTATAAGGACATTAACATGAATCATTTCTATAAAAGAGAAAGTGTTAGGGATTAATAAACTTGTATTGTAGAAAATTTTAGGTTATTTAATAAATTTAATTTAATTTTTCCCCATTTTTATACTATTTGAAACATAGAGGTAGATATCCATGATCAATGGTACATAATTAGGTCTCTATAATAAATGTAACATCACATCAAAAAGTATATTCAGTAAACTCAATGGTCTTGCATCATATCCCAGGGGGCTATAAAATACTTGTCTCATAGAAATTGTCCCTTTTTTACATTACATAATAAGTATATATGAAATTTTTTACATTCCAACCCATTTAATTCTTACCATTATTATCTCCAAATTCCATCTTATATCTTAACCTAACACTCTAGTTTTACATTGTCATGGCTTCCCCCACTGCTTCCCCTCAAGCCCCAACAGTGATGATGAGAAGTGATCTAACTAAGCTCACCTCCAATAAAACATCAGTTTAAAACTTTCATTGATATTGAAGGAATACATATATTAGAGTCATATACCTTAATATAAAACTATAATTATAAGATAACCTAAATGTAACAACCAAAAATCTCACTATGTATTTTCTATAAACAAATATTATTTTAATAGATTCTTCAATAAAAAATACTACACTAAAACTATCCATGAAATACTAAATGAATATTGTAAATAAAATTTAATAATAATAAAACCACAATTTAATAAAAATATTTTGATCAATTAAAAAAAATAGTATTTAGAATACTTAATGTTTTAAAAGGGTATTTTTATACAAAAGAATAATTTATTTGTATATTGTATTTTCCATTTAAAAATTAAATTTTTATATTTTTTAATATTAATTTTATAAAATTAACTTTATTTTTTATTTCAATACATTTAAATTATCATTGGGTGAATTTTTGGGATTTTTCCAAAAATGATTATTTTTAGGTGAATTATTAAAAATATAGTTTTTAAAAATATATTAACTTTTATGAATTTATTATTTTATAAGTATGGTTGAGAAATTAATTAAACCCTTTAATAGAAAAAAATTATTTATTTTATAAGGGATTTTATACATTAATTGTTTTTACAAACTTATATTTTTTTATTTTGGGCATTATGCCATTATATTATCCAAAACTGATTTTAATACAATATACATTTATTATTTTAAAACATAGATTTTTTTCAATTTTTGGAAATGAATATACCAATAAGTATATCAAAATTTTAATTTTATGTTCAAAAAATATGTAATACATAACATTTTATTTTTATGCATAAAACAATTATCTACTTAGTTAAAAAATAGTTTCCACAGTAAAAACAAAAAGGTAAAAATTGGTTAACCAAAGGAGTAAATGGACTAACATGTTAAAAATATGTTTCTAATTGAGTATTTGAGGTTTTTTATTGACCAAAATGTATCTCCACTCCATTTTTTTCCGTTTTCGGAGTCTTCTGGACATGTGAAACATTTTATCTCTTTATTTTAAAGGGACATTATTAAAAAGATGTTATTCTCAGCACTTATAAGAGGGCCTCTCACCATACCATCAAGAACTATACAATATTTATTTTTTTACTTTTGAAACTATACCCTTTTTCCTTCCCTTATAACCATTTTATACTTAATTTAGCTTTTCTAAGAATATGTTTTCCCAATACCTCAATTTATGAGGAGTCCTCCAAGGGAAAATCGATGTTCTCAACTTGAGTACTAATCATTCCCTACTGTTATATTTTATAACATGATTTTATAAATATATTTTTATCATTAATATATAATTAAATAAATATTTTTTTAAATGAGTATTATAATTATATGTCAAAAAACATTAACCATGTATCCCTTTTCCCTTGAAGAAAAATGAGAACATCCTTCACGCGTTGTTGCAGACTACCGCCTCCACAAAAAGATGTCTTCTATTTTTTACGACAACCTATACTTTTTGGTTTTAGGATATAAATGATTAATAATGGGGAAATATATAACATGATTATGAGTATTAAATGATAAATTATAATCCACTATTATTCTATCTCATTTTTTGAGAAATGAAAATTTCAACTGTCTATACGTGCAGACTACATCATATATGAAGTAATATATTAATTTTTTCATATGGTTTCATCATTATGTACTATAATATCTTAAAATATGATTAAAAACCATAAAATGATATTTTAATATCATTAATATTCTTTATAAAATATTTTATTCCAAAATAAACCACATTTATAACCCTCTGCATCCATTAATTACAGTTTGATCATGCTTGTGTTGATCTAACCACCTACTTGAAAAATGATATAAAACAATATCATGGATGACTACGAGAACATAATAAATAATAATATATGATATAATTAAGTAATAAATTTATTTTTTTACAGTGGTAAAATTATTTTTAAACTTATTAATTGAGATACCAATGTCTGTTCACTGAAAATTACTAAAACATACTCATCGACATTTTCATTTTTATGGATCATTAAAAAATTCCAATAGAATGAAATTATAAGATTATAGATAATTTAAAATCATCTATTTTATAAACTTTTATGATCTAAAATGATGAAATTTTGGAGAATAACGATGAAAAATCATACAATAGAAAAACTAGTTCCGAAATATTAGGATTAATCACACCTGTTATTGAAGGATTATTGTAACTTCATAATATACATGAAATAAATAATTATAAATGATATTGTAAAAGGTTATTTATATTAATAAGTGTCTATAAAAATATATTAAATTATTTATTTCATTATATGATAGATTCAAGTGCTTTAGTGGAATTCAGGAATTAAGGATAGGGATTTGATTGATTCAAATTTAATTTTTGGAACCTTTTTCATATGGTGCACCTTGATATCTATAATATGGGTTTTTAATTATTATTGAATGTATTTTACCATATTATTGTAATTAGGGGTTGTTTAAGATCTATATAATTTTATTTCTTTAAATGGTTTTTTATTCAAAAGATACTAATGATATAGTGGTTTTTAGCTCAACTCCCTTCACTGAGTTAAAATTATTATTCTTAATTTTTTTCCATGATTGGTTTCTTCCACAATAATAATTAGTTTCACAGAACCTTACAGTATTATATGGTAGAAAATTAATTTTTAGTTCAAAGCCTTTAACTTTATGAATTACATTCTCAAACATTATTTCACCACTGAGAATAATATCAAAATTTTTTAAAGATGGTTTCCCCTCTTTATCCATATTTCTGTTTCCTTCTAATATTCCAATTTATTTTTAGAAATCCAATTATTTTATATCTGTTGTTTCCGTAAAATATCCTTACTCATCTTTTAGAAAGGAATATTTTTTCCCATATTATGAAGTGGGGTTTAATAAAGGTATTTTAAAATATAAAATTGTTTTCCATACATGGCCATTTGGTTTATCATCCACTCTAAATTTCCTCAGGATAACCATCATATATTATTTAATATTTCCAATATAGAATATTAATTTTAAAAGATAAATTTTTAAACTTTTCACAACACCTTTTCAAAAGAAAATTGTTTATAGTTACCCATAACATGTACTTGTATGAAAATATTAAAAACATTTTCAATTACACTTTTATGGGTTTTCATCCATTTCCATCTATATTAGATAAGGTTTTTATTTATTTCGAAATTATTTATCATTTTTTAGCCACTAAATTCTATTATATTATTTTGGGTGATTAAGGTTGTGGAAATCTATCATTTCTTTTATATTTACTAATAATCCATTATTAATAAATATGGATTTTATTCGAATTGATCTTCTATTTTAACACTTTATATTTCTTTCTTTTGAATGACAGATGTCTACCAATATTCCATGCATCGATTTATTGGGAGAAAATTTTTACATAATCATTTACCCATAAATTATATGATGTAAATATCATATACTTTATTATATTGATTTAAGGTTATCTAGTAATATGTTTACCTAATATATCTAGTTAATAACACATTTTCTGTTTTATTATCATGTTTTTATTATTGATGGAATTATGAATGATTTATTTAGTCTATTTAATTTGAAAGGGAAATGAAATCCATTGTATTTCCATGAGTTATATTTTGGTTTTATGAGTCATTTATTTAAATTTACCCAAATATATATGGATTATGGACTACTAGGGTAAAATAATTCCAACCGGTGCACGGAATAATGTTTTATATATCATGAGATAATGTGTCTTGGGACTTATTAGGTATTTTCACAAATAAAAGGGTGATATTTTATGGATATATAAATAAAATGGTGAGGATCCATGGAATAAATACCAATTAATTCCCTGATAAAATTCATCCCATGTAAATGCTCAAGTTCCACAAAAAATAATGTCACCTGACACCTCATGCTATCTATCAATACCTGATGTCAAAATGACCCACCCATAAAAATAAGTTCTGAGTCCCTTAGACCTAAAATAAAAATTCCCCATCGACTTGATGTTTGAATTATGAGGAATAATGAAATTTTCCTCCAATAAAATAAGCATTGTTGACTCGTCATCCGATGTCCCATGGAAAGGCGATATCTTCCCCCAAGTCCTAACCCATTAGCCTAAAGTGTTAGATTGATGCTTAGCCCCTAAAAAATAGTCTCATAACTTTTAACTGATGGTATATAACCATAAATGTGTCATTATATAGTGATCAACCCCAAATATATTATATTTTCCACACCAACACCTAGGTTGCATGGTCCACGGGTCCTACAAGCACACAAGTGGTCAAAACGACCATGATATGAGTCCTATATATGTGAACATAACTCCAACAGTGTGTCATCCAATCATGGTGATCAGAAATTATCCCAAAAACCTAATCCACATCATCCTAGCACCTCATCCCCATATGATCATGTTTCTTAATCATGATGGTAAAAACCATCTCAAATCACCCAGGCCTTGCCCTCATCCTGATGACCTCATTGCCTCAACTTTTGATCTACATCACTTATATATATATATATATAGCATGGGCCTCACCCAAACTGAAAATTCACATCGCCTCAATCAAGGTGACCAACGTCACTTAAATCCTCTGGCCATGCCAGACACTGTTCCCATGAAACCAAAAAATTCCATATAAACAATTCTATTAAAATTAAACATACACCCAACCTAAACTATCCAATCTGGTCTAATTTCCTCAGATTCCTTGACTATATTTTATTAGACTGTGGAATACCCCATGTAATACCACTGAATCAATTAAAATAATATAAACATAGGATTTAATTTATTTAGGGCCTATCATGGATAACCCAATGGTGAATTTAAAAGCATACCCCAAAAATAATTATAAAAACATGGAGAAATATTGGATCCACCTACCCTAAGAAAATATACTCATTATCATTTTATATAGTTATCCAAATTGATCCTAATTAAACTAAAATGATGTTTTGTAAGAACACCCTAAAAATAGTGAAAAAGGTATCACATAGATTTAGCATTCTGTATGGCGAGGTAAATGAAGAAATGATGATAACATATCGAAGTTATTACTAATGTGGTTCCATACCCACCAATGGATAAATGATCAGAACTCATATGAAATGATTGGATCAAGGACTATGTGAGAGAAAACTGTTGGTGCTCCCCAGCTTTCTGCATGAAGTGAAGGATAAAGAGGATGAAAATTAGGTAAAGGATGGAGGGGCCGAATTATAATTTTACACCTTTTAAAGAGGAACATGGCTAGATATCACGATTTTTCTAGTAGTTCACACTAATTTTCCAAAGGTATTTCCCCACACATGGATAAGTTCACAGTGTAAAAAATCATGCACAGACCATGCCGATTCCATTATCCAAGGCACCCACCTCACACGGTCAGGCGTACAGTTTTCTGAACCATTCCCAGACTGTGAAAATATCCTATAATAAAAATTTATAAGGTCTCAAATGGACATGAAACCCTACCCACATGGAATTTCATACTATTCCTAGTACTTTAGGTAGGATGTACAATTTCTATTTGGAGGATGCACAGTTTTTCCAAATCGTGCGCCTAAGTATGATCTTTCACAAAATGGATTTTTTGGGGTTTGAAACATCATAAACTTAGAAAAACCCCTAAGGAATATACATATACATAAAAAACATATAAAAACTACTTTGTTTAATTAATATATCATAATTAGGTTTTGAACCCCAAAATTTAATTTGGAATTCTCAGAAAAGTCAAAATACAAACATGTTTGGGATTTTTTGACTCACTCAAAAACCAATGATATTACATTTGGGACTATGAATCATGTTATTATATCAGTCTCTTATTCCATGATACATTTTATTTTCATTTGATATTATATATACTTAAATAATGTTTTATGTAAGAATATAATTGTTCCATGCTCCTTTTAATAAGATATTTATTCTCTTTCCATTTATACTCATCACACTTTGATATAACCATTGATGAAATGTTTAACATTTTTCCATTTTTTATAATTTGATCTCACCCCATGATTATGTTTTTATTTCTCCATGTTATAAAGATGATTATAAATAATGAGAAGAATATAAGTAATTATATTCCCTCATTATGGAGGATTATTCACAAGTGTTATAGAATAAGGTTATTTTATAGAAATTCATTAAAGACACTAAGACATATGTGTCACGAACCGTCCCCTGAGGCCAGTATCGTGACTACCCCAATCCCGCCTTCTATAGGATAGGGGATGCCATCTAGAACCAAAGGCATAAATCCCTAAACAGGGATGGAATTTCCTTTAAAACTCTAAGAAAACACATCATAGAACAGAACTGGACGTAAAACACTTAGTAAAACTGTATACAAAAGAGAGGGCAGAAAGTAGAGGGGGCCAGAAATATAATCCCAATAGTAAAGTACAAGGAAATGTAAAATTAAAAGTACAACTAAAAGAAGAAAAGTGAAGTAGCCACTGGGTCGTCCACCGAGGTTCCTACCTGAAGGGTAGGTACAAATGGCCCCCTCAGAACTCCACATTCGTCTGTCCGCTCCATGTACCATCACGCCGAGTGGTCCACCTCCAGGTACCATCCAGTCCTACTACTCTCTACCTCGATCAATTCTATCTGTCATCTACATCAAACAAAACGAGGTGCTGGCATAGCTCGTGCAGGGGTGAGTATAACGTTACTTAGTAGGGATCCCGAGACCCACAAGGTCTCACAAAATTCAACAAGGATAAACCACAAGGTATGAAATCAATGAATAACCATTAATTAGGTATATGCCCATACATATACCTAAGTTATCTTTTATACCATCTCAATCATAAGGAAAACAATAACTTCACTGACTCAGCTCAAAACCAGGATTTTATTCTAGGGGTGGTAATATTTAACACTCCCAGTCAAACTGTCAAAAACTCAGCTGCTGGAGTACTCCTCTTCTATAGATTACTTTGGGCCTGCCGCATCACACAGTTGCGCTTCCCACTATCCTGGACTACTGTTTTATTCCTCCTATCAAGTACCATGGGTCTGTTGCATCATACAGAGGTGCTCCCCACTATGGGTATGACGCGTCACACAGAGGCGCTCCCCCTCATAGCCTACTAAGGTACTCCTTCTGTCGAGTACCGTGGGTATGATGTGTCACACATAGGCGCTCCCCACTATGTGTATGTCGTGTTACACAGAGATGCTTCCCACTAGGATAGTCAAAACACTCCGAGTCGAAAGGTTAGCAGTCATCAGGTCTCAGCCAGCTACTAGGTCTCGATACTCCACTTGCTCATCTCTAGAAGGATTCGCTCCAAAATATACTGTTTGATACTCCATTTGTCAATAAGTGCCAAGTAGAAGTATCTCAAAGGTCCACCTTGTCATAGAAGTCTCAACGCAATAGACGGTGCGTCAATCGGACGCCACGTCTGTGAGTTATTGGCATTTCCGTTCCAGGGGCCCGATTGGTTTTTAGGTTCAAACCAACCCGACTGTACCCAACTCTGTCCAAACCTCATGTGGTGTATTTCAAAAGAACCGTCTCGCTCTAAGCTTTCTATTTCCGTAGAGGGTTCGTCGATCGGACACCTGTAGCCCATGATATGGGTGAAAAGGTGAAACATGCCAAAGCAGGTACATGTCCTCTCAAACCCAGTCAAACTGACCCGGCGCGACCCAGGTTCGGACCGGAGTCCGACTCGGTTCATGAGTCCCACCCGGTCTGAGGGTCCTACCCGACCTGTGGGGTCGGCAAATCCCAAGTGGGCAGCCCGAACTGAGGGGGTGGCCCGACCCGAGGGCACGGCCCAGCCCGAGGGCAGCCCGGAGGCCTGCGCTGGGTCCAGCCCAGCGGCCCGGCGGCCCGCAGGGGGTCCCCCACAGCCGCGTCCAGGGGAAATCGCGCACCCCTTGGCTTCTGAATGGCTTAGCCATTCGGGTTTGGACCCAAACCGGTGCTAGGTGGTGCCAGTCCAGATCACGTGGGACCTGCTGGTTCTCTCTCCTCCTGGCTGGCTAAGCGGCTAGCCACTCCAGCTCCTCCACCACAGCTTCCCCTGGCCACGACTCCCTGCTCCTCGGTGTGGGGCGATGGTGCCACACCACTTCCACAACGACCCAACCTTTCCACGACCCCCGCTCCTCTGCACAGCACGACGGCACCGCGCCGCCTCCGTCGTGGCCCGGCCTGGCTGCGACCCCCTATCCTCCAGGCGGCACGATGGTGTTGCGCCCTTCCGGTGACCCGGCGGTCTTGCGCCGCCGGTTTCCTTCACCGTTTACCTTATTCCGGCTGCCGCTACTCCGCACCGTGGTCATCAAAAAATGGGGAGAAATGAAGGGGGAGGGTCAGGCCATGTTCGTGCGGCCTGAGCCTTCTTTGTTATGGTGATAACAATTGGAAAAACACAATCCAAGATTTGTGAGTTAAAGGACGGAAACAATTTCAAATGTAAAATCCCCTACCGCGTATTTTTTGATCATTGATGAAGTCATGGAAAGGCGGGTGTCGATTCATTAACGTTGAGAAGCGTCCGAGGTAGGAGACCAAGGAAGAAGCGTCATCGGTGTTCTTCTTGGTCAGCTCATTCTCTTTTGGCTTGGACGAAGATCGAAGGAAGAGTTCTTCGCTCTTCGGTGGATGATGAAGCGACATTCTTCGCGTTCTTCATTGAGAGATAATTCTCCAAGGGTTCTCCAAGTTCTCTATCAAATCTCTACCAAAAGAATTGCCAACAAAAAATAATGGGTTATGTTAACCCATTATATAATTTGTTGGCAAAATAATTCAAAAGAATTCAAATGGGTTTTAAATTAATTAAGTGAATATATTTAATTAAATAATTGAGAGGGTTGGAAAAATTAAATAGTGGGGTAGGTAGAGAGTTTCATCCCACATAAATGGGGGGTTAAAGGGGGTTTAAAGCCAGTGTGGGCCCCACCAAGTATATCCTCTCAAGGGAGGTTATGTGTTGGTGGGCCCCACCACCATAACTTCTCATGGGAGGTTATAGTGTGGTGTCCCCCACCTCTAACCTCCTCTTGGAGGTTTTAACTACCATAAAATAAAAATAAGTTATCACGTTATTTTTATTTAATTTATTTAGAAACCCCAAAAACTAACTTCCATTCCCGAGAAACTGCCATTGAGGTGAATGTCTCCTTAAGAGAATATCGGCGCTCTGAGTTCAATGGTGCCCTCATATTTCAATTCCTAGCACCGGTTCAAAAGTTATAAAATCCCACTCGCACATTTACTGAACATACCTAAACCAAAATTCAGAAATTGACTCTGGGCACACTGGGCCTAAGAATCAATTGCCGTAAATTTTCACGAACTCGAAAAAATCCCATGAATTTAAGAAAAAAATTTCCACAGAATTTCCGGGTTCTTACATTATGTCTTGGAATTTTGATATGATATATGACATTTAATTTAATACTATGGAAATGATGTAAAATAAATATATTTTTATCATGTGTTATTATATAAGAGAGTTACCAATAAATTTCATGTCATAAATTAAACTCCCCAACGCGATCGATGATAAACCTAAAATATAATGAGTAATATAATTTATAAAATAAAACTATAATGAAAAACATATATGAGTTACTACTTTTACAACATCCACGAACCCCAACAACCAATGATTGATACATAAGACATTATCTCCTTACTCGATCACTAACTCCCTCCATTAAAGATAAAAATAATTTATTTATAGTTATGATGATTATTAATGAATACTTTATAGAATCATACCCAAAAAAATGAAAAATGTGAATGAATCCTACTATATCCTAGTGATTAATATGATCAAAAAATTCAAAACCTAAATAGTTAAAGATTTTAGAAAATAATCCATATGCCTAAATTATCTTACATTGCATAGATTATAGCAATATCATATCAATATATATATATATAGACACATATGAATAAGGGTTCCCTACTACTATATTAACACTCATCCAGTTTCCCTACATCTTAAATACTAATGTCCTAGTGACCTAATCTCCTTCTAACTCATCCCATCCAATTGGGATTCACATCATCATCAGTATATCCTACATCCTGTATAGCCTTATTATAACCACATCATCATCATCCCTTGAATCTCATCATCATAACATTTAATAAGGTGGTTAGTCTAGAAGCCACTATATCCCGTGTACCTTGAACTAAACCACAATCCATTACAACCCTAGAAAGAGTACACTTGAAACAACCAAAACTATTACAACTGAAGTATAAATATATTATATAACATCAATCTTAAAAAGCACACATATAAATGTATAGTGTAATTTAGAGACATAAAAAATCATTTGAGTAAATATTTTGGTCATGGTGATTATTGGTTGTAATTTATACTACTATTACTCATGTAATATTTCATTGTATGTGATGGCTTTAAGTGTAGTGTAGGGTATGTAGGAATTAGTGGCTTTCGGACTCACCACCAAGTCCTATGAAATTATTAGGATATTGTTGATATATATAGATATGACACTAATTTTGTTATTATAGGGCTTCATATGATGTAGAATATAATGATAATTATGTGATTGATAGTAGGGAATGATGATCGTGGAGGAGATCAGAGAAAAAATATGTGAGCCGTTGTGGTTTAGGGAAGCATTATTAGTGGGAATTTGGTAGTGGGAAAACCTTCATTATATATATGTTTTGATATAATGTTACCATGTTCTATGAATTGTTTGAGTATTTTTCCATGGTGAGAATGGGGTAATATATTTACAAATTTAGGGGATGAGATTTTTTATTTTATTTATTCATTACATTCCAATATACTTCTTTTTCATTTTTAGGAGATATTATATGGTTGATCCTACTTTATATACATTTTAGTTCACCCAGCATATATATAAATTTGACCCATGTTTTTATAGCGGATTGGAGATGGAGATATGAGATACTATATTGTGGATCAATCATGGTTTTCTAGGATTTTTGGTCACTATCATAGGAGTGGATCATGTATTATTTACTTTTAGTTACATTTTTTATTGGTTATCATTTTTTGGGTTTGATAGTAATTTTACGTGTGTAATTTATTTATAATATAATTTTTATTTGTGGATATTGATCTTATCAATTATATATAAATTAAAATTAACGGAAATATATCCCATCCATGTATTCATATACACTCAGTGAAATTCTCCCACTTAAGACCAAGTGCAGGCAGGATTTGGGGGATCAGGGTCTATAATCACTTCCAACCAAGGTGGGATACCCGTGGGGTTAGGTTTTTACATTATTTATATTCCAATATTTATTTATCCAAAAAAAATGATCAAACTATTCATATTCTTGGAAACCTATCTCCCATTAACATCTAATGAACTATTCTTATTACCATAAATATTACATCATACATTATAAAAAATTAATGTATTATTACCATATTACCACAATATAAATATGAAATTTTACCCTCCCATATGACTAAACCAATTAAATCCATCCTCATATCCTTAATAAAACCCATTCCATCACCATATTCCCTAATTATATAGTCTACAAAAAATTAATTGTCCCACTAAATTGACTAATTATCCCACAATATAGGATGACCCACTTTAGAATTATATAAAGGTCCTAACAATAAGTACACTTGGATGTAATTCCTAGTTATCATCTCATCCTAAAAAACCAAACCATCCCAAGTAAAAATAAAATTCCTATATACTTGAAAAACCCCTTTTGAAGAATTAGTACTCGCCTATCTAAATCCATGACATGATTTTGAGGATTACAAAAAATGTTCTATTATAATTTTTTAAATGGTAATATATTGATGTTTTTAATTGTTGAGAACCTTCTTAATTTCTTGTACATTATCAGTCCTATAATGAGGTGTTTACTCATTGGTGTTAATATGGAAGGAATTTAAAAATGAATAATTTCTCACATAATTATAATTAATATAATTTATTTATTTTATTAATTTTTCTAGTAAAATTAATTTTATTAATAATTATTTATTCTATGATGATAATGGATGTAATACCCTGAAGATTCTAAAAGAGTAACTTGTATTCGATAGCATGTATGAAACACAACACCATGGATGTAAGGGAATATAATATCCCAAGTATTTATAATATATTTAGCATCTTAAATAAATTCAATATATTTTATATATTTCAATGAACGCAACACTAAGTTATCTTGAGTTACATTCAAGAGGGACATTATTCAATAACATACATTACATGCAAGACTGAGTTTTCCCAACAATAATATATTATCAAAATATTATTATTTAATAAGATATAAACCATACGTTATGATTAATATTAAATAACATATAAAAATCTAGGTTTTACACAACTAATTCATTGGTTTAAAATTAATTAAAAATGAGTATAAGTACCAATTGAATAGGAAAATAATATTTTTATAGAAATCTGTTTTTATGCTCACAAATATATTTTACCCTAATAAATTTTATTAATTATAATTATTTTGTAATATTAATGTAATATTCTATATTTAATATAATATTTTTTATATTCATCCAATATTTATTTCAAGCATAATATAAGAACAAACCCAATTTTACATATAAAATACGATATTTTTATTACTGCATTTTTACAACATTTTAATAGAGAATCTACTTTAAATTAAATTCTATTGAAATTTTATAGATTCTATTTGTAAAAATAATATTCATATTTTAATTTGAAATATAAAAATTAGGTTAGGGTGAATTTTTTGTATTTTTCTATGAAGTTTCATTTTTTAACGAATATTGAAAAATACTGAATTTTAATTTATAACTAATTTTTATATTATTTAATCATAAGTTTAAGTCATATTTTAAATTGGGTTTAAAGTTTAATTTCAAAATATTTTTATCAATTAGTTCAATTAATGTCATTGGAATGAATTTATATTTGAAATTGACTAGGAAAACATAGGAAACTTTGAGACATTTTTACTTTAAAAACCCACATTGTTGTCCCATATATAGGATAAAATTTAAATTAATTTATGACACATCTATGACTAGAATATGGGCCCATGGATTAATTATTTGGAATAAAAATTATTTATAATATCTAATAAGCTCAACTTAGTTTTTTACCAAAAATATTAGTGAATGTAATTAAAATTAACTACAACGATAAAAGTAAAATTAAGCTTATTAATGGGACTAAACTATAATTATAAGGGATCAAATGACCTAGAAAGTAATTAAAAAATAATATTATCACCATATTTTGACCCTATACCCAATTTTATAGAAAGTTTACCATTATGAGAGCCAGTTTCCATGGGAAAAACATGGCTAGAATTCCCTTTCCCAAAATTTACAGGAGTGCCACTCCTCATCCACTATAAATGCCCACCTCTCCTCCCATGTCTTCAAACCTATCAAGACACTTTGTATCGACCATTATCTAACAAAGTAGATCCTAAAAATCTCTAAACTCATCATATAATCCTCCACTTGGGAAGAAATCATTTCAAGGAAGCCTTTTATTTAAACCAAAAGAAGTTACCTGATTAAGAGGTAATATCTTTCCTTAAGGTATTTAGTTTTATTTCCATTATAAAATCCATAAAATATATTTATTAAATTATTGTATAAGAAAACCATTATCCCCAATATTCAATTTTTTTATAAGGTTTTGATCTAAAATTAGACACACATCTATTTAACGGGTAATGAACATAGTGATTCTATGTATATCGAACCACCACCTCATGAAATGATGATTGTTAATATTTACTTCACCAACATTAATTGATGGTAATTATTATGGAAACTATATTTATATATTATATATATGTTTTTTACTATATCCATAATATTCTGTAATTATATTACAATGCATACACTTTAAATTTGATAACATTGTTTGTGGAAGTATGGACTACCACCTCCAAAAAGTGACGTGATTCATTCACAAGATATATGGAATGCATAAATGATTTTTATAACTAAAAATATATGACATAAAAAAATATTATATTCATGACATAATTAAATTTTTGGAAAAATAATATATTTCATTTTTTATTACCCTTTTACACACTTAAAAAGAGATAACGTCGTTTGTGGATATATGGACTACTGCCTCCTCAATATGATGTGATTCCTTTTACATCACAAGAATTAAATATATTAGTATATATAATTACATAACATGGTATTTATGATATAATAATCATTATTTAATGATATAATTATACTTAAATTATTTCCATAATTATTATTGAAAAATGATAAAGTTACTAATATGTATGTATGCCCTATTGTCTCCATGATTATAATGCTGGTTCATTTTCTGTAACCATATTTAATGATTGGTTTTAAATGTATTATTAGTGTATAAATATGATAAGTATGTAATTATTATTATATATATGTTATATAATTACCCTTTGACCATAGTTGATGAACCAAAGTTTTTTTTGATGCATTAACCGAATTTGGTCAAAACAACTAATATAAAGATAATTGTTTAAGTTATTGTATAGAACATAGTAATAAGTGAATTTAAAATTATGATAAAAATGAAAATTGTTCTCAATCATGTTAATAATTATCATAAGATTGTTATTCAGGAATATAAATACATAAGATATAAATTGAATGTAGGGTAGTATATTTCATCTTAATTTACATTCCATTGATAGTTATTTGTTATTATGCACTTAGTTTATTTTATACAGTATATATACTAGCATTTTAAATGTTATATCATGAAACTCTTTATTATCATGATATTCAATGTTTCATTTGATGTTATTTCTTGATGGATATTATAAATAAAATGTTACAATGTTTTATTGGACACTTTAGAATACTTGATTATTATTATCCTCATAAACATTTTTAATGATTATATTTTCAATCTCACTTCTTTTTGTGATTGTTACATTTATCTTACAACAATCAAATTATTTTTGTGCACCTAATTTATTATATATAGTGAAAATAATATCACTTTTTCATATAATATCATTATTTAATTGTTATTCATGATATTTATATTTTTAATTTGAATTATTTAATCTAAGGGGATTTGAGTAAAAAGGTTACCATGTGGAAAAGAATTTCATAAAATAAATTTATTTTCAATTGGGTTATATTATATCCTCATTATTGTTAATATTCTATGATTATGTGTATACTTACTTTGACTACCTATTTATGTGTTTCCTATTCTATATGTGGATTCACATTTGATACACATAATCTACTCATTGATTGATTCTCACTCCAACATTATAATCTTTTCTAGGGTTTACTATATAATCTTATTTTGTCCAGGATTGTTTACACATAAATTTTAATAAGAGAAAATTATTTAATAATTGTCAAATTAAACCTCAAATTTTCTTCTACTATTTTCAATCATGACATTAAATAAGTAATAGTGTCATTTTTCCATTCATTGGTACTCATAATGTTATAGAAAATGTTTTTAAGAAAACATAATTTCATTTCTCTCTTTAGTCAGAGAACCAGTTTTCTTATAAAAAACCTTATTTTATAAAAAAAAATTCAAATTTTTTTTAAACATGATTTAGGAAATAAATTTTCATAGTTTTTGTATTTTACCAAGGTTTAAAATGGAATATTTTTGTCTCTTTCAAAACAAGGTGTTTTTCTAACCTTTTTACCATGAAAAAGGAATGTTATTTTTTTACCTCATAAGAAAAGAATAGATTTAATCATCATCATTTCAATGAATCTTCATTTTCATATTTAAAAGGTTACTTTTTAATAAATATGTTTTAAAAAATTATTTTAAAAGAAATGTATTTTTAAAATGTATTTCATAACAAAGGATATTTTCCTCAAGAATATTTTTTAATATTTTTATTATTATTATTCATCAATGAAAACAACACTTTATTTTACTACAATTGTGATATATTTTATTGATAACATCCTTACTCTTCCATTGGATGGTTTATGTTTTCTTTGGCTAAGGATAATATTCACATTAAATTTTATGATTCATTTTTTAATCCCCTTGAAATATTTAATCTCCTATGATCATTGAACATTGAATTTTCCCCTAATTATCTATTTTATTTATCATTGATATTACCACTACCTAAACTATATACCATTTTGAAAACTATGTATACTTTGATAGCTATTTTATTATTTTGGGAAATATTGATAATTCTGTATTATTTATTCAATACATATATTTGATAAGGCATATTATTTCTTTCAACTATTCGATATGAGGAATGCATTGGAAAAGTAATTACGAGAGGAGATCAGAAGTTATATAGCTTTTAGATGCATCAACATATTCTCATGAGACAAATAAGTTGCCCAAAAAATGGGTTTTTATCCGTAGTTTTAAAATTTATTGTGAAAGGCCTTGATTATATATGTTTTCATGCGCCTCAGACATGACATCCATTAAGAAAACATTACCTTCATTTACTTTCAATTATTATTCATCTATGATAGTTTTCATCCACATATACATGGATACATTTCAATTTCAATTAATTGGTTATATATCATGTGTTTTAGTTTCATACATTGTAATATTTATTTTTCCTTATCTAGTTATTTTAATGGAATTAGTTTTAATATACATTTGATTATTTCTTATTCAATTAGATTTCATCCTATTGATTACTTTTTATGCATGTTCATTTATTGACCCTTCCATATGGATTTATTCTCATCGATTCATTATTTATTCAGCTATACATTACCCTTATTGAGAAATTTAGGTAAACCTTATTATGTATGTTTCCTCTAGGAATCTAATAAGCTTACTAGGAAGGATTTTAAGGGATAGTCTAGATCGAATAAAGTTATCCTCAATTTAAATTTAAATTTTTTTTATTTTAATTAGTGTATTAATTTGTAATACAATACTCGTGTATGTATATGGTTTACCAAGACTACTAAACTGATCAGGCCTTTGGGATTTATTTCCTTGTAATCATGCTACTGTAATTGATAGTAGACATCAAAACTAGGCTTTCTGGGGTTGGGTCAGTAAAATTGGTATCAAAGGAAGTTTAGTATCAACCTTGGCAATAAGATTTTGGAAAACATATATTAAAGAAAATAACCCTAAGGTTGAATATGAGGATAAGTGTATAAGAACAGCATATAAAATTTTAAAAATACATATAATGTTTGTCTTTATAGAATTAAATCCTTTTCTTGATACTATGAGTGGAAAAGGTTCTATCATTGATGTACCTAAGAGTGAAAACATAGAAAATGTGTATCAGCCCTAACTTGGCGTAACCTGGTACATAACAACAAGACTTACTTCACACTTGGTTTGACACTCCTAGGCGATATGGTTAGGATCATTCACATTTTCATTAAAAACCACTATAAAGGATTTTTAAATTGAATAACTAAGTTTAAACTTATGTTGTATTAGATCAAAGATAAGGTTTCATTATTTAGTAATACAATAAATGATATAATGGACAAACTCTAGACCAAGGAAGGATCTATGTGAACATATGTGGATGAAGTATTTATGTATTATGGTTGTATTAAAAACCTTTGTTAAAAGTCTATTTATTAGTTAAACTTATGTCAAGGATGTCCATCATATTTATTTTTGAAATTATTTAAATATGGTTTTAGAAAATGAAAACCTATATGTCATGTGTCAACTGATCAAGTCCAGAAAGGGCACATGATTTGAACCAATAATCGAAGGATGATAAGGGTTTATCACCAACCACTGGCCGATACAATGTCTTGGTTAATATTTCATTGTTTTTAGTTAAACAATTTGATGAATAAATATTAATAATGAACTAGTAGTCTAATTTTTTAGGATAAGAGATTAATGTATTAACCATATTAGTTTTGGAAAATATTTGTAGACAAATATTTATAGTTTTTAGTCTTTTATGGTCCATAAGATTGATTAAAAATGTATTTTAATACATCAATCATCAAAATTAATTTTTATATAAATTAGAAAACTGATCAAAGTAAAACCAAAGGATGGAAATGGGTTTATATAAATATATCAAGTGAGTAAATTTCTTAGTATCCTTAGGTAGTAAATGAATTAGCTAACATTAGTAAAATTACTTAGAAGTAAAATGTTGTCCTAATACTTTAATTTATGTTGAACCGGTGGTCTTATAAATCATCACAGATTTATGGATTAGATGTCTTAAACATTATTTTGATCATTCACTTGATTTTAATGATGACCTCAATCACTTTGTATAAATATTTAGGTTTTTCCTCCAAGTACATATCTCTACTTTCCACTAAAGTTCTCTTACTTAGAGACTGGGTTATATGCTAGTTCATGTGACATTTGTAGTTCTCATTATTTATTTTATAGAAGATGTTTTAGGAACACTTCTCACAATGTGGTATTTTAGATATGGGATATCAAACAATCTATAACCACGATCTAGTTTAAATTGTGAGTATATAATTTATTTAAGGTGGGGAGAATGTAACACACTGAAAATTATAAAAGAGTTACTTATATTCGATAGTGTGTGTGACACAGAACACAAAACATGTAAGGATATATAATATCCTGAGTATCTATGAGATATTTACTATTTTAAATAAATTTAATATAATCAATATATTTTACTGCATCAAAAAATGAGTTATCTTGCATTACGCAGAAGAGAGGTTTTCTTTGATAACTTACGTTACACCCAAGAAGGAGTTTTACCATACAATAATATAATATCAAAATATTTTTATTTAATAAGATATAAATACTATTTTTTGAATAGTATTAACTAAATTCGGAAAACATACATTTTAAATAAATAATTAAGTGATTAGAAATTAATTAGTAATGAATATACGGACAAATTGAATATGAAAAGAATATTTTTATAGAAAGCTATTTTTATTCTCAAAAAGATTTTTTACCATAATAAATCAAATTAATTATAATAATTAAGTGATATTAATGTAATATATAAATATATATATATATTCAATATAATATTTTTATTTTCATCCAATCGATAGGATAAGCATAATATAAGAATAAACCCAATATTAAACATAAAATACTATATTTTTATTAAGGAACTTTTGCCACCATTTAATGAAGAACCTATTTGAAATTAAATTTTTGGAACTTTAATAGATTATATATGTCAATGTAGGATTCATATTTAATTTGAAACATTAAAAATAAGTTAGATTTAATTTTTTTTTTATTTTTCTATGAAGATTCATTTTTTAACAAATAATGAAAAATACTGAATTTTAATTGAAAACAACTTTTTCATCTAACATATTTACAAGGTTAAATAAAATTTTAAATTTTATATCAAAGATAAATTATATAATATTTTAATAAATTAATCCATTTTAGGTCATTTAAATCAATTTTAACATGTAATTGTCTATAAAAACATAACAAACATTCAGATGTTTTTATTTTAAAAACCCGCATTGTTGTCGCATCTGCAGGATTAAATTTAAATCATCTTCTGACACTTATGTTATTTGAAATTAGGAAGATGGATTAAATATTTATAATAAACATAATTTATAATTTATAATAACTTAGACTTAGTGTTTTAAAAAAAATATTAGGGAATGTAATTAAAATTCATTACAACGATTAAGGTAAAATTATGTTTAAGAAGGGACTAAACCTTAATATTGAAGGAACAATGACCTATAAACGTGTAAAAAATCCATTTTCTGTCCATATTTATACCCTATCCACACATTTATCAAAATTGGAACATTATTGGAGTCACTTTACATGCGAAACACATTGGTGGATTTCCTTTCCGAAAATATACAATAGTGCCACTCCTCCGTTATAAAAGGCCTTCTATCCTACAACGTCCTCACACCTATCAAGACACTTTGGATTGACCAAGATCTTCCGAAATATATAATCAAAATCCCACCCCTTATCCTATAATCCCACCCTTGGGTAGAAGGAAATACAAGTAAGCCTTTGGTTCAACGAAAAATTATTTACCCATTAAGAGGTAAAATCTTTCATTAAGCTTTCTAGTTTTATTTTCATTCTCCACTGAATAAAATATACTTATTCTATTTATATATAACAAAAAAGTATCCTAAATATACTATAATGTTTTTATTGTATGTTTTATACCTAAATTTGAAAAAAAATCTATCTAATGGGCAACAAACATATTGTTTCTGTGTACGGGGAACTACCGCATCACAAAATGATGATTGTTCATTTTTTCCTTTAAAAAATTTCATCTTTGGAAATTTTTTTGGACAATATATTTATATATTATATATATTATATTTATTATTTCTTTAACACTCTTTAATTTTTTGACATCACACACCCTTATACATTCTATTTTGTGTAAATATGATAACATCATTTGTGGAAGTGTGGACTATCGCCTCCTAAAAGCGACGAGATTCGTTCACACGACACATGGAATATATAAAGGATTATTAAAATTAAAAATACATGAAATATATAAAATATATATTATATTAATGAAATAATTATATTTATATAAATATAATATATATTATTTTCATTTTTACCCTTTCACACACTTAAAAAGAGATAATGTCGTTCGTGGACGTGTATATTACCACCACCTCGATATGATGTGAATCCTTTTAAATTAAAGGAATTATATATAAATGTATATATAATTAAATGTCATGGTATTTATGATATAATTATTATTATTTAAATATATAATTTGTAACGGTCTGGAATTACTTCCAGTGGACTATAATAGATACCTATCAGGGCACTCCATGGGCGGCTACACCCCATGGGCGGGACACACCAACATCCCCAGTGGCAGCCATTTCCTCATGAAGCCCTTGGGCGGAGAGCCATGCTTCGTCCAACGCTCACATGTAAGAGTTCCCAAGGATCAGATACATTCCTACCTCCTTTGCCTCTGATACCAACTGTAGAGACCCGAAGCTTAACGTACATTGACATTACATTACATTTGCGGAATACTTAGTAAATTACAAAAACACACAGACAAGGATCGTAATTGTTTAGTGTCTTTGGAAACTCGGAACATAATCTTCTAATCGTGGTGAAAGATCTTCAACATCTCCTATAAAGATCTTCCTTTTTTTTACCTAAAACCTTTCTTTATATCCTGGGGAAAAGAAAACATAAAAGGGTGAGCTCAAATGCTCAGAAAGGGTAAACAAAAGAAATATCAATCACATCGTATTCTTAAGAACATAACATTTTGGAAATCTTAACCTGCAAAAGAGAGCATAATTTCATAACATGGGATAAATCATGGCAGTGAAATGTAATCACAATAATCATAACTTAAAACATGAAACTTTGTGGCATTCACACATAATCATAGAGAATAATTTCTTGTTAGTCAAGACTCATTGCCAAAACTATGTTAGTGGACAAAGTCACTTTCTGAATCGAGTAACCCTTGTTTCCGTCCTGTTTCACTGAACCGGTATAACCTACCATTCCAGCCCTATCTATCTCATGAGATATAAAATCTTTACCCAATGCATTGGAGGGAGATATAGGTCCCACCCATCTTATAATGAATCCTTTCTTATGTGTGCCACATAATCATAAACCATACATCATAGCGTAACCCATGTAATAAAAATGGAATTCTTAAACAACATGTCATCATAAAACAATTCATATAAGATAAAGGAATTCATAAAAATATTTCCATCACAACATAATCAAATCCATGTAATAATAGGGATAAAAACAGAACCCTTTTATTATCTTAGATGGAAAATAATTTTTATAAAATACTTGAACTTCATTCTTTAGGAAAATATCCTTTCTACATCAAAAACACTTTTCCTTTCTTAACATGTCATAAAATTTTAAACTAAAAGAAGTTGATTAAAAATAAACTTGAATACTTGTAAAGGAAGCTTCTTGGAAATAATCTTTTTGAAATCCATTCATGTCGTATATGTTAAAAAAACATTCTTCGTACTTTTGTCGAAAAAGTCAAAAAGCACCTCATATGAAAAAACGTCAAAAGATTCCTTTCATATTTTTTACTAAAAACTCACCGAAGGGTAAAATTGGATTTAAAAAATTGTAGTTGGATGGAAATAATATTACATATTGAGGAAACTTGGATGTGGATGATAAAATACACCCCAGTAAATTTCAAAGTATAAACAATCTCGGATAAAAATGAGATTGTGATATTTTCCCTTACCTTAGGTCTGATTTGCTTCGTATGTGTCCGAACCTCCTGTATAATGATATAAATAATGTCATTGACTTATTACAGAATCATATTCATTGTTATGATATCATATATGGTTCACTTATGACACTATATTACCCGTTCTTTTGTAAATTCCATGTTAAAGAAGCGTTTTGGGTAAAATCGTTTCATTTATCGTAGGTGTTTTGACTTGTTGTTCTTGACATTATTATTACTTATATCATCATTTAATTACTTCCAGAATATATAATATGATTTATATATCATATATATTCTGTATATATATATATAATAGATAGATAAATTAAATGAAAAACACCGTTCATGGAGACGGTAGTCCGTACGTACGCATGAACGCTGTTTTCCTTTCCTTATTGTCTTGAATGGAAGTAAGTAGATGACATACATATATATATATATATACATAAATCCAGTAGCTTTATAATTCAATATATTTCATTATTATTTCTTATATATACATTATAATCATTCTTAAATGGTTAACATGGAGAATGAATCTCATCGTGTCGTGGAGACGGTAGTCCGTACGTACGCACGAGCGATGATATCATTTCCATAAATATTGAATTGAATTGGAGTGGATTATAAAATATATCAGAATCAATATTATGTTGTAATAACTATGTATAGTTATTATTTACACAATTATACCCATCCATGTAAGGTGGTGGTGGAAAATAGATTACACCACGGCGTGGAGACGGTATTCCGTACGTACGCACGCACGTTGATTTCTTTTTCCGTAGGATGGATAGATGGTGAAATAGGGTTGTTTCATAATTATAATAACATATCAGTATATGAGTGATACTGATGTTATTACTTCATAATGAAACAACCTAATAAGAAAAAGTGTAATAAGAAATAAAGATGAAAGAATTGGTAACGGTAATTACCTCTTCTTTGAAGCGCCTCTTTGAGACCTCCTCTTAGGGCACTAAAAATGGTCTTTGAGGAAGACCAGAACCTCTAGGATGTTTCTAGGGAAGTGGAGAAGTGATTTTTAAAGTGGTTGTCCGAGCTTGAGTGCTCAAATTGGTGTGAGGAGGAGGGGGAGGAGGTGTCCTTTTATAAGGGAGGAGAGGGGCACCTTAGGAATACCTCAAAATATTATTTTATATTAAATTCATAATCATTTTATAATTGTTACAAAGGGTCTTATTTCGAAGCTAAAGTGGGTATGGGTCTAAATCCTATCAACCAATAAGATTTACACAAGTTTAGGGTATTATTTTAACCTTATCAATTAGATTTAACTATAAGTTAAATAATTTAACTTGTATCGTGTCTTTTTGTTTTCTTTCACTATATGGTTAATAAACATACTATAACATGCCAAAAGAACCCCAAATTGTTTTTTATTAATACATATATCCTTATCTAAGTCATTTGGCCGAACCTTAGATTTTTAGGAATAAAATAACAATTAATAATATAATATTTGATTTAAAAACTATTTTGTGTCAATTTTGACACTATTTGATATATGATTTTTTTGAAAGTCATAACAGAATTATATGTTCGATCCAAGTTTATTAAACCAACACTAATATATCATAGTAACATAGAAAATTAGTGGAATTCATAAAATGTCTCAAATTACATTTATTTTGGTGTTTATAACATCAATTATGTAAATATTTCATTAATAAGATAATTACTGCATCATCACTGTGTCATAAATAAATTACATTATATAATGTCTAAAAATTATAAATAAAATACCATTATGTAGTAAATCATTTTAGCTTTCTAATGAATATTTATAGTCGAATTTATCTTATGTATAACCCTATATTAAAAATGATTTACTTATTAAACATTGATTTTAACTATTTTAACCCTTCTTTAAATAAATTAATAATAAATGTCCTAATCTAATCCAAGTGGGCCTAAATGATAATATTTTACACTTAAGGTTGTTTTTGGTCGAGATACACTTGTCCAATAGAATTAGGACATGTGTTAGGGTAATATTAATATCATTCTTACCCTTAATTACCCTATTTACTTTTAACCGTGGTAAATAAAAGTAAAAAGTTACTATTCACCAAAAATTATTTTCATCTCATTGAACGACATTTTAGTCCTTGATATTAACCGTGTCTCTCGGATTTTCGAAATTCCATTCACAGAGGCGGTAAAATTAAGTTTTATGCAAAATTCAGTTTTTAACCTACCACTTAGTGGTTTCACTATTCATCGAAAATTGAAAGTTTTCAGAAAAATACCAAAAATTAGGCCTAAGATATATTTGATATTATGAACTCAAAAATGATTTCTATTTTACCAAATTCAAAACATATCAATTGCATTAACTAATTTAAAAATTAATTCTCGTCGTCAAAACAAATAGCGTGTTTTTAAGAGATAATAACTATCAAAAGATTGACACTAGTTTATAACTGGTTTAAATGTGAAATTACATCCAATGACCAACATTGTATTAAATTGTAAAAATATATTCTAATTATACTTTAAAACCACTCAAATTAATAATTTATCACTATTAATTATTTTGATTAAAAAAGTTGTTTTTAATTATAATTTAGTAATTTTCACTATTCATCAGAATATGAAAGTTATCCGAAAAGTACCACAATTTCACCCTAAGCTAATTTCGATATTACGAATCCAAAAATGAATTCCATTTTGAGAAATAAAATTTACAAAATTTCAAAAAGTTGTTATTACTATTCATAACGGCTAGTTTTAATAATATCTTAATAGCATATCGTTGTTTAGCGAAACTCGGTGTTGCGTACAACACACGCTATCGTGGAAGGTCGCGATTGCGTATAATTCAAGCCAGGTCAGAGATGTGTATTGTGAAATCTCCTTTTGGTGTAGCGTATAACAGAAGACATTAATAAAATTAAAAAGAATATTTTCATAAAATCTCGGGTTGTTACATTTTACCCCCCTTAAAATGAATTTCGCCCTCAAAATTCGTCGGGGTTATAAATGGTTTACTATTCGAAAGTTTCTTTAATAGAAACCCACATCGTAAAAAGGAATACTGAAACATGGCTTTAAAAACTAAATTATGAAATGTAACGATTACCCAAATAAACTAATCACTCGGTTTCCACATAGGTGAAAATATGGATATGGAAGAGAAATCTAACCATCATGTTCGGATGGAGAGTGGTAGAGAACATGGCTATGGAAAATCCAGTAATCACAAATCCATAAATTTGTGACGATCTAAGGTACCATCTGATTCATCAGGTATATGATCACTAGGACAACATTTTTGGTTTTCAAGATCATTTCCCTAAAGTTGAAAATTTGAATTAGAATAAATACTTTCTTTATTTTGGTACAATCTCACTGTTGTTCATGCCTTGAACAATTTCCACTTAATCTCTTAAATAAATGAAGTTGAATTTGTTATTCGTGAAGTGTTAGCTGATCATGTGATAGAATGACGGGTCATTCCATCTGTCTCAAACAAAAGGTTAGCAAAAATTATATACATAAGTCGATCTATAGTGAGACTAATCATATATGGTTCCTAAAATGGACTTATAATTCATATATCATACTACTTAATATAATAAAACTAGTTTCTACTAAACAGGGACTTCCTGTAGGCCAGTGGTAGGCGATAAAGGCCAGTCGCACTTCGATTGTGGGTTCGATTCCTACAGCCTTGTCCGACGCGATGGGCTGTCGCCCGTCCTGCAGGTTGTCCTTTTTCTAAAACTATATTACTATAACATCCCATGAAAAAAAACTTCTATACTTAAACAATACTAACTTATTCCAACATAATCCATTCCAATCTTTAGGCTTACCCATAATACTGTAGTCCACTCTCATAATATAGTGAAAATAATTAACATAGATTTAATACCATCGTTGATCCCCATAAGATATGTCTTGTTGGTCACATTCTAAACATTCAAAGTCCTTAATCATGTATTCTCTTGAATACCTTAGTGAAAACATGAATGCAGTTTAAAGTTAACACTTTCCACATACCAAAATCCTCAAAATTCTATATACTCAAACCACGATATCACTTAGTCCTTATATCAATCATGAGCTCATGAATACTATTAAACATTTCATTTTCTCGTTTTCCCTTCATTATGTGCATATAATCTTATTTCCAAAAAATACCTCAATCACTTTGAATACCACATCAATAAATATTGCAATACTCAATGATACAACATTATTTTGGAATCCCATTACATAAACACTTAATCATTCCACCACATCGTTTTCATATTCAACATTGCCAATAGTGATCGCATGTGACTTCCCTTTGTCCTTTGCCTTCAGTGGTTGCTCATGTTGATCATCACTAACCCTTGGATTAGGGAATTTATTAGCATAATGCCCCATTTCCTTGCACTTGAAGCATTGAAGTGTTGGTGGTGCGTTCTCTGCAGTGTTTTCTTTATTCACATCATTAGAAACCCTTTTTCCATTACTTCGACACTCAGCTGCTCGATGACCTTCTTTTCCACACTTAAAACATTTTCTAGTCCCTTTAAGACAATCTCCACCATTCTTCTTTCCACACTTTGTGCATAAGGAAACATTCATATTCTTTTCACCATTATTCTGAGATTTCTCCTTGAACTCCATCTTTCGTTTCTTGTCAAAACCATGAGATGGATATGTAACACCAACTTCTATTTCTACCTTGATAGCACAACGCACAATTTCTTCATAGCTACTGAAGTCTCTTATATCTAATGCCCTTCGAAGACTTGGTTTTAAGCCACTGAAAAATCGATCGACTTTACTTTCACGTTGGATGATAATGCCAGATGCATACCTTGCAAGTCTTGTAAAATTCTCTTCGTATATACCAACAGACTCATCATCTTTTTGCTTTAGTTCAATAAACTCCTTCTCCATCTTTGTTCGAAGAATACGAGGGAAGTACTTATTGAAAAATAAGTTCTTGAACTCGTCCCATTCCATGGACTCAATTTCATCTCTTTGCCTTGTATTCTTGACAAGATTCCACCATTGATCAGCTTCACCTTCCAAACGATATACTGCTAAGATGACTTTATCATGTTCAGAACATTGAAGAACTGAAAATATATTTTCAGTGGTACTGATCCATTGTTCAGCAACAAGTGGATCAGAAGACCCACTAAAAGAAGGTGGACGTTGCCTCATGAAGGACTCAATAGAATATTGTTCCCTTCTCTTCTCATTTGGAAGTCCAGAATGATTCATAGCTTGTGTAAGTATAGCAATAAGATTTTGCACTCCATCTCCCATAACATTTTTTTGTTCAGGAGGACAATAATTGCATTGTCCATTGCATTGATCAACACGGTTCCTTCGGGTTCCAGCCATCGTCTAAAACCCAAAAAGAATAGTGTGAGAGGCAAAAATCATGCTAGGGAAAACAACATAATAAAGGGGAAGTACCTTCAATATCTAACATCTTAGGTTTAATTCTATGATCGTTAGCGTAGTTCTAGTACTATAACCTATACGTATACTTAACATTAGGGACATCCCTAGACATACCATAGAAATAACTCTAGGGATCTCACTAACGTTTTCGCATCCTAGTTTCCAAAGGTTGACTAAACCTTTCCTCTGATACCAACTGTAACGGTCTGGAATTACTTCCAGTGGACTATAATTGATACCTATCAGGGCACTCCATGGGCGGCTACACCCCCTGGGCGGGACACACCACCATCCCCAGTGGCAGCCATTTCCTCATGAAGCCCTTGGGCAGGGAGCCATGCTTCGTCCAACGCTCACATGTGAGAGTTCCCAAGGATCGGATACATTCTTACCTCCTTTGCCTCTGTTACCAACTGTAGAGACCCGAAGCTTAACGTACATTGACATTACATTACATTTTCGGAATACTTAGTACATAACAAAAACACACACACAAGGATCATAATAGTTTAGTGTCTTTGGAAACTCGGAACGTAATCTTCTAATCGTGGTGAAAGATCTTCAACATCTCCTATAAAGATCTTCCTTTTTTTTACCTAAAACCTTTCTTTATATCCTGGGGAAAAGAAAACATAAAAGGGTGAGCTCAAATGCTCAGTAAGGGTAAATAAAAGAAATATCAATCACATCGTATTCATAAGAACATAACATTTTGGAAATCTTAACCTGCAAAAGAGAGCAAAATTTCATAACATGGGATAAATCATGGCAGTGAAATGTAATCACAATAATCATAACTTAAAACATGAAACTCTGTGTCATTCACACATAATCATAGAGAATCATTTCTTGTTAGTCAAGACTCATTGCCAAGACTATGTTAGTGGAAAAAGTCACTTTCTGAATCGGGTAACCCTCGTTTCAGTCCTGTTTCACTGAACCGGTATAACCTACCGTTCCAGCCCTGTCTATCTCATGAGATATAAAATCTTTACCCAATTCATTGGAGGGAGATATAGCTCCCACCCATCTTATAATGAATCTTTTCTTATGTGTGCCACATAATCATAAACGATACATCATAGCGTAACCCATGTAATAAAAATGGACTTCTTAAACAACATGTCATCATAAAACAATTCATATAAGATAAAGGAATTCATAAAAATATTTCCATCACAACATAATCAAATCCATGTAATAATAGGGATAAAAACATAACCCTTTTATTATCTTAGATGGAAAATAATTTTTATAAAATACTTGAACTTCATTCTTGAGGAAAATATCCTTTCTACTTCAAAAACACTTTTCCTTTCTTAACATGTCATACAATTTTAAACTAAAAGAAGTTGATTAAAAATAAACATGAATACTTGTAAAGGAATCTTCTTGGAAATAATTTTTTAGAAATCCATTCATGTCGTATAAGCTAAAAAAACATTCTTCGTACTTTTGTCGAAAAAGTCAAAAAGCACCTCATATGAAAAAACGTCAAAAGATTCCTTTCATATTTTTTACTAAAAACTCACTGAAGGGTAAAATTGGATTTAAACAATTGTATTTGGATGGAAATAACATTACATATTGAGGAAACTTGGATTTGGATGATAAAATACACCCCAGTAAATTTCAAAGTATAAACAATCTCGGATAAAAATGAGATTGTGATATTTTCCCTTACCTTAGGTCCGATTTGCTTCGTATGTGTCCGAACCTTCTGTATAATGATTTAAATAATGTCATTGACTTATTACAGAATCATATTCATTGTTATGATATCATATATGGTTCACTTATGACACTATATTACCCGTTCTTTTGTAAATTCCATGTTAAAGAACCGTTTTGGGTAAAATCGTTTCATTTATCGTAGGTGTTTTGAATTGTTGTTCTTGACATTATTATTACTTATATCATGATTTACATACTTCCAGAATATAAAATATGATTTATATATCATATATATTCAGTATATAAATATATAATAGACAGATAAATGAAATGAAAAACACCGTTCATGGAGACGGTAGTCCGTACGTACGCATGAACGTTGTTTTCCTTTCCTTATTGTCTTGAATGGAAGTAAGTAGATGACATACATATATATAAATATACATAAATCCAGTAGCTTTATAATTTCATATATTTCATTATTATTTCTTTTATATACTTTATAATCATTCTTAAATGGTTAACATGGAGAATGAATCTCATCGCGTCGTGGAGACGGTCGTCCTTACGTACGCACGAGCGATGATATCATTTCCATAAATATGGAATTGAATTGGAGTCGATTATACAATATATAAGAATCAATATGATGTTGTAATAACTATGTATAGTTATTCTTTACACCATTATACCCATCCATGTAAGGTGGTGGTGGAAAATAGATTACACCACGGTGTGGAGACGGTATTCCGTACGTACGCACGCACAGTGAATTCTTTTTCCGTAGGATGGATAGATGGTGAAATAGGGTTGTTTCATACTTATAATAACATATCAGTATATGAGTGATACTGATTTTATTACTTCATAATGAAACAACCTAAGAAGAAGAAGTGGAATAAGAAATAAAGATGAAAGAATTGGTAACGGTAATTACCTCTTCTTTGAAGCGCCTCTTTGAGACCTCCTCTTAGGGCACTAAAATTGGTCTTTGAGGAAGACCAGAACCTCTAGGATGTTTCTAGAGAAGTGGGGAAGAGATTTTTAAAGGGTTTTTCCGATCTTGAGTGCTCAAATTGGTGTGAGGAGGAGGGGGAGGAGGTGTCCTTTTATAAGGGAGGAGAGGGGCACCTTAGGAATACCTCAAAATATTATTTTATATTAAAGTCAAAATCAGTTTATAATGGTTCAAAAGGGTCTTATTTCGAAGCTAAAGTTGGGATGGGTCGAAATCCTATCAACCAATAAGATTTAGACAAGTTTAGGGTATTATTTTAACCTTATCATTAGATTTAACTCTAAGTTTAGTAATTTAACTTTTACCGTGTCTTTTTGTTTTCTTTCACTATATGGTTAATAGACTTACTATAACATGCCAAACGAACAACAAATTGTTTATTATTAATAAATATATCCTTATCTAAGTCATTTTGCCGAACCTTAGATTTTTAGGAATAAAATAACAATTAAAAATATAATATTTGATTTAAAAACTATTTTGTGTCAATTTTGACACTATTTGATATATGATTTTTGTGAAAGTCATAACAGAATTATATGTTCGAACCAAGTTGATTAAATCAACACTAATATATCATAGTAACCTATAAAATTAGTTTAATTCATAAAAAGTCTCAAATTACATTTATTTTGGAATTTATAACATCAATTATGTCAATAGTTCATTAATAAGATAATTATTGCATCATCATTGTGTCATAAATAAATTACGTTATTTAATGTCTAAAAATTATAAATAAAATACCATTATGTAGGAAATCATTTTAGCTTTCCAATGAATATTTATAGTCGAATTTATCTTATGTATAACCCCATATTAAAAATGATTTACTTATTAAACATTGATTTTAACTATTTTAACCCTTCTTTAAATAAATTAATAATAAATGTCCTAATCTAATCCAAGTGGGCCTAAATGATAATATTTTACACTTAAGGTTGTTTTTGGTCGAGATACAATTGTCCAACAGAATTAGGACATGTGTTAGGGTAATATTAATATCATTCTTACCCTTAATTACCCTATTTACTTTTAACCGTGGTAAATAAAAGTAAAAAGTTACTATTCACCAAAAATTATTTTCATCTCATTGAACCACATTTTAGTCCGTGATATTAACCGTGTCTCTCGGATTTTCTAAATTCCATTCACAGAAGCGGTAAAATTAAGTTTTATGCAAAATTCAGTTTTTAACCTACCACTTAGTGGTTTCACTATTAATCGAAAATTGAAAGTTTTCAGAAAAATACCAAAAATTAGGCCTAAGCTATATTTGATATTATGAACTCAAAAATGATGTCTATTTTACCAAATTCAAAACATATCAGTTGCATTAACTAATTTAAAAATTAATTCTCGTCGTCAAAACAAATAGCGTGTTTTTAAGAGATAATAACTATCAAAAGATTGACACTAGTTTATAATTGGTTTAAATGTGAAATTACATCCAATGACCAACATTGTATTAAATTGTAAAAATATATTCTAAATATACTTTAAAACCACTCAAATTAATAATTTATCACTATTATTTATTTTGATTAAAAAAGTTGTTTTTAATTATAATTTAGTAATTTTCACTATTCATCAGAATATGAAAGTTATCCGAAAAGTACCACAATTTCACACTAAGCTAATTTCAATATTACGAATACAAAAATGAATTCCATTTTGAAAAATAAAATTTAAAAAATTTCAAAAGGTGGTTATTACTATTCATAACGGCTAGTTTTAATAATATCTTAATAGCATATCGTTGTTTAGCGAAACTCGTTGTTGCGTACAACAGACGCTATCGTGGAAGGTCGCGATTGCGTATAATTCAAGACAGGTCAGAGATGTGTATTGTGAAAGCTCCTTTTGGTGTAGCGTATAACACAAGACATTAATAAAATTAAAAAGAATATTTTTCATAAAATCTCGGGCTGTTACATAATTTCTCTTACCTTCTTTCTATAACGATCATTGAAAAAAGAACATTACTCTTGCACACATACGTGCTAACATCTCCATAATTGAAACACTAGTTAATTTTTTATAAAAATATTTAATGATTGATTTTAAAAGTCTTATTGATATATAAATAGGATAATTATTTCATTATTATTATTATAACTATGTTATATAATGACCCCCTTGACCGTAGTTGACCAACCAAACTTGTTTTTGACATATAAACTAGATTTGGTCAACACAACCAATGTAAACATAATTGTTTAAGTAGTTGTATAATACATTTTAATAAGTGAAATAAAATTATGATAAAAATGAAAATTGTTATAAAGTAAGTAAAAAATTAACATGTGTTTGTAATTCATGAATATAAAGACACATAAGACAAATCAGACACAATGTAAGGGATTTCATCTCAATTTACATTCCATTGAGGCTTATTTGTTTTTAGGAACCTAATTTATTTTATATGGTGTGTATACTTCCATTTGAAATTTTATTTCATGAAAATATTTAGTCTCATGATATTATATGTTTCATTTAATTTTATTCCACAATGTATATTTAAATCAAATGTTTCAATGTGGTATAAGATACATTGGAATGTCAAAGATTATTCTCCCTGAGAACATTTTTAATGATTATATTTGAAATATCACTTCCTTATGTGATTGTTAACTTTCACTTCAAATAATAACTTTATTATTGTGGACCACATTTTTTATATATGGTGCACATAATTCTATTTTTTCATTTAATATCAGGATTAAATCATTCTCTATGATATTAATTGTTTCAATTTGAATTATTTTATCTAATTGTATTCGAATAAAAAGGTTTCCTAGTGGAAAATAATATCATAACCAAATTTATTTTCATTGGGTTATATTACTTAATCATTGTTTTTAATATTCTATGACTATGTGTATAATGACATTGAGTATATATTGAATTATGTCCTCTTCTATATACAGATTTGAATTTTATACACATAATCTACTCTTTGATTGATTTTCACTCCAACCTTATATTCTTTTCAAGGGATTACTTTACAATATCATTTTTTGGTATTTTTTACCCTTAAGATTACATTAGAGGGAAATATATAATCATTAACTAAAAAAACCTTTAATTATATTCTCCTATGGTTATTCATGTCCTTTATTAAGTAATAGTACAATTTCCCCACTCTTTGGTACTCAATTTGTTTTATAATTGTTTTTAAGAAAACCCAACTTCATTTTTCCCTTTAGCTAGAGAACTCGTTTTCTTATAAAAAACCTTGTTTTCTAAAAGGTTTATCAATTTTTTACATGATTTACTAAATAATTTCTTTCCATTTTTTTATTTTATCAATATTTTCAAAGGAATTATATTTTCTCTTTCCAAACATGGGATTTTTCTAAAATGTTTACCACGCAAAAAAATATCATTTTTACCATATATGGAAGGAACAAATTTTCTCATATTCATTTCTTTGATACTTCCTTTTCATTTTTAAAAATTTACATTTAAAAGAAAATTTTTTTAAAAGCGATTTTCAAATAAATATATTTTCTCATGTTTTTTCAAAACATTTGATATTTTCTTTAATAATTTTTTTAATAGATATTTTTACTACTATTAACCATAAAAACAAACCTTTATTTTAGTGCAATTGAGATATATTTTATTAATACAATACTTATTCTTCATATGGATGGTTTATGACTGATTTAGCCAAGGATATTATTCACATTTACTTCCTTGATATATTTTTTAGTTCCCTTAAAATATTCAATCTTTTATGATCATTGAACATTGTATTTTTTCATAATTATTCATTTCATCTATCATGGATATTACTGTTACCTAAACCATATACCATTTTTTATACAGTGTCTACTTTGACAGCTATTTGATTATTTTGGATAAATATTGATAATTCCATATTCTTTATTCAATATTGAGATATGAAAAGGTATATTATTTATTTCAACGATTTGATATGAGGAATGATTTGGAAATTTTATGATGAGAGGTGCTTAGAATTTATATAGATCCTCGATGAATCAACATGTCATCATGGGAAAAATAATTTTTAAAAAATAAATAGGTTTCTATCTGTATCTATAAACAATCTTTTGAAAGGTATCGATGGTAAATGTTTTCATGTGCCTCAAGCATGGTGTACATTAGGAAAGCTTTACCTTAATTTAGTTTTAGTTATTATTCATCCATGAAATTTTGTCTCAACATTTCTTTGGATTATATTCATTTTTAGTTCATTTATTTAATGTAATGTGTTTCAATTTCTTACATTTCAACATTTATTTTACCTTATCCAGTAATTTGAATGGTATGTGTTTTCATTTACCTTACATTTTTTCTTATTCACGTTCTTTTCAACCAAATGATAACATGGAATGTCTGTTCATTTATTTAACCTTCCAAGTTGATTTATTCCCATTTATTCATTATTTATTCCACTATACTTTACCATTAATGAGAATTCGAGCTCACCCTTATTATGTTTTCTTTCCCCCAGAATCCATAAAGCGTACTATGATATATATTTAAGGATATAATAGGTGGAATAAAGTTATCCTGAAAGATATTTATAAAATAAATTATACTATAATTATTGTATTAATATTTAATACACGACTCATGCATGTATATAGTTTAACAAGACTACTAAACTGATCAGTCCTTCAGGATGAGATTCATTGTAATCATGCCAATGAAAATTATAACATACATCAGCTCTGAGATTTTTTGGGGTCGGGTTGCTAAAATGGATGATATATAGGAATTATAAAAGATTAAAATATCAAATGTTCAACTAATATAATGTGTGATCTAGTAATAAGATCAATTATGGGGTTTAATATGGGGGTGAATGATGATTGTTTTTTATACAATTCATATTATTAGTGGTTAGTTATAAATGGATAATTTATTATAGTTGATATATAATGTTGGATGATTAATATTAGTTATTAATATGGTTTATAATATATTGAATATAGGATATTATAATAAAGGTATAATTGGACGAAACATCTTATTGATAAAATATTGAATATAGGGTGATTTTGAAATATTTTTGGAGTATGAATTTCAGGCTTTGATTATAACATGCCTCTGTTCCCGTGTGTTTTGAGTCCATATAGACCTACAATTTTAATGTCGATGGTTTTTGTAGCCTTATCAGAGACATATTGTGTTGCACATTGGTTGAGATTATGGGAATGTGGGTTAATCTCACCATCCGTATGGGGAATTATAGTCTACTCTAGGTATCTCTAAATGATTAAAGAAAAATTCAGGAATCATTCCTACTAATAATGTTATATGTGGATATAACTATATATATGACTGAATATGGACATGAATTTATGTGAAAATATTTATATATTATAAATTTTACATTATTATTTTATTAGTTGGTTATTATATGTTTTAAAGCCACATAGTTTTCTGATCTTGAATTTATCACCATCCCTGCTGTGTTAATGATGGTAGTTTGGATTAGGCTGCTAATAGGGCCTTCATATATATATATCCATATATAGGTAATAATAACCCACTTAGATATGAACATATTATAGGTACATGTTATTCCTTTTAAGGGGTTTCCATGAGAACCATGGTGGTACCTTTTGTGATTGTGCATCCATTACAAATTGATGTTCCATTTAAGTTCACACATCCAGTAACTATGATGGAATGTTGAGATTGTACCTTAGAGAGACCTCATAAATATCATAATTAATAAGAGTTTAAGGTCATATTTCCATAATGATCCTTAAAATTTAACATCATATTGTATGGATGTATTCTATTTAGTTTAATGTCAAGAATTTAAGAAAAATAGTATAAAGGGTATATAAAAATTATTTTGTGGGACATGAATATAAATTAATTTTTTTGGTTCACCAAATTAGATAGTTTCAGAATATAAGAGGTTATGGTTGGGACATGAAGGGAATATTGATCACTGATGAAGAATGGATAAAAAAGAATATGGCCTATAAACGATGGATTTATCAAAGAGAATATGGCCTATTTCAGAAGGGATGATTAGAATCATGTGGAATATGAGTTGTCAAGGAAGAATTTAGGTCCCATATCTAATTAAAGGCATTGAATTTTATTGTAGTATGAATGATACGTGTGGGGATTAAGTACATGTTTCTGAGACACGCCTAAACTATTCAGTTACCTAATTGAAATAATGTATTGGTGATTACACCTAGTAGGAGGCCCATGATATGTTCATAAAAATTGAGTAGAATAATTAGTTTTACTATAATACAAGGTTTCCAAGATGTTGATATGGGGTAAAAAAGATGAGAAACATGATAATGGGGAGGATTCAACAGTAATCTTATGACAGAGAACCTTATTTTAAAGGGAGTATGTGATAGTTATTTACCATTAGTTTCTATAAATTTGGTATGAAAACCTAATACAGATCCATTATAATTGGAATATATGGTCCAAGGTGTAAACAATGATGTTCGTGGAAGCCCGGACCTATATTTTTTGTGTCACTGGAAGAGATATTGATGAGATGGAATTTTCATGGATTTGACTTTGGTGATAAGAGGCCAGTATGGTTTTTTGGACCAATCCAACCCAGGTAATTTAATTGAATAGATAAATGTATTCTAAATAGGCGTGGTAACCCAGAATTTGGTTTCTAAATGAAGTAATGGACCTTTACACAATCCACATTCATCTCCTCAATTTATGGAGAATCGTAATATAACAAGAGGTTAAAACATATATAACCTCTATACAGATTACACTGACTGTAAATCATCCTTATGTTAACCCAAAGAAAAAATTGAACATGGCATCAATTTCAATAACAAGACTACTCCCATAGTATATTAACCATGAAATTTTATCATCATTATGATTGTAAGATTTAATGGTGGAGAAAGAGTGAAGATAGTGAGATTGATGGTATTGGAAGAAGAACAAGAAATTATATTAAATTTGGAATATGCAATTGCATTGTAAATAATATAAAATAAATGGAAAATAAATAAATAAAAGTATTTGTATCCCTATAGAATAGCACAATGTAAGATCCTCGGTATCCAATCTCTTCTCCTCAGACTTGGACTTGTATTTACGGGAATTAAGGCACTTGGTAGGTCATAAATGGTTAAATAAATGGGTATCTGTGGTATTGGGTCATCAAAGGGAATATAACCCTATAAATATCCATTATAAATCATTATTTTTTAGTCCAGCTTGAGGTTGTCAGGTAGTTAATAGTACAACAATTGTTTAATGTGCATTGTTGAACTTCTCATGAATTGATTTCATGTTCTGAAAGAATTCTAGGTTCACATAAATTAAATTTTCAAGGTTCACGTCATGAATTGAATTCCAGATGTGAATTGTTTTTTAATGTTGGATTTTCCCAAATTTTTCATGGTTATTCATTTTTGAGATTTAGTCTTGGGCCTTAACATATCCTTTAATATGATGTATATTCAATTGAGCTTCAAAATAATGGTGTCTCACTAGACCACCTCACATCATGGAACGAAGTGTCTCTAGTTTGATTTATTAATATATATTTTTTATTTTAGATATATTTTTAGTTTCCTTAGATAAATCACCAAAGAAACTAAACATAAACAAGAATAATTATTTAATTTATAAAATATTATGTTTTATAATAAAATAAGTATTAAAAATATGTCTGTGTTAGAGTCCTTCATAAATGAACTATATTAGAGATTACATGAGGTTTTTATAAAAGAATGGAATTTACACAGAGATTTAATATGGTTCCCTTTAGTTTCTCCTAGAATTCATTTTAATTATAAAATTACATGGGTTTCCAAAATGGTTTTCATGAATGATTTTCTATAAAAAAAAGAAAACCCCATTAAAGAGTGTGAGTTGTGAACCATGATATTCCACCAAGAATATTTCATGTAAGTTCAAAGAGTATTTTTTTATCTAGTATTTGGAATATTTATAGGAAAAAATACATAACTGACTACAAATATTATAATGTCATGAAGTATTTTTGGGCTATAAGTATTTTTTGTATTTATGAAGGGTCAATATTTCCCGGATGAAAATAACACATGTTCATAGAGATTTCGTGTGGGTGTAAGGTATCAACTAATCATCATCACATTTGAATAAAAGTTCATATATGAACTCATGTGGATTATCATGAGGCATACAAAAATGATGTATTTTTGTACATAATGTACATGATCATGAGCTATTAGTGTTAGACTTACATGAATGATATTTTTCCTATAATATATGTTCACAATCAAGATCCACCACCATACATTCATAAAAAAAGAAAACATGTCATGAAACATGTATGAGATAACAAAAAATATATAATACTATGAGGAACAACTTAATTCCTTATTTGTGACATTTATTTTTTCTATTTCTCATCACATTATAATGTTGATACCCTTTCATGGGTGTCAATAAATTCCCCCTTTAGAGTCAGAGTTGATAAAAATGAAGAGATTAATACAGTAATGATAATGAGATGGAAAATATATGTCAAAGGTGGTATACTGAATGGTATCCCCATTTCCATATATATATGGGACAATATAGGGGGATCACCAATATTCTCTCCCACATAGATAAACTCCATTTTGAACAAATCCTCCATCACAAAATACTGCCTTCAATAAATGGATTTATCCATGAACTATAATATTTTAAAAATAATTTCCCTCTTGAAAAATCATTTTCCAATACTGAATTTCTTCAAAAACTAAAATATTACCCCACAAAATATCCTTTATCAACACACTTCTAAGGTATCTTCGTAAATAATCCAAAAAACACTATCTTATACAATGAAAACACTATTCATTAGAAATATTTTATATTTTTTTTATGGTATTAATACATGTTGTGTGAAATTATAGTCATTTGGTTTCTCAATAAAATATGGATACCAATATTTTCCTTATATAAATTACTTTTGGATAGGCTATACATGCTTCTAGAATGAGGAGACGTAAAATTATTAATAATTTCAACTCTATCCAATGTCAGCATATTCACCAAATACATATTGTTATTTCAGAAAAAAATGGAAAGGGTGACTTTATTATTTTATTCATAACATTTAATTTACTCCATGTACTTATTTTCTCTAAAAGGTTCATAATTGGTGTGAAATACACAAGATTTAATATAAAATATAATTTTTGAGCATTGGTTTTATTATTCTAGATTCAAATCAGTTTATTGTTTTAATTATAAACATCCACCCAATTATCCAAATTGTGTGATTCTTGTTTTGTAGGGTTCCTAATTATATTTAATAAAAATTGTTAAACTAGAGTTTGGGCCAAGTCAGCCCTTTGAAGGGTTATATGGACCACACAAGAAGGCCCAAAGAATCTGTCAAAGAAACTGGACCAACCAAGAAGATAGAACTTTTGGGCTCCCTTTTGAATCCCAAATACTATGAATGTTCATAATTTGCTATTGAATAAAAAAAGAATTGTGTATAAAATTTCAACGCCCAGCTCCATCGATAGGGTCCCAATTTATGCTTTGAAGTTTAGACCACCATTTTGTCTGATAATTAAAAAAATCCCACCATTCTTGACTTTTCAACCAATACATCTGTCTAATTGATTAGTCGTGAAGCTAGATCATCTTATTCTGTCAAGAGGCACTACTGTTGATTATATGGAGTTTAACCCACACAGGATCGATAGGTACTAATCCCCCCAATGACCCACATAGGATGTGACCCATATTTGATCGGTATGGGCAGACCCACATAGGATTTTTGAGTGATAACCCACAAAGGATCTGACCTACAGATGATCGATATGCACTAACCCACACAGGATCAGTGAGGGCTGACCCACACAGGATCTGACCCACACAGGATCTGACCCACACAGGATCAGTATACACTGACCCTACAGGATCGCTGAGCACTGACCCACATAGGATCTATAATTACTAACCCCTATAATTACCCAAAAACAATCTGACCCGCCCAGATTCGATAGGTAACTAACTTCCGTATTATCCATCTCCACCCTATGCCTCACTGTTAGCCACTGTATTCCTCGCACCCTGTGCACTCGAGTTACGTAGATTCTATCCCTCGCGTTATGGGTTGTAATTCAAACGCCACGAAGTCCCACATAGAAGAATCCCAATGGTCTGTCACCTTATAAGGGACCCAACGCAACTGATGATGCGTCAATCAGACGCCTGATATCTAAGTAATTTTTGTTTCCATTCTAAGGGATCAGTTGGATTCGGGGTTTGATCCAATACAGGAGAACGCCAAATTTATCCAAAACTCAATTTTAGTATTCCAAAAGGACCGTTTCAATCAAAGGATTCCAATTCCGTAGAAGGTTCATTAAACCGATGCTCGATTCTCAAGATACGGCCACAACAGCGTATTTCGGTCTAGAGGGGCCCGGGTCCGGTCCGACCTGGTCCGATCCGGCCTGGCCTGAACCAACTCGATTGGCCTAGGCCGCGGAGGGTCCAGCCAAGTACACGGGGCATGACCCATTGGTGCGGCCCGCGGTCAGATGGCCCGCTATGGAAGGGTCCACCCAAGACACATCCCTGGGGGGGAGGAGCCCCCCCAGTATTCGGAATGGACAGATGGTTGTTCGGTCGCCCAACTGGCACGCGAGACCGCTCGGTGGTCCCAATTGGTGCATCCTAGACTGCTAGAATGACCAGCTTGTTCTCCTCACAGGGGCGCGACAGCGCCACTTTCCACCTGCGACCGGCATGGCAAGACACCCTCCGGTCTTCTCCGCGTCCAAGTGGTCGCGACCTACTGCTCTGGCAGCGCAGAAATGCACCACCGCTCTCCCACGCGATTGACCGGATGACAGCTTCCACCCTGCTCCACCGCAGTTGATGGGTCGTGGTCTCCTACTCAACCGGCAGTGCGGATGCACTCCACCCCTCCTACCTTGTGACCAGATGGGTTCCACATGCCCCCTTCCTCCTGAGACATCACGACTTTGTTCCAAGCGTGAAAATTATGTCATTCACATATTCACGATCATCGAGTCAAGGGCTCTGTATCCATATGTTGCGCTCAACAAAAAATTGTGTTTCCAGCATCATTAATTATTTGGCATCAATGAATGCATGTAGAACGTGTGATGAATGAAATAAAAGGGCCAAGGTATAAGTGTGGAACGATGGCCATGTAAGTTTGGCCATCGTCATTGTGAATCTAGAATATGAAAAATTAACAAATAAATTCAATCATATTTCAAATTAAAACCCCTACCTTATTTGCTCGTTGGAGACGGCGTGAGGAAGGAGATGAATATTATGATGTCACCAACGTCCGTCGCTCCCGCATCAAGTTCCAAAGTCAGTTCCCTCTTCCTGATCAGAAGAATGTTCTTCATTGGAGGATGTTTCTCCCAAGGATATCATTTTCCATTATTTTTCCTCATGAGAGGTGTGGTGCAAAATTAATTAGTTAAGATTTAATGTTGGAAAATCAATGGGGTATTCCATGAGTTAAACAAATTGATTCATTAATTTAGAATTAATGAATCAAATTAATTTAAGAGGAATGTGGTTACACATTTTGTGTAACTGGGCATTTAATTCCCATCATTAAATGCCCGACCACCCTTGTGTAGTCCCCACCTTCATGATTCAAATGGGAGGGTTTTAAAATAAAATAAAAGTAATTATTTTATTTTATTATTTGTCCAACCCTTCCATTAATAATCTGAAAAACTAACTTCTACCTTCAACATACTGCGGTCTAGGTGAAGGTCTCCTTAAGTGAATATCGGTGATGAGAGTTCAACGGTGCCCTCATATTTTATTTACGAGGACTGGTTCAAAAGTTACAAATAGATTCTCGTGCATTTACTAAATATACCAAAACAAAAGTCCAGAAGTTCATTTCGTGCACACCGGGCCTCAGAATCACACACCATCAATTTTCGCCGACTCATAATATTCCCTTATAATTATAAACAATTACATGAAAAATTTCAGGTCCTTACAGTAAAAGGTTGTGAATTAATCGTGATAAAATAATAATATATTGATGATACGGGTTTTATCATGATTTTATGGATAAAAAATATTTATATGATGGAGAAGAAGAAATACTTTTGAAAGGGCTTGGTTAAGATTTATACACCATCTTTGATTGCCCTCCTTTTACGTACACCTTACGCCGTAATTTATCAGTGATAAGTGAAGAGAAAAAGATAATGGATGAAGTTAAGGCATCTAAGAAGGGTTTTAAGTAGTTATTTTATGAGATATGAGGCTAAAATGGTGTTAATAAGGTGTAGAAGAGGTCCCATTTTATAAGTGTGTGGAGGGAAACACATGGAATTGATTAAAATATTTCAATGATATAATATCATTTTCATATGAATGTGGGTAAAAATGGAAAATGATTCAAATGATAGATAATATAAGGATAATATATCTTAAAAAAATATGAATCAAAAATCATTGTATTGAAATCCTACCCTTATCTCTTGGTTTAACCCTCTATAAACTCGTTTCAACCAAACCCATTGTAATTTTTTTACAATGTTTAGTATTCACAATGAAAAAAAATTAATTTCAACCAAAAGAAAATATATTAGTTATTATGATTCAAAATATGGAATCCATTTTAGTATATTTAATTTCTATATTTTGAAGAACTAAATTTCAAATAATCTCATAAACCCCAAAAAATCTGTTTTAGAAAAATAAATTTTTAAGAAAAACATATAATTTACATCCATCAATGAAATTGTAAAATTAATAAAGTAATTGATAAAATATATTATTGAATATATACTATATAAAATTTGTAAAAAATATTAATCAAGAGAGATTAAATTAATTTATTAATATTTTTACATATTGTTCATATAAAAAATGTTTTTAGAAAAATATGTTTTTCACCCCAAAAATTAACTTTAATGAAAAAATATAATATTAATGATAATATAGAAATTAATTAAATAATATATAATTAATGAATAATTATGTTAACTTCAAATAAAATTAATAATATAGTGGTACTTTTACTTGAAATGAAATGAATGTTTCTACAAAAAAACATTTAATTTAACTATTCATTACGAAATAAAATTTTATTGTAGATATTATAAAAATTCACAATATGATAATAATGAAATTATAATTTAAAAATTGAAAATAATTTATTGAATAAAAATTAAATATGGTAGAAATTAAAAATATTTTCTATCGAAAAAATTAAATAAAACTCACTCTAATTGAAAATATATTTTTGAATCATAAAACGACTTTACGAAACATTGAGTACATAATTATTAAGCATTAATTAATAAATTGTCATTGTTTAAAACCTTATACATATTTATTAATAATGTTTTTATTAGAATTAATACCAAAAAATTTAACAGATATTTTAAAATGGATTATTATATCATTAATTATTTATAGTCATGGTTTCAGGTAAAGAAAAATATCGAACAATTAAATGTTTATTTACAAAAAATATATATTTAAAATATTTTTACGGTACATTATATCCCAATTAAAAAAATTCACTCAAAATTTTATCATTATAATAAAAAATAAGGATGTATGTGCTTTATCACGTCCTCACATTCTCATTTACTTCCACAAATTTCTAATTCTTTCATAAAACATTGACTATATGATTATTCATGTTCTATAGAAATTTATATATGTATTCCCAGATTTATATTGGTTTTCTTTGATATAAAATATCATGCTCTAGTGGTACAACCTATGAGTTCAGTTCATTTGATGTATTGGGTATGTACCTCCCCAGGGGAGATACATGGAAAACGTCATGAACATTAGAGAGGTTTGGTGGGAGTATCATGTTATAAGAAATCATCCCAATTAGATCAATAATATCAAAAGGACCACTATATATACGGATCATATTTAATTTCTTTATGAATCACATAAAACTCTTCCATGGATAAATTCACTAGAATACTATCTCACCATCTTTTAAATCTGCATCTCACCAAGGATTGCTAGAATAACCCTTTTTTCAACATTAAGGTAACATGATGTATTCTTGAATGCCTCAAACCTTCCTTATCATTCCAATAGTTATTTTCTGTCACAATATATATCCATATCTAACTTCATTTGAGTATGTCATATGTCTATAATTTTCTCCATAGAGGAATTCATAAGGATCCATCTAAATTCTCAAATTAAATATATTATTTTATAAAAAATTGACTTCAAGAAGGTGTTGACCCCCAAAACCTTTGAAATATAGGGATATGTATCTCTATATATCCTCTAGAATATAAATGGTTCTCTCATATTTACCATTAATGTTAGGATAATATCAACTACAATAACACAAATTTTTATCAAGATAATGTGTATTCATTACCATAACATTGAGGTAAACCCCATATCTCAATCATGTACGAATGAATATGGTACATCACTAAACATAACATCTTACATAATGTATATTTTTAAAGAATATCAAGAGATAAATCATCTATGATAATAATTAAGTTTTATTACTTTGTGAAGTGATCTACTACAGCCCAAAAAACTTTATGGCCTTTAAAAATTATGTGTAGTACAATGTTGAAATGAATGGTGATATTATTCCATTTCCATCATAGTTTGGGTAATGGTTTTAAAATTTCCTTATAATTATATCTCATTACATTAACTTTCATACATACCATGCACTATGATATATACTCTAAAATATCTATATTAATGTTCTCTAACTATAAATACACTTTTAGATCTCTATACGTATTCATGCGTCCAGGATAAATAAATAATGACGATATATGAACTTCTTCCATTAAATATTTCTTCATGTATGGTATTTATGTTTCACATACTCGTTTACTAAAAATTATCATTATAACATATTTCACTCATTATTGGTGAATTTATATTTTAAACATTTCTGACCAGTATATATTTCACCACTTTATTCACAGTGATAGTCACTTTATATCATTAATGCACAGATTAACATAGCTATCTCCGAGTCATGAGCTAGTATATTCATCTATTGAACCTTCAATTATTGTGAGGAATAATATATTACCATATAATTGTGAAAAAATAATACATCCCAACCCTTCATTAATAAATTCATATAAATTAGAAACCCTTATCCCCGATAGGGTAGCGTGAGCATAGGTGCATTGAACAACCTTCCCTTTAGTCAATTGAAATTTTATTCACAGTATTCAATCTAAAATAATGTTAATCTTTTCATAGTTAACATGGTGATTGGATTATGTAGTCATGAGAAACCATTTACAATGTTATGGTAATATCCATCCAATATAGTAAAACTGTAAATATCAGTCATAGTGGTTTATTTGGGAAAATGTCTAATAACTTACATAGTGTATGGATCCACCAATATAACCTTTAATGAGATTATATTACCTAAAAATGAAACATTATGTATCCAAAATTCAAAATGGGTAAATTTTACATACAAATTATCTTTCCTTAGGGTATTCTGTATAATCCTCATTTGATCTTGATTCTCTTACTTTCTCATGGAATATATTAAAATATCATATATCAATACTATGACAAACTGTTCAAGTTAATCTCTAAATAATATATAAATTAAATCCATAAATTTATAACAGAATTTAGTAAGATCAAATGAGGTAACTATAAATTTATACTGGCTATACCTTTAATGGTAGGTTATCTTGGGAATGAATTCATTATTGACCCCTAATTGATAGAATAAAGATCAAATACTAGTCTTTGAAAAATACTAAACTCACTATAATTGAACAAAAAATCATCAATATATGGCATAGGATACTTATTCATGATCATGATCTTATTATATTCACAATAATCACTGTGGATTCACATCAATATTTCATTATTTTAACAAAAAATATAAGTGCACTCCATGGTGGAATACTTTATAAAATTATTACCTTGTCAATATTATCTTATAGTTTATTCTTTCATTCATACAACTCAATCCATGCCCTTCTATATGGATTCTTTGATATAGGTTCAGCACTAGGTTTGAGTTTTATTGAACAACCAACTTCATGATTTAGAGGAATACTAGGGAACTATTTTAGGAAAGAATCAACCAACTTCGATAAAATAGGTATATAATTAGTTTTGTGTTCCTCCCAAAACATCTGAGATGAACACCTCCCTTTGAATATGTGTCATTACCCATGAAATGGATGTAATTCAATTAGAATTTCATATTTATCCTTGCACCAATAGATAGTCATAGGCTGGTTTGGAATGTCAAAAGTGACTTCCCTTCATCAATAACTAATATGATATTTATATAGTAAAATCCAATAAATTCTAAAAATATCATCAAATTAAACTAGAGTGAGAGTGAAAATATTTTCAGGGTATATATTCCCACAAACTTTAGTGGGAAAGGAATCAATGATTTTATGATGAATTCATCTTACCATTAGGATTTTTTATATGTCACTCGATATCTAATAGTTAAGGATATGGATTAATATTCCATATTAATTTTTAACCATACATAGGGAACATTGATATTTGATCATATATATAACCACCTCAAATATATTATTCTATCTTCAACCCCTTACTAAAATAAAATTTTTATCATGAAAATAAATCATTGATAATCAGAGTCATTAATCATGAAAAATTATTCATAGGATGTCTAAATAATGACACCTTTGTTTCATATAATGAAACATTATGCTTAACTGATGTTATACATGGTAACTATCTATTCAAATAATTCATAATGGTTCAAAAAAATTTAAATTATCCCAAGAAGATCCCCAAGCGTTTTTATCCAGACGTCTATTCAGTGCCCAATCATCGTGCATTGGTTGTTGAGTTAATGATGAATCGCCCACCTTCAGAGCTCATACCCATAGGTATATTTTTTCCATGACCACACTGAAATTCTTATTTCTCTACTTGGATTAATTTTCTAGGAATACCCAAATACATTATTTACCATATCATATGAATCTATAATTTACATAGGCTTGTCTTATGTATTTTCACTATAGTTTTCTAATCGCAGTTTATGAGGGTAAATAAAACATCCTAAAATACAAACAATAGTGAAACAAAGATTTTATTTATAAAATATTACATCATTTTAGAATAATATTTAAAACATTATTCAATAATACAAACCCAACCAATTAATCTATTACACTCTTTGGAAACCTAGTAATATAAAAAAATGGTATAAAAAAGATCTATATTACTTCATAATAGGTTCTTTATAACTTGAACCCTTCTTAAACATATCCTACATAAAACAATTCCTGACAACATAAGGAAGGGAAACATAAGAATGGTTGAGATCATATTTTTACCAAGGGTATCTATAAGAGATATAATTCAATGATCATAAGTTAGAATAAGATGAGAATAAGTGTATGATAACATTATCAAACATGAAAATAATCATTCCAAATTGATCAAAGATATAAAATTATAAGTCATGTCATATGGTTTCAATAATTAAAATTAATAAGAAAAATGTGAAATCTCTAATAATCAGTCATGAGAAATGGGAATATATCCTAAGAATAAGGAATTATATTGTGTCATACACATATGTATAGAAAATCATTTCCTATGTTAAGGATCACTTCCAAGACTATCATAGTTGATTGGGAACACTCCCTATTCTATCATTTTCATAGTCAAGATTCACACCCAATAATATCTTATACTACAAAGTATCTTATTGAACTAGGTTCACTCAACATTTTAGTCCTTATTATCTAATGATATATATATATACCTAATAATTTATAAGGATATTTAATTCTAAGACCATCTATCATATAATAAAAACAATATATATGTGTTTTAAACAATCATAAAACATTCATCTTATAATCACATAATAAACCATGGAAAGGATATGGGTTTCAAAAAAATTTTATAATAATAATCATAAACCATCGATGGATAGAATAAGGATGTTAATATTTGGTCATATCCCTAGTAAATCATAATAATTATTAGAGGATGTTCTATAGATTAAAAATACCTTTAAAGAACATTAGAATAATTATTGAAGAAAATACCAATTTCATTTTGAAATTATATAGTTAATATCTTAAAATATCTAAAATATTAAGAAAATCATTATATTTTGATAGAAACAATGAAACATATAATTGATACTTCAAAGAATATTTTATTCATTATGATAACAAATCCCTTCATAAAGCGTATAATAAAATAAAAGTCCATTTCACATTTTGAGAAAAAATTCCAAATTATTTCATTTGGAAAATGATAAGAAGATCCAATTAAATTATTTTTATATAATTTAAGAAAAAGGACAAATTAATTTAATGAATCTTTTCAGTATAGTAAATTTATTGTTGAAAACATTTTAATGAAAATATGGGCATGGGAGAGTTGATTCCTTAGAGAAGAGAGAAAAAAGAATGTTTTATTTCAAATAATTCTTTCGGTATATCGAGTGCGAAATGAGAGGATAAATAAATGAAAAAAATGTATTATATAGAAATAAAAATAGGATAATAAAATAAATAATATTTTGGAGATATATATGATAAAAATCATAATCTGAAAATTTAATCATAATCAATCCCTATAAAAATGATATTATAACCTTAAACCTGTATAGATATGGATAATTTGAATCATATCACAAATTAAAGTAAAAAAATAAGAAACGTTTAACTACTATTAATAAAAATAAATTAATTATATAATGTTTCAATGGGGAAGTATATGCATTACATTAATGAATTATCTAGTGAACATAGAATATGTCTCATAAAAATAAAAGTGAGATGACAAACCCCTATCTGAAGTCTATCCTTCATGGTAAGAATTATAAACTCTTTACTAATAAATTAGAATATATTATAATTCTGTAATAGAACTATAATCATACCTATAGTACCAAACATGGTTTACATATAAAATATTTTATCCTGTTCATTAATAACAATTCATTATCATTATCATTTCAGGTGTGAATTTATTTGATTTTAATGTATGATTTGATTCAGATATTATTGTCCTTGAAAATTGATCATGGTTAATTTATATAGTGAATTTAAATAATAATATAAATATCATATATATTAATTTCATACATATATATAACTTTTCATATAATGTGCTGATGAAAAATGAATCAAATAACTTCAAAGAGTTACTTGTTCGTACGTACACATTAGTGATATTTCCATTTTTCGATGGATTGAATGAAATAATGGTAAATAATAATTAAAATTTCATTAAAATATATTATTTAATAAATATCATAAATATACATTAAATGTAACATAATAACTATTCATGAAATGTTGGTATTGAAAATGAATAATATCACTATTAATAGGTTATAGTATGCATCATCGATACTTTCATCTCCCATTTTATTGATAAGATGTGGTAAAAATTTTTTACAATCATAATTACATATCAATATATTTATGATACTAGATTCATCATATTTTATGGATACATTTTCTTAGAAGATGTAGAGAAAAAATAAAATTGAATGATCTTGGTTAAAATTTATACCTCTTCATTGATTGATCTCCTTCGGCCCAGAACTTATTCCTTGAAGGATTAGTATTAGGAGAATAAAATAATCACTGAAATGAATATAAGATATCGAGTAAAATTTTTAAGACAATATTTTCTTATCTAGAAGTAACAAATGGTTTGAATAAGGGAGGATAAGAGGTGACCTTTTATATTCGAGGGGAATGAAAAACATAGAATTTCATAATGGATATCAGTGATAAAAGGTTAATATAATGGAAAAGTGTCACAAAATGGAAAAGGGTTCAATGTGAAGATAACATAAGTTATATATATATTTTTTAAAATAATAAATTAACAGATTCAGTGGAAAATCTTCTACTTAGTTATTGGTTTAACCCCCACAAAAACCTGTTTTAACCTTAACTGCAGTAATACAATTTTACTATTTTTAATATTCACTATGAAAACATATTAATTTGAAACTATTTAATTATATTAATTTATATAAATAAAAATATTTAATCCATTTTCAAATATTAATATTCTATAATTTATAGAAATTATTTTTAAATAAGTGTATGAACCACAATGAAAACCCATTTTAGAGAAATGATTTTTTAAGCATAATGTACAATTCTATTACATTCCATTCCATTTAAAACCCATAAAATAAATGTTAAGATATAGGATGGAATATTTAATCTACATATTTCATTACGACCATTGATATATAGTTACTAATTAAATTTATTAAGATATATACACATTTTGTTCTTTAAAACGATTTTTTAATAATTGTGTATTAAACATAAAAACTAACATAAAATGAAATAAAGTATAATTATTATTCCTATTAAATTAATAATATTATTTCTTATCATACTATACAGAATATTCTTCAAAATAAAATAAAAAATATAATATAAATTTTAGTTAAATATAAATTACATTTTTTTTCAGGAAAATATTATTTTTAACTATTCACAGAATAATAAATATTTTCGAAAAATTATAAAAATTAACTCTTAGATAATATTTAAATGATAATTTCAATTTTTTTAATTTATTCAAATATAATTTCAAAAAATTTATTGGAATTAATGACATTTGGTGTGAAAATAATTAAGTAAAATCCAATATTTTAAGAAATATATTTTTAAAGAATTATTGTTTTTAACATGTCGAAGAAACACCGCCTTCTTATATAGTATAGATATCTATATTTTCAACATGTTTTATAGGTAACCCTTACATGAACTGAAGTCCGAGTGGCTTGAAGGACTGTTACATTTTTTTATTTCCTAAGAGCCATGTGACCTAAAGGCCCAATCTGAGCAGCCAAGCTTCACAACATGATCCCTTTCATCTCACTGTGATGCCCCCCAAACCTCAACTATTTTATTACACTAACATGGAATGAGGACACTCAAATATCACACTTTTTTAAACCAACCCATGGGTAGAGTTCAAGATGATGGGTGCTAGTAGAACCATCTCTATTTCGATCTTTGCACATAGCAACAACTACATGTCTGTATGTCATGCTACCCCCAAGATGCATCAATTTTTTAATTTGGTCATAATAATTCACATGATTCATTTCCCCTCTACCAAGAACCATAAAATTGTATAAAACATTTTAATGTCATGGAATATCACCCATCTATCCAATGCGCTTAGGGGAAAAAATGATGTGTTCCAAAGAACCTATCAGTCTTTCAAGCTTCCCACTCTGTAATGAAACCTGATTCCAAATTTCACTACTATCTTGATGCACTAAACTAATATTTTGGTCACTTTTTATACCACCTTTGATTATTTGGTGGACCATGAGCCTTATGGACCAAATAGATTTTGGTGGCCCGAAGGCCCTATGGCCCGAAGAGCCAATTATGTGGCATGTAGGCCTAAATTAGTTGAATAGTTATTCTTCTAAAATAACTGCTATAATACCTACTACAGTAACTATTAAAATATTTATTAATTATAAATATTAAAGTTTACATTATAATTTGAAACAACTATACGTATTTTTTTCATAATGTGTTTATTTGTATTTATACAATCAAATTTAACAGCTAGTTTATAAATGATTATTATATGACTGTATATTTAGACTTTGGGTTGTTTGTAAACAAATATATCAAATAATTCGTATTTATTTTAAATTAAGTACTTATAAAATCTTGGGATAATATAGTATCTAAACCCATATTATTATATTTTCCTCTTAGGGGAGATTATCATCATGTTGATACATATGAATATGATGATATGAGATATTAATTATATACCCTTATCCTAACAATTTAAATGGGATATATGTAGGGGAAATCAATCCATACATAATATTGTTGAAAATTCAACCAAATGAAGAATAATTATATCTATAGGATGCATCCTATAACAAATATCTATTGGTTAAGATTTATATATCTTAAACACAATAATTTTACACATAGTGATTTCACATATAGTTCAATATACATTACATGATATGGCGATTCCATATAACTTAGAAACCTATGTGATAGGAAATAATGCGATGAAACAAAATTAACTAAGGTACTTACAGTTCTAAAATAAATATTAATCATACCTCACTTCACATTATTGAATTGATCTACCTTATTAGTAATAATTTTGAATTCCATTCCTTGAGCCCTCAAATTGGAAGGAATTTAGGGTTTATTTTATTTATTGTCTTGAGGGATGGGGATTTTAATCTCATAGTGTCCAAAATATTTTCACTTTAAGCATTTTAGTGCATGTGAACCATCAACTGGGACCATCTTAATATCTCTTTTTGAATCATCCTCTCATTATTATATTTGTAGTTTTTATATTGGTGGAATAAATTTCTACATTTATAACTCTTCTGGGATCCTTTAAGGAAATTATCTAGGAGGTTCCTCACACAATTTTAGAATGTTAGGTGTTAAACTATCTTCACCCATGTGACATACCATCAGGATCCCCTGGTATTTTTCCATCATTTTCCCTATCTGAAGTACTGAGAGATCATAGATTCTATCTCCACCTTTAGTTTTTATATATTTTTTCATACCTTACAATGTCTCTTATGTTAAAATAGATTTGAAGACTACTTTGTAATCCGATAATGAAATAATTTATTTTACATTCTATATTAGTGATAAAACCATATGCATACATTGAAATCATTGTAAGGTTTTCTTTAAAAGAACCAAATAATTTATCCACCATATATTTTAATTTCAATAATTACATATCTATCATTGTGAAAAGAGTCCACGGAAAATAATTATTAAATAAAACATTTTAAGTTGTTCCAATTTCATGAAGTCCAGTATATCTTTTATCAATGTATTTTTATTGAGATACCTTAATTTTTTGGCCCCACCTTCCAAATTATAAACAACTAGAACAACTACTTCATGTTCATAACTCTAGAGAATGGGAAACATATTTTCAATCACATTGATCATTTACTCAGTGATAAATGATTTTGAAGTTCCACTGAAAGAAGATGGACACTGCAAAAAAAAGTCAATATTAAGTTACTCCTTACTTGGTGAATTCAATTTCCAAACATGGATTTTTTATATAATTTAAATCTTGAAACATTTTAATAAGAATTATTATGAGTTATTATTCTCTATATCTCATTCCATTTAGTTATTCATTATGGAAGCCATTTCATTATCCCTTTAAACCGTTGTTGTCAAGGTTCTTTCTGCATGCATCCATTACTAAAATCAATATGAATTTTCCATGAGGGACATACAATTAACAACTAAATGGAATAATATCATGGAAGTAATTTAACCATAATACATATTACTCTTTGGCAGTATCATGTTACTCTATAATTATTTGATTTTAAACTACATTATTCTTGGTTCCACATTACAATGTGGTTTATCATACTTCTTATCATACTCTATAAAAGTAATGATGAAATCAATACATCATAATGTTTCAAAAATTTTATGCGATGAACCAATGAATATACTCTAAGACTACTATACAATTTATAAAGTTAATCCTCCATATCTTATACCTGGTGATGATTGAGATCATTCTCAATCCTCCCTTTCTAGGGTCATCACCCATTGGTTCATCTATTCTAGAGCTTAGATCCACTTGTTGGATCCAAAAAGGGATGTAATATCCAGGATAACCGAACAATCTCTACATTTAAAATACATTGTAATGTTATCCTATACATAGACTTATCCCTTGTATTTTCTCTAAATTTATCAAAACTAATCACAAAAAATAACTAATGGTTTGTTCTTATACCAACTATAGTATCCTAACATAATCATACCTATATTTTAAATTAATTACATGATTTAAAAAAATTACAATTCAAAAATTGTAATATCCCATAAACTGATAGGTTTATAATCACTGTAGACTATCTGTATAATAAGATTAATTTACAATACTCACAATTGTTACTCCTTAATGGAACCATACATAACCATACTCTATACATCTCATTCGTAATACTCATACTCAAAACCAATGCAATGAAAACATAATAAAGGGGTTTCATCAAAGGTTCAATAACTAATGAAAAAACATTTCATCAAGTATGAGTTGAAAATAATATATGAAAAATATTACCACATGGGAAAAATCTTAACATCATAAGTGATAATCATATTACATAAGTGAGCTTCAAAGTACATGAAATAGGAACTTAAATCTATGAAATATAAACATGGAATCATAAAAAATATAATATATCAAAGAATAATTTAATATAATATTTGATTCATTAGATAATATGATCATAATGAATAATATTATTTATATATAGAAAAAAATTAGTGTAGGGAAATATTACGTTATGGTTTCACACCATTAATGCGTACGTATATGAGAAACCAAAATGTACTAAAAAATTATTATCTTATGAGATATAAAATAATAATAATTATATTGGAGAAAGATATATGACCCCTAACATCATTCATCCATACATAAATGTGCTACTTAAAAATCATTCAACATACAAAATTAAAAAGAACCCATGAAAATTAAATGGGTTTCATAAAACAACCAAATGAAAATAATATAATTTTCATAAACAATAAATAGAAATAAACTAATTTCATAAAACATATAAATTAAAATACATCACTTTTCATAAATAACCCTAGGAAATAAAATTGGTTTCCTATAAAATAAATAACATATTAAATACCATTATTAATTATATATTTTTATTCCAAAAAAAAGATAAAAAATCAAATTATAAAAGAATATATAGGTGGAAGAGTGAAACATAACTACATTTGATATATATAAATTAAAAATAATGAAAAAACTATCTTGAAAATAACATTTTGACAACATTTGGTATTAACTGTTTTCAAATTTATAGTTACATGTCTCTTTTCAACAAGTCTAATTTGTTTTTTAGAAAAATATGTATGACTAAAATGTTTCATTGAAATGGAAATGGATAAAATTTAATTTTCCTTAGAAATAAAATAAAGAAAATAATTCAAGCTAAAATTTCATAAAATAAATAATTTTAATAAGAAATTTAATTACATAAATAATGAATTTTTGTGTTACCAATAACCCTACCTTTACCCATTATTTCTACAAAAGTGCTTTATCCTCATATCTTTATAGATTATATCATTCCCAAAGGGGGTTAAGCCACTAAGAGATATATTTTTAAGAAGATTATATCTTCTTTATGGTTGATAGAAATATTAAAGAGAGGGTTGGTTGATGATTTTTCTAAACTAAGTGGGTTTTGTGTGAGGGTATCTAATGAGAGGAGTGACACATTTATAAGTGAATGGTGATGGATGTTTTTTAATTACCCAAAAATTTTAAATAATTGGAAGTCACTATAATGGAATGTATCTCAAAAATTAGCAAATTATTAGAAGGGGATGGGATAAGAGAAATAAATTCTATGGACACAAATTTCTATACATATTTTTAATATGTTGTTTTATTTCATCCTTGGGTAAACCCTTTTTATCCCTTTTCATATTTGTCGGGGTAACTAGTTTTTACCAAATTTATTTATCCATTATGATTAAATATAAATTATTACATATTAAATAATTTAAACCCTATGTTTCTGAATTTGAAATCCATTTTTTAATATTAATTTACAAAAAGTCATATAAATTAATTTTAAAATACTATATGTATAATATATTAATTTTCATTTTAAAAATTATAACATTATGTTCTAAAACGAAATATAGGTTTTTGTGAATTATAAAAGAATCTTTATAATTATAATGTCACTTATAAAATACATATTTAGTCCTTTAAAAATGTTTCATGGATTTTCAATTCATATTTATATACTAAAAATCTCATAAATTTCATGTTATTTAGATAAACCATATTTGATACGATTCGACTAAAAATAAATCTCTTTAGAAACATCCAAAAATAATTTAATGTTAATTTTTTTATATGTTCAAAAATGGATTCAATTTTTTAAAATTGGAAATATAATTTTTTTGATTGAACATGAAAATAAAAATTTAAAATACTATGAACAAATATTTTTTATAGGAAAGAATTTATTGTATATGAAATATTCTTATAAAATTTATTATAATAAAAAATATATCAAACATGAAAAATATCCAAATTTCTAAATACATAGAAGAGGAAAAATGATTTATTAGTTACTTAGCAATAATTTTTGAAACAATATTATAAGGGAACTTTATTTCATATGTTTTTTATAACTATTCATACCCAATTATTGAATGACTACTAAACAATGTTAATATCTATTTTAATAAAAAGTTGTTTTGGTGTATTATGGTTTGGTGGGGAATTTAGTGAAAACTATTGAACTAAATATTTATTTAAGGAGAAACCTTTTACTAAAATATGGGTCATTAAAACATGATCCTCCTAGGTTTTCGGGAAATAATATTAATTTTATTTAAGAAACATGTCTTCCACGTCAATTTGTGATGTGTAAGTGCCTATTGGATCTTTTTATTACCATTATAATATCCTATGAATTTGAAATATGTTATTAAATCAGATGCTGTCATTTTATATTTTATGAAGTCTTGAGAGGTTTCATGATTGATAAAACAATACAAAAATAATAAACTGTTCAATTCAATATCTCAATTAATAGTATGATTAGTTGATCAAATTCATTGGTAAAGGTTTCACGTCACATTTAAAATTATTTATTTGATACTCCCCCAAATGCATGAATTTTTTGTTTGTGTGGACCTTATTTCAAAATGAATATAGTCACTGAGACTTTATCAGTGACACTTTAGGCTGTTCAATAGTTTACATGATTGGAGGATGATATTAAAACACTTTTTCTGGGGGGAACTATTTGATACTCTAGGACTACTTTATTGATTTAAAACCAATTCATGATTCCTTTCTAGTAATAAAGTTAATACACATTACCGTTTTTTATGTAATCAACCATCAACTTCCATAAATGTAAAAATCTGTATATATTATATGTTCCCCACATTTATTTTATTAGCTGAAAATGTTGTTATTTAAATTAACACAACTAGGATATCTAGAAATATTTTCCATATAATAAGGATATAGTTAATATAGAATTGTTATTTAGCCTATTGTATGGGCTTTATACTAATGGAAATAAAGAGAATTAGAACCCACCTATTTTGGGGCCACATAATAGGAAACATCATAACATTAAATGATATGTGACGAGAGCCATAATTGTTCCATTTAAATGTATAAATCTATATACTATTGATGTTTCTCAAAGGTTTATGAATCTAGGGTCCATGGGGATATGATGGAATAAAACCTCAAAGTGGAATCCTATATATCGTTTTTTATAGGAATTAAATCCCTCATTGTTTGAGTTATATATTTTAAGAACATGTTATAGGACCAATAGATTTAGTTTAATATAATAAGGTGTGTACAAATCCAAGAAATTTTATTATCATTCATCTGGGGAAATAAGGAAAACAGAAAACAATTTAATGGTTTTTGTGGGACTTATGTATAGGAAACCCATTTTACTTCACCCTATTTTTTAGAAACCAAAATCTTGAGGGTATGGTTGGACTCATATGTATTATATCTCATTGAGGTGTAATGGATCATTTAGAATATGGTGCATTGTGGAAGGGTTTCTAAAATTGAATATTAATCATTGAATATAAAATAATTTTTCTCATGGGGAATATGACTTGGAGAGAGGTATTTTGTAACTTATAACTAATAGGATTCTATGAACTTTCTTGGGTGTAAGAATGATATTTATAAGAATTTTTCACATGTTTATCATAGGTTATTTAGTTAGTAAAAAATAAATTGATGGTAGCTATCACGGATAACACCATGTAGGAGGCTCAATTAATATCTTGTTCTCTTTTCATGGAAAAGGGAGGTCATAGGATAAAAAATTCATAATATGGGACAAATAGTATGATCATCATGAGCCCTAGGATTTTCTCCTAATATCCTTAGGATAGGGACCCCCATTATCAATGGAATATATGATTATAATTTCATTGAGGGTCATATATATTTGTGAGAAAAATTTGAGGGAGGTCCAATATCAAGGGGATACAGGTTTTAATAGGTGAACGCTAGTTTTTCCGGTACCCCAACCATTACATTTCTGTCTCTTAAAGGTGGTCTTGAAGATATAGATTTTGGAGGGATTTAACATTTGATAAAAGAGGTAAGTATGAGTTTTTATATTATTATATCACTATTTAATGACCCGTGTTGATGAAATATTTCTATGGAGGCTTAATTACTTAAACTTTCATTTCATCAAGATGTGAACGACCAATAGTTAGATCATTTATGGTCTCTGAGAATTAGGATATGTAAAATTGTACTTTTGGAAGCCTTATTTTCACAGAGGACTATGATTATATGTGAGTGGTACCACTACAAAACCGAGTTTTAAAAGAACTAGTAAAGGGCCTTTAATAATGGTTATAAATCACTATCTACACAGGTAATGTTAAAGGGGATCCTTTAAAAGTGCTCACATAATGTAAGGTTAAAGGGGGTAAAATAATATTTTTTTGGACCTCAATGAGCTTAACCCATTTATCAGTAGTTCTATGACCCCTTTCACAATGTGCCATCCCATATCAGTGCACTTTACCAATCCACCCCTTTAAAAATTATTTTTGAATTCCTAGCCTCCTACACACTACTAGATTTGAACCATGCACCTCTCCCTTGAAGATGGAATTCCTTTACCACTGCACCATATTGTTTTGTTTTCTATTTAATGATATTTATATATATATATTTATTTATTTACATATGTTTTTTTTATTCAAATATATATATATATATATATATATTAAATATATTACAAATATATATATTTGTGTTTGTGTGATATATATTCTTATATTTATTTAGATATATTAAATATTATATTCATTTAAATTTACTATACTATAATATAAATATATATCTGTTTATTAATACAAAAATATATGTATATATAATCATTATATATGTATATATATGTGTGTGTGTTTTTATAATGTAAAAAATGGTGAGATATTTTTTTAAATACATTTTTAGAATATGTATTTATTTAAATATATTAGAATGTACACATACATATATATTTGTTTATTAGCACACACACATTTATATAAAATAATTACTTATATAAGTATATATATATATACATTAGTGCATTTGTATAAGGTAAATAAAATGGATAATTTTTTAATTTAAATAAAATCATCAATAAATATTTAATTTATATATTTAAAAATACATGTCTACATAAATATATTGATATATATGTTCATATAATTTAATTATTATAAGTAAATATTAGAAAATATACATTTATTTAATTATAAATAAAACTAAAATATGAAAAATGAGATAACATAAAACCCATAATACCAATATGAGTTTTACCCTTTGGAATTAATTCATCCCCCATTGAAAAAGGGTAATAATACCCCACTAATTATGGCTGAAATCCCACTGAATGTTATAAAAATTGGGATACCCCGACCAAAAACACAATTTTGGAGGCTTTGTGGGCCTTTTTCAGCCTTTAAAATGTGACTGGGGTATCCCCCGACCACTTGTATGTAGAGATAATCTTAGGCATAAATTGGATATATTTTAGATCCTAAAAGGACACCCACATCAAACATTATGTCCGTTTGAAGTTTATTTCATGTTTTCAACATATCATAGAGCGTTCATTAATTCATTTATTTTTTAATTCATCCAACAGTTATTAATTGATATTACATGATAATAATTGTAAAATTATTTATTAATAATATTTTTTAATTATTTTTAATCTATATTTACTATATTTTATTTATATTATGTGTAAAGGCCTATTTAGCCTAATCAAAAACATATTTAAAACATATATATTATATTTATATCAATATAAATGTATTTATATATTAATATATTATTTTTAATGAAATATATTTTATATTAAATATAAACTTTATCTGTGACATATAAAATCATTTATAAAGGGTGGTATTTTCCAGTGCTAAAAGACACTATTGAAATCCCACTTTAACAACGCTTTTTCTAGCTCTAACAAAGTGCATATTTAACAGCTCTTTTATCTAGCACTATTAAATGCCTAGTGATTAATAAACCTAATGTTGTCGTACCCTTTTTATATATTGATAAAATAATGGATTTAGGGGTTATAGTTCACAAATGAGCTATGGGAGAATCCTTTATCAAAGGTGTATTCATGGGAGGCCTTCATAGAAGACCTACATGGTGATTTTCTAGAGTTTATTTTATTGTGAGAGAATTACTAAAATGATTTCACATTGTTCCCATTCCCTTATCAGATGAATAGATTTAGAGATAACCTTAATTAGGATTTTTTGAATGCTTCCATGAACGAAGTCCCAAAAAATTAAAGTGAACACTCTTCTAATGTATGATATGTGGATTAATTGATTACTCCATGTTCATGTCATATGAATTAGAAGAGTATTTTTTTTCTAAGATGAGAATAAATATTATTTATAAGAAACAACCCATGAACACCTTTTTAGATTATATTTTTATGAAAAATTTATAGTTATTACTATATCATCAAGGGTCAACAACACCCTTGTTAAAAATATGTTCATCAGTAGAGATTACAAACATTTATTAAGTCATTATCTTCCCAAATGAAAATAGATATGTGACGAAATTATGCACTCATGAGGGATTAATGTAATATCCCCATGAATTTTATCTATCCATGATGCATGTACACCATCATGAGGGATCAATGAAAAATATCTATTAATTAGTTCTATATTAAAATTATGAATTTGATCATTATCCATGATCATGCCATCATTGTAGAGGAAAATTGGCCATGAAACTTGTAGGTGATTCCCAACCATTTTCCCTTTAATATAGAGGATATTGTTTAATTACAAGTAATGAATACATTTATTTTCTATTTTACTCAAAAATTTTATCACCATTAATGGATACCAATACACTTGTTTAATAAAAATTTGCATAAGAATCATTAAGTTTGGGAGTTATTTTTTTAAAATAAAAAACGTTTTCCGTCACATTTAGTCACATCCTCAGATATTCCCCTCCATTATCCATTAGTGAATTGCATTGACATTCATTTTTGAGGTAAATAGAGAGTGTAGAACTATGTGAATAAAGGATGGTGGGTGAAGTAGTATACATAATATATTATTAACCATCATTGATATTGGGTCTGGTAACTAAATACCTACAACTATTTATTTATATGTTATTAAATTAGAAATTTTATTTTCTTTACCAAACAAATAAAAAAATGATATTATAAATATAATATGATAATTATAAAAGGGAAATATGTAATGTTAATAATTTTTTTCATTATGGTTATATACATTAATATTATTCAAAAGTATATTACATAATTTAGAGTTATAGTGAGTAATTATTTATTTATATGTGTGAAAATTAATTTCTTATGTAAATATAATTTTTACTAAACATAAATGACGAAATGCAGTGTTAATAATACTTATATATATATATATGGGTTTATGTGTGTATATATTATAGAGTGTGTTCTTGTTAGAACTAATAATAATTTAAAAATGAATTCATTGAATAATTAATACTATTAAAATTATGAAGAATTTTTATTTTGAAGGATGATTTATGAATTTTGATAAAATTGATAGTGGTATGTAAAACTTTTCATTGTGGATTGTAATTCAATAAAAAAATTATAATATAATTTTATTAATAAACGATAATCCTTAAGTTATACCATTAAGCATGTGGGTGTACTAAAATGGAATAAGTTTCATGCTTTTACAAGATTTTACTTCTTATAATGAATGTTTTTGAGAAAATATAAAGCAACTAACACGAAGTTCATTCTATATTGAATTTTTTTGTGGTATATATTGGTGCTATAGTATTTAAAATTATAATATGAAATGTATCTTATTCCAAATCATGAAAAATCCATGCCAAAAAGGCATGGGATCCATTCCCCATAATATTATTCTCTCTCTCTCCCATCTCTTATTATTATGAGAATGTGTTAAATTACATTTATGGAGTTCAACATTATTAATGTTATTCAAATACTATTAGATATTATTAAACCATTAATTATAGATAATTTATAAATATTTACCAAAATTAATGGGGGATATTGATAAATAATTTTTATAAGGGTCTTATTTTTATATTTTTAAGAATGTATCCAATATAGGATGTTTTCAACTCTTCATTACTCAATTACTATGATATGGGTGTTTTATTATAATGTTGATTAGTATTCATTATTTGGATTTTTAAGAATATCTAGGTGAAGTTTATTGTGATTACATATTTTGATTGATATTAAAGATCTATTTATAACAATGGTGGTAAGAAAAATGATATCATGTGTTGATAATGGTTCCATAATCTCTAGAGTTAGTAATAGTTGTTTTGATACAAAATTGGATATGTTGGGTTATAAGTAATTACTTTAATACTATTTACATAATAAAAATATTATATTTTTTTGTTAATTAAATTAAACTTACAAGTATATTAATAAATACTACATGCTATTATAGTGACTGTGGAGGAGGATGAATATTTAATTGTTGATGTTTTAATTTTTATACATATTTATTGTTTTGATTGTGTATATACATCCATAGTTGTAAAATAAACATGTAGTTATTGTGCATACATCCATATAGATATCTACTTTATATTATTATGTGGTTAAATTTGTTATATTTAAATAATAATTCATATGGTTTGATTATGATTGATATTGTAGTCATATTTTAGATTATGTGATAGATCAATGATTTATCTAGTTTTGGTCATTTGATTAGGGTAGAGAATAGTTTCTTATGTCTTGGATAAATGTTTGATGTGGTAATATTGATTCCTTGTTATGAAACTATAAGAATAATATTTCTTGAAAAATATCTACTATTTTATTTATGTTTTATATTATTAAATTCATTGTGGGAATATAAAATTGAGATTAAAGTGAGATATGGAGATATTTTTATTATGTGTATTCCATATGATATTTTTATCCCCAATTTATTCATTAATATATTGTTATTATTTATTCCCAGGAAAAATATGATTTTATGTAAGGTACCTAATAATTATGTGTGTATACTAACTATTATTTTTGGTATATATTATTTTACCATATAAATATTACATTTTTCTAAAGCGAGTTAGTAGTTCAGTTGGGGATATTTGTTTTCTAAAGTATGCATATATTTAGATTCAGTATAGTTTAACACAATAAAACCATGATATTATAATAAATATCATATTTACATATGACTTTATTTAATTAAATATATAGATCTAGGATTCATTTAATAATTTTTTATTTAATATTTCCGAAGTATTGAAATATTATTTATATATATAGGTAAAAACCTCTTCTTTTAATGACTAATTCCCTCAGAACTGGTCACAAACATTGATACATTTGGAAGAGTGTTTAGTTATTGCATATAACATCATTTTCAACGCAAGAAGAGATATTGAAAATTCTGGTAAAAAGGTATTATATTTGTAATGTTCCTGATCCGAATGGTACTCAACTGGTTCCCCGTACCCGGTTGTCCACATGGACTCAAGCACATTTCCCCAAATTCCAGAGGCTGCCAACTAGCAGCTCGGGCCTAAGGTATTATAGTGGGGAATATATGCCCTCATTCACAGAGTGTAAAAAATGGAATAAATAACAATACCATAGCATGAGTAGTAAACAACATACAAATAAAATAAACAACATAATACTCATAAGATAAATATCCAAGCATCATTCCAATCAAAATATGATGCATCATGTGATATTTTTTAATAAAACAGCCAAAATAAGTACATTGTAGTAATACACAAAAGATTCCTCAAAATCACGAAAGAAACCAAAAGCGACTAGGAAGCATCTCAAGCCTCAGCTCGGTCCCATTCTCTTCTACTCTTAAGCAACACATCAATTACCTATAATAGGGTGCTTTCCCTGATCAACACCTGCAATCATAAAATCTGTTTAGGACCAAAAGCATGATCCAAACTGGATGTGACAATAAATCCTAGTAAGAAACCACCATGTATCTGTGCCAATCTATTAGTGAATATATGTTACAAGTAGTGTAAAAAAAGAAAAACAGTAAAATAAGAAGTACTCAAAAGAAGACAATCCTAAAACTAATAGTTTCCAATTATATTCAATTAATTTTCATTAATAAATTCAATTACATTGAATTATATAATACTTGGGATCGAGCCTAATACCGTCCATCCCCTATATAAGTAAGCACAAAAAACACCTCAGTAGGCTATCTAAATAGAAATAAGTGAAGACCGATTCCAAAATTGTTCTTTGTCTTGGAAGACACGTCATAAGTCATTCCATTTCAGTATGTCTCATATCCAAGCCCAATGTATAACAAGTTTAACATATTTTAAAAAGGGACTAGCTTAGTATATCAAGATTTCAGCAGGTTTTAGGGTAAAATCCTAGTATGTAATCATTATAGCAAGTTTCAATGAGGGATGAGACCAGTATATCAACATTTCATCATTTGTCAGTGTAAACACCTAGTGTATATGAATTTCACCGTGTTTCAATAAAGGAAGATCCTTTTATATTAGTATTTCAAAATATATAAAACAATTTATGTAAATTACACTATTAAATGATTAAAAAATTAACAAATCATGTGGGAAACAAACTTTTCACAAGTCTATCAAGTAATATATCTGTTACCATACTTCACACTGATAATATCACATGGGAAATTTATATATAACAAGATAAAATGTGAATTAAACTATAACAAGGATGAAGTAATGTTCATCTCACATAGGAAACATTCAAATTAAATATTACAATTTAAATAACCAAAAAATTGGAAACAAAGGTATACTCATAGGCATCTTATTACAAATGGATAATAATTTAGTCATCCAAGGGAAACACACCCATAGAGTGTCCCTTAATCAAACCAAAAAATCTAAAACTGCTTAAATTAATTTAATCGATGACCTAACCATCATATGGAATCAACAAGGATCAATTTACATTCACGGATACACCCTAAACATGGGATTGGGGAACTTCATAACATATAAACAACTTGAAATTAATTGAAAGGCACAAGACCACCTACCTCATACTCGTAAGACTCTCCTCATCCAGAATCAGGATTTGATTCGACCTAGAATGGAGTAGATCTACAAAATGAGAATAAATTATCAACCTTACATAACTATGTTGAGTGGATAAATGAAGAAGAAAGGATCAAAAGGAATTGATCACTCATTGAGGGGATTTCAATATATTCAATTGTTTTCAAATCCAGCGTTAGATGATTGAAGAAGTGGCAATTTCCTTTTTGGATTACCTTGGCACAATGCCTGTCAAAGGGGGGAGTTTCATTACTGTCCATCTAGTAAAACAAGGACACTACCCAATTTAATCAACAAAAAAGTATATGGTATGTACTTGAGACTACACGAAATGTCTGTAAAATTTTTTCCACACCCTTACATGGTCATGTACTGAGATTAAATGGTGGGTAACCTTCCATAAATAGGGGGTACCTATAAGTACACGTCATGTAGTTCCCAGTCACATCGTGTAATAGTCATGCAACCATCCCCTCAACCACTTTACCCCCATTTTCATAAGTATAAACTGAAAAGGAATGTTCCATACTACATAGGAAGAAACGGGATCTTACAAACTTCCCCCTTAATGAATGTTATCACAAAATTTCATTTCCAATGGTGATGAAGAAAAATCATTGAACAACTCTGGCCACTGTGATCGTACATCGAACTACATATCCCATATCTCGTCCTGCACTCGACCGTTCTGACATATCACTCATATGAAATGAACATACAAGCTAGAGAGAACATTCATGCTATGATCCACAACATGAATGAGATACTCCTGAAAGGACACATCTTCATGAAACTCCACTTCCTTAAGCAGAAAGGTGTGATATGGGTCCAAAAAGTAATGTCACAATTGAGAATCATGGGAGACATCATGCATACACTTGTACCTCTGTGGTAACTTCAATCAATAGGCAACCGACATGACCCTCTCTAGAATATCAAATGGACCAACGTATCTCAGTGAAAGCTTACCTTGTCTCTATATCCTATTGTGTCCTAACCTCAGTACGACATGTAGGAAAACTTCATCCCCAACCACAAACTCCAAAAGTCATTTGTGGTGACCTACATAAAATTTACGACAGGACTGTGTAGTATTCGTACACTTCCAAATCAACTAAACATTCTCAATGGTCTCTTGGACAATATGAGGTCCCGTCATCATTGCCTCTCCTTCCTATAGCCAACACAGGGGTGATCGGAATGGATTACCGTATAAATAATCATATGGATCCATCTAAATTGTATCATATAATCTATTTTTGAGGATGAACTCAACAAGGGGTATGTGTTTCTACCAAGAACCCCTGAAATCATGGATGCAAGACTGGAGCATGTACTCCAGCACCTGAATCATATGCTCAGATTGGCCATCTGTCTGGGGGTGGTAACCTGTGCTCAGAAGCACCTGTATACCCAAAGCCCTCTATATCCCTTTCCAGAAAAACTAATAAAACTATGCTTCCCTATCTAAAATGATAGAATGTGGGTCCCTCTGAAGTCGAACAATCTAATGGATGTACAACCCCCCAAGCTCATCATCACCAAAGGTTTCCTTGATCGGAAAGAGATGTGCGACCTTTATAAGCATGTCAACCTTAACCCATACTACATCATTATCTCAGAGCGACCTTGATAAACCCATCACAAAATCCATTGTGACATCATTCTGTTTACAATTTGGAATGGGTAGCTGCTTCAAAATACCTACTTGTCTTTGGTGCTCTGCCTTCACCTACAGATAGGAGGAACATCTCATGGAAAAACCATATATATCTCTCTTCATTATTGGCCTCCGGTACTAATTATGTAAGTCCCGATACATCTTGGTGACACTAGGATGAACCGCCCAAACTGAAGCATGAAAATTGTTCATCATCTCATTGCGCATGTCTACCAAAACCTACAGGCGGCCCTGTAACAGTAGGACTTCATCCTCATTAATGGTCCAACCAAGAGGAGGTTGCTCACCTGATATAATCTCCTATAGAACTATGCCTTAAGAATCCAATATCTTCCCCATCTTCACTCTATCAAATAATCTATAGGTAAAAAATAAATATGTAAGGAATTTTTGTCTTTTACTGTCATGCATCTCCAAGCGAATCTCAAAGAACAATGCCATAATCTTCCACTCACTACTGGCATGCTTCACTACCTGCATATGAGTCCTCCTTCTCAGTGCATCAACCACTATATTTTACTTTACAGGCAAGTAGGAATGTTTAAAGTCAAAATACTAGAGATATTCGACACACCTTCACTACCTCATATTTAGATCACACTGAGTAATGATGTAATTGAGAATTTTTTGGTCCGTGTATGTAGCACCCCAAACATTTTATGTTATATTTCATTTAAAAACATTTTATTCATTAGATAGCTTATATTTCATTAATCACTGAGCCTCTGTGGAACAAATGCTTGGTTACATATAGTATAAATCCAAAACTTCGCCATTAAACATAAATTTTCTAGCTCTGTGATTTGAATTTTAAAAATCCGACATACACGGTAGTGTTCAAGATGATATTTAGACTTTGACAAAATTAACATAATTTTCAGTGAATAGTAACCTAACCTTATGAATGGTAACCTGCCATTATTAATAGTTACTTACCCTTATGAATAGTAATATGACTCTTATGAATGGTATCCATACCCATGAATGTATAAATAAATTTAGCCACCTTTAAAATAAAGATGAATATTTTAAGTGTTTATATTTTTCGATTAAATAATGATTTTAATTAAATATTTAATTAGTCATATTTAGAAAATTATCTACGAAAAATGGACTACATATTTGGATTCTACACGTCGAAAAATGGTTAGGGGGAATTTTTGGTATTTTTCTGAAATACTTGAATTTTTTATGAATTGTGAAATACCATAATTTACAAAATAAGCTAAATACACTAATTACAGAGTCATGTATGATGTTCTGCTGATGTAAGCCCAATTGATTCAGATTAACTTGATATAATTACTATTCATGGTCATGTAATACTCACTATTCCTTGTTGTAGGGAGAAATAATAAATTAATGAATATTCTATAGAGAAATCCCCTATCCCCTCCACTATATAAACCACCCCTCACCCCCTCTTCCTCCCACACCACTAAAGCTTTAACACATTCCTAAATTCGTCCAAATAATCTTCCCAATAACTCTTCCCACTTCCAAGACCTTTGGGTCTCACCAAAAAGCCAAAAACAATGTCCTTATGGAGATTCTCAAGGAGGAGTACTCAAGAGGTGAACATCTCTTCTCTTTTCATTCAATTTCTTTTACAAAGTTCCATTATTTTGTTATCTCTTCTCAAATCCCCTCATAAAAATTTCATGATAATTCCATTACCTTACATGTAATGTATTTTCATTTTTATAATGGAATATTTCATCATAATCTCTCTTTTTCCCTCCTTTTATAGAATAAATTCAAACACCATCCGAGATATATTAATTTATCACACACAAGAAAGATGAGTTTTAGATTTGAATTACTATATTCAATACTAGTCCTGGAACCTTTTTAATGGTTGAACCAGGTAATAATATATGTATTTTATCTATATTAATGTTCTTTAATCCTTATACATTCATAATATGGAATAATAATACAAAACAAGTTTATTGTGCACAAAACCGCCAAGCCAAATCCAAGCGTTTATTTTTAACTCATCGAACGAGTCATCCTCATGGTTTATAAACAGAATCATTTTAAGATAATTTATATCTCCTTAATGTCACTAATAATTTATTTAACAATTATTAATTTCTAACCACATTTCAAACAAACATCCATTCAAGACTAGAAGTAAAAGGATCCTGAAAATCAAAGAATAAAATGCTACCAAAACAATAAATTTAAATCTCTTAAACCCATAAAAAGGCTATTAATGAACACAATAAGGTTATAAAATATAAATTACATGTTCATGAGGTTCTGGAATTATTAATTAATGAAGCTAAATTTGATTATTCAAGTCATTAAGAACAATCAAGAACATCTTCAAGCATAATTTAAGGGATCCTCTCTCTCACTTTTGTTCAAGAATCTCCCCTATGTTGTGATCTTTTATTTTCAATGGATTATTACGGGGTATGTTTTTTCACCTCCCCAATACTAGCCTTATGACATATGAATAATGGAATATCCCTTTACCTCTCATTAATCCCTCAGAAGAACACTTTTTACCATGCCGAAATGTTTGTCAGTGGTTTTCTCATATCACATTCAATTATGTGGGATTTCCACAGTTTTCCCCTTATTGATTATATGTGGTATAGTTGTTCTGAAGTTTGATATATATTATCATGATTCTATTTATATTAATGGTATAATATGATTCATTTGGTGGTTATTAACTTTTGGTCATACGACTCAATTGATTACAACGTGGTAATGAGATTTGTCTCAATTTTCACTTCATTGTGACTTTCTTAGTATTGTGCACCTACTCTTTCTTATGTGGTGTACCAAATTAACATTTGAGATAAATTTTCAATTGAAATTATTTTTTATTTAAATTTCCATATTCTCATATCATGGATATGATTATTTTCTAAGACGTATACTATTTTACTTACAGTATTTATTTTGAATATTGTTTTGACTGTGCAAATATTGATGAATCTGTATCCTCTATTCTATATGGATAATGTAAAGTCATGTTGATCTTGTGTAGAATCTTTTTATAAAAAATTCTTTGGACGTATAGGTAGGTGGGGCCTGATACAGACCCTCGATCCATCGGTAGGTCTCATGAGACAAATCAGTTGGCGACAAACCCTTCGAGTTTGTTTCAAAAAATTAGATAGGTTTCTACCTATAGAATTAAAAACAATTTACGGTATTATGGTATCATGTTATAGATATATGACTTCCAATTAATAATAATTCTCTTTACACATTATCAATTATTATTATCCATGATGTTTTGACTATGAAAAAATATATGGATGCATTTTCATTCTCAGTTTATTAATGACATGAGTTTTTCATTTATTTACTATGACATGTTGAGTATGCCCAGTTTTTTATGATTCAGTTAACATTGATTCATGCTTCCGCTATTTTTAACCCTTACTGAGCATTTGAGCTCACCCCTTTCATTGTTTACTTTTATAAGTTGATGAAGAGGAGATCATTTATTGAGTTCTTGTGGATGTATTTTTATGAATTTGTTATGTATTTTAATTTGTAACATTTTACGATGTAATTTGAGTTACATATATGTATCTAGTTTCTTTAATACTTCTAAACGGATGATAACATCAGAATTTTAATTCCTTATAACCATTCCAATGTACTTATTAATTCACCGGCTTTGGTGTAGAGGGGTCAGGGCGTTACAGTTGGTATCAGAGGAAGTTTCGTAGAAAAATTGGAAACTAGAGTAGGAAATGTATAGTAGGTAAAAAAGCCCTAATTAAGTATTTGAGGATAAATGTACAAGAATATCCTGGTATTTTGGTAAGGAATAGATTATGTGAATTCTAATAGCTAATACATCCTTGTATGGATCTGAGCAGGTAGAGGTGGCTCTGGCACAGATGTACCTAGGAGTGAAAGCTCTGACAAGGAGTTTCAGGCTTGACCCGGGGCATCCTGGTACAAAAAAATGGGCCATGATACACACTTTTTTATGAAACTCCCTGGGGATATTCTTAGGATTATTAATTTTTTCATTACAATCCATTATGATGTATTGAAATGTAAATTATTCCTCAAAGAAACCATTTTTTTGATTATGTGATTAGCCATGTGTAGGATCTCAATTTATGCTAAGTATTTTGTTATATTAAGATTATACAATATTATTCATACCCTAATCTAGTTTGTTCCATTATTGAGAAATGGAATCTAATGGAATAAGTGGAATCAATACTCGTGGGCAATGTAGGGATCTCCCCACTGAGCAAGTCAACACAGTCAATGTTGGAGAAGATCAGATCATGACCATATTCGGACAACTTACTCAGCTTTTAATGAATTTCCATTCAACACTTGTGTTGGATCATTTCATGCGGCAGAAGCCCCCATCTTTCAGAGGGACTACTAATCTAGTGGTTTCTGAGTAGTGGATCAAGTCCCTTGAAAAGATATTCATGAAATTAAGATGCAATGAAAATGAAAAGGTAGTAATGGAAGTATGTTGTCCCAAGGGTGACACTGATAAATGGTGGTCCTTCACTCAGAATACCATAGAGGAAGAAGAAATATATGATATGGAATGGAGTACTTTTAAGGAAATAGTCTTCGAAAAATATTTCCCTAATGATCAACGACCGGAATGAAGAATAAATTCCCAAGCTTAAAGAAGCGGGAGGAAGACAATGTTGCAGAGTATGAGTCTACCTTCACAAGTCTAGCCAGGTATGTTGTATATTACATACGTGACTCGGTAGAAAAGATTGATCATTTATTTAAAGTTCATAAGCGAATTATTTGAAGGGCGCTGGATTATCAAAAAATTTCATCCTAAGAGGAAATTTTATGAAGTGCCATGAAAATAGATATTGGAATTTTCTAGATAAAATTTGTTCAAGGAAACCAAGATAAAAAAAGAGATAATTTGATAACAAAGGGAAACGTGAAGCACCAATGAAGAACAAGGGAACAAAGAATTTCCAATTATGTGATTACTGTGGAATTATTCATCTCGGGAAATTCTTGAAAGGCATGGGAGTCTACAATAAGTGTGGAGAAAAGGGTCATATATCTCATGAATGCAAGGGGAAGAAACAATTTGATTATGTTCAATGATATAATTATAGAGAGATGGGAAACTATAAAAATTAGTTTCCTAAACGCCAAGGAAACATGCCTCTTAAAAAGAAAAGAGAGAAATTGAGAGCTTATACAATTACAACCACTGAAGTTGATGTTCCTAATGATATGGTGGTAGGTTCTTTAATTGTTTACTCACACTTAGCCATCAATTTATTTTATTTTATATCATCACATTCATTTATATCTTCCAAGTTTTCTAATAGAATTAGACATGCACAATTTGATTTAATAAAGGAGTTATCAGTCAAAACTCCTATGGGATTCATCATTGCAGCAAAGGAATGTCAAATAGTCCCCTCATGACACATATACGTGATTTAGTTGCTAATCATATTATCATACGAATGACTAAGTTTGACATAGTTCATGGTATTAATTGGCTATCAAACTATGATGTGAAGATTTATTTCAAGAAAAAAGAAGTTACAATATTTAAAAATGGTGTAGAATATCATATTTTTAGAGCAGAGACGTTACCAACCGATTCTTATCTATATCCTCCCCCAGTAGCTCCATTGAATGAAATTCTTGGAGAGGAAGAGAACCCAATATCTATGGAGGAGGAATGAAATATTCTAATTGAATATGTTCATATAGTGTAAGAATGCATTGATGTATTTCAATAGGATTTACCTAGACATCCTCGAGAGCGGGAAATTGGGTTTTCCATAGACATAATTCCGCGTGCAAGACCTATATAAAATACCCCAAATAAAATGGACATCGTGGAGTTAGTGGATCTAATGAAACAACAAGGGGAGTTGAGTGAAAAAGGGTTTATTCGACCTAGTGTTTCTCCATGGGGATCCCCAGTCCTGTTTTTCAAGATGAAAGATGGATCCAGCAGGCTATTCATTGATTATAGGTAAATCAATGATATTAAAATAAAGAATAAGTATCCTCTACCTTGGATTGATGATTTATTTGATCAACTTCATGGAGGTCAATAATTTTTTATGATTGACCTTTGATCTGAATATCATCAGCTGTGTGTGAGGAAGGAAGATATTCCTAAGGCAACATTTCGAACTAGGTATGGGCATTATGAGTATACTATGAGGCCTTTTGGATTGACTAATGAACCCTATGTTTTCATTGATTTAATGAATAGAGAATTCAATAAATATCTCGATAAATTTTTTGTGGTATTCATCAAGGATATCCTGGTATACTCAAAAATCTACGAAGACCATGAGGATCACTTGCAGATTATTATGAAAACTCTTAGAAGAAATGAATTATATGGGAAGTTTAGAAATTGAGAATTGTAGCTTCAATCAGTTTATTTTCTGTGCCATATTGTCTCTAAGGATGGAATATTAGTTGATCCTGTAAAGACAAAGGCAATCCAATAATGGCCCATGCCAACAAACATAACTGAGGTATATAGTTTAATGACTGAGTAGGTTACTATCGGCATTTTGTTCAGAATTTCACCAAACTTGCTAACCCACTAACCAATATCACACATAAAGGAGTTATGTTTGTGTGGAAAAAAGAATTTATATAATGATTTGATGAATTGAAAATAAGATTGGTCAATGCTTCGATTTTTACTCTTCCATCTAGAAGTGATGGATTTGTAATATATAACGATGCATAAAATAATGGATTGGGTTGCATCCTTATGAAAAACAATAAATTTATTTCTTTTGAATCAAGATACTTCAATAATCATGGGCAAATTTATCCAACTCATGATCTTGAGTTAGCAGCTGTAATATTTGCTATGAAAATATGGAGACATTATCTCTATAGAGAATGATGTGAGATTTATATGGAACAAAATATTTTGAAATACATTTTCACACAAAAAGAACTCAACATGAGGAAAATAAGATGGGTCTAGTTACTCAAATATTACAATTGTTCAATACACTACCAAATAGGAAAGGCGAATAAGGTGGAAGATGCATTAAGAAGGAAAGATCATGGAATTCTGACTCAAATGAGGATTGAGAGAAATCCTATATTCATATATCTACTGAATATTGATATAATAATTGTTAAGGAAGGGAAAACATATTTCCTCTTTCAAATTATTGATAAAACATCTTTATTAGAGAAATAAAAAGCTCTCAATCAGATGATGAGAATCATCACAAGAAAATTATTTTTTTTAAGGATGGGAGATTGGAAGACTTCGTGAATGAGGAAGGAGTTTTGAAGTTTGGGAAGAGGTTATGTGTACCATAAATACCTTAGCTAAAAAGGGAAATATTATATGCTACTCATAGCTAAAATTTCTCTATGCACTCGGGTAACACAAAGATGTATAGAGATCTGAAGGAATATTTTTGGTGGGGTAATATAAAGGTGGAAATTGCTGACAATGAGCCAAGGTGTCTAATTTTTCAAAAAGTGAAGATGGAGAGACAACACCTCAGAGGAGTGATGCAACCTCTACCTATTCTTATGTAGAAGTTGGATAATATTACGATGGGTTTTGTCACCAGACTACCGAGGACACCTAGAAGGAATGATGAAATATGGGTAATTGTTGATCGTCTCACAAAATGAACACATTTCCTTCCTATAACAGATGATTTACAACATTAGCACCTCAAAAGACTTTATGTTAATAAAGTTTTAAGACATAATGGTGATCCTCTATCGATGTGTCCGATCAAGATCCTCAGGTTACATCAAAATTATGGAAAAGTCAACAGAAGGCGTTGAGTACAGAGCTTTGTATGAGTACCTCTTATCACCCCCAAGCTGACGGACAATATGAAAAGAATATTCAAACTCTATAATCCATGATGAGGGCATGATATCTTGACTTCCAGGGTTTGTGGGATCAATAATTTCCTTTGGTGGAATTTTAATACAACGATAGCTTCCATTATAGTATTCAAATGTCTCCATATGAAGTGTTATATGGAAAGAGATGTCTAACTCCAACTTGTTGGGATGAAGTTGGTGAGAGGAAACTTATAGGCCCATAACTTATTAAAGAGAACACGACAAAGGTGAAAGAAATATGTGCCCATATTAAAGAAACCCAATGTAGGAAAAATAGTTTTACAGACAACCATAGAAAGGATTTGGAATTCCAAGTGGGAGATCATGTCTTTCTAAAAGTATCTCTATGGAAGGTTGTCTTAAGGTTCAGTAAGAAAGGGAAATTGAGCCCCAGGTACATCAGACCATTTAAAATTTTGGGATGAATAAGAGCTATAGCTTACCATTTAGAAATGCCTCCAAGTCTCTCCAATGTTCATGATGTGTTCCATGTGTCATTATTGAAGAAATACATGCTAGACCCAACACATGTACTCACCTATGAAGAAATAGAACTGGAACCTAATTTGTCATACTATGAAAAGCCTATCGGGATTCTTGACACAAGGGAGAAGGTATTGAGAAATCAGAAAACTCGTCTAGTAAAGGATCATTGGAGGAACCAGAATATGAAGGAAGCAACGTGGGAACCTAAGGATGTTATGAAGAAGAACCACCCTCATCTTTTTAGTGTACATTATACATAAAATTCCACGGATGAAATTTCTAAAGGAGGGAATAATGTAGCACCCCAAACATTTTATGGTATGTTTTTCTTTAAAACCATGTATTCATTAGATAACTTATATTTCATGAATCACTGATCCTCTGTGTAACAAAGTCTTGGTTACTTATAGGAGATTTCCAAAACCTAGCCATTAAACTTAAATTTTCCAGCTCTTTGATTCGAATGTTAATAATCGGACATACATGATTGTGTTCTGGATAATATTTAGAGTTGGATAGAATTAACATAATTTTTGGTGAATAGTAACATACCCTTATGAATAGTAACCTACCATTTTGAATAGTAATATGACTCTTATGAATGGTATCCATACCCATGAATGTATAAATAAATTTAGGCACCTTTAAAATAAAGATGTATATTTTAAGTGTTTAAATTGTTCGATTAAATTATGATTTTAAATAAATACTACATTAATCATATTTAAAAAATTAATTTTTTAAAATGAACTTCATTTTGGTATTCTAAACGTCAAAAAATGGTTAGGGTGAATTTTTGGTATTTTTCTGAAATACATGAATTTTTGATGAATAGTAAAATACCATAATTTACAAAATAAGCTAAATACACTAATTATAGAGCCATATATGATGTTCTGCTGATGTAAGCCCGATTTATTTGGATTCACATGATAAAATTACTTTTCATGGTCATGGAAGACTCAATATTCCTTGTCTTGTGGAGAAATAATAAATTAATGAATACAATATAGTGAAATCCCCTCTCCCCTCCAATATATAAACCACCTCTCACCCCCTCCTACTTACACACCACTCAAGCATCAAGACGCGACTAAATTATGCCAAATAGTCTTCCCAAGCCCTCTCCCCACATCCAGGACCTTCTGGTATCACCAAAAGGACAAAAACAAAGGTCTTAAAGAGATTCTCAAGGAGGATTACTCAGGAGGTGAACCTCTATTCTCTTTTCATTCAATTTCATTTACAAAGTTCCATTATTTTGTTCTCTCTTCTCACCTACCCTCATCCTAATTCCATGATAATTACAGTACCTTACATGTACTGTATTATCATTATGATAATGGAATATTTCATCATAATCTCTCTTTTCCCCGCCATTAATACAATAAATGCAAACACCACCCGAGATGTGTTAATTTATCACATTCAAAGAAGATGAGTTTTAAATTTGAATTACTGTCTTCAATACTTGTCAGGAAACCTTTTAAATGGTTTAAAGAGGTCATAATATATGTATTCTTTCTTTATTAATGTTCTTTAATCCTTACAAATCCATAATATGTAATAGTAATACAAAAGAGGTATATTGTGCATAAACCCGCCAAGCCAAATCCAAGATTTTATTTTTAACTCGTAGAATGAGTCATCCTCATGGTATATAACTAGAAGCATTTTAAGATAATTTATATCATTTTAATGTCACTAATAATGTATATTAACAATTCTGTATGTCTAACCACATTTCAAGCAAACATCCATTCATGAATACATGTAAAAAGATCATGAAAAGCAAAGAAGAAAATGCTACCAAAACAATAAAATTGAATCTCTTAAACCCATGAAAATACCATTAATGAACATAATATGGTTCTAAAATATCAATTAAATATTCATGAGGATCTGGAATTATTAATTAATGAATCCAAATTTGATTATTCAGGTCGTTAAGAACAATCAAGATCACCTTCAAGCATAAGGTAAGGGATCCTCTCTCTCCCTTTTGTTCAAGAATATCCCCTACGTTGTCCTCTTTTTATTTTTAATGCATAATGATGTGGTATGTTTTTACACATTTCCAATACTACCCTTATGACATGTGAATAATGATGTACCCCTTTACCTCTCATTAATATCTCACAAGAACACTCGTTACCATGATTAAATGTCTGTAAGGGGTTTTCTTATCTCACTTTCAATTCTATGGGATTTCCATTGTTTTCATCTTATTACTTATATGTGGTATAATTTTACTACCATTTGATATATATTATCATTATTCTTTTTATATTAATGGTATTATTTGATTCATTTGGTGGTTAGTAACTCTTGGCTATAAGACTCAGTTGATTACAACGTGGTAAAAATCTTTGTCTCAATTTTCACTTCATTGTGACTTTCTTAGAATTGTGAACCTATTATTTCTTATGTGGTGTACCTAATGAAAATTTGAGATAACATTTAAATTGAAATTATATTCCATTTATATATCCATATTTTCATATCATGGATATGATTATTTTCTAAGACTTATAACATTTTACTTATGGTATTTATTTTGAATGTTGTTTTGATTGTGGAAGTATTTATGAATTTGTATCCTCCATTATATACGGATAATGTAAAGTCATGTTGCTCTTGTTTTGAATATATGTATAAATTATTATTTGTATTATGAGGTGGGTGGTACCCGCTACAACCCCTAGATGCATCGGTAGGTCTCATGAGACAAATCAGTGGGTAACAGACCTTTTGAGTTTGTTTCCAAAAATCAGATGGGTTTCTACCCACAGAATAAAAATGTTTTTATGGTATTATGGTATCATGATCTAGATACATGACTTATACTTAATAATAATTGTCTTTATGAATTATCAGTTATTACTATCTATGAGGTTTTCACTATGAAAAAATCTATGGATGTAGTTTCATTCTTAGTTTATTAATGGTGTGAGTTTTTCATTTATTTACATTGACATGTTGACTATGACCAGTTGTTTATGGTTAAGTTAATATTGATTCATGATTCCTCTAATTTTCAACCCTTACTATGCATTTGAGCTCACCCATTTAATTGTTTACTTTCAACAAGTGATGAAGATAAGATCATTTATTGAGATCTTGTGGATGTAGTTTTTAGTTTTTGATATGTATTTTATTTTGTAACATTTTCGAATGTAATTTGAGTTACATATAAGTATATAGTTTCATCAAGAATACAAAACTGATAATTAATTCAGGATTTTAATTCATTATAACCATGCTAATGTACTTAGTAATGCACCAGCTTTAGTCTAGAGGGGTCAGGTCATTACAGAGTACACCAAAAAATTATCTCCTAACAAGTAATGCATCCAAAAACGTTAGTCATGAAAAATCATAGCTAGCTCAATATCATGCATCGGGTATTTCATCTCATGCGGCCTCAACTGCTGAGACACATATGCAATGACTTGATCCCCCTGCATAAGTACTACTCCCATCCTGATACTTGATCAATTGTAGTACATATTGTAACTCCTACTCAAGTGTAGAAAAATCAGTATCAGTGCTGACGTTAATCTAATTTTTAGCTCTTACAATGACATCTCACAAGAATCTGACCATACATACTCCACACACATCTTTTTCAAGCCCTTCATCAGCATTGATAATCTTGAGAAGTCTTGTATGAAATGAATGCAGTAACCGACCATCCCTATAAAACTATGTATCTCAAAGATGTTATTGGGATGCTCCTAGGTAACTACTACTCTCACCTTCTATGAGTCCACTGATACTCTTGTCTCCGAGATGATGTAACGCCCTGACCCCAGTTACCTTGATTCAGTGCATTATTACATAACATTTTCATGATCACAAGGAAATCATGTCTCAATAGACCAATCAGTTTAGTATTATTGGAAACAAGATTCATACATAAGTTCAACCTTACAACTTGAAAATAATTACAACACAAATTTATTCCATTAGAAACATCTAGGCCTCAAAAATTATGCCTACAATTCACTCATATCTAACTTCTTCATATACTAGTAAAATGAAACATAAGAAAGGGGTGAGCTCAAATGCTCAGTAAGGGTAAGAAATACAGCGGAAGATAACATAAATATTAAGCATGGTGAATAATTGAAACCACATGCCTTTACAAAAATAAACATGAATACTTTTATGGAAGGAATATAAACTGAGTAAATAATTACATAATAAAACAAAATCATGGGTATTATACTTTTCAAATGACCACATGAACCATTAATATTATTTTCATAATGATGGAATGTATAATGACAGAAATTCTGAAACATTTTGTTAAGGCCTCGGCCAAGATATCTAAAAATGATTAAGGCCTGAGCCAAAACCACATATCAAATTGGGAAAGGGCCTCAACCAATTACATGTCTAGTTGTATCATGATACCTATAGATGCATCAAGGATATATAGCAGGCTCCACCCATCACTTACTAAGTCCAATACATTCCTCATTTGAAAAGGTTGAAATATAACATAAACATTCATATTAAAACATGAATATGAAAATAATTTATCCATAAACCATGAATGGTATAAAAATAGGACATCCATAGTCAAACATATCACAAAACCTTCCTTACAATATGGAATTTTTGTATCATAACAAATCAACTTCAAATAAACTTAAAATCCATCAAAGGATGTTGACATAGATGAAATCAAAACCTTTTTTAGATAAATATATCTTTCTATTTTGAAATCATTTAAGAGTCACATAATTATAAAGAGAACATTTATTTTGAAAATATTCTTATAAGATTGTATGGGAAGCTTTGATGATGTTATAACGACAAAAAATTTCAGTACCTGCTGTATAAGTTAAAAAACATTCTTACCTTAAATTTGTTGAAAAGGTCAAAAAGTAACCTATTTAGAAAATGACTGAAATATTCCTTTCTAAACATAATAGGGTATAAATGACTTTAACCCATTGTCTAGTAAATAGTAAAAATGTTTTGAAATAAATTTTTAAGAAACAAGGATGTGGATGATAAAGAGGTCCTAGTAGATACTTATATAAAAAAACCTCGCATAATAATGAGATTGTGAAATTAACCCTTACCTTGTACTTTTCCTTGGTCGATGGTAGGTTAACCTCCTCTTCTTCGGGTTCTTAATTTTGATTTGATCAAAAGGGCTCCTTAGGTTGGCTTTCTGACTAAAGGAATGACTCTAGAACGAAGGGAGGACTGTTGAGATGGTATTTGGGTAGAGTTTGGCTGATCCAAATGGATTTGAAGTTGTGTATTATAAAGAAGGGGGAGTGTCGTTCTATAAGGGGGGTGAGGGGCACCTAAGGAAAAGATATAAATATTATTTTATAATAAAATCATTTTCGGTTTCTAATGGCTCCAAAATGTATTATTTAAAGGTTAAGTTGGGGATGGGTCAAAAACCACTCAACCAATAAGTTTTATATAGGTTTGGTTCACTATTTTACCCTTATATTTTAGATTTAACTCTTAGTTAAATAGTTTGACATTTACTATGTCTTTGTATTTTTATATTATATAGTTAATAAACTTATTATATAATTCCAAGAGATCCCCAAGTGGTTCATTAATGATACACCTATCATTATATAAGTCTTTTGAAAAATCCATAGATTTTTTGGAATATAATATCAATTAATAATATAATATTTTTTAAAAAACTCTTTTATGTCAATTTTGACACTATTGGGTATTTTGTTTTTTCTGAATTCATAACAACATTATTACTTCAAACCAAATTCATTTAACCAACCCTAATATGTCCTATTAACCTATAAAATTAGTGTAATTCATAAAAAAGTCTCAAATAGAATTTATTTGGATATTTATAATATCAATTATTTTCATATTTCATTAATTATGTAATTACTGCATCATCATTGTGTCATAAATAAATTAAATTATTTAATTTCTAAAAAATATAAATAAATAAAATTATGTAGGAAATATTTTTATATTTCTAATGATTATTTATATTGAAATTTATCTTATGTATTACCCTATATTAAAAATGTTTTAGTTATTAAAATTTGATTTTAACTCTTTTAACTCTTCTTTAAATAAAATAATAACAAGTGTCCTAATATAGACCAAGTGGACCAAGGAGGTTAATATTTTTTCCTAAGGTTGTTTTTTGTTGAATTATACTTATCTAATAGAATTAATACATGTGTTAGGGTAATAATAATATCATTTTTATCCTTAATTACCCTATTTACTTTTAACCGTGGTAAATAAAAGTAAAATAGTTACTATTCACCAAAAATTATTTTCATCTCATTGAAACAAAGTTTACTTACTGATATCAACAGTGTCTCTTGGAATATTGAAATTCCACTCACAGAAGCAGTAAAATTAAATTTTATATAAATTTTCAAATTCTCCTAGGAGGTGGGTAAAAGATGGTGAAAAGTTCAATAAAATTTTTATATATGTAAAATTATTATAAACATACTCCAATGAATTACATTGAACTTATATAGGTATTACGTATCTATTTTGAGATACAATAAATTTAAATAAAATAAATATTTATTTCAATAAAAATTCAGTTTTAAACTATAACTTAGTGTTTTTCACTATTCATCAAAAATTGAATGTTTTTAGAAAAATACAAAAAATTCACCCTAATCTAATTTCGATATTCTGAATCCAAAAATGAAGTCCATTTTGAAATATAAAATTTATAATGTTTCAAAAAGTGGGTATTACTATTCATAACGAATAGTTTGATTGGTTGTGGTGTGTTAGAACATGATGTTTCGTTCAACACACACTATTGTATTATTCAAAGAGAAGCGTACCATGGAAGCATGGGGTGACACATTCTCCCCTCCGTCAAATAATTTCATCCTCGAAATTTCTAGAGTATTACTTTGTAAAAATAATTGGTTGGTTCTTCATTATAAGTTCCTCTAGTTCCCACGTACCCTCTTCCATCTTATGGTTTCTCAATAGAACTTATACCAGACAAGTCGTCTGGTTTCTTAGAACTTGTTCTCTTATATCAAGAACGTTGAAAGACTCTTCGCAATAAGATAGATTGGGTTTCAGTTCTAATTCCTCATAGGTGAGTACATGCTTTGGGTTAGGCATGTATTTTATCAATAGTGATATGTGGAACACATCGTGAACTTTGGAGAGACTTGGCGGCATTTCCGAACGGTAAGCTACAAACCCAATTCATTCTAGGATTTTGAAAGGTCCGATTTACCTTGGACTCCATTTACCCTTCTTACTGAAACGTATAAAACACTTCGATGGAGATACCTTGAAGAAAACATGATCTCCTACCTGAAATTCCAAATCCTTCCTTTGGTTATCAGCATATCTCTTATGCCTACTTTGAGATGCTTTGATGTGGTTTTGGATTACCTTAAACTTTTCCATCATTTCGTCCACAAGTTCTGGGCCTAAGAGTTTTATTTCGCCAACATCATCTCAACAGGTTGTTGTGCGAGATCTCATTCCATATAACGCTTCCTATGGTGCCATCTGAATACTTAAATGGAAGCTATTTTTATAGGATAATTCTACCAGATGTAAATATTGATCCCACATACCTTGAAAGTTATGTGAGAAAGATATCAACATGTCTTCTATGATTTGAATAGTCCGTTCTGATTGTCCATCAGTTTGGGGGTGGTAGGCAGTGCTCAAACGAAGCTCAGTCTCCAGGGCTTTCTGAATACTTTTCTAGAATCTTGATGTTAAACATGGATCATGATCAGAAACAATCGATAGTGGTACTCCATGAAGTCTTACAAATTCATAAATATTTAGTCTTTCTAGACGTTCAAGTGGTAAATATTCTCTTATAGTAAGAAAATGTGTTGACTTGGTAAGACGATCAACATTGACCCATATTGGGTCATTATTTTTAGGAGCCTTTGGTAGTCCCATGACAAAGTCCATCGTGATATTATCCCATTTCCACTCAGGTATGGGAAGAGGTTTCAATACTCCTCCAGGATGTTTCCTTCCATCTTTCACTTGTTGACAAACCATATATCTTGACACAAAATCAGCAATCTCTCTCTTTATATTGTCCCACCAAAAATGTTCCTCAAATCTCTATACATTTTGGTGCTCCCAGTTTGTATAGAGAAATTGGAGCTATGAGCATCATCTAAAAATTCCCTTTTCAGATCAGGTATATCAGTAACACAAAGTCTCTTACCAAATTTCAAAATTCCATCTTCATACAAAAAGTCACTTAATCTATCATCATTCTCAGCTTTTATCTTGTTTTTAAACTCTTCATCACCGGTGTGAGAATTCTTTATCCATTCTAGTAAAGATGGTTTGGAAACCATTTGAAAAAGTGTTGATGTTTCACCTTCCATGGTTATTCCCATATCTATATTTACTAGATCCATATATATAGGATCCTTTTTAACTCTCATCTTGTTCAAAACTCCATGATCTTTTCTACTCAAAGCATCTTCCACCTTATTTTTCTTCCCCAGGTGGTAGTGTATCATGCAATCATAATCCTTGAGAAGTTCAATCCATCATATTTGTCTTATGTTGAGTTCTTTCTGTGATAAAATATACTTCACACTCTTTTGATAAGTATATATCTAACATTTTCACCATAGAGATAATGTATCTATATCTTCAATGTAAAAATTATAGCTTCTATATAAATATCATGAGTAGGATAGTTTTGCTCATGAATTTTCAGTTGTCCTGATGCATAGGAAAAAACTCTATCATTCTGTATAAGGACACAACCATGTCCTTTCTTCGATGCATCATTATAAACAACAAACCCATCATTCCTCGATGGTAGAGTCAATATAAGAACATTAAATAATATTCTCTTCAGTTCTTAAAAAAATTCATCACACTCTTTTGTCCACACAAACTTAACCCCTTTACGTGTGATCTTGGTTAATGGGTTATCCAATCGGGAAAAATTCTAGACAAAACGCCAATAATAACCTGCAAAACCAATAAAACTGTGTAGCTTAGTTATACTCGTAGGTGCTGGCCATTCTTGGATTGCTCTTGTCTTAGAAGGATCAACAGAGATTCCATCCTTTTAGATAATATGGCCAAGAATGGAAATATTCTAATGCCAGAATTCACACTTACTAAACTTCCCATATAATTCATGTCTTCTAAAAGTCTTCAGGACAATTTGCAAGTTATTTTCATAATTGTCGTTGATTTTTGAGTATACCAAAATATCACCAATAAATACCACTAAAAGTCATTGAGATATTCCTTGAAATATCTATTCATTAGATCCATAAAGATAGAGGGTGCAGTATTCAATCCAAAAGGAATTACTGTAAACTCTTAATGGTTGTACCTAGTTCGAAATGTTGTCTTTGGAATGTCTTCCTTCTTCACACACAACTGATGTTATCCATATTGAAGGCCAGTCTTTGAAATGTATTGATCTCCATAAAGTTGGATTAATAAATCATTAATGCGAGGTAGGGGATACCTGTTCTTTATTTTTATAGCATTGATCTCCCTGTATTCAATGCACAACCTCATAGATCCATCTTTTTCTTAACAAAAATAACAGGGGCTCCCCATGGAGAAACACTAGGTCAAATAAATCCATTATTACTCAATTCCTCTAGTTTTTTCTTTAGTTAGACTAATTCCATAGTGGACATTATATAAGGGTTCATTGATATGGGCCTTGATCCAGGAAATAAATCAATGGAAAACTCAATTTCTCAATCTGGAGGATGTCCAGGTAAATCTTCTAGAAACACACCAACATATTCATTCACAATCGGTACATCCTATATTTGAACATTATTTTCCTCACCCACATTTATATCATTCTATTCCTCCCCAATAATTTAATTTAGTTGAGATACTGGGGGTGGATTTAGATTATTATTAGGTGGTGACGATTCTTCTATAAAGATAAGTTGTTCTTTATCATCGTCATCAAAAATCGAAACCTCCTTCTTCTTACAATAAATTTTTGCATCATGGTCCAAAATCCAATCCATACCAAGGATTATATAAAATTAAATCATGGGTATGATAATGAGATCAGAAGATAAAGGTCATTTATGTGCTCTAATGGGGACTGATTCACAAAACATTATTGCAATGATACTTCCCTTAAGAGTTTTGACTGAAAATTCCCTTGTTAAATCAAATTGGAAATATCAAATTTTCTTAGAAAACTAGGAAGATATGAAATAATGCGATGATCCAGAATCAAATAATGCAATTTATAAACATGAGGAAACCATTAAATTACCTTCCACCACATCTTTTGGAGCTCCAACCTCAGCAGTAGTGATAGCATAAGCTTATCCTTCATCCCTTGGCCTTTCTTGAGGTAAGTTTCTATGTTGATTAGAACATTTATTTTCATAATTTCCCATCTCCCTAAAATTGTATCATTGAACATTGGTAGAATCTATCTTCCCCTTACAACCATCAACAATATGGCATTTCTTTCCAGATTTGTAGCATACTCCTTTTCCTTTTAGACAGGAACCAGGGTTGTTTCTTTTGAAATTATCACATGGTGGAAATTCAATTCTTCCATTCTTCCATGCTTCTTTATTTCCATTCCCATAGTGTTATGCAGATCTCTTCTTCACTTTCTTTGCTATAAAGTCATAAGACTTAGATAATTCCATTTCTATCTTGATAGCACATGAGACAATATCTTCGCATGATGAGAAGAATTGTGATACTAATGATCACCTGAGAAATGGTTTTAACCCATAAATGAAATGGTAAATCATAAGTCATGGGTTTTATATATAATCTTCTGAATGCCTCGCTAACCTTGTAATTTTAGCTTCATACTTTGCGACATTCTCATACTCCTTTTTCCTCAAACTCAGAAATTGTCTTTCCATATGCGCTCAATGGTCATGAGTAAAGTATTTTTCTAATAAAATTTATTAAACTCCCTCCATTCCATATTTGATACTTCCTCATCTTCCTTTGTGTTTTGAATCAATGGCCACTATTGGTCAGCATCTCCAGTGAGGCGGTAAACTGCCATGACAACTTTTTCCCTTTCACTACTCTACAAAGCTTGGAATATTTTCTCTAAGGAATTTATCCATTTCTCAGCTACTAATGGATTTTTAATCCCATTGAATGTCAGTGGTTGTCGCCTCATGAAGCGATCTAACATTGATCCTCCACATTGTGGATCAGGGTGCTCCATACGGGTAAGGTTATTATTCATAACATGTGTGAGTTGTCCTAGTATGGTGATTAGCTGATCAGCACCAGTTTCATCACCAGCTCCACTATAATTATCTTGAGTAGGTGGTAAATCCCTACATGGAGTGCTCTCATTGATATAGTTTCCATTCCTTCCACTAGGCTCCATTTATAAACAATGGCATACATTAGATTAGTTTGTGAATCAAAATACATAAATCCAAACTTGTAAAACACTTAACATAAATTTAACTATTGATGGATAGAATCAATAATCATAAAAATGTTTTCTTTGAGGAAGTATATAATCATAAACCCTTCCTAATGGTTTGTAAAGAAAATGAGAATTATCCTAATCATATCTCCTCAGAGTGTCGTAACCAAGAGTGCAGCAAGGCCTGTTGTCATGCTCCAGTTCCCGATCGAGTCTAGCTCAGAGCGGTGTTTTCAGGTTTTACCCCTAGGTATATATGTTCCAGAGCTGCCTCTACCTGATCATATCCAGATAGGGATGTATTTCTTTGAAAACTCCAAAAATCTCTACATTACCAAAATTCTAGGAAGTTATTCTATAATAATCCTCAATGTTTATCTTAGGGATATGTGATCTTATTAGAGTTTATCTAAATCTAGTTTCCATGGTTTGTACTAAACTTACTCTGATACAAAATGTAACACCCCGACCCCTATTACCCAGAGTCGGTGCATTATTACATAACATTGGTACGATCACAAGGAAATCATTTCTCAAAAGGCTGATCTGTTTAGTATTATTGGAAACAATATTCATACATAATTTCAACTTTACAACTTGAAAAGAAATACTAGACGAATTTATTCCATTAGAAACACCAAAGCCTCCTAGATTATGCCTGCAAGTCACTAATACAAAACTTCATCATATCCTTGTAAAATGAAACATAAAAAGGGGTGAGCTCAAACACTTAGTAAGGGTATGAAATAAAGCAGAAGATAAAATAAATATTAATCATGGTGAATAATTGAAACCACATGCATTTACCAATAATAAACATGAATACTTTTATGGAAGGAATATGAAATGAGTAAATAATGCCATAATAAAACATAATCATGGGTATTCTACTAGTCAAATGACAACATGAACCATCAATATTATTTTCATAATGATGAAATGTATAATGCGAGACATTCTGAAACATTTTTTCAAGGCCTCGGCCAAGACGTCTAAAAATGATTTAGGCCTCGGCCAAAACCACATATCAAATTGGGAAAGGGCCTTAGCCAATTCCATGTCTAGTTGTCTCATGAGACATACCGATGAATTGAGGAGCTATAGTGGGCTCCATCCATCACTTACTAAGTCCAATACATTCCTCATATGAAAAGGTTGAAATATAACATAAACATTCATATTAAAACTAGCATATGAAAATAATTTAAACAAAATCCATGAATGGTATAAAAATAAAACATCCACAGTCAAACATATGACAAAACATTCAATACAATATAGTAGTTTTGTATCATAATAAATCAACTTCAAATAAACTTAAAATCCATCAAAGTTTGTTGACATAGATGAAATCAAAACATTTTTAGAGAAATATCTCTTTCTATTTTTTTTCATTTAAGAGTCACATAATTATAAAGAAAACATTTATTTTGAAAATATTCATATAATATTGTAAGGGACGATTTTATGATGTTATAATGGCCAAAAATAGATGCACCATCCGTATAAGTTAAAAAAACATTCTTACCCTAAATTTGTCAAAAATGTCAAAAAGTACCTTATTTGGAAAATGATGGAGAGATTAATTTCAAAACATATAAGGGTATAAATGTCTTTAACCCATTATCTAGTAAATAGTAAAAATGTTTTGAAATACATTTTTAAAGAAACAGGGATGTTGATGATAAAGGGGTCCCTGTAAATACTTACATAAAACAACCTCGGATAGTAAAGAGATTGTGAAATTGACCCTTACCTTGTACTTTTCCTTGGTCGAGGGTAGGTTAACCTCCTCTTCTTCGGGTTCTTCCTTTTGATTTTAACAAAAGAGATCCTTAGGTTGGATTTTTTACTAAAGGAAGGCCTCCAAGATTAAGGGAGGACTATTGAGAGGGTATTTGGGAAGAGTTTGGCCGAGCCAAATGGCTTTGGAGGTGTATATTAGAAATAAGGGGAACTGTCCTTTTATAAGAGGGGTGAGGGGCACCTTAGGAAAATGTAGAAATATTATTTTCTAATGAAATATTTTTCAATTTCTAATGGATCTAAAATGGATTATATAATGGCTAAGGTGGTGATGGGTCTAAAACCACTCAACAAATAGGTTTAATAAAGGTTTGGATCACTATTTTACCCTTATCTTTTAGATTTAACTGTTAGTTAAATAGTTTAACATTTACCATGTCTCTTTTCTTTTTATATTATATGGTTAATAAACATACAATGTCATTCCAAGAGAACCCCAAGTGGTTCATTAATGATAAAGATATCATTATATAATAATTTTTTCTAAACCATATAATTTTAGGAATAGAACAATTAATAATATAATACTTGTTTAAAAAACTCTTTTATGTCAATTCTGACACTATTTGGTATTTTATTTTTGGTAAACTCACAAAAACATTATTACTTCGAACAAAATTCATTTATCCAACCCTAATATGTCATATTAAACTAGAATCTTATTGAAATTCATAAAAAGTCTCAAATTTCATTTATTTGGATATTTATAATATCAATTATTTTAATACTTCATTAATTAGGTAATTACTGCATCATCATTGTGTCATAAATAAATTAAATTATTTAATGATTAAAAAATATAAATAAAATACCATTATTTATGAAATATTTTTATATTTATAATGAAGATTTATAGTCGAATTTATCTTTTGTATAACCCCTTATTAAAAATGTTTTAGTTATTAAACTTTGATTTTTACTCTTTTAACTCTTCTATAAATAAAATAATAATAAGTGTCCCAATCTAAGACAAGTGGACCAAAGAGGTTCATATTTTCTTCCTAAGGTTTTTTAGATCGAATTATACTTATCCAATAGAATTAGCACATGTGTTAGTGTAATAATAATATCATTTTTACCCTTAATTACCCTATTTACTTTTAACCGTGGTAAATAAAAGTAAAAAGTTACTATTCACCATAAACTATTTTTATCTCATTAAACCACATTTTACTTACTGATATCAGCCATGTCTCTTGGATTTTTGAAATTCCACTCATAGAAGTGGTGATATTAAGTTTTATGTGAATTTGCAAATTCTCCTAGGTGATGGGTAAAATACGGCAAGAAATTCAATAAAAATTTTATATATCTAAAATTATAATAAACTGAATCCAATGAATTACGTTGAACAAATATAGGTATTATGTATCTATTTTGACCTATAATAAATTTAAATAAAATAAATAAAAATTTAAATAAAAATTCATTTTTAAACTATAACTCAGTGTTTTCACTATTCATCAAAAATTGAATGTTTTCAGAAAAATACCAAAAGATCACCCTAATCTAATTTTGATATTCCGATTCAAAAAATAAAGTCTATTTTGAATGATAAAATTTATAAAGTTTCAAAAAGTGGATATTACTATTCATAATAGCTAGTTTGATTGGTCGTGGTGTGTTAGAAATTGAAGTTGTGTATAACACATGCTATTGTATTATTCATAGAGAAGCGTACCATGGATACTTGGGGTGTTACAGATGACGTGAAATTGGAAGTGAATTTGATCCATCAAGAAGTGGGACTTTGTGAGGTTAGAATATAACTCATGTTCTTTCAATATACTCAAAATAATCTTAGTATGGTTGGAATGGTCTTGTCTATTATTATAATACACAAGATATCATCCATGAAAACCACAAAAAACGAGTCAAGATAGGTATGGAACACTTGGTTCATTAGTTCCACAAAGACTGCAGGTGCGTTCATGAGACCGAACTACATGACCAAATACTCATACATACCATAACTTCTCTGAAAGCATGTGCAAGGTATGTTTGATTATCTAACGTGAAATTTATGATAACTGGATCTCAAATAGATCTTAAAGAATACCTGATATCATCGTATCTGATCAGATAGATCATCTATTTGTAGAAGAGGATTTCAGTTCTTAACCATCAACTGGTTCAATTTCTAATAATCCATGCATAACCTAAGGTTGCTATCTGAATTTGTCACAAATGTACCAGTGAACCCCATGGAGAAGTATTGGGTTGAATGAAACCCCTAGCCTTTAAATCCTATTGTTGGATCTTGAGATCTTGAAACTCCATCATAGCCATCCTATAAGAAGGAATAGATACCAGTGTAGCTCCTTGTAGTTTCTTGATAGATAACTCTACCTTTCTTATCAGAGGTAAACCTAAAAAGTCATTTGGTAAGACATACTTGAATTGATCAAAAACTAAAGGGGAACCCATCTGATGTGTTTTCTAGTTATCCATATATAAACTAGCAATCTGTGTTGTCATCCCACTCAACCCACATTTCTTGGGTCCAACTCGACATGCCTGGATATCCCACTATCCCTTATATAAAAATGATCCTCCTAATGGTGATGTAAAAATCACCCTATAATGATACCAATTGAAAAAGGATTAAAAAGAGACTAACCTTTCCATTCTGAGTATGAAATCAAAGCCTCCCATCTCTAATATATAGAGATCCAAAATTATGTGACACCCACCAATTTCAAGGGGGCACTCCTTGTACTATCACACACCTACTGTTCTAATCCCTAACAGAGCTTCTAGTTTTATAACATCATTAGAAGTAAAAATATGGAGACCTAGGCTCTCCCCAATGGGTACAGATATGAAACTATGTGAAGACCTAGTATGAAATAGTGCAAAGCTAAAACAGAGGTGACTGGAGTAGTACCTATGACAGTAGATGTTCTGGGATCCTTCCCATGTTGGGTCTTCTTCACTTCATATGTTTGGCCTATACTGTGGCCTTGAGACACTACCTAGATACCCTAAGATGACCCACCTTAATATCGATGAGATCCTAGGGTCTAGATACCATGACCACAACCACTACCTCAGCTAGAATAAGCGGATGCAGTCCAATTCCCTGAAAAGTGAAAAGCTACTGACCCTGCTCCTGAATGTGGACAAGGTGCATACCCTCTCTCACAAGATGATGATTGAAATGTATGATATAAATGCTATAAATGGCCCAAATTTCTGCAAGCTCGGAACTCAACTGGATCCATCGAGCACTGAGGTTTAGTATTCATAACCTTTTCGCACTAGTAACACCTCACCTAACTACTGGAATATATGTTTTGACTATTACTGTCACCACGAGAAAACTACATATGATGCTTCTTCTTGCCAATTGAGATAGCACCAGATCATTGTGCCAAACATCCATAGTTCACACCTCTAGATTCCTGCATATTACGATTAGTAATAAACACATGATTTATAATGTAATATATATAATGAATTCTAAAAACATTCACCTATGATCAAATGTCGTACCTAAGACCATCATCGAATCACCTAACCCTAGATGTCTCATCACCTATCAGAATATGGGAGAATATCTAAAGCTATGTGAAAAGGGTAGAGTTTTCCATCACATACATATAATTCTACTATAGATGCATGAACATCGAGGCTCTATCAGCCCTCAGCGTCTCGAGAAAATACTAGTCATAGAAGACTGTTTGAATATCTCCCCATGCCATTACCCGATGACATTTTGTCTGAGTTATAATATCCCAACACATCTTGATAGAATCACTTAGCATATAAGTCGCGGGCTTGACCTTTATCTTTGGAGGCATCTCAAGATTATCTAAGATCCATACCATGGCTTCTTCCCATGACTCTGTAGCCTGTGGCCTACCTTCCTCTGATTACATGTGTTGATGTTGCTGCTGGAATAATTGTTTAAGTTCTTCCATAGTCATTGCAGGTTTTGGTTCTCCCTAAAAGGATTGAATGAACCTCATATAGACTTCATATAATAGTGTATCTACACTTGCCTCATGTATAACAGATGGTGCTGAAATAGTCATGACTGGAGTTTCCACTAGTATCACATGGACTACCACCTCCGGGATATGATCATATTCACTCTCCTGGAACACAACTGGAGGTATTCATGGGGGAATGACTCTGAAAGGTCAATCACACACATCAGTTCAAGATCATCGTGGTTCATAGTTTAAATGAAAAAGAACTTAACAAGAGAATAAAACACTCAAGATTACCAAAAGGGAAGTACACGACATGTAAAAAAACTACACGATGTGTACACTCAAGCTTCTACCTGGGCATGTACATCCACCAGCCTGGTCATGTAAACATCCCATGTACATGACGTGTGATCCCAATATACGGTGTGTAATATATTGATCCTTTTGAGATATGTATTTCCACATTGCTAGAGTCACACAGGGTTCCAAACTACATGGGGGTGTACCTAACACGCACGGTGTGTCCTACTCAGAACCCAATGTCCCATATACTCTCTTACACAACATGACACACAGTCAAAAACCACATGGCATGTACTACGAGTACACAATGTTTATGAAGTAATTTCATTTCTTCTCGATCATAAGAACACATAGAATGTTTTCATGGACCCACACACCATGTTGTCTGAGTTTCCAGACAGTAAGACTCTAAAACTTCCCTAGAACCCCTACTTTGGAAAGTAATGCAACAGTGTTACAAATTATGATCCTTGTGGTCCAATACTCCCTAAAAATCAATGTTTCACATCACATATAGCATGTAATAACACAGTATATAACCCATGGATGAATCATCATCCATAATATTTGGTTCCCAGAGGGCCCATACTCCTCAGAGACCAAAGTTTGGAATCCATACAATTCAACCATAACATGTGCCAATACACCTTTCACAAAGTTATTCATTTGTATCTTGGTACCTATCAAAATATCATGCATATCTAGCATGAAATCTTTCAAAAGAACATGAAATCAGTAATTCTTTCTACATGACATGAAGTGAATGCATGGAATGTGATTTCTAACAAGTTCCTATATGATCCCTAAGATGGAATATCCTTATCTCATCAGGTTGCATCAAAATAGAACCACAATGATATCAAGTATAACCACAACAAAAAAAGTTTTCCACCCAATGGTGAAATCAAATCAACTGTCATAGCTCAAAATCCAAAAAATAAAATTCCATTTGGGGTAATTTTGATATACCATGTATGCAGGGTATCTACTCTCGAGCATAGCTTAGTACCAAATCACTTGTATTTCCATCTATGTCCATCATTTCAAAACAATAAAGAAAACCGGAAAATAATTTCTTTCAAACCACTTTGCAACGTCCTAGATCCGGATGCCACTCAACTGGTGCCATGTTCCTGATTGGACACATGGCCTCAAGCGCATTTCCCCAAATGCCAAAGGCTACTGAATAGAAGTGAGGGACTATGGTGTGATAGTGGTGAAATTATGCCCTCATTGGAAGATTGTAACATAGAGGAATAAAAAATAATACAACAGTAGAAGAAGTAAACAACATATAGCTAAAATAAATAGTGGAGGACTGATAAGTTAAATAACCAAGAATTATTCCATAAAATAAATGATTAATCTTGTGATTTGTTCTATGAAAGAAACCAAAACATGTAAACTACAGTAATACAAAAAATATGTCTCAGAAGAACAAAATATAAAAAAGAGACTAGGAGTCATCACAAGGCTTAGATTGATCCCATTCTCTCGTACTCCTAAGCAGCACATCAAGTACCTATAATAGGGAACTTGCCCTGATCAACACCAGCAATCATATAATCTTCTTGGGCCCAAAAGAACTTCCCAAATAGGGTGTGAGACTAAACCCCAGTAAGAAACCACCAAATATATATTCCAATATATCAGTGAATATTTTTAACATGCAGTGAATAAAAAGGAAAATTAGTAAATAAAAAAGTACTAAAAAGTAAAAAATCCTACATGTACTGGTTTACATTTATATTCAGTTCATGTTATTTTATAAATTTAACTAAATTTAAATACATAAGTCTTGCTATCCAGCCTAAGCTCATCAATCCCCTATATAAAGTAATCACAACAAACAACTAAGCATGCTATGTAAAAATAAAGAAGTGAAAACTGAATCCATGCATGTTCATTATCTTGGAAGACATGTAATAAGTCATCCCATTTAAATATTTTTCAGGGACAACCCTGATGTATAAGAATTTCATCATATTTCAAATAGGGACCAGCCTAGTATATAATAATTTCAGCATGTGTCAAAGTAAAAAACTGGTATATAAGCAGTTCAATAGGTTTAAATCAGCAACAATCCCAATATATCAACATTTTAGTATCTTTCAGGGTAAAAACCTGGCATATAATCATTTCATCGTGTTTCAATAAAAGGAAGAGCCCATCATATTGGCATTTAAACATATTTCAAAAACCTCATGTAAATTACACTATTACATGGTTAAAAAATTAATAGCCCATGTGGGAAAAAACATTTCACAAACTTATCATGTAATCTAACTATTACTAGGATTAACAATTATAATCTCACATGGTAAATTTATATATAAGAAGAAAACATCTGAATTAAACTATCACAAGGCGGAAACAATTTTCGGCACATGTGGGAAACCTTCATCTAACCAATTTAATTTTAAACAAAATGAAAATGGAAAAAATTAATGACCATAGGAATCCTATGAAAAACGGCTAAACAGTGGTCATCCAAGGGAAACACATAGATAGGGTGGCAGTTAATCAAACCAAAAATACTCAAACATGCATAAATTAATTTAATCCATGACCTACTCATCATTAAGAAACAACAATGGTCAATTTACATTCAAGGATTCACCCTAAATATGGGAGAGAGACACTATAGAACATTTAAAAAACTCTACATTAAAAAAAGGCCCAATACCACCTACCTCGTACTTGTATGACTATCCTCATACAACATCGGGCTTTGACTCTACCTAGAATGAAGTAGATATACAAAAGTTGAATAAAATATCAACCTTCAATAACTAGGTTGATAGGATAAATTAGTAAGAAATTTTCAAAAGGAATCGATCACTCACAGAGGGGATTTCAATGAATATGATGGTGTTCAAATCGGGAATCAAATGATAAAACATGAGGCAATTTCCCATTCAGATTGCATGTGCACACTACTAGTCGAAGGGGGAGGTTTGTTTCTGTCGGTCTAGTAAAAAGACACTGTTACCCAATTTAATCAATAAAAAAATTACATGGCATGTACATGAGACTACACACCACGTCCATAAAATTTGTGACTAGACCATTAGATGGTCACGTAATGGGATTACATAGTGTATAGACATCCATACACGACATGTACCTATAATTACACAATGTGTAGTTCCCATTAATGTCATCTAATAGGCATGCAGCTATCCCCTTGACCTATTTTCCCACATTTTATTAAGCATATACTAAAAATTAAAGTTCCATACCTCAACGGAAGAAATAGGTTATTAAAAACATCCCCCATTAATACAAATTTTCCCTGAATTTACCTTCCAAGGGTGATGAAGAAAAATATGAGAACAACTATGGCCTCTATGATCATATGTATGAATCTATCTCCCAAGACTCATCCTACACTATTCCATTCTTCAATAGAACCCGTATCAATGAAATAGAGTAGCCAAAAAGAACTGTCATGCTACTATCCACAATATGAATGGGATGCTCCTTAAATGAAACATCAATCTACAACTCCTCTTCCTCGGGATGAATGGTGTAAGACTAGTTAGAAAAGCAGTTTCCCAACTGAGAAATGTGAAATACATCATACATAACAATGTTCCTATGAGGTAACTGCAGTTGATAGGCATCCGGACCAACCCTCTCCAGAATAACAAAGAGACAGATGTATCTTGGTGAAAGATTACCATGTCTCATGATCCTCCTGTGTCCCACCCTCGGTGCGACATGTAGGAAATCTCGATCCCTGACCTCGAACTCCAAAGATCATATGCAGCGATCAATGTATGATTTCTGAAGAGACTATGAAATATCCATCTGCTTTTGAATCAATTGAACCTGTTCAGTGGTCTCCTATACAAGACGAAGTCCTAGCATTGCTTCCTCTCTTGCCTCCATCCAACACATGGGTGATCAGTATTTTGTACTGTATAAAGCCTCATATAGAACCATATTAATTGTATCTGGGAAGTTATTTTTGTAGGAAAACTTAATAAGGGGTATGTGTGTCTCCTAGGAACGCCCAAAATCCAGCATGCATGCCCGAAGCATGTCCTCTAGCACATGAATTAGGTTATTTGACTGACCATATTTCTAGGGGTGGTAAGCTGTTATCAGAAGCACTTGTGTACCCAAAACCCTCTACATCCCTTTCCAGCAATGAGAAGTAAACTGGGCATTCTTATCTAAAATTGTAGAATGTGGGACCTTGTGTAGTCTTACAATCTCAAGGATGTAAAACCTCCCAAGCTCATCAATACTAAAGGTTTCCTTGAACTAAAGTAAATTTGAAACCATCGTAAGACCATCAACCACAAAACATACTACATAATTACATTGGGGAAACATCGGTAAAACAATCATAAAATCTATAGTAACTTCATTCCATTTCCACTCAGGAATGTGTAGCTGTTGTAAAAGTACTACTGGTTTTTGGTGTTCTGTCTTCATCTACGAACATGTGGAAGATCTTGTGACAGAACTAGATATATCTTTCATCATACCTAGCCTCCATTACTGATGATGTAAATCCCTATATATCTTGTTGACAACAAGATGAACCACCCAAATTGAAGCATGATAATCCTGCATGAGTTCTTCGTGCATGTCTTATGAAACCCACATGAAACCCTATAACCATAGGACTCCATCATTATCAATGGTCAAACCAGGAGGATGGTTCTCACCTAATATACTCTCTTGTAGAAATACGCATTTGGAATCCGATATCTATTTTATCTTCACTCTTTCCATTAATGTAGAGGTAATAGATAAAGATTCATGTACATTTAGTCCTTACATGTTATGAACATCCAAGTCCATCTTAGAGAACAATTTCATAAACTGGCACACACTACTGTCCTACTACACCGCCTTTATCTGTGTCCTCCTACTTAGTGCATCAGCCAATGCATTTCTCTTTCTAGGTGTGTATGCGAGCTCAATGTAGAAAGAATGAAGGTATTTCACCCACATTAGCTAACAAATATTTAGATCACATTGAGTAAATATGTACTTGATACTTTTTTGGTTTGTGTACACCAAAAAATTCTTTCCCAACAAGTAATGTATCCAACAGAGTAAGGAATGATAAACCAAGGATAACTCGAGATCATGCATCGGGTAGTTCCTCTCATGTGGCCTTAACTGTTGAGACCCATACACAATGACTCAATCCCCCTACATAAGCACTACCCACAACCTGATACCTGATGCATCACATTACATAGTGTAACTCGTTCCCAAATATGGAAACATCAGTACCACTATTGATGTTAATCTCCCTTTCAGCTCCTGAAAGGCTATCTCACAAGAATCTAACCATACACACTTCACACCATTCTTTTTCAAACACATTACCAGAACTACTAATCATGATAATACCTATATGAAATATATTTAGTAGCCATCCAGCCTTATAAAACTCCACAACTCAAAGACGTTCTTATGATGCTCCTAGGTAACTACTCCTCTCACCTTCTCTAGGTCCAATGATACTTCTATCTCCGAGATGGCATGACCCATGAAGTTAATCTATTCCATCCAGAAGTGGAACTTTGTAAGCTTATAACTGATGCTATCACAGTGTACTCAAAAAGATCTCAAGATGGGTGGTAGGGTAACATTGATTATGAGAATACAGTAAGTTAATTATCCATGAAAATCACAATTAACAAGTCAATATAGGGATAGAACACTAGGTTCATCGGTTCCATCAAGACTACAGGTAGGTTTGTGAGACTAAACTCCATGACCAAATACTCATATAGACCATACCTACTCCGGAAGGCAGTGTGAGGTATGTATGATGATATAAAAAACACTTGATGATAATTAGATCTCAAATAAATCTTAGAGAATATAAGAGATCCTCAGAGTTGATCAAATAGATCATCTATTTGTGAAAGATGATATCTGTTCTTAAGCATAATCTGGTTCAATTTATAATAATCCCTGCATATCCTGAGGGTACTATCTGATTTTTTCACAAAAAAGTACTGATGAACCCCATGGAGAAGTTCTGTGTTAGATGAAACCCTTAGCCTTTAAATCATCTCTCTAATTCTTGAGTTCATGAAACTCCATTATATCCATCCTATAATAATGAATGGATATCAATGCAACTCTTGGTAGTATATCGGTAGTGAACTCTACCGCTCTTACCAGAGGTAAACCTACGAATTCATCCAGGAAGACATCCTTGAAACAATCAACCACTGGAGGAAAATAAATCTAGCGTGTTCCATATTCATAGAGATAAAAAACTAGAAATATGTGTTTTCATCCCACTCAACCCACATTGCTCGGGTCTAGCTAAGCTTTCCTGGACATCCCACTCTCCCTTTTATAGAAACAATACACCTTCTGGTGATGTAAAACTCACCCTACAATGATAGAAATCAACAAAGGATTGAAAGTAAACTAACCAGTCCATTACGATAATGACATCAAATACTATCATCTCTAAGACATTGCGATCCCAAACAAAGTGTCACCCAACAATTTCAAGGTGGCGTTCCTTGCCCTGTCTCACAGCCATCGTTATAATCCCTAACGGAGTGTATAGTTTCATAACATAATAAAAATTAAAAATATAGAGCCATAGCCTCTCCACAAGGGACCCAAATATAAAAATATGTGAAGCACTAGTATCAAAGTGTGATGAAGCTAAAATAGAGGCGACTAGAGTATTTCCTTTGATAGTAGAAGGTCCAGGATCTTACTCCTATTGGGTCTATTTCACTACATAATTATGGCCTATATTGTGGCCATGGGACACTATTTGGATAACCTGAGAAGACCAACCCTATTCTTGTTGAGATCATGGGGTCTAGCTACCACAACCATGACCACTACCTCATCCTGAATGGCCTAATGTATTCTAATTCCCTGACTGGTGATATGCTTCTGACCCTGATCCTGAACATGGAGTTAGTGGAGACCTTCTATCATTAGATGCTGGTGGAAACATCCTGCAGATATGCTATAAATGGCCCATTTTTCTGCATGATCGGCACTTGACCGGATTCATCAGGAACATAGGTTTAGTATACGTAACCTTTTCTCAATGGTAACACCTCACCTAGCTACCAGAATATATGTTCTAACTGATAATGTCACCACGAGAAAACTCCAGATGATGCTTCTTCTTATTGGCCATGATAGTACCAGATCTCAGTGGCAAACCCTCCTGGTTTACACCTCCAACTTCCTATATATTAGGCTTAGTAATAATAACCTGATTTATAATGTAATATAAATAAGGAATCTAGAAAACGTTCATCTATGATCAGATGTCGTACCTAATACTATCCTATAATCGTCTAACCCTCGATGTATCAACACCCATCAGAATTGGTGAAAAAATCTAAAGCTCAGTGAAATAGGTAAATTTTTCTATCACTGAAAGAGTGATCTACTTCAGATGTATGAACTCCTAGGTTCTATCTCCCCTCAGCGTATTGGGAAAATAGTAGTCATAGAAGAGCATATGAAAATATCCCCATGCCATGTCCCAATGAATCTCTATCTAAGTGATAATATCCTCCCACCTATAGGATGAATCACACAACATGGCCTTCCTCTCAATAGGTATCTCTAGATGCTCGAAGATCAATAACATGGCCTCTATCCATGATTCATAATCCTATGGCCCGCCTTCCTTAGAAAATGTGGGTTGTTGAAGCTGCTGGAACACTTGTTTTAGTTCTAACATAGATGTTGTAGGTTGTGGTTATCCCTAAAAGGTTTTCATGAACCTCATACAGCCTTCACAAAAAAGTACATCACATATGCATCCTACATTAACAGCTGGTGCTGTAACTTGCATGACTAGAGTTTCCACTGGTAACCCATGGCTTAACACCATCAGGTTATAATCATCTTCACTATCCTAGCACATGTTGTCATGGTGGAATGAATCTGAAAGGTCAATCTCACACATCAATTCAAGATCATCTAGGATCATAGTTAAAAACTAAAAGACCATAAAAAGATAAGAAAACAATCAAGGTTACCAAAATAGGAGTACACAGTGTGTAGAAAAATTACATGGCATGTACACTCAAGCTCTTACCCGATCATGTATATCCACAAAGTTGGGCATGTTTACATAACAGGTATATGGCGTGTCATCCCAATAAATGGCGTGTAATAGATTTATCCTTCATGGCTATGTACTTCCACATGGTTAGAGTCACATGGGGTCCACCTAAGTCAAACTACACAGGGTGTACCTAACGCACATTGTGTGTCCTACTCAAAACCCAATGTCCTATGTTATCTCTCACAAGTCTAGACACACGGTTAAAAACCACATGACGTGGTCTCCTAATACATGTCATGTACTTAAAAAGTTCTTTTTCTCCTGAAAAAAGAACACATGGAGTGTGTTCATGGACCCAAAAGTCATGTTGTCTGGGTTTCCGGATATTAAACATCTAAAACTTCCTTGGAACCCCTATTTTTAAAATTAAATAATCAATGTGCCAAATTCCTTTTCGTGGGGTCCATAATCCCTAATAATCAATGTTTAGCATCATATATATCACATAATAAAACAATCTTAATCCATGGCCAAAACATGATACAATAAATTCTGATTCCAGTGGGCCCATACTCCTCAGAGAACAAAGTTTGGATTCCATCCAATACAACCATAACATGTACCAATACACCTATCACCAAAAAAAATCATATCTATCACAGAACCTATCACAACAATATTCATATCTAGAATGAAATATCTCAAAATACCATGAAGTCATTAATTTTCTCTACATGGCATGGAAAGAATGCATGGAATGTGATTTCTAATAATTCTCTATATGATGCATGAGATGGAATACCCTCATCTCATCGGGTTGTAACAAAATAGATCCACAATGATATCAATAATAGAAGCACAAAACAAGTGAGTCAACCAATGGTGAAATTGAATCAACTATAATAGCTCAACATCCAAAATATTAAAATTCCATTTGAGGTAATTTTTATTTACCTTGTATGTGGGGTAGCTACTCTTAGGCACAACATATTTCCAAATCCCTTGAATTTACATATTTTTATATAATCACAAAAAAATAAAGAAAACAAGAAAATAATTGATATTATTCCACATTGTAATGTCCTGGATCCGGATGCCACTCAACTAGTGCCTTGTACCTAGTTGTCCACATGGCCCCAAGTTCATTTCACTAAATTCCAGAGGATACTGACTAGAAGTGAGGGCCTACAGTCTGATAGTTAGGAATCTATTCTCTCATTAGAAAAGTGTAAAATAGAAGAATAAATTATAATACAATAACAGAAGCTGTAAAAAACATACAACTGAAATAAATAGTGGAAGACTGATAAGATAAATATGCAAGAATCATTCCATAAAAAAGCTGATGCAACATGTGATATGTTCAACAAAAACAACCAAAATAGGTAAATTTATATAATACACAAAGGATTTCTCAAAATCACAAAATAATCAAAAAGAGACTAAGAAGCATCGAAAGCCTCAGTTCGGTCCCATTCTCTCCTAATCCTAACAAGAACATCATGTAACTGTAGAAGAGAGAATTCCTTGATCAACACCTGGAATCATATAATCTTCTAGGGTCCAAAAGCATGACCCAAATAAGGTGTGATACAAAATCCCAGTAATCAACCACCAAATATATTTTCCAATTTATCGGTGAATTTATGTAACAATCAGTGTATAAAAAGGAAAAGTAGTAAAATAATAATTACTCAAAAGTAAACAATCCTACAAGTACTGGTTTCCATTTATATTCAGTTCATTTTCTTTAATTAATTCAATTACATTGAATTATATAAGTCTTTTGATCCAACCTATGCTCATTGATCCCATGTATAATGTAATATCAACAAACACCTCAATAGAATATCAAAATAGAATAAAGTGATTGCTGAATCCAAGTTTGTTAATTTTCTTGGAAGATATATCATAAGTCATTCCATTTCAATATGTCTTCGGGCCACACCTAATATATAAACATTTCACCATTTTTCAAACATGGACCAGCCTAGTATATCATCTTTTCAACATGTTTTAGGGTAAAACCCCAGTATGTTTTTATTTCAAAAGGTTTAAATTAGGGAAGATCCTAGTATATTCTAATTTCATAATTTTTCAGTGTAAAAACCTTATGTATAAGAATTTAAACTTATTTTTATCAGGGATGATCCCAGTATATCAAAATTTCTACATATTTCAAACAGCACATGTAAATTACACTATTAAATGGTTTATAAATTAATAACTCATGTGGGAAACCAAAATTTCACAATCCTATCAAGTAATCTAACCATTACCGGGCTTAAAAATTATAATCTCATAAGGGTAATTTATATATAACAAGAAAATATATGAATTAAACTATCAGATGGCTGAAGATATGTTTGTCTCATGTGGAAAACATTCAATTAACAAATTTTACTTTAAACAACCCAAAAATGGAAACAAATGTATTCTAGTAGGAATTCTTAGGAAAAAACTAAATAATGGTCATCTAAGTGAAATGCACCCACAGGGTGGCCCTTAATAAAACTGAAAAATCTCAAAAATTCTTAAATTAATTTATTCCATGAACTAATCATCATTAGGAAAAAATAAGGGTCACTTTCCATTTAGGGTTACACCCTAAACATGGGAGAGTGGAACTAAGACACATATAAAAAACTCAACACTGAGTTAAAGGCACAAGTCCACCTCACTCGAACTTGTACGACTCTCCTCATCCAGTGTTGGGATTGGATTAGAAATAACATGGTGTAGATATGAAAAACAAGAATAATCTTTCAATATTCAATAACTAGGTAAAGAAGAGAGACCAGGAAGAAAGGCTCAAAAAGAATCGAGAAATCATCAAGGTTATTTGAATGGATCTGATAGTTTTTGAATCATATGTCAGATGAAAAAATAGGAGGCTATTTCCTATTCGAATTACATGGGCGTGCTGCTCGTCGATGTGGGGAGGTTTGTTTCATCCAATATGGTAAAACAACACTATTACCCAATTTATTCAATAAAATATGTACATGGTTTATACTTGATACTACACGCCGTTTCTGTTCAAATTCTGGATAGAACATCACATGGACATGTACTGGGATTTCATGGTGTGTATCCTTCCATAAACAATGTGTACCTATAAGTACACAACATGTAGTTCCCAGTCACATCATGTAACAGGCCTGCAACTAGCTCCTCGACCTCTTTTCCCCCATTTTTATATTATAAACTAAAAAGAAAAGATCCATACCTTAAAGGACGAATTGAGTTATTATAATATTAATGTAGTTTTTATATATATAGATAAATTTAATTTCATGAAAGGTTAAAATTTTGTTGATAATATTAAAATATACATGAACATTTGATTGAATGTAAAAAACATATACAACTAATAGGTGTAGATGACCATTGTGATATTACACATGGAATATATATTTTTATGAGGTATTCATAATGGGTGTGTAATTTGTTTTAGTTTCAAATATGTGATGATAATTACATTTGTATTTGTTTTATGGTTAATAACTCGTTATATCCAATACTTTTTTATCATGTAACAAGGTTGTATGAGTTTATGTTAGAGAATATTTTTTTATTTCAATTTAAGTGTTTGGAATATAATTATATTTTTCATATTTTTCTTATAAAAATCAAAAAGTAAAATGGGATGATATATTTGTTGTTTTGATAATATTTATAGAAACTCGAAGGGTTATGTTTTTGATATTTACATGACTAGATATATTTTGGTGGAAAATTTTAAAGGTATGTTGTTCAAAGGAGGATAATAAAATATTTAACATTAAAATGGGTTGTTTTATTATTTAAATTGGACTTATTAGCTTAAATATCATGTCAATACACAATAAAATTTTTTAAGTGTATTAAATATTTCTTGAGATCATTTAATGCATGAAGAAGAAATCAAATAAAAATGATTTTTATGCAATCAGTTTTATGATATAATTTTAGCTTACAATGGAATAATCCATGAACTATGATTTATACATAATATGTGAGGATTTTGTTGATTATTAGGAGTTGATGAATCATTAGGCCTAATAGTTAATGACATACACTGTACTCAGGGTCTACAATGAAGAAGTTGTTTAGGCTTATGTTTACGGTTGGTTAAACATTCAATAACTATATACCATTATTTGGTTGTTTAAAAATCACTACATAACAAGACTCAATGATTTGTGGTAATGGAAATTATGTGTAAATATTTCAATTATGGTTTTGGAGATACACTATATTTGGAGGTTGTAGGTGTAACATCGCTGGAAAAGTGATACTTAAAAGGATAAATGTTACTAACCCTGTCAGGAAGGTGCAATGTTCTTTTTAGGACCCTGCCTGATTAGAACTCCACAGTTACACGTGCTTGGCTTGGAGTAGTAATCAAGATGGTTGACCTTATGGAACGTTTCCCATGGTGTGTGTGAGTGAGGATAAAACACACTGAAAGAACATGTGTTGGCCTATGGGGACAATCATTAGTCTAACAAGCGACCCTAGAGAGTAATAGCCTATGGTGTCATGGGAAGGCAACCAAGGTATTACAGGAGACCTATGGGGTCAGATGACAAGGTTCATGGCCCAGGGAGGCGGGTCCGGACAAAATGGTATCAGAACCAATACCCAGCCAGAAGTTCTTTGGCACTACATGGGTTTGAGGGTTGGGGTCCACAGCGAGGGTGTTTTGCTTTAAAGGGGTGGATAATGTAACACCCCTTGGAAATTGAGACTTAAAAGGCTAAATGTTACTACCCATGTCAACAAGGTGCACCTTTCTTTTCAGGAGCCTACTTGATTAGAAATCCATAGTTAAGCATGATTGGCCTAGAGTAGTAATCAGGATGAGTGACATTCTGGGATGTTTCCCAGGGTGTTTGTGAGTGAGGAAGAAACACAATGAAAGATCATGTGTTGGGATATGGGGACGATCACTAGTCTGATAAGAGACCTTAGTGAGTAATAGCTTATGGTGTGCTGGGAAGGAAACCAAGGTATTACATGAGACCTATGAGGTTAGTTGAAAAGTTTCATGGCCCGGGGAGGCGGTTCATGACAGTAGGTTAAAGAGGAACATGAGTTTATGACACAATCATATTCATTACACTGTAATGAATATATGTCCAAATATATATTAAATTTTGAAATACATGTTTTTAGGTGATTAAATAAAAGATCCAGGCATGGTTATTAGTTGTATTTTTGTAATTTGAGACCATTTATCTATAATTTAACCCAATAAATAATTATTTAAATGACAGGAGAAGGTTATTTATATTTGAATATTTTCCAATATGAGGATGATATATTTATTTTGTGAAATAATTAACACTTATATTAAATATATTTTTTAATTCCTATTTGGAAGAAATATATAGCATTAGATTTTGATGATTTTCTTGAATTCATTTAATGATATGTGTGATGGATGACACGATGAATGATGGAATAATGGTATTTAACACATAACATAAGAAATAAAAGAACATAATATAGAATTAAATGGAAATATTTTCTAGATATTTTTGGAGATATTCTATGAGATTGAAGATTAAAAATAAATATTTATAATGTATCAAAATACTAACACTGATTCAATTTTTTTATGTTGTTTTGATGTGAATATTTATTTCTAATGAACAATGTTTCAAATTTTTTATATCCCTATCAAAAAAAATGTCATTATGGAGAAGGTAGTAACCCATTTAATTAGCAATGATATAATACAAGATATTGTAAATATGTAAATTAATAAGTTATTTCTTGGTAAATTGATACATCATCGATGTATTTTCATTGAATATTTCACAAATTTTATGGAACCAAGTAAAATTATTCTGATTCTAAATAATACTTTTAAATTACATATGGTATAAGTTTTTTTGTTTTAATTAACACGTTAATATTTTATTTCTAATATGAGAACAATATCTAATCAAATAAGTTAATAGGGAACTATAATTCCCACTATAAAAATATGATTAGGTCTATATATATGAAACATGTGGTATTAGAGAAAATAGGTTATTTAATACAGAATATATCTATAAGTACCCTATCATAAGCATTTCACATTCTATTGTTTTTGAACTAGAATTAAACTTTTAAAATAATAAGGAGATTTTTAGTTTATATTTTTAGAGGATTATGAAAAACTCTTACAATGTTAAACTATACAATACAAGTGGAAAATTATAATCATTATCCATTTTTTCAGTAAATAAATATTTTTTAAAGAAAAAATTATTTCATTCCAAGGTAATTCTTCATAATTTTCATCTTCACCTCATCTCTTTCCCTACTACTACTTAAACCCTATGAAAAATATTTAAAACTACTGATGATAAAAAAATATCAGTAAGGGGAATAAAATAAAGGGAACTATTAATTCATTTTAAATAATGAAATACCATTAAAAACCTTTTCTAAAAACTATACCTTTTTCTTATGAAAAGTGATTCAATTTATTTTAAGGAAATATAATTATCTTACCTTTTTTAAATCCTATTAATTCCACAAAAATTCAATAAAAATAATAGAAAATTTTATTTGGTGACTGAGGACATCATTTACTTATCACTGTTGCAAATTGAGAAACCAATATGGCCATATTTTTCTTGGGATAACCAAATGAACTTGAGGTTATACCATAACCACCTGTCCTTGGTTTATCACGGAACCACCTGATAATGGTTATTAGTGAAAACACCCATACTTGGTTTATCTCAGAACCACCCATAATTAGTTAATAAAATTTCCAACCATCCATAATAAAATCCAAATAACCATAGAATAATCAAAAAACATTAAATATTGTATCCTAAAAACACTATAAAGGAAAATTAATTTAATGTTTTTGAAATAACTTATTTTTAGAACAATTAGGAACATATGACTCTAAAAATATTTATTTCAAAATTTCCATGTAAAAATGTGACAAAAAAATAAATCCATTAATAAATAATTACTGTTGGAAAATCTAATAATAATATATATGTTAGGAAGAAAATTTTTTTAAATTTTTTTTTAAAAATGAAATATTTACTTTAAAATATTATTCATAAAAGAAATACTTTTGTATTGAGTCTGAATAATCATGTATGTTTTTTTATATTAATAAATAAAAAACAAAGCTTAATTATTTTCTTTATTTAGAACCTTTTTGAGTTTTATTATTCCTTTTATATAAATTATTACCATGTTATAAAAATTACATAATTATTTAAGTTCATGTTAAGCGTTTTGATGTTATTCTGTTCATAAGTCCAAAATGACTTAGGTATGTGGACTATGAACAAATAGTTCATTATTACACCATCACTGAAATAATAATAATGAAATAATTATAATTTTTATCCATAAATTATAATGTTAAAACCAATCATGAAAGATGGTTATGTGAAATGAAATACGTTACAGTCATGGAGATGGTTGGTCGTATATACGTTTGAGTAAATTTTTCATTATTTTCATTGACATTGAGAAAAAAATATATTTACTATTTTATATTTAAAAAATAATTATAATATCATATTTATCATATTTTTATTTTAAATATACTTATATATATCATTAATGTGATGTGGTGATTAAAAGTGAATCATATCGCTTCATGGAGGTGATAGTTCACACATACGCATGAAAGATGTTACCATTTTTCTATGCATTAAAAGGTATGAAATTAAAAGATATATTTTCATTTAATAATTATAGGTATTTCATTATTATCATATATGATTATTAATTCCATCATTATAACTATTTTTGATAAATGGTTATGGAAAATTAATTACTTTGGTTCACGAGGTGGTAATCTGATGTACACATGGATTATGAATTATTTTCCCATTTCATGGAAGAGGAGATTGATATGATAAATCTCACAAAGATAAATAAATATAATTATTTTGAGTACAATTTTATTTATTTTATCATTTTTTATGAATATATTATAGAGGTGTAATAATAAACAAAACAGAAAACCTCAATTAAAAAAAATAGTTATTCTTCAAACAAACTCATTTTCTTAACACCTTATGACCACTAAGGTTGATGTTATGACATAAATAAGGCCTCAATGATGAGGGTTGGGATTATAGGTATTAATTCTTTAGTAATTTTCTAATCCAAATGGGGTTTTTATATGTGAATTATTATGAATAAGATATGTCCTTTTGTAAGAGTGGAGAAGGGTACTCTTGGAATGTTTCAAAATATTAAAATATAATAAGGATAATTAAGAGATAAATACATCAAAATGGAATGTACCTGAACATGAGATGAAATTTTATACTATTTATTTTCCCCAATGTTCTAATTTAATATTTTTATTATTTTAAATAATTTAATAAAATATTAGTTCCATTAAATATCATTGGGGACAAATATTATATTATTCATTAATTTGAATAAAAAACTTCAAGACAACAACTAATATTTTAAAAAATATTTTATTATATCCTAAAAATATCATGATAATCTAAAAAATTCCATTTATCACATTTATTATATCACATTTTATATATTTTAATATTTTTAATATAATTTATTTGATTTTATATTAATTAAATAATTACACCATTTGCATTGTCTAAATATTTAACGTAATTATTTCATCACTAAAAATTAAAAATAAAATACCATGATGAAGATAAATTATTTAAATTTTAAATTAATATTTATAGTTGAATATATATTTTAAATAACAAAATATTACAAATATTACAGTTATTTAAAATAAGAGTTTGTCATCTATGACTTTTCTTTAAATAAAATATTTTAAAGGATATAATCTTATCCAAAAAGAATAAAATGGTCATATAACCGAAATTTTATTTATTATGGAAATAAATTAACTGTAAAATCAAATTAAGGATTGTTTTAGAGACATTTTATAGTCCTTTTCATTTTATGTGCACCCTTAATTACATGATTTAACCTTAATCGTGGTGAAACAATTATTATGTTTATTATTCATGTTATCTAAAAATAAAAGGGACTTATTTAATAAATTTGAATCATATAATTTATAATATAAGAAAATATAAAATTAAAAAGACATAAGTTTTAGTTTTTAATTTAACATTAAACTGCCAAACATAATGCGAAACAACTTTTCAGAAATTACTATGTTTAAATAAAAAAACTTTAAAACAAATTAAATTATAAAATCCATTTAAAAAACAATAGTTGTATTATATTATATAAAAAATAACAAATAATTATTTAATGATAATTAAAAACATTATTTTACCATAAACATACATTAAAATGAAATAAAATTTTCAATAAAATTAGTGTTTTTAATATTCATTAAAAAAATTATATTCTAAAAAAATTATCAAAAAACCATTTTAAGTTATTTTTAGAAATATGAATTAAAAAATAAAATTAATTATATATATATATTATAGAAAATATCGTATTCACTCATAAAAATAAGTAAAAACTCATTTTTGAGGACAATATTTTTTTGATGAAAATGATTTTTTTTGAAGAATAAAATGACATTACTAAAAATTATAGGATTATTTTATAATAACATAAAAATATATTTATATTGAGTTGGAATTTTATATTTGTTTTATAAATCAATTATTTATATTCATAACCACAAATTTAATGGCCAGGTTATAGTTGTCACAAATAAATAATAATATTTAATTGTTCACTTAGGCTCAATGTGGCATATCTTGTATATTATCAAATTTAATATTTCCTTTTAAAATGATGGTTTGAAAAATTATTACCCATTTTTGAAGTTTAATACTATCAATTTTAATCTTTGTCTTGTTGACGAGGGGGTTAAATTTCAAAATATCTGTTTTTAAATCCTATATCATAAAAAGAATTTATAAAACTTCCACTTGATAAGAGAGAAATGAAATTATCAAAGTCGCATGAGATAACACGTACTAGGTTTCCAGGCAGTAAAAAAATTATATGGATGAGAAAACTAACTACCAAGTACTGATATAGGGTGATATAGATAAAATTCATGGGAAAGATAACCACCACAAAATCATAAATATGTGATAGGTTAAAAATTCTATTGATTTCTCTATAATAAAATTAAACTTAATTTTTTTTAATTCAATATCTTTTTCTAATATTTGGGAAATACCATTTCTATATATACTAAAATACTAAGGAAATAAACTTACATTAAAAGAGTAGTTTCATCTTTTAATCAATTACCCCCACAAACTCATCTTTTTCTCCAAATGAAGAGTATGAATTTTTCATGCTTAATGCACTGGAATCAACTTCTACAGATCAAAAAATCCACAAAATAATAACTATATATTCTTCGTATCATTATTCATTAATCAAAACTATATGGTTAGTATGACATAATATAATTCTACAAAATTATAAACCTTTATATAGTGAATAACAGCTTTATTCTCCAAAATTCAATGATAATACCCAAATTCCTACATAGATCATTCAACAAATAAATATCCCTAACATTACTCAATAATATTCTACAATAATATTGAAATCCAAAAATAATAAGTATCCAATAAAATATTTTTCATGATAATATAAATATTTATCCCCAAATCAAATTATTCACTCTTAAAATCTCATACCAAAAATTTAATTTCCCAAATCACTTAATATTAAAGATATGGTAATAATTTACATAAATCGCATAAATTACCATAAAAACATATTTTTATCTTACATTCCTCCAAAACAATATCCATCCTGTATTCCTCAAATAAAATCTCATAGTACTCTTCTAACATGTATCATATAGGGCTCCCATAATAGAGAATGTCGTCTGAAATTGCATTAATCACTTAACACCAAACCAATTTCCAATCCTATTGTTCTTTATATGATAAAATATATATTCAAAAATTGAATTTCACCTTTATTATTTAGATATTATAAATAAAAAAATTCATACTTGTTAGGATATCACATAGGCTAGTGGTTGGTGATTCACCCTTATCATCCTTTAGTTGGGGGTTTAATTATAGCAGCCTTTCAGGATGTGATAATTTTTCACAATGCATTGGGATGCACTTTTAATAAATATATATTAATATAATAATTATTACATTCCCATATATGTAAGAAAAATACTAAGAAAACTTAGTTATTCGCCATTAAATAAATGTTTTATCCTCCATGGTTATGTCATACCTTACAATTTGCATCCCAAAAAGTAATAACCCATAATTACCTCAAAAATAAATGTGTCCAAAAAATCATTAATCACCATAAAATGTAATAATGTAAATACTAAAAACGGAATTATAATACATTTAAATTATGATCAACCATAAAATTATAAACCCATGATGGTATCTATATCTCTGGATAAAAATACTAATCTCCCATGTTTTCTAAAACTTCGTTTGATGGAAACTGTAAGGACATGACCTTAGTCATTACATATTATAGTGTTCTCGAACTAGAATAGTTGTTCATAAAATTATAATTATAATTTAGGAATAGAGTTTTAGAGAATATGGATGAAATCATTCAGTGTAAACCCATAAATTACAATTGGAAACTTATACTCACTATTTAATTTTCCCACTAAACAAGACATTTTAAAATAAAATGTAGTGTCTTTTCTATATAATTCTTCATAATTTTCATCTTTCCCTCATCCTTGTACCTAATCTTCCTTAAAACCCATGAAAAACATTTTAATTTTTGTTATGAGGGAACAAATATTAATAAGGTATATAACAATAATGGAAGTTATAAGTCTATTGAAAAACAAGAAATCCCATTAAAAACATTCTCTTTAAAAAATACATTTTCCTCCAAAAATAGACTAATTTTTTATAAATAAATATCATTATATAACCTATTTCAAATCAAAATATTTACATGATAAATCATTAAAAATAATTGAAAAGTAATATTGGTTACTTGGTATAAAATTTAGAATTGTTATTAGAAATAGGGAACAATTATGGTCAACATCTATCTCTAGAGTACCCAATGCATTAGTGGTTATAACTAGACTACCCACCCTTGATTTATCATGGAATCACATGTCATTGTTTAATAACGTAACCACACATAATTGGATTATCAAATAATCACCCATAATTATTTAATAACATAACCACCAATGAATAAAAAATTTCCAATAACCATACCATAATCATATTCATGAAATCATAAATAATAATAACACTATTAATTAAATTTACTTTTACATTTTGAAATCACATATTTTTATAACATCTATTCACATATATAATAAAGGTTTTTAATTTGAAAATAAACATGTATAATTTTAAAAGAAATAAAAAATCAATAATGTAAAATGAAGGAAAATATTCCCATGCTATATAAGATAAAAACTGTTATGTTTTTAATTTTATAAAAAATGAAAGAGGAACATTAAAACGGGATTTTTAATTGAATGTTCCTTACCATGAGTCTGAATCTTCATGTACATTCCTTATATCCCTAAATAAAAAAATTAGGATAATTATTTACATTATCTATATGAATTTTCAATTTTATTATTAATTTATATCACTTTTTACCATGTTATAACAATTATGTATTTATTTAAGTTCAAGTCCGATGTTTTGATGATATTTGATTCAGAAGTCCAAAATGAATTAGGTATGTGGACTATGATCAAAGTGGTAACTTTCCTCAAATAAAAATAATCAAAATAATTACAAAATAATAATTTTTATACATAAATTATTCTTTTAAATCAAATCATTAATTATGGTTATGGAAAATGAACTTTGTAACACTCATAGTGATGGTAGGTCGTACGTCCACATGAGTAACGTTTTCAATTTATTCAATAATCAATATAAAAAGAATATATCAATTATTTTATTACTATAGAAATATAATAATATAATAAATATCATATTACTTCGTTAAATATACATATATAGATCATCTGTGTGATATGGTGATGAAAAATTAATCACATCACTTCGTGGAGGTGGTAGTCCACACGTACGCACGAATGACGTTATCATTTTTCATTTATTGGAAATGTAAGGCAATAAATGATATATTATAATTTAATAATGATAAATATGTTGCGAATATAAAATGTAAACATTAATTCCATAATTATAACCATTCTTGAGAGACTTTTATGGAAAAAAAATTACCTTGGTTAGTAAAGAGGTAGTCCGTCATACACACGAGAAATGAATATTTTTCTTATTTGATTGAATATACGATGGATATTGGTCACAAAAAAGCCCAATAACATATAAGTATAAGGAGGATATTTAAGACATTATTTTATAATGGTTAATGAAATTTTTAAATAGGTATATGAATAAAAAAATAGAAATTCTCGATTAAAAACGATAACTCTTCATTGAACAGCCTCCTTTGCTTAACACCTTAGGAACGTGACAGTTGGTGTTAATCCTCATATAAATCCTCTAGAATGAGGGAAGGGATTTTAAAATTTAATTTTTATATGTATTTATAGAACCCAATGGGTTTTTTGTGTGAAGGATTGTGACGAAGAGATTCCCTTTTATTAGTGTGGGGAGGGAAACTCTTGGAATTCCTCATAATATTAAAATACAGTAAGAATATTCTAGATAATAATGCTACAAAATTATCTATCAATTTAAAAGGGATAAAAATTTAGACCATATATTATTCCCATTTATATTATTTAGTATTTTTTTATTTTTAAATAAAATAATAAAATATCAATTCTATAAAATATCATTATTGTCAAATTAGATATTATTAATTAGTTTGACTTTATAAACACAAGATATCATGTAATATTAGAAACAAAAATATTATTATATCCTAAATACCCAGGATTGAATCCGGGAAGGGAATAATTTTCGGGGACTGTAGCAGGGCACTAGAGTAGTACTGTAACGGTGGAGGCACTGTAGTAGGAACTGTAGTGGCGACGGGACTGTAGCAACCCGGGTACTGTAACAGTACTATTCATTTTGGGCCCTTTGGGATAAAAAATTGTCATTCAAGCCTTGTAATTAGGCTACTTTTCCATGTGCCTTTGAGTTTTGTAATGGGTCTCCCTCTACCCAAATAAAAATAGGTATTTTATTTAAAAAAAATAAGGCTTCGACCCCAACCTTTAAAAAAAATATTATTAAATACTAATCATTTTTATAAAATTTATAAAATTATTAGATCACATTGATTATATAAAATTATATTTTAAATATAATTTTTTTGAATTTCCATTAACTAAATAATTAATCCATTAGCATAGTCCAAACATTTAATGTAATTATTTATTTACTTAAATTTGAAATGAATATACCACAGTGAAGGTAAATAATTTTTATTTGAAAATACATTTATATTCAATTATATCTTATGGATAACATTATATTAAAAAAATATACATATTAAAAATAAGAGTGTGATATCTTTGATTTTTCGTTAAATAAAATATTATAAAGGATAAAATAATATAAAAATGGAATTAAATGGTCATATAACTATACCATGAATGATTATAGATGAAAATTAATCATATAATTAATTTTAGGAATATTTAAGGGTCATTTTATAGTCCTTTTAATTTTATTCTTATATTAAATTATCCAATTTACCCATTACCTTGGTAAGAAAAATTAATATGTTTACTATTGATATTTTGGAAAAATAAAAGGGGATTATATACTAAAATTAAACCATATAATTATAGATGTGAAATATATTTATTGAAATTCAAAATATAAATATTTATATTTTAATTTAAAATTTAATTGTAAAAATACAACGAATATTTTTATCTCGAAAAAATGTCCTTTTTTAAATATAAATTATTTTTAAACTAAATTTAATTATAAAACCAATTTAAAAATACATAATTACATTTTATTAATAAAATTTAATTAATAATAAATTAAAATTAATTAAAAAACATAATTTTACTATTTTAATTCTTTAAAATTGTTTATATATTTCAATAAAAATCGATATTTTTCACTATTCATTGGAAAATAAATATTTTCAGGAAATTATAAAAAGTCTTATTAAGAAAATTGTTACATTATGAATTAAAAATAAAATATAATTTTTATAAAAAATTTATATAACTTTCATAATTTATAAAATTCAATCATAAAAAAGAAGAAAAAACACATTTATGAAGAAAATTATTTTTTTGAAGAATAAAATGACATTACCAAATATTGTGTGATTATTTTATGAGAATATAAAAATAAATTAATACTGCGTTAGGAATTTATATTTATTTGGTAAATAAGTTATTCGTATTCATACTATCCATTTTAACAACTAGGTTATAAGGGTCACATGTAAATAATAATATCCAAATATTCATTTAAGCTTGATATGGCATATATTGTACAATATTAAACATAGTTTTTCCCTCTAAAATGTCACGATGTTACACTATATCAATATTATATTTGACATGGTATGTTATATTACAAAATAGGGGGATCCACTGTTTAATTAATAAATTATTTGATTTTGAATTTTTATATGATATCTCATCTATAATTTATAAGGACCGATGTTTTATGTACCATGATACTTTAAATTTTGATATGTTATCCCAATGAGATATGATTGAATGAAAAAATAAATATCTACTAAACACTATTATAAAGGTATATAATTCATTTTGGAGATCACATAAAAGTTAAATATATATAAAATTGATGATTTTCATTCCTATAAACAATATATTAGAAAATTCATCCAATATCTATGAAGGAAAAATATGTTTAAGGATGTGGTATTATAAGTGTTTCATAACATATTTTGTGATTTTATTTTATAAAATAATGATAATATTGAAAAATTCTTCATCTATATCATTGAAATTATTTGATCAATTCATGGAATTGATTATGAAATCAGAAAGACAAATATTTTGATTAAGATACTAAGAGTTTTCAAGATTTATACAATTCAAATATATTTTTTCTTTAAGAATGATATGTTGTACAGATTTTACATAATGATTTGTAAAGTATATTAGTTTCTTTTGAGGTGTGTCTCAATAATTATGTGTGTTTATGTAACTCTTAAAAAGAATTATTTTTCAAAAAAATACTGAAACATTCCATCAATAATATGGATAATTGAGAAGAGGATTTGATTGAAATGTCTCCATCACATCTGGTTAGAATTTTTAAATGATACATAAGTTGATTTGAAGATAAATTTCTATTGTGTTATTTAAATTATGAAAAGGTTTATGATATTTAAATGTGGTGTTAAGGAAATAATTATGCTTATTCTAGTGAGTTATATTCCATAAAAAATCAATAAAGGATGTTGACAAAAGATGGAATTTTCAATTTTTTAAAAAAGATTCAAAAGTGTTTTATTATGGGAAATAATAAGGAAAAAATAGTTTTTACTTTAAATAAAGTAAATTTTTTTCCAAAACTAATTCAAAGGATTCTATGATGGTTATTGTTGAGAAAATGAAATCTGAAATTGAATTAAAAGAACATCCAAAATGATTAATTGATCTTATTGTAGATATTAAAGGAACACTATTGGAGATAGACCTGATAAGTAAAAAAGAATATATATACATATATATGTTGGTTGACTGTTAATGGAGTCTTTAGAGTTTATTGACAAACTCAATTTAAAAAGTAATCTATTAGAGAAGGTTATAGAATATCCAGGAGTTATTAATGGAAGACATGGATAAGGTGTTAACTTTAAGATTAAAATTGAAGATCAAGTAATGTGATCAATATAATTAATTATTTTCATGATGAGAGGGGAAAATGATGGATTTTGTTGATGCGGAGGTGGTTATCTTATTATAATATATGTATGTGAGTGGTTAGTTTAAATAGGTTAAGGAAACTAGTTTCAATTGAAATAATGAAGCCAATGATCAGTTCAGAATAAAAAAAATTAAATTCATAAGATTATATGAGCTAAAACCATTTTCAATTGGTTAGTATATCAAGAAAAAAAGTATGAAAAAGTGATTTATAAAATTAGGATAAAATACTTAAAATTATTAGGTAATTGACCAAAGATAATTTTTGTATCATTGAGAAATTATTAATAAGTTGAGAATATATCTGAAAAATAATTAATTCATTTTAAAGTAAATGAAATATTTTGTTAAATTAATAATATGAAAACATGTTAAAATATTAGATAGATTTAATAATTTTGACTAAAATATTTAATGATTTTTGTTACATATATTCACTTAAACAGTCCATATGATTACCCCATTTCATTATAACTTAAAATCATTAAAAATTTATTCTATATTCCATATTTACCATATACATTTAATAATAACTTTAATATTCTAAAATGATTTATATAATTTTTTTATTTATGTTTTAGTTATGAATGGTTAAGAATCAATTTTTTTTATTTTTGTAACCCCTTCTTTGGATTTTATAAAAATTCCTAGAATATGGTATACAAGAACCATTAATAACATCCAAAGATAAATTAACACATATGAATAGAACAAACAAAAATGTCTATATCCAAAAGGAAAATTGAAAATTTATATTGCAATGAGGGAATCTTGGGTGAAGAAAGAACACAACTCGGATCAATGTGGTACAAAGATTCTTATGGGGTATTGAAAATTTGTAATATATTTTTCTATTTCCATATCACTAGATTACATTAGAATTATTCATCTCACTGTATCTATAATGAAACAAACCCAACAAAAAATCCTACTGATAAAAACCAATTAAAATTACAGAACACAAAATTAGGATCCCAAACCTTCATATGTATTAGTCTGAAACTAGAAAACCAGCAAATTAATTAAAACCATATACTTAATTATCTGAAACATAGATATTATAGAAAAATGTGTAGATAAAATCTAAAACAAAATAAAAAACCAATATGTATTGACTACTTCAAAGGGACACAATAAAAATATGAGATAATTTACCACTTTACTCCACCTGATGATACCCTTTTATAACATGAATATCCCAAGATGTTGTCACTAAAACACAGAACTACTTTTAGTGAATAGAATAACCTAAGAAATATGATAATCTAAAATATGAAAGCAATTACATCTAAACCTAACCAAAAAAACTACATCATAGAACATGTCAAAATACAAATGAATTGATCCCCCAAAGATATGAAATACCTATTACTGTAAAAACTAAGAAACATGAAATATATTTAGATCTAGGAGAAAATTATAGCACATTATAAGAATACATAAAATCTATGGAAACCTATTACTCAATAATATTAATAAATTCCCTTATATAGAATAAAAAAGTCACCCAAAAAGACACATAACTGCTATATTTCCTTATATCACCTACATATTGATGCATAAAAAACCAACTGGATTCTAAAATTAGAATTATGATTTTTAGACTAGAGGGACCACCTATGAGTTATGATGATACCACCATAAGTGAAACCTTACGTGTCCTAGAAATATTTTTTGTTTTCATATCATTCCAAAAATATGGAATGTGAGAAGGAGGCCAAGAGAAATTGATGAAAAAACCCACATCTAAGAAATTCCAAAGGAGAGATCTCACCAAGGATTGATATAGATCAAAACTGGGAAAAATTAACACCATTCTAGAAATGAAAACAAAAATCATGAAAAAACACCAATGTATATGGAGTAGAGGAGATAATCAAAATAAATAGAAATAGAGGCATGAGAATGAGGAAGGGGGATATAAATAGAAGGGGATGCGATTTGACACCGAAGGTACTATGAATATGCCTCCTCCTAAAACCCAAATATAAGAAAACCCTAGTATGAGATATAACAAAAGATAATCAATTTTTAGGGAAGAACATTTAAGGTTTTAAAAATAAAAAACAACCCAAAAATGAATTGTAATGTTTTTTTCATCAAATAAAACCAACTAGCCAATATGGAATGATGTTTATTGGTTTAAATAATTTTAGTTTGATATATTTTTGTTATTTTAGTTAATCATGAACACCACTATTGATAATCAATGAATGAAAATTGAATTCTAGATATATGAAGAATAAATTCCAATATGGGATGTTTTTATAAAATTAATTCATGTAAATTTCTGAACGAGAAATGAAAAATTTAAATATTTTTCCGGAGGATCAAGGATCCAACATCATGAATATGAATAAAAGTGAACATGATGGTGAATCATTGATGAATTGTATTGTGAAATTGTATTAAAAGTTAAATAAATTGGATAAAGATAAATTTATAACTCAATCATAGATTATTATTAAAAACCTCATGATATATAAAAATAGAGTGAACATATTAAATTAATGTAAGAAAATATTCTAAAATGAATTGAAAGTATTTCAGATTGATGACTCACATCATGAACAATTATGATGAGGAAAAATTAAACCTAAAAGGAAAGGAAACTAGATCTCAATATGTAAGTATAAAAATATATCCTACATGTTGATGAAGAAATTAAATTTTGATATAATTTTTTTAATATTATTTCACTATTCTTGAAACTCATGAATGTTGTAAAAGGTGGAGATAAATTAAGTCCATTGGATTCTTGTGATGATTAGAATGGTTCTTAGTAAACTATATTCAATTGGATAATAAATTTGTTCAATTGTAATAATTGGATGATAGCGTCATCACTTGTGTTTAGAACAATGAGTAAAGTATTAATAACAACTCAAATCATTCTGAATAATATTTGGGAAATAAAAATAAGAACGATAATAATATTTTTCCTAAAATTTCACTCATAGAAATCTAGATTAATTGTATGTTGATTCTTGATTTTTGATGATCACCCCTAACAACATAAAATTTGATATTGTTAAAGAATATTAATGTTCATATAGAAAAAATTATTTATTTTAGAAATATATAATATTTTAAAACAAAATAATTCAATAAAAATTCTATCAAGAAATGAATAGGAACCATGAGTATACTCTATTTATATGGGTTTTGACATAATATTTTGAGTGTTAGTGAAATTTGTGACTTTGAATCAATGATTCATTTAATAAGAATCACTCCATAAGAAAATGAAAAGATATAAATATATAGATGTAATCACAGAGGAGAAAATCAATATCTATTAGATTAAAATAAAAGAAAACTCATGATTTATCACGGCGGAAGAGTAAAATGGAACACGAAATTGATTACATTGAAATATTCATTAAAAAAGAAAATAAAATATTTGGAATCTCAGATCTATGATAAAGAATTGTGATTCATGGAAAAGTGGATGGATGGTTAATAATATATAAATTAAAAATAATAAATTATCTTCACAAATATTTAATATGGTTTTCACCATTTTTTATAGTCCCATTTTACTTGAAAAAATACTAGGAGAAAAATATTTCATTTTATTAATATATTTATAAAATTCAATGTGATTAAGATTAGTGATTCTTATTCCCCACATACCCCTATCTTAAAAGGGAACACCACAATTCATGAGTGATATAAAACACACTTTTATCACAATATGAATTCTAATAATATAAATCAAATAGGTGAGTTAATGTAAACATAGAGAATCACTAGAGTGCTTTATTTCATTTCATGAAATCTATATGAAATATAAATTTTTATAAAATATTTTCTGGTTGGTTTTTGTACATTGGTTATCAATGTTGTATTAATTTTTTACACAAAAATGATATTATATAGGTTCTATTTCAAACCACAAGTGTTGTTTTTTAATTCCAAAAATCATAAATATATATATTGGTTAATTTACATTGTATAATGGGACGGATATTGTTTTAAAGAAAAACAATTGATGTGTACATCATTGATATCATGGGATTTTGTAAAATGAATCCTTACATAAAATAAAAAATCTAAAATTATATAATGATATATAATAAATTAATATTTAATTAGAGAACTACTATGAAAAATATAGAATAAAATTGGAGGTTTCATTGTAAAATCTATATAGAAAAATGAATTTTTTTCAAGGAGGGTTTTAATGGTGAAAAACATTGGGAATCCACTTCTCATTAAGAGTGTGATCAGAAGGAAAAAATTTATTGGGGTAGTTAATGTTACAGTTTGTACGAAAACAAAATCTTGTATAGTCCTGGTAAAATCATGATTCTATATAATATGTGTTTGAATATGAAACTAAATCTAAATCACATTATTGACTTCCAAAAAAAATATTTAAAATAAGGAATGAACATAAGGTAAATACTGGTATATAGTTTGTGTTGGTTCTTTCCCTGGTTATTTAATAATGATTAATGAAAATGATTTATCTTAAAATATTTATTGTATGATATTAAAAAGAAACAATATAGTAGTGATTGAATAAATATTCAAAAAAAAGATATTAAAATTTGGATAATTTTTATTAATAGATAATAGTTGAATGATAAAAATTTTTATGAACCTAAATATATAGTGAATTATGAAGATTAAGATATTGAATTAGTGGAAGAAGTCATTACTAATATAAGTCAAAAATGTTATCCAGAAATAAAATAGAGTGCTGAGATTAATTAGTCCAATATCATTGGTGTTAATGCTACAAAAAAAATTTATGAATGATGTGAATTGAGAAAACTGCATTGTTATCCTTGGTGGAACCAAAATCATTTCAAGAGGTTATAAAGTATTAATCATATATCAAATCCATGAATGATGATATTGATGAAATATAATAGTGTAAAACATGGGAACTTATGAAGAGTTAGAATGATCATAATGTTATTAGAATATGATGGTCACTTATAAAAAATATAAAAAATGTGTGAATGTGTAACATCCTAGCCCGGCATCCATGAACTGGTGCCCCGATCCGGTTCACCTCATGTCCTCTATCACACCTCCCAATACAGCAGAGGTGGCCTACTAGCAAAGAGGGTTGGATATATTGATTATGGGGAGACTATACCATCTTTTTTTAGAATAAATACAAAAAAAACGAAACACTAATTTAATAACATGTAATCACAACCTCAAATAACCGGTATCATAAGATAAACAAACAAGATATAAAGATCAAAACTAAAGTATAAAATTTTCCATCCTAATGTATGTGTCATGTGTCTAAATGGAATCTCAAAATAAAGACACTGATGAATCCACAAAGTGGGTCTCAAATTATGGATGGTTCCCTCATATACATTCTATACCATACCATCTATAAAACATAGGGACTTTTCACATAACCTATCTAAAAAACTCAACATCTTTTTGTGTACCGATCAAGCACACCGAGTAGGGTGTGCCTACAGCTCAATAGGCCACCGCCAATGATTTCGAAAACAATGTCCAACAAATAGTAAGTGTATGAAATTTTATAATGAAATAATTACAATTAATATGTAAATAATTATCACATTATCAATTAATTTTCATTTGACCACATAATGACCTAGGTTCCCATATACACCTATACCCCAATTCCTTCTTCAGCTCATATCAGAGCCCAAAGTGTGTCTGAGGGACATCATATCTCACAATTCCATTCATACCATTCTTTGAATAATAATTGAATTCCCATGATACTATTCACACATTACACAATAGAATGTTAATGTTCTCATTTTTTAATTTAAAACTAAATGACCATGTTACCATTCATACTCTACATATTAAAATGAAAATGTTCCCATTATTTAATTAATAACTAAATCACCACATTACTATTCATACCTTACACATTATAATGACCATGTTCCCATTCTTTAATTAATAGTTAAATGACAATGTTACAAATCATACCTTCCACATTAGAATGTCCAGGTCTACATTTCTTAATTCAAAACTAAATGACCATATTACCATTCATATCCTACACATTAGAATAACCATGTTCACATTATTCAATTCACAAATAAATGAATATGTTTACTTTCATACACATAATTAATTAAAAAATTAATTATAAACATCAATTCAATTACTAATTCAATAATTATTTAAATAAATAAATCCCCTTAATTAAATCCCCAATTAATTAAATATTTAAAACCCATTAATTAATTCATAAATTAAGTTATTAATATCGAAAAACTCCAAATTCACTAATTAATTACAATAATAATTACCTAATCCTCAAATATAAAAATAACATAATAAATTATCAATTAATTATCCCAAATAAACAAACACAATAACTCATATTTAAATCTACTCTTAACTATTTCAATCTATAATTCCCAAAATTCCATATTTCATATCACCTCAATTAATTAATTTACCAAATTAGTTAATTCAATCGTGAATAAAATTTCTAAATACCTAATATAAATTCTATAATTATATACATGTAATGTAAATTAAGACTATTGGATTTTAATTATAAAATACCTTCCTCGATTCATTGATGACTGATCGCCCAATGGATGTCCAGCACAATGAATTAGAAAAATATCTAAATCTAAACCCCCTAATCAAGATTGAGTTAATCAATATCCATTAAATATAGATCTATATATAAAATCATAGATACCTTTAAAATTAAAATAGGAAGAACACCCATTTCATTGATGGTAGAAGAACAAAAAAGGAACTGGAAACCAAATAAGATAGCATTAACTTAACAAGAGGGATGAAGATCATTGATCAGGGATTCAAATTACAAAAAATGGATTCCAGGAATGCTTGTAATGTTTTTGGAGGGATCCAAAATCATTAAATTGAGCTTGGGGTTGAATGAGGTTTATTATGGATTAATTATTGGGTTTGGGTAATTAAAAATTCAATTTTCATAGGACTTTACTTCTCGCACATGGTTTTCTAGGATGAAGCGCACAGTTTCCCCTAAATGTGTGCCTAACTAGGAAAATCTATTATAGGGGTGGATAGTTTCTCCCAATAGGGAGAATGTTTTTATAAACCATACAAAAACCATGAAAATCCCCAATGTACATGGTTTCATAATTTTATGGGATGGGGAACATGGTTTTCCCTAACCACACACCAACCGTTCAATTCCCCTTTTCTTCCAATTTTCTCAAATCACCCAAAACACTTCAAGTTAAAACCCAAACAAAAATTACTCAAAAAAAAGAAATAGTTTACCAACAAAAGAGCCTGATAAAACTCTAGAAAATATCGGGATCTTACAATCTCCCCAACTTATACTATCTCATCCTCAAGATGCATTCCCAAGAATATCTATGATTCTGAGTAAAAAAACATTGGGCCACTGAGCCCTTATATATACATCTTTCTTCCATGTATTTTCCTAAATATGTTGATCATTCCATTATATATGAACCATCGACATAGTTTTCCATGCAACACTTTCTCACTCCGATCTAACACACATATCAGATTCTCCATGAAAGACACATCTATCTCAAGCTAAACCACATCCACACTGATCACATAATAAGGGTCTAGGTGATACTTTCAACATCACAACACATAGTAAATGTCTTGCATAGAATTGTAGCTCCATGGAAGTTACAATCAGTAGACCACTGGCTTGATTCTCTCCACAACCTCAAATAGTCGAAAACATCTAGGTACCAACATGACCTGTCTAAATATTCAATGGTGACATTAACTAGGTGAATCCCAAAGGAAAACAAGATATACCTCTGTAAACACTAGGGGTTGTCAATGTCTATCAGCATATGAATTAATTTTACTCTAAGCCATAGACATATGTTTCTAAATTATCTGAACCTACTTTGAAATCCTCTACATGTGAGTCAGTTCCAACAACTCTAACTCACCTGCCTCTATCCAGCATAGAGGTGACCTACCATTTTTAGTTAATTTTTTCATAAAAAAGGAAGGAATACAAAGGACACCCAAGAAAACAAGAAAACAAGGAAAATAAATTCAAGGTCGTCTGAATAAATTGATACCATGGGAAACTCCGATACCCACTTCCATACCACTCATGGGAGAGAACCAAGGAGTTAAAATTATCCAAAGAATAGTTTGGGGAAAATCAGTACAATACAAAGTTACCATCATGCCATGCATGAGTAATTTTGGTTCCGCTGGAGTGAAGATACCTTCACATTCGGATGAGTTACATGATAATCTATGGAGGGTAGGTTGTTCCCTTAAGAGAGCTCCAATGCATCCTAGAATTGATCTCTACCATAGAGTGGGGAATTTTCCTTGATCTAAAAATATCTAGGACATCCAACATGGACCTTGCCTCTACCAAAATAGAGTTACCTACCCCATAATGTTCATTGATGTCCAGATACATTTATTCAAATGAGTCACATACCACCCTGTCTCTCCTCACAATTCCCTTCCCACAAGCACCATCGGTGTTTAGTTTCAAACCATGAGTGGTAGGAGACCTACTCAACCATGTATTGGAATTCCTGGGGATAAGAGAATTAGTCCTAAGCACACTGGATGAATACCAATGAAGGGAAAGAGTTGTTGGCCAGTTGCTGTGAAAATTTTCCAACTCAAAAATATGGAACCAGGATATGAATACCAGACCATGATTGAAAGGGTGATTTTCCTGATGCCTTACATTTCTATGTGCCTACCAGATGCACCATAATCCAATGGATAAGTGGATGGATCGAGAATCTTCCTCATCTTTGTTTCCAAACACTCTGAACCAGAACTAAAAAAATTCCTCAAAAGAGTTAACCCCATCAAATATGTCCATGAACTCACCTAAATATTTCTAGAAATTGCCTTCCGAATCACGTAAAATGAAGAGATGGGGGAGGGGGGGTTCTCCTCCTTAGGATCAATGAAGCATGTATATCTCGAATCCATCATAATGCCCCTATATTTTGTTACCATATTCATGGTAGAAGTATTGGATCGGGATATCCAAATGAGAAAGTTGAGTTTGGATTGAATTTATTTACTCCATAGAATCCTCCACCAAGGATCAATAACCTACTGGTGAAGCTTGGCCTTTCTATCAAACCTAGCTGAAAAAATTTCAAAGGAGTATTCTGAAAAAATGCATCTATCAATGGATCCATCTAGTCTGTTGCTGTTAAATAATGTTTCTTATGTAAGGTTGATAATATCCTTGATGAAGTATGAATGGGAGCTAGCCTCCCAAAAGGAAATTTCAAGGGTCGGGGAACTAGGGAAGCCTAGGAGACCATTTCCCCAAGTACATTCCCAAAAGTTGATGTCACCTTTTCCAAGAATCCAATGAGATTAGTCAAGGAGAAACAATATGTGATTGAGTATGGAGCTCCCAAGAGGGGAAGTCATCACATCAGTCTCCCTTAAACCAAATCCATATTTCATTCTAATGAAAAGAACCTAGAGAGATCTTCCCTTAATCACTTCCAATTCCAATTTTCCCTTCATGAAAAACAGGGAATCCCTCAATCTCCTCACATTCATTCCTCCAAGATCCGTAGGATTTGAAGTTATATTCCATGAAGCCCAATGACACATGCCCTTTCCTTGGGAATCCCACAAGAAGGATTAATAATATTCTCTCTCTAGTTCATAGTTTAATTGGGGACATTGAGAACTGACCTTATGGGTGTGGTAATTGAGGAAAAAACTATGTTAATAAGGGAGATCCTTCCCCCAAATGAAAGTTCTTCCAATTATTAACCCGACTGATGATTTTATTGAAAAAATCCTCAAAGTACTGTATCTGGATTCTTACAGGAGCTATTGGGGTGCCCAAATAAGTCATGGGGAGGATCCTCCCCTTAAATCCACAAATTTCTTCAATGGTGCTTCTATGACTCCCAAGGAAATGGGAAGTAAAGAAGACCCCACTCTTGTCCTTATTTATAACATTGACTCTCCACATTGAATATTACTCCATATTTTTTAACATATCTAATATAGTAGCTCTACTCGTTAATAAAAAACATTCAGTCATCCAAAAAGAGAATGTGAGAAACCCATGTGAAGTGAGACGCACAATTAAAGGGTGGACCCATGCCAGTCCACTTTTCCGAGGAGATATATTTTCTTATAGTATTCTGAGCAAGGATAAAAACTGTCAATGATAGGGGATACACCTGTCTAATTCACCTAACTAATTTGATGAAGCCGCAATGTATCTTAGAGAATATTATGTTGAAGCACGGTGAGATGTAGAAGTGAAATAATAAGTGAATGACAATCTCATAAAAACCATATGTCGTAAGAACAAAATAATGAAACTCAACTTTAGGAAATTGAAATCTTTTTCCATATCTAATTTTGAAACCACATTTTCCAAAATAAAATTTCTCTGAATATTCCTAATCATTTCATGGACCACCCTAAACACACATAGAATTTATCTTCTATGGATGATGGTGTGCTGCACTTTTGAGGCCCCTTTGTGAGTGAACCCATAGAGCCTAATGTTGATTATAGTAGCCATAATGTTGTATGAAATATTACAAATGCTAATGGGATGAAATTCAGTAATGGAGGAAGCAGATAAGACCTTAAGAATAATAATCATGGTGGTATCACGTGAAATTAGAGGGAGAGACCCAGCTCTAAAAAAATCCTAGATATATTCAATGATTCCCCTCTTGATGATGTTATAGGGATACAAATAAAAGGACCCTTGTAAATCATCAGGTATAAGTGTGATGTCCAGATTAGGATATTTAACTACCTCCTAGATTTCCTTCTCTTAAGATACACTACCCAAATGTCCATTCACATGTCTCAGGACAATGTTGGGGTTAGAGTCCAAAAGATTTGATTGACCAGAGGGGTCACCATTCATGACGTGGGGATTTGGATAAATAATCAGAGATTAGAAATGGGAGAAAACGAAGCCAATTATGAGATTACGATCACTGGAGAAAGGACCATCCTCTAGGTGAATATTTAGAATTTAATCTTTTTGATTCTCCTTTAAAAGGGCTTGGATTAAATCTATGATGTAGTCCCCTTTCATGATCTAAAAGTTGTTGGACCGTTCCTAAAGTTTCCTCTCCTTCTCAAGCTGCAGCTCATTCAAGTGCTTATTTTTTTGAGACATAGGGAGTAAATGATCTCCTCATCCCATAATTAGAATTGTATTGTTACATCTATATAATTTCCCAATAATTGTTGTTATAGTCAAACTCCACTAGTTCTATGTAGTTATCCCATGACCCACTGAAATCTAGAACACAAGATCACATCAAATCCTCAAGCACCTATATAGTACACTATGACTACCCAAATTTCAATGGGTGGAAGGATGTACTCAAAAAACCTATGTACCATGTTCATTCCACAAAACATTTCTAAAGAATAATGTAAAATGTGGGCCGTGGTATGAACTTATGGCCCATGGTACCCGGTGAAGATGGACTATATTCTAATCAAACAGTTATCCCAATTACTCTACTGAGAAAGTCTACCGTATATGCAATAAATGTGATAATTTCATCATCCAAAACACAATAACCCAAATAGAATCATTCTTTGAAGACATACTCTAGATACATACCATAAATTCCATCGTCATGTCATACCACTTCCACTCTGGAATGGGTAAAAACTATAGTGAACCTCCACATCATTGATGCTCTACCTTAACCTACTGATAGGTTTAGCATCATGTCATGAACCCTTCTATTTACTTTTTCATACATTACCACCAATACTTCGATCATAGTTCCCTATACATTTTAGTCATACCTTTTTTTTCTAACCACTTAGAGGCATGAAACTAACACATTAACTCATCCTATATACTCGTAGGCATAATAATTATATTCCTGACATAGATGACCTCATCCTAATATAAGATTTAATATGAAGGCGACTCCCCACCTATAAGGCTTTCCCTCAAGATCAAACATTACAGATCCTCAAAATTTTCATCATAGATCTGTTTCAGAAGTGTAGAATCCACTAAAACTGATACCAGAGTCATATTCTCCAGGAATTATTGATCAAAAAAGTGAATCTCATCCAAAAAATTCATTATCTTCCACCCAACACTAAAATCATTAACCTCATGAGTCTATGTTTTCCTTCTCAAATCAGTAGCAATGTTCCACACAACACTAGGAATATGGTCCATCTCAAAATCAAATGAAATCGTATTCTCAACACATATCCACTATCAAATATTCAAATATAACTATGAAAATATATACTTAAAGATTTTATGGTCTGTATGCATAATAAAAATTTCACCCAATAGGTAATACCACCAACACTATAAAGCATAAAACACTACTTCTAACTCGAGGATGTGTATAGGTTAGTTTTCTTTATGTAGATTTAACTACAAATACTCATACACTACAAATCAATCTCCCTATATCAACACATCTCCACATCCAATCCCAGAAGATACACCATACAACGCATAATCCTCACTTAGCTTAGGTAGGATAAAGACTGGTGCCGATTTCATGCATTTGTTCAACTCTTGAAATGAATTATCACCAGTTTTAGACTAGTTAAACTTCATCCCCTTTATTTTTAAGACAAAAAGAGGCACTTACAAATGGAAAAATTCTATAGTGAATCTCTAATAATATCCTTCCAACCCCAAAAATATATGAATATTAAAAATAAAATTGGGATACTCTTAAGAAAAAACTACCTGAACTTTCTCTAGGCCCACTAACATGCCTTACTCTAAGATGATGTAACCCAAGAAGTGTACATAATCAATCTAATAATAACACTAGGATAGATTGGTGTATAGGTAATGCTCTGTCAGTGTACTCAAGATTATGTCAAGATGTTGGACATGATCATCATGAGTCTTGGAGTACACAAAAATATCATCAAAAAACACCATGACAAACTAATCATAATACAAATGAAATTACTTTTCATTAAGGTTATAAACAATGTTAGTGAATTATTTAACCTAAATGAAATTACTATGAACTCATATAGTTCATAACTTATTCTGAAAGTAGTACTTGGTATATCATAATTATGAAATATCAACTAATGATACCCCAATCTCAAATTAATCTTAGAAAGGATAAATTCTCATTTCTACTAGTCAAAAATATCATTGATCCATAGAAGATGATACCTATTCCTGAAAGGCATCTAGTCTAACTTCCATTAATCAAAACATAATCACAAAATCATGTCAGCCTTCTTAGAAAATATAACTGGTAAACCCCAAGGCGACAAACATGAATAGATAAATACCATATCCTAAAACTCCTCCATCTGAGTATTTATGTGTTGAAATCTCTATTAGTGGAATTTTTTATGGTGGAACATGATTTTAGTGATAAACTACACATATCTCTCATATGGAATCCACGATAAGTCTTCAGGAAATACATCATTAAACTGGTCTACTATAGGTGGAAGGACATCATGCTCTTCACATCCATTATCCAATAATAGACTAGAAACATGGGCTATGATCTATCCCAATTTGTAAGTAATTATGCCTTCTAGTCCTATATGGATATCCCACTCTCCAGGATGAATATAGTTTTCAACCTTATGAGATGTATACATCATGCTCTTGAAGTAACAATCAATGCGGGTTTATTATTTTAATAACCAGTCCATAACTAGAATTAGGTCAAATCATGCCATGTTTAGAATATAGATATCCAAGAGAAAATGAAACTCTCCAACCTCAAGAGAATACCCCTTGCGAAATCAAATGTCTCCCTAACGTACATCAAGAGGTTTGTCTATCATCAACACCCCGCTCACAAAATACACCTCTAGGATCAAACCATTCTCAAATTGTGCATAAATAATATAATTAGAGTCATGAGTATCAAATAAAGAATAATATAATATATATTCTATAAGAATAATACCTCTAACTATTGAAGGTCCAACATTTCTCTACACAACTGTAGGCTAAACTACATGAAACTGTCCTTCCCCTCTTCCTTATGATTACGTCTGAATCCCCTGAGCTACACCAATTTTGTTAATATGGGAACTCTTTTATAGTGGAACAACATTCACTACCTCTACATCATCATCCAGTAGAACTCTAGCTTCCAGAATAATATGGTGTAGAAGATCCCCTTTCCCCACCATAGTTTTTTTTCTAGATTCTATATCACAACTTATCGGCTACTGGGTCATGTAGAACCTCAATAGATGCACCATATCTCCGCAAGTCTGAATCTCAACTGGTGGTGGGGAGAAATATCTCATGAAGTGTCCCGACCTTCTTAACTATTGTCATATAACTCAAATAAGGTAATGTGCAACTAATACCTCTATCATGGTACTCTATTTCCCATAACCATGGTTGATGTTATTATGTCGTTGCTTCTTAACCTTGGAATTCATACCTCCTGATCATCCACCTACAACCCGTTGTCCTATACTTAAAGCCTCCTTTATGTTCCCCTCATCTATGAGATCCTGATCTTCTACCTCATCAAAATTATTTAACTAAATTTTTTTAACCTGGCACATAATCTCATATTTAATTCAATCATTAAAATGACTTGTAGTAGTTGTCTTAACCCCTTCCAAAGATAGATAAAATACGTGAGAATCCATAGAGTGTCTAACATAGTGAATCATAGACATAATCCTATTATTCTTCCTCAAGAACTCAACGTCTCTACCCTTTCTCAAAATATCTGGATATAATTGCTCGAGGAACTTCTCTAAGAAGTCCATACATAACATACCAGCATCCTATCCAATCCACACTTGAACATCCCACCTGCACTTTATTGATCTTTGTTGCATATAAGAATCCAACATGACCCTCTTTTCAGTCATATTCGACAATTTTTCAAGTATCATCTCGATAAAATCAACCCAGAACTTGACTCCGTCAGGTCCACCCCCTCAAAAAAATTAGAGGGTGTTGCAACTAAAACTCCATCATCAGATCATAAATACTCTTCCCAAACCGCCTCGGGTCTCTTCGTATGAACTGCATGAACTGAACAAATTTTTCATGGAACTACTATTATGCTTCCTCACTCGACACTTCTGGTACCTCAGGCTCCACTAATAGAGGAGCATCTCCAACCACAAACTCTTATCATCCTATCAACAAGAATCTTCATGGAGGAATATATCTACAATAACCAACATACCCCATAGGAAACAATTCAATACATTAAAACATTCATGTATGTAAAAAAGGAAAAATAATTCATTTCCCCAAACTCCACCACATAGTAAAAACTGAGGCGTTTTCACAACCTGTAACCATCATACACCTAGTTCATGGTTCAAAAGGGAAACTCATTCTAATTCTTAAAATTTATCATTAAGAAACCCAATTATTACCATCTTCTATCATTTTACCATATTTCTCATGTTTCGAATTAGGTATCGTTTTCTATTAATTTACTTAAGTAAGGAAAAATGTACAAGTTAAAAAATTTACCAAAAACCCATTTTCCCATATTCAACAAAAAATGATGCATACAATAAAATAATCTCGAGTTCTTATAATGATGCATGCGAATCATCTCTCATTCCATACCGGTCCACGAGTAAAATCTAAAAAATCTCAACATTAATAATTCCAAAACAAAACAAGTGCATAACCTAAGGTAATATAATATTTAAATATAATATAAAAAGAATAATAAAATATCACCATGAGTTCTTGGGTTCTCCCCATACATTAGTTTAGTACTCCCATGAACATACTCATAATTAAGGACCAAATCTTCCTAATTTCAGATTTCCATTCCGAAATAGTAATAAAATATAAAAATAAAAATAAGGGTTATGATACCACTTTGTAATGTCCCGGACGAGGTTCCATGCACTAGTGCCCTAATATGGTTTTCCACATGACATCAAGAGAACCTCCCTATATACTAAAGGATACCTACTAGCAGTGAGGGTCTTATATATCAATCATGGGGAGACTATACCATCATTCACCAGAGTAAATACCCCAGTGGAAAATAAAATCCATAACTGAATAACCTATAATCATAACCAGAATGAACGAGTATCACAAGATTCCAAAAACTGGAAATAAAAGATCAAAACTAAATTTGAAAATATGGTATACCTTTGTATGTTTCAAATAAATAAAATGAAACTCAAAATAATGGAACTTATGAATCTCCCAAGTATGTCCGGAATCGTGTCTAGTTCCCTCATCCACACTCCATCACATATCATTTATCTAACATAGTTCCTTTTACCTTTACCTATCCAGAAAACAAAAATTCCATTAGGGTACCAACCAGGAAGCCTGGGTATTGTGTGAGTACACCTTAGTAGGCCACCAACAAAATCATCTAAAACAATATCTAGTCAATTGATAGTTTATAGAGTTGTACAAATAAATATTTACAATGAAAAAGTAAATATTTATCATATTATCAATTAATCTTTTTTTTAACCACATAAAACATCATGTTCCCATAGACACCCTGATGCATGCCTGGCATAGGGCATGTAAAAATAATTTTTTATATTCCCTAGTGTAGTCTAGTGATTAACCCTAGGATGTCTCCCAAAGAAGAGTGCACACAAAACAGTTTTTCACTTTTAAACGAAGGAAGAAATGGTGTGTTTTTAGGATAAATAAATAAGAAAATGATTGAAAAGAAAATTTAAATTTAAAGTAGTGAAGAAATATGATATTAAATGGGTGATTAGTCTGGGGATGGTTTCCCAATTTTAACACTATCCTTGTTCAATTTAATTCAAAAAAATTCTTCTATGTTGATTAAAGTGAGTTTCCACAATCTTTTCCTCTCAATTCCTTGGTGAAATTATGATGGTGGGAGAAAACCTTACCAAGATCTCAGTTTGGTCAAGTATCCTTCCATGTGAAAAATAGTTGTATTGAATATCCTCAATTGACCTGAGAAATAACTAACCAGGTCTTGTATATCCCAAACAATCATGAAAATTCACTACCCATTTTACATGTACTGACGATCGTCAAGTACTTCACCACAACTCCCTAGTCTATTTCATCATATATATTATAGAAATTAGTGGAGGGAGATAATAATTATTTTACCAAAGAAAAAATCAATAATGGAATTAAAATTGAAGAAACATCACACATGATAATAAAATATGCTTTATGAAATTGAAACAAAATTTGAAGAATAAATAAATTTCATTCAATTTCGTCCAAGAACTCAAGCCTTACAAAATAGAAAACCAACCCTTCCCAATCATTCAAAATGTTTTCCCCTCCGTGGTAATGGTAATCAAGATGAATGGGACAGAATAAGGCATTAAAAATCTATGGAAAAAATTAAATAAAATAAAGAAAGACAAAAAGTTCTCCTCTTGGTGTCCTCGAAGGAATGGGATGGAATGAGATGATTTTAGAGGGAGGAGTTCCCCTCCCTTTATAGCTAGAATATGTCCCCCTAAAGTTGACACGTTTTACCCCCATTAAATGACAACTTCACTCTTTTTAACATTCTTTAATATTGTTCAGAATTATCTTTTCCATTTCCCTTTAAAATCGCAACGTATTTTGACAAGTATTCAGAGAGTTATTCCAATTTTACTTGGAATATTTATTCTACCCAGTCATATGCTCGAAATTGAGAACCTCCAGATTATAAAGCTTTAATGACCATTAAAATAGACAATTCACATGTCCTACCCTTTATTAAAGATGTTGAAACATGTATTGGATGTCTATACACTGAATTTCACAGAAATTGGGCCCATCATAAATGAGTTATGAACCCCACACCAAAACTCGGAAGACCTGTAAATAGTTTTCATGGTCCAACTTGTGAGATTATTTTGAGCTTTCATATGGTCAATTCAGATTTTTCTCAAGGTGTATGAAATGAATCTATGGATGTGTAGAATTTGGAAAATGAAAAAAATTTCAATTTGGATTAGTGTAGAAAATGTTATATAAAAAATAAAAAATAAAAATAGTTAAAAATGTGAAATCAGCCAATTTTACTATTAAGAACAAAATATCACCAATATCATAAAATGAGGAAATTTATCATAAAGTAACACTTTTGTGGGATTTAAAACAATGATATTCAATGTTAATTAATTGAAAATATTTTCTTTATCAATTTCCCCACACGTAGAACTTGATCTTCTGGACAAGTAAATATCAATATCAAATCAAATCAAATCCAAAACAAATACTAATGAGATCTACCAAATCCATACTGAGAAATAAAAAATATAATTCCTCATAAAAAGAAATTATTTTATGTTCTCTATTTTAGATTATTTAATATATTTACAGTTAATTTCTTATCCCATTCACACAAAACACCTACCTCACATAAATTTTCTCTATTCTCACAAATATAAATGTTCAACAAGTATTTTATCATCCAAATTCACACAAGAGTCATCGTAGAATTTATAAATTATTACTTATCCACACGATGTGACTCAAGGAAATGTGTTTCTCATATAGACTTTTCAAAGTTGTTATGTGGCTTCTAGTTGTTTGGATTTAGATATTAAAAATTATGAGGCCGAAAAAGGAAGGCTTGGCACTTTTTGAAGTAAAATTGATATATTCTAGTCCTCACTCACGAATAGTCTCCTTATTTTCCCATTTTTAGAAAATCATATCCATAATCATAATAACACAAGGAATATCCATTCCATTTATCATTTTACCTGCAAATATTTCTTCTCAAACATAGATTTTCTCGAAATCTATATATAGGAACATATTTGTTTTTACATTGGATTCTCCATAAAGGAAAAACTTATTTTATCATAAAATCTCCAGAAAAGTAACAAATTTAAACAAAAATAAATCCTCATTAGAAACATCTAATCTTAAGCATTTATTTTCCACCCAATGTGTCACCAAATGAGGCAGTACACCACAATTAATATTCCCACACACTTAAGTTCAACTAGATCATGCAATTTCACTTCAAGAGCAGGTTGGATAGGGAATACTGGCTTATAATGTGGCTAAACTAAAATGATGTTCATGGATTATAAGGGATACAAGGATTAATTTATAATGTAGTACAGAATAAAAATGATTATATTTAAAAGGGGGCATATAACCAAATAAATTACTCAATCATTTAAAACTCAAGTACCTCAAACCCTCATGTTTTGACAGGAATAAATCAAATTCTAGTTAAAGAAATAATGGTATGGTTCTCTCATGGAATGAGGTGAATTCAAACAATATGACAAAAATGGTAAATATGCCTCATAAGAAATTGATTTAAAAAATAAAGATAGTGAGATGTAGTATGGGATTTAAAAATCAGAGTAATTTTCATAAAATTCCAAAAATTTTGAACGTGAAACAATGTTATTTGAGAATTCATTTCAGCTCAGTCTAATGAAATATATTTGTTTACTCATTTACATGGATTTCAAAAATAGAAATGATAATAATTTTAGCTCAAAAGGTTTAATAACACAAAAAATTGTAAAAATGAACACACAAATATCTGAAAAACAAGAAATATTTTTTTTGAAAAGTGTAAACTAAACATAAAATGAAAATCCTAAAATACAAAGGTTTCCTCCCCCACACTTAAATGATGAAGTTTCCTTAATGAATTCAAATAAATTGAACATGTAAGAAAATTTTAAAATGAATCACAACAAGCAATAAAGTGTAAAGGAGAGGTATGATCTAACTTATTGGCAATGAAACATTGAGTTATTCTCCTAAGTGTTGCTCTTTGAAAACCTAAAAAAGGTAAAGAGATAACAAAACAAAATTTTTAAAATAAATAAAAATAGAATTAAAATAATAAAAGAAGGACAAATTTTGTTTTTATCCCCCATGTGGTCCATAAGTTTTGACAGCCTCCAAAGGGACAGTTCTAATCGATTATCCCCAATCTGATGGTTGGTGAGGTTTATTGCTCATGAACCAACATAAATTCTTCTTTCAGCATGAAATTGTTCTTTTTTGTTGAGGACTCCAGGGATATAGAATACCAAGCCCACCCCCACTATAATGAGATACAACATCCATTTTGGGGTTCAGACAATGAATGAGTCCTCCTATTTCTTGGTTTCTGATTTCACAACATCTTCTTTATTCTATAGTGGTTGCTGAATGTATGATATATCATTGGAAAAATAAAAGGGAAGGTTAGAGTATAATTTTATTTGAACAAAATTAATGTTTGAAGTGTCAATATCAAAATTTTCCATTTAAATGTCTATAAATTTTGTCTCATTTTCCTTATGGAAATTCACATTGATCTCCTCTTGGAACCCTCTAATAAATGATCAACAATTTTAGAGAGATCCATATGTTCCTCTTCATTTGAATCTTACATTTCATTTTCTTCCTCTAAATAAATACATGTATTGGATGAATATAAAAAATTATTACAAGGGGAGGTAATACACAATTTAGTTTCAACAAAATAAAATGATAACGAGTTCATGAAAATATTATTTCCATGAGTTTGTTCATCTTCAATATCTTCTTCACTAGAAAAGACCTCTTGGATTTGAGTAGAAGCAGTAGAGGAAGGTAGACAGTATCCACTATATCTTGAATCTTCATAGAAAAAAGATGGATGACTAGGGGGTCTTCCTGGACCTTGGAAACTTTATAAAATTCTAGAAAGTATTGGCAGAAATTAGTTAGCTTTCAGGTCATCACTTCCAAAACTTCTTTGATCATGTCCTCACTTAGTCCATTTATGATTTTTTTTAATGTTTTCCCCTCATTATTTGTTTTCCAAAATAACATCACCTGTCTAACAATAGAAGAAAAACCACCTTCCATAAAAAAATTGTTTCAAAAATTGGTTCATTTACTGGTGGGTAATTGTTCCTTGAATTAAATAAATAATCATTTGAAAAAAACATGGAAACATGTTTTTAATTTTTTTTTTAATTTGAAAAGAGTCAAATATTTATAATTAGATTGTGGCACTTCCTCCCTGGAAACAGTGCGAAGTTTGGCGTATGACTATCATAGGGTATGGAAAAATAATATTTTATATTCCCTAGTGTAGTCTAGTGATTAACCATAGGAAGTATCCCAAAGAGGAGTGCACACAAAACAATTTTTCTCTTTTAAATTAGGGTAAAAAGGTGTGTGTTTTTAGAATAAAAAAAATAAGAAAATGATTGAAATGAAAATTTAAATTCAAATGATTGAACAAACAATGATATTAAAAGGGTGATTAAGTGGGGTTGGTTTCCCAATTTTATTGATATCATTTTTCAATTTAATTCAAAACTCATCTTATAAGTTGATTAAAGTGAGTTTCCAAAATAATTTTATCTCACTTCCTTGGTGAAATTATGATGGTGAGATAAATCATTACCAAGATATCTATTTAGTCAAATCTACTTCCATGTGAAAAATAGTTTTATGAATATCCTCAATTGACATGACTAATACATAATCAGACCTTGTTTATTCCAAATAATCAGAAACATTAACTGCCCCTTTTACACACACTTACGATCAACTAGTACTTCAACACTAATCCTTGGTATATTCCATCATATATAAACCTGAAATTAGTGGAGGGAGATAATGATTATTTTACTAAAGAAAAAATCAATAACTGAATTAAAATTCATAAACAATCGCACTTGATAATAAAATCATCTATATAAAATTGAAAACAACTTTTAAGAAGAAATATATTTCATTCAATTATGTCCAAGAACTCAAGCATTAAAAAATAGAAAATCAAACCTTCCCCAATCACTGAAAATGTTTACCCCACCATAGTAAATGTAATCAAGATGAATGGGGAAGTAGGAATTAAAAATCCATAGAAAATAAAATAAATAAAAGAAATAAAGAAAATAAGTTATCCTCCTTGGTTTCCTCAAAGGAATGGGATGGAATTAGAAATTTTTAGAGGGAGGTGCTACCCTCATATTATAGTCATAATTTGTCCCTAGAAAGTTGACGTGTTGTCTTCCCATTAAATGAAATTTTCACGTGTTTCAAATTTCATTAATGTTGTTCATAATTATAATTTCCATTTTCCCTAAAAAGATCAGAGTATTTGGATAAGTATTCCAAGAGTTATGGTCGATTTACTCTAAAAGTTCATTCTGTCCAGTCAGACTCTCCATATCAAAAATCTATGGATTAGAATGCATTAATGACCATTAAAAATACCATTTAATGTGGCCTATAACTCATGAAAGATGTTCCAAAACATCATGGTCATCTATCCACCGAATTTCACATAAATGTCCCCCGGAACGATTTATGGACCCCACACCAAAACTCGACAGATCTGTAAATAGTTTTCATGGTCCCACATGTTAGATTCTTTTGAGCTTCCATATGGTCGATTCATATTTTAGTCAAGAAGGATGAAATGAATATCTAGATGTGTAGAATTTGGAGAAGAAATAATATTTCAATTTGGATTACTGTAGAAAATTGTATGTCCAAAATACATAAATAATTTAAACAGTTAAAAATCCAAAATTGGTGATTTTTACTATTAAGCTCAAAATATCACTAATATCATAAAATGAGGCAATTTATCATCAAGTAACACTTTAATGGGATTTATAACAATGATATTTAATGTAAATTAATTGAATATATTTTCTTTATCACACCAATACTTCAATTCCTTCTTCTATTCATGTCGTAGCCCGAAGTATGTCCGAGGGACAACATATATCAGAATACCATTGTTACCATTTTTTAATTCATACATGAATTCCCATGTTACGATTCAGAAATTACAAAATATAAAGAAATTGTTCATATTATTTAATACAAAAATAAATGACCATGTCACCATTGAAACATTAGACATTAAAATGACCATGTTAATATTTTTTAATTCACAACTAATGAACATGGTACAATTCATACCTTACACATTAGAATAACCATGTTACCATTATTTAATTCAAACCTAAATGATTATTTTCACATTCATACCTTACAAATTTTAATGACCATGCTCCCATTCATTAATTCATAACTAAATTACCACGTTACCATTCATACCATACACATTAGAATGACCATGTTCCTATTATTCAATTCATAACTAAATTAATATGTTACCATTCATACACATAATTAATTAAAAATTTAAATATCCCCATAAATTAAATTTGTAATTCAAAAATTAGTTAAACACCTAAATCCCCTTAATCAATTCCCTAATTAATTATGTACGTCAATCGCATTATTTAATTCATAAATTAATCAATATCCACAAAATCCAAATTCTATAAATAATTAAAAAATTAATTATCACAACCTAAAATATTAAAATCACATAATTTACTCACAAATTAATTATCTAAAATCAACAAAAAAATATGTCATAATTGATTATAAAATGAATTATATCAATCTAAAATTCCTAAAAATCCTTAATATCACATCTCCTAAATTAAATATTTCACCAAATCAATTAAATCGATCGTTAAAAAAATTAATAAATTTAAAAAAATTTATAAAATTACATAAATGAAATTTTAAAAAAAAAACTATGATATTTGAATTATATACCACCTACTTTAATTCATTTACGAGTAATCACCCAATAAAAATTCCCAAAATTTGAGCAGCACAATGACATAGAATGAGATCTGAATCAAATGTACCATATCAAGATCAAATAAATCAAAATCCTTCAAAAATAGATCTAAATCTATAATAATAGATAAATATATAACAAAAATAGTAAAAATAACTACTTTCTTGAATAATATAAAAAAAAGAAAAGGAAACCAAGCAGAATATGATTTACTTAATAGGAGGGTGAACATATCCAATATGGGCTTCTAAACCTAAATAATAGAGGTTGGGAAGGCTTGCATTTTTTTGGATATGGCTTATCAATTTGTGAAATAGAGCCTATGATCAAATGGAAGTCAATGTTTGGTAAATTAAGGGGCTGGGAAATTAAAAATATAATTTTATGGTGACATTAATTCCCGTGCATGTTTTTCTAAGTAGGGGAACATGGTTTCCCATAACTATGTGCCTTAATATTCATATAAATTAATGGGGTTCATGATTTATCCAAAGAGGGAACACATTTTGATATACCATGATCCAGCTATGCAAATCCCCATTATCCTAGGTTGCATTGTTTACTAGGCTGGGGTGCATATTTTTCTAGAAAAGTGTGTTAATTATGCATTTTCCCTTTTTCTGCCATTTTTTTTCAAATTTCCCCCCAAAACATTTGAATTTAAAAAAACATTGTCAAAAAAAACAAAAAGAGTAATTGTAAATAAGCGTGAGAAAACACTAGAAATGTTAGGGATCTTACAGAGTGTGATCTTAACTAAATAACCATTGGTATAAAAATAATATAGACTTATCAAATTCAAAATTTATGAATATTTTTTTACCGAATTGAATAAATGATTTTGATTTGAATATTATTGATGGTTATTATTCAAAGTTATTTAAATATGTGTAAATTGATGTTATATTTTAATTATTTTATATTGTTATTCAGGATGATATATATATTAAATAACCATTATTATTTCAACTTTATGATGATGAAATAATGATTAGTCCTTTAGAAAAAGATTTATATGGTAATAATTATATTTTATGCGGGGAAAATATATATATTTATATTCACACATGATAATGTTGGAGTTAAAGGGAGGTGGTGTTGATCATGACATCAAAATGATGTCATAAAAAAGAGACCAATTCATATTACCTGAGGTGATCGAACTATAAATTACATAAATAATATATCATTTTATATTAATATTAAATAAATCTCTTAATAATAAAAAACCAAGGATAATAAAGGTTTATTATTTTTGAATACTAGATACAAAATCAATATATTTCATAAGGGATATTTAAAATATCCCACATAATTATTCTATTTAAGTACCCTTCTTATAAAAATCCTACCTAAATCATTTCTTCATAAATTGGGGGAAACAAAAATATAAGAAATGGTGAGATTAAAATATATAAATGTATAAAAGTAGGAGATCACAATCAATTACCATAAGAGAGAATATTTATAATGGTATTAAGATAATATCTTAAATATGAATTTCATAACAAATCATCCAATGACCATTAATAATGAATCATGGTATAAGGTATTGTCATAAGAAAATTCATGACACATAATAGTGTGTAATCAATGATAATAAATAATGATCCAGCATATCATATCTCATACATAAGACCTATGTCTGTGGAATACACATAAGCATAGAAAATTATTTTTTTTAAATTAGTTATCACTATCAATACTATTATATTCGATTGGGTTTACTCACCATTTCATAATTTCCTTAGTCTATATTCACTCACATGATTATCAAAGTTTAATTATTCCAACATAGAACTATTTTCATTCCCCATTCAAGACCATATTAGGTTGTGATAAATTTATATTTACTAAATTCATTATAAGGATAAATAATTCTAGGTCCATCTATCACATAATGAATTGCACACATATGTGTGAAATAAAATAATAATACAGGCACCACATCCTCATATCATAACCCATGGAAAGGAAATAGGCATCATAAAAAATATATCATTTCATCATGTCATAACCTTTGGAAAAGTAATGGGTTTCATATTTCATTTACCTTAAAATAATTAACCCATGTTAATGAAACAAGTTTCATAGAATAAACCATAAATCATCACATCATAAGGTATTTGGAGAATGAAAGTGGATGGTATCATAAGATATAATCCCCACACTACAATAAATATCATTTAAGGTTTTTTATATAGATTAAATTAGCATTAATATATCATCCAAACCTTTCTGTGAAAACATGATAAACTATCATTCACTTTTGATGAAACTTTAACCAAAATTTACCATAATATTAATAAAAATATTACATTGAAAATAACATTGTAAATATTTATTTAATTCCATTAATTAGTTTTTTGTTTTGGTCGGAATATCTATGTATTTCATATATGTTAAAACAGAACATTCCTTTCAAAAGTTCATAAAATGTCGACAAAAAAATGTTTTGAATTTTTTTAATATATCTTTTAATTTTTTTAATAAACTGAATGTTTTATCAAAAGGACATTATAAAAAATTTAATTTGTATATTAAAATTTTTTTAGAAAACATTATGTGCATGGGCATGAAAGAAATTGTTCTTTGGCCAAATAGGATATAAGGTCAGATTTTATTTAAAAATATTTTATCAATTATTTTATGTACCAAGAGAAAAAATGGTACTAATATATAAAAATTATATTAATAATCCAAGGATTGGAAAATAAATTTTTTTATAGTAAAATATTCATACAATTTCTCTCAATTTAAATTTATTATAGATAATCTTTAAAACAAATGAGAATTTTACAAAACCCATTACTGTATTGGTAACATTTGAATAATAACCCCAATGAAAGAAATACCATCAAATGAAATATTAAACAACATGAATATAAAGTTATTTTTTATTTTAATATTAAATTGTAATTATATACACTACATAAAATAATGATATGGTAAGTAAAGAATATGTCTCATAGAAACAAAATTAAGATGAGAAACCCTTACCTCATGTCCTCTCTTACATAGAACAAGTTGATATATACTATAAAATAAACATTTATTTATTATAAATATATTAAAAAGAAATAATCATACATAAAATAAAATATATATTTAATTTATAATTTCTTATCTTTTTTTATTAATAATTTCTACATTAAAATGAATATTTATGTGAAACTTTTGCATTTTCGATGCATGTTTCAATTTGATGTTCCTAGTACAAACACTTTGTTCCTGATTTCATAATATCTTAACTCTTAACCGGAAAATAATTCAAATATTTATAAATTATTAAAAAAGAATATAATAATTCATGTATTGAAGTTATGAAAAAAGAATTATTTCACTTCATTGAGATGGTATGTCCTTATATACACACAAGCGATGTTTCCACCTTTCCATGGATTAAAAAAACAAAGGTAAATAATAATAAACATTTGAAGAATAAATATTATATATTTAACATTAAATATATTTATTTAATATATCCTTATTATCAGTGATGTAAGGATGAACTAAAAGATAAATCACACCGCTTCATGGAGATAGTAGTCCACATGTATGGACGAGCAATATTGTCACATTCCACATAATGGAAAGGAAAGAAGTTAGATAAGATATAATTCCATAAGAATAGTTATATTTCAAATAAAATATATTTACACTAAATAAATCATAAAAATCAATGATGAAATATGGTGATGGAAAATTAATCATGTTGAAATGTGAAGGAGGTAGTCCACACATACACATAAGTGATACTTTCATTCTATGTTAGATGGAAATAATGTTGAAAATGGTCATAAAATAAAAATAATATCATCTTAGTGTATTTTTTATACTTATTTTATAATGTTAGGTAGTATTACACATATTTATTGGATGTTGAGGAATAAATAAACATTGAAAGAGTTGGGTAACATGATTATAACTTCTTTGAGAGACCTCATTTGGAATACACATTATGACTTCATAGGATGGTATTTGGGTATGAAAATAAGATCACGAACAAAGGTATCGAATATATAAGGATATTATATATTGTATTTTGTAATATGGAAGGTTAAATATTTTTGAATAATGGAGTATTATTGGTCCCATTTTATTAGTGAGGAGATGACAAACATGGATTTACTTAATAAATTTTAAATAATTATTTTTTTAAAGTATTTTTCTTCCATTTAACATGGATTAAAAATAGTAGAATAATTTAATAATATAATCATATAATAAATTTCATATATTTTTTATGACATTTTAAACATCATCTTTTGGTTCCCATTCATTAACAATTTTTAACCATAATTGTGGCAATACATTTCTTTAGGATTTACGTGAACAAATTTTATATCAATTTTTACAAGTGGGTCACAAATGGTACATGGATTATGTATTCAACTTTCTCACATTCCACATTTTAAAATTAATTATTTTATTTAAATCATCTAACAACATATTATTTAACATAAAATACTATTAAAGTTATTTTATAACTATTAATTTGGGTTAACTTTACTGCCATCAATATTGGAATATTATTTAAGTATAAACACATTTAAAATAATGTATAATTAATAATTAGCTTTAAATTCATGGAATACTATAATTTATTCAAAATTTAAAAATTTTATTCTTTTAATAATAATTTTTCTTGATTTTTCTAATTCTTGTACAATCACTATAACAACATTGTGTAAGAATTTAAGGTAATAATATAATCACTAAAAATTATAAATAAATTAATTAAAAAGAAATAATTTATTCATGTTCAATACAAAAATTTATATTCTATAACAATATTTTTTTATCCATATTAAAAGATATAACATTAATTAAAATCATGAAGTGTCATTTTTTATTTATCCTTTTCTTAAAATAATGTAAATGTTATGTTTTAAATAAAGTGGAAATAAATTTCTATATGTTCTTATATAGGACGTATTTGGTCATAAAAAATTATCCAATATGATAAAGGAATGTGTTAGAGAGGTTTTTAGGCATTATCTCATAGTTTTAAAATTGTTTAACCAATTTTATCCTTATTACGGTGACAAATATTTACCTCAATTACTATTCATAATGAAAAATAAATAAATGGGTCATATAGTAAAAATTGGGACCTCATAATTTAACATATTATACCCTTTTATAATATTCAATTTATTAAATTTATGATAAATTTTGTAATATAAATGTGTAAAACACAACAAAATGGCAGTTTTTATAAAAATGTTTTCTTAATCCCCAAAAATAACTCATACCAAAATCAAGTATACTATTGATTCCAATGTATTTAATTACATTATTTATTTTTAAATTAGAATTATATTTATTAAAGATAAATAACAAATATATTTTGATATTTAGTTTACCTTATTTAATGAAAATAAATGATAGTTTTATAGATTTCTATAATTTTCATTCTTCCCATATATAATGTTTTTAGTAAAATCCATAAAATAGACACAAATATAATATTGACCTGAAAATTTAAAAAAATACAATAGTTTCTTTAAATAAAATTTATTAAATTTAAAATATTTTAATTATTATATCTATGCACAAAATAGAAAAAACATTTTTTAAGAAATGGTATTTTTTGAAGCATAAAATGACTTTTAAAAAATACAATTCATATTTCTTATGCATTAACAAATATATTTTAATTAATTAATATATATATATATATCTTAATGTGGTTAATTATATTCATACACAATAGTTTAATGTCTTATTTATAATATATCATTATTAATTTTATGCTCAGTGTTTCATTTCAAGTATGATATATAACATTTAAAATTTATATTGTGGTAAAATACATTCAAAATAAATGGGCTGTTACATTATACTACACTTAAATATACTAAACTATCTAAATTTTATTTACTGCTAATTATAGTTAGTATATCATTAAACATTAATAAAACTTTATATAGATTCAATGAGGATAACTAATTTCATTTTTATTACTAGGAATCATTCTATATCTTAATTTAGTAATTTTAAATCCTAGAATGTATAATTATATGACTCATGAGTTTTAAAAAAATGTACATCCATTATTGGAATAAATATTTCATATAATAATTTATAGATCTATCTTCATATTACTTGTGTAGATTAAATCATTTATGATCATGGTAGATAATATGAGATAACATAAATACATGATTTCTTTCTAAACCACAAGATGAATTTAATCCTTCGATTTTGCTTCAATTATTTTTCCATCCCCGTTTCATCTCATATTCTACATGATAAATAACCATGATGAAAATTTATTTTCATTCCTAAAGAAATAAAATCAAATTTTAAATGATCATAATATCCACAAAATAATGAAACCTCATTCATAATATCTCTCTATATTTTCCAAAACTAAATTCATTTTCACAAGTTTTCCAATATGAAAAAATACTCAATCAATGATCTGTAAAATAATAATAACACCCAATGTTCATCTAATAACATCACATTTTTTTAAATATTTTTTTTAAATTTAATATTTTTTTGATATTTTTAGTTAAACACAACACCAAATATAGAATAAAATACACAAAATACTTATTTTATCTTGTATTAAACACAACACTAATATTTACTGAAATGCAACATACGATTAAAATATTATTATTTAATATAATAGATATAAACTAACAATTACAATGGTGGGTATGAATAGGATTAAATGAATTATAAAAATATATTTTTTACACATGTATATATAAAGAATTATTTGTTTACCAATTAATTAGAAATGAAAATAAAAAACATTTGAAAACAAAGGAAATCGTTTTTTGAAAAACTATTTTTATTCCCACATTCATATTTTACCTAAATAAATTTAAAAATTCACATTGGGGAATTATTTTTATTAAATTTATTTAATATATATCAAATAAAATGTTTAACATTAATCTTATATATTTCAAGACAAGATATAAGATTATATCCAATTTCATGATGAAAAAAATCATTTCTCTAAAAAGTGGTTTTGTGGCCTTCTGAACAGTTATATTAAAATTAACATTTTTCAAATTTTAAAAATATTACATGAAAAATTATATGTAAGTTCTTAAATTTACATTATAAAATAATCTTAGGGTGAGTTTATGTGATTTTTAGAAACAGTTAAATTTTTGGATAAATATTGAAAAATACATATTTTTTAAACAAACTTTTATTTTACAAAATTTATGAGGTTAAATTGTATTTTGAAATGGGTTTAAAAGTAAAATTATTGTAATTATATATATATATATATTAATAAATTTTATGTGATTTTAATGAATTTTATTCTGAATATTGATATAAAATCATTTTAATCCTTTGAAAATTCTTTCCTTGCAAAACTAATTTTTCCTCATGTCTGTCAGAATAATTTTAAATAAACATTTTCCAATTATATGAAGGGAATTTGAAAAAAATGGATTTAATATTTGGATTAATAAAAATTTATATTTTATAACAAGTTAAATATAATTTTTTACCATTTTGAATCGTAAAAGCAGTAAAAATTAAATACTATGGTTAAGAAAAAAAGAATTTACGGGGGGTTAAACTAAAAAGATATGTTTAAAAAATGACCCAAAACTTGTAAAACACCATTTTTGTTTCAATATTTATACCGTAAAACTTATAATATCCATATATTCACATTTAGGAGCCTTTTATCAAGTGAAAAACATGTGTACACCTTTTTATTTTAAAAAATTTCAAGTGTGTCACACACCTCACTTATAAAAGGACACCCGACTCCACTCCTCCTGAAACATGAAAAATATACTGGTTTTGGAGAATAATTACATAAATAAGTTTCTTAATTTCATAATATCATGCTAGATTTCTTATTTTTTCCATACATCCCTTATTGAAGTATTTTTTTGGAAAACTAAAAATGTCATCTTAGGAAAAGGTAACGTCCCTAACTGGGTGTTTTATTTTATTTCTTCCTTCACGTCATTCAGTTTTTATTAAACCCTGATTATATAATATCCACATTATCTTAATTATAATGAGATTTTTTTATGTTAAGGGAACTTCCTATATCCATCTCCTCTTCCATCAAATGAGATATGAAATCATCATTCATGTTTACGGTGAATTGCTACGTCACGAATTCATATTATTCATTTTTCAACACCACATATCACAAAAAAAATATAATGATAGATTAAATTTTCATATATGATATATATTATATTTTTATATTTTTTCTATTATTATAACACATATTAGTACTTATTCAATATTCTGTGGGAATATGATAACATCACACGTGTATACAGTGGACTACCACCTGGTAAAGAAATGTGATTCATTCACGCTTTACATGGAAGGTAATAAGGATAGTTTTAATGAAATATGTGATGTATATTTCATATAAAATTATTCTTTAACTATAATATATTATTTATGTTTCATTCATTAGATGATTTAATAAAATGGAAGCAGTGTTGGTCCGTACATATGGATTACCAACTCCATGAACGATGTATTGCATTTTATTTCTCTAAAAAGTATTGACAAATTTAAATTCATAAATAATTAAAATATATTATATTTATATAATGGTTTTTATTATATATATTATTTTACCATCATCAAAATAAGAGGATAAAAAATAATAAATCCAAATATATAAGAAAAACAAAGCAGTTATTTCCTGAAACGTGTCTTTAATATGGAATTGTAAATAAAAGGTAAATAAAACGTAATAAGTAAATAATATATTGTATGATTTATGTACATATATTTATATAATATATTAATTGTAATCTAATACTTATTATATAATATTTTTTAATGCGTATGAAGGAAGTCTAGATTTAATGTTAGGGTTTTTGTCTTAATATGCCTTCTTTGAGACATATGCTACGTTATAAACCTATTTTATTTTATAAGGTGTATACCTAGACAGTTAGACCTATAATACCCGGAATTTATTTATTTTAAAAATATTTTATGTTTTATTTAATCATTTTAGGTGGATTACTATTCAATGTTACAAAAGTGGTAATGGTTATATGATACAATATAATCATTTATTGGGATTGTTTTTGTTTACGATTATTATGATGAAATATTCTGATCCAAATCTCTTGAAACTCATAAATTTACTTATAAACAATTTATTTCATTATAGAACATGTTTTCACATCATTTTCCTCTCTTTATGTACTAAGGATCTCAAATTAATGTTTTTAAGAAAAATCACCATTATTTTTCTCTTTGGTTGGGACCCCATTTTCTTGGAAAACCATGTTTTATAAAAATATTACTAAAACTATTCTTAACATTACCCCTATTATTTATAAAATAAATTTATTCCATGTTTTAATTTTATTAAAACAATTAAGGGATTCTTTATTTTTTTCTCCAAATAACACGGGTTTGTCTTTTTCTGAAAATGTGAAATGAAGCACTGTATTAACATATATGACATGAATGGAATTTATCGATCTCAGGACCATTATATTATTTCATGATTATATTATATGTTTTCATGGTTATTTTAAATTAAAATTATATCAAATTTTTTTAATGATTTATTAATTTAAAATATTTTCTTTTTAAGTAAAGGTTATTTTCTTCATGGAATGTTCCATGTGAATTTTCATTCAAAATCATTTTCCAACTAAGATGAAATATTTTAATGTTACATAATATTTAATGGGGATATGATCCAATGATAAAATATTTACTATTTATATGAATGTTTTAGGTTAATGTTGAAAATATTTTTATCGAATCTATTTCTCTTCCATGGGTTATACGATGATAAAATGCACATGAAACCAAATCATTTCTCCATAGGTTATGCTTTATGAAATAATTAAATAATTACGAAACTTGTTTCATTTTCCACCAGATATGTTATGATTAAATGTTTATGAAACCCATTTATTTTCATTGGTTTTAGTATGAATTAATTTTAATGATATTATAGAACATATATATATGATTTTCTTTATGTGGAAGGTAGGACCTATATCTCCCTCCAATGAATTAGGTAACGATTGATATATCATTAAATAAATAGGGCTAGAATGGGGATTAAACCTTGTTAAGTAATATATTATGTCCAATATGATAATCTTGGGAGTGAATCTTTATTACTATAATGGATTTGGGAGTGAACCCATCCACTATGATAGTCTTTGAAATGCTCTTTAAACTATTAAGGAAATGACATTCTATGATTTTGTGTTTGAAACAAAATCCATTTCTTATAAAATTGTTATGATATCATGGATCATGTTATTTCATTTATATAATCTTACTGTCTTATTAACTAAAAATATTTATTCCATAACTCGAGATTAATATCTTTGATATGCAGGGTATATTTCTCAATTATTTTGATAATGTTCTTCTACCCTTATGCTCAAGTTAGGCTTATGTATCTCACTTGCTTACCCATAATGATAATCTACGCTCACCATTTTTATATTTTCCTTCCATTGTTTATGGTAAAAGGTATTATGTATGATATTTATAAGAAGGGTTGTAATTATAAAGAACATATAGCGATATGTAGTAGATTTATTATGGACTAGTTGTTTGTTTTTCCTACATTCCAAAGTCACTATACCTTTAAGATCCTCAAGAATATGTCTGTATAATGGAATGAATATTTATATAAAAATATGCAATATGTATATATGATAATTTTGGGTCATTAAAATTGGTATCCTAGGATAGATATATTTAACATTTGAAAACATGGATAAAAAACATTAGTGTGATCCCGAAGGATAATTCTAAGGATGAGTGAAAGTGTAGGAAAATGTCGTAGAATTTTTTGAAAAGGAAACAGTGAGTGGTTTTAAAGTAATTAAAACCATATCTAGATACTAAAACTAAAAGTGGCTCTAAATTATTTGTGCTAAGGGATAATACCTCTGAAAAAGTTGCATTAAGATATACTCAACGGTCAGTTGATTTCATCTTTTTTGACACTACTGAGTGATATGCTTTAAAATTTAAAAACAAATTATGATGTATTTAAATATAATATGACTATAAACGTCCAAGTTTAATCCTAATTTGACTTAATTTAAACATCTTGTATTTCATTCTTCATGACTATGTGGTTCTCTACTATAATTATTTTTTCTTAAACTCTGTTTTTTTATTTTAGTCAATATTTGGAACCCAAATTAGCTTTTTTAATGTTGAGTGTGATAGAAAATTCAATTATTTTCCTCATGAAGAGAAAAAAATTTATGGGATAAGGAATGAAAAATCTCATTACTAGGGTCACACAACTTTCTAAATCCATGAATTATGATGAACATCCAAACGAACAATGGAAGGTATGATAGTCTGATGAGCCATTTATATCTTTCATTTAGTGGGTCCTCTGATCCACACGTTTTTTATCAATGTATCAGTACCACTAAAATTGTATTTTACACTATCAAATTTTTGGAAAATGAAATAGTCATTTAAGAAGACAATGTTTTGGACATCGAAGAAAATCAATGATGTACTATCATTATGAATTCAAGGGGACATGTTGAAATTGACACCATAGAGTGGAATGAGTTTAAGAGTTTATTTTTTTAAAAGTAATTCCCTCATATTCTACATAAAAAATAGAGAAATAATTTCTTGATATAAAACAAAAGGATGATGAATCTATTTGTACATATGAATAAATTTTTCCAATACTTTAAAGGAAACTTTTTTGAATTTTCATCTAACCTAAATGTGATTTTTGTTGATTCTTCATTAGAATAAAACCAAGTTTTCAAATAGAATTATCCATAAATGAATTCAATAGCTATAAATAAATCATTTTATGTTCTCTCATTGTTGAAATAGATATTTATGTTCCCCATAAATCTCATTGTTTTGAAAATAAAAAGAATTTGAAGTTCCAAGTAAAGTCTAAAAACAATGGAGAGAAGAGGATGATATTTCCTTCATGATCAAATTGTAGAAGGAACCATAAAAAAAAATTCTTAAGGAGACTAGAAATGATTTTATGTATAGAATGTAATGTCATTAAAAAACTGAATTCAAAAGTGATGAGAATAAGTTATCTATCATTGAAAACCTAGAGAACACTCCACATAATGCACCACCCATATTCTAGTGTTTCAAATTCAAAGACTATGGGGATTACACTAAACCATAACCAAATCTAAATGTTAATGATTTTGATCAATAGAAGTAACCTATTATGATGTGAGATAATTAAAAATCTCATGGGATCACTATTTCTATTGAGGGGTGTGATAGATACATGGTGAAAGGAACACTTAATATCCACTCTAGAAATTTTAATGAGTTATTTTTATCATGATATATTCTTTATTTGATACCTGAATAATTTTATAATGGTATTAATATTCCACACACATGGTTAGATATATGATTTTTCATGAAAAACCTTAATGGTATTATGATCACAAATCATGAATATTATTCCACTAAAGATGAATTTTTATAGAATATGATTCCTATAAATATTTTCATTTTTCAACTAGATGAATTTGATATTATCTTAGGAATGGACTGGATTTCTATAGATAAATCCCAAAATTATATTTTTAGGAAGAGAAGTCATGTTTTATATTCCAAAATAACCTATGATCATTTATCAATGTAATGATAAATATGAACATCCAATATAAATCAAATCCATTGTATGGGTTTTGTTTCATATCTAAGTGGTGAGTTTATCTCAAATGGTTGGTGAGAAAATAAATATCCTGTATGTGCCCATTGTGTAGGATTTTTTTAATTTCATTAAAAAAGAGTTTTATAGCCTTCCAAAAAATAGTGAAGATAAGTTTTTAATATAAATCATACCTAGTTACATGCCCATTTCATTGGATCCCTATAGAATTCCCCGATTAATTTGTAGAAATAAAAAAAATAAACTCTAGGAAATCCTTGAAAAGGGATGAATTTAGCCATGTGTGTCATCTTTTGGTGCAATTGGTACTTTTTTAAATAATGACTGATCTATGAGACTCATCCTTGATTATTGGGGGATGTAAAAGATTATGATCATGAACAACTATACTCTACCTCGTATTTGTGAAATATTTGATAAAATGTGATGAGATCAATACTTTTTCGAGATTGGGTTTCATTCTAGATATCATCAATTTAGGTTAAAGAAGGGAGATATACCCTAGATATCTTTCTATAAAATTTATGGACACTATGAATATATAGTGATGCAATTTTTTATAAGTAACACGACAACTATATTCAATGATTTAATGAATATAGTATTTAGAGATTTCCTCGAACAATTTTTGGTTGTCTTTAATGTTTATAATCTTATATATGTAAAATATCATGGAAGAACATAAATATCACTAGGTAATTACACTAAAGAACATATCGATGGAAAAAATCTATGAAAAAATTAAAAAATTTATATTTCGGATGTAAAAGGTTTCATTTTTGGGTCATATAATCACAATAGATTGTATATATATAGATCCCTCAAATATAGATGCTATTGAATGTTTTCCTAGACCATCCATACTCACTAAGAACCATAGTTTTCTGTGTTTAGATGGACATTATCGATGGTTTGTAATGAATTTATCATATTTACCTAATCATCTCATCATATTAACTCAAAACAGAGTCGTGTTACTCTAGACAGATGAAGGTGATGAAAATTTCTAGGAAATGAGTAGAATATTAGTTAGTGAACCTATGCGTACATTACCTTATAGTGGATATGGGCTTTTAATCTATAGTGATGCATCTAAGAAAGGATTAGTATGTGTTCTCATATAGAATTTCATGGTCATATATTATGACTCATAAAAAATAATGGTTCATGAGAAAAACTATTCAACTCATGGTTCATAGTTACATGTAGTAATTTTTTCATTAAAGATATTGAGAAATTTACTTTATAGAAAAAAGTGTGATATATTTACTATTTACAAAATTTTAAAGCATATATTTAAATATAAGGAGTTGAATATTCTCTAGATAAGATGGTTAGATTTGATTAAATATTATGTTTTATCAATGCATTACCAGCCTAGGAAATAGAATAAGGTGGTTGATTCTTTGATTAGAAAAAATCATAATATCTTATCCATGATGAGGATCACAAAGAATCTAATATTTTTGGATCTTCATATAATGGATATGGAAATCATGAAGTATGGGGATAAATCTTAACTTTCTCTATATAATTTTCATCCATCTATCAATGTTAAGATTAATGAGGTTTATAAGGAATATGTAGAGATGAAATGGAAGGTTAGAAATGTTCTTGAGTTTAGCCTTAACAATGTTGGAATGATAACGTTTTGGAATCTAGTATTTGTTCCAACCATAACATATTTGTAGAAGGATAGTTTAGAATTGGTTCATACTTATTAATTATCTATTTATCCAAGAATAAAGAATATATTTCAATATTTGAAAGAGTATTTTTGGTGGGATGGCATGAAGGGAGATATTATACAGTTTTCATCTTGATTCTTACTTTGTCAGCATGTTAAGGATGAGAGAAAAAATTCTAAGTGGATGTTACATCGATTACATATACCAAAATGGAAATGTGAAAACATCACCATAGATGTTTTAATGAGAATCCACACAACATATTTATGGAATAATTCCATATTAGTTTTAGTTGATTTACTTGAAAAGTTAGCACAATTCATCGTTATTAGAGAAGATTTTTCTGGTTCATATTTGTAGGATATACATTAATGAATTGTTCAGGTTTCATAGAGCACCATATTCTATAATGTCTAATTAGGATCGTAGTACTATCTAAATTTTTTGGAAAATTATTCTTCTATACCTGTATATGGGTTTATGTTTCATTATTATGTAACATCCCTAGACAGATAGTTATTTTGGGAGAAAACATCATGCCCTGTAGGATATTATATGATTCTTCTCTATGGATTTTAAATGTTATTAGTATAAACAACTTTATCTAGTTGAATTTTTATATTGTAATATCTTTCACATGCACTATCATATGTCTCTCTTATAAATTCATTTTTGGAATGATTTGTTGAACTCCAAACTAATGGAATGAAGTTGAAGAATGAAATATATTGGGACATGATAACTAATGAAATGGATGACAATGTTAGAGAAATTTAGTAACACATAAGGGAAGAAAACATTTGAAAAATATATATGTTGATAATCGTCGGGGTGATCTAGAATTTGATGTTAGTGAGAATTTGTTTCTATAATTATCTATGTTGGTTAAACAAATGAAAACTAATCCCTAGGTATATCTCTCACTTTTAAATTATTTAACTTATCGGGATGGTATAAAATAAATTTTTGATTCCATAGAACTTCTCCGAGGATTATGATGTGATCTATGTAAATTTCATGGGGATATAAATACCTGATATGTCAAATGTTTTGATCTTAGATGTCGTACAACTAGAGCATGATCTTTCATATTATAAAAGACCGATTGAAATTATATATCATAAAAAGTAAGTGATACTAAACAAGACCACAATCCTAGTAAAAGTTTTGTGAAAAAGCTATCATCTTGATGCTTCTATGTTGGAACTTGAGAGTATAATAAGGAAAAATTATCCTTAGTTGTTGGTATATTAGTGAAATTTGTTTGGGCAAAATTCATTTTATGTGGGGTAAAATGTAATGCCACATGATTTGTGAAATGATTTTTTCAAATTAAATTTAATATTTTGGATATTTTTTACTACATGAAACACCATATTTATATTTATTTATAGACAATACTGATTTTATACTGGGTTATATGTAACAATGAGATATAAGAAACGTGATATACAATTAAAATATTAATATTTAATATGAAATTTTCTATCTAGTCATTAGAATAGTGGGTATGAATATGATTAACTAAATTATGAAAATATTTGGTTTACACATGTATATATAATGAATTATTTGTTGTCTAATTAATTATAAATACAAATAGAAACCATTTGAAAAAAAAGAAATATTTTTCTAAAACATAATTTTTATGTGCACAATTGCATTTTAAGTCAATAAATTAAAAAAATACCTTATGATGAATTATTTTAATGAAATTTATATATTATATATTAAAAAAATTAACATTACTCTTATGTTTTTTCAAGACAATATATCAGAATAAATCAAATTTTACGTTGAAAAACACGATATTTCTAAAAAAATGATTTGTCACTTTTTTCGAACCTCTATTAAAATTAATATTCTACACTATAAATAGTTTTCTTCAAAAAAAATAAAATTAATTTTTTAAATCAATATGTATAAATAATCTTAGGTTTATTTTTTGGGAATTATTTGAAAATATAATTCTTGTTTGAATAGTTCGAATACTTTTTTTTTATGAAAAGCTATCTTTTAGATTAAAATATTTATAAGGTTTATGATTTTATAAAAATGGTTTAAAAGGTAAAATTTGTTCAATTTTATATCTATTATTTTAATTTATTTCATTTCAATCAATTTCATATTTAATTTTTATATAAAAACATTAGAAACTTATAATCATTTTCTCTTTGGAAAATTGATTTTACATTGCATCTAAGAGAATAATTTTAAATTAAAATTTTCCACTTATGTTGATGGAATTTTTAAAAATGGATTCCATGTTTAGAATCAGAATAATTTATATTTTATAATAACTTCAACATAATATTTTACAAGTATTAATTGTAAAAGTAGAAAAAATTAATTACAACAGTTAAGGTTAAAATGAGTTTACAGAGGGTTAAACCAAAAGGATAAGTGAAAAAATGACTTAAAAATTGTACAAAATACATTTTATAGATTTATTTTGACCTAATATCTTATAGTTTTTTTCATCTCCATTTTTTACCATTCTTTCATGTTAAAAATGTTGATACTCATTTCTCATTTAAAAAAATAGTTTGCCTCTAACATCACTTATAAAATTCCCCCCCATCTCCTCTCCTATTCAGACTTCAGGAAAAAAAAAGTTCAGAGAATAAATACCTAAATAACTTCCTTTTTTTACTTCCTATTATCATATAATACTTTTTTTTTCTAAGGATAACCTTGGAATGATTTTGGTGCAAAAAAAAGTTTTTCGAAGAAGAGGAAACATCCCCAATCAAGTGTCTTTTTTAATTCCCCCTCCATCTCCTTAAATTATTATTAAAACATGATTATAAAATAAAATTATTATCTTAAATTTGATAATGTATTTTTATGTTAAGGTAATGACCTATATCGATCCACTCTTCTATCAAATGGGATACAAATTCGTCTTTTACTTGTATGGTAAACTACTACCTCATGAACCGATTTTATCAGGTTTCCACCACTACCACAAAAAACCTGTATATAATGACGGAATAAATGATTATATATGTATATATGTGATATTATAAAAATTCATTAATTATTTTATCATATATACCTTCTTAATATACATTCTATGGGAATATGATAATTATTCTCACGTGTATGGAAGACTACCACCTCGCAAAGTGATGTGATTCATTCATTCTTTACATGGAATGTAAAAATTATTGGTTAAATAAAAATATTTTATATAAATGAAAAATAAATAATTATATAATGTTAATTTATTTTTTACCATTAATTTATTAAATTTATTGAGAAAATAGAATCAATGTTAATGCATATGTATATCATACCGTCTTTATCAATGGTGTGTTTAATTTTCTATCTATAAATTTTATAGATTACTCTAAATAAATATAAACTAAATATATATGATATTTTTATCATGTTCAATATTATTGGGATGATGTAACATTTATTAATATAATATTACAAAAAATAAAAAACAAAACATACGTAGGAAAAACTAGTTACTACCTAAAATGTGACATTATCCTGAAATTATTAATAAATGTTTAATAAATGGTATGAAGTAAATCATACATTGTATGATATATAAAATTTTTTCTTCAATATATTTACAATAATGTTATATTTATTATACAATAGGTTTGAACATGTATGGAAAAAGTCTATTCTTTAGGAAAGGGATTTCTTTCTCAATTTTCATTCATTGAGACATATATAATGTTATAATCCTATCAAATTTAATGAGGTGTATGTACATCCCATTTGACATGTAATATCATAAAATTATTTATTATAACGAAATTTAAAGTTTCATTTGATCCTTTCATGATGATGATGATAAAATTATATCAAAGTTTTAATGGTTTTATACTATAATCTAATCATTTATCACTATAGTTTATGTTTTTACTTATAGTGATATAATATTATGATCCATGTTTCATTCCTATCATAATTCAAGGAAAAATAAAATATATTTTCCCAACAATTTATAGAGGCTTACCAAGGTCATCTCACTTGAGGAGCTTTCTCAATTGTTCTCATACTTATTCTATCACACATAAACTAATTATTTCATCTTTATTATAATACTAAAATAAAATATAAAAGAAAAATAAATGTTAAAACATGTACATACATGAAATGAAAGAAAAATATTATTAAATATTGAACATGGCCTTTGTGGTTTGGTTCATGGGTTCCATCATTCTTTTTTTTGTTTATATTAAAATTGATAATTCATTTTTGAGGTATAATTCATGAATTATAATAATTCTATTTAGTGTTTTAATATCGTTAATTTATTTAATAATCTCAATTACACCTCCTCATATAATCATGGTTTATGGAACTCCTCAATCGAGAGTGTGACATCTTTCAATACCTAGGTCCCTCGTATGCCATTTCATCCACTAAATGGATAAACTCCATCGTATGAAGATCTTATATATAATATAAGGAAAGTAAAATATTTAATAAAATAGTAGAAATTATTTTAAGACTAGTGTCATGGTGGATGATCAATACACCCATGCATATCACTATTTATTAACCCAAACAAAATAAAAACTAACAATTCAATCCCAAAATAAGTGAAAAAACAATTGATCTCCCCTGAGAAAATCCCCGGGTTAACCCCTCATTGTTTATGGTAAGTTGACACTATGGAAATATTGAATAAGGGAAGACAATAAATTATATAAAAATAATGAGGATGGAATAGGATAATTACAAAAAAATACACATTAAATCATAAAAAATTAGAATAAGAAAAAGAGGAATTGAAGAAAATAAGGAGAATAAGATGTTTGTGTGGAATAAGACACATAAATAAAAACAATTGATGAAAAATATTATATTTAAATGAAACTAGATTAAAATTAAATATTAAATAACACTAAAGTAAAAAAGAATAAATATAAAAATAAAACAAGAAAAAAATTAGATCAATATCTTTTCCTCAAGAATAAGTCCTTTAGAATTTTTATCTCCAATTATACCCAACATATGGTCGAATATCTTCAAGGGTTATTCTTATAAGATTCTACAAATTAATTTTTTTATCATCCCTAGAAATATAAAAGTATTTGGATAAATATTAAAGAATTTATAACATAACAAATTAGTAAAAAAAAATATTTCCAAGGATTCACAAAATCTTCTTCCACTTGGAAGTGTGCGGTAGCCACATTAATAAAGGAATATCACCATGATATTTAGTGGCCAAATTCACCCTCGTGTTATGTCTAAATTATAATTGAAATTAGAATAATTTAAGGTGTGTATCAATATATATTCATCAATTAATGAGGTGGTGTACATTTTATCATCTATAGTGATTTTTTAAATTGATTTATTTTTTATGGACTTTGGATGTTTGAATTGGATTTAGATCCATAATAAAAAGTTTAATCACATAAATAAATAAATCCTAAAAAAATTCATTCTACTTCGATCAATATTTTAAAAGTTATTCTCTAAATTCCAAAGTGATAAAAATATTCTAAAATTCTATAATTTAGAATTTTTTTTTATTTTAGCCTAAAACACACCAAAAATCAATAAATGATGAAAATGAACTCAAATTGTTAAATATGAAGTGATTAAGTCATTTAAGTACATATGAAAAATTATGGAAATATTATCTATATAAATTATCCCACACTTAAACCATGCTTATCCTCAAGCATGAAATATTGAAACGAAATTTAGAGGGTGCCATTGTTAACAATATTAAAATTCCAAATCCGTAAAATAAAAAAATCAATGGAAAATAAAAATTTCAAACATATTCAATATATATAAATTTAATTTATAATTTATCAAAGTAACAATATGTTCTATAATTTTAATTTTACCATTTGAAAAATGATATAAACCATCCTTTCATTCATTTATGTTCCACAATTCATTATTACTAAACATTCTAAATCATGGTCTACCTAACATTTAAATATTTTGAATCATCAATAATGATAAAATTCACGTATATTTATGCTCATATAACGATAGAATTCTTATTTTCTATAATATTGTAAAGGATTTATTTCCCCACTTTGTAAATATAAAAAGGCACATTAAATCATAAGAGTTTTTATTAAAGGTTCAAATGAATCTGAGGCTTATGTTTGGTAGGATTTTATTTTTAAAAATATTAATTCTCAAGGGGGAGTATTAGCTATTAAACCATAAATCGTGGAATAAAAAGTGAAATCTTAAGGAATCCCCCCTTCAAATTGCAACAACTCCCAATTTCCCAAAACACAATGTAAAGGTTATGATAAAATGAATCAATATGAATGTTCCGTGCACCCTCTTGAATTATTTCCTACTTTTATACTCTTTTTTTTATTTTTATAAATTTATACTTAGAATAAACCTCACATCCACCACCCAAACACATATGGTAAAAATGGTGGGTATTTTAATGGTGTTTTTTGTTTTCCCAAATCAAAACCCATTTTTTCTTTTTTTTTTGGTTATTTTTATCATTTTTATATTTTTAAGAGGTGAAAAACAATAAAGACTATAATAACTATAATAAATTCTGAATCCCCATATATATCACCCCCAAACTTCTTCCTTAAAATGTATATCATCCATTAAATCCTAACTCTATTCACCCCAACAATTCAATATAAAAATATCAAGGAAATACATAAGACGAGGGTATGAATGGATAAAAAATGGATTGAAACATGGATCATTCCCGACATAGCCATTCATGGTTTATAAATTTTAAATAAGTAATAATGTAAAAGATAATTTAAATGATAAGTGATTTTCAATAAATAATTCAATAAAAATAAACATATTGTTGTTTAGTCATATCTTTGACATGTTCTAATAAAAGTTCTTAAAGGCTGAATGTCCTAAGATCACTCACGAAATATGTTCAAGAATAAAAATTAAGTACATGATATAGAAATACTCTTTGTAATATAAATATGATCTTGCAAAATAACTCAATACATTAATAATAATAATAAATCAATTCAAATGAATTTATGAAATTAAATGCATTAAAAATGATTGAAACATTTAATTTATATGAGTCAATTAATTTCCTCAAATAATTAGTACCCTTGTTAATATCCATGATTTACATTAATCATTTAATTAAATATTTGAATAATTCATTATCATTATCTTTGAAATATAAAATTTGGAATCACTATATTCTAAATAAACTAATGTATTGTAGATAAGTTATGTAAATCATAGATTTATGTATAGGATTTAATTTTTCGAGTTTAAATATCATAATAGGCTGATTGAAAAAATATTGGAAGTTTGAAAGATAAAAATAAATGTAAACTCGCTTTCTCATTATTATTATTCCTCTTTGATTCACTCTTTTGTGGGATTAATTGTTCAATCATAAAGCTATAAAATGGTATTAATCATTTAAGCACAAGGATCATGTCAATAAATCTCAAAATAATAGGAGTGAGTGGGTTGCATGCTGAAATAATCGTAAAAATTAAATTGAAATATAAATTACTTGAAATAAAATAAATGTATATGTTTTGGTATGATCCCACAAATGGGACATGAATTTTTACTACCTCCAGATACTCGTACTGGATGTTATCTATAATCTGATCAGGGGTTGATCTTCTTAGACTTGGACCACAACATATAGATTTTACTAGCTATGGTTCTTTATTACTGGTGTAGAAAGATACCTGAATAAAGTATACATGAACCATCCTCTTCACAATTAACTATATCTTGCATAGAGTGGGTAGATTAAATTATGGATTATCCTCTTCATTGGTTCTTACTTTTCGAAACTCCTCTTATTCTTCTTGTGGTGGATCAACATGGGATGCATGAATTGAATGATCAAAGTGAAAGTATATACGTATTTGTACAAGAATATAATTTAAATTTGAATAATCAAATATATTATCTCTTTCATAATGATCAGTCTCTATTGTAACTTCCTCAAGCTTAGATATTTTGATTTCTTCATGGACTTCCTCAAATGAATGTTTATCAAAATTAGGGAGTTCCTTTTATTCCACAATAGGTGCATGTTATTTTTATTATTCTTCCTCTAATGAATAAAAAATATTAAAAAATATTATAATAGAACGAAATAGGAGTTAATACTGAATTAAAATTCAATAAAATCAAATAAAATAGAGTTTGAAATAAGATAAACAACATAAATTGGATCATCTTTAATCTCTTATTTAGTGGTAAGTAAATTTTAGAGTTCTATGGTGGAAAATAGAGGTAGGTAATCAGTCTATTAAATATTTTACTAAAATTATAGTACTTGGGGGTGTCTTCCCTATCCATTGATATAGTGACATAAAATGGTACTATATTTTCTAATTTTTAAGGACTTAGGAGACGAGGTTGTACCACATTATCATTCCAAAATTCATCTAGATCTTGTTGATATCCCATACACATCTAAGTGGGAAAGTATTATTCCTCATGAATCCAATGTATCCTATCAGGGTCTTCTTGGATATGATTCTTAAAATGGTTGGGATGTTGATTTAGGTATATGGTGGTAATAACATGAGATAAATTTTAATGGACATATTATGTAGGGTAAGCTATTCCACCAATTTCATTTCTTATTTAATTTTAATTATATTTTTTACCCTTGTTTTATTTTAAATGTAGTTTTAATTTTGTTTATATTAATTAAAATATAATTCATGTATGGTTTTTATTTTTATGAATTATTCCACACTTCTATATTATTGCCCTTCTTTTCTTTTTTCTACTTATTTTTTCTAATATTTTTATTTTTCAATTTAATGTGTGTGTTTTTATTCTTCATCTTTTCTCAAGTAATTATTTTTATTTTTTCTTAACTTCTATTCTAATTTCCTTCCATAATGACCTTTTATAGTAAAAAATGAAAGGAAACCACAAGGCTTGTCCTGGGGGAGTTAATTGGTATTTTCATTCACTATGTGCTTAAATTATTATGTTTTTATGTTTTTGGTGATAAATAGTGACGTGCACTGGTGTGGTGATTATCTATGATGACACTGATCTAAAAATAAATCATTTTATTTTATTAAATATTTTACCTCCCTTCCACTAGATATAATATTTTCATATGATAGAGTAGACCCAATTATAAGATGAAATGTCATATGATGATGCTAGGTATTAGAAGATGTCTCACTCTTGATTGAGTTATTACATCAACATTGATTACAAGAGGAGGTGGAATTGAGATTGTGAAAGTCATTAGAGATTTTACACCACTAAATAAGATAATTGTAATTCATGAATTTGATATCAGAATAGAATTATCCAAATTAAATCTAAACACTAATACGAAGAATTATTGAACCTATTAACTGAATGAAAAATTTCAAGTTCTTTATTCCATAATCACATTATTTTATTGCATATTTTTTTGTTTTTCATTTAGTTTTTGTTCCAAATTTCATTTCATTCATCAAATAAATAAAATCAATAAAAAGAATTAGTTTAGGTGAGAAATAATAATTAGGTGAACTGTTGAGAAATATCATCAAGTGATAAAACCCTGTGCAAACTCTATGCAACATTAGGAAAATGTATTTTTTTCCTTGACCTATGAGTGGTGTGCATAAAAGCTTTTGTGGTTTCTAGGGAGCTAATCAATTTTTTTACTTTCTTTTTATATTTTCACAAATTAGGTATATTTCTTTGTTTTTTATATAAAAAATCCAAAAAAATATATTTCGATGATATTTATGAAATAATATTATTCTTTAGGGTAATATCATTCATTAGTGAAATATAAAGAACAAGAATTTGATTATAGTGATCTAAATGATTGGATGCATAGAAAAATAATGAAACAGGATAACTTTGGTAGAAAAATGGAATGAGAATTTGAATATGTTCATTAATTGATAGAGTAACCAGATCCTAAGACACATGCGGTAGATAAAAAATATTTTAATGACTTCCAAAATGATTATGAGGAACAAATTAATCTCCCCAGGATGAGGCACCCCCAGATCTTCCCAATTTTAATGAGGAAATCAAATAGGTTACAGAAACACATAAAGAACCTAAACATACAAATAAATTATCAATCAAATAAAATATGATTATGAAGATCATGATATTAAAGATGAAGAATCACACGATGATAATAATATGGGAAAATATTCAAACCAATTTTGGAATAACTGAGCATAAGATACAATGTAACGATATCTTCCTATCAAAAACATTAATGAATCATCTCCTGACTATCTATTTCTAGAAATGGATGAAGAAGAAATGATTGAAGTGATCAAATTTGAATAAATTATGATGGATACTGACAACGAACATCCATCCACTAAGACTCACATTCAAGAGGAAATTATCAAAGAATAAGTGAGTAAACCAAAACCAACTCAAGGAGATGAACCTTTCTTGAAATCTATCTATTCTGATTTCATTTAGTATAATTTGAGTATAACTCATTCTAGTTTTGAAATTTCATATTTTTTCAATCCTTTCATTTCTCTATTGGAAGATGATGAAATAAAACATGATCTTATTTAGGGACACATGAGGCTCTATAAATTTATTGGAAATGAATTTTGATGAATCCTATGTGGAATTAAAAGTATCCGAGCATAAGGAAATAATGATAAATGTTTCTCACATTAAAAGGAATAATTATCATTTAAATTATACATATTTAAATTTTGTTTGATTTAAATTACATTATAACCACACTTTTGAAATTTAAATTCATTCCAGCCATATTGATCCAACACTAGATACAGAAAAGAATATTTCACTTGTGGAAACCAAGGAAGAGGATGACCCATAATTTGTGATGACCCAGACTCTCTTGGTCCTTCCCTTTTCCAAAATCTAGGTTCTAAAGGAGTGTCGTCTCGGTGAGACCGGTCGGTGAGACCGATCGGTGAGACCGGTAGGTGAGACCGATCGGCGAGACCGATCGGCGAGACCGATCGGCGAGACCGATCGGCGAGACCGATCGGTGAGACCGATCCGCGTGACCGATCGGTGAGACCGATCGGCGTCACCCGGCCTTGTCAAGTTGTTTCCAGTAGCGCTCCTTTGCGTAAATTGGGTTTTAAGCCGTATTCTGACTCGTTTAACCGTGTTTTTAAGACCCGTAACGCCCATAAGAGTTTTAATTAAATGCCTCATCAGTTCCTGAGTCAGCTTAAACCACCCGACCCCTTTTGTGACGAGTGGAGCCGTGTGATCAACCCACGACCCCCGTGCCTTAAGCGGTTTCGTGTTTTCACCTCAACCGTCCCCAGCTCTTATAAACTAAGGGTTAGCCGTGGTTTCTCGTTTCCTCGATCGTGACTTTTCACAAACAGCTTCTGGTGCATCGGGCAAGTCGCATCGTTATCCGTAATGTTCCGCGCCCCCGGCCTAAACGTTGATCATCTATCAACAGGTAGGGAATTTCTCCTTCATCTGTCTCTTTTGTGTATCATGCGTGGTGTGCCTTGGTCCTGTAGAATTGGGTGAACCAGACCTAATTAAAGATAAAGAACAAATTCTATAAAGAAAGAATAGGGGGGCCGTGATCGTCGATGGTGTTTTATATTTTGATGATATTTCTTCTATGACCATCTTGTTGAGTTTTGCTGGCTTATACCTCCTGAAAATCGAGGTCGTTGGTGGTCGTTGCTTGTGCACTAATAAACCCTGATGATGTTTTGAATGGCTTGTTTATGGTTGTAAACTCCTGCTGTGAAGAGTGAATCAGTTAATCACATATATCAGTCTGAATAATTGAAATCACCAGGATCAACCCTTCTGTGAAAACTCCCAGTTAGAACACACGGGATTTGAAACCAAGGAGTGTGTTAAGTTATTTAAATCTGAAAATCCTTGACTTGTGTTGGTGGTAGTAGTTGGTTGTTTTCCTTTCGGGATGATTGCTGGAAATGTGGGAGGGGATGGGATCCCCTTTTCATTTATACTCTCGGTGGTTGTGTGAATTTGGGGATGCGATATCCTATTGATTTGGATCCGGTTGGTTACTTGTTTATATCACAAATTGCGGTGGAATCCTCTCTTGTTGAGAACCAGGTGTGGACGTTTTGGTTGTTGTTTGACTGTTTAGTTTTCTGAACTTATGCCTATGCCTACTAGTTTCCCAGTAGTGCTTAAACATAGACATTGTTACTGAATGTGAAATAAGAAAGGGGACACATGGGTTGTTGGCGTGAGTCGTGACTTGTACTTGAGTGTTGTTGTGATCTGTAGGCTGTCTGATGAAAATAAACCTAGATTTGGGTGATTTATTGTTATATATATATATATATATATATATATCTGTAACTTTGTGTTTTTTATTCGCGCCCCACCCAAGTTGATCATTTAGTTCCCAACACCCCCATTTCATGGGGGAGGGTGTTTTTTCCAACACTTTTCTTAGTGGATGGTTATTAGCTCCATTTCTGCTCCCTTTCCCGGAGATCCCAAGTATCTTCGGGCAGCCTGTGATAGCCTGAAGTCCATTATTAGCCCATGAACATTCGGGTGGGGCGGTGTGGTGGTTGGCCAGGTGGGTGCGGCAGGTGGTTTCCTAAGTGTCTTCGGGATGAGGACCAGGTGTCTTCGGGCGTGGCAGTGGATCCTTTACCCAGGTGTCTTCGGGTGTGGTGGTTGTTGTTCTGGCCTAGGTGTTTGAAGGCATGGTTACATGTGACAGTTGTGGCCCAGGTGTGTGCGGGCGGGATTCAGCAGTGGGACTGCGTACGGTTGAGGCCCAGGTGTGTGCGGGCGGGATCTCGGCAATGGGACTGCGTGTGGTTGTAGCCCAGGTGTGTGCGGGCGGGTGTGGTAGTGGGACTGCGGTGAGAATGGCGGGATTGGTCCGATGTGTAGGATGTCTCAATAACCAGTGGTAAAGTGGCGCGGGGTACCCAAACATCGATGTGCTCTTATTATATATATTACTTGACTTTCGTTATTTGGGGAGTGATCCTTGGTGAGGCCTGGGATGGATAGTTTGCCATGTTAGGTGTTTGGTTTACTCTTTTCTCACGGGACTTTAGTATGTTCCCCCACTTGTGCACGAGAGTCTTGGTTTTCCCTACTGAGTGTAATTGTATGCTCACCCTATATATATAAAACTGCTTTCAGGTTTCCAGGAGAACTTCGGGGATCACGCAGGACCTTACTAGCTCGGACTTTTGGAGCAGTTTCAGTCATTGTTTTTCTTTTTGGTACTTACCTTGTAGTCACCTTTTTCACTTTGTGGCTTTTACTTTTGAAACATGCATGTGGGAATCGTTTACTTTTGGCTTTACTTTTCCTTCTACCTTAGTGTTGTTGGGTTTTCTTCTCCTTATCTCTCGATCCTATAAAATAAAAAAGGGTAATGCCTTCCATTTGCGAGAATTTTCTATACCCTTGGTGCTATTCGCCACTCTGGGACCTATTGAAGGCGGGTTTCGTGGGTCATTATATCTCCTTCAACTTAAAGAAGGAAGGGCCTTGAAATCTGCTAACCCTTCCCTCCTTGTGGTGAAGGCGGGTCGTGACAGAATGGTATCATAGGTGATGGTTGAGAGATTGGATGGAGTCTGGAGTTAGGAACAGTGAGGATTGCATGGGATGGTAAGGAAACGGTGTTGGGTGACCTTGGAGCATGAATTAGGCCAGGGAAGACTGGCTAGGACACGGGATTTTAGGGCCCCCCGGGATCCGATGCAAGGACTCTGGACCTACCGAACGACCAAGTGAGGCCGCACTGATTGCAGGGTAGAGACCCTAGGAAAGGTACATGAATCATAATGACATGTTTTCTTGTGTTTCTGGGATGTCTTGGTAATTAACAATAAATTAAATCTTATGAAGTTTTAAGAACAATGTTCTGCACTACTTCGGCTTAGGAATTCCTTGTTTACCTTGCAGCTATGGCACCTGGAAGACGACCACGTGTGGTACAGGGGATCGAGGCCCCCGAGACTACTTTGGCCAATCGGCAGAGAGCTGATTGAGAGGAAGAGGATGACCAGTGGCATAAGACTCTCCGAGGCTCCCAGCGAAAGTCCCTCGAGAAGTATGAGGGAAGCACCTCCGATATGAAGATGGAAGGCTGGCTAGAGGAGCTAGTTATAGCCTTCGGCCTGATTCGGGACCCGACCGAGTACTGGGTTCCCTTGGTCGTTAGCCAGATGCGGGGAGCGGAACGTCAGTGGTGGATGCTTTACCTGGGGGAGAGGAGAGAGTCTGAGGTGCCTTGGGTGGATTTCGAGAAGGAGTTTCGGGCGGATTTCCTCTCCTCGACGATGAAGGATGAAAAGAGGTAGGAACTACTCTCCCTCCAGCAGGGGAGTATGTCAGTGAGGGAGCTAGGGATCAAGTTCAAGGACCTCTTGCATTTTTCTCCGGACCTCTTTACCGACGAGGAGTCTCAGGAAAGACATTTGGAGGAGGCAGTCCGACCCTCCCTCCAGTATGTTGTTACCCCCTTTACCTTGCCGACATACTTTGAGGTCCAGAAGAAGGCTGAAGTGGTGGGGCGGATGCATGCTCTAGGGGGAGTGTCGCGAGAGGGGATCCAGCTGGGACCATCAAAGGGGAAAGCCGTCAGCAGTAGGCCTCCAGCGTCAGGACCCTCTAGGTTCCGACCCGCAGGGAGCAGGCCGCAACAGTTTCAGTTTCGGTCCCCCAGTCCTCACCCTTTTCCTACGGGCCCGGGACCACGGTGCTTCATCTGTGGGAGCCCTATGCATCTCCGGAGTCAGTTCCCAGACTGGGTGCAGTACAACAGTGGCAGTCAGCCCCAGCACCCGCCCCAACAGCAGCTTCCAGCCAGACCTTTCCAGCAGCAGCAGCTTGCATCCAGACCTTGGAGGATATGCTGCGAGCATGTGTTCTGGACATAGGAAGGTCATGGGTGCAATACTTGCCTCTGGTAGAGTTTTCCTAAAATAATAGCTACCACTCTACCATTGGCATGGCCCAGTTTGAGGCCTTGTATGGGAGGCCATGTCGTTCGCCTGTGTGTTGGACCGAAGTAGGAGAGGCATACATCCTTGGTTCGGAGGTGGTGCAGAACACGACAGAGACGTTTCAGCTCATACGGGAAAGGATGAAGGGAGCCCAGGACCAACAGAAATCGTATGCTGATACCAGGAGGAGGCCCATGGAGTTTGAGGTTGGGGACCACGTGTTCTTGAAGGTCTCCCCTCGGCATGGGCAGCGGAGGTTCGGTAAGGGGAGTAAGCTTTCCCCTAGGTTCATCAGGCCCTTCCAAGTGTTTCGGTGGTTCGGCGAAGTGGCTTACCAGCTAGAATTTCCATCGCTGCTACTAAGGATACATGATGTCTTTCATGTGTCCCAGCTCCGTCGGTATCTTCACGACGATTCGCACGTCCTTGATTGGGGTGAGCTGGACATCGAGGATGACGTGACCTTTGTAGAGAGACCAGTGATGATCGAGGATCACAAGGAGAAGGTGCTTCGTGGGCGAACCATTCCCTTGGTTCGCGTGTTGTGGATACATGGTGGGATTGAGGTGAGTACGTGGGAGAGGGAAGCACAGATGCATACCCAGTACCCAGAGTTGTTTTGAGTTTTTTTCCTTTTTGTACCTGTTATGATAGAATGTTTTGTCTTTTGGCTGTGAAATGTACTAGTTTCTTTCCTCTGCTTGTGTGTGAAAACCCCCAGCTATAGGGAAGGAGAGAACCCGACCCCTAATCAAGACGCATTAAGGTGGATGCGATTAAAACTGTGTGGGCGAGTTAGTGCCACCCAAAGAGGATAATATCTCGACATGGGGGAGAGACTCCCCAACCCATGTGCCCGAGCAGTTTGGCATGGTATGTTGCTTGGTTCGTGATAGGAAGATGTTCTTAGTTAGCGATGAGGTTCACTCTTGAGAGGTATCTTTTGGGGTGGTTGTTCGGACCCACCCTTTCCTTCTGGGTTGTCTAAATTCTTGGGGACGAGAATAGTTTGAGAGGTATCTGATGTGATGACCTAGACTCTCTTGGTCCTTCCCTTTTCCAAAATCCGGGTTGTAAAGGAGTGGCGTCTCAGTGAGACAGAACGGTGAGACCGGTCGGTGAGACCGATCAGCGAGACCGATCGGTGAGACCGATCAGTGAGACCGACCGGTGAGTCCGATCAGCGAGACCGATCGATGAGACCGATCGACGTCACCTGACCTTGTCAAGTTGTTTCCAGTAGCGCTCCTTTTCCTAAATAGGGTTTTAATCCCTATTCTGACTCGTTTAACCATGTTTCGAAGACCCGTAATGCCCATAAGAGTTTTAATTAAATGCTTCATCAGTTCATGAGTCATCTTAAACCACCCGACCCCCTTTTGTGACGAGTGGAGCCGAGTGATCAACCCACGACCCCCGCACCTTACGCGGTTTCGCATTTTCACCTCAACCGTCCCCGGCCCTTATAAACTAAGGGTTATCCGTGGTTTCTCCTTTCATCGATCGTGACTTTTCACAAACAGCTTCTGGTGAATCGGGACGACCGCATCGTTATCTGTAAAGTTCCGCACCCTCGGCCTAAACGTCGATCATCTATCAACAAGTAGGGAATTTATCCTTCGTCTCTCTCTTTTGTGTATCATGCAGGGTGGTCCTTGGTCCTGTAGAATTGGGTGAACCAGACCTAATTAAAGATAAAGAACGAATTCTATAAAGAAACAAGAGAGGGGGGGGCTATGATCGTCGATGGTGTTTTATATTTTGATGTTGTTTCTTCTATGACCATCTTGTTGTGTTGCACTGGCTTATACCTCCTGAAAATCGTGGCCGTTGGTGGTCGTTTCATGTGCACTAACAAATCCTGCTGATGTTTTAAATGGCTTGTTTGTGGTTGTAATCACCTGCTGTAAAGAGTGAATCGGTTAATCATGTATATCCGGCTGAATAATTGAAAGCACTAGGATCAACCCTTCTGTGATAACTCCCGATTAGAACACACGGGATTTGAAACCAAGGAGTGTGTTAAGTCGTTGAAATCTGAAAATCCCTGACCTGTGTTGGTGGTGGTAGTTGGTTGTTTTCCTTTCGGGCCGATTGCTGGAAATGTGGGAGGGGATGAGATCCCCTATTCTTTTATACTCTTGGTTGTTGTGTGAATTTGGGGAAGGGATCTCCTGTTGATTTGGATCCGGGTGGTTACTTGTTTATATCACAAACTGGGGTGGAATCCTCTGTTGTTGAGAACCAGGTGTGGACGTTTTGGTTGTTGTTTGACTGTTTACTTTTCTGGAGATATGCCTATGCCTACTAGTTGCCCAGTAGTGCTTAAACATAGACATTGTTACTGAATGTGAAATAAGAAAGGGGACACATGGGTTGTTGGCGTGAGTCGTGACTCGGACTTGAGTGTTGTTGTGATCTGTAGGCTGTCTGAAGAAAAGAAACCTAGCTTTGGGTGAGTGCATGTTATATATATATATATATATATATATATATATCTGTAGCTTTGTGTTTCTTATTCGCGCCCCAACCAAGTTGTGAATTTAGTGCTGAACACCCCCATTTCATGGGGGAGGGTGTTTTTTCCAACACTATTCTTAGTGGCTGGTTATTAGCACCTTTTCTGCTCCATTTCCCGGATAGCCCAAGTATCTTCGGGCAGGAAGTGATGGCCTGATGTCCATTATTAGCCCAAGAACCTTCGGGCGGGGTGGTGTGATGGTTGGCCAGGTGGGTGCGGCAGGGGGTTTCCTAAGTGTCTTCAGGATGAGGCCCAGGTGTCTTCGGGCGTGGCAGTGGATCCTTTAGCCCAGGTGTCTTTGGGCGTGGTGGTGGTTGTTCTGGCCTAGGTGTTTGTAGGCATGGTTACATGTGACAGTTGCGGCCCAGGTGTGTGCGGGAGGGATTCAGCAGTTGGACTGCGTACGGTTGAGGCCCAGGTGTGTGCGGGCGGGATTTCGGCAGTGTGACTGTGTGTGGTTGTGGCCCAGGTGTGTGTGGGCGGGTGTGGCAGTGGGACTGCGGTGAGAATGGCGGGATTGGTCCGATGCGTAAGATGTCTCAATAACCAGTGGGAAAGTGTCTCGGGGTACACAAACATCGATGTGCTCTTATTATATTTATTACTTGACTTGCGTTATTTGGAGAGTGAGCCTTGGTGAGGCCTGGGATGGATAGTTTGCCTTGTTAGGTGTTTGGTTTACTCTTTTCTCACGGGACTTTAGTACATTCCCCCACTTGTGCACGAGAGTCTTGGTTTTCCCTACTGAGTGTACTTGTATGCTCACCCTATGTATATAAAACTGCTTTCAGGTTTCCAGGAGGACTTCGGGGATCATGCAGGACATTACTAGCTCAAACTTTTGGAGCAGTTGCAGTCGTTGTTTTTCTTTTTGGTACTTACCTTGTAGTCACATTTTGCACTTTGTGGCTTTTACTTTTGAAACATGCATGTGGGAATGGTTTACTTTTGGCTTTACTTTTCCTTCTACCTTGGTGTTGTTGGGTTTTCTTCTCCTTATCTCTTGATCCTATAAAATTAAAAAAGGGTAATGCCTTCCATTTTCGAGAATTTTCTATACCCTTGGTGCTAGTCGCCACTCCGGGACCTATTGAAGGTGGGTTTTGGGGGTCATTATCTCTCCTTCAACTTAAATAAGGAAGGTCCTGGTAATCTGCTGACCCTTCCCTCCTTTCGGTGAAGGTGGGTCGTGACATACTACATACTAATTTCACCGTGTATGATGTACCTGATTGTGAAGGGGGTGGATTTTGTATACTCTATCCATGGATCATTACACACCACAAATATTGAACCATAAGATGAGAATATCAATATGTGGCGGTTCAAATCCAAAACGATCTCCCCACCATCAGGCTATGTATAAAAAATTGTACTACCATCTATATGAATTAAACATTCATATCCCACATGGGTGATTATACCAAGACATAGCCCCCTATTTCATTTCATGGAATCTAGATTTCAATATCAGTATTAGGAATGATTTCTTCTTATAGAACACTCCACATTAACTTTTTATGCTTAAATTACAGGTTCCTTAACCTTAATTGGATATTTCTTTTTCTAGATTAATTATGAAAAAAGACACCCCCGAATAGTGGAGGTAAATGGAATAAGCTTCATAGGAAATGGAGTTAAGATTTAGTGGTATCTTTAAAACACTCTATATTTTTATCCAGAAACTATTTTGATATTTTTAATAGAAATTGTATTCCCAATCTCGAAATTATGATTTACATGAATAAACATGGATACAATTTTTGTAGAAATATCGTCATGCCATGTTTTAGATTTCAATGTCAATGAAATTAAATGAGTAAAATAGAGAATTTGATGATTAAAGTGAAACATGAATGTTAAACTTACGAATCATGATTTAAAAGAGTTAATTAATTATTATAAATTAAATTTTCCAATCATGTTTCATGATTTGATTTTTTGGAATTCATTAGTATTTATTTCTTATTATTATTCATTCCTTGAGTGATTTCCCAAAATCATATATTTTATTCCCGAGAGGATTTCTCAACAAAGTAATTTTTATTTATTCTGAACTATATTTCATGAGTTATCCTGGAAAATGTCACTAACCAAAATATTCATTTGAACTTGTAAAAGTTATAAATGCATAAAACCACATTTGAAATGATCATGGAAAATTTTGAAAAATCACATAGACTTCAAATACCACCATTATGTCAAACCTTGTTTAACCCATCAAAACCATAAATGGAAATGTTAGTAATGAACCATGATTTATGAAATTTTTTATCTATTCATACACTCCACTTATTGAGGATAAGAGGTTAATATAGAAATAAATAACAAGATAAAAAGATACCATAATTTAAAATAATTAGGATATTAGAATAATTATAATAGAAACACACACCAATATTAAATAAATAAAAATAGAAAAAAAGAAGAAAAGAATAAAAATATGGGTGTGTGTAACAAGACAAAAAATAATAAACATTTATGAATAAGGTAGTATTTAAAAGAAACAATATTAAAAATAAATTTAAAATAATACTAAAGAAAAAAAATAAAAATAAAAATAAAAGAAGAAAAGAAATGGTTGTAACAGCTTCTCTTCCAGAATATGTCCTCCAGAGTTGTCCCATGCTCTAATAACCATATGTATAAATATCCTTAAGGAGACTTCTTATAAGATGATAAAAATGAATTTCATATTATCCCTAAAAAATATAATGATATTTGTAAATATATAAAACAAGTTATGATACAATTAATGATTCACATTTTTTCTGTCTGAGGATTCCCTAAATCTTCCTCTACCTTGGAGCATCCAATTCCTCATTAAAGATGGAATGTCTCAATTATCTTAAAAAAATTCAAATTTGAGTATTGTTTAAAATAAACCTAGAACCACCTATATTTAAGGTGTTTAGCCCTAGTTATTCCTCATTTACTAAGGTGGGGTACATTCTATCATCCAGAATTATTTTTTAAATTTATTTATTTTCTATATCCTTTGGATGTTCAAATCGAATCTCCGTATAAACGAAGAAGTTGAATCCCATAAATAAATTAATCCTATAGAAATAATCATTAAAATTGGATCTATATCATATATTTTATTATTGAATTAATAAAATGATAAAAATCTGTTAAAATTCCATAATTAAAATTTTTAATTTTATAGCCCCAAAGAACCAAAAATCCAAAGAATGTTGAAAATAACATCAATTTAATAAATTTTAAGGGTTTAAATAATTGAAATACATATGAAAAATAAATAAAATATTATATATATCAATCCACCTCATGCGAAACTCATGATAATTCTTATCCTCTAGCTCTATCATGATAATTAAGTTTTCCCTTTATTTATATCTCTTATGTACTGATGATTTTAAATGAATTTATTAAATAGAAAAACAATTTATTTCTAATTTGGTTAACAACCCATTATCTTCAAAACCATGTTTTTTGAAAACATTTTCAAAAATCATTATAAAATTTTCCTTATTTTTTATTAATGATATTTTTCCCATTATTGTTTTTTTGCATAAAAGGAATATTCATGTCATTTTTTAGACAATCCCCATTTTGATTTCAATGAAAATGTGAAAGGAATGTTTATTTTAATGTGTATGGTATGGAAACAAATTCTCGATGTCATAACCATTATTTTTATTGAAGATTTATTTATATTTTTTCAAGGGTATTTTCAAATGGAGGGATCTATAAAAAAGTTTATGATACTAAAATTTTATAAAGGTGATTTTCATAACAAGGATATTTTCTGTTCGAAGTGAATTTTCTTTCAAAATAATTATCCTTATAAATTGAAATATTTTTATGTTAATTAATATTTACTTGTTATATGATAAAATAATACCAATTTTATTCTTTCTCTAGGAAGCTTATGTTTATGATGAATATATTTTAATGAAACCCATTTCACTTCCACAGGTTATACGATGATAAAATTATTACGAAACCTTCTTTTTGTTCCATGATTTATTCTTTGATGAAATGGTGAAATGATTATGAAACCATCTTCTTTTCAATAGGTTATGTCACGATTAAATATTTATGAAACACATTTATTTTAATGGTTTTTAATAAGATTAATTTTTTATGATTTTTTTGAATATATTTGTATGGTTTTCATTATTCCATGGGTGGGACCAATATCTTACCCTAATTCATTGGGATTGATATCTTATGAGATAAATAAGACTAGAATGGGGAGTGAACCTTGTGTAATAAAGGACCCCTTCCACTGTGATAATCTTGGGAGTGAACATTGAATACTACATTGGTTTTGGGAGTGAACTCCTCCTATTATGATAGTATGATCAATGAGACATTAACTACTAAATAAATTATTTTATATGATTATGTGTATAGAAAAAATCTATATCTTATGAAAATTTTATACTCCTATATATAATTTTATTTTATTTCCATATGATTAAGGTCTTATGATGTGATAATATTTATTCCATGACTCAAGATTATGAAATTTGATATACAATTATCATTTTTAAATGTTATGATCATGTTATCATATCCTTTTCCCAAGTTATGATTATGTATCTCCCTTGTTTATTCTTAATTGGAATCTGATATCACACTTCTTATGTTTCCTTTCCCCGTGTTATGATGAAAGTTATTATGTATGATATTTATAATAATGGTGCTAGTTATGAATAACATATTGGAAGATGATTTAGTTCACTTTTTGACTAGTTTTTTTGTTTCCATGTTTCCAAAGGAACTATTAGTTTTTGATCCCAGGTTTTGTGATTTTCTATTGTAATGAATATTTATATAAAAATATGAAATATATTTTTATCAGATGTTTGGGACTTTAAATTTCAACGTAAATTATTTCAATAATAAATGACCATAAAACTCTTCAAAATATGAAATAATAAATTTGAAACTAAATGATTAGAATGATTTGATCAAATATTATTCAATGATAAAATTTAAAATTTATTCCCCAAAAATATAATGTATCTCATAATTTCACAAACCAAAAATGTGAATAAGATAATCATATATTATCTTAAAACAAGATAACATTTTCTCAAAATAACTCGGATTACTAAAATCAAAAAAAATCATATATGTTTCTATAATTTAATTAAATCATCATTTATAAAAGTATGTTTACCTTTATCATAAAATATTATAAAAATATGATAGTAATTTTACCCCAATGAATATTACTAACATAGTGGTCATATTATCCCTAAAATTTATCAATAAATTTCAAAATATGTCCATAAAATATAGAATTATTCTTCCTCAAATAACCCTTTCACTAAAACACAATTTAACCCACCTATTGGCATTCCCATAAATGTCTCCTAAAATATCCTTAACCATCTTAATCTCCCATCACATAAAAAATATAAAGGGGCATCTATTATTCTAATATTTTGATAAACTTTATACATATAAACCCATGAGACATTAGTTTTATCATATATCATTATGGAATATAATAGGTTTCTGTAGTTTCTATACTCACCATAATTATAATTATTTTAATAAAATTGAATCAACCCATGAATATCCCTAAGGAGTGTCTAAATATGAGTTCAGTATTAGTCCTACTCATCGTACTCCATTGAAGACCATGTTAACACCCAATACACTAAATTTATTGCTATTTACCATTATAATATCTATGCCCAAACAAATTCAACATTCAAATATCCATAAAGGGATTTATTTTTTATAACACAATATAAAACTTACCAAAGATTAGGGATATTATTTAATACATATACTTATCCCTTAGTTTTTCAAAAAATTTCATCAATCATAATCTCCAAAATCAACTATACCCCACTCTAATACTCACTAAAAAGACCTAAGCATAAAAAACTAATTATTTCAACATTTTAGATTAAAATTAAATAAATATCAAAATAATAAATTCCTTAGGACCATAAAGATTTAGTGTCTTAGGATAATAGAAAAATAATAAAATTATTTCATAAAATACCTTCTATATCTCCTAAAAAAGTTATTTTATTTTAGTTAAATTCACTGAAATTTTTTACTTAAAACCTTTATTTATATCCTAAGGAAAATAGAAACATAGTAAATGGTGACTTCAATTGATAAGTAAGGGTAAACATAGGATATATCAATCAATGATCATAAGTGAGCCAAAAAATGGTAAGAAGACATGATCATAACTTAAGAAATTAATATACAATCATTTTAATATCATTAATCATGAATTATATAATATATTTATGTCATAATAAAATAAATAACTCATAATGGTCTAGACTCCTCAAAAAGAAATCATGATCCATCATTAATTTTTTTAGCATAGGACATATGTTTTTTTGTATAAGAAAAATCATTGAAAATAATTTCATTACTCTAGGCTCACAACCGTGACTATAATAGTGGATTGTGTTCCCCCATTTTTATAAAATCTCATTAGTCATAGTTAAATATCAATATTTTAATAGAGTAAATATTCTATAATTGAACTAGGTTCATTCACCATTGCAAAACATATTATCTCATTATATATCAATATTTTCCAAATTCAATATAGGGATCTATAATTATGGGGCCACCTATTACATAATTTAAACCATATATATGGGTTCCACATGATCCTAAAAATGTTATAAATTAATCATATAATAAATAATAGAAATGAAATAATCTTTATAAACATTCTATAATTTTATCATAGAATAACCTATGGAAAATAAAGGATTTTCATATATATTTCCTCATAACATAATTAAAGTATTGTAAAGAAATTAGTTTCATAGAATAAACCTTAAATTAAAATCATCAAAAGCCATGTAGAGAAATAAAGAGGATAGAATCATAAGATCATATCCCCAGTGAAGTATTACAATATTTTAAGGAGGTTAACATAAAATAAAACACAATATAATGATCAGTTGAACCATTCTTTGGGAAAAGAAGAAAATATAATTATATTTTATAAAATTTTAAGAAAAAATAATAAAAAATTGATAAATTTATTTTATTTTAAAATAAAAATAGAAATTTATAACTCATTAGTCAAATTAAATAATGAACATGATGGTTTAAAAATATATATATACCATATTTGTTGAAATATATCATTCCTTGATCATTTACTTGTTCTAAAAAATTCCATTAAAAAGAATACTTATAAAAAATTATGGATAATTTATAATTAAATATAAAAAATCATTTTAAAACATTTCATGTTTAGGTAATATCTTCCCTAAATTTTCTAAGAACATGGACATGGAATAAAAAGTTCATCAACTGAAGATGAAATATTGTTTACTTTTCATTAAAAAAAATTTAAGTAACTTTTTAAGTACTAAGGTGAGATAAATTTAATTAATATATAAAAATAAAATTAATAACTAAAAGAGAATAAAATATAATGGGATTATAGTTTAAGATATATTTTTTATATCCATGTTAATGTACCATAGAAATCCCAAAAAGAAATGTGATTTTTATATAAACCCTTAATACATCAATGAAATTTCAATCATAATATACATGCAAGAAATAATATTAGATGAAAATATAAAAATAATTAATATAATTTTATTCATGATATATAATATTAAAGTTTATTTATATACACCACATGAAATAATCAAGTGGTTGATATGACCTATATCACACAAAAACAAAACGGAGACGATAAACCCTAACCTCAAGTATAATCTTCTTTCAGACATGTTAAAATATCTTGAACAATAAATATATATTCATTATATATAAAATTATTATAGATTAATATTCATACATAAATTAATCTCTAACAATACATTATAATTTTTAATTATAATTATTTACTATTTCCCAAATAAAATGAATATTCTGGTGAAAATTGTTCCACATTCCATGCTTGTTTGGTTCAATAGTTCTGTTACATGAAATTTTGTCAGTTTTTTATCATGTACTTAATAATAATAATAAAATAGGTATAATATTTATACATTATATAATAATATATAATGATTCATATAAATATATCATGAAAAATTAATTACATCACCTCATGTAGATGGTAGTCCATACATATGCAGAAGTAAAGTTTACAATTTTTGATTGATGGATAGAAATAAATGTAAATAATAATTCACCTTTACAGAAAAATATTAGTTAATAAATATAATAAATATTATTTTAATATATCCTTACTATAATCCATGAAATTCATAGATTAAAAAAATCACATCACATTGTGGAGGTGGTAGTCCAAACATACGCATGAGCGATGTCATCGCTTTCCCATAGATGTAAATTTAAGAAGGTGGATAAGATTTTATAATTAAAGAATATTTTTTTCATAAATATCATTTATAAAAGTTAAATACATTACAATAATAAACCATTAAATTTGGTGATGGTAAATTAATCATATTTCTACATGCAGGCGGTAGTCCACACATACACATGAGCAATATATTCATTCCACTATTTGACAACCATAATCATAATAATATGTAAATATATTGAGGATACATAATTCATTATAATGTTATTGATACAAAATATTTATTTGAAGTAGAAGATCAATTAGAATATGAATGAGTCGGGTATCTCTTATTTGATATACCTCCTTTGATTTAGACCTCAAGCATTATTATGATGCTAATTGGGTAATAAAAAAGCTCAAGAATAAAGCTAAGGAATATAATATTGTATTATGTTAGGTATCAAAAAAATATTTAAGGATATAACTTTATAAATATAGATGTAGAGGTGGTAAAATGTTTTAAGTGATGAAAGGACTCACAAGGAATTGTTTAAATAGTTTTAGAAACATTAACACCTTTATAAAGTTTACTAATTCAAAGTGGACATATATTTGAATAATGAAATATATAATTGAAATAAAATCATTTAATAATATTTATATTGGTTTTTATGTCATTTTAATCCATATAAATTAATTTATCCCATTTGTTAACTCTTTTAAATATTAAGTATGATAACACATATTTTATCCATTAAGGGTAATAATTTTAATTGTAAGGTTAAAAGTTAATAAAAATAGTACATGGAAGGTATTTTTTAACATTTAACATTACACATATAAATTTAATTATTATTATTATTTTAAATTCATTTAAAAAAATATTATTTAATGTAAAATATACTTAAAATCATTTTAGGACTATTTATTCAATTTTATATTAATGTCATCAATATAGTAATGAAACATGAAAATAAACGTATTTTCCAAACTTTATAATTTCTAATTACCTATTAAATTCTTGTATTACAATAATTAATTAAAAATATTAATATTAATATTTTTTAAAATTGTTTACCTTTATTTTTTATGCTTTTACACATAATGTATCAGCCTTGCTTATGTGATTATGGTAATTATATCATTCATAAAAATTAATATTTGATTAAAAAGATAAAAAATTGTTTATATTCTTAATAAATTGTTATATTCATTCATAACTTCTTTATTATCCATGTGAAATAATATAAGGGAAATTAGCATTATGAAATTGACATTTCTTATTTATCCGATTCTTTAAATTATATAAATGTTATAATAGAACAAAGTGGTGATAAGTTTCAATATATTCATATATATTATGGATTTGGCCAATCCCAATTCATCAAATAGGATTATTTATACTTCAAGAGATATTTACAGTCTATCTCTTATAGTTTTAACATTATTTAAACATTTGAAGGTGAAAAATATTTACCACAATTGATATTCATAATCACTAAAAATAAATGTGACCTATTTAAAAGTTTTGGTCCTCATGATTCCAAATATTGGGTTATTTTTTCCGTATTAAATTTTTATAAGTGATAGAAGTAATATTTTTTATAAATGCATAAATTATAATTTTTTTTTTGAAAAATCCATTTGAATCCCAAATATTTACTCATACAAACATATTTTATAATGATGATTACAATTTAATTAATTTGATTATTTATAACTAAATGAGACTCATGTTACTTTAATATCAATTTCCAAGCATAATGGTACTTTCATATTACATTATTTAATTAAAAAAATAATTGTTTAATAGAAATTGATATTTTCATTATTCACTTAAAATATATCTTTTCATAAATATATCGAAATATCACCCTAAGATAATATTTAAAGGATGATTTGGAAATTTTAAATAATTTTTTAAAATACCATTTCTTATAGTGGTATAAATTAATTATAATATCATCACACATAGTAATAAAAACAATTTTTGAGAAAAAATTATTCATTAAATGAATAAAATTAATTTAATATAAAATAGAACCTATTTATTATGAATTAATTAATAAAATTGAACTATGTAAAATATATGTATAGATATATAATTATGTTTGGAGTTTTATTAAAACCCATAAATTCAATAACTAAGTTATAATATATCATAGAATATTTTAAACTCGATTTTACATGCCAAGAAAGTCATTAAATATTAACTATTCATTTAAATATAAAATATAATAATTATTTTAGGGAGTAATAGTAAATTTCTATATAAATCATACCAACATAATATAAATCATGAAGGAATCATTAGAATAATTCAAAACAATTATGTGATTTTAGTTTGATATGTTAATAATTATGAAACTCACTTATATTTTCTTTCTGCAAGTTAGTAACAAAAGAGAATATAATAGGATTTTTCAAGAAAAATTTGTAATATATATTTTGAAAAATATTTAATTGCATAAATTAAAACAATAATCAATCTTAGTAACTTTTGGAATAAAAATCTACTAGTATAAATATGGAAAATATATAGACTAAATATTATTTAATATAATGATTGGATGATTCCAATACCTGATGAGAATATAAGTAGACATAGTTATATAAAATTTATAGCTATATGGTTTTTAAAAAATATGAAGGATGAAAATATCAATTTATAAGAAATCATGTGGTATGTTCTTGGAACACATAATCATTTTTTTGATATATTGTGTCGAAATAGGTTAAAGATTTGATCCTATTTACAAATAGATATTTTTTAGAGATGTTCTAGGAACAAAATATAAAATTGGAGGAACATTATTTATTATTAGTTAAATTATTATATTGATTATAAAAAATAAATAAAATTCATTTCATAGAAAAAATAAAGCATGATATATTTTTCCAAAAAATCACATATTGAATAAATCATGATTGATAAATAGTTTAAAGATCTTTGAGAAGAGGTGAAAATTAGTATGATGATATTTTGTGACTACAAAATACATTGATCATATAAATTGAAGAGTATAATATTTTTATATGATATAAAAAAAACTGGGTACAACAATATCAATGAAATAGTGGTATATAGTGTTATAATGGAACAATATATTAGAAAATTCCCATAATTGGAAGACATATTTATGAAACCCTTGTCTATAATTTGGTTTGAAACTCATTAGTTGAATCTCAATATTCAATCTCTCTGCACATATTTTGGAGGATTGGTTTATTCCTAATCACCATTTTAATATTTTGATTATCATAGATTATTATTTTTTATAAGACTCATAACCATTGAATATATTTTCAAAGTGAAATAAATTAGATTAAAGAATTAATAAATGAGTTTAGATCACAAAAATAGATAAAAGAGCATAAATATTATATCAAGTAGATTTTGTGGTAAAAAATTATAGGTTAGAAATAATACAAATTGATTAGAATTAAATAAATATTAGAAATAAGGCGAATTATTTCAATTTATTAGTTGATAGTGTTAACCATTTTAGGTAATCATATTAGTATTTCTATAAATCTTATTTTATATAATTGTAATTTTTTAAATAAACTTATATTGATAGTTTTGAATTTATATTACTATTTTTATTTTTGAAAATTTTTTATAGTGTTAATGACACATTATATTATGGATAATTAACTTCTATAATCAGATATAATTATAAAAAACATAAAGTTGAAGAATTTTTTATCCTAGATTTATCAAAAGAATAGATTTATATATTGATATTCAAAATTCATAATATTTTTTAAAATGGATCTTATTGACTCAACAATGTATATGGAGAAGTTTTGGATTTTTTATAACAATGTTTATGTATATTTTGGGATGAATTTGTGAAGGAAGAAAAATCGATTTCATAGTAAATATATTCAGATTGTAGTTTCTTATGGATGTTTTTTCCTGTGGAAATAATAAATATTTCTACATGTGTTATATATACTATTCTCTAATTTTGATTAAGTCTAAGGATTTTATGTATTATTGTGCATTAATGTGTATAATTAATTCCACAATAAGGATTCATGATGAGGATGTTTCTATAACCGATTAGTATACCAGATAAATTATCCTACAATAATGTACATTGATTTTAATATTCATAAATAATGTTTTAATAGGACCACGTGGTGAGAATGTCTTTTAGTTTTTATAAGTTTTATGAAATGATTTTTTTAATAGATTAAGATATTGATTTAAATTAAATAATATTGTTTAGATAAGTAAATTAGATTACCGTGAAATGATATACCATAAAAAAATATTTAATATATTTAAAAAAATATTCAAGATTTCAAAACCCATGAATTCAAGAGATGAAAAAGATTATTAGACCATGATTTTCTACTGGATCTTGTAATTTAATATCATTACACAATAATGGTACCCATTACAAAATAGTTTTTTAGATGAATAAAAATTCTTAAATTATAAATATCTTCAAAAGGTAGGAAGTTATTAATTCTTTATAGGACATTTAATATTGAAATTGTGGATACTTTTTTGGAAAATATTATCGAGACAAGTAGGAAAAAATAATATAGACTTTTAAAGAAGATATATAATGTTCATTTCAAAGAAAATATAGATGAATTATAGAGTTGTAATAGATAACACATAGTATAAGGATAACATTATTCATATTCAATTTTAAGAAAGGCATATTAAGATATTATAACATATATTAGATGATATATAATATATAATTATTCAAGAAGAAAATTTTGAATAGAAACAATTAATAATGTTTAGTTTATTATTCTCACATAAATCCTTCAATATAATTCCATTTTAAATAAATTCTTGATGTTTCTACATTGAAATGGATAATAGAGATTTACGAGGATTTTGTGACTCTTGAAATTATCAAGGAGTTGATCCAAAGTACCATAATACCAAAAAATGGCTGAGTGGTTTAATGTTATATGAACACATCATCAGTATATACTCATTGGTTATATCCAAAAATTTATAAAAAAGTAAAATAATTATATCTTTTTACTTTATAATTCATATTTTTATTCTCTTCTTCTTTGTTTTAGAATGATAGTTACCACTGTAAAAGTTAACTTGAGAATAAAATATAATAAAATAATATAAATAAATTCATTAAATCACACCATACTAGGGTGGTTTGTTTCTTGAAATTACAAAAAAAGTTTATAAAATTACATGAGTTATAAGTTTACTGATATTAATAATATCAATATTATTGTTTCGTAATTATTTAATTTGCGATTTCTAATATTATCTCTTTCTTATACTTATAATAATATTATTATCTTCCTTTCACATATCACCAATATGATTTCCAATCGCAAAATTAGTTTTTTATGTAGTACGATTCATAATCATTATCAAAAATTATTCAAGATCAAAAAAAGAATATTCTTATATAAATACACTTTATATTTTTTACCTATTGATCATATAATGATCCATAATTTTTTAAATCTTTTATGTTTAACAGTTTCAACATTCTTACATTATTCAAGGAAACCAGAAGAATATATTAACTCCTATAAAAATAAAAATACTCAATTGATCATGATATATAATGACAATATTCCCATTTGATTACTCAAAATTTTTTCTAATAAATATTTGTTATTTGTTTTTAATATTTCATAAAATCCTAATGGAAAATAAAATTTAGAAACACAATTTTAATTTCTATAAACATAAAAATCCTAAGTAAAATTATTATGTGATGAGTAAAGACGTAATTTTAAAAAATGAGTCAATTTTATGCCTTTAGGTTTAATATGTTAAGATGTAATTTCAATTTTATTGTATACATATTGTCATTTCTTAGAAATATTTATACAAATAATATTTATTTATTGAATTTCCACTTGAAGAAATAATTTACCCCAACATCTAACAAATAAGTATTTATTTATATGTATGATAATTTAAAGTATACTCAATATACACTCAATGATTCAACATCATACAACTTTTTTCAACCACGATTCTTCTTATTAAAAATTATTATTTTCATAATATACTAAAAAACTCATATTCCAACATGATGCAATTTAATTTATGTAGTTTGAAATCAATTAATCTAGTTAACAACTAAAATAAATTCTCTTAAATGATAATTGTAAAAAATAAACAAGTATTCCTTAAATATTTACCCCAAGATATATGTGATTGTGTAGATCTATTATGTCATGAACTAGTCATTGGTACCCCTAATCTAGCCTCCATAACTAGTATGTTGCATGGATTGAATGTAATTCATGATCCATATGGGGCGGACTATTATTAAAGCATAAAATAAACATCACATGTAAGATTTCATTTTATAAACAAGTAAACAAATAATAAATACCACTTGGATATTTGATATGAACTTCACATATTTGAAGTGGTTATACATATGAAAAAAATAGCTACAAAAAGAAATTAAATCAAAACTTAGAACAAGATATTATTTATATTATTGTGTAATAAACTAAAACCTATGAATATAACCTATGAAACAAAATATTAATAGAATATGTCTTGATAAAATATTGTACTAAGGTGGATGGCATACAACAATACCACAAGAAATAACAGGAAAAAATATCAACCATTTAACTCTTTGCATAAGAAGAACATCTAAAATTTCCACCCCATAAAACCATAACTACAAATATGGTAACAAACCACCACATCCATGTAAAACTAACTAGACATATAATATTACTTTCTTGAAAATAATTGTAATTACCTGATCATTTTGGAATACAATTCCATTTCTTTTAATGTCTTATAGATATAGAAAATACATGAACTCTTTATATTATTTATTTTTTTGGGCATAAATTGCCATTAAGTGTCATTATCATTGAAAATATAGTCATTGAACAGTGATCACACAACTGATATAAAAATAAGTCTTTAACAAATAATTTCATATTATATAAAGGAGAGGATGACCTCATCCAGTAGACTCAAGCTATTCCAATATCATTTTTTGGTGCATTGGAAGGTGGTAGAATCACTGGTCCTTACCCATGACGAAGCCCAAGTCAAGATTTAACATGTAAAAAGTGAATAGAATTTTCTATAGGAGAAGTTCAAGTTAATATAGATTACCACACATGCGCTGTTATCCGATCTTCCCCAAGAGTCTATCACCATTGCACACCATACCCTTAGGTCTTATGCGGGGGTTATAAGGGGTTATGTAAAAAGGTAATAGGTAATTATTTTGTAATCCATTTTTATAAATAAAAGTCTTATTCCATCAACTCCTTTATGATAATAGTCATTCTAATAAATGTTAAATTTTATAAATTGAGTTTTCGGGTAAAAATGGTAATTTTTTAAAATATATACACTAGTATTTTAATATATGTATTTTATTAATAATATTCAAAAACAATTCTTATAGATGTTGATTATATTAATTCTTTATCTATAAATGGCAAGGTAAATAGTTTGATAAGAGTTATATTTTTATACGATAAAATTGAAAGTGTATTTCTAAAAAAATTATTTTAAGGAATTAATTAATTTTTGAAATAATTAATATTTTAAGAAAATATTATTTTCAAATTTCTTTTCATAATAATCAATTATTATAAAATTTTTATGATGTAGAATGTAATTTTTATTAAGCCATGAAATCAATTTTTGTCAAAACCTATGAATTTTCTATAAATGTCAGTTTTCTTTTTAAATGTGAAAATTAAAATATTTAAAAAATTATTTAGATAAAATTAATATTATTTCTGGAATCAAGATATCAAATTTATCCAACAGTAAATATTTTATAATTTTTTGAGACAGTCAAATTTTTGGGTAAAAATTAAATATCGTATAAATAAAATATGTGGTTTATGACATCATTATGACCCCAAAGTGGTTTAATAAATACTATAATGGGTATTATAAAACCAATATATGGTTTTCCATTAAAATAATAATATTTTATATTTTTATACTTATTTTATAAAACCATAGTTAATCTTCCCAAATGTATAATATATTTAATAATTTTAAATTCATTTCTTTAATAATGTGACTCACCTCCACATAATCAAGGCTAATATTTTAATATTTTCGGCCATTGGACTTATAAAATAATGGTTTCCAATCCTCCTTCTAAAAAAACATGGGCACAAATCATGTGAAGGTTTGTGGTTTTGAATATATAATTATATAGGTTCCAAAACCAAAGCTTGTGAAATATTAAAGAATTTCCATCTCATTTCCTATATAAACCCACCCAATCTCCCATTTCTATTCACTCAAAATCCTTGTATCTCATCACTACTCTTCACTTAACTCTCTATAATCCCTCAAAGGTTCCCCAATCTCTCAATAAGCCTCTATAAATCCTCTCCAAATCCTTTGGGATCACACATTCAATTAAGGGATTTATTCCTTTGTCATTTTTGTCCAAATTTTACCATATTGATTTACCCATTTATTTTCAATTATGATCATTTGGGTATGATTTAAAAAATAACCTATAATTCCCTCTTTATGTTTTACTGATGATAGATCCATTTCCCCTCATTAATGACTTCTACGTACACCAGTTACCATGCCAAAATTTCAGAAGTGATTTCTCTCCTCTTATTTCGATTCAAGATTTTATTCAATATTATGCCACTAAATTCCATTTAATAATTTTGTATACTATGTTCCATGATAAAATTAATATGAAAATCATTTATAAATTATTAGAGACCCATTTCTCTCTCATCAAACCAATTTATGAATCTTCATATAACACAGTTATGATACCAAAATTGCACCGCGATTTTCCAAGCCAAAATCATCTTGTAGTTAATACCATACCTATTTTTATGTCAAGTGTATTCACATTTATTCCCATATGTTTATTGATTATAGACATTTATATATTTATTCCACATTATTTTATTTTGTAATAAATGATTATATTGAATGAATCCATGTTATATGATCTATATGGCACACTTAAGCATGAGATTTAAATGATTATAAAGGGTGTACCCTGATTGAGCATCAATTAAAAGGGTAATGTTTATTATCAAGATACATCATTTTGGGAAAGGGTTTTACTTGATTCTTTTTAGAAAAATTTCCCAACATGTTCGGACATGGGTTTAGCTGATTCTTTTATGTTAATGATGCATTGTTTTATGTTATTGCCACATTTACATGTTATGATAATCATGGTATATCATGACTTTATGTTCCTATTTCACTTTTTCTCCATTTATATTCCCATTACCTAACATGTATTGTATTATTCATTTAATTCATTTTTTACTGCCTTACTGGGCTTTATAGATCTCTATTTTCTTATCTATATCCTAAATTATCCCATCAAATGTAAGGTATGATGGAATTTTGTGGTCATGTAAAAGAAATTTTCAATAATGTTGTAGTATTTTATGTCTTAAGTTGTCATGTAATGTTCATAATACCCAATGAAATTATACCTATAGATCTTATGGGTCATATTAATTTAATGATCATGTAATAAATCATGTTTAAATGTGCAATAAGGTGTTGAGTTGTTATAGTTGGTATCAATGTATTAGTTTAGTTATTTTTGGGAATAGGGTTATAAAAATCTATTGAAAGCCTTAGGGATAATATTAAGTATAATAAAGAAATTACTAAATTTTGGTGAGTATAGATTATGTATTTTATCAAAAAAAAATCTCTCTCTAGGTATAAACAAGTAGAGGTGGCTCTGGTAGAAATGTATATAGGGGTAAAACCAAAAAACATTGATTTAAGCTAGACTCAAATTAGAACTGGTTCATGAAAATAGGCCTTGCTGCACTCTTGATTCGATACTCTCGAGGGATATGATTTAGTAAATTCATAATCTTAGTATGAACCATTATTAAGGGAAAAAATCCCATAAGAATATATCTCAGGAAATATATCATGGATAACTTATATTGAAGATTAGAAATTAATAAGTTAAGAAGATAAATGTAATATATAAGTTATCCATTTTTCTCATTGGATTCCACCTTATGTATTTAATAGTTTAAAATACTTACCCCTAATATTTTACATTTATTCTATCCAATGGCCGGTAATAAAAGGACTCAGGCTAAAAAATTATGTGAAGATCCAAGTGATGAATATTCTAGTGAGATGCCCAAACTGATTAGAACAGGAATCACAATCCTTGTCACGATACTTTCTCAATTAACTCAAGTTTGTAATAAAACCACAGGTCAAGAGGAATTTCCAACACCCCTAATAAAGAACAATTTGCAATCGAGAGTTTCATGAGATGAAGTCGTCCTACTTTTAATGGATCATCTGATACCTCAATTTCCAAAAAATTTATCAACTCCACAGAGAAGATTTTTTCTCTATCCTTCAATGTTCTTAAAAAGGGATGGTTCTTCAAGATGCTTATCATATGAAGGGTGAATCTGAATAATGGTGGGAATTGATAAAAAAGATGAACCCTGAGGAAGAGATTGAGCCGATGGAATGAAAGAATTTCTCGAAAATGTTTTTAAATAAATATTTTCCCCATACAATCTGTCTTATAATGGAAATTGATTTCCTTTAACTAAAGAAAATGATGAAAATTATATTGAGGCGTATATAGAAAACATCACCAAAATTGTGTGTTATGCCTCTGGTTTTTTCGTTACCCCTGAATGCAAGGCTGACTGCTTCTTTTTTGGACTAAAACCTTGACTAAGGAAAGCCCTAGCGATCTGTGGCATTGAAAACTATGAAGAGATTTTCCAATGTTCCCTCAATGTCCAGATTGAGATCATATAATCTCAGTGGAATCATGTGTATAAGATGAAAAAAGTAGACTTTAATTATAGTCGTATGATGTAAAAAACAAACGGTGCTAAAAAATTCCCGCATCCCACTTTTCAAAGGTACGGAAAGAAGCACGCTGGAAATTTCATGAATTGGACAAGGAAATGCTTTAAGTGCAGAGGAGAAGGGCACCTTGCTAACCATTTCTAATTGGAGAAACCCACTAATGTGGCATAGGAAATCATTTCTATTGTCGACATTTAATGCATTGTTCATTGCTACAACTACAAGTAACTAGGGAACATTGTGAACAAGTTCCATAAGTCAAGAGTAATTGGAGGAAACCAACAACCTCCAAGGAGAAAGGGTGATATTTTTCCATCACTATCGCCAAAAAAATCCAAAAAATGAAGTGTTGGTAGGCACACTAGTAATTCATTAAAGAATAGTGAAACTACCTTTTGATTTTGGTTCTTTTAATTCTTTTATATCCCAAAGTTTTAGTAGAACAATTCAAACACCACCGCAAATCATGAAAGTAGAGATGTTGTTGAGAACTAAAAATGGGTCAATTATCACATCCCATGAATATAAATCACCCTGCATCAATATTTGTGGAGTTAAATTCATGTATAACCTCATCATACTCCCTCTGGTGAAATTTGTTGAAATTATTAGCATGGATTGGATTTCCCTATATATAGCCAATATAAACTGTTGCGATAGGGAAATCAATCTCCATATGATGAATCGTCTCCCAATTCTATACAAGTTCAAGGAGGAAGATGAATATACATTAGAACCATAATCTATGTCATGTATTCTAATCCCCAATGAGAATATGTATCTTTATCAAATAATTGAGTCTAATTAAGGAACTATCCATGAAGGCATGCCTATTGTAGGGGAATTCATTGATGTATTTCTTGAGGAATTTACTCGTCTTCCACTTAGAAGAGATGTTGAATTCTCAATTGATCATATACCTATGGAATTTTAAATATCCAAGACTTCACATAGAATGGTTTTTGTGGATCTTGAGGAGATAAAGAAGCACCTACAAGAGAATTTGGATAAAGGGTTTATATGCCCAAGTGATTCACTATGGGGTCCACCAGTCCTCTTTTTCAAGTAGAATGATGGGTCAATGTGACTTTGAATTGATTATCGTGAGATTAAAAATAACACGATAAAGAACATGTATCCTTTATCACAAATTGATTACTTGTTCGATCAACTACCTGGAGCCCAATAATTTTCTAAGGTGGATCTATAGATGAGATATTACCAAGTTAGGGTAAAGAAAGAGGATATCCCCATGTATAATTTTTGTACAAGGTATGGGCACTATGAATTAATAATAATTCCTTTATAACTTATTAATTATATAGAAATATCCATGGACCTAATGAATAGAGTTTTTATATATTAGCTTAAAAAAATTGTGGTAGTATGTATTGACGATATTCTAATATACTCCAAAACCAAGGAGGAGTTTGGGGAGAATCTAAGAAATATACAAGAGACCCTGTGAAAGCAGAATCTTTAGGGAAACTACACCAAGTGTGAGTTATGGTTAAATTAAGTATTATTCTTTGGCCATATCAACACAAAAAAATGGGATATCTATGGATCCTTCAAAAAAATCATTTTAGGGATAAATGATTCCAAATTCTGTGATGTATATCCATAGATTCCGGGGGTTAACTGGATATTATCACTGATTTCTGAGAAAATTTCAAGATTTTCAAAACCTTTTACAAAGCTAAATTAGATGGGAGTCATGTTTTCTTGGAATTATTAATGAAAATAAATATTCATGGAGTTTAAGAAGAGGATTATTACTACCCATGAGCTCAAAAAACCCACAAGTGGGGAGCTTTTCGTAATCTTTAGTGATGCTTCAAAGAAGGGAATGGGTAGTGTGTTGATATAGAATGAAAAATACATCTCCTATTATTTGAGGAAGTTTAAATTTTATGACAAAAACTATCCCACTCATGATATGGATTTAGAAGTTGTGCTCCTTGTGTTAAAATTTTTGAGGCATTATCTCTTTGGTTAAAGGTGTGAAATATATACGGATCACAAAAGACTAAAATATATATTCAAAGAGAAATATTTGACCATATACCAATGAACATGGTTAGATATCATCAAGGATTATGACTGCACAATCCATTACCACCCTGGGAAAGTGCACAAGGTGGAGGATTCTATAAGTAGAAAGGTCCCATCAATTCTATCATTGTTAAGAATAAAAAAGGATCAAATCATATTATATTTAATGAAGATAGGCATGTGAATCATAATGAAGGGAACACCATAAATACTTTTACAAAGTATTTATCAAGCATAAGTTTTGGAAAGGTTAAAGGATGCTAAAAAAGATGAAGTGGTAATTCATAAGAAATTGGAAACTATTAGAAAATTGAAGTCCCCTGAGTTCAATTTTAATGAAGAAAAAATTGTGAGATTTAGGTCATGACTATGTGTTCTATCAAATCCAGAGTTAAATATAGAACTTTTGGATGATTCACATAGTTCGAATTTATCCATCCACCCCGGAAACACAAACATATATCAGGATATCTGGGAGAATTATTGGTGGGATAACATGAAGAATGAGATATCCAAATATACATCAAAGTTCCTGGTATGTCAGAAAGTGAAGTCTAAGAGGTAGAAGTGTAAAGGGATGATAAAAACATTACACATACCAACATGGAAATGGGAGAACATAACTGTGGACTTTTTCTCTAGACTATCGAAGACATCCAAAGGAAATAATGCTATCTAGGTTGTTGTGGATATTCATACAAAGAGTACACAATTCGTTGTAATTGGAGATGATTTCTCAATGGAGCAAATAGCAAAAATATACATCAGAGAAGTGGTAAGCCTACATGGTTTACAACTATTGAATGTATCTGATTACAATCCAAGATTCACCTCTATGTTCTGGAAGAGTCTCCAACATTCTCTGAATACTGATATGAACATTAGTATGGCTCATCATCCTCAAATTTTTATCCATTATGAGGGGACTATCCAAACACTTGAGGACATGTTTAGTTTTTGGGTAATAATGGTACTTTTGATAAATATATACATTATTATATTAAACTACGGTTTTTATTAATAATATTATAAAAACAATTCTTATAAATGAGGATTATATGAGTTCTTTATCTATAAATGATTAGGTATTCAGTTTCATAAGAGTTATATTTTTATATGATAAAACTAAAAGTGTATTTTTAAAGAATTTATTTTAAGTAATTAATAATTTTTAAAAACAATTAATATTTTTACAAAATATTATAATCAAATTAATTTTAGGAATAATAATTTATTATAAATTTTTTTTGAAGTCGAATGTAATTTTTATTAAGGTTTGAAAACTATATTTTTTAAAACCCGTGAATTTTAAATAAATATCGATTTTCATTTTAAAAGTGAAAATTCACATATTAGGAAAATTATTTCGATAAAATGAATATTTTTTTTTGGAATCAGGATGTCAAAATAATCAAATGGTGAATTTTTCATAATTTTCTGAGACAGTAAAATTTTTAGGTAAAAATAAATTCCCGTATAAATAATAAATATTTTTTATGAAATCATAATGACCCAAAAATGATGTAATAAATAATATAATTGGTATTATCGGCCCAATATATGTTTTGAAATTAAAATAAATTATTTAATATTTTTTTACTTATTTTATAAAACCTTAATGAATCCTCCCAAATGTATAATATATTTTATGATTTTAAATTCATTTCGTTAATAATGTGACTCACCTCCATATAAGAAAGACTAATATATTAATATGGCTAGACATTGGACTTATAAAATAATATTTTACACTCCTATTTTGTAAAAACCACGGTATAAAACCATGTTATGGTTTTTAGTTTTGAGTATTTAATTATATATGTTCCAAAACCTATGTTTGGGAAATATTAAATAATTTCTATCTCATTTCCTATATAAACCCACCCAATATCCCAATAATATTCACTGAAAACACTTTGATAACGTCCATCATACATCTTAACATTTATAGAATCCCTCCAAGGAACCTTAAGCTCCCATGAAGCCTCTCTCAAGCCTCTCCCAAGCCTTTGAGATCACACATCCAAGTAATGAATTCATTCCTTTCCCATTTTGTCCATGTTTTTCTATGTTGTTTTACCATTTTATTATTAATTACAAACTTTGTGGTATGATTTCACAAATCACCATACTTAACTCCTTATTTTTTAATTATTATATACCTATTTCAATATAATTAATTACTTTCATGTATTCACATTACCATGCCGAAATTCCGCAAGGGATTTCTCTCTTCTTATTTCCATTCAATTATTAATTATATATTATGCATCTCCATTTCATATGTTGGTATATTATGTTCCATGATTACCATACTTTATATTTCATGTAATAATTATGATATACCCCTTTCTCTCTCATCAACCCAATTGATGAATCTTTATATAATGTCATTATGCTGCCGAAATTGCACTATGATTTCCAAGAAAAAAGTATCATGTAGGGAATACCATACCCATTTCTCTATCTAGGGTATTCAACTTTATGCACATATATTTATTGATTATAGAAATTAATTTATATATTATATATTCTTTTATCATGTAATAAATGATTATGTTTAATGAATACATGTTATATGATATATGTAGCACATTTAAGCATTATATTGAAATGATTATGAAGGGTGCACCCTGATAACGCTCCAATGCATTGGGTAATGCTTAGTATCAGGATACGTCATTTTGGGACATGGTTTTACTTGATTCCTTTTATTAAAATTTTTCACCATGTTGGGATAGGTGTTTAACTAATTCCTTTATGTTAATGATGTTGTGCTTTATATTGTTTCAACATCTCCATGTCATGATAATCATGTTATATCAGGCCATTATGTTCATGTTTCTCTTTTGCTCTGTTGATATTCCTATTTCCTAAAATGTATTTTATTCGTCATTTTATGGAATATTTACTCCCTTATTAGGTTTTATATCTCACCATTTTCTTATGTATGTCATCAGGTTATTTAATGCAATTTTAAGTATGAAGGAATGTTGTAGATATGTAAAATAAATTTTCAATAAAGATGTTGTATTTTATGTCTTAAGTTGTTATGTAATTTTCCAAAACACCAAAGAAACTAGACCATTGAATCTTATGGGTTTATTAAGTTCAATTTTATGTAATAAATCATGTTTAAACGTGTAATAAAGACCTGGGGTGTTATACAACATACCCAGTAGAATTCCTACCCACACCCCATGAACTATATTTATAAATAAAACCATTTCATGATATTTTTAAAAAAAAAATTAATTATAGACTATATATTAATTTTTATAATAATTACCTAACAACTTTTAATTACAAACCACTTAACTCATATAAATTTTGTAACTATTTTCAAAATTATAAAAACTATTTAAAACCTCTTCAAATAATATCATACATTTAAATTGAATATAAAAGGATTTTATAAAATTACATAAAAGATGAACAACTGAGTATGAGTGGTTGAACACATTATCCTCATATTCCTGTAATGATGAAATATATAACTCTAGAATAAAATAACTATTTCTGACACTTTCTCCGGGGCGCGCGCATATCCGTCCATGGAGGACGTGCAGCTGTGGCCCCGCATTCCCGCTTTCCAAAGGCGGGCGGCATTCGATCCTTATTCAGGGACGTCTGCTCCTTGATCGAAACGGGATGATGGGATGTCGGTTCTTCGTTCTGCGGATTCCTCCTCAGAACTCGTCGCCTAGTCCGGGTCTCCCTCATAGATTTAATACGTTGTTCGTGAATCTCATTCCCGGTGCCATATCGTCATGGACGCCGGTTAATTACACTACTTCCGTCAACACATTCCATGGGGTCTTGACATGGTAGCGGCCTTCGGTCAGAGTAGATGACAACATCAGGCATGTCAGGGCATCTCTAGGTGCATAGACATTGGAGAACCTGTATTCTTCCTTATGAGAGGGCATCTCAAGGGAGCATAACCCGAGGCATCCCGCGTCGAGTGCGGGGAATCATATGCCATAGGCATGTGCTTGAGGTTTTCCTCAGCTTCCCATGTTTAACACGGGGTATGCAGCATGTTTAACGCCTTGCGAAGACGGTTACGCCAAAGGCGTGTCATCCAAGGTTTTCCTTAGGCATATCATGTTTAGCATGAGGTAGGCCGAGAGTTTAACGTCTTGCGGAGACGGAATGAGGCTGATCAGGACGTCCCATAGAGACGGATCAGATTGGTACATCCCTAGGAGGGAACACCTGGATGTTTTACCAAGGGTATGGATCAGAACACCCAATGAGGATGGATCTGAGGTGGTGCGCCCCAAGGAGGGGAGATGTCACACCGTAATGGTTGATCTGAACACCACTAAGGGAGGATCAGGGGAAGTGCACCCCCGGATGGGGTACATTACCATTGGTTGGGATTGAACCTCTTGGAGGTTTCCTACATACCCTGTGTAGAGGACAGGGATCAAAACCCATGTAGTTCGAAGGGGTGATGAATCGGGGTGTACACAGAGGACAACAACCCAGAGATATGATGGGGCTTACACGTGGAAAGCGGCCCATGCACTGCAAGGAGCAGTAAGGAGGTGGGTGGCATGATCCCACCGAGATGTGGCGGCCCGGGTGAGAATCAGGATGGTTGATGAATGGATGAATGAAGTGGAGGGGGAGTGAAATGGGACCATCGCAGGGGCGACGGTGAAGTTGGGCTTGAGCCTTGAAGAGGCTTCCTATGTATCCTCGTGGCAGGGAATCAAAGTCTGTGTAGTTCGCGATGGTGCCGGAAAACTGACGTGAAGGTGGAACTTGGCCCGATTAATGTCGTCAGCGAACCAACGTGAGGGTGGACCTTGGTCCTATGGGCATCGTCAGCGTACCGACGTGATGGTGGACCTTGGTCCGATGAGAGATGGGCTTGAACCTCGGGGAGGCTTCCTACGTACCATGCCTTGACATGGATCAAAGACTTCGTATTTCAAAGGGTTTCATCGGTGAATCGATGTGAATGTAGACCCATGGGTCCACTAGTGGTGGGCTTGAACCTTGGGATGGTTTCCTACGTACCATGCCTTGACATGGATCAAAGTCCTCGTAGTTCAAAGGATTGATGGAATACAGTTTAACGTCATGAGGGACGATAGCGAACCCTGACGTGAATAAACGAAGGGCATTGGGTGTCGGTGAACCAACGTAAATGAGGGACCTCGGTCCAATGGGAGATGGGCTTGAACCTCTGGGAGGCTTCCTACGTACCATGCCTTGACACGGATCAAAGTCCTCGTAGTTCGGATTGGGGAATACAGTTTAACGTCATGTGGGACAGGGGTGAACCGACGTGAATGAGGTCGGAACGACCGGATGGTGGGTTTGAACCTCGTAGAGGCTTCCTACGTACCATGCCTTGACATGGATCAAAGACCTTGTAGTTCGTGTTAGTCACAACGGCTTGCCGTCAGACTGTAATTGCATTTTAACGTCGTGCTTGACGTAGATAGAACACGACGTGAATTGGATGATGGGTGGGCTTGAACCTCGTGGAGGCTTCCTACGTACCATGCCTTGACATGGATCAAAGACCTCATATTTAATATGGGGCTTTGTCGGTGGACCGACGTGAAAGTGGACCTTGGTCCAATGAGTGGTGGGCTTGAACCTCTGGAAGGCTTCCTACGTACCACGCATTGACATGGATCAAAGACCTCATAGTTCAGGTGGGTGTGTAGTTTAACGTCATGCAGGACGGGGGTGAAACTCGACGTGAATGAACGACCAAGAAATGTGGCTTGAACCTCATGGAGGCTTCCTACGTACCATGCCTTGACATGGATCAAAGTCCTCGTAGTTCAAATGGGTTGAGTCGGAACGACTTTCCATTTGACCGGAATGCAGTTTAACGTCTTGATGGACGGGGATGGGACCCGACATGAATATATGACGGGTGGGCTTGAACCTCGTGGTGGCTTCCTACGTACCATGCCTTGACATGGATCAAAGTCCTCGTAGTTCGCTGTGGGATGGGGGTCAGGGTCGGTGCTCACACTAAGCTCACGTGAGTCATGCTCAGTGTGAGAAACAAGAGGTTGCAAGGACCTGACGATCACGTCGTGAAGGATGTGTCCGTGAGAAGCGAAGAGGGGCTTACGCGTTAGGCGGCCCATGGTGCTGGGACTTACTCCAGGATGGAGGCCCAGAGAAAAGAATGATGATGACTTTGGTCTTGAGCCTTGAAGAGGCTTCCTACGTACCATTCCTTAACATGGATCAAAGACCAGATAGTTCTTCTGATGACGGCTTACCGCCAATTGGGGGTTTCAACGGCTTACCGCTAGATTGGGTAACAATGGCTTACCACTGGATAAGGATGTGAACGGCTTACCGTTAAATGGGTTCGCAACGGCTTACCGCTGGATTGGGTCACAACGGCTTACCGCTGCATAGGGTTGTGAACGGCTTACCATTAAATGGGTTCACAACGGTTTACCGCTGGATTGGGTCACAACGGCTTACCGCTGGATAAGGATGTGAAAGGATTACTGCTGCAAAGGGATATCAATGTCTTACCGATGATTGGGATCACAACAGTGGATGGGGATTATGCGAGGAAGTTGCCCAGGTGCTGCTAAGGAGCGACAATGGTGAATGGGGCTTACGCTAGGAAGCTACCCGGGTGCCACTAAGGAGCGGAAATAGTGAATGGGGCTTACGCTAGGAAGCTGCCCGGGTGCCACTAATGAGCGGAAATGGTGAATGGGGCTTACGCTAGGAAGCTGCCCAGGTGCCACTAAGGAGTGGCACTGGTGAATGGGACTTACTCTAGGAAGCTGCCTGGGTGATGCTAATGAGCGGAAATGGTGAATGGGGCTTACGCTAGGAAGCTGCCCGGGTGCCACTAAGGAGTGGCACTGGTGAATGGGGTTTACGCTAGGAAGCTGCCCGGGTGCCGCTAATGAGCAGAAATGGTGAATGGGGCTTACGCTAGGAAGCTTCCCGGGTGCCACTAAGGAGTGGCACTGGTGAATGGGGCTTACGCTAGGAAGCTTCCCGGGTGCCGCTATGGAGCGGCACTGGTGAATGGGTCTTATGCAAGGAGCTGCCCAGATGTCTTCCTCATGTCTGGCCATGAGGGCATCCCAACTCACTGGTGGGTTGAGGCATTTACCTATGCACTGGTGCATAAGAGGGATAATTCCAAGGGGCGTTAGAATCATGCCACTGTAGTCATGGCATAGAGCATCTTACGCTTGGATCATAAGGCATCTCCTGTTTGGAACAAGAGGCATCCTATGTTTGGGAAATAGGGATTACTACAGTTTCGAGTCATGTAGGAAGGACTATTGGCATCTCATGCTAGGAACATAAGGCATCTCTCGTCTAGGGCAAGAGGCATCCTATCATTTGTTAGATAGAGAGTTCTACAGTTTATAGTCTTGTAGATAGGACTATTGGAATCTCAGGCTTGGAGCATGAGGCATCTCTCGTATAGGGCGAGAGGCATCCTATCGTTTGTTAGATAGGGAGTACTACAGTTTATAGTCTTGTAGATAGGACTATTAGGCAGAAGGTGCCAAGAAATGGTTGGTGTTGGGACTTACGCAAGGGGCATCCCTTTCTGGTTCAACCTGGCATAGGAGCCAAGTGATTGGGTTTGGAGGAGTTGCCTGAGGAATGGTTCGACTCAAGGCACTCGGGGAATTGATGATGATAACCTCAACTCACGACATTGGAAACAAACCAAGAGGAATACATCAACCTAAGGTGTTTCATGGTGTGTGGAGGAGTGTATCAAATCATGGTATTCCATAGGTGGAAGGTGGGAGCGCATAAGGATGCAATGGAAAATCCCGGCATCCCAGCCTGAAAAGTTCGCGGTGCGACTCTCCATTTTTCATGGGGGTCTGTGACCGTAGGGAAGGGACCAGCCAGGAGGGTTGGGACAGTAGACTGATAGTGACCCCGAGCGGGGGTGCGGGGGCTCAGCCCCCCGCGGTATGGACCGGTGGGCGCGAAGGTAGGATCCTCGCGAAGGATAGGTCTTCGCGAAGTAGCTTCGTGGAGCATGGCCTCGCGGAGCAATGGTCTCTCGCGAAGCTAAGGGGTCTCGCAGAGCTTGGTCTCGCGGAGCAGCATCGTGGAGCAGCATCACGGAGCATGGGCTCGCGGAGCATGGGATCGCGGAGCAAAGGGCTCTCGCGAAGCTTGGTCTCGCGGAGCAGCTTCACGGAGCATGGGCTCGCGGTGCAAAGGGCTCTCGCGGAGCTTGGTCTCGCGGAGCATCATCGCAAAGCATGGTCTCGGGGAGCATAGGCTCGCGGATCTTCCGCTCGCGGAGCAGCAACGCAAAGGAAGCTGCTCGCGGAGCATGGATTTGCGGAGCCACAATGCGGAGCACTGCTCGGCCGCCCAAGGGGCGAAATGGCCGTAGCCATCCTTTTTTGATAAGGGGGGTGAGCTGGTATTTATAGGTAGGGGGTGCTGCGAAGCCAAACTCCCGCGCCACCTCAGGAGCTTTGTGGCGCGCTCGCGAACGTCAAATTCGTTCGCGGAGAGGCACCGCCTCCGGAGCTTCGCGGCGGGCTCGCGAACATCAAATTCATTCGCGGAGAGTTACCGCCTCCAGAGCTTCGCGGGACCACGATGCTCGGGTGCTTCACATCGGTGCTTCACATCGATTCTTCGCATCAGTGCTTCGCGAGGGTTCTTCGCGGCGCATCGCGAACGTAGAACGGGTTCGCGGAGCCTCCCGCCTCATTACTTCGCGGTAGTGCTCCACGATCACGGAGGGGGCTTCGCGAATGGGCTTCGCGAACCAGATTTCCTACCCAACATCAAATGCCCATAACTCCTGTTCCGTAGCTCTGTTCGGGCCCTGCGACCTACCAAATCGAAGCTTAAGAAAAGTTCTACAATTCTGGATCGTGTATGGAAGCATTTGGAAAATTTCAGGAATGCGTTTTACGGGGTCTACAATAACATACACTAAAAATAATATATAATAATCTCAAGCATGATGGGATCCTAGGACCTCTAGTGATAACCATGAATGAAACTAAGATAATCATAATTTATGAGTATAATTGTTAGATATAATGGACCTGTCATAACATTGGGTTTTACCTAAATTTGTGTGAATGAGGGGAAACACCCTAATTGGTGATATTGTCACATTAAGAGTTGTAGCTAGAGAAATGATCATACATTAGTGCACAAAGTGTTCCTAGGTCTTCTACCATTCTACCCATGGTTTATGATGAAAATAAAATAGTGGGAGCTGAAAAACAATCACATAAAATATAATCATGTTTATAAGAATATAAATCTCAACCTCACATCTATGTATCCCTCATAGAAGTAACGCAATTTTTCAAAAACAGAAAATGATAAAAATTTATTTCCATATAGAATTCACCACAAAAACTAATAAAACCTAACTTCTAATAAACTGTTCCTCTAAAAAAATATGCCACGTTTTAAAAGATAATATTTTAGGAAAAATCATGTTTATAATGTTCTAATCAGGCCATATAACATTTTTATATAAACTAGTTTTTTCAAAACTACTTGAAAACAAAACAAAATAATTATTTTAAAATTCAACGAACTCCAATGTATCTCAATTCACATTAAAGAAATAAAAAAACACTTCCTCCTCATCTTAAAAATTTATTATAGTTATTCAAAAAAAATATTTCATTATAAAAATAACTATTTTAAAAGATTCAATCGCACATTTAGTCAATCTCTTGGTTTTTATACTATTTTGAAAATAAATTCATTCCTTATAAACCCATTGAAAACTATTTTGGGATTTAAAAAAATTTCATGAAATATAATTTACAATTTTTTATGAACCAAAACATATATATGATAAAATTCATAGGGTAAAATTATTTAATTTTATAAACAATAAGAAATAATGATTTTATATTTAAGGGAATATAATTAGAAAAACCATACATAAATGCACTACTTCCATTTCAATAGGTGATTATTCATCTTATTATGGTCTATGAATCCCTAAAAGTCCAATAAAGGCCCAAAATCAAGAAAAAATAATCCAATAATATAGATCTATTAGGATAATTATGTCACCATGACCTTGTTTTGGAAAGAAATACATGGAAGGAGGAAAAAATTAGTGGGAAGAATCTTAGATGAGATGGACTCAAAGAATTTTCTTTAAACCTTGAATAAATCCTGATTTCTACAAGGGAAAGAGGATAATTTTAATGGAATTGGTTCATATTCCATATTATTTTAATGTTATTATTTATAAAACAAAAGGGGTCTATCATGAGTAGAGGAGGAATTTTATTTCAAATTTTTAGTTATCTAGATAGGATGCATAGTTTTCTTGCATGGTTATTCTTAATGTGAACCAACCATGCGAGCCACAATAGAAGGCCTGCAAGATGTTTAAAACATAATGATATTTTATGATTTATATACCTTTATATAAATTTATTTTTATTGATAGATATCTTTATATTCCCCACAATGTTTTAATGAGACACAATGTACTATTAAATTATTATTACTGTTATTATCATTAAAAGTGTTTGTTATTGTGAATCCATTATATTAGAATGTATGGATATAACCAGATATATTTTGAAATTTATATGTTCAATATTTATAAAATAAATTAATTTGATATTATTTGATTAGAAATGAAAATAAAGATCTTTGGAATGTAAAAGTTATATTTTTTATGAAATCTCGTTTTAAGCATGCAATGAGTTTTTATCTAAATAAAATAAATTAATCATTATTCATGAATAATTTCATTAAAATTTGTAGGTAATATATTCAATTTAATATTTTAAATTTTATATAATTGGATTTAATATTTAGTGAAAAATATTAATTTTAGTTTCATGCTTAAAAATGCATTTTTATTAAAGTGGTTCTATTGTGTTTTGATGATTTATTTTAAAATTGGTCTCTGACTTTAATAGAAACTGAATCATGAAAAATTTAATCAATATTTGGAATAATGGTGATAAATATAATATAATAATTTAAATATAAATTTTCTTCATAATGAATAGTAAAAAATAGTAAAAATATTGTACTTTGGTTATGAATAACATTGGTTTACTATGGGGTTAAACTATGATATAATGTTAAAAAAATGTGTACACAATTTTTTTTGATGATATTATTCGTTATATTTTTCTAAATTTTATATGGAACCCATTTGGTGACACTTTCATAAGAAAGTGACATTATATTATTTAAATATTTTATGTAATTACATATGTGTCTCGCCCCTCAATATAAAATATCATCTCATATAATCTATTATTAAAAAAATAATAATACATTATAACTCAAAAAATACCACAAAAAAACTATAATATATTTCTTCCACTAATCATTGAGATCATGTTCTTACATTGAGACAAACTTATGATGGCCTAAGGTGTAAGATAAAACAAGTATGTCAAAGAAGTGGTAACCATCATAACATAATTTTTCAGAGTTTATTTGTTCTTATAATTCCTATAAATTTGATTTATCCTTCATAAAATAGTTACTACTATATCACAAAAATAATGATATGTTATTATTATTAATGGAAAATCATTTTATTCCACTTATCCATAAAATGGGAAAGGAAAGTATTGCTTATGCTTATGTGTGGACTACAAACTCAATGTAGAAATATTATTCATGTTCCACTACAATATTTAATGGTTAGATATTATGATGGATTTAATGTTTATATATATTATTTCGGAAATATTTATCATTCTATAATTATCATATCTTATCTACCTACTAAAGGGTTTTTAGAGTCTAATAACAGTTATCAGATCTTGTAGATGTGGTTTTAAAACCATGTTCACAGATCATTTTGAATGATAATATGAAAAAAAAAATAAGAATAGAGAACCAATTACAAAAACATGTTCAAATTACACCAAAGAGACAAAAATATTTCTTCACCACCTTCAAAAAAATTTAATGTGCCTGATAATGATCACAAAGTGGGAGCTAAATGAAATCCCTTATCTAGAGGTATCTAGGGGAGAATCTAAATCATATGTTGTATGGACGGGATTATTCATCCATTAGTGATGTGAACAAATATCATATGAAAATAAGGAAGAAAAAGAGATATTTGGTTTCTGGGGAGTTTCTTTCAAGACAACTTTGAAAAAGGACATCACACTTCAATCGAAGGGGAGTAGTTTATATAGTCAATAAATGATGTTTTTAAATTTTTATCTCATTTAATCATGTGTTGAAAGACATAATAAATGTATTTTATAGTTCATGAATGCATGAATTCATTGTATTCATTAACTATATTATATTATATCTTTTATGACACCTTAATAAATGATAGTGAGGTGGTATGACTAAACTGCCCAATAAATACGACAATCATCTGTAGTATCAAACGATATACCAATAATACATTGAGACCATAATTTTCATTAAAAAAACTATATATATATATATATATATTATTCCTAGATTTAGGCCATATATCCTTCAATTTCTTACTCACACTAAATCCAGAAACACTTTATTCCATTCCACATTATATTATATCATAAATAATAACTTTTATATCTATATCTAGAAATAATTTTGGATATATACCCAAATTGTTTTTGGAAAGATATCATAAACATCACCTTATATCACATTTCAGGAAATAAATTGTGAATAAACTTCCAAAACACTTTTGAATTGAATCTAAAACACTTTTTAGAGTATCTTTCTAGGTTATACTCAATCTTCATTTAGTGAATGAAACATTGTTACCCCACATGCCTTCATAAAAGTGAGAACAAGTATGAATATATAGATTATTAAATATAAGTAATGTGTGGACTCTATAAAATCATCAATTATACTCAATCAATATAGGGATCTAACATGATCTCCATCAAATAATTGAATCTCTATACTAGTTTCCTCCACCCCTATCATATAAAAATGTATATTCCAATATTTTCCCTTTTTCTAAGGTATATATTGACCATGGGACATAGAATATGTCAATACCATTTATTCGACTTATCTCTTCTAGATTCTTTTAGTGTTGACTAATCATATCAATGAATACAATAGATGTCAGTCATCACTATAGATTATCATATCACAAGTCCCTTATTTGGATAGAAACATAATAGGAAAACACTAATGCACACTCACACACTATAAAAATAATTTTATTGGATGCCATATTCTTCATATGAGAGAAAAAAAATACTTTTTTGGTTAAGATAAAATAGTTAAAATAATCATTAACATACCCAACCTCCCCCGTATTTTATAAGTCAATATAAAATCATTCATAGAAAGGGTATCAATTTATAAGGGTTTTATTTCTAGGTTTCTCACCAACATTATATGCTGGGGATGAAAATATGATTCATCCACCCCTAATATACCAAATACATCAGAATAACACTCAATGTGGTAAACATTGTAGCTCCTCCAGTGTACACAAATAATCGTATAGTTTTTTAACCACCTGAGAATATTTCGTATTTTTATACAATATTCTACTCACAATAACATTAATTTTTTCCATAAACTATAGTACTCTATAGAGAACATTGGCTTGGGATATACTAAAATTAATACATTTATAGGTAAATTATCATTATACTTCAAAAAATATATATCAATATATAATTTTTTATAACTAATATGAAATAATGATAATATGGATATTTCATTTTATAATGATATATTTCAAACCATTAATTTTTTTTTATTTAAGAAAACCAACATAAGCATTGGTTTATCATATCATATATGGTAATATATATATAATCGTTATATTTTATACACATTATGGGTTTTGTTAACACATTACACAATATATAATCCATGTCACATATCTATGTTAGTATATGATAACAAAACCCACATAATATTTCAAATAGAAACATATATAAACAAATCTAGTTTGAATAATGTTGAGTCTTAGGAATCATATTCATAAATTTTAAACTTCTTGATCATATTAAAAATTAATATCTACAAAACATCAAATGTTATGATGTCAACATATATTGTATACTTTAAAACAATTTAAAATTTAATCATCATTATCCTCTTAACTATATTTCATCACACTTTTTTCCTTGAAATAATTTAACAACCTACATTTATATTTACTATCCCTCCTGAAAGCATTTATGATAAAGTGAAAATTAATACAATAAAGTAGCTAATGGAAACTCTTAAATTTACCTTTTCTTCCATACAAGATACTCATTATGATATCAATTCTAATACAATTTTTTTTATTTTTGAATGTGATAATCCTACAAGAATTTGGGACTTTCAATTTTCATGATAAATAAATGTAACTAATTACATTTCTCTGTATTATCACATATTTTAGAAAATTATAATATTAAGTAAAAAACACTTCAATCATAGGCTTGTATAATCTATTATAAAATTTTGTTATAAACATTCTAAATGGTAATTATTGTGAAACTTTCAATTTTTAATTATAATCCTGCATCCTGGATATTTTGTTTATATTAAGTGAAATCACGTTAACATTAAATTGTTTTTATCCCTTAATTTTAAATTGTTAACATCTTTATGTTTAAAAATACTCCAAAAATATTCTTATATACTATATTATTTTCCTAATATGTTCATAAGGATCAACAGGAAAATTTTGTTTCTTAAGATAAAATATCTTTCCTTTCAGAGAAATATTAAGGAATTATATTATTTTTTTAATAACATATGTGTAATTTTATTTTTTTTATAAAATTTCTATTTGAAAAAAGGAAATTAAAATATTCCATCTGTGGGTTTAAAGAACACATTACCAATTATTTTAATGAATATTTATATAAAAACTTCATCCTTGAAAAAAAAAAATTATACATATCTTATTCTCAAATAATGTTATAGAAATTGATGAATAATAATCCCAGAATATAATATTAATCATATAATTATTATAATGACCCAAACATTTATAAATAAAATTACCCATATGTTTTAAATTAAATTTCATATTATGTACTATAGTTATCGAAAAAAAATTCACTTCATTGGTTTTATTAAATACTATCATATTTAAAAGAACCTAAAAGAATAATTTACATTGATAATATATCCATTGAACAATGATCACATGATTAGTATAAATATAGGGTTTTAACGAATCCAATTGACATAGAAAAAGGAAGCGATGGACTCAAATAGCAATATTATACCCTCTGAATCCTATTTTTTAGATTTTTTGAAAGTCATAACATCAATGTGATTTTCCCTTGAAAATTCCCAAGATGATATCCAAAAAAATAAGAATGAACAAAATTGCTTATGGGATAAGTTTATGCTCATTGACATCATGGACCAAACCATGTATGTAGAACCACCCCAGGAATGTATCACCATCCCACAACCAGACCTTATGCATTTTTATGTTTAATTGAAGTGATTTGTATCAAGGCCACATAAATATGAGTATGTACATGATTTTAAACATATTTATTTTAATTTTTTTTCTTATTGTTACTTTATAAACATATTTTATTTTTATACAACAAAACAAATATTATATTTTTAATTAATATTTAATTTAAAGGAAGATGTTTATTTGGAAGAATAAATACCTTTTTGAAATAAATATTTTTTAATTTAATATTAATATTTAATATTTTTTAAAATATAAATTATCATATAATTTTTATGAAGTCAAATATAATTTTTATAAGGGATAAAAAACTGTTATTCTAAAAAAAACCAGAATTTATAAAAAAATGTCAATATAAATTTAAAAGTGAAAATTAAATTATTTTGAAAATTATTTGGTTAAAATAAATTTAATATTTAGTATCATAATTTTGAAATTACCTAGTGGATAATTTTTCTTAATTTTATGATACAGTCTAATTTTTGGGAAGAAAATTAAATACCGTATAAATATATACTACGTAAAATAACAACATAATGACCCAAAATTGATATACTAAATACTAAAAATGATATCCAATTTCAAAAATATTTTTACCATTTATAATATTATGATTTTATATTTATTTCATTAATTTTATAAAGCCTTTATGAATCATCCAAAACCATTAATATGTTATATGGTTTTAAAGTCCTTCTTTAAGATGACGACTCACTTCCACATCAACAAGAGCATTATTTTATTAATTCCAGACCATGACATTATAAAATAATTAAAAAGACTCTGATTCTGTAGAAAAAATGGGTAAAAACTATTTTAAGGATTTTGGTTTTGGTTATTTTATTATATAAAGTCCAAAACCTATGTTTGAGAAATAATAAAGAATTACCCACTAATTTCCTATAAAAACCCACCAAAGCTCCCATTTCACTTCACTCAAAATCCTTGTATCACTTCCTTAATCTGACCTACCCCCTCTAGAACCCTTTTATGGTGCCTCGAATCTCCAAATAAACCCATCTCCGTCATTTCAAGTCACACTATCAAGGTAAACGATCTCACATACTCTTCATTATTAAAGTTTATTTATATCATCTTCCATATATTTCAAATTCTTAATGTAGGTATTGGTATTTCCATGTCCCTATTACTACCAATTTTATGTCAAAATGATGATATACCCCTTTCTATATCATTAACCCATTTTATGAATTTTTATGTGATGATGTTAGGCTGTAGAAATTATACAAAAATTTTCCATGGAAAATAATTTGTGTAGTGGATACCATAACCATTTCATATCAAGTAAATTCAACTTTATAAACTTATAATTCATTGAATTTAGACATAAATGTAAGTATTTCGGGCTCATTTTTCATGTAATAAATAATATTTTTAATTAATAAATGTTCTATGATTAGTGTGGCACACTTAATCATGAGAATGAAATGAAAGTGAGTTGTGCACCCAGAATTATATAGCCCTCTAATGCATTGGGAAATATTTAGTCTCATGAGACGTCATGTTGGGATAGCAGGTGAACCTAATTCCTTTCTGAGAATTTTTCAATCATGATGTCTTGGTAGTTGTCTTTGACCTGTATTTATGACATAGTGTTTTAATTCATTTCCACATTTCCGATGTTGGCTTTGTGCTATCATGAAATATCATGCCTCATTTTTCATGTTTACGATTCTCACTCTTTTTATGAATAATCATTATACCTATTATATAACTTGTATTATTATATTCATGTTATACCATGTTTATTCCATTGTTGGGATTTATATCTCACCCCATTCTTATGTATGTCCTCAGGTTATTTCGTACATTTTTTATAATGAATGAATCATATGATCTAGTTAAGGAATTTTTAAAAAAATATGATGGACTCCCTATTTTAAGTTGTTATATAATGTAACTAATTCCTAAATTCAATATACCTATTGATCTTTCAGGTTTTATTAAATGAAATCTTATGTAATAAATCATGTATTAATGCGAAATACAGAGTATGGTTTTTAGAGTTGGTATCAATGAAAAGTATAGTTATTTTTTGAATTATTCTTAGAAAACTATATTAAACAACTATAAGATAAGACTATGTGTAAGAGAAAAAACATAATTTTTTTTAATTATAGAATTAGTGTCTTATCAAGAAAATACATCCATATATAGATACTATTAGTGGATGTGGCTATTGAACAGATATACATAGGGGTAAAACATGAAAACACCACATTATTCTAGATTTGGTCAAGAACTTGTGCATGAAAATGGACCTTTTTGCACACCTGGTTTGACACTAACATGGGATATTATTTGGTAAATTCATAATCTCATTTAAAACCAATGTTAAGGGATATAATTAACTATAAAAATATATGTTAGAAGAATTATCATGGTTAACATAGATTGAAGCCTCTAAATATAATAGTTAAGAAAATATATGTAATTTATAATCTTCTATTTAATTTCATTGGGTTCCCTTTTATATGTTTAATATTTTAAAATATGTATCACTAATTTTACCTTTATTCAAGAAAATGAGTAGGAATTAGAGGAATCAGGTAAAAAATCAATGTGATGGGAAATGTGATGACTTCCAAAATTAGTTGCCCAACTCGATGGGAAAGAAAATCAAAAACATTATGAAAATACTCTCTTACTAACTCAGGTTTTGAATAGAAACGTAGATTAGTAGGAGTAACCAAATTCCCATTAGAAAGAACAAGATGAAATTAAGAGAATTGTGTGACAAAGGCCTCTAACCATCAATGGATCATCAGATCCCTTAATTATGGAAAAAGGTATCAAATCCATTGAGAAGATATTTTTCATAATTTAATGTTCTAAGCATGATAAGATTATACTGGATGTATATTTTATATATGGAGAAGATAATTAGTGGTGGATATTGATCAATAATAAAAATCCTAAGGAAGATATCAAATAGATAGCGTGGAAGGAATTGGAAATAGTGTTTTTGGATAAATGTTTTCCTTATACTCTCAACCATAAAATAGAAAGATATTTCCTTTCCTTCAAGAAAAAGATGAATAATCTATCGAGTCATATGCAGAAAAAATCACAAGACATTAACAGTATACCTAAAGTTTTTTTGTTAAACCCATATGAATGGTTGATTCTTCTTTGGTGGCATGAAACCTTTTATATGAAAATAACTCATGATTCAAGACTTTGACAGTTATGAGGAAATTTTCCGATGTGACCTCAAGTCAAAATGGAGATCGTAAAATCTCAATGGTATCATACGGATAAGATTCAGAAAGTATATATTAATTTTGGTGGTCTGATAGAGAATTATAATGGTGCTATAAAATTTTAGCGCCTCACTTTTCAAAGGTGTGTGAAGAAGCACCCCAAAAAAAGCCAAAGGGGGACAAGGTTATTCTTTAGGTGTGGGAAGGATGGGAACCTAGAAAGTGATTTCAAATAGGATAACCCCAGAAATGTGATGGAGTAAAGAAATTCTCTGGTAAAAGTTCATCATTTTTTTCATTTCTTCAACAACGAAGAACCAGGATTATTAAAAAAATGCATTATACTATGGTTTTGTAGAGACATCCAATAGCCTCCAAGGAAACGAGGGAGATATTTTTTATCACAACCTCTATAGTGGATCCTGACAATGAAGTGGTAAAAATTACACAAGTTAATCATTCATTAATTGTGAACATACCTTTTCACTCTAGTTATAAACATTTTTTAATATCATACATGTTTAGCAGAACTATTCAAACAACACCACAAAGTATGTGAGTAGAGTTATCAGTGAAAAAATAAAATGGGTAAAATATTTTTTCATGTGTATAAAACTCACCCCCTATCAAAATATGGGGATTGAATTTATTATGAAACCTTTCATACTCTCTTTGGAATAATTTGATGAAATTATAGGTACGAATTGTCTTTCCCTGTATAAAGACAACATAAATTACCGGAAGAAGGAAATCACTAACCATATCTCAAATCAACCCCTAATTCTATAAAATTGTAATAAAGAGGGTGATTATTATTTATCACCAATATCTCAATCATGTATATTATTTCCCTTGAGAAATCATATCTATATCAAATGATTGAATCTAAGGAAAATATCATCCTTCAAGACATACACATTGTGAGTGAATACACTGATGTGTTTCTTAAGGAAATGCACTATATTCCCCCTAACAAAAAGGTTGAATTTTTAATTGAACTTATACCTAGATCATTGACATTATATTATACTCCATATAGATTGGTTTTTGTAAAAATTAAGGATATGATGAAACAACTACAAGAGAATCATAATAAAGGGTTTATATGTTCTCCACCATGTGGTGCATCAATCCACTCTATCAAGAAGAAAGATGGTTCAATGCACATTTTCATTGATTATCCTAAGAATAATAAGATTAAAATAACGAAACAGTTTCCTCTACCACGGATTGATTACTCTTTTAATCCACTACATGAATAAAAATATTTCTCCAAGGTGGATATGTAGTTGGTATATTACCATGTTACGTGAATAAATATGATATCCCTAAGACTGATTTTCGTACAAGGTACATGCACTACGTGTTCTTGGTAATGAATTTCATACTCACTAATGCTCCCAAAATCATGATGAAATTTCACAATAGAGTCTTTAGAGATTACCTTGATAAATTTGTTGTGGTATTTATTAATGATATTCCCATATACTCTAAAATCAAGGAGAAGGAAGAGGGGTATATGATAATTATGCTAAAGACTATACGAAAGGAGAAGCTTAATTCCTAGAATATAAAATGATATTTTTGGTTTAAGGATGTTTCATTATTAGGGAATATCATATAAAGAAATATGATATCTGTAGAACCTTAAAAAATAGAAGAAATTAATGGATGGATGATGCAAACAATAGTGACAGATATCCATAATTTCGTTATATTATCAGGGAACTATCACCTATTTGTGAGAGATTTATGATGATTTTCAACCCATCTAAACATGTTACCTCAAAAGGAAGTCATGTTTCAATAGAATGAGGAATTTTAAATGAGATTCAAGGAGTTTAAAAATATGTTTATCCTTGCACCTTTACTCACACTACCCAAAAGTGGGGAACATTTCATGGTATTCATTGATTCGTTGATAATGGAATTGGGTGGTGTGTTAATTTAGAATGGAAAAGTGATAGCCTATGATCCAAGGGATTTGATTTTTTACAAACATAACTACCCAAAACATTATCTGGAGTTTGATGCAGTGATATTTTCTTTGAAAATATGGTGGAATTATTTATTTTGGGAGAAGTTTGAAATATATTCAAATAAAAAATGCTTCAAGTATATATTCACAATTAAATACATGAATATTCACCATATATTATGGTTAGATATGATGAAGGAAAAAAATGATCAATTAACTACCATCATAGGAAATAAAATAAAGTGACGTGTGATCTTGGTAGAAAGGATTTATACATTCTCTCATAGATGAGAATTGAGAGGGATCTGATCTTCTTATATTTGAAATGTATAGACATGGGAATCATAAAGGAATGAACATCATCAATCATTCCAAAAATTATTATACAACCTTCCACTATGGATAAGATAAATTATTCTCAAATAGATTATTTGGGAATCCATAAAAAGTTGAACTATAAGAAAATGGAAATCCTCAAAGTTCAATGTTAAAAAAAGGAGATGTAATATTTGTTTCATGTCCATGTAAACCATCAAATTAAAACTTAAGTAAGGATCCTTTTTACGATGAACGTAGTTCGGCATTCTCCATCCATCCATGAAGTTAAAAGATGTATCAAGATATATAAGAGAAATATTGGTGGGGAAATATGAAGATGTAGATCACAGAATATACATCAAGATGTCCTGTATCTGAGAAATTGAAGGAGTAAATGAAAAAATACAAGGTCATGAAGCAACCATTACACATACCAACATGGAAATGGTAATGCATCACCATGTACTTTTTCTATGGTCATTTAATGAAATCATGAGGAATGAATGAAATATGGTTTGTGGTGGATCGTCTAATCAATACTGATGAGTTCATTTAAATTTGATAGGAGTTATCACTTGATTAACTTGTAGGGATATAGATTAGAGAAGTGGTGATGCTACATGGGACACCACTATGAATTACATCTGATCAAGAACCAAGTTTTACCTTTATGTTCTCGATTAGTCTCCCACACACTCTAAATACTGAGTTTAAAGTTATCACTTATTATAACCGTCAAACTGATGTCTAATTTGAGAAGACTATCTAAAAACTTGTGGACATGTTGAGATAATTCTCAGTTGACTTCAAAGGAGGATAATATCAACATCTTCCACTGATTTAATTCTCATACAATAACAGTTTCCACTCTAGTATCCAAATATCCCCCTATGAAGTCTTTTATGGAAATAGGTACAGAACACCTGTATTTTGGAATAAAGTTGAGGAAAGAACTTCAAGAACATTAAATGGTTGAGGAAATGGAGGAGAATGTAAAGACCATTAAGCATCACATCAAGGCTACTAAGAGTTGTCAAATGCACTATGATAGAAATAATTTACAAGACCATGATGTTTTATGTTATAGATATGGCATTACTATACATATATATAGGGTTGAAATAAGTGATATTTTGGAAGAAGGTAAATCTTATTCTAAGATACATCAATCCCTTTGAGGTCCTTGATCACATCAGTGTAGTGTCATATAAAATAATAATTCCACCTAACCTATCTAAAGTACATGATGGATTACTTATATCCCTCTTGATGAAGTAGATACCAAACCTTTCACATGTACTAAATATATAGGTGGTACCCTTGGAGAATGATATCTCATATGAGGATTATCTAGTTAATATCTTCGATTATAGTGACAATTTTCTTCAAAATAAGAATGTAGACCTTGTCAACATGTTCTGGAGAAACCAAAATACTGAACAAGTGATGTGGGAAATAGAGGAAGTGATGAAATAGAATCAACCTCATCTATTTTAGTGTGGGAATCAAAAATTCCAAGGGTGAAATTTAGAAAATGGGGATTATTGTAAAGCCTCTTAATTTTATAAATAAAAATCACTATATATCTTAAATTATAATTTATATTTGGTATTATGGTTATAGAAAACACATGAACTAACTTGGTTTTATTATATCTCATTATATTTAAAAGACTATTAACCTTTATTACCATTGATAATATAACAATTGAACAATTATCACATGATTAATATAAATATAATGTATTAGAACTTCCAATTGACATAGAACAAGAATCTGATGGGCTCAAATAGTACGATTGTACCCTCTAAAACCCATTTATTAGAGATTCTAAGGAAGATAACATCACTAGGATTTTCCCTTGACTAATCCAAAGATGAGAGCCAACAACACAAGCATGACTAAAACCACTTACTGGAGAAGTTCAATCTCATCAAGTTCATGACCCAAACAATGTATGTAGAAACACCACATGAAAGTCTCACCATCACAAACCTTACACTTAGGGTGTTTGATATTGTTTTAATGGGATATGTTTTAGGATCCTAGAAATAAGAGTATTTAAATTATTTTCAAACAAATAATTTTTTATATTGTCTTCTTATCATTAAATTATAAATTATTTTTATTTTTAGAAAATAAAATAGAAATTGTATTTTTAATTACTTTTCAATTTCATTCAAGATTTATATTTTGATGAATTACATTATTTTATAAATTAATAATATTTTAAAAAAGTAGTATTATTATTATTTAAATATAAATTACTATATTATTTTAATCAAGTAAAATGTATTTTTTATAGGTTTTTGACAAATTTTATTATAATAAAACCCAAAACATCTCAATGAATGCCGATTTTATTTTAAAAATGAAAATTAGAATATTTAGAAAATTTTCAGTCTAAAATAAATATTATGTTTGGAATCAAAAAATTGAAATTATACAATTGTGAATTTTTTATAATTTTCTGAGACAGTAGAATTTTCGAATAAATATTAAATAATGTGTAAATTAATTTTGCGTATAATAAAATCATAATGGCTCAAAAGTGATGTTATAAATAATAAAAATGGGTATCCAAGACCAAATCTATTTTTACCTTTAAAATAATGTGAATTTATGTGTATTTTATTTATTTTATAAAGCCTTTATGAATCCTCAAAAACCATTAATATTGTATATGGTTGTAAAATCATTATTTAAGTGTATGACTCACTTCCACATCAATAAGGGGATTATGTTATTAATATATTCCCTTGGAATTATAAAATATTAAAAGTCAATCTCCTTTTGTAGAAACCATGGGAAAAAACCTTGGTAATTATTTGTGGTTTTGGTTATTTTATTATATATAGTCCAAAACCAATGTTTGAGAAATGATAAAGAATTACACAATCAATTCACATATAAACCCATTGATGCTCCTAGTTATTTTCACTCAAAATACTTTTATATCCTCTTTACTCTGTCCTCCCATCTCTAAAGCCCTTCCAAGGTTCCCTCAATCTCTTAAGAAGCCTCTCTCTAGCATTTGGTGTCACAGTGTGCGTGGTATTTCAAAAATTGATTTTCAATATTGATGTATAATAGAAACACTTTTTCATTTTTTTTAAAGTAAAGTAACCTAAATTTCGTTAAAAATATACCATTAAATACATATTAACAAATTTATAAAATAATTTTCACATATATTGAATTCCATAAGTATTTTTTATTTTATGTTTAAAGGATTACACAAGGTAAAACCCACCTAATATCCCTTACTTCCAATATTCATAGAGACTATAATGGCCAATATTTTCCATGTATATTTTTTGAAAATAATATGGGATTACATCGAGACTGGTAGATGAGATGGCACGTGATTCTGAGGCTCGGGGTGCCCAGAATAAATGTTCAAACTATTTTTATGTTTATTAAAAATAGCCGATGTGTGTGGTTTTAATAACATCTAAATGAGTGCTAGTATTTGAAATATTAAGGCACCATTGTGTTCAAAGAAGCAGGCTTTTCTTAGGCATGACCTTAATTTGAACGACAAAGGTGGACTATGGAAACTATTTTTTGGACGTTTTAAATAATAATAAAAAAACATAAAAACATTCTTATATTATTCTTTTAACATTTTGTGGAGACACATCAATGCTGTGATGTAGTGATAAAGAAACTATTCTCATTCATAAATGATACATCATGGAGATGCTACAAATCAGTGAAATAGTGATGCTGAAACATGTTTCTTTAATTAATAGATTTATAGGGATTCGTGATTAGATTCATGATTCCTGGAGCACTGGAAAAAATGAATGGAAACACATTAAGAAATCCTATCGTTGGTGAACTATGAATGCTGGAAGATCGATGATCATATTTAGAATAGGCATCGATAGATTGACAAATGGTGAATGCAGGACTCATGCTTCTTCAGTGATCGATCCAATACTTGAGGTAGGTGGTTTATTTTTCTTCATTATTTATTTCCTCGCTCTTATTTTTCCAATGATGAATGCATACCAACCCATGAACATGTTGATTCTTTGTTCTGTGATGCTAGTGGGATGGGTAATCTTTACTATGGGTTTTAAGGTAGATTAATCTATGTGATTATTTTTTCACACTAATTTTGTAATGGGATGAACGAATTACAAAACTAACAAGGTCAATTTTTTTCCTTCGGGAGTTCATTGTGATTCTTTTACCCCATTCTTGGTGTCCTATACAAACAAAACCCCATGGTCATAGTGCAATTCTCTGGGATATTCTGAGCGTGGTAGGACCCCCAGAGGGATGGTGATAATAATCCAATGCCAATTCACTGAAGAATGCAATCCATGGATAATATAGATGGCACCATTTTGAAAAGTAGAGTAGTAGAGTGAGACCAGTGACTCACAAATAATGGGCTATCGACGACGTGACCAACCAGTAGCAGTGGACACCAGTATAATGGATGGTGGAAGAGATCCCCGGAACAACGACCGTGGGGTGGTGGACAAGTGACGACGATAGTTGGATGATGGGGGATCTCAGTGGATACAATAGGGGTCCATAGTAAAGCTGGACTGTGGAGGAGGGACCCTGTGGAAACAATTGTGGGGGGGGCATGCGGTGGCCGCCCCACATTGATGGGAAGTGGATGTGGCAGCCACATCAACCCAGTCAGATGATCCAGTTATCTTTAACAGACCAAGATTGAGCAGTTGGACCAAACCTAAAGGGTCAAGTTAGACCCGACGGGTCGTGGTGGGCCTAGAGGGTCAGTTCAGGTGCAACCCAGGTTGGGTCAGACTGGACACAGTCCCAATCATCCCCTTTTCATGAAAAATCTTGTAACTCTCAAACCATGTGTTTGTTTGATGATTATTTTGCGGTGTTGGGACCCTCGTGATGAGGTGGTCCTTTTAAGATACTCTAAGTGAGTTTCTATTGAATTTGGCGTACAATCTATTGGCTCATGGAGTAGGTTCTCCAGGAATGAGTCTGCTAATGAAATAATTCTTGGGCTGGCTGAGACATAGAAGCTATGTTATTACCTGGACTATTTTTTTATCTAGAATTTTTGTCTCACCAAGACTAAGCTAGTAATCCTCTGTCCCAAAATGTTTTGTGTCCTCTAGTTTTTTGACTAAAATCCATGTGTTACCAACACTCCGCATTTTACCTACACTCTGTGTTTTACTGACACTCTGTGTGTTTCGTACAGTTCGTGTGTTTCCAATACTCTAGGTCATACTACTTGAGGGTTCTGTGGATTCTTATGAAAATATTGTTTACATAACATGGACCTATACTTGGATAGATATGACTCTAGTGACATTATTGACTATACCTCATAGAGGCTACACTTCATGTGACTCTTTTTTAGTCTAAATGATGTATTTATTAGTGCTTTACCTTGTAGTATACTTCATGTATTTTCTTAGTATCATTACATTTATGGTTTTAGGGTCCCTACTGAGTATTTTTTTACTCATCTATACGTGGGATTTTCTCACACGTGTCATATCTTATTCTAAATATCCATAGCTTTGATGGATTCCATGGTGGGCCTACGTCAGGGGGTGATTCACGGTGACCCAACTAATGTGGTATGCTTCAGAAACATTTAGACCGACTAATTTAGCTACCCTTTAGGTAGGGTTTTCTACAGATGAGATCCATATGCTTTTAATTTTCCATTTCAGTTGGGCTTGTATTCTATGCCATTTAGTTTTTAGTTGTGTACCTGTAATGACCCGGAAATTAACAAGGGAGGTTTGAAGAGGTCAAGGGGAGTTATGGGGAGGTGAGGAGTTAGGGGTTCATGTTAGTCCCACCACACTAAACCATCCAATGGGAGGTTAGGTGGGTGTGGGCCCCACCTCTAACTCCCCCTTTGTAGGATTAAATTCACCTTCCTTAGATAAATTTGTTCATAATAACATTTATCTATGTTAATCTAATTCCCATTTATTAAACCTCAACCTGCTCAAAAATCAGCTACGAAAAAGGTCCCCCTAACCAATTATCGACGCTGCGAGTTTATCGGTGCCCTCAGATTTCAATTCTGAGCACTGGTTCAAAAGATAGAAAAACCTGCTCATTCGTTCCCGGAACGTACCCATGCTAAACTTCTAAAATTCATTCTGGGCACACCGGTCCTCAGAATCATGTGCCATTAGAAGCCACATACTCGTAAAGTTCCAAAAAAATTAAAAAAACAAATTTCCCATGAAATTTCTGGGTCTTTACATTACTCCCACCTCAGGGATTTACGTCTCGTAATGCTTCAACACACACTAAGGAAAAACAAAGTGGTAATGATCACACATATGAGCCTTCCGCTTCTATATTCTCTCCTAGAGGTTCTTGTGCCCCCAGTGAAGGTGCACCTGAGGAATCGACCGTCCACATAGGACCCGCACCCGTCAATCCACGTTCTCCACTAAAACCTCTGTGAATGTCACCCCGTCATCGATGTTCAACCCCCCGTGGTCGATGTTATGCGTCGGGTCATGCACGTATCTCCTCAGCTGAGATATGTGGAAGTCTTCGTGCACCTCGTGCAACTGAGGTGGATGGGTCAAGCGGTAAACTACTTCGCCTACACTATTGAGTACCCAGAAGGGTCCGATGAAGTGCGGAGATAACTTGACGCCCCATCAAAAACTCAGTAACCCACGTCGCGGTAAGACCCACAAGAAGACGTGGTCTCCATCCTCGAACTCTAGTGGTCTCCACGTCCTTTCAGCATAAGTCTTTTGTCGACTCTGAGCTATCTTCATCCACTCCTGGATGACTTGGACCTTTTCTGGTCCTACAAGATCTACTAAGATTTCTTCTTTTCTGATAAGATAAATCTGGTCTCATCCTCTGGATGAACAACGTTCTTTGCCTAATTCATCCAATCCCGACATGGATGATACTAATCCATATCATGGATGACGTCATAAGGCCTCGACGCTACTACCAAGATATCTAACCATTACTCTCGCCTCCAAGGGTTGAGTCACACTGTCGGCATCAGTGTGTGGTCGTTGGGTCTCCTCCAGTTGGTATCTCAATAGTGAGGTTCAAGTCAACGGTTTTTAAACCAGAACCACTTAGTAACAACATAAAGAGAGGACATGAAAGTAAATTCCACAATAAAGGTTTCTTTTATTACTGCAGCTCAAGTAAAAAGACACATACAACCACACAAAAACAAATCTTGAAGCACCAACAAAAAATGCCTCCATGCATGGAACAGTTTTTCTCTTGTCTGCCAGCTTCCAGAGCTCCATAGTCAAATGAATCAGCTTCCTGAAGTTGAGCTCTCCCATGTCCACCTCCAGCTTCATGGCCAGCTCCCCTGCCTCGGTCTCATGCTCCTTGCGATCTGCCCCGATCGAGCCTCTGCCTCTGCCTAGGAGGTTATTCGTTTATCTGCTGGTCATCTGCATGGAGGGTCGGACAGTCACGAGCCATGTGACCAAACCCACCGCAGGAGTAACGCTGACCACTCCTGGTAAGTAGTTCTCCACCACGGGTGCCTCGCACACACGATCTTGTGTCATGAGGTCGATCACTTATAGTTCTGGTCCTCTTGGACCTCTACGTCAACTGTCTACTGCCCGATGCAGAAGACTCGGCCGCATGCCGGCTACTGGTGGGTCATGCTGCTGGAGACATCTCAGCAAGGAAACTCTCCACTAAGAGGGCTCGTTCCAACACCCATGTCTGCGTTGGGATGCTGTGAGGAACAACTGAGGCTATAATCTCTCTCCGGATCCCCTGCTCGAAGGTTCGAGCCCTGAAGAAAGGGTCTCGTACCATGTCTGTCGAATAGCGCGAGAGATCGGTAAACCTTGATGAGTACTGGGCCACGGTCATGCTGCCCTTCCGCAGCTGTAGTAACTCGTGAATGCATACCGCATGGAGGGCGTATGGGACGAACTCCAAGTGGAAGAGGCTCTCAAAGTCCGTCCAAAGGAGTGATGCCTCATCGTGAATCTGGAGCATCAGGCTCCACCATCTGCCTGCTACCGCGTGCATGAGGCTCGCTGCAAGGATCCTCATGAGGTTAGCTGGTGTACCCACTAACCTGAAAACTCGTACAACCGCCTCCAGCCAATCCTCGGCTGCCTGAGGGTCCGTCTCCCTGCGGAACCTGGGTGGTCTCTGACGCTGGAACTCATGCAGTGCGCTAAGGAAATGTGCACTCTCAGCGGCTGGGGCTGGTGGCATCGGTGGCTCGGCGGGAAGAGGTACCGCTGGTGCCTCTGCTGAAAAAGGGCCCTTCACTGAGGCCTCATCACTCGGTTGGCTGTCGTCTCGCACAATGATCTGAAACCTTGCTGGCTAACGTCGTGGGGCCATCCTAAAAACATACAGGTCTTCCAAAGTCAAAACAGTATACCTGGTGAGATGACACAAAGTAATCACAAAGTAAACTTTTGAAACACAAATGCAATCAATGTTTTCGTGCATTGAGCCGGAAATCAGAAGTCTGGGTCCTGGTGTACGGATATGTCGGTCGTCGCACCAACAATGGACTCCATGGACTGATAACCACACTCAATAACCCTAACACTATTTCTTCACATAGAAGAAAGATCAGAGTCCTGAGTTCTGTTGTAGAAACGAACCCCTCTGATACCAATTGTAACAACCGGTACCCAGTGACAGCACAACCACCCCGCCTTTAACATGGATGTTGGGTCCTAGCCCACCAGGTAACACTAGTTTCCCCATAGAATTGTGGGGCCCACCCCAGGGTCCACCCACATGCCTCGTCACTCGGTGGGTTGTCGTCTCGAAGAAATCTCTGAACCCTAGATGGCTACCATCATGGGGCCATCCTGAAACCATACAGGTGCGCCGCGGTCAAAACAGTATACCTGGTGAGCTGACACAAAGTAATCACAAAGAAAACTTTTGAAACACACATGCAATCAATGTTTTCATGCATTGAGTCTGAAATCAGAAGTCAGGGTCCTGGTGTATGGATACGTCGGCCGCCACACCAACACTGGACTCCCTGGACTGATAACCACACTCAATACCCTTAACACTATTGGTTCACATATAAGAAAGATCAGAATACTGAGTTCTGAGGTAGAACCGAACTCCTCTGATACCACTTGTAACAACTGGTTCCTAGTGACAGCACAACCACCCCGCCTTTAACATGGTTGTCGGGTCCTAGCCCACCAGGTACCACCAGTTACCCCGCAGACACCTGGGGCACACCCCAGGGTCCACCTACATTCCTGAAAGGGTTATCTGACTAATGATAGTTCCCACAGTCCAACACATGTCCTTCCAGTATGCTTTTTCCTCACTCACACACACCCTGGGTAACTTCCCAGAAGGTCAACCATTCTGATCACTACTCCAGGCCAAAAATGATTAACTGTGGAGTTATAATCAAATAGGCTCCCAAAAATGAATGTGAACCTTGTTGAAATGAGTCATATCATTTAACCATTTAACCCTTTATCATTCGGGGGTGTTACAATCACCCTCCCTTTAGAGAACAACATCCTCTTTGTGGGCCCTACATCTCAACCCAGGAAGTGCACTGCACTTAAGGGTGGGTACCACCTCTGACTCCCCCTTTGTAGGATTAAATTCACCATCCTTGGATAAATTAGTTCATAACAACATTTATCTATGTTAATATAATTCCCATTTATTAAACCTCAAACTGCTCAAAAAGCAGCTATGAAAAAGGTCGCCCTAAGCAATTACCGGCACTGCGAGTTCATCGGTGCCCTCAGATTTCAATTTCGTGACTACCCCAAGCACACCTTTCATAGGCCAGGGTATGTCGACTAACACTTAAGTTGTATATCTCGACAAAAAGGGGAAGGAATTGCTTTTATAAAGTAAACAAACACTATACAGTAAGCCAGCAGAAATAATCACTAAGTAAAACTGGTACAATAGTAGGTGCTGAAAGGTAAATGGGCGAGAATACAAACCCAACTGAAAAGTACAGCTACTAATGAAAGTAAAGTACAACGGAAAGAACAACAGTTGAAAAGAGACAAGCCACTCCTGGATCATCCTCCGGCATTCTACCTGAAGGGTTGGTAAAGCTCTCCTCCTCATCACTCCACGTCCATCCGTCTCCTCCAGGTACCGACCCGTCGTGAAGTCCGCCTCCGGGCACTGTCTCGATGTGTTATCCAAATCCGGGCACCGACTCGTCGTGAGATCCTCCTCCGGGTACCGTCCAGCTCTACAATCCTCAACCTCGATCAGTGATGTTCGTCTTCTGCTACCAACACAACGTAGTGCGGGCATAGAACGTGTAGGGGTGAGTATACGATACTCAGTAGGGACCCTGAGACACCCGAAGGGCTCCCAGAATCCACAAAGGATAATCAAAAAAGGAAAGATACAATCACAAAGTAACATCCAACTCTACATAGTTATATGCCTATACATATACCTAAGTCATAAATTCCCGTTCGGCTCCAACATCTGAGCCCAAGTTCAATCTAGTCCACACAAGACAACACAACCGACCCACACAGGATAACACAAGCTAATCCACATAAGAAATCAAGACAATTATATCGAAGATATTGATTGAAAATAAAGACTCATCTCACACTTGTATACTTAGTAGTAAGGTAATATAGATGATCAGATGTAGCCATTGATTCATCTATGCTGGGACCCACGTAGGATACTAGACCAGCTATGTTGTCAGACCCATGTAGGATACAAGTACTGTAGTCGTCATTGCCAAACCCATGGAGGATTCCAGTATGGTTTTCATTGTTGTTGAACCGAAGGAGGATTCCAGTGCGATAGTCTTCACCGTTGAACACACTGAGTATTCCAGTATGGTTGTCATCATCGTCGAACCCATAGAGGATTCCAGTACGATAGTCTTCACCGTCGAACCCACAGAGGATTCCGGTACAATAGTCTTCACAGTCAAACCCACTAAGGATTCTAGTAGGGTTGTACTCATCGTCGAACCCACGAAGGATTCTAGTACGATAGTCTTCACCGTCGAATCCATGGAGGATTCCAGTATGATAGTCTTCACCGTCGAACCCATAGTTGCTGGGGAACTCCTACTCAATCATGTATAGTGGGCCTGACGCTACAACAAAGCACTTCCCGATAACCTTGGACTACTGTAGTACTCTACCTATCGCGTACTGTGGGCCTGCTGCTACAACCAAGCGCATCCCACTATCCTTGGACTTATGTAGTACTCTACCTGTCGAGTACTGTGGGCCTGCTGCTACAAACAAGCGCTTCCCACCATGGGTCTGCCGCTACAACCAAGATCTCCCCCTCATAGCCTACAGAGGTACTCCTTCTGTTGAGTACCATAGGTCTTCCGCTACAACCAAGCGCTCCTCCACTGTGGGTCTGTCGCTACGACCAAGCGCTCCCCACTGGGCTATCGAAACACTCCGAGTCGATCAGACAACAGTCGTCAAGTCTCAACCAGCTCTAGGGTTTCCGCACATAGCACGCTCGTTACGGGAGGGTCCGCTCCACGAGCCAAGAGGTCGATACATCAACTGTCATGTATACCAGAGTTGATGTATCGCAATGTTCCATCATGACAATAGGAACACAACGCGACAGATTGGGCGTCAATCGGACGCCCGTTCTGAGAGTTATTGGCGTTTTCATTCCAGGGGCCCGGTTGGTTTTTAAGTCAAAACCAACCTGACCGTAATTCAATTGCATCCAAACCTCGAGGGGACTAAGCCAAAAGGTTTATCTCACTAAGAGGAGTCCAACAAAGTCAATGGCATGTCAATAGGACGTCTGGAGCTCAAGTTATAAGCATTTCCGCTCCAAGGGCCTGGTTGGTTTTGTGTTTGAACCAACCTGGGCATACCCAAAGTTCTCCGAAACCTTTAGTGTAATATACTGAAACGAACGTCTCGATCCAAGTATCCCAGATCAACTGACAGTTCATCGATCGGAGGTCCTAAGACCAATCTATGGCCAAACGACTGAAAATAGTCCAAAATGGGGGTCTGGGCCCGGCCCAATCCCCCCCGGGTCGGCCCGAACCGGGGCGACCCAACCCGGGTCTGGGTCCAGCCCGGTTGGGTGTAGCCCAGCCCGGTCCGTGCAACCGGCCCCGGCCCAGCCGGGGGGGGTGCGCTGGCTCGACCAGCGGCCTAATAGGGGGGGGGGACTATCCCCCCCCCCTTTTCTCCCCACGGATGCAGCGTGCCTGCATCTTCCTCCTCCTCCGGATCCTGCGTGGCCACGGGATCCGGCCGCCTGTGGCTTCAGCCGTGGTGGTTCCTCCTTGCGGCGCGCCGACAGGGTCTTCTGCGGACCACCAGACGCGCTCTAGTGGTCTGTTTTGCATGCCGTCTTCGCCAGCGGTTCTCCCGGGACCTGACCTTCACTGAAAAGTCTTCAAATCACCTCTACAGCCCATTCCATCATCTCACATCAATCCGCATATCAATAAACAATTTGCATAGCGTTTTTGGGACGTGTTTGTTCATCCTGCAACCTCTGCGTTAGGGGTTATTAAAGGAAATCATTTAAACACATTCTTTTTACCATTCACGAGGGTATAATTTATTCAAGTAAATTATACTAACACCCTGCCATTAAATAATCACGCACGAGGGTATATTTCACATTATCACTATATACGAAAACACCCTACCTCGTTTCATTCGTCGGTTGTTGAAGATATCATGAGAGGATGGACGGTGTCTTGTCGACGTCATCACAAGGGAGGAGATGAAGATGATGATGGTCGTTGGCGTTTGTCATTTCCTTGAAGGCCTTCTATTCCACTTGTACATTATTCATTGGTTTGTTGCGGGAAAGGAAAGTCGTAGAAGACGGCGTCACAGAAAGAGGATCGTCGGCATCGTGGTACACGGCGTCGCGGTACACGGCGTCACAGAGAATATTACTGTCAGCGTCGCGGTACATGGAATCGCGTCGTCGATATCTGAGGAATCAGCGTTATTCATCGTCCTTCGTCAGAGGCCAGCTTTCTTCATCGGTGATGGTGCATTCTTCACATTCTTCAATGTGGAAGATGAATATTCCGAAGCTTGAGAAATCCCTCTCCAACCTTCTCACATGACGAAATAATCCTTAATGAAATAGGAATTTGTCTTATTTAATTAACACATAGAAGCCAACATTTAATTCGAAATTCAAAATGAATTCAAGAATTGATTAAATTGAATAACTTAATTCAATTCATTAATTATGAGAGTTGACTTGTCATTTAAAAGGGGTTTTCGGGTGAGTTACAAAATTAAAATTCACATGGGAGGTTAAAAGGAAATAAAGGGGGTGGGGATCATTGAGCGGACCCTCCCGGAATCAAGAATGCTGTGTGCAGGAACCCTAGAGCTGGCTTTAACTATGAAGACGATGAGGACTGCACTAAAATCCTTCGTGGGTTTGGAAACGATGAAGAATGCACTTAAATCCTCCGTGGGTTCGACAGCGATGAAGACTGCACTGTAATCCTCCGTGGGTTTGGCAGCAATGAAGACCGTACTGAAATCCTCTGTGGGTTCGACGGTGATGACTACAGTTCTTGTATCCTACGTGGGTCTGGCAGTACTACTGTTCTCGTATCCTACGTGGGTCTGACAGTGTTTGACTCTATTATTGTATCCTACGTGGGTTTGGTAGAGTAGCTGGTCTGTATCCTATGTGGGTCCGATAGCTTAGCTGGTTTAGTATCCTACGTGGGTCCCAGCTTAGATGAATCAGTGGCTACATCTGATCATCTATATTATCTTACGAATATGTATGCCCGTGTGAGCTGAGTCTTGACTTTCAATCATTATCTTCGATATGATTGACTTTCATTCCTATGTAGATTGTGTTGTGCTTTAATGTGTGGATTGGGTTGTACTATCCTATGTGGACGTGATCGAACTTGGGCACGGTTGTTGGAGCCGAACTAGAATTTTTGACTTAGGTATATGTATGGGAATATACCTAAGTAGTGTTGGATGTTACTTAATGATTGTATCTTTCCTTTGTGGAGTATCATTTGTGGATTCTGGGAGACCTTCGGTGGTCTTGGGGTCCCTACTGAGTAGCGTATACCCACCCCTGCATGGGCTATGCCCGCACTACGTTGTGTTGGATGAAGACGACGGACAACACTGATTGTGGTTGAGACTTGTGGAGCAGGTCGGTACCTGGAGGTGGACCCCTGGGTGGGACGTACATGGAGCGGATGACTGGACTCGAGGAGCTTAGGTGGATATCTGTACCCATCCTTCAGGTGGGAATTCCAGTGGACGACTCGACATTCCTGCTTTACTTTAAGTTGTTGTACTTCCTTTCCATTTGTACATTACTTTCAGTTTGGGTTTGTATTCTGGCCCATTTACTTTCCGTACTTACTATTGTACCCAGTTTTACTTATTGTTTACTTCTGATGGCTTACTCTATGGTGTTTGTTTACTTTATAAGGCAATGTCTTCTTCTTTTTATCGGGATTTACGCCTTTGGTGATAGTCTCCTGCCCTTAGCATATGGAAGGTGGGTTTGGGGCCCCCACCCACCTAACATCCCATGGGAGGGTTTAGTGTGGTGGGACCCACATGAACCCCTAACTCCTCACCTACCCATAACTCCCCTTGACCTCTTAAAACCTACCTTGTTAATTTCTTGGAAACTTCCCTCCTTAAGAGGAGCCTCTCCACCTCCCAGAATTAATGAGCCAGTGAAGGGGATTTAATAACTTAATTAATTAACCTTGTCACACCACTTGACTTTTTGAATGACATGGATATATTTTAAGAGAATGAGGCTTAATGAAATATTGTCTGGGCAAATATTTTGAGAAGAGACTTTGTCTGAAGAAATACAGGAGTTCCTCATACGTGAATAACTTTATCCTCCCGCGAAGAACGACTCACTCCCTCGACGAAGAGTGGTTATCCATCCGGCTCAATCTCCAAAGAACGATGTTCGATCTGAATCAAAGGCCTTTGAGGAAATGATGAACACCAACAACCATCATCATCTTCATCTCCTCCCTTGTGTCGATGTCGACGAGCCGACGTCCATCCACTCACGATATCGTCAACAACCGATGAACGACACAAGGTAGGGGTTTTTGTATATAGTGTTTATGTGAAATATACCCTCGTGAGTGAGTATTTAATTGCAGGTTGTTAGTATAATTTACATGAATACATTATACCCTCGTCAATGATTAAATGAATTTGTTTAAATGATTTATTTTTATAACCCCTAACACGGAGGGCGCGGGCCGAAAAAACATGGCCCGACAACCCTCTATAGATTGTTTATTGATGTGAGGATCGACGGGCGATGACGGAACGGGCCGAAGAGGCGATTTGAAGACTTCGCAGTGATGGGTAGGTCCTGGGAGGACCTCTGGAAAATACGGCAGGCAAAACGGACCACTGGGGCGCGTCCGGTGGTCCGCGGAAGACCCTACCGGCGCGCCACGTCGGCACGGTGGAGCCGGCGGCTGGAGGCAGCAGCCGACACCGGCCGGCCGCCAGGAGGCGGCGGTACCCAGCGCACTGCCAGGAGGAACCCCGCGGCTGAATCCACGATGTCCGGCAATTGGATCCCACAGTCACGCGGGATCCGGAGGAGGAGGACGTGCCAGGCGTGCCGCGTCTGGGGGGCCAAAAAGGGGGGCGGGGGCGGTTCCCCCCCTGCTCAGCCTCTGGCTGAGCCAGCTCACCCCCCTGGCCGGAACGGGGCAGGTCACAAGGACCGGGCCGGGCCGCGCCCAGCCAGGTCGGACCCGAACCCGGGTTGGGTCAACCCGATTCGGGCCATCCCGGTGGGGGGGGGGGGGGGGATTGGGCCGGGCAGGGCCAGGCCCATACCCCCTTTTCGGAATGTTTTCAGTATTTTGTCCATATCTTGGTCTTCAGACCTCCGATCGACGCACCTTCAGTTGAGTTGGGATCCTTGGATCGAGACGGTCGTTTCGGTATATTAAACTAAATGTTTCAGAGAACTTTGGGTAAGGACATGTTGGTTCAAACACGAAACAAACAGGGCCCTCAGAGAGGAATCACTTATAACTTGAGCTCCAGACATCTGATTGACGTGCTGCTGACTTTTTTGAATTCCTCTTATTGAGACGGACCTTTTGGATTACTCCGCTCGTGGTTTGGACATAGTTGGAGTATGGTGGGTTGGTTTTGACTTAAAAACCAACCGGACCACTAGAATGAAAAAGCCAATAACTCTCAGACCAGGCGTTCGATTGACGCACCGTCTATCGCGTTGTGTTCCTATTTTCATGATGTAACATTGCGATACATCAACTCTGGTATACGTGATAGTTGATGTATTGACCTCTTGACTCATGGAGCGAACCCTCCTAGAACGAGCGTGCTGTGTGCGGAAACCCTAGAGTTGGCTGAGACTTGACGACTACTGTCTGATCGACTCTGAATGTTTCGATTGTGCAGTGGGGAGCTCTTGGTTGTAGCGGAAGACCCACGACAGGGGAGCTCTTGGTTGTAGTGGCAGACCCGCGGTACTGAACAGAAGGATTACCTTTGTAGGCTATGAGGGGGAGCGCTTGGTTGTAGCGGCAGACCCATGGTGGGAAGCGCTTGGTTGTAGTAGCAGACCCACACTACTCGATAGATAGAGTACTAAAATAGTCCAAGGTTAGTGGGAAGCACTTGGTTGTAGCGGCAGGCCCACTGTACTCGATTGAGGAGGAGTTCCCCCTCAGCTATGGGTTCGACGGTGAAGACTATCGTACTTGAATCCTCCGTGGGTTCGATGGTGAAGACTATCGTACTAGAATCCTCCATGGGTTCGACAACGATGACAACCATACTGGAATCCTCAGTGGGTTCGATGGTGAAGACTATCGCACTGGAATCCTACGTGGGTTTGACGATGATGAAAACCATACTAGAATCCTCTATGGGTTCGGCGGTGACGACTACAGTACTTGTACCCTACGTGGGTCTGATAGGTTAGCTGGTCTCGTATCATTCGTGGCTCCCAGCTTAGATGAATCAGTGGTTGAATCTGATAATCTCTATCATCTTACAAAGGAGTATACCTGTGTGAGCAGAGTCTTGATTTTCAATCAATATCTCCTATATGATTGACTTACTTTCCTATGTGGATTGTGTTGTGTTATCCTGTGTGGGTTGGTTGTGCTATCCTGTGTGGACTAGATTGAACTTGGGCTCAGATGTTGGAGCCGAATTGGAATTTATGACTTAGGTATATGTATGGGAATATACCTAAGTAGAGTTGGATGTTACTTCGTGATTGTATCATTCCATTGAAGATTATCCTTTGTGGATTCTGGGAGACCTTCGGGGGTCTCAGGGTCCCTACTGAGTATCGTATACTCACCCCTGCACGGGCTATGCCCGCACTACATTGTGTTGGTTGTAGACGACGGACATCACTGATCGATGTTGAGTTTTGTAGATATGGACGGTACCCTGAGGAGGATCTCACAACGAGTCAGTGCCCGGAGGTGGATATCACGTCGATACGGTGCCCGAAGGTGGACTTCATGACGAGTCGGTACCCGGAGGAGACAGACAGACGTGGAGTGCTGAGGAGGAGATCTGTACCTACCCTTCAGGTAGGAAGCCGAAGGATGATTGAGGAGTGGCTTGTCACCTTTCAGCTATTGTTCATTGATTTTTACTTTACTTTCAGTAGTAGTTGTACTTTTCAGTTGGCTTTGTATTCTAGCCCATTTACCTTTCAGCAGTTACTTTTGTTCCAGTTTTACTTAGTGTTTATTTCTGCAGGCTTACTCTGTGGTGTTTGTTTACTTTATAAAGGAAATTCCTTCCCCTTTTTGTTGTTATTTACACCTTAGGTGCTAGTCGCCTTCCCCTGGCCTATGGAAGGTGGGTTTGGGATACTCACGACACATGCCCTGAGGATGGGCCGTGACAGTACCTTACTCGTAGAGGGTTTTCTTAGTGGATTGCATCCATGTTTACATACTAATTTCTGTTTAAGATTTTTCTTGGAGATGGGTGTCTGTGTACAAGTAATATGGAAAATGCCTCCCACTTGTGGGACATGTATACTCAGTGCTAGTTTCCAGACCCCGGCTAATGGGAGGTTGGAATGAGGTATTCATAGCACGGGCCATGAGGGATGGGTCGTGACAGAATGTTATCAGAGGGAGGTTTAGTTTTACTCATGTTTTGGGGAAATAATGTTATGTTTTTTGAGTTCGGATTTCAGTTGGAGTGGTGATTGATGGATCTATACTCCCGGAACATGAATTATTCGTTCTCACTTGGTACAAGAAAATGCTAACTGCATGGGAAATTAATAGTCCTTACATCATATAGGAATTGAGTGTTTTATCAAGTCCTTCTTGAGTCGGAGTCATCTAACTAGGTATACTCTATTTAACTTGGTACATCTTGTTATTTTCTCGGATGCTTTTACATAGACAGTTTGGACCATTTCCATAGATAGTGCCTCACGGTGGTGTACTAGTGATACCATCACCTGAGAGTAGTAGTTCTTGCCAGCATTATTTGTTGAGGATGCACATAGTCTTAGTTAGTGGAATTCATTCAAGAGTCAATGACCTCCTATTTTATGAGGTGAGGTATATCCCTAGATAATTGAGTATTGGATGGAGGAGGTATCGCGAGTCTTCCGCTGAGTGAGGATGACTTCCGAACCAATGGCAGTCATAGACATGAGCCATCTTCAGGGCTCAACAAGGAAATATTGCATCCTGATTACTTAGAAAAATGAGAAGGCGACACTATCCTAATCATACATTGACCTCCTCATCAAGGAGTAGTTATTTATAGTGATTTTACACATTGTGCATATACAAGAGATGCTGCACCTGATGTACCACAACTAGTTAGTAGCAGTGTACTCAGAGAGATTCATATATCTTTCATGATACTCAACAAACATGGTTCATGAACCATTATTTAGAGACCATACCTTCAACCAGGGACTATGTCAATAGATCAGTGCATCGATGATATCCTGTAGCATCCTTATGCATGTTGGGGTGCTGGGGAGATCTATGCTATTAGAGAGCTTTTATACAGAGTAGGAACCAGTGGTGGGAGCTACCACTAGGCATTAGGAAGCTGGCTCTTCTATAGAAGGTAGATGAGAGATGGAAAAGGGTCCCAAGGGGGTCAAGCACTCTAGGGGACAACCCCGATATATGGGATAAATAGTGCGGGGATCCTAGGTAAAATAAAGTCAACTGAGGACATGTTGTTCTACTCGTGCAGTGGTTGGGGTATCTGTTGAGAGAATGTATGATCAGCCAAATGATCTACTAGGATATGGTCAAGGGAAAACCTGTGTAGTAGTGGAGGTAGGAATAAGGAGGTCCTCTAGGCAGCGGATGTGGTAGAGGAGGGGGACGAGTAGTAGGAGGTGGACATTTTTTTCAGGCACCGCTACAACCACCACCACCCCCATGTGGTCCACCCCCAAGCCTAGGGAGCTGGTGGAAAGGGGTGATGCCAGCTCCAGGTGATAGAAGGCTTACGATCTCAAGTGTCCCAAGATTATTAGAGGTATGATCTATGAATTTTACACCCTTTCGATAGTTTTGATAGGCATGGGTGCCCGTCACTCATTTCTCACCATAACCCTTATTTGAGACCTATAGATTCAAATGTAATAGTTGAATTGATCCCTACCCTTAGAGTCTCTTACGGGAGGAGATTAAATGATAAAAAATTAGGGTCGATAGTGTTCCTTAATTCTTGGAGGAGGGTGTTTCAGTTGGGATCTCTCAGTGGCAGTGACGAGCCCAGACGATGTCATTCTGGGTATGGACTGGTTTTCAACAGCTCATGATCATATCAATTGTTTTAGGTACACAGTGTAGTGTGTCCATGGATATGGGACCATGTTTTTCATTTTTTTTGAAAGGGAGACACATGAAGCATAGGATGGAATTTCATGTACATGGGTGAAGCCGATCACACATCAGTCACCCAGCATGACGCTTTGTGCAGAGGATGAGAAGAGTACTTAGTTTCTTATAATGGTGGACAAGAACCTGGAAATATTTCTTGAAAATGTTCTAGGACTACCTCATTATAGGGAGGTAGACTTATGCATTGACTTTTACCCTGAGACAGAACAAATATCCACACTAGCACATCATATGGCTCTTACAAAGCTTTTTGAATTGAGGGAATATTTGGAGGACTTGTATAGTAAAGTCTTTGTGAGACCCAGTGTTTCACCATGGGTATCCCTAGAATTGTTTTCAAAGAAGGAATATGAGATCTTGAGGTTATTTGTGAAATTCCAATTCCTAAATCAGGTGACCTTGAATAATAATTATCCACTATTGAGGATTGATGACATCATCAATTAGCTAAAGGGAGAGAGTTGGTTCTTAAAGATAGACCTCAGATTAGGATATCATCAGCTATCAGTGTGGGATGAGTACATACTGAAGATATCTTTTAGAATTTTCCATGGCCACTATGAGTACATAATGATTTAGTTTGGTTTTATGAATTCCCTAGTAGTATTCATGGGACTAGTGAAAAAGATCTAACAGCCCTACCTAGATGGGTTTGTACTGGTCATTATTGATGAAATCCTAGGGTACTCAGTATCTGAGGAGGAGCACATGATACACTTGAGGATGGTCCTGTACATACTCTGAGTGCACTTTCTTTATGGGATGCTCTCAACATGTATGTTCTAGATTTTAGAGGTTCAATTTATAGGACACATCATTTCAGAGGATGGAGATGCATTAGATCCAGTGAAGTTAGAAGCAGTTCTTGCTTGGGAGCCACCCATGAGCATTATCGAGGTGTAGAGATTCCTTAGTTTGGATGGGTACTATCAGAGTTTCATACTCAACATTTGAAGAGTATAAGCATCCATGATAGCCTTCACATGAAAGGGGAAACCATTCATGTGGACAGAGAAGTTTCAGGTGAGCATTTAGTATATGAGGAAGAGTTTGATGAGAATTCCCATCCATATATTTCCAGAGGAGGGTGTCAAGTACATGGTGTTCAATGATGTATCCACAACTGGACCTAGATTTCTGATGATGTAGGGGAACATTGTGATTCCATAATGTTAATGGTAATTGAGACCACATGAGTTGAACTATGGGACCCACAATTTGGTGTTAGAAGTGGTAGTCTTCACATTGAAGGCATGTCGACATAAACCTTATGGGTTAGAGGTTTATCATATAATAAGACCACAAAGGTATAAGTTATATCTTTTCATAGAAGGATCTATACCTGAGAAAATGGAATTGTCTATAGTTCCTCAGGGACTAAAACTTCAAGATAGTCTATACTCTTGGGAAGGGGAATTTAGTCGAAGATGTTCTCAGACAGAGATCAAGTTTGCAGCTACTAAACGAGGCCTCGGGGTAGTTGTCCTCGCAATAGACATCCTTTGTGGATGGAGAGTAAGTAGCACATCTAATGTAGATGGTTGTTACCAATCCACTATTATAGTGCCTGTGGGAGGCACAACTCGGAGATGTCTACTACGAGACTACACATGCTCATATGTCCATGGGGCATGCCCCCGATGGGTATTCCAAAGGAGGGGAGGACATCATACTTTTCAAAGGGAACACAATTTTACTAGAGATTTTATAAGAGGAGTTGCTGAGGGAGATCCATAAATCCACTTTGTTGGTAAATCTATGTGTGTAAAAGATTTATGAGGACCTCTGATGTCGGTTTTGGTGGCCACAGATGAAGAAGGAAGTGGAAACATTTGTATCTAGAAGCCTCACTTGTTAGCATGTAAAGACCAAGAACCATGTTCCAGCTAGTTTGTCTCAATCCATCAAGGTTCCAGAGTGGAAGTGGGGTGTAATATTGATGGACTTCGTAATGGGACTAACACGTACATCCAAAGGGTATGAAACCATCTATGTCATTATTAACCGACTAACCCTATTTTCCCACTTCCTAATGATTCAGTAACAGGGTTCAATGGAGAGCTTGGGATGCCTCTATATACATGAGACAGTTAGAATCCATGGAGTACCATAGACAATAGTCTCAGATCGAGATACGTGATTTAAATCCCGATTTTAGAAGGGATTGTAGGAGGCATTTGGGTCTCAGATGCACTTGAGCATAGTTTTCCAACCACATATAGAAGGCTAGATATAGTAGATCATTCATGTCCTAGAGGACATGATATATGCTTGAATCCTTGATTTTAGATGCAGTTGAGAGGATCAAAAATACTTTGTGGAGTTCATGTACAAAAATATATACCACTCCACCATTAGTATGGAACCATTCAAGGCCTTGTATGGGTGACCCTACAGGTCAACACTTTATTGGACTGACCCTAGAGAGGCATCACTCATGGGTCTGGAGTTGGTACATGCCACTTTAGAGAATGTGGATGTCATATAGAATCAGATAAAGACTGCATAGATCCATTGTAAGTCCTATGATTTAGGAAATAGAGACCCTTGGAGTTTGAGGTGGGAGACCAAGTGTTCCTTCCAGTCTCTCCTCGACATGGGATACATAGATTTGGCTAGGGAGGAAAGTTATCTCTGATGTTCATCATACCTTTTTTGATATTGAGTAGAGTGGGAGAGGTGGTGTACCTCTTTGCTTTACCTTCACAGTTAGAGTTTTTTTATGACATAATTAACGTATCCTAGCTAAGGAAATATGTACATGAATCATTGTACATCATTGAATGGGGTTAGCTGGAAGTTGATGATGGGGCCACATTGGTGGATTACTCAGTTGAGATCAAGGATAGACAAGACAGGACCCTTAGTGGGAAATCAATTCCTCTAGTGCATGTTCATTTGTAGAACGAGAATCTCCAAGAGGGCACATGGGAGAGGGAGGCTCAGATTCATGATCAGTATCACCCATTCTTTTTAACATTTGTTTTGGATTTTGAGGATGTAAATCCCTAAGGTGGGGAGAATGTAATGTATCATTTTTTACATGTAAAAATTATGAAAATTATATGGGATTATTTAGAGACTAGGCAGTGAGAAGAAACATGATTTTGAGGCTTGAGTGAATAGAATAAATGTTCAAGATATTTTTATGTTTATTAAAAATAGTGATCCTATTTGGTTTTAGTAAGTTTTAAATGAGTTCTTGGATTTGAAATCCATGGGAACTGTTGTGTTCAAAGTAGAAGGTTTTCCTTAGGCATGACCTAAATTCAACTGGCACAAGTTGACATTGGAAAATATTTTTTATACGTTTTCATGAAGAATAAAAATAATAAAAAAATATTTATTTTATTTTTATTTAAACATTTTGTGGAGATTTAACAATGCTGTGAAGTAGACACAAAGCACCCATTTCCTTTCATAAATGAAATAGCATAGCGATGATGAAACTCATTGAAACAGCGTTGCTGAAATTCATTTCATCAATTAATAGCATTGAAGGGATGCATGATCAGATTCAAAATCCCTAGAGGGTTTGAAAAAAAAAGTAAATTCATTGGAAAATCCTCTCATAGAGGAATGAAGATTGGCGGTAGATCATCGACTATATTCAGAATAGGTGTTAGTGGATTGACAAATGATGAACGTAGGACTCACACTTCATTAGTGATCGATCCAATCCTTGAGGCTGGGGAGTTTATTTTTCATCATGACTTATTTCCCCATTCTTATTTTTCCAATGATTAATGTAGGCCAACCCACAAACAGGTTGATCCATGGTTTGATCATTCATGCATGATGGGTCATCTTTAATATGGGTTTTAAGGGAGATTAATCTATTTGATTATTATTTCACTCTATTTTTTTAATAGGACAAATGAAGGCTAAAACCGACATGGTCAATGTTTATCCTTTAGGCGTTCTTTGTGATTCTCCAGCCCACTTTCATGGCATTCATCACTGATGGACCCCCATGGTCACAATGAAATTTTCCCAGATGTTCTGAGTGAAGTTGGACCCCCGGAGGGATAGAGAAAAGAATAGAATGTCAAGGAAGTGAATAATAAAATCCTAGGATGGAATAGATGATCCCAGTATAAAAATGGAGCATCATAGTGAGACCGAGGACCCGTGGAAGGAGGGATGCCAGCGGCCCCACCACCCAGCAGTAGTAGTCGCCTGCTCAATGGCCCGTGGAAGAGATCCCCACGGTAACTGCCACAGGGTGACAGATAGAAGCTGTTAGTAGAAGGCTGGTGGAGGACATCAATAGATATAGAAGGGGGTCGTGGTCCTGCTGGACCGTGGTGATAGGACCCCATGGAAACCGCCAAGGGGTGGTCACGCGGCATACCACCATATCAAATGTGGTGGCTTCCCCGCATTGATAGGGAGTGGACGTGGTATCCTCTGTGTCCCAGTCGGAAAACCGATCCTCTTCATGGGACTGGGTTTGATCCGATAGGCTGGGATGACAAAAGGACGGGTCAGACCTAGTGGGTCGGTTCAGGCAGGATCCGAACCCAATCATCCCCTTTACACTAAAAAGAGCATATATCTGAAAATTTATTTCTATTTGATGAGCTGTTTGTACTGTTGGGACCCTCAAGACGAGGCTTCCATTTTGATTTACTCTAAGTGAGTTTCCATGGATGTTATTGTAAGGCCTATTGGCTCAAGGAGTAGGTGCTCCTAGAATGATCGTGCTGAGGAAAAAACCCTATGGCTGGCTGCGACCTAGAAGTTATGTGATTACCCACACTATGTTTCTTATCTAGACTCAGTGTCTTACCAATATTGATTTGGTAGTACCCTATCCCACTAGTGTGTGGGTCAAATAGTCTTTAATGACACTCTATGTGTTACCAACACTCAGTGTGTTATCTACACTCCATGGGTTACTGAAAATCCATGTGTTAACTATAGTCTATGTGTTATGTGTGTTAGCCATACTGTAAATGTTACCACATGATGGTACTGTGGATTCTTACAAAAATATTGTTAACATACCATAAAATTTTAATTGGATTGAGATTACTCTTGTGACTCTCTTGATTGTACCTCATAAAGGATACACTTTGTGTGCCTATTTTTTTAGTCTACATGGTGTATTTATTAGATTTGTACTTTGTGGTATACTTTTTGTATTTTCAAAGTGGTGTTACCTTTTTTGTTTTAGGGTCCCTTATGAGTATTGTTTTCCTCAACATGCATTGTACTTGATCAGACATTTTAAATCTTCTTCCAATGATCAACAGCTTCGATTGAGTGCTTGGTGGGCCGAAGACATGGGGTGCTTTAGGGTGACCCAACAGACATGATACACTTTAGTGACATTCATATAGCTTAATGTACCTACCCTTCAAGTAGGGTTTTCTATAGATGAGAAATAGGAGCCTGTAATTTTCCATTTTAGATGGGATTTTATTCTATCATTTTTACTTGTTAGTTTAGTACCATACCCTGAGTGGGTTTTCTTAGTGGTTTGAATCCATGTTTACATAGGGTTTTCAGTTTTAGTTTTTTCTAGGAGATTGGTGTGTGAATACATGTAGTAGGGAAAATGCCTCACCCTTGTGGGATGTTCCAACTCAATGCTAGTCTCCTGAACCTGATCTGTAGGAGACAAGAATTTTTGTAACACCCCAAGCTTCTACGGTATGCTTTTATTTGAATAATTCATTAGCTTGTGTTGTACGCAAATTCGAGTTTCTAACACATCGCGACCAATCAAACTAGCCGTTATGAATAGTAATACACATTTTTTAAAATATTATCAATTTTATCATTCAAAATGAAATTCATTTTTTAATTCATAATATCGAAATTAGATTAGGGATAATTTTTTTGTTTTTCTGAAAACATGCAGATTTTTATGAATAGTGAAAAATACTAAATTTTAATAAAAAAAAATTTTTTTAATCAAAATAATTTATATTGATAAATTATATTATTGAGTAGTTTTTCAATATAATGAGATTATATTTTTACCATTTAATCCAATGTTATTCATTGGACGTAATTTGACATTTAAACTGGACATAAGTAAGTATCAATCTTTTGATAGTTATTATTTCTTAAATACACGGTTTTTGATTTGACAACGAGAATTAATTTTAAATTCATTTTTGACACTTATGTGTTTTGAATAAAGAGAAATGGATTCCATATTTAGAATTCGGAGATCAAAATTGTATAAAAATTTAACTTTTATTTTTAGACATTTTGAATACTTTGGAAAATATTTTATTTACCATGTATAAAGGGTAAATCCGGTAAAGAAGGGTAAAAAAATAATATAATAATATTAAATTATCGTAACATGTGTTATAACCCTATTTTCTGATAAATTTCCGACCATGGGCATCCTTCGGTCGATTTTGGGACCCCATGGAGCCACTTGTAAGTGATAATGACACATTATATCAATTAATTAAAAGTAAATACAAAAATGACATAACCACATATATTTTAGTAAAAAAAAATTAACATAGGTTATATATGTTATATCTTCAACTAAAAATTTTCATCAGAAATATAAAAATATTTCCTACAAAATGGTATTTTATTTATAATTTTTAGAGATTGAATAATTAAAATTATTTATGACACAGTGATGATAGAATATTTTCCTTATTAATGAAAGAATCAAATAAATGGTATTATAGATGTTACAATAAATTTAAATTGAAAGTTTCTATTCCATCCACGAATTTTATTGGTTAATGTGACATGTTAGTATCGATTAAATAAATTTTTTCGAAGTAAAAATGCTGTTAAGAATTTAACAAAAACAAAATAGCAAATATTTTCAAAATTCACATAAAATAGTTTTTAAAACAAATATTATATTATTAATTGATATTATATTCCTAAAAATTTAAGGTTTAGAAAAAGGTTTTAAATAATATTATATATGTCATTAATGAACCATTTTAGGTTCTCTTGGAATATTATAGTATGTTTATTAACCATATAATTTAAAAATACAAAGAGACATGGTAAATGTCAAACTAATTAACTAAGAGCTATATCTAGAAGATAAGGATAATATAGTGACCGAAACCCATCTAAAACCAATTGGTTGATTGGTTTTTGACCCATGCCCACCTTATCCTAGAAATAAGTCATTTTGAATCCATTAGAAACCGAAAATGATTTTATTATAAAATAATATTTCAATCTTTTCCTAAGGTGCCCCTCACCCCTCCTATAAAAGGGCACTTCTCCATCTCTCAAATACACAACTTAAAAGACATTTGGCTTACCCAACCCCTGACCAAATATCATATAAAATTTCCTCCATTCATTCTAATGGAATTTATTTAGTTAGAAATTCCACCTAAGGAGCCCTTTGATCAAATCAAATGGAAGAACCCGAAGAAGAGGTAAATATTTTACCACCTCTTTCAAGATCTTTTCTTCTTCCACTTCCTCTTTCATTGTTGTTTCCATTCTAAAATAATAGGTCAAGTATATTATATATAAATTTATGTTATTATAAAAATTTTAGAACAATATTAATTATTTTATCCATTCTATTAATGAAATGTCACCATACGTGCGTATGTACGACTTACCGTCCCACGTCTTGGTGTAGTTTGTTATTCAAACACATAATCATTTGGATGGGTATAATAGTGAGTATAAATGATGAAAAAAATAAATATTAAATGATAATTATTCCTTAAATATGATATACCATCCAATTATATATGATTTTAATATCAGAAGAATGATATTGTCGCTCGTGCATGCGTACAGATTACCGTATCCACGAACGCGATGAGATTCATTCCCCATAATATCCATTCAAGACTAATTTTCATTTGATGGCTAAAAATAATGTTTAAAGAATTAATATCATTCTGAATATGAATAAGATATAACCTATACACAACAAACATTACTTATGTATCGACCCATATAAAGGAAAACGAATTATTTAACACTCGAAATGATGATACTACTGAAATATCATTAACAAAGCAATATTAGAAGATCATATATGATATCATATTAATGTATATATTTCTTTAATAATTTAATAACAATTATTTCACCATTATAAAGGATGTTAAACTACCCCTGACCAAGTAAAAGTACAAGGTAAGGGTTAATTTCACAATCTCTTTATTATTCGAGGTTGTTTTTACAAAAGTATCTACTGGGACCTCATTATCATCCACATCCACGTTTCTTAAAAATGTATTCAAAAAGATTTTTACTATTTACTAGAATTTGGTTTTAAGTCATTTATACCCTTGTTTGACTATTTATATAATATTTTTAAAGGAATCTTTCCGTCATTTTCCAAACAAGGTACCTTATGACCTTTTCTACAAAATTAAGGTAAGAATGTTTTTTTAAATAATATGACAGGTGCGGCTATTTTCTTCCATTATAACATAATCGAAGCTTACCTTACAAAATTATAAGAATATTTTCAAAATAAATGTATTATTTTATGATTATATGAATTTTAATTGATTTCAAAATATAAAGAGAGCTTTCTCTAAAAAAGTTTTGATTTCATCTATGTCAACTTCCTTTGATGGATTGTAAGAATATTTGAAGGTGATTTATTATGATACAAAACTTCCAAATTTTATTTAATGTTTTGTGATATTTTTTACTATGGATGTGTTATTGTTTTTACCGTTCTTGGTTTATGGATATATTATTGACATTTCATATGGTAGTTTTCATATGAATGTTTATGTTATGTTTAAAACTTTTCATATGAGGAATGCATTGGACTTAATAAGAGATGGGTGAAGCCTGCTATAGATCCTAGATGCATCGATAGGTCTGATGAGACAAACTAGTGTCTTAGCACAAGACCTTGACACAATCTTATTTATTGTCTTGGCACAAGGCCATGAATATGTGGTTATCAAATCTGGCATTATGCATTCCATCATTTTGATAGTGACTGTTGATATTGCATGTGATTATTCGACTAGTAGAATATCCACGTTAATAAGTAAATAAAATTATTTGATTTTATCTTTGCCATATTATGTTGAAGATAAAGTTTAAAATGTTTTTATATTATTATTACACATTTCCTTAAATGTTTATACTTATTTATGGAAATTTTTCATCTATATTGTTATCCTTATTGAGCATCTAAGCTCATCCCTTTCTATGTTTTATTTTTCCCAGGATGCGAAGAAGTATTTTGTGACTGACCTGCAGGGATAGTCTGAGGGGATATGAGTGTGGTATATGAAATTTTTTTTTTAGTTTTTCATTTTATAATGTAATATAAAACTTATGAATGTATCTAGTATTTCCAAAGCTACTAAACTTACCGGTCTTTTGGGACATGATTTCCTGGTATCATGCCAATGTAATGTAATAATGCACCATCTCTGGGTAATTGGGGTCGGGGAATTATAGTTGGGATCAGAGGAAGTTTAGTACAAACCTTGGCATCTAGATTTAGATAATCTCTGATTAGAGAACATTACCTTAAGATAGAATTTGAGGATTAGAATAGAATAACGTCCTAGAATTTTGGTATTGTAGAGATTTTGTGATTTTTCCATGAAATACATCCATGTCTAGATACGAGTAGGTAGTGGTGGCTCTGGCACAGATGTACATAGGGTAAAACCTGAAAACACTAGTTTGAGCTCGACTCGAATGGGAACTAGTGCACGAAAACCGTCCTTGTTGCACTCTTGGTTAAGACACTCATGGGGGATATGCTTAGTATAATTATTATTTTCTCTACAAACCATTATGAATGGTTTATGAGTATATAATTTCTAAAATAAAACGTTTTTATGATTAAGAAATATATCCACAAACTGTTCAGTTTATGTTAAGTGTTTTACAATTTTCGAATTATGTATTTGGATTCCTAAACAAATCTAGTTTATTCCATTTTTTAGAAATGGCGCCTAGTGGAAGGAATGGAAACCATATCAACGCACATAATCCATGTAGGGATTTACATCCTACTAAAGATAATTATAGTTGATCTAGTGAAGCAACTGGTGCTGATTAGCTTGTCACCATACTGGGACAACACACTCATGTTATGAATAATAACCTTACTCGTATGGAATACCCTGATCCATTGTATGGAGGATCATTTCTAGATCGCTTCATGAGGAAACAACCAACAACATTAAATGGGAGTAAAAATACATTAGTAGCTGAGCAATGTATAAATTCCTTAGAGAAAATATTCCATGCCTTGGGGAGTAGTGAAAGGGAAAAAGTTGTCATGGTAGTTTACCACCTCACTGGAGATGTTGATCAATGGTGGTCACTGATTCAAAAAAAATGAAGATAATGAAGTATCAAATATGGAATGTAGGGAGTATACGGATCTTTTCTTAGAAAAATAATTTTCTTGTGACCATCGAGCAAATATGGAAAAGAAATTTATGTGTCTGAGGCAAAAGGTGGATGAGAATGTCGCAAAGTATGAAGCTAACATTACAAGGTTTGCGAGGAATGATGCAATTTATATACATAACTGAAGAAGTAAGATTTATTGGTTCTTTGTTGGGTTAAAACTATTTCTCCGTCGAGCATTAGTCTCACAATCCTTCTCATCATACGAAGACATTGTCTCATGTGCTATCAAGACAGAAAAGTAATTCTCTAAGTGTTACGATTTTAAAGAAAAGAAAGAGAAGAATAGATCTTCCGAACACTATGGAAATGGAAATATGGGGAATAAAGGAAAAGTTTAATATCAATCTTGTAGTAAATGTGTCAAGAAACACCCTTGTACTTGCCTGAAGGGAATGGGAGTCTGTTAGAAGTGCGGTGAAAAAGGCCACAAAGCTCATGATTGCAATGGGAAGAAAGAGGATGTAAATGTTGAATGCTACAAATTGTATAGAAAGTGGGAATTATGAAAATGAATGTCCTAAGCTCTAAGGAAACTTACCTCATAAAAGGTCAAGGGATCAAGGAAAATCTTATTTTATCACTACTATCGAGGTTGATGCTCTAAAAGACATGGTGGAATGTAATTTAATGGTTTCCTCATGTTTAGAAAATTCTTTATTCAATTCTGGATCATCAAATTATTTCATATCTCCCCATTTTTCTATGAAAATTATATATTTACAATTTGATTTAACATGGGAGTTGTTAGTCAAAACTCCTAAGGGAAGTATCATTGCAACAATGTTTTTTAAATCAGTCCCCATTAGGGCATTTAAATGCTTTTTATTTTCTGATCTCATCGTCATACCCATGATTGAATTTTATATAATCCTTAGTATGGATTAGATTTCGGACCATGATGCAAAAATTTATTGTATGAAGAAGGAGGTTACTATTTTTGATGACAATGATAAAGAACACCTTATCTTTAGAGCAGAATCGTCTCCACCTAATTCTTATCTATATACACCCCCATTATCTTATCTAAATTAAATTATTGGGGAGGAAGATAATGAAATAGCTATAGTTGAGGAAAATAATGTTCAAATAGAGGATGTACATATTGTGCAATAGTATGTTGATGTTTTTCCAGAGGATTTACATGGACATCCTCCATAATGAGAAATTGAGTTTTACATTGATTTAATTCTTGGTTCAAGGACCATATCGAAGACCCCTTATAGAATGGCTACTTTGGGATTTTTTGAACTAAAGAAAAAACTAGAGGAATTGAGTAACACATGATTTATTCGTCCTAGTGTTTTTCCATGGGGATCCCCTATACTTTTTGTTAAGAAGAAAGATGGATCTATGAGGTTGTGCAATGACTACAGGGAGATCAAAGCTACAACAATAAAGAAAAAGTATCCCATACCTTGCATTGATGATTTATTTGACAAAATTCATGAAGCTCGATATTTTTAAAAGATTGAACTTCGATCTGGATATCATCAGTTGTGCGTGAAGAAGGAATACATTCTGAGGACAACATTTTGAACGAGATACGAGGATTACAAGATTAGAGTAATTCCTTTCGGATTGACTAATGCACCTTCTAACTTCATGGATCTAATGAATAGGGTTTTTAAGGAATATCGTGATGAATTTTTAGTGGTATTTATTGATGATATCTGGGTATACCAAAATCTAATATGATCATTAAAATCACTTGTGCATTATCTCGAAGACTCTTAGAAGAAATGAATTATATGGGAATTTTAGAAAGTGTGAATTCTTGCTTAAAGAGATTTCTTTTCTTGGCCATATTGTCTCTATGGATGGAATATTTGTTGATCCTTCAAAGACCAAGGAAATATATGAATGGACAGGACCAATGAGTATAACTGAGGTACACCGTTTTATTTGTTTAACAGGTTATTATCGACATTTCATCCAGAATTTTCCATGATTGGCAAACCCATTAACCAAGCTCACGTGTAATGGCGTTAAATTTCTTTGTAGAAAAGAGTGTAATGAATTTTTTAATTAACTGAATAGAATATTAGTCAATGCTTCTATATTGACTCTACCATCGAAAAACGGTGGGTTTTTTATTTATAGTTATTCTTCAAAGAAATGACTTGGTTGTGTCCATATGAAAATGATAGTGTTATTTCTTATTCATCAAGAGAGCTAAAAATTCATGAGAAAAACAATCCCACTCATGATCTTCAGTTAGCAGCTGTAATATTTGATTTGAATATAATGAGACATTATCTCTATGGTGGAAAAAGGTAGATATATACTGATCAAAAGAGTTCGATGTATATTTTATCATAGTAAGAACTCAACATGAGGCAAAGAAGATGGATTGAACTACTCAATGATTATGATTTCACAATACACTACCACCCAAAGAAAAAAAATAAGGTGGAATATTCTTTGAGTAGAAAGGATCATGGATTTTTGAAAAAGATGAGAGTTGAAAAGGATGCTATATCAATGTATTCAGTAATGATGGATATGAGAATAACCATGGAAGGTGAAACATCAATTATTTTTCAATTGTTTTCCAAACCATCTTTACTAGAAACTATAAAAAGTTATCAGGCTGATGATGAGGAGTTTAAAAAGAACATTAAAAATGTGAATAACGGGATATTGAGTAACTTCGTATATGAAGATGGAATTTTGAAATTTGGGAAGAGAATTTTTGTTCCTGATATACCTGATCTAAAAAGAGAATTGTTGGATGATGCTCATTGCTCCAATTTCTCTATACACCATAGGAGCACCAAAATGTATAGAGATTTGATGGAACATTTTTGGTGGGACAACATGAAGAGGGATATTTCTGATTTTGTGTCAATATGTATAGTTTTTAAACAAGTTAATGTTTTAAGGAAATAGCCTGGAGGATTCATGCAACCTCTTCCCATACCAGAGTAGAAATGAGATAATATTACGATGGACTTTGTCATGGGACTATCAAAGACTCATAGAAGGAACAATTCAATATGGGTCATCAGTGATTTTCATACCAAGAAAACACATTTTATTTATATAATAAATGGTTTACCACTTCAATTTCAAGAAATACTATATATTACTGAAGTGGTAAGACTTCATGGAATGCCCCTATCGATTGTTTCTAATAATTATCATCATTTTACATCAAGATTCATGAAAAGTCTTCAGAAATCCATGGATATTGAACATCGTTTGACCACTTTCTACCACCCTCAAACTGATGGATAATCAGAATGGACTATTCATATATTAGAAGACATGTTGATATCTTGATCACTTGTCTTTCAAGGTATGTGGGATCTATATTTACCTCTATTATAATTTTCCTATAATAATAGCTTCCATTAAAATATTCAGATGGAACTATATGAAGTTTTATATGGAATGATATGTTGCACACCAACTTGTTGGGATGATGTTGCTGAAAGAAAACTCGTAGGCCCAGTTCTTGTTTAGGAAATGATAGAAAAGGTGATAGTTATCCAAACCCACATCAAAGCATCTCAAAGTAGGCAGAAGAGCTATTCCAATAACTGAAAGAATGATTTGGAATTTTAGGTAGGTGATCATGTTTTTTTAAAGGTATCTACATGGATGGGTGTTATACATTTCGGTAAGAAGGGTAAATTGAGTCCTAGGTATATCAGAACTTTCAAAATCCAAGAACGAATTGGGTTTGTGACTTACCATTTGGAAATACCACCAATTCTCTCCAAAGTTCATGATGTGTTCCGTGTATCATTGTTGAGAAAATCCATGCATGATCCAACGTATGTACTTACATATGAATAATTATAACTGGAACCTGATCTATCTTATTTCGAAGATCCATTCAAGGTTCTTGATAAAAGAGAACAAGTGTGGAGAAACCAGATGACTCATCTGGTAAAATTTCTATGGAGAAACTATAAGATGGAAGAGGAAATGTGGGAACCTGAGGAACATATGATGAAGAACCACCTGAATCTTTTTAGTTAGTAATATTTTAGAAATTTTGAGGATGAAATTATTTGATAGGGGGAGAATGTAACACCCCAAGCTTCCACGATACATTTCCCTTTGAATAATTCAATAGCTTGCGTTGTACGGAACTTCAAGATTCTAACATATCGCGACCAATAAAACTAGCCCTTATGAACAGTAAAAAACACTTTTTGAAATTTCATCTATTTTATATTTCGAAATGGAATAAATTTTTGGGTTTAGAATATCGAAATTATCTTAGGGTGAATTTTTGGTATTTTCCTGAAATCTTTTAGTTTTTTATGAATAGTGAAAATAAGAAATTTTAAGTAAAAACAGCTTTTTTTAATAAAACGTTTACAGGGATAAATTATAATATTGAGTATTTTTTAAGTGCAATTATATTATAGTTTTACCATTTAATCCAATTTTGGTCATTGGATGCTATTTCACATTTAAACTGGATATAAGCAAGTACCAAACTTTTGATAGTTATTATTATTTTTAAAACTCGCTTTTTGTTTTGAGAACAAGAATTAATTTTAAATAAATTTCCGCAAGTTATGTGTTTTGAATTTAGAAAAAAATATTCCAAATTTATAATCATGAGATATATATTGTGTAAATAGGTAACTTTTATTTTTATACATTGTGAATAATTACTTTGGTAAATATTTTATTTACCATGGTTAAAGGGTAAATCTGGTAAATAAGGGTAATAAAAATAATATTACAATAATAATAAATTACCCTATCATTTATTGTAACCCTCTTGGAAGATACATGTTCGACCATGGGAACCCTTGGTTCATGTTTGGGATCCCATGGAGCGAGTTGTAAGTGATAATGTCACTTTATATTAATTAAGTTAAAGTAAATACAAAAAATGACATAAGCATAAATCTTTTAGTAAAAAAATTTTTACAAAAGGTTATATATGTTATATCTTAGACTATAAATATTCATTATAAATCTAAAACTATTTCATACATAATGGTATTTTATTTATAATTTTTAGACATTGAATAAATATTTTTTTTGGCACAATGATGATGCAATATTTTCCTTATTAATGAAAGAATCAAATAAATGGTATTATAGATGTTAAAAAATATAATTTGAACGTTTTGATGGCATAAAAGAATTTTATAATTTTATGTGACATGTTAGGATTGATTAAATGATTTTTTTGAAGTAATAACGCTGTTAGAAATTTAACAAAACAAAATAGCAAATAATGTCAAAATTAACATAACAGATTTTTTAAAACAAATATTATATTATTAATTGATATTATATTATTAAAAATTTATGGGTTGGCCAAATTTCATAAATAATACTATATATTTCATTAAGGAACCACTTGAGGTTCTCTTGGACGTTTATAGTATCATTATTAACCATATAATATAAAATTGCAAAGATACATGGTAAATGACAAACTAATTAAATAAGAGTTAAATCTAGAATATAAGGTTTATATATTGAACCCAAACCTATATAAAACATATTTTTTGAGTTTCTTTGACCCATACCCACCTTAGACTCGAAATAAATCATTTTGGAGCCAATAAAAACCGAAAATGATTTTAATATAAAATAATATTTCAATCTATTCCTAAGGTGCCCCTCACCCCTCTTATAAAAGTGAACTTCCCCTTCTCTAAAATCCACACCTTCAAAGCAATTTGTTTCGGCTAAAACCTTCCCAAATACACTATAAACTATATTATAGTAATTATAGTGGGATTCCTTTAGTCACAAAGCCCACCTAGGGATCCCTTTTGATCAAATCAAAAGGAAGAACCCGATAAAGAGGTAACTATTTCATCACCACTTTCAAGTTATTTTCTTATTCCACTTCCTCTTTCATTGTTTATTACATTATAAAATAATAACTCCAGTATATTCTATATAATGTGATGTTTTTATAAAAATGGTACAACCATATCCATTATTTTATCCATCCTATGAATGTCATGTCACCATGTGTGCGTACGCACGACTTACCGTCTCCACATCATGTTGTAGTTTTTTATTCAAACACATCATCATTTGGATGGGTATAATAATTAGTATAAATGATTCAAATAATAAATATAACATGAAAATGATTATCTATATATGTTATAACATCCAATTATATACGATTTTAATATCAAACGAATGATATTGTCGTTCGTGCGTAAATATGGATTAACGTCTCCACGAACGCGATGAGATTCATTTACCATCGTATCCATTCAAGAATAATTTTCATTTGATGCTTAAAAATAATGTTTAAAGACTAAATTTCATTATGAATATGAATAAGATACATTATATCAAGAACAAACATTACTTACATAACAAATCATATAAAGTAAAACGAATCAGTTAACACCAGAAACGATGATAATACTGAAATATCATTAACAAAGAATTGTTAGAAGATCATATATGATATCATATTAATGTATATAGTTATTGTATAATTTAATAAAAATTATTTAACCATTATACATGTGGATAAACATCCCTCTACCAAGGAAAAGTACAAGGTAAGGGTTAATTTCACAATCTCTTTATTTTCCAAGGTTGTTTTTATATAAGTATTTACTGAGACCTTTTTATCATCCATATCCATGTTTCTTAAAAATTTATTCCAAAACATTTTTACTATTTTCTAGACTATGGTTTAATGTCATTTTAACCTTGTTTGACTTTTTATAAAATGTTTTGAAAGGAATATTTCCATCATTTTCCAAACAAGGTACATTATGACCATTTCAACAAAATTTGGGTAAGAATGTTTTTTAACATATACGTCAGGTGCGTCTATTTTCTGATGACATAACATCGTCAAAGCTTACCGTTCAAGATTATTAGAATATTTTCAAAATATATGTATTATTTTATAATTATAGAACTTTTAAATGATTTCAAAATATAATGAGATATTTCTGTAAAAAAGTTTTGATTTCATCTATGTCGACATCCTTTGATAGATTGTAAGATTATTTGAAGTTGATTTATTATGATAAAAAACATTCATATTGTATTGATTGTTTTGTGATATGTTTGACTGTGGATGGGTTATTTTTATATAATTCTTGTTTTATGGATAATATATTGACATTTCGTATGCTAGTTTTAGTACGAATGTTTATGTAATGCTTCAACATTTTCATATGAGGAATGCATTGGACATAGTAAGTGACGGGTGGAGCCCGCTATAGCTCCTTGATGCATCGGTAGGTCTCATGAGAAAAACTAGTGTCTTGGCACAAGGACTTGAAAAAATCGTTTTTGTAGTCTTGGCACAAGGCCTTGACTATGTGGTTATGAAGTCTGGATTTATGCATTCCATCATTATGAAAGTGGATATTGATATTGCATGTGATTATTCTACTAGTATAATATCCATGTTAATTAGTAAATTAAATTTTTTTATTTAATATTTTCAATATTATGACGAAGTTCATGTCTAAATGGATTTTTTTTACTCTTATACATTAATTCCTTAAATTTTTATGCTTATTTATGAATGTTTACACTATATTGTTATCCTTAATGAGCATCTGAGCTCACCCCTTTCAATTTTTCATTTCTTTCCAAGATGCGAAGAAGTATTTTATGACTGACTTGCAGGGACAGTCTAAGGGGATATGAGTGTGGTCTATGGAAATGATTTTGTTGTTGTTTTTCAATTTATAATCTAATGTAAAACTTATGAATGTATCTAGTATTTCTATGGCTAATAATATAATCAACCTTTGGAGACATGGTTTCCTTGTATAATTCCAATGTTATGTAATAATTAACTGACTCTGGGTAATAGGGGTCAGGGCGTTACATTGGATTCATCACAACATAGGCTTTGGGGGATGACTCATGATAGAGACGATATACCTTATCATGTTTTAACAATCACAGAAAGTTAATGGGAATCCGTAATGCAAGGAATACCCCAATATAAAACTAAAACAAGAGGGACCATAGGTCTCCAAAACCTCCCTTGGGGAAGAAAGGCATGGGAGAGGGAAGAAAAAGGAGAGTAAAAAATATAGGAAAGTATTACATCAAAGAAGAAACCTTTAATTATGAAGATATTAAAGAGATTGTTATGGGGAATATGATAAATCATAAGGTATATGTATACATCCTGAAAGTATCAAATATGATGAAGGTGGTCCCTTACATGTTTTTATTATATCAAGGTTAGAATGGTTATTTATTATTTTCCCAGATTGGACGGATGATTTACCAAACCAAGAACCAACCATGTGAGTTACTATGACACCATTCATGGTTTTTATGCATTATTTACCAAACTATATTCCGATAAGGTTATCACCTCGGAAAATAGATTCATTATTTTGATATACATTCCATACGGTTAGCAATAATAGTAAACCTACCACTACACACAAAAAAATTAAAAAAATGAAGGAAACATGAATAGAATCATATATAAAATAATTAAAATAATAAATAAATAATATAAAAAGAAAAATCAATGCTGGAAAATGAAAATATTTCACACCATAAGACATTATCCCCTCATTAATTTATAGAATTGTTTTTTCAAAAATAGAAATACATGAAGATCAATAGACATGAAAAAAAATTTAAATCAAGTGAACAGGGCTAGAAAATCACATAGGTTTCCCCTGAAAATACAAAAATTAATTAATCAATAACAATATTAAAGATTCAAGAAAAATCAATAATTTTGATAGATAATTCACCCCAAACTACCAGATACCATAGAATCTGAGGTTTCAAAACTAAAAAACAATGATCCATTAAAGGTGAAGGTTAAATCCTTTAAATAAAATCCAAAACATAATAAAAAACTAAATCAGAGCACTATGAAGACAAAGGATAATATAATCTCCATTAGAATAAACTAAAATAAAATTCGGAATTTTATGTAGATACTAGCATTAAATATATGAGTTCCCTCAATGATGTTCTCCCCCAAAAAATAATAATTATTAGAAATCATAAATTTTTAAAAATAGAAAAACAATTAACGACCCAAGAAACCCAAGGACACAAATAAAATGATAATGATAAAAAATATTATACACCATTATCAAGGTTAATAATTAAACACAATATAACAACTATTAATTTTTTTCAATAAATCCACATGCGTCATCATCCTAAATGACAACTGGCTCAAAATAGTATTAATTAAAGGTAGAATACCAAAAGTAATACCTCATATATTCACCATATAAATATTAGGATTAATTGGTTGATCTATGGGACTGACTAAATGGGTATATCTATTTTGAATACTATTATGCTGAAATCATTTACAATACCTCTCAAAGTATTCTATATGGTCCTATATATGATGGATCTCTAGAGTTACTTTTCAAGAAGGATTCTTATTTTATGTCTTTCCAAACAAATGGAACACTATGGGAATTTTTTTATATGAATCATAAATAAAATTAATTATTCCCTTTTAATATTATCACTAATAAAATTGAAATAAAACAACTTCCCCTATTATCTTCTAGAGCATCCTTTACTACCTATTGGGATAGGAGAATCATAAAAATATAAGGAACACTAATAAATATATTTTATATTATAATGTACTACTTCACCAACATATTATAATTTTCTAGGCCATGAAAGGATGTTTCTAGTAAGAGATATGGTTGAATCCATCATCTAAAATAAAAATCCATCATTGAACCATCTAAGGACTGCTTAGGGAAAAAAGATAAGTGTTTATCAAATTAGAAAGCATAATAAAATACTTATGGGATACCCCACTATAGGATATATAATTCCACACCCTCTGGTATCTTTATGGTATTTTAAAAACAATACCAACTAAACTGGGCTTTTCAAAATTACATTAAAAAGGTAACTTCTTTGTTTTTATCTATATAATGGTTTTCCACCACTTCCAACTCTGGGATTCTAGTATATGTTTTCAAATTAAACCTTTACAATATCAACAATCTCATGTCTTAACAGAGTCAAATCCATATTACATATACATTATTATCTTATTATATACATTTAATAACCATGTAAATAATGAGAGTTCAGATTATAAATTTATTTAATGGTATCCCCATTGTTAGATTGAAGAGGCAGATCACCATGCTACATTACTAGAGATAACATATAGGTCGACTTTGATAAAATTAGATCCACCTGGGTAGGTACATGAGGTGAATCAACTGAATCACACCAATGATAATCCATCAATAGTTTTTGGTTTAATATGAAATATGAAAAAATAATGAAAAAATCAAAATCCAACTAAAACTCATGATTATAAATTTTATAAACTGAATAAATTCTAAATTCAATCTCAAAATACTAAAAGAGAATCAATATCAAATATGAGATATTTTATAGAGAGTCCTTCTATATAATAGTAATCACCATTTTATGATTGAAATTTTTATATACTATGTAATATTTAAGCAAATCACTTTTAACATTTCAAATTTTTAAAAAAAAATTTAGACAAATTATTAATTTAATTCCCACTTTTTAAAATGAAATATTTTTGAAAAACTATCCCCAATATAAGTCCATTTTTTTCAAAAAATTAATAATTAAAATATTCTGATACAATTCACATGTTCTCTCCAGAAAAGACTAAAATAATTTTATCTAAAAACAGAAAATACCAATCTAATCATTACATTCCATTTTAAATCAATTATAAGGAAGAATAAACCAACTCAAAATCACCATGGAATCAAAATTTTCATACATTATTAAAAAATTTGATCACCACATGGTTTAGCTAAAGAGTCTTCCAGATTGTGTTCCAATTGTGAAATTTTTATTAAAGCGCCAACTAGATTGGTTTTCCTGAATTATGAGTGGTTCAATAGATCATGCATTCTAACCATGCATCTCGAGTTTCATTACTAAATTTAACAAAAAACATAATGAATTAAAAATTAAAACCTAAAATCTCAAAACATATAATCCCACTCAAAATGGGACTAATAACCTCATGAATATCCAAGTCCCTATCTCTATTTTCATGGAATAAACATCTCGAACAATATTTTGAACTCATATTTTCATCATGATTAGGTGGTCATCAAGAACCAACATATTACCTAACACTTATGTTTTATAGGTTATATCTACCAACATTTGAAATTCCCAAAATAATAATTATTGGGACCCAAGATAAACATACATAAGTAATACATTAATACCATGGTTTAATTAAGAAATATCATAAATATCAACATAACCTAAGGAACAAAAACATTATAGTCTTAGAGATTATAAACATAGACATATTAATCTAAAATAACTTATCTATAATAAAACTATTATATACTACCTTATTGTCTTTCCACTACTTATACCTATATTCAAAACCTATGATAATGAAAACATACAAAACAGTCATGCTAAAATTACTGGTAAGGGAAACCATATCAACATTCCATCAAGGGTTATTTCATAATCTTACTAGAAAAAAAGGTTATGATAGATGTTTTTAAGAAAAATAAAACATACAAATAACAGTTTTTTATAAGTCATGATAGAATTACATGTAATATTAAATGTTAAAACATATACCACTAAAAATGGTGTGGAATCATGGTACATTAAAAATGAGTCAAAGAGAATACTCATAGGTATAAGATTATGACATATGGGTCTTACATAAGAATAAGTTTAGAAATAATATGTCAAGGATACCAACCATTTCACTAATAATATAGTAGTCTTGGGATAACCACTCTTGTGAATTTTTGGGATTAGGATACCCTTCTTGTGTTCTATTTGTCTTGAGATAAAACCATTCATGTTACCCTTTGGCTTGTGATAAATTATCTTGTATACCCCTTTTATTAACTTAAATCCTCTCATGTACTCTTTTTCATGGAATAAATCATATAATATACCATTTTTTAGGTCAAACCCTTATATATATCATTCTGTGATCATGAGACATAAAAAAACCAATGCATTTAATTTTGATATAGAGACCCACTTTTTAATCATCCATTCATATATATTTTAGTTGAAATCAACATTTGGACATGTCCTGAAAACAAATGTGATGAAAATGGATCTCATATACTTTTTCAATGGATTAACATAAATAAATCATTAATAATTCCATCAATAATAATAAATTTCTAATCCCATGGAATGAAAATGTGTATCCATATATATATTAACTTAATTGGTAAATATCCTTAAATAAAGATACTAAAACATATTGTATGTAAATTACATAATACAACTAGAGAAGGAATGTGGGTGGTAAAATTTAAATAATATCCCTGGTCAAGAACAATATATGTCAAAAGAAAATAACATAGATGACTGAAATTTTTTGGAGTTTTAGAAAAAAACAACATTTTAAATATTAAATATTATTTTTATTTTGAAAAGATATTAAATGATATATTTTATGAAATGAAGAGAAGAATTATTTTTTTTAGAAAACATTACCACATAGAGAGAACGTTTCATATAAAAAGATAAAGGAAATAAATATATAAGTTCACACAAAAACATTAAAATAGATTCTTTTTTATTAAAAAACCATACTAAAAACATTATAATGATTTTTTTTTAAAAAATATTAAAAGAATTTTAGTGTAGTTTAAATGTAATTTTATTATTTTCAAAATAAATACAGGGGATCCACACAATTTGGAGTCTAGGATAAATTTTTTTTCATAAAAAGATATTCCATTTTATATATTTTTAAATATTTTTTTAAAAAATAAATCATTAAAAAGATCATAAAAACTTTTTATAAAATTAATGATGTGTAATAAAAGAATAATTGTAGATAAATACAATTTTAATTTCCAATAGGGAAAGTAGAACACTACTGGTATGTATTAAATTTATATGGTAGAAATAAATTCATTAAATTAAAGAGGAATTGCACTTTATAAAAATACATTTTCATGAAACAATAGAATAATAATGGAGATAGACTTTAGTGTGAAACATGATTTATCTAAAAATAATTAAATACAATATAACACCATCATAGGTAATAATTGATCAATATTTAAAGGTAATATTCAAATAGGAGTGCTTGTGACACATGTAAAAGTTTCAAGTCATGAATACCATTAACGTCATTTCAAACTTTGGAATCAAAACCCCATGAGAGGTATTAATATAAATAGAACATTGAATATTTTGAAATATAAGACGAGAATGATAAAAAATTAAATTGATAAATTATTTACATAATTTAAAATAAATCATGATGAATTGAAAAAATTGGACTCTTGGGATTCAAATTTGTAAAAAAGATCCTCTTACATATTTTGTAAAATTTTAATCAAAACTCCATAAAGAAGAGGGAATGTAATTGACCATCATATATCATGCCTAAAAATAATTCATGCCATAGAATATCAAAAATTAAGTATATGGACCATAAGATATAAATTATATGTATAATAAATAAAATGTAACAATGGAAGAGATTTTAGATTAAATCCCCTAAGCTTATTAATTTTTTTTCTAAATATACTCCTAACATATCTGGGAAGTTGAAATTTTTCTTCAAATTATCTATTTAAATGAATATATTTAGATAAATTATGGTTAAATTATGTTTATTAACATTAGATATAGTTCTATAAGAAGACAAAATGGCCTATTTTTATGAATAAATGTGAACGAATGTGTGTAACATAAAGGGGTGAAAGTGTACCGTTTTATAAGTGAAAAAGTGAAATTTTGAGGATTACCATTAATTTTCAATGATATAATTATACTATTTAAGGGTTAAAGATTCAAAAAGATATAATTAATGAATTTTGTTGTAAAAAAGGGTCAAAACATCCTCAATAATGTATTTCTACCCATGTTGTAAGAACATAAAATGTCATTATAGCATAGGTTTTTACATTTACTTTTTTTTGTTTCATCTTGGTAAATAATTTTTAACTAAGTAGTTGATGATTTAATTAATATATAAAACAACCAATGATACAAAATTCTGGTGTTTTGAACCTAAATATAATCTCAATTTATTTTTATTATATTTATAAATATATGTTATTTTTGTTTTAAAAGTAATCATTTTATATATGGAAAAATATTTGTTTGTAGAAAAATTATGTTTTAATTGTTAACTATTCTTAATCACATTGATATTTTTTTTCTAATTAAATGTATGTTAATATAATATATTTATATATATTGTGGGTTTGTGTTAAAACATTATATTAGAGTAATAAATAAAAACATAAAACTCTATTGATTAAATATAAATTACACAATATAAATAATAAAATTCTATAAAAATTAATGTTTCACTATTATCATGGTCAATAACATTAATGTAAGTAATCATACTTTTATGAAAAAATAAAATTATTAAATTATTAAATAATATGATCGTGTTTATATAGAAAATGAAATCATATTTTATAGATTTATTCTCTTCAATAGATGAAAAGTTTTTTAATAATAGCTAATAAAAATAGTTGTCTGGATAAAATATTACATATGTTTCAAAAAATATATATATGGGTTTTATAAAAATATAAAGTAATTTTAAATTATTTATTTAATTTATTATTATAAATATTTTATAGGTTCTTTAAGAAAAATCCATTCCTACATTTGGATAATTTAATAAAGGGATTTTTCCATACTGTATTTTTCACTATTCTTTCAAATATAAATTATTTGTGAAAAATAATGAAAAATAATATGAATCTCATATTTTTATTCTAAACTCTAAAGTAATGTTCATTTTTTAAAAATAAAATTATAAAATTGATAAATTTAATAAATTTAAGAAATTATAATATACAATGAAAAAATATTTATATTGAAAATTGATATTTAAAAAATAACTGTTAGTATTTTTGTTTCGTATCATTTACCAACTATATTTGTGTTAAAAAAATTATATTAACCATCATTTATCCAAATTATTCCTAAATTTCTTGAAATATAAATGTATATCCTATAAAGGGATATTTTTTTGAAAAAACACATCTAAATAATAAATGATCTTATTAACAATTTTAGGTAAACTAATGAAATTTCATTAACATTATGAGATGTCATTATTTTCAGTATAAAAATATTTCATCGATAGGTAACATCTTATTATTATTTCTAATTCAATGGATATGTTATAATAGTCATACTTAATATTTATATTTTAATGTAAATATATCACGATTCTATTTTTTTCAATTTTTAATATGGGGAAATATACTAAACACACTTGATTTATTTAATGAAAGTTATATATCATAGGCTGAGTTCCATGAAATAATAGGGATTTGATAGAATTTTTTACTAACCATCCTAGGATATGCTTGATCCAAGAACCCCAAAAGATTAGTCGAATGTGTTGAAGTGCATTTCAAATCCCCATAGGATAGAAAATAAGGTTTGGGAATCAAATAAATTCCATGGTAAAGATTAGTCTAAATAAATATGAAAAAATATTATAACTAAATATTTTGGAATGAACTCACTTAATTAAGAGGGTGATTAAAAAAGAACAAATTAGTTACTAAATTAAATTGGAACAAAACATTACACACGACAACAATAATGTCACCAAATAATAAACTAAAATAAAAAAAGATATCACATTCATACCAACAAGAAGATAATAATTCTTGCTCAAATATATTATGACCAAGGTGGTAGATATATTAATGATACTAAGATGATAATGGGAAATAAAACCACATCCACCAATATCCAAGGCCAATAAGAACACATCCACTTTCTACCAATATCAAACTTCAACTAGGAATATACTATAAAAAAAACCAAATCTATATGTAAATTTATAGACCATAAATATCATAGTAATAATAAAAACATTCCCAATTGGTATCCTCACGATAAACCATATACCACCATTAAAATTAATTATATTTCATTATTTGAAATATAATAAAGAAATAGTATCTACAATCCTTTTTAAAACGTCTACCAAATCACTTTAATTTAATAAATATATTACTCATACTAATAGTAAAAACTCATTCCACATTAGAAAAAATAATTATTAACTATTAAGAGAAATATGTAAAATGTAAATAGAATATAATATATTTTTATAAACATACATAAATAATGTACCTATGAGAACAGGTGATTGAAAACACGTTCCTTATATGACTTTCATGATGAAATGTATAACTATAACCCATAATTATACAAAAATATCCAAAAATTAGTAAAACAAATTCTGGGATATTTGGAGCATTGGTGAAAACCTTGAACTCTATTTTCATAATAAAAATATATAATGTATTGTTATGTATATTAGTAGCCTACCCTATACTATTTACATATATGTTCCTAGGTATCCCTTTTTGCTACCAAAGGTATCCACTAAAAAGAAAATATAGGTGATGTAAATAAAAATTGAATAAAATATAATCCTATAAATATGAAAATAATTCCCTACATCACCTATGAACAGCATTCATAGAAAAAACCTCATTTTCTAAGAATAGAAAAATTAAATAATTTTCCTCTAATAGTAATTCCACCATATAACATTATAATTCCAAAATTTTGATAATTTGTTCTTAAAATAGATATTTAATTTTTTTAATAGACCCTATTTAAAAAAATAAATCCTTAAAATGTGGCACATGTACCATTATACATCCTTGAGGTAATTATGTTATTCAAAAAACATTTGAAACCATATTATATAATAATTATAAAATATAAAATATTTTAATGTATCTCAAGACCATTTAAAGAAGTACACACTACCTTCAATTTAATTTAAATATTTATATTATTCATTTAATTAAAAAACAATATTCCATAAAATATAAAAATCAATACAAAGAGACAAATGAGAATCAAGTCTATATAATAAATCTTGTAATATTTCCTCTTCATGTCAACTCCACACCCTTCCTCCTTACATACCCTCCACTTAGTGCTTTTTGAATTCCTCAAACTATAAATTACTTATTTCCTCTAACAAAACTATTCTATTTCTATAGCCTATGAATCATCCCCTACGTTTTCATTCACCTAGGTCTCCAACTACAACTATGAATCCCAATCCAAGTACCCATACATATCCTCCGCATTCACCTTCTCCACTTGCAAGTCCACCTACACCTTAGTCTTCACCTCTACCACCACATCTTACTATAACTCCCATTCCAACTTCCCCTCCATATCCTCCACCTCAAAATCCTCCTATTTATTATCCCAATTTAACAAGGGTTTAATTTATATACAATATCATATATTCATCACCTTGATAATAAACTCTAAACAGCCTCCATCATTGCTTCAACAGTATTATCTCCTCACATCAACATCTAATTTCCCATTTCAGGTAGGGTTTAATTAATTTAAAATCCAAAACCTTTATACATGACTTTATATTCATAGCCTACATATTGGATATGGATTATTTGATATCTATATTCCTCTTTCTATATACCCCCACTTGTGCAGAATACCTAATTAGGTTAGTGCCACCTCCCTACCTACAGACCTTCGTTGGCCATATAAGATTAAGTTTTATCATCCCAGTAATTTCTACTTGTTCATCCCATAATTTCAAGAATGGATTACTCTTGATATCTATATGTTATAATGTTATTCACTCCTCTGCATTCATTGATTTTATTCCTCATTTCTTATCAGTCCCTAAGAACATAATTGTTTTTAAGAGATTATATATGTATTTTAGATATGTTATTAGTTGTTATTTAACTAATCAATATATAATTGCATTGTTTTTCTAATTAGGGTTTTATTTAATTATATTACACTACTATAACTAGAGGTATGTTATTTAATTCCATGAACATCATATTTTATTAGTGACTGTAAAAGTCATAGAGGTATTTTTTTGATAACACCTTCCCTCTTTATACTAATTTATTTTCAGTTTATCTCTCTCTTTTACATTGGAGTTTTAGTATTTAAAATGTCCCATCTATTTTGATTAATGTAACAAAATTATAACCTATTTTACAATTTCTATATCATTTTATTCATATGTTTTTCTATTATAGGTTATTAGGTTTTTCTGATTTAAATCATAATTAGTAATGGACTATAAGGATGTTTGAGGTATATAAAGGAACTATATCTGGTTATTTTCATGTGGTTTATTTGGTTGTGTTGAATTAAAGCATAATTAGTAAGGGACTATAAAGATTTATAAGGTATCAAATGGAACAATATCTGTGTATTTTCAATCACCATATATGGTTATTTATTTTCCATATATATTTTTTCTTTTCCATATTTGGTTATTTCTTTTCTATCTATTTTTTCTATTTATAATGATAATTAAATTTTTTTAATATTTTTATTATCCTCTCTTAAATAGTTAAATCTAGGAATCATTTCTAGTATTAGATTATGTCATCTGGTTAAATAAATTAAACATCATTTTTCGTTTTATTTTTCAATTCCATGAATTATATTCATTGATCTAAAACTAACATTGTTAAGATTGAAATTATTATTTTTAGTGTACATTAGTTTTAGTTTATTCATTATTCAATGTATTTTTTATTTTTTTCTTTGTATGAAAATTTTGTGAAATTATTTGGTATACTATTTATCTATAAATTTAAAATTTAATTTAACTTTTATTAATATTATAAAAAAATAATAGTTATCTTTATTTTTAATAAAAAATTTAAATTGATGCAATTAGGTAATAATTCAATTATATAAATCCTTATTCATATTTTTAATTAAAAGGGTTATTTATTAGTTTTTAATTTATAAATATTTTTTAAGTTTATCTATTCTATGATATTCCTCATCGAAAATGATTGTACAATAATCTATGACTTTCTACACCAATCAGACTGAGGATCAGTAACATCATATTTCAAAATATACTAAAAGAACATTTTCTAGTAGACAGTTTATAATAACCACACTCTTTAATATTTTCTTATTTTCAATTATATTATTATAATGTAAATTAATATTACTCATCCAAAATTAATAATTATTTTCATAATTACATATTCAACCCATAAATATATTAACATTAGTTCCCATTTTTTTTGTTATTTCATAGTAAGAATTACATTCCTACACTAATTTGTCAAATGTTAACCAAACACATTTTACATGTAGTATATTTTATTCAGTCCAATATTCCCTTTAATTATATTCAGGACACACCTTGATAAATATTTCAGAAATGAACTCAATCCAAAATGATTTGTTCTAGGAATCTAAGAAACACAAGATTATTAAAATGATAAATAAAGTCACAATTGCTACATGTTTTTCCTCACGACCTTTATATATTCAAATAAATGATAGAAAATTACTTTAGGATGAAATATTGATGTTTATAATACATAAAAATAATATTTAAGAGTTACTGATTCATTTCAGGTTCTCCTACCCACCTCAATTTATCAACTGTGGAAAACCTAATAGAAACTTACCATCAATTATACACAAAAATAAATATTTATAGCAGCATGGGAACCAAATTATTATTACCTTTGTTAGAAGTTATCATTAATAGATCGATAATTTATTATGGGGTTACTAATGTAATTGTTTTATTTTTTTTGTTACACCAGTATACATACACTGAATTACTGTCAATATATATATATATATTTATATTTATATAATAGATGTTAAAAATATAGTGACCCTGATTTTATTATATAACATTTACATCATTTTAATGATAAAAAACATAAAAATATTACACAATGAGGATCTAAAGGTTTAGTGGTCTTGGGAAAACTAAGACCATGCATAACTTTTACAACATATAACATAAACATTTATTTAATTTCTTCTTATGCAGGATCTTATTGGATATTGAATTCTCCTTAGTACAAGTAGTAGCATGAGGATATACATGAAAAAGGGTTGAGATAAAATCCTAGTAATAGGATACATAAGAACATGAAATAATGAATCATGAGGTGGGTATAACATCATCTTCATAACCATGAGAAGAAGCATTAAATAATAGCGTTGAGTGTGTAAATGCATAAAAAAGAAACATCATGTCTTAGTGGTCAACATCCAAACATAGTTGTGAACAAATATAGCATCATGGTCACACTAAATGCCACATTATCTCATTATATTCATCACTTTACCCTATGTATTGATGCGATTTACAATTCCGGGAACCCTTGACACATTAAAACATTCATATTTCACTATATAATCCAGGCGCACCCGTCACATTATAAAATTTTCATTATCATAAATTCCACATTGAAAATATATCAATCACGAAAAAAATAACCCATGGAATGGAATGTGATTAATCTCATAATAACACATCCATAAACATTGGGTTCCTAAAATAAACAGGGAATAACATGCTTTATACAAGAACAATCAACTTTGAGTGAAAAGTAAAAGGTGTTTTTTGAAAGAAGAGTTCTTTTGGAAAACATTGTGTTCGACATACTCTCCGATGGAAAAAAAATTATATACCAGAAAATTTAGGATAATGATGAAAAACTGATTTTTAATGAGTAACCATACCGGAAATGGAGTCAAAGATGGAGAACCTGAAGAAAGAAATTTAGGTTTGAGAATTTCCCCTTACCTTGTATCTGAACACTTTCATCACATCAATGTACTTTACAATGACATTGTGGAAATTAATAATCAATTAAATAAAAATTTATACATGAATATGGCTCATTAAGGTTTCATTAATTTATTTTATGGGCGTTTGAATGATTTATAGAGTTTAAATTCATTGTCCGTGAGTGTTGTTTTTCATAGTTTTCATGAACGGTTCACTTGTTCACATGAACAGAAGTTCATGTAGAACATGGATAAAAATACCGAACTGATATTAAAAGTTATTAATGATATTATTGATGTTTAAATTATCTTTTAATGAATTATTTTATATACCATATGGATGAATCATTATTTAAAATTTAATGATGATTATTTTAGGTTAATTTGGGCAATTTTTGGATCACAAAGAACATGTTTTGATTTATTATGTTGTATTATGAATAAAATTTGTTTAGAAAACATAAAAGGGGTTAGAGAATAATTATTAAAACTTCTTTTTCAACAATTTAATGCATTAATTGACATCATCTAAGTATTTTAAGGAAAATGGAAGTGCATCGCCCATGATATAGGTAAATTAACACATCACTAGAAACAATTTCATTTTTATAAAAATATTTAGAGAAGGAGGAGTATAATTAATAATCATCCATTAACATGATATCATACTAGTATATAAATCATAATGTATTTATTATGGAAATTTTATAAGATAATTTGAGTACAAGAGAAGAAAAGTAATGAAATTTGAAAGGAAATTGAAAGCAAAGTGACAGAAATTACCTCTTGAATATATCTTCTTTGAGAGCCCATTTAGGGAAGATCTTTGGTAATTTTATCAGTCCAAGGGATGCTAGACATGGAGGAGGGGATAAGGAAGGTCATTAGGAAGAATTTGGTCATTCATTGTAGCTTGATAAGTATTTATAAATTATGGTGTGAGGGGTGGTATTTATAGTGTAGGGGAAAGGGGTTTTCACAATAATATATTAATTAATTTATTATTTATCCACAAGAAAAACAATAGTGATGATTCCATGACTAAATATAGTAACATGAGCATATAATTTAGAACCAATTGTGTTTACATCAATAGAACAACATCCACGACTCTATAATTAATGTATTTAGCTTATTTTGTCAATTATAGTATTTATCTATTTAGAAAAAATTCTTGTATTTCATAAAAATACAAAAAATTCACCCCAACAATTTATTTATGTACAGAATCCAAAAATAAATTCCATTTTATGAAAATATGTTTCTAAAAATAATTAATTTGAATTTTAATTATAATAATAATTTACTTGAAAAATACAAATTTTAAAATAAAAACCTATATTATAATGCTTTTAAAAATTATATAAGGACTTATAAATTTTTATTCAAACCAGAAGAAATAAAATCGTTAATTTATGAATACATTGTAGGAAAATACATTGTATTTTAAGTTAATTGATTAATTAATATTAACTATTTATTACTTGCAAAAATACCAATAATTTTACTATCATTATATTGTTACTTATAAGATGCCTATTTTTTTTTATACATTCATGGGTGAGGTTACTATTCTATTAGATGATTTACTATTCATAAGGGTCATATTAAATTCATAAGGGTAGGATACTATTCATAATGGTAGGTTACTATTCACTAAAAATTATGTTTTCCCTATCGGACTCCAAATATTTTACTGATCACAATCGTGTATGACATATTTCCAAAATTCAAAACACAAAAGTAAAAAAGTTTTGTTTAAAGGTCACATAGTAGTTCATTAAAGAATGATGTGGAATCATGATTCCTAATGTGATTTTATATGATTATGACATTACTGCAAGAAGTGAGAAATAACATTGATAAATGTTTTGGTCTTTACATTCTTCCTCCATTTAAAATTTCACCCTTGAAATTTCATTTTACATAAAAAAGAGAGGGTACATATCCTTCGTAGCATTATATAGTTCCCAAGACTCTTTGTCATACATATATTTCCTCCACAAAACATTGACAAGGTGGGTTCTCTTGTTGTGTAGAAACTTATTTCTCCAGTCCAATATCTTTACTGGATACTCCTCATAAGATAGATCATCTTCCAGTTGTACCACATCTTCATTCTATACATGTGAGGGATCTGGTATGTACTTTCTCATGAGTGATACACGAAACACATCATGAACTTGTTCCATATTCAGTGGATGTGAAGGGCGATAGGCCAGAACTCTAATGTGGTCAAGGATCTCAAAGGGGAAAATGGTCCTTGGGTTTAACATCCCTTTCTTTCCAAACTGCATGAATCTCTTCCATAGTGATATTCCAAGGACGACGTGATCTTGAACATCAAAATCTATGTCCCTTCTATGGTTTTCAGCATATTTCGTTAGCCGATTATGAGTAGATTTGATGTATTTTTGGATGACTGGAACCTTATTTGTCATCTCTTGAACAATATTAGGTCTAAGTATCTTTATTTATCCATCTTCATCCCACCAGGTTATATTTCTACATCATTATATATACAAAGATTCATATGGATCCATATAAATACTAGAGTGGAATATATTATTGTATGAGAACTCATCCAATGTGATATGTAAATATCATTCACGTTTGAATTCTAAAGAGTAGGCTCAAAACATTTCATTGTGTGTCTGAATAGTCATTTCAGATTGTCCATTGGTCTAGGGGTGATAGGCCATGCTGAAATTCAATTCAATACTCAAATAATGTTGATGTATCCACCAGAATTTAGATGTGAACCATGTATCATGATCAGAGAAAATCAAGAGTGGAACACTATGCGGTCTCACTACTTCCCTCACAAATATCATTGCAAGAATTTCAAGTGATAGATCTTCATAAATAACGATAAATTGGGCAGTCTGGGTGAGTTAGTCAACCACAACCTAAATCAAATTATTTCCCTCGCATGTCTTCAGGAGACCATTGACAAAGTCTATATATATTCTCCCAGTTCCACATTGGTATAGAGATTTTTTTCATCATCCCTTTGGAAATTTTTTACTCTGATTTAAATTTAATACATACCAAGAAACTAGAGATATATTCTATAATCTCTTTCTTCATGTTATCCCACCCGAAGTGTTCTCAAAGATCTTAGTACATCTTGGTGCTACTAGGATGGATAGAGAATGTTGAGATATGTGCATTGTACAATATCTCTTTCATTATCCCAGGAGATAAAGAATCAAAAATCAAAATCCAAACCAAATAACCCCATCATTGTCGATATAGAACTCCTACAACTTCCCTTCTTTTATTGCATTTACCTTATTTTGTAAATATAGATCACATTTTTCTTCCCACTTAATATTCTACTGTATAGATGGTTGGAAAATCAGTTGGGAATGGTAGGATTTATTCCCTACCATTATAATTTCTAAATCCATCATTTTCATATCCATAGAGATAGGGTCTTTCTCAATCCAGATCATGGATAGAGTAGCAGGTTCTTTTATACTCAGAGCATTAGCTACCCTATTTGCCTTACTAGGATGATAGTGAATAGAGAAATTATATTCATTGATTAGCTCTACCCATATTCGGTGATTCATGTTGATCTCATTTTGTTTGAATATATACTTTATCTTGTTGTGATTGTATATATGTCACACTTCTCACCATAGAGGTAGTACCACCATATTTTCAAGGAAAAAATCATAGCTCCTAGATCTAGATCATGTGTCGAGTAGCTTTGCTCATTGATATTAAACTTTCATGAGGCGTAGCCTATCACATTATAATTTTCATGAGTACACAACCCAATCCTTTTTTTGAATCACCAGTATATATAACAAAACATTCTCCACTTTTCTTTAATTTAAGTATAGATTCAGTGATCATCCTTCTCTTTATCTCCTTGAAACATTCCTTAAATTATTTCATCCATATATACATTACCCATTTCCTTGTTCACATAGTTAGCAGGCTTGTAAATCATGAGAAATTTCCCAATAAACATTGGTAGTACCCATCTATTCCAATAAAATGACATATTTTTGTGACATTAGAGGGTGAGGGCCATTCTTCAATCTCCAGTGTTTTAGAAGAGTCCACATAAATTCCCTCACTTTTGATAACATGTCCCATGAATGTGACTTCTTCATCCAAAATTCACACTTTTTGAACATGGCATATAACTTATCCTTTCTCAATGTGTCCAAAAAAAGTCTTATATGTTCTTTATTTACCTCGTTGATCTTGGAGTAGATGATAATATCATCAATAAATACAAAAAAAAAATTTGTTGAGGTAATGTATAAAGGATCTATTCATCAACTCCATGAATATTATAGGGTAATTAGTAAGTTTGATAGGCATCATCAGAAATTGATAGTACCCATACCTTGTACTGAAGGAAGTCTTATGAATATCTTCCTTCTTCACCTTTAGCTGATGATATCCAAAATAGAGATCCAGCTTTGAGAAATACTGATCTCCTCATATTTGATCAAACATGCCATCTATCCTTATAAGAGGATATTTTCTCTTCATGGAGATCCTGTTGATTTCTTGATAATATATACACAATAGCATTGACCCATCCTTCTTCCTCACAAAGGGCACTAGCATACCCCAAGGTGACACACTATAGAATATAAACCCTTTTTCCAAATTCTCTTGCAGCTTCTTCTTTAACTCCTTTAGTTTGATAAGAAACATCCTATAGGGACACTTTGAGATAGGAGTATCTCTAGGTATGAGTTATATTGAGAAATGTACCTCAATATATGATGGAAATCCGGGTAACTCTTCAATAAATAAATCAATTTATTCCCTAATGATGGGAATTTAGGCTAGGTAGACACTTTCCTTTTACTTAAATATTTTAGCAAGGTATGCCTCTTCACAGGGAATCAACAGCCACATAATTGAATGATTTTTCAAAAAATATTCATGATCTTCTTTTCATTTTTTAAGGACCATGAGATGGTTTGGAAGATGAAAAGATATTTACTTTTCCCAAAAATTTATATGTGCTCTATATAACTAGATATAATCCATTCATATTATAGCATCGAATTCCACCAAGGAAGTAATTTGAGATTCACTCAAAGAATCATACCACCTACGCCAACTGGATAAGAGTCCAAAACATGGGTTTAAATGATTTAATCACTTGATGCTTTTATAGATATCACTTCTTTGGGGTTTCGGGGCTTTCATTATGCAGTTATAGAAAAAATTAATGATATAAAGTAATGTGTAGAACCAGAATCAAATAAGAAATTATCCATTGTTGAGTGAATATGAAGTTTTCCTTTTACTAACATTATTTTCTTTCTCAACTTCTGTAGTAGTATTGGAATAATCCTTCCCTTGTTACATTGGATTCAGTGGTTACTGACGCCCATTAACCTTGAGGGCTTGAGGTTTAGGGCACTGGCTTGTATATTTCCCTCGCTCACTATTGTTTCAGCATTAGACCATGGGTGGTGAATTCATTTCTTCCATCATATTCTTCTTCCTTCTAATGTATTTATGACATTAAAAAGATTGGTTTCCTTCTCTACCACATGCTAAACATTTCCTCTTCCCTTTGAGGCAATTCCCATGATTCTTCTTCCCGCATATTTCCATGTGGGTGGTTGATTTTTCTTCCCCCTTTATCATTAGATCCTCTATCCTAAAAATGAACAATTCGTTTCTTATCACCATATCCCTGAGACCATTCCCAAAACTCCATCTATACCTTGAGATCACATCGAACAACTTCTTCATAACTCTCAAAGTCTCTAATTGAAAGATCCTTTTAAAGGTGTGGTTTTTACCAACTAGATAATATATCAATTTTACCATCATTATTGATAATAATACCTGAAGTTTACCTTGAATCCCAGGTGAAATTCACTTCACAGGTCATGACATATTATACATCATTTTTCTTTAGCTATATAAATTACCTCTCCATATTTTTAGAAAGAGTTATTGGGACATACTTGTTAAAAAACATGATCTTAAAGTCTTACCATTACATCTCTTCAATTTCATTAGCTGGCTTGGTGTTCTTAATCCAACCCCACAATTGATTAGCCCCTCCATCTAGATGATAAATGGCTAGAATTAGATTCTCTATTTATGAAAAGTGAAGCATAGAAAAGATCTTCTCCATGGAGTTTACCCACTCTTCCAATACTAGTGGATTAGAAGATACACTAAACATCAGTGCTCATTGCTACAAAAAACACCAAATAGACAGTTTCTCCCGCTTAGGGGATGGAGGAAATTCCACATTATTCATGGTATTTTTCATAAACTGATGCAACTGGGTAATCATTGCCATGAGGTTTTAAATTCCACCTCACAATGAATTGGGGATGTCATTTGGGAAATTGTTACATTGGCCCTCACATGGGTTGTTGGCACAGTTTCTCCTTGTTCCCACAATTTTCTAAAATGAAATGTTTAGATCAATACACAAGTCAATGAGTCAAAAATAAATAACTTATTAATTTTTATAGTTTACACTAAAATCATATCTTATGAGATACTTTTGTTTACTAAATATTCTTGTCAGTATATTTTTACTTAATCTCATAATAATGGTTTTCAGTAGGGTTCACTAATCCTAATTCCCAAATTAACTAAACCTTGCCTCTAATTCCCACTATAGAGACCTTGGTTTTCATACATTACTTTTACATAATTTTAATGATTAACACCATAAGAAAATTACCCAATGAGGATCTTAAGGTATAGTGGTATATGTAAAACTATGACCATACATAAATTTTATAACATAAAACATTAACATTTATTTAATTCCTTCTTCTATAGATTCTTTGTAACATCCCAATTTCGGGTGCCACACCATGGTTCCCCATACCCAGTTGGTTACATGGCCTCAAGAGAATTTCCTTGAAATCCAAAGGCTACCGACTAGCTATGAGGGCATTGGGTGTGATAGTGGGGAAACTATTCCATCATTGGAAGAGTATGCATAGAAGAATAACAAATAATAAATAGTAGCAAAAGCATAATACCACACAATAAGTAAACAGTAGAAGGATGAAAGTAAATAAATAACTAGAGCACATATATAAATTATGCATGTTGCATATGTCTAGGAATATATCCAAACAAGTCACACTATTGTAAATATAGCACTAAACCAATGTACAAGTGAAAACAATTAAACTCCAGCAGCGTCACAAGCCTCATCTTGGTCTCACGCTCTCCATCTCCATAGAAATCAAGTACCTGGTGATGAAGGGATCTTGATCTTATGTATACCAGCAACCATATAATTTTTTTGGGTCCAAAATCATAACCCAAACAAGGTGTGAGACGATTCCTAATAGATATCCATCACATGATATATACCTAACTTTTGGGGAGTATATATAGCAGGTAATAATGGAAATGCAACAATGATAATAGGAATACACAAAAGTAACCCAAATCCTATAGTTTCCATTTACATTCACTAGAATTTAATGTTCATTACTTAATCATGTATCCAAATTAGGTATCATATAAGACTACCTAATAGGAAAAAATCCAATACTGTGATTTGTCTTCGAAAACGTGTCGCATGCATTCAATATTTACATTAACTCTTTGGGTAGCTCACTCAGTCTAACCCCTCTAGCCAAAATTCAATAAAAAGGAAAAAACACTCTGAGGAAAGCACTCACTTTCAATTAAACCTATGGACATTCTAAAAAAAATACATACTATCTAGGGAAGCACTCAATTCCAATACCCCATTCGGTCTCATGAGGTAATATATAGACACTCTTAGGGAGTACTCATCGTCAATCCCCTCTGTGGTCTTGTAGCGTGAAATATAATAGACACTATAAGGAAGCACTCAACATCAATTCCCCCCACGGTCTAACTACACCATGTTCTCACAACCGTATGTAATTCATTCATGCATAAACGATATCAATCAGCACAATATAATCTCAACTACTACATGGATAAACAATCCCAATGCATATCAAAAGAATTAGGAAGAAATAGAATAAAATCAGTTCAATATTATAATGCAAGGCAAGGAAAACAAGCCCTGCCTCACAAGAAACGTGGAGAAAATATAACAAAACATTTAAACAAGGAAACAGTCTCATGGGGTGTTCCTAAACATGAAATTCCACATAATATCACCTTAAAAACCCTTAATCCAATCATCAGTATAAGTAAAATAAAATACGGTTCAATTTCCTTAACCCGAAATACCTGAAACATGGGTAATCATCACTCTGGAATATAAAACTCAATGACAAAAAACAAAAGGCAAAAAATCAACAACCTCGAGGTCATCTGATGATAAATCTTAAAATTCATCCCTTTAATTGGCCTATAATGAAGTAGTTCTACAAAAAGGTCAAAATAATTCAACATTGGATAACTCAAGAGAGAGGAGAAATCATGTGGAGTGGCTCTCGAAGGAGGGAATCACCGGTGGGATTCCAATGACCCCAACAACACCTAGATCAAATCATAGATGGAGGAATGGGAGGAACTTGTGGAAAACCAATTGTACATTTCTTTCATATTCTATACACAAGAATAAGAAGATGTTTCTTGGGATTTTACGCGACCCCAATCTGATTTATCAAATAAAAGAAAAAGTACACGACATGTTTATTTAATGTACACGACATGTAAATTAATCGAATGGACCCCGCTTTAGACGGTCTCTAGGTCACCCCACATGGACATGTACTCAGTCTTTACAAGGCTAGTACATGGATACTCACAAAACCTGGGTACACGACATGTACTTATAAAATTTCCTAAATCACCTTTTTTTCAAAAACACCCAAAATCAATATCCGTATCTGAATTGAATATCTGTGTTCTTACAAACATTAACCCTTAAAAAATTTCACCCCTTAATTTCCCTAACAATTTAGGGAAGAATAATCCTCGAACAACTCCAACCACTGCAATCACACATGGGTATGTCTCTCCAAAGTCTCTTCCTGCACTCGACCGTACTTCAACATCACCCATACCAATGGAACATGTCATCCATGGAAAAAATTCACGCTTTGATCAATAATACATAAAGAATGATCCTCGTTTGATGCATCCACCTCCAACTCAATCTCATTAGGATAAAAACTATGATATGGGTTTGGGATGTAATGTCGTAGCCGAGAAACATGGAAGACACCATGCATAACCCAATACCTCTGAGGTAACTTCCACCAATAGGAAACCAGACATAATCTCTCGAAAACCTTGAACAGCCTAACGTATCTCTGTGAAAGATTCAACATTCTCCTAATCCTCCTCAGTCCCAACCTTGATGTGACATGTAAGAAAACCTGATCTCTGACCTCAAACTCCAGAGGTCTCCTTTTTCGATCAGCATAAGACTTCTATTGAGATTGTACAGTAGCCATCCTCTTCCAAATCAACTACACATGTTAAGTGGTCTCTTAGAAAAGATAATGCTATATCATAGCTACATCTCCTACCTCTATCCAACGTAGGGGTGATCGGCACGGCCTACCATTCAATGAATCATAAGGTGCCATATGAATCGTCACATAAAAACTATTATTGTAGGAAAACTCCACTAGGGGTATATGTCTCTCCCAAGAGCCCCCAAAATCTATGATTAATGCTTGAATCATGTCCTCCAACACCTAAATCATGCACTCGGACTTGCCATCTATTTGGGGATGGTAAGATGTACTTAAAAGTACCTGTATACCCAATTCCCTCTGTAATCCCTTACAGACGCGATAAGAAAAATGAGTGTCTCTGTATAAAATTATAGATTATGAAACCCCATGAAAAAGTGGAATCTATTAGATATAAAACCTTCCAAGCTCATCAACACTAAAGTTATCCTTGATTGGTAAGAATTTTTCACCATTCGTGAGCTTGTCGATAGAAACCCAACCCGCATCATTCCCTTGAAGAAATATCGGTAGCCCTGTCATGAAATCAATCATGTCATCATTTCACTTTTACTCAGGAATGGGTATATACTATAAAATCCCCTCTGGTCCCTGATGCTCCACCCTCACATGCAGACGGGTGGAAAATCTCATAAAAAAGCTAGAAACATCTCTATTAATACCTGTCCACCAATAATGACAGTGTAGATCTTGATACATCTTGGTGACACCAGGATTAACTTCCAAAATTGAGGAATGAAAATTTAGCAATGGATTCTTTAATATCTCTACTTACAACCATATGCACCCATGAAAAAACAAGACCTCTTCCCCATCTATGGTCCACCCAGGAGTAGGGTCCTCTCCTAACACACTCTCCTAGAGGACTAGGACTTCAGAGTCCAATAGACGCCTCATTCACATACGATCTAGTAGAGTATAGGTAATATCTTCAGAAGAAAGAAACATTTGTCCCTGTATATCATGCACCTCAAAATGAATCTCAGATAACAAAGCCATAATTTTACACTCACTATTGGCCTCCTAAACTACCTATATACGAGTCCTCCTACTCAATGAATCAACCACTGCGTTGCCTTTCCCAATCATGTAGGCAAGCACAATGTCAAAAGACTGAAGGTACTCAACCCATATTTTCTGTCTCAAATTCAGATCACGTTGATTCAAGATATACTTCATACTTTTGTGTTCAGTGAATAACACAAAATGATCTCCCAAAAGATAATGTATCCAATAGAGTAAAACATACACAACTGCAGCCAACTCGAGAACCCACTTCTGGTTATTCCTCTCATGTGGACTCAACTACCGTGACCCGCACACAATGACTCCTTCACCTTGCATAATCAATGCACCTAGTGTGATACCTAAAAAATCATAGTAAATAGTATAACTCATTCTAGGATCAAGAAAAATCAATATCAGTGATGTAGTCAATCTCCCTTTAAACTCTTGAAAGACTGACTCACAAGAATCTGACCATAATTAATTCAAACCTTTCCTAGTTAGGCCTATAAATGGAATTGCTAAGAATAAAATTTATTGTACAAAATGCTTGTAGAAACCATCCAGCCCTAATAAATTCTATACCTAAAAGACATTCTTCAGCTACTCCCATGAAACTACTTCTCTCAATTTCTCTGGGTCTACTGAAACTCCTTTATCTGGGATGACATGACCCAAAAAGTGAATCTGGTCCATCCAAAAGTCTACTTTTTAAAGATTAACATACACACGATGCTCCATCAGTGTACTGAAAAAGATATAAATATGGGTGGAATGATCTTGTCGAGTGTGATAATACACCAAGATGTCATCCATGAATAATACCACAAAAAAATCAAAGTAAGGATGGAACACTCAGTTCATTAGTGCCTTGAAAACATCTGGTCGTTTGTGAGACCAAACAACATATCCATATTTTCATATCAACCATACCTACTCCAAAAGGATTTAAGAGAAATATCTGATGGTCTATTACACAACTAATGATAACCTAATCTCAAGTCAATCTTTGAGAACACCCAGGATCATTGAATTTTATTAAAGAGATCATTAATCCTTGGAAATGAATATCAGTTCTTGACCATCAACTGGTTCAACTTCCGATAACCCACACAAAGTCTGAGGGTACTGTCTACCTTCATCGCAAACATGACAGGTGAAACCCAAGGAGAGGTACTATGTCAGATGAAACCTTTTTCCTGAAACTGTTCTAATTACTTCTTTAGCACTTGTAACTTTGGTGTATCCATCCTACAAAGATGAATGGACACTAGAACCACCCCTTTCACAAGCTTAATAGAAAATTCTACCTTTCACTCCAGAGGAAAACATGAAAAGTTATCTGGAAAATCATCTGAAAAATGATTGACCACTGGAGGAAAATACTTATGGGAAGTCCCATGGTTATCAAGAGAAAGACTATCTATCTGGGCTATAATACTTCTCAACTTGTGATGCTCGGGTCTAGCTCTGCTCACCTGGACATCCCATTCGACCTTATGATGAAACAAACCACCCTCTAGTGATGTGAAACTCACCCTATGATGATATAAATCGACATCATCCTAGAAGGGAGCTAATGAGTCCATTCCGAGAATGACGTTATAGACCATCATCTCTAAGACATAAAGGTCCCATAACAAGTGACACCCACCAAAATCAAGAGGGAACTCCTTGAACTGATGTACACTAGTAATTATAATCCCCATTAGAATGTCCAACATCATTAAATCAAAATATGTAAAGATACAGAGCCCAAGGCTCTTCACAATAGCAGAAATATAAAGCTTTTGGAAGCCCCTGTATCAAAAGGAGAAGAAGCTAAAACCGAGGAAACAAAAATTGTACCTCTAACCTTAGAGGGTCTGGGATCATTTTTCTGATGGATTTGATCCAGTGCAAAAGCCTAACCTATGCTGTGGACTTGTGAAGATGTCTATGATCCTTGAGCTGATCCAGTCTACAGTTGTTGAAAACCCTATGTCTGACCACTGCGTCTATTACCACCACGTCGACCTGAATGTTATGAAGAACTCTATCCCGCAGTATGATTTGGGACTGGTGGTCCTTCTCTAGTATGAAGAGTTGAAATAGATCCTCCCTCGCTAGTAGCTGTAAGGAGGGCATTACAGAAACGCTGAAGATTCCCCATCTTTCTGCAAGACCAGAAATAAACTAGGTCTCTTGGGAACTGATGTTTCTTAGGTCAACCCTACCCACACTGGTAGCACACCACATGGCTACCTAATAGAAAATCTTGCCTACTCAGATCTTCATGCATAGACTCCCTATGACACTTCCTAATATCAGTTGGAAGAGTACCAAACCTGGATGCTGAACCTCCTTGGCCCACAGATCTAGACACCCTTATATTATGCTTGGTAATCAGTTCCTGGTTGACTAAAGAAGATATGGAAGTCATCCTGAATATTTTCACCTGATATCAGATGTCATTCCTGAGACCATCCTCAAACTTCCTCGCCAGAAAGAAATCATCACCCTCTAGAATGGGTGTAAGGCACTGTAACTCTGTGAAGCAAGAATAATACTCAATGACTAAGAAATTATCCTTATCCAAACACATGAACTCTTGGTCTCGGTCGTCCCTCATGGTCTCCGGGTAGAAATAGTCACCTAAGGTATGCTGGAAATCATCCCAAGCCATAAATTGATGTCGTCCTACCTATGATGTCGCATCCCACCATCTCTTGGAGGAATCACATAACATGTACGTTGAGAGATTCAACATCCTCTATAGAGGTTTCTTGAGATGCTCGAAGATAGACAACATGTCTTCCAACCATGACTCTGCAACCTGAGGTCCTCTATCCCTTGAGAAGGTGGGAGGATACTACTGTTGAGAAACCCACATCAATTCTACTGTAGATGGGGAAGGATGTGGTGCTCCCAAGAAGGTCTAAATCATCCTCATGAAGTCTTCTCATAACTGTGAATCAACACATGTATCTAGAATGATGACTGATGACATGATGGGCACAGTTCGAGGGTCCGTTGGTAGTCTTTGGTCTACCATTTCTAGTGTCTCATCGTTTCCCTGTATTTGACACACAACCCGAGGACGTCTGGATGGAATGAATTTGCAAGGTCAAGCGCACACCACAGTTCAAGATTATCAAGGACTAAAATGTATAAGTTCAAGAAAGAAATAAGAGAAGAAAATAGTAATGTTTTTTAAAAGAGGGTTACACTATGTGTAAACCCTTCACACGACGTTTTCCCTAAGGTTTTAACATGAGCATGTACCTCTGCCAACCTTGGTCGTGTATCACCCACACACATGGTGTGTTTATATTATGACACAACATGCACTTGAATCATTCCACTTACCCTAGTTCTTCTACATGGCTAAACACATAGTTCTCTCAAAGTAAAAACCACACGGTGTGTTTACCCTAGACATGGCGTGCACCCGCTTATATTCTAACCACCCGGGTTGTTAGTCACACAGTTTGAGACACAGTAGACTATACAGGTCATGTAAGAATACTACACGACATGTACAACCTATGTTTCAACCACTTGTTTCCTTAATCACATGGCCGAATACATGGTCTCTACAACAGGCGTGTACTACCAATACATGACATGTTCCTCCAAACATTTTCAAACCCCATGTCTCTACCCACACAGTCAATCACAAGGTCAAAGAATACATGACATGTACATACAGTACAAGACATGTACTTAAGAAATGTTTTCTCTTCCAAAATAAAAGAACACATGGTGAGTTTTTATAATACCACACACCATTTTGTTTGGGTTTCTGGATAGTAGGCCTCTGAAAATTATCCAGAACCCCAGCAAACATAGAAATTTGTTCAAAGAATGAAAAATTATGACCCGTGAGATCCCATACTCTCAAAAATAAATATTTGGAATCCTTATTTTCATCTTAACTTGACAAAATACAACTAAAGTTTAGACATGATACACCAAATTATAATCCAAGAGGGCCCATAACATCTCAAGAACCAAATTTTGGCGTCCATAAAAAGGAATTGTACATATGAGAAAAACCCTATCAAGATAGCATGTATTCTATCATGACATCTAGCACAACAACTTGCATATCTAATACAAAATCTATCACAAAAAAAATGCAATCAGTAATGCACCTTAAATGGCATGATAATAATGAATGATTTCTGATCTCTAGAAATTTCCAATATGATTCATGAGATAGAATATCCTCATATCATCAGGTTGAAACAGAAATAGAACCTAAATAATATCAACGATAACAGTACAAAACATGTGAATCTCCCAAAAGTGTAATAAATTCAATGATTATAATTTTAAAAACATAAAAGTTTCAATTTTCAATTAATATTGGATTTTCCCTATACACGGGTTAGCTACTCCCAAGAACAAATTATTACCAACTACCTATTCCTTTCTATCCCTGTCCATAGGCTCCAAATAGTAAGACAATGAAGAAAAGAACCATCTATGATACCAATTTGTAACATCCTAGTTCTGAGTACGGCCCAAAGATGCCCCTTCCCCGGCTGGTCAAATGGCCTCAAGCACATTTCCCCAAAATCCAAAGGCTGTCGACTAGTAGAAAGGGCCTTTAGTGTGATAGTGGCAAAACTATGACCACATTGGAATAGTATGAACAAAAAAATAACAAAATATAAACAGTCACATAAGTAGTAATACCATACAATAAGTAAATAGAGGAAGACTAAAAGTAAATAAATAACTATAGCACATGTATAAATTATGTATGTCACATATATCTAGGAAAATAGCCAAACAAGTCACAATGATGGAACTATAGTACTAAAACAAATTACACGAGAAAACAAGTAAAATATTGAAGCATTACGATTCTCAGTTTGGTCCCATGCTCTTCAGCTGCACAATAATCAAGTACTTGATGAATAAGGGCTCTTGAAATTATCTTTACCTGCAACCATATAATCTGTTTGGGTCCAAAATCATGACCCAAACAGGGTGTGAGACGAATCCCAGTAGTTAACCAACACAATATCTATAACTAACTACTAGCGAGTATATATATCAGGTAAAAATGGAAATGTATAAAATAAACTAAGAGTATAAAAGATTAACCCAAATCCTACAGTTTCCATTTACATTAATTATAATTTAATGTTTATCATGTAATCTAATATCACAAAAAAATATCTCAGAAGACTACCTAATAGGATTGAATCCAAGCTCGTGCTTTGGCTTGGTAGATGCATCAAAAGCATTCAATATTTACATTAACCATACGGGTAGCTCACTCAGTCTAAACCCTCTATCCAAAAAGTATTAAAAAGGAAAAGACACTCTGAGGAAGCACTCATAGTCAATTCCCCCTATGTTCATTCCATAAAAACTAAAAAATCTATGGGGAAGCACTCAATGTAAATTCCCCATGTGGTATCGTAATGTAAACTATAGACACTATAATGGAGAACTCACCATAAATACCCCCTGTGGTTTCGTAGGTTGAAACATAACTGACACTCTGAGGAAGCACTCAACGTCAATTCCCCATGTGGTATAACTACACAAGGTTCTCACAACCCTGTGTAATTCATTCGTGCATAAACGATATCAAGAATACCAAAGTGATATCAACTACTAAATGGATAAACAATAGTAACGCATATCACAAGAATTTAGGAAGCAACAAATGACAATCAGTTCCAGCATATCATGCAAGGAAAGGAAAACATGGTCTTCCATATAGGAAACCTAGAATAAACGACCCTAAACATTCAAACAAGGAAACACACCCATGGTGTGTTCCTTAATATTCAATTCCACAAAATATCACATCAAAAACCATTATTTCAACAATAAATATAAGGGAGACAAAATAGGGTCCGATTTCCTTAACCCGAAAAACCTGAAACATTGGTAATCTACACTATAGCATATAAAACTCAAATACAACTAACGAAAGGAAACAAACCACCTACCTCGACATCATATGATGATAAATCATGAAATTATTACCCTAAATTTTACTAGAAAAACATAGATCTAGAAAAGGTGAAAATTGTTCAACCTTGGATAACCTATAAGAGAGGTAAAATTAGGAGGAGAGGATCTTGAAGAAGGATGGAATCACCAGTGGGATTCCAACACACTAGGTGGCACCTCGATCGGAGCTCGGACGGAGGAATAGGAGGCACTCGAAGAAAATCGGTTGTACATCGCTCTCCTATTCGAGACACGTGAATAAGAAGAAATTTCTAGGGATTATACACGAAACCTATCTGATTTATCAAATAAAAAAGAGTACAAGTCATGTTCATTTAATGTACACACCATGTACATGCCTCAACCAGCCCTGCTTTAGGCGGTCTCCAGGTCACTCCACACAGCCATGTATTCGACCAATACACCTCATGTACATGGATACCCATGGAAACCAGGTACACGGCCTGTACTCATAAGTACACGACATGTACATATAAAATTTCAAATTTCTCCCTTTTCTCTAAAAATCAATCGAAATCAAGATTTGTACCTAAAATGAAAATATGGGTTCTTACATTGTTATTGGATCTTGACATATACATATAAAAAGTAGTCACCTTAGGATATATACCAAAAGTGGTGAGATAAAAACCTAGTAAAAAGATAGATAATAATATGAAAAAATTTAACATGGGGTGAGAAAAACATCATCATCATAAACATGATAAGAATCATTAAATAATAACATGGAATGTGGTAATTCATAAAAATGAAACATCATGTCTTAGTGGTAAAATACCACAGATAGTTGTGAACAAATATAGAGTCATGTTCACTAATTATTAAACTTTAGCTCATGAGATTCACCACTTTACCCATGTCATTTGAGTGCTCTATAATTCTGGGTTCACGCGTCACATTCAAAAATTCATATTACATTACATAATTCTGGGCGCACCCGTCACAACATAACATTTTCATTATCATGCATGCCTCATAAAATATATATAAATAATTAACATAAATAACCCATGTAAAGTAATTATTTTCATCTCATAATAACACATTCATAAATGTTGGGTTCATAAAAGAAAGGGGGAATAACATATCTGATACAAGAACCATTAACCTTTAGTGAGATGTAAAAGGACTGTTTTTGAAAAAAGAGTTATTTAAGAAAACATAGTGTTTGACATAAACACTAGTGGAAAACATATCTATCCAAGAAAGGTAAGATAATTATTAACAAATTATTTTTAAGGAGCACTCATACAAAAAATGGAGTGAAAGAGGGAAAACCTAAATAAAGAAATTTAGGTTCGAGAATTTCACCTCACTTCATATCTCAATGATTTCATCAGTTTAATATCCTATAAAATGACATTATATTCACTAATTAAAAACTATAGAACCTTTTATACGTCAATTTTTTTCATTATGGTTTCATTAAGTTGTTTTATGGGCCTTTGAATGAGTTATAGAGTTTAAATTCATCGTTCGGGAGTGTACTTTTTCATAGTTTCCATGAACGGTTCATTTTTTCACATGAATGAATGTTCATATAGAACATTTATAAACATATAAAACTGATATTAAATGTAATTAATTATCTTATAGGAGTTTAAATTATCTTTTAATGAATTATGTTATATACTAAACTGTAGAATCGTTAGTTAATATTTAATGATGACCATTTTAGGTTAATTTGGGAGTTTTTTGGATCACAATGAACAAGTTTTGTTTTATCAACAATGTTAGTTGGAGTGGATACTAATAAGGGGGGATTAATTGAGTTCCAATTAAAATTTCTGTTAAAATATTGTCTATTTAAAATCCCCCAATTTCTAAAACAAGTTAAACTGTAGTGAATTTATACAGATTGTAACTGTTCACTTAGCTTCTCAAAGATTGATTAGGTCACAGTAAATTTAACCATAAGATCAAACTACCTTTTGAAACTAACCTACTGATTTACAATAACTGCAAACACTTTCTAATTTAACTATTAAAGTAGCTTTAAAATAGTTTTTTTAAGTAATAGCAGCGGAGTAAAAAAGATATATGTAGTATACTTTAAACTTAAACTAAAGATGCACAACAGATGTAACAAGAGGTCCAGCCTCAAGCTGAGACTTAGTCCTCTAAAATTTATATAAATTTGTTCCACACCCTGGATCGGGGTTAACAGCAGTTTACACAACTGTCCAAGGCTACGTAGGGACCTCTACCACTGTTCTTCGTGGGAAACAAAATAGAGATCAGGCCACACAAGGACCTCTTCCACAGTTGACGTGGGTAAACAAGAGTTAAGAATTTTAGAGTAAGGATTTTGATATCCTTCAATTTAGTGCAGGAGATAGTGTGTATGTGTAATATATACAGAGTACACCACACTGCTCGATAGTAAATAAACAAATCACTTAGAGATAATAGATAAGAGTTTAGAAAGGTCTAGTGATTAGAAATTCACCTCTGGACTCGTTGGATTCAGAGAAATTGCTTCTAAGTCCTTCTATGGTTGTTCTATTGAAAAACATAGTCTCTTTGTTCATCTTGTGTTGTACAGGAGTGAAAATGATCTCTTGATTAGTCGTGTGTTCTTAAGTGGTGTTGGATTGCACCCATGAGAGTTCATTGAAAGTTTTGCAATCTCTTTCTTGCTCAGGATTGTTCTTCATGTTATGCACAGTGCTCTCAGGTGTATGTAAGTTCTTCTTGTTTTATCGTCACACTTTTATACCACTGATTACACTATTTATGTGTACTGTATCTCAATCATCCATATATTCCACTCGTTCTGGCAGTAGGAATGATTCCCTTTTCATAGGTACAAAATACATTATCCTGGCATGCCAACAACTATCATTAAATAACATTAATTTCATTAAAAACATCAAATATGACCGTTAATATTATTTAAGTAATATTGACAAAAATTTAAGAAACAACGTCACAATGATTATGTAAACGATGTCTTCTTCATGGAATAGTCTTCACGGTATGTGGTTCATAGTATGTGCTTCACGGTAAGTGCTTCACGGTAAGTGGTTCATAGTATGTTGTTCATGGTGAGTAGATCACGATGTCTCGGTCACGGTTTGTCCTTCACGGTGTTTGAGTCATGGTTTGTCCTTCACAGTGTCTGGGTCACGGTTTTTCCTTCACAGTGTGTCTGTCTGACTGTGATGGTGCCTTGTAGACAGTCTGTCTTACTGTGTCAAACATCACGGCGTTTCTATAATTAGACAAATATCTGTATTTAGACTTAGATAATAATATGCAGAATATGAATTATGTTTAACCAGTAGAGATTAAAGATAACTTGAATAATAAATATAAAGACTTGATAATATAAGTGATATTTGTGATCATGCATAAGACTTGTAAATAATAAAGAGATAAATTAACATCAGAAGACTTGAAGATCATTAGCACGACATGTAATTAAGATTGAGATTAATTAACAGTAATACGATTTGTGATCATTAAAACATGATTAATACATGAGGAGTCCAAAAATCTCCCCCTTTTTGATGATCAGAAATCATATTATGTCAAAATTTAAATGAAATATAAATTTAAAGAAACTAGCATATTAGAATAGAAAAAATTAGAGAATAATAGATTCAATAATAACATATCTCATTATAGTACTGATACTTTTAGTTTTTCTCCCCCTTTTGGGATTATCAAAAAGTATAGAAAATGAAATGAAACAATGAATTTTTCATTAAAAATGGTTCAGAATATAACATACAAGTGAAATAAAAACAAAAAACAAGAAATGAAATCCCATCAAAAAGAAAAAAGTCTCTGGACTCTTCAGGGATCCACATTTTCCTTTCCTTTAGTAGCAGCAGGATCTGATGCTGAAGTAGAAGAAGGAATAGATGTGGTAGAAAAAGAGGGTAAGGGTAGACCTTCAAAAACAGATGGAGCCAAAGTAGGAGCAGTAGAAGATCTAGGCTGTGGTTGGTCACGAATGACTGGTTGGATCTGAGAATGAGCTTGGCTAACTAACATTGCAGTTGAGGCTAAGGCAGGTAGACACGGTCTAAGGGGTGTAGCAGCTGGAGAAACTATTGCAGTACTCTGCACATGAAGATACGACTTCAAAAGATTGATGAAATCAGTAATGATTTCACAACCATATTGCATAGCCTTTCCAAAATCATCCTTATTCTCCATGAATTTGTCCAACAATCTGGTGAACTCTATAATTTTCCGAACATGAGCTTTAAAAGCTTGAGTTACAGGAGGGATTTTCAGGTTTTCCACAAGATATTTAAGTGATCTGTCATATCACTTTTGGAGAAAATCCGAGTGAGATAAAAATTTATTTTCTTAGTGATCTCCTGTTGAGCATCATTGGATATCTTATAATGAATTCTAAACAAGTCCATTGCTCGATCATTGTTCTTAACCACTTCTGACAAAGAAGACAGATCCAAGCCACTTAAGGAATTCTGAAGTTCTTCCATGATCATGGATCTTAGCAGAGAATCATCCAAAAGAGGAACAGAAGGTTGACCTAAAGCAGGAGAAGATTTTACAACTTCGGATAAGACTTTGAGCTTTTTTAGAACTTTGTTCAGGCATCCAGTTTACTCATCTGTGAGTTTATTCAGATTTTCTACAAGATCCCTCAAGCATTCCAACATCTTAGTGGGTCTTGTTCCAATATTTTAATCAAAAGATAGTAGATATGGATGCACTTGAGGAAAAATATCCCCATCAAGGGTGGAATCAGTTGGCTTAGGAGAAGCAGCAACAGGTGCAGGGGCAGAGACAGGATCAGGCTCTGATCTCAAATACAACTCATTCTGCAAGTTTGCTACCATATTTTTCAGATTTGCAACATCAGCACTCAGCAGCTTATTTTCCACTCTGACTTCTTGAATTTATTGGATCATCCTTGGTTGAATATGCGATATAATATTTTCCAAGAGAATTGATGCATCTTCTTGACTCAGTTGAGTCACTTGATGAGGTTGAGAGGATAAGATCTTCTCAACTCCAGCTAACAGAGTCTCTCCAAAAACTTTCAGATTATCATTAGCCACAAAGGAGTGATGCTCGGGTAAGGGTGCAGGTCAAGGTAGAGGTTCAGAGTCATCTTTAGACTCCGATTCTGATTCAGATTGAGAATGGGGCTCTCGTTCTGGTTCTGGTTGAGGTTCTAGATGAGCTATAGACTTCAGTTGAAACAGAGAAGAAAGATCCATTCCATTTGTAGTCACTTGTTGTGACTCATTGACATCATAAAATCTTGGGAACTCATACCGAGTGTACACAGAATATGTGACAGTAGGTTGAGAAGCTTCATCAGATCCAGGTTCCATAATCTCAAGGTTTTTTGGTTCCTCTCCCTCAAATTGTGCTTCCAGTTCAGAGACTATAGGCCCGACAACATGATCAAGAACCACATGATCATCTCTAATATCTTCAGAAAACTCTTTCCTTTCCAGCTGAAAGGCAATTTCCATCCTCTCTTCAGTAGAGGGAATTATCTCAGGAACCGATTGTTCCACTGGTTGAGCTTCCAGACTTGCTTCTTTCTCAACAGGGATATCCTCTTCAACAGGATATGTCTCTATGGTTTCTTGTTGTTATGAATCCGGAAAAACCAATTTTCTTGCAGCATTAGGATGAGTTTCTGGATTGACATCCTCACTAGAAGCAGGAGCTTCCTCTTCTCTCAAACCAACAACAACTTCCTCTCCTTGAGGTATTTCAGTAGGGATAACAGTAGGGACAACAACCCTTTGGAAACTAACATGGATGAAATCATCCTTGAGTAAAACAAGGAGGTGGATTTGGATGTGACTTTGATCAGATCACATATATGGTTAATAACATAATTGCATAGGTTGATCTTATGGCCATTCTTCAATAGGTGAATCAGAAACACATCCTGATACTTTATTACATAAAAATCCCCTTTTCTCAGACTAATCAAATTCTGATCAAATTTGAAAAGAAGTCTAGTCTCCCCATCTAATTCAGCTACTATGGCCCTTCGCTTGGTTCCATTACTAGTTAGAATTTCCAAGGAATTTTCTAGATCGAAGATATCAGAAGATGGAGGAGGGTCTCTCTGTTAGTCTTCACAAACTCTTTCATGTGGAATTCTTAGGCATGCAACTCACAACCTCGAAGAGAAGGAACACTTCTGACCATTGATCCAACTGGTCACCATAAAAATATCTCCAATCTCAAAGGAAAACATCACATACTGATAGAATTGAGATACCATCCTCGGGTAAATCGGTCTATTTTGTGTAGAGAACCACTCAAAACAACCTTGTTCTCTCAAGACTTTCCGGACCAAAGATCTTCTAGACAGCAGCCATTCAGGGAAAAATTATTTTTCATATACAACAATACGGCTTACTAGGTTGGGGTTTAGAGTTCCTTCGGGAGATATCCTTGGTATGATCTTCTGTTTCTTTGAGCAGCACTTCTCAGACACGGGTGATGATGGGCGATTCATCCGTGGCATCCACTGAAGGTTCCGGCGAGAGGGAAGAGAAGTTTTTCAAGAATGAGAAGGTTCCGGAGAGAGTTTGGGTAAGGAATCGAATGAAACCCTTACATTTTATCATTTGGGAATGTCAATCGTCATAAAAACAAAAACACAAGAAATCAAATAGTAGTTAAATAAAAATTACCGCAATACGGGTTAAAATAAGAATGTAAAAAAATTTCACGGTGAGACGGTGAGTAGGAATTACAGTGTGAAAGAAAACATTCATCACGGTGAGATAGTTAGTGGTCATCACGGTGAGACAGTGACCATTCTGTACAGTCATGGTGAGACAATGAGTTAACAGACCGTGAGCACAAGATCTTAACAGTGAGACCGTATGCATGAAACAGTAACTGTAAAACAGTGATCATGAAACCATAAAGTAAAATACATTAAAGTATTGAGCATTAAGATCAGTAAGATATCTATTTATGATTAATCATACCAAGATCATATATGATGTATTCTAATCTTTCAGAATTTAATGTTTTATTTAATATATCAGCATGTTGATATTCAATACCAATGACTTCCAAAGTGATATCACCTTTTTGATAATGATCCCTCAAAAAGTGATGTCTTACATCAATATGTTTTTTCCTAGAATGATAAATAGGATTATTATAAATATTAATAGCACTTGTGTTTTCACAATTTATTGGGACATGTCTGAATTGATATCCATAGTCTAGTAATGTGGGTTTCATCCAAAAAATTTGGGCACAATAACTTCCAGCAGCTATGTATTGAGCTTCTGCAGTAGATAATGCAACATAATTTTGTTTCTTAATACACCATGATACTAGTGACTTTCCTAAAAGATGACATGTTCTAGAGGTGCTTTTTCTATCTAACTTACATCCAGCAAATTTTGCATCAGAATAACTAAATAGTTAAAATGATTGTCCTTTGGGATAGAACAGACCTAAATTGGGAGTATGCTTGAGGTATTTGAAAATTCTCTTTACAGCATTTAAATGTGACTCTTTAAGGTTTTATTGAAAATGAGCACACATACACACACTAAACATAATATCAGGATGACTAGAAGTCAGGTAGAGTATACTTCCGATCATTCCTCTATAAGTGGTTTGATCAACAGTTTTACCATCTTCATCATGATCAAACATATAAGTGGTACTCATGGGCTTGTCACTAATTTTTGTGCTATCCAATCCAAAACGTTTTAGAAGATATATAGTATATGTTCTTGGAGTTAAAATAATTCCATTATCATTTTGAAAGATTTGAAATCCATGAAAGAATTTGAGTTCACCCATTAAACTCATTTCAAATTCATTTTGCATCATTTTAGAAAAATATGTACATAGGGAATTTCTTGAAACTCCAAAAAAAATATCATCTACATAAATTAGTACAACATAAACATCTTTATAAATTCATTTTATAAAAAGAGTAGGGTCGGCCATACCTTTCGTAAAACCATTATAAATTATAAAAGTACATAAACTATCATACCAAGCTCTTGGAGCTTTCTTTAAACCACATAAAGCATCTGATAATTTGAAAATATGATTTGGAAAATGAGGGTTTGAGAATCCAGGTGGTTGTTCAACAAAAATAGCCTCAACAATATATTAATTTAAGAATGCACTCTTGACATCCATTTGATATTGTTTGAAATTTATATGTGCAACATAAGAAAGTAAAATCCTAATAGCTTCTAATCTATCTACTGGAGAAAAAGACTCTTCATAGTCAATTCCTTCCTCTTGACTATTTTCTTGTGCAACTAGCCTAGATTTGTTTCTAACTATGTTTCCATATTCATATACTTTATTTCTAAACACCCATATAGTGCCTATGGTTAAAGTGTCCTTAGGTCTTTCAACAAGATTCCACACTTTATTTCTATCAAACTGATTGAGTTCGTCTTGAATAGAAATTACCCAAAATTCATCATTAATAGCATCATCAATGTTTTTAGGTTCAAGATATGACAAGAAGGCTTGATGTTCAACCTAATTTATAAGATAAGCTCTAGTCTGTGTCCCTCTATCAATATTTCCTGCAACAACATCTAAAGGATGATTCTTTAGAATTATAGTTGATCTAGTAAAGGTAGGACTAGAAATTTCAGGTTATTATCTAGGTTCTGGTTCATTAGAAGCAGATTTTGGGATAAGTCCAGAGCTGGTTGTCTTTATAGCAGGTTCATTGATTTTATCATTAAGGTCTTGAACATATTAATCTTCTTTAATATTTTCAAGAGAGGTTTTAGACTCATGTGGATCGGTTTCTTCGAATTTGATGTGAACAGATTCTTCCACATACTTGGTTCTCTTATTAAAAACTCTATAGGATTTTCTTGTTAAAGAATATCCTAAAAAGATTCCTTCATCGCTATTAGAAGAAAACATATCAAGATTATCATTTGTATTGAGAATAAAGTCTTTGAAACCAAAGACTCTAAAGTAATTTACTTTAGGTTTTATATTATTCCACAACTCATATGGGGTCTTCTTAAGAACATGTCTAATTAAGACTCTGTTAATAATATAACAAGATGTATTCACAGCTTCAGCCCAAAAGTAAATAGGTAGGTCATATTCATTAAGCATAATTCTAGGAATTTATTTCAGGGTTCTATTTCTTCTTTCTACTATACCATTCTGCTGAGGTGTCCTAGGAGAAGAAAAGTTATGACTATAGCCATTGTGTGAGAAATAGGATTCAAATTCATGATATTCAAACTCACATCCATGATCACTTCTTAGAGTTTTAATATTAAGTCCACTAAGGTTTTCTACAGACTTTGAGTATTTAAAAAAAATAATAACAAGATTCACTTTTGTGAGCAAAGAAGTATACCCAAGTATATCTAGAAAAGTCATCTACTAAGACATAGACATAGTGCTTCCCATTTATACTAGAAACTCTAGATGGTCCAAATATATCCATGTGAACCAACTCGAGAGGTTGTGAAGTTGAGACTTATTTCTTTGGTTTGAAATAGATTTTGTGTTTCTTTCCCTTTTGACAAGGATTACACACTTTGTCATTTGGAAACTCAAGTTTGGGTAATTCTCTAACTAAGTTCTTCCTAGTTAGTTTCCTAAATGAGTGTATATTGCAGTGTCCTAATCTTATATTCCATAACTACGACTCTTTATGAATGGAATTTAAACAGGTAATATTTTGTTTAGCTAAGAAATTTAGATCAACAGCATAAACATTTTCATTTCATACAGTAGAAAATACGAAAACATTTTTAGAGTTAAAAACATTACAGGATTTATTTTCAAATTTTACATTAATACCATCATCACATAATTGAGAAATACTTAACAAATTATATTTCCGTCCATAAACAAATAAAACATTAGAAATTAAAACCGAATTAGTGTTACCAATTTGGCCTAGGCTGATGATATTTCCTTTAGAATGATCACCAAAGGTGACATAGCCTCCATCAACCTTTATTAAACTCTTGAAACATGAGTAATACCCAGAAATGTGTCTTGTACATCCACTATCCAAATACCATGTCTTCTTGTGGGAACTCTTCAAGCAAGTTTCCTACAAAACAGTTTTAGATAGAGAATGATTTTGGTACCTATATCTTCTTGGGTCAGGATAGGTTAGAAATCAATCATTTTGGTACCCAAATTTGTCTTATGTGTCTCATATAATTTACAGAATAAATATATTTTGAAAGATAAACTCTATTTGATTTATAACTATGTGAATAACTAGTTGAAGCATAGGGATTTCCAAAACTAGAACTAGCAGTATTCTATCCAGATTTAGGAATAAATCTATTCTTAGTAAACTGTCTCTGTCTAGGTTTGTAGCCTGTTCTAGTAGTGTATTTTGGTTCCCTTTATTTCCTAGAATTTGAGTTAGTGTATCCTTACCATTTTTGAACTTCTCAAAATCTTTCTTATGTTGCTCATTAGACATTTTCAGTTCAGTGTTATCCATTAAGAGTTGATCATTTTTCTCTTTTTCAATAGTAAGTTCAGTTTTAACAGTTGTAGTGAGAGAATGTTGTTTCTTCAATTATTTGTATTTATCATTAAGTTCATTGCATGTCCCTTCCAGCATATTACAATATTCAAATAATTCCCCACTAGTCATGTTTTCAGAATAAAAATCAGATTATGCATCATCTCCAGAATAATAATAATTTAAAACATGAGTATCTAAGGTTACATCAGGTGTGTTTTTCATGAAACACATGTTGGCATGATTCTTTTCAGAATCAGACATTTCAGATTCACTTGGGCTATCTTCAGAACCACTCAAAGTTGCCTTCATATATTTCTTGTACTTACTGTCCTTGTAATCATATTTCTTCTTGAATTTTAGCTTTGTGTAGTCAGCTTTAATGTGTCCTTTTCTTTTCCACTCATAGCAAACAACTTCGTCACTTTTATCTGGCTTTTTCCAGTCTTTCTTCTAATGTACCTTATTGTCTTACTTTCCTTTGTAATTTGATTTTATGAAAAATCTCTTCTTCCAATAAAATGTCTTAAACCTTCTGGCTATCTAGGCCATTTCAGCATCACTATCAGAGTCTGAGCATTCACTTTTTGAACTGTCAGTTTGTATTTGAGCTTTTTATTTGTCCTTGTTCTTTGAAGTAGTAGTTTTGAAAGCCACTAATTTTCTTTTTGGTTCATCCTCTTCTTCTTTATTCACCTTGATTTCTTCCTCATACATCATAATCTTACAAATGAGTTCTTTGACAGGTAGAGAAGCAATGTCACACGACTCTCTGATTGAAACAGATGTGCCTCTCCATCGGTCTGGTAAAGATCTCAGTATCCTCATAATTTGTTCCTTTGCTGGAACAACATTTCCAAGTGAATTCATTGTATTAACTGTCTCATTAAACCTGAGATACATATCAGAAATAGTTTCATCAATTTTCAATTTTAAATTATCATATTTAATAATATATGTATTCAATCTCATTTCATTGACATTGGTTGTTCCGTCATGAGAAACACCTAAAGTATCCCAAATTTCAAAAGCAGTTTTACAAGCAGACATTCTATTAAACTCTTCATCTCCTAAAGCATAGTACATGGCATTCATAGCTTTACAATTATTATTTTAGGCAGTCTTTGTAGTTTTATCCCATGTTTTTCTTTTGGTTTCTGGAATTTTATATTGAGATTCTATAGCATTCCAAATATCAAAACCCATGATTTCTAAATGAATTATCATTTTAAGCTTCCAATGAGCATAGTTTGTACCATTGAATAATGGTGGAATGTTAGTAGTAGTACCCTCTATTATATTGTCCATAACTAGATTTTAGAAATTAAATTTAAAGAGATAAAATTTAGAACTAATAGAAATTTAAAATCATTAAAGACACAACTAAAATCACAGTTAAAAAATAGAGTATTTAAAAAAAATTGTTAAATAAAAACAAACTTTGATACCAAATGTTGGTCGGAGTGGATACTTAAGAGGGGGGTGAATTGAGTTCCAATTAATGTTTCAGTTAAAATATTGCCTATTTAAAATCCTCCAACTTATAAAACAAGTTAAACTGTAGTGAATTTATACAGATTGTAATAGTTCACTTAGCTTCTCAAAGATTGATTAGGTCTCAGTTAATTTAATAATAAGATCAAACTACCTTTTGAAACTAACCTACTGATTTACAATAAGTGTAAACACTTTCTAATTTAACTATAAAAGTAGCTTTAAAATAGTTTTGTATTTCAAAGTAATATCAGCGGAGTAAAAAAGATATATGTAGTATACTTTAAACTTAATCTAAAGATGCACATCAGATATAACAAGAAGTTCAGTCTCAAGCCGAGACATATTCCTCTAAAATTTATATAAATTTGATCCACACCCAGGATCGGGGTTAACAATAATTTACACAACTGTCCAGGCCATGCAGGGACCTCTACCACTGTTCTTCATGGGAAACAAAATAGAGATCTGGCCACACAAGGACCTCTTCAATAGTTGACGTGGGTAAACAAGAGTTAATAATTTTAGAGTGAGGATTTTGATATCCAGTAGTTCAGTTCAGGAGACAGTGTGTATGTGTAAGATATACAGAGTACACCACACTGCTCGAAAGTAAATAAAAAAATCACTTAGAGAGAATAGATAAGAGTTTTGAAAGGTGTAGTGATTATCAATGCAGCTCTAGACACGTTGGATTCAGCAGAATTTCTTCTAAGGCCTTCTCTAGTTGTTCTGTTGAAAAATAGAGTGTTGTAGTTCAGCTTGTGTTCTACAAGAGTGAAAATGATCTCTTTATTCATCGTGTGTTCTTCAGTGTTGTTGGATTTCACTAATGAGAGTTCTTTTAAAGTCTTGCAATCTCTTTCTTTCTCAGGATTGTTCTTCTAGTTCAGCATAGTGCTCTTGGGTGTATGTAAGTTCTTCTTGTTGTATCGTCACACTTTCACACCACTTCTTACACTTGTTATGTGTACTACATCTCAATCTTCTTTATATTCCACTCGTTCTGGCAGTAGGAATGATTCCCTTTTCATAGTTACGAGATACGGTTTCCTAAAATGCCAACAACTATCATTAAATAACATTAATTTCATTAAAAACATCAAATATAACCGTTAGTATTATTTAAATAATATTGACAAAAAGTTAAGAAACTGTGTCATAGTGATTATGTAAACATCATCTACTTCACAGTATAGTCTTCACGGTATGTGGTTCACGGTAAGTGATTCACGGTAAGTGCTTCATAGTAAGTGGTTCACGGTATGTGGTTTACGGTGAGTAGCTCACGGTGTCTCGGTCACGGTTTGTCCTTCACGGTGTCTGGGTCACGGTTTGTGCTTCACGGTGTCTCGGTCACAGTTTGTCCTTCATGGTGTGCCCATATGACTGTGACTGTATCTTGTAGACAATCTGTCTTACTGTGTCAAACATCACGGTGTCTCTATACTTAGACAAATAGATGTATTTAGACTTAGATAGTAATATGTAGAATATGAATTATGTTTAACCAGTAGAGAGTAAGAGAACTTGAATCATAAATATAAAGTCATCATAATATAAGTGAGATTTGTGATCATGCATAAGACTTGTAAATAATAAAGAGAGTAATTAACACCATAAGACTTGAGGATCATTAGTAAGATGTGTAATTAAAAATGAGATTAATTGATAGTAATATTATTTGTGATCACTAAAACATGATTAATACATGATGAGTCCAACAAACTAGTATTATGAATAATGGTTGTTTACATAATATGAAAGTAGTTAAAAATGAATATATATTTTTTTCAACCATTTAATAGTTTCATTAACATCCTTGAAGGGCTTGAAGAAAAATTGAAGTGTATCACCCATGATGTAGGTAAATTAACACATCACGTTCAACGATTTCTCTTTTATAATAAAGTAGAGAGAGAAATGATTATAATGAATAATCTTCCATTAACATGATATTATACCCATATATCAGTCATACTGGAGTTATCGTGACATTTGGATAAGATAAGTTTACAATAATAAGAATAAAAGAAATGAAATTTTAATAGAAATTGAAAGAAAAATGAGAGGAATTACCTCTTGAATATATCTTCATTGGGGGGATCTTTAGGGAAGAGGTTTTCAACTTTTTATCAGACCAAGGGATTATGGATGTGGGGGAGGGGATAGGGAATATATTTGGGAAGAATTTTGACAAGTATTTTAGCTTGAGAGGAGTGATGAAATGAGGGTGTGAGGGGTGGTATTTATATTGGAGGGGAGAGGGGTTTTCACAATACCTTATTCATTAATTTATTATTTCTCCAAAAGATAGACAATAATGCTAATTCCATGACTAAATAAAATATCATGAGAAAGTGATTTCGAACCAATTAGTCCTACATCATTAGAACATCATCCATGATCTATAATTAATTTATTTATCTTATTTTGTAAATTATAGTAATTCACTATTCATAATAAATTCATGTATTTCAGAAAAATACCCAAAATTCACCTTAACCATTTTTCAATGTGTAGAATACAAAAATGGACTCCATTTTAGGAAATTAATTTTACAAATATTATTTATTTAATATTTAATTAAAATGAAAATTTATTGAAAAATACAAATTTTAAAATTAAAACTGCTTTTATAACTGTTTTAATAATTAAAAAAGGTCTTATAAAATTATATTAATACTACAAAACGTAAAAATTGTAATTTCCAAACACATTTTAGGAAAATAATTTTAATTTTAAATCAAATATCTAATTATAATTATTTATTTATGACTTAAAAACCCAATACTTTTACTACGGTCATATTGTAACTTATAAGATGGAAAAAATTTATTTATACATTCATGCGTGAGGTTAATATTCTTTTGGATGATTTACTATTCATAATGATAATATTACTATTTATAATGATAAATTACTATTAATAAGGGTAGGTTACTACTCATAAAAAATTATGTTTTTCCTTTCAGACTCCAGAAATCTTAATGATCACAACTATTTATGAAAGATTTTTCAATTTCAAAACACATAAGTGCAAAATTTTTGTTCAAAGGTTACATAATATTTCATTTAAGAATGATGTGGAATTTTGTTTCTTGATGTGATTTTATAGGATTTCAACATTACTACAAAAATAGAGAAATTGAATTGATAAAATTTTGGGGCATTACCCAAAATCATTCTCTATATGAACATTCGATAAGATAAAAAATTCAACATGAGAATATAACTCTGCTATCTATGTCCAAAAAATTAAACTTTATCCTTAATGGAGGTGAGACTACAATCAAAATAATTTATAAAAAATGGAAAGAAACTATTATAGGTATCATATTCCTTTTTTATCAATTCCCAATATTTTCAATACTATAAAGTTATATTAAAATATTCCATAACAATTATGTATTAAATGCCTCTTCCTTTAACATTAAAGGTCGGTTTTTCCTCATAGTTCACTATATTCTAACTAATTATATATTGTTACTATAACAACCCCTACATCTATTGGAGTGAGTATGGTAAAAACTTCAAGTAAAGTAACTTTTTTCTAGTATTCATGATAATGGTAAAATGATTATTTTTCAATCAGTTAATAAGATAACATCCATTATTTGGTTTTAAGTGGACCTAATTAACACAAATTACTGAAGTAGAGGATGATTATTGATTATTGATAATCATCAATCCATGTCAACATCACAAAAAAATGGTTATTTCCTCTAATATTAGTGTTGATACAAATACACAATTATCATTATACACTAAATCACTTTCATATCAATGTAACATATGTATTTTGTAGGAACACTTTACAATAAACAATGAACAGGAAACTCAACATTGATTATCATGATGGTATGACCATATATGAAGTTTATGTGTTTAATATATATATAAATACAATAAATTATTTTTTTAATTGATTAAGATAATCAATTTTTATTAAATTTTCTAAAAATTGGTGTCTTATGAAAAAAATCATTCTGAAATTGAACAACAATGGAAATAAATACCATTGGGGGCACATAATAGTTTTACATAAGGTCTTTTATTACTGACTTTATTTTTCCACTTCTATTATTTTGTTTCTTTATTCTTTTAATTTGATACTCTAAAAATATAAATATATTGAAAATAAATTGGATATTGGCGATCCTCAACTGTAACACCACATGCTTCTACGGTACACTTCTCTTTGAATAATACAATAGTGTGTGTTGTACAGTGCTTCAAGTTATAACACACCACAACCAATAAAACTTGCCTTTATGAATAGTAATACCCACTCTTTGAAACATTATAAAATTTATCTATGAAATTGGACTTCATTTTGGGATTCAGAATATTGAAATTATCTTAGGGTGAATTTTTGGTATTTTTCTGAAAACATTCAATTTTTGATAAATAGCGAAAAACATTGAGTCATACTTTAAAACTGAATTTTTATTTAAATAATTATTTATTTTATTTAAATATATTCAAGGTCAAAATAGATACATAATACCTATATAAGTTAAATGTTATTCATTGGAGTCAATTTATAATAATTTTAGATATATAAAAATTTTATTTATCTTTTCACCATCTTTTACCCACCTCCTATGAGAATTTGAGAATTCACATACAACATAATTTTACCACTTCTGTGAGTGGAATTTCAAAACTCCTAGAGACACGGTTGATATGATTAAGTAAAACGTGGTTCAATGAGATGAAAATAATTCTTCGTGAATAGTAAATTTTTTTCTTTTATTTACCATTGTTAAAAGTAAATAGGGTAATTAAGGGTAAGAATGATATTATTATTACCCTAAAACATGTCTTCATTCAATTGTATTAGAATAATTCGACCAAAAACAACCTTAGTAAAAAAAATATGAACCTCTTTGATCCACTTGGTTTATATGAGGATACTTATTATTATTTTATTTAAAGAATAGTTAAAAGAGTTAAAATCAATGGTTAATAAGTAAAATTTTTTTATTAATGTTTTATACATAAGATAAATTCAAATATAAATATTAATTAGAAATAGAAAATGATTAAATACATAATGGTATTTGATTTATATTTTTTTTACATTAAATAATTTAATTTATTAATGACACAATGATGATGCAATAATTACTTTATTAAATAAATATTAAATTAATTTATATTATAAATATCCAAATAAATGTAATTTGAGACTTTTTATGAATTCCACTAATTTTATTGGTTAATATGACACATTATGGTTGGTTAATGGAATTTTTTTAGAAGTAATAATTCTGTTATGAATTTAGAAAGAAAAATACCAAATAGTGTCAAAATTGACATAAAAGAGTTTTTAAAACAAATATTATATTATTAATTGATATTCTATTCTTAAAAATTTTAGGTTAGGCCAAAATACATATATAATGATAGTTGTATCATTAATGAACCACTTGGTGTTCTCTTGGAAGTATATAGTATGTTTATTAACTATATATTATAAAAATACAAAGAGACATGGTAAATGTCAAACTATTTAACTAAGAGTTAAATCTAAAAGATAAGGGTAAAATAGTGACCCAAACCTATCTAAAAACTCTTTTTCGTGTGTTTTTCGAACCATTAACACCTTATATTTTAAATAATATATTTTTGAGCTATTATAAACCGAAAATAATTCATTTAAAAAATAATATTTCTAGCTTTTCCAAAGGTGCCCCTCACCCCTCTTAAAAAAGGACACTCCCCCTTCTTTCTAATTCGCACCATCAAAGCCATTGGCTATACCAAAATTTGACAAAATACCCTATCAACGGTCCTACATTCATCCTATAGGTTATCCCTAAGTCATAAATCCAACCTAAATATCCTTTTTGATCAAATCAAATGGAATAACTTGAAGAAGAGGTATATATCTCACCACCTCTTTCATGTTCCTTTATTCTTCCACTTCCTTTTTCATTGTTGTTTCCATTATTAAATAATAACTCCAGTATCTTCTATATATTGTGATTTTATTATAAATAGGTATGACCAAATTCATTATTATATCCATCCTTTTAATGACATGTCACCATACATGCGTACGTACGGATTACTGTCTCCACGTCGTGGTGTAATTGTTATTCAATACATTATTATTTGGATGGATATAATAATCACGTGTAATTGATTTAAATAATAAATATAAAATGATAATGATTCTGTATATATGATATACTATACATTTATATATTCTTTTAATATCAACAGAATTATGTTGTCACTCGTGCATACATACGGATTACCATCTCCACAAACGCGATGATATTTTTTTCCCATCGTATCCATTCAAGACTAATTTTCATTAGATGATTAAAAATAATATTTAAAGACTTGATATAATTATGGATATGAATAAGATACATCCCATCCATAAAAAAAATATGACTTACGTAACAAATCATATAAAGGAAAATGAATCAGTTAACTCCTGAAATGATGATAATACTACGATATTATTAACAAATCAATGATAAAAGATCATATATGATATCATATTAATGTATATGATTATTTTATAATTTAATAAAACTAATTTCACCATTATGAAGGAGGTTATACTAAAATCCTTCAAGGAAAAGTACAAGGTAAGGGTTAATTTCACAATCTCTTCATTATCCGAGGTTTTTTATACGTAATTATCTACTGGGACCTCTCTATCATACAAATCCATGTTTCTTAAAAATGTATTTCAAAACATTTTTACTATATACTAGACCATTTTTTAAATTAATTTATACCCTTATATTTTTTGAAAGGAATCATTTTGTTGTTTTCCAAATGAGGTACTTTTTGACCTTTTTGAAAAATTTAAGGTAAGAATGTTTTTTTACTTATACAGCAGGTGCGGCTATTTTCTGACATTATAACATCATAAAATATTCCCTTACAAGTTTATAAAGATATTTTCAAAATAAATTTTTTCTTTATAATTATGTGACTCTTAAATGATTTCAAAATAGAATGATATATTTCTCTAAAAATGGTTTTGATTTCATCTATGCCAACATCCTTTGATGGATTTTATGTTTATTTGATGTTGATTTATTATGATACAAAAATTCCATATTATATTTAAGGATTTGTGATATGTTTGACTATGGATGTGATATTTTAATAGCATTCATGGTTTATAGTTAATGTATTGAAAACTCGTATGCTAGTTTTACTATGAATGTTTATGTTATATTTCAACATTTTCATATGAGAATTGTATTGGACATAGTAAGTGACGGGTGGAGCTCGCTATAGCTCCTCGATGCATCGGTAAGTCTCATGAGACAACTATATGTGGAATTGGATGAGGCCTTTTCCAAATTTGATATGTGGTTTTGGCCGAGGATTTAATCATTTTTAGACGTCTTCAGTTAGGCCCTGACAAAATGTTTCAGAATGTCCCCCATTATACATTCCCTCATTGTGAAAATAAAATCGATGGTCTATGTTGTCATTAGACTAGTATAATACACATGATTATTGTTTATTATGGAATTATTTAATCAGTTCATATTCCTTCCATAAAGGTATTCATGTTTATTATTGGAAAAGGAATGTGGTTTCAATTATTCACCATGCTTAATATTTATGTTATCCTCTGCTGTATTTCATACCCTTACTAAGTGTTTGAGCTCTCCCATTTCATATGTTTCATTTTGCAAGGATATGAAAAAGTTAGTTATGAGTGACTTGCATGCATAATCTAGTAGTCTTGGAAGTTTCTAATGGAATAAATTCATGTTGTATTTCTTTTCAAGTTGTAAAGTTTAACTTATGTATGAATCTTGTTTCCAATAATACAAAATTTATCTGTCTTTTGAGACATGATTTCCTTGTGATAATAATAATGTTATGTAATAATACACTGTCTCTGGGTAGCTGGGGTCGGGGGGTTACAATTGGTATCAGAGGAATTTTAGTACAAACGTTGTAAACTAAATTTAGATAAACTCTGATTAGAGCACATTTCCCTAAGATAATCATTGAGGATTAGTATAGATTATGTTCCTATAATTTTCGTATTGAATAGATTTTGTGAGTTTTCCAAGAAATACATCCCTATCTGGATATGAGCAGGTAATGGCGGCTCTGGAACCGATGTACATAGGGGTAAAACCCAAAAACACCGCTTTGATCTAAAATCGAATGACAACTAGTGCATGACAACAGGTCTTGATGCACTCTTGGTTACGAAACTCCCATGGGATATGCTTAGGATAATTCTCATTTACAATAAAAACCATTATCAAGGGTTTATGAGTATATACATCCTTAAAGAATTTATTTTGATTATGGATTATATCCATAAACAGTTCAATTTATGTTATGTGTTTTACAAGTTTGGATTTAGGTATTGCGATTCATAAACTAATCTAGTGTATGCCATTATTTATAAATGGTTCTTATTGGAGGGAATAGGAACAATATCAATTCATGCACTCCATGTAGGGATTCCCCTCCTACTCAAGATAATTATAGTGGAGATGGTGATGCAACTGGTGCTGATCAGCTAATCACCACAATGGGACAACTCACATAGGTTATGAATAATAACCTTACCCGTATGGTGCACCCTGATCCACAACATGGAGGATCAATGTTAGATTTATTCATGAGTAAAAACCCACCGACATTCAATGGGAGTAAAAATACACTAGTAGATGGGCAATGGATAAATTCCTTAGAGAAAAGTTTCCACGCCTAGGGGAGTAGTGAAAGGGAAAACGTTTTCATGGTAGTTTACCTTCTCACTGGAGATTCTGATCAATGGTGTACAACAATTAAAAACAAAAAGGAAGATGAGGAAGTATAAAATATGGAATGGAGGGAGTTTAAAGAAATTTTATTTGAAAAATACTTTCCTAATGACCATCGAGTAGATTTGGAAGTACAATTTCTGTGTTTGAGGGAAAAGGAGGATGAGAATGTCGAAAAGTATGAAGCTAACTTTACAAGGATAGCGAGGCATGCAACATATTATATACGTAACCAATTAAGTAATATTGACCATTTATTTGATGGGTTAAAACCAATTCTCCATTGATCATTAGTATCACAATCCTTATCATCATATGACGATATTGTCTTCTGTGCTATCAAGACAGAAAAAAATTCTCTAAGTCTTAAGACTTTATAGAAAATCAAGAGAATAAGAGATCTGCTGAACACTCTGGTAAAGAAAATAATGAAACAGGGAAGAAGGGAAGAATTGAATTTACACCCTATGATAATTGTGGAAGAAAGCACCCTGGTGCCTGCCTAAAAGGAAAAAGAGTATTCTAAAAATGTGGACAGAAAGGCCATATTGTTGGTGATTGTAAGGGAAATAAAGACGCTACCAATGTTCAATGCTACAATTTTAGGGTGATGTGACATTATAAAAATGAATTTACTAAGCGTCCAGGATACTTACCTCATAAAAGTCTAAGGGATCACGACCAAGCTTATGTTATCACTACTGCTAAGGTTGATGCTCCGAAAGACATGGTAGCAGGTATTTTAATAGTTTCCTCATGTTTAGAAATTGAATTATTTTATTCTAGATCATCACATTGTTTCATATCTTACCAGTTTACTAAGAAAATTAGATATTTCCAATTTTATTTGACAAGGGAGTTGTCAATCAAAACTCTTAAGGGAAGTATCATTGCAATAATGTTTTGTGAATCAGTCCCCATTAGAGAACATAAATGTTCTTTATCTGCTGATCTCATAATCATACCCATGATTGAATTTTATATAATACTCCTTATGGATTGGCTTTTAGACCATGATGAAAAATGTTATTGTAAGAATAAGGAGTTTACGATTTTGGACGACAATGATAAAAACACCATATCTTTAGAGTAGAATCGTCACCACCTGATTCTAATCTGAATCCACCCCCAGAAGCTCAACTAAATTAAATTATTGGGGAGGAAGAGAATGAAATAATTGTGGGTGAGGAAAATAATCTTCAAATAGAGGATGTACCTATTGTGAAAGAATATGTTGATGTGTTTCCAGAAGATTTACCTGGACATCCTCCAGAACAAGAAATTGAGTTTTCTATTGATTTAATTCTTGGATCAAGGCCCATATCGAAGATCCCATATAGAATGACCGCTTTGGAATTAGAGGAACTAATGAAACAACTAGAGTAATTGATTAATAAGGGTTTTATTCGCCCTTCTGTTCCCCCTTGGGGATCCCCTATTCTTTTTGAGAAGAAGAAAGATGGATCTACGGGGTCGTGAATTCACTACAAAGATTTCAATGCTATAACAATAAAGAACAGGTATCTCCTTCCTCACAATGATTATTTATTTGACCATCATCATGGAGCTCAATAATTTTCAAAGAATGAGCTTCGATCTTGATATCATAAGTTTTTTGTGAAGAAGGCAGACATTCTGAAATAGCATTTCGAACCTGGTACGGGCATTATGAGTTTACAATAATGCCTTTTGGATTGACTAATGCACCCTCTGTCTTCATGGATCTAATGAATAGTGTTTTTGAGTAATATCTCAATGGTTTGTATTAGAATTTATTGATGATATCTTGGTATACTAAAAAATCTACGAAGATCATGAAAATCTCTTGAGCATTATCCTGAAGACTCATAGAAGACATGAATTATATGGTATGTTTTGAAACTGTGAATTTTAGCTTCAAGAAATTTCATTTCTTAGCCATATTGTCTCCAAGGATAGAATATATATTGATCCTTATAAGACAAGAGCAATCCAAGAATGACCAGAACTTATGAGTATAATTGAGGAACACAATTTTATTGGTTTAGCAGGTTATTATCAGCATTTTTTCTATAATTTTTTCCGATTGTCTAACCCATTAACCACACTCACACGTAAAGGGGATAAATTTGTGAGGAAAAAAGAGTGTGAATAATGTTTTGACGAAATAAAGAGAACATTAGTCAATTCTCTTATATTGACACTACCATTGGGGAATGATGGGTTTGATATTTATAGTAATGCATCGAAGAAAGGACCTGGTTGTGTCTTTATACATAATGATAGAGTTATTTCCTATACATCAAGACAGCTGAAAATTCATGAGCAAAACTATCCTACTCATGATCTTGAGTTAGAAGTTATAATATTTGGTTTGAAGATATGGATACATTATCTATATGGTGAAAATGTGAGATATATACTTATAACAAGAGTTTGAAGTATATTTTCCCACATAAAGAACTCAACAAGAGGAAAAGATGATGTATTGAACTACTCAAGGATTACGATTTCACAATACACTACCACCCGGGGAAGGCAAATAAGGTGGAATATGCTTTGAGAGGAAAGGATCATGGAGTTTTAAACTATAAGAGAGTTGAAAATGATCCTATATATATGGATCTAGTACAGATGGTTTTGAGAATCACCATGGGCGGTGAAACATCAATACATTTTAAAATGGTTTCCAAACCATATTTACTAGAAATGATAATGAATTCTCAGAATGGTGATGAATATTTTCAAAAGAAGATTAAAGCTATGAATGATGGATGATTGAGTGACTTTGTCTATGAAGATGGAATTTTGAAATTTGGGAAGATACTTTGTGTTCCCGATATACCTGATCTGAAAAGTGAATTGTTAGATGATTCTCATAGCTCTAACATCTCTATACACCCTGGGAGCACCAAAATTTAAAGTGATTTGAAGGAACATTTTTGGTGGGACAACATGAAGAGGGATATTTCTGATTTTGTGTCAAGATGTATGGTTTGTCAACAAGTGAAAGCTATAAGTCAACAACATAAAAGAGTCTTGCATCCTCTTCCCATACCTAAGTGGAAATGGGATAAAATCACGATGGACTTTGTCATGGGACTACCAAATACTCCTAGAAGGAATGATGCAATATGGGTCACTATTGACCGTCTTACCAAGTCAGCACATTTTCTTGCTATAAGTGAAGATTTACCACTTGAAAGTATATCAATAATATATATTAATGATGTTTTAAGACATCATGGAGTACCACTATTGATTTTCTCTGATTGTGATCCCCATTTTACACCCAGATTCTAGAAATGTTTTCATAACGCCCTGGATACAGAGCTTCATTTGAGCACTGCCTACCACCCCCAAACTGATGGACAATCAGAACAGACTATTCAAATCATAGAAGACATGTTGAGATCATGACCACTTGACTTTAATGGAATGTGGGATCAATATTTACCTCTGGTAGAATTATCCTATAACAATAGATTCCATTCAAGTATCCAGATGGCACCATATAAATCATTATATGGAATGAGATGTCGCACACCAACCTGTTGGGATGATGTTGGTGAACGAAGACTCATAGGCCCAAACCATATGGAGGAAATGCTGGAAAAGGTAAATGTAATCCCAAACCACATAAAAGCAGCTCAAAATAGGCAGAAAAGCTATGCTAATAACTGAAGGAATTATTTGAAATTTCAGGTAGGAGATCTTGTTTTCTTGAAGGTATCTCCATGGAAGGGTGTTATACGTTTCAGAAACAATGGTAAATTGATTATTAGGTACATCAGAACTTTAGAAATCCTAGAACGAATTGGGGTTGTAGATTACCATTTGGCAATGCCTCCAAGTATCTCCAAAGTTCAGGATGTGTTCTACGTATCACTATTGAGAAAATACATGCCTAACCCAACGCATGTACTCACCTATGATGAATTAGAACTGGAACCCAATATGTCTTATTGCGAAGAGCTAGTCAAATTTCTTGATACAAGGGAACAGGTGCTGAGAAACCAGACAACTGGTCTGGTAAGAGTTCTATGGAGAAACCATAATATGGAAGAGGTGACGTAGGAACACCAGGAACTTATGATGAAGAACCAACCAAGACTTTTTATGCAGTAATACTCTAGAAATTTCAAGGAGGAAATTATTTGAAGTAGGGGAGATTGTAACACCCCATGATTCCACGATACGCTTCTCTTTAACTAATACAATAGCATGTGTTGTACGAAACATCATGTTATAACACACCACAACCAATCAAATTAGCCGTTATGAATAGTAATAACCACTTTTTTGAAACATTATAAATTTTTTCTTTCAAAATGAAATTCATTTTTAGAATTGTAATATCAAAATTATCTTAGGGTGAATTTTTGGTATTTTTCTGAAAACTTTCAATTATTGATAAATAGTGAAAAACTCTAAGTTATAGTCTAAAACAGAATATTTATCTAAATAATTATTTATTTTATTCAAAATTATTTTAGCTCAAAATATATACATAATCCATATATAAGTTCAATGTAATTCATTGGAGTCAGATTATAATAATTTTAGATATATAAAAATGTTATTGAACTTTTCACCGTCTTTTACCCACCTTCTTGGAGAATTTGCAAATTCACGTAAAACATAATTTTACCGCTTCTGTGAGTGGAATTTCAAAAATATGAGACACACAGTTGATATCTGTATGTAAAATATGGTTCAATGAGAAGAAAATAATTGTTGGTGAATAGTAACTTTTTACTTTTATTTACCACGGTTAAAAATAAATAGGGTGATTAAGAGTAAAAATGATATTATTATTACCCTAAAAGTGTCATAATTATATTGGATAAGTATAATTCGACCAAAAACAACCTTAGGAATAAAATATTATCCTATTTGGTTCTCTTGTTTTAGATTAGGACACTTAATATTATTTTATTTAATGAAGAGTTAAAGAGTTAAAATCAAAGTTTAATAACTGAAATATTTTTATTATAGGGTTATAAATAAGATAAATTCGATAATAAAAATTAAATAGAAATATAAAAATGTTTAATACATAATGGTATTTTATTTATATTTTTTAGACATTATATTATTTAATTTATTTATGACACAATGATGATGGAGTAATTACCTTATTATTGAAATATTAAAATAATTGATATTATAAATATCCAAATAAATGTATTTTGAGACTTTTTATGAATTAAAATAATTTTATAGGTTAATATCACATATTATGGTTGGTTAAATGAATTTTTTTCTATGTAATATTAATTTTATGAATTTAGAAAAACAAAATATCAAATAGTGTCAAAATTGACATAAAAGAGTTTTTAAAACAAATATTATATTATTAATTGATATTCTGTTTCAAAAAATATAAGGTTTAGAAAAACGACTTATATAATTATAGTTGTATCATTAATTAACCACTTGGGGTTCTATTTGAAGTATATAGTGTGTTTATTAACCATATAATAATAAAATACAAAGAGACATGGTAAATATCAAATTATTTAACTAAGAGTTAAATCTAAAAGATAAGGGTAAAATAGTGACCCCAACCAATATAAAACCTATTTTTTGAGTTTTTTTAGACCCATACCCACCTTATACTTTAAATAATACATTTTGGATCCATTATAAACCGAAAATTATTTTTTTATAAAATAATATTTCTAGCTTTTCCTAAGGTGCCCCTCACCCCTCTTATAAAAGGTCACTCCCCCTTCTTTTTAATTCACACCTTCAGAGCCATTTGGCTCTGCCAAAAACTACCCAAATACCCTCTCAATAGTACTCCATTAATCCTAGATTCCTTCCTTTAGTCAAAAATCCAACCTATGGAGCCCTTTTGATCAAATCAAAAGGAAGAAGCTAAAGAAGAGGTAAACATCTCACCACCTCTTTCAAGTTCTTTTCTTCTTCCACTTCCTTTTTATTTGTAGTTTCCATTATAAAACAATAAATCCAGTATATTCTATATATTGTGATGTTATTATAATGATGGTACAACCAAATTAATTTTTCTATCCATCCTTCTAATGACATGTTACCATAAGTGCATACGTACGACTTACCGTCTCCACGTTGTGGTGTAATTGTTATTCAATACATTATTATTTGGATGGGTATAATAACGATGTGTAATTGATTTAAATAATAAATATAACATGATAATTATTCTTTATATACGATATACCATCCAATTATATATTATTTTAATATCAAAATAATGATATTGTCGCTCGTGTGTACGTACGGATTACCGTCGCCACGAACACGATGAGATTCATTATCCATCGTATCCATCAAGACTAATCATCATTAGATGATTAAAAATAATGTTTAAAGACTTGATATCATTCAGGATATTAATATGATACATCCCATCCATAATAAATATGACTTACAGAACAAATCATATAAAGGAAAATGAATCAGTTAACACACAAAAGGACGATAATACTGAGATATTATTAACAAAGCAATGTTAAAATGTCATATATGATATCATATTAATGTATTTGATTTTGTATAATTTAATAAAAATTAGTTCACCATTATACATGAGGTTAACCTACCCTCGACTAAGGAAAAGTACAAGGTAAGGGTTAATTTCACAATCTCTTCATTATCCGAGGTTTTTCATACGTAATTATCTAACAGGACCTCTCTATCATCCACATCCATTTTTTTGAAAATGTATTTCAAACCATTTTTACTATTTACTAGACAATGGGTTAAAGTCATTTATACCATTATATGTTTTGAAAGGAACCTTTCCTTTGTTTCCCAAACATGGTACTTTTTGACCTTTTCAACAAATTTAAGGTAAGAATGTTTTTGAACTTATACAGTGGGTGCGCCTATTTTCTACCGTTATAACATCATCAAAGCTTCCCTAACACGATTATAAGAATATTTTCAAAATAAATTTTCTCTTTATAATTATGTGAATCTTAAAATATTTCAAAATATAAAGAGATATTTCTCTAAAAAATGATTTGATTTCATTTATGTCAACATCCTTTGATGGATTTTAAATTCATTTGATGTTGATTTATTATGATAAAAAACTTCCATATTGTATTGAAGGTTTTGTGATATGTTTTACTGTGTATGTGCTATTTTTATTCCATTCATAGTTTATGTTTAAAGTATTGACATTTTGTATGCTATTTTTAATTCAAATGATTATGTTATATTTCAACCTTTTCATATGAGGAATGTATTGGACTTAGTAAGTGACAGGCGGAGCCCACTATAGAATCTCGATGAATCGGTAGGTCTCATGAGAAAACTAAATGTGGAATTGGTCGAGGCCCTTTCCCAATTTGATATGTGGTTTTGGCCGAGACCTTAATCAATTTTAGACGTCTTGGATGAGGCCTTGAAAAAATTATTCAGAATGCCCAGCATTATAAATTCCCTCATTATTAAAATAATATTGATTGTTCATGTGGTCATTTGACTAGTAGAATACCCATGATTATGTTTTATTATGGCATTATTTACTCAGTTCATATTCCTTCCATAAAAGTATTCATGTTTATTATTAGTAAAGTCATGTGGTTTCAATTATTCACCATTCTTAATATTTATGTTATCTTCTGCTGTATTGCGTTCCCTTACTGAGCATTTGAGCTCACCCATTTCTTATGTTTCATTTTCCCATGATATGAAGAAGTTAGTTATGAGTGACTTGCAGGCATAATCAATGAGGACTGAATGTTTCTAATGGAATAAATTCATGTTTTATTTCTTTTCAAGTTGTAATGTTGAACTTATTAATGAATCTTGTTTCTAATAATACTAAAATGATCGGTCTTTCGAGACATGATTTCCTTGTGATCATTCCAATGTTTTGTAATAATCTATCCACTCTAGGTAACTGGGGTCAGGTCGTTACATTAACACTGTTGCACCTACTATTGCACTATTTTTTGGTATGATGAAAGAGTTAAATGATAAAATGCATCAAATTCTCCAGGGATTTCAATGTGATGTTATCCTGGTAAAATCAAACTATGTAAATTTGATACCCCACCTGATTACCGGACATACATTATTCATTATGATATGTCGAGTGATGCATGAAACACTCAAGATCTTATCCAATAATACAAAATTATGTACTCTTTTAAATCATGGGAAGAATAATTAAAAATTTTGTGAATATTGGAGGTGGTCCTCATACATACAGGTAAATGGAAAAAACTATCACCGTTTTGGAAGCTTATTTCCACCTTTTTGTCAAGACCCAAAATTCACCAAAATTCACCAACTTTTTTGTTTTTTTCACTTAAAATGAATTTGAAAAAAGAATCTGATATGTGTGTTATTATATATATATTTTAGTTATTCCATAATTTCATTCATTTTTTATTTATATTAATTTTAATAGATCTAACAAAAAAGATGCAACATCCTCTCTAAATCCAATAATTTTGGAAAATCTACACTTAGTGTGGGATGAATGAAATTAGTTTATTCATAAATTTCGAACTGCAATGGATTTAATCAAATCAAATTTTTTACCAGGATTATATCTATGTATATTTAGATTAAGGGTATTTTATTCACATAAATACAACTTACCAACATCATAAAAAATTTAAATGATAATAATTGGAGATATTAAATATGTTAATGAGGTAAGAGATATAATATTTGAAACATTATCATTTGACTTGAAAATTATAGATGAACATCATCCATTGTATCTTCCATTGTGATATCCCATTATATTTTCTTCTCTTCAATATGGTTATTTGAATAATGTTTACCACACATCATATTTCATTACCCCAAGAGTTTAAAAAGTTACAATAAACTGTATTTTTTATACCATATTCAATTCAAAAAAATAATGGATTACTCTTATATTTAATATGAATATTACATCAACTTTAATTTTATTCTTATTCAATGGTTCAATTGAATGTTTTTTCCTTCATTAAATTTAATAGAAAACATTTAAGAGCTATGATATTTAGTGGTTTGAAAGAATCATAATCAATAGTTTCTCGTGATAGTACACGTTGGGGAAAATGTATTATTTTTATTTAATATTTCACTAGTGGAGAAAGATAAATGATGCAAAATTATCAAGATGCAATAGAAATTTGTAACTGGGATAGCTGTCCAGATATATTCTTCACATTCACATACAACCCATCTTGGTCTGAGGTTATATGATTTTAAAAAATCTAGACCCTATGCATAGAAGAGTTTCCAAAAATATTTTCAAGGATTTTCAATGTCAATGTAGAAAATTTATTTATTGATTTTAAAAATGAATTATTTATATAAATCATCAATAAGGTATCATTTTTTATCTTTAAATTCATTTTAGTATGGAGTTTTATACAATTTAAATAAAATCAATTAACTATGATATACTAATTTATGCGGTTTCACACACCATTGAATTTCAAAAACATGGATTTACTCATGTCCAAACACTTTTATTCCTAAAACATAAATATAAAATTTCTACATATGATTGTATTAATAATAAACATTCACCCAAAATACAATTCATGATATTGAAATCCCATTTATATGATTTTTCAATAAATATTCATGATTCATGGACCTTGTGGTGTAGATAACCCACAATCACCTTGCATGAAAAAATTTAGGTGTTCAAAAATTTTCACAATTTTTTTAATACTTCATGTTTAGATGAGGATGGATATGCTTCATACATTATATGGGTTAGTGGTCGGACATTTTCAAAAAAAAAAGGTATTGAACTGGAAATTTATTATGTTCTCCCTTACAATCCAACTCTTTTTATTAAATATAAGTCTCACATAAACATTAAAATATGTAATTAGTAAAAGTAAATTTTTTTTAAATGCATCAAAAAAGGCAATAACTGGGTCACATATGCCTTAAATGTAACAAACAAATAACAAGGAAGGTCAAAAAGAGGAAGAGAAGATAAAAATGTATCATTAATGTTGATATAATTCACTATGTGAGGTTATTTGGTGAATATATGGTTATGAAATACATTCTAGGTTTCCCCTAGTAGAGAGACTATACTTCCACTTATGGGGTTAATAGAAAATAAATTATTCAGATGGATCCTACCTTGAAGACATTTTTTTTCAAAAACAATAATCTCACAAACAATATTCACCACATATTCTTTAATTAATACGGTATCTAGGAATGTAGGGGTTTTTATTGGTAAATTTCATTATATTCCTCTAAAAATTGGAGAGCTATATTATCTTATAATCATTCTCACTAAAGTTAGAGAGGTAAACTCCATAAATGATATATTTATTGTTAATAAAACTACCCATATCAATTTCCAAGAAGTATACTATTATTTGTGATTACATATTGGTAATTCATAACTTGTTGAGGAAATTACAAAGGCTTCAATTTGGGTAATATGGAATTATTTTCAAAGTTTTTTTTCTAACTTTGTATTCTCAAACACGTCTTCTCAACCATACCATACATGGAGTAGCACCTAGAAACTATTTTTTTGTAGATATAGAATATATTCAATGAATCAGGTTACAATTCCAAGATATATTAATTCTGTATTACTGTATTAATTTTCAATATTATAATTATTTCATAAAAAAATATTGAAATGAAAAAATGAAAATTGTTGTTATTTTTAAATTATTTTCATTACTTGAAAATTTAATGTATTTAAGATCGCACTTAATACTATATTATACACAATATTAACTTATGAAAAGATTTTCATATTAATTAGTTAATGTTGTTTTGTAAATGTTTGCTCTTATTTTTATATATTCAAAAACACATTTTTCCATCTAAAGTAATCAATATAACATTCTATTTATAAGTTCAACAATAAAATATAACATATTTAATGTATAACACTGTAATCACTATACGAATAGATAAAATATTGTTTACATGTAGTTTTCAATTCATCAAAATTATTGAACACTAAACAACTTGGTATCTTAAACAAAAATCATTCATATGTATGCATTTCTTGTATCCTACAAAGAATCATCTTCGATTATAAAATGAATTACACTATTTTAAATATCATTTTAATATAATATTAATTTAATGAACCCTACTGGTCTAGTACATTTCCAAATTCTGGTGTTTGGGGTGTCCTTGGGACCATCGGTGACTCATTTAGAGAGTTTTCCAATTTTCAGAAATGGATGAACGACGACACTGATGAGCATCGGTGGCACTGATGGCTATCGTTGGCAATGATGGGTCATCTATAGAACCAAATGACATTGGTGAAAAGGTAATAGTGGTATAGAAATATCACCAAGGCAATAGTTCCATGGAGAATGCGCCAAGGCGATGGTGCCAAGGGTGATGGTGCCAAGGCGATTGTACCAAATGTGATAGTGCCAGGGTGACAATGTCAGGGAGATAGTGCCATGGCGACGATGTTGGGGAGACAGTGCCAGCCTGACGGTGCCATGGTGACGGATCCAGAGAAATGGTGTTGGGGTGACTGTGACCCACCTAATAGTGAGTCCTCTATTTTTCTAGTACCTTCTAATTTTCCCCTGTAACTTATCTTTTGATGTAAAAATGTTTTAATAACCATTCAAAATCCATTAAAAGTGAGTAGAATATGTTTTAATAAAAATGGTTGGGAGACCCTTGATCTACCAAAACGTGTGGACTTTTTCCTCAGTGTCACATCTTGTTGTGTTTTATAGTTTTTCCCCTGTTATGAATTTCTCACCATTTAATGAAAATCTATTAACTCACAACCATTATCACCACTTCTTCGAGTAAATTTATTAAATAAAATTTAATCCCAACATGTGAAACCATCCAAAAACATGGTCAATCCATGATCCGACTTTTATTTACTTCAAATTTGTCTCCATGTTTTTAGGATCTGACCTTTTTCTTAAGCCAAGATCATATCTTCTTTTCTGTCCACTCTGTCTGGGTACATTTAGAGTCCTCTCAGAGATGAATCATGAACTAGTGGTGGAGCCTTTCCTTCACACCCTTGGAGTCCTTAGAGATCTTCTTCTGCAAGTCTCACATCCCCATTTCTTGACAGGATAAGAAATCTTCAATAGTTGGTCATCGAAGTAGGGTTTTACTCCGTCTCTCTTTACCGTGTATCATGTAGGGGGGTAAATAATGTTCTTTCCAGGATGGATAAAAAAATCCTTAACGAAGATGATAAATGGATTTTAATGAACTTAGGTGTTTTTTTGATGATGCTGGTGTTATCTTTTATCTTTTATTATGTGTTTTGAATTATACGGGCTTATGTCCAATGAAAATCATGGGCATTGTTGTTACTTTTTTTCACACTAATGAACCTCTGTTTTCTGGATAATCCTATGATTGAATGGATGTAACATGGAAACTAATAAACAATGTAAATTTTTTTGAATAAATGGATGACCAATAAACAAATATCCCTATGTGACCAACCCGCATAACCAAACAGAAAGAAGGAACTTAAGGAATTGTGTGCTTAAAATCTGAAAATAACTTGCTCTATTATAGTGATATGTATGGTCATTCTTCCTGATGCTTGTGAGGCCACATGGATGGGGATGGGATCCCCTATTGTGCAGTGGTTAGTTTTTTGGATTTAGAGATATGTGGGGATGTATTTTAGGGTTTATTTTATTATAGTACTTTTAGGGATCACACAAATTCCTTTTGTTGTTTTGACATTACAAAAGAATGGGGTATGAATGCATAAATTGCTTCATGGAGGCTATTTCTTCCTTGGATTGTGGATATCTCTGCAAGTTGCCTGGTAGTAAAGAATTATTTAAATGGTATCACATGAATATAATAACAAGAATTGTTTCAATGGGTAATTGTTTTTTATTAATGATTTGTGATTTGGTTATGGATGTTATGGTTTTCATGAATGAATAGTAATGAGGGTGTTTGTGTATGGGTTGGTCTCGTAACCCTTATTTTGGGATGAGTTCTTGTTTACGTATATATATAAATTTAGTTCTTCTATTTCTTATTCGCACCCCATGAAAGTTGATCACTTTGGGTCAAACACCCCCATTTCATGGGGGATGGTGTTTTTTCCCACAATTATATGAGTAGCTATTTATTAGCTCATCTTCTACTCCCTCACTCGAGTATCCCAAGATTCATCAGGCAGGTTGTGACATCCTTAGGTCTATTATAGCCCAAGACTCTTCAGGCATGGTTTGTTGTGGTGGTTGGACTTGCTTTGTGCGAGCAGGATCATTTTCCAAGTGTCTTCGGGGTGAGGTCGAGGTGTTTTCGGGCATGAAGGTAGTTTTTCTCACCTATGTGTTTGAAGGCGTGGTTACCTGTGGTAGTGGTGTACCAGGTTTCTTCGGGCGAGATACATGGTTGTGGTGGCCACCATGGTTGTTGTTGGGGTGGAAGTGGGACTGTAGTGAAAATGGAGAGGGATGTCTGATGTGTAGGATGTCTTAAATAACCAGTGGGAAAGTGGTGCGGGTACCAAAACATCGATGTGCAATTACTATTATTTTTACCAGACTTTCGTTTTTTGGGGAGTGCGCCTTCGTGAGGTTGGGTGGATTGTTTCAATGATAGGTGCTTTCATTATCTCTTTTTTTCTCTTGAGTCATTAGAATGCCTCTCCAATTATGCATGAGAGATTTTGGTTTTCCCTACTGAGTATACCTATATACTAACCCAAGGTATATAAAATAGCTTTAAGGATTTTTTTGGAGGACATCGGGGATCGTGCGGGACCATACTTGCTCAAATGTCGGGATAGTTTCTGTTGCCATTTTATTTCTTTTGGTTCTTTCCTTTTGGATTTTTATTTTACTTCTATGGGTTTATATTTGATCATGAAAATGGAAATTAGTTTTGGATTTACTTTTACCTTCAGTTTTGGAGTTTTTTAGGTTTTTACCATCGTATCTCTTGATCTTACTAAACAAAAAGGGAAGTGCCTTCCATATTATTTTTGATTCTATACCCTTGGTGCTAGTCTTCACTATGGGGCCTATTGAAATCAGGACTTGGGGGTCATTATCTATAATTCAACTTGAGGAAGGAAGGTTGTGGAAGTTTTTTGTCCCTTCCCTCATCTTCGTGAAGTCGGGCTGTGACAGAATGGTATGAGAGTGAGGTTTTTGAGGGATAGGATAGAGATCGGGGTTTGGAATAGTAAGGGTTGCATGGGATGGTAGGCAAATGGTGTTAGGAAATCTTGGTGCATGAAATAGTCCAGGGAAGACCGGCTAGGACATGGGATTTTTGGGCCTCCCATGATGTAATGAAAGGATTATGGACCTACCTAATGACCAAGTGAGGCTATACTGATTTTAGTCTAGATAGCGTTGCAATGGTAAATGCATCATAATGACTTGTGTTCCTTTGTGTTCTGGGTTTTATTGGAATTAAATTAAATTACATGTTTAATCAAAATTTAAAAGAAATCGTCAACACTACTCGGGCTTTGTCATTCCATGTTTACCTTATAGCTATGGCACCCAAATGATGACCACGATTAGTGTGGGTAATCGAGGCCCATGGGGATGATCTAGATGATCATCATAGGGATGATTGAGAGAAGGAGGAAAAACAGTGGAAGAAGACGCTTTGTGCCTTTCAGTGACAGACCCCCAGGATGTACGAGGGAAACATCTTAAACATGGAGACATAAAGTTGGCTCAAGGAGATGGTAATATCATTTAACATGGTCCGAGCTCCGAAAATGTACTGGGTTCCTCTGGCTGTAATCCAGATGCGGGGAGCAGGGCATCAGTGGTGGACACTCTATCACATGGAAAAGAGGGAGGATGAGTTTTTTTGGGCTGACTTAGAGAAGGATTTCCAGGTTGAATTCCTTTCTTCTATGATAAAGGATGAGAATAAGAAGGAACTATTATCCCTTGAGGAAAGGAGTATAACAGTGAGGGAACTAGGGATCAAGTTCAAGGATCTCCTTAATTTTCTAAGGACCTTTATTCGGATGAGGAGTCTAAGGTGATACGTTTAGAGGATGAACTCCAACCTTCTCTTTAGTATGTTATTAGTCTATTCACTCTACCGACATAAATGGAGGTTCAGAAGAAGGATGAAGTGGTGGAGAGGATTCACACACTGGGAGGTGTACTAGGAGAAGGGAACTGGTTGGGCTCGTTAAAGGGTATGGTTGTCAGCTGCAGACCTCCAGTGTCAGGGCCTTCCAGGTTTTATCATGTGGGGAGGAGGCCCCAATAGTTATAGTTTCTATCTCCCATTCCTCACCCTTTCATTGAGGGAATTGATCTATGATTAATCATATGTGTTAGTTGTGGGAACCTTAATAATCAATGCTCGGACAGAGTGCAGGAAAAAGGGGGTGGGTAGGATTAGCATCCACCTAAACCATAATAGTTTCCAACCAAGCCCTTTCAGCAACATCATCAGGGACAATGAGATCCCTCTTTTCTGAGAGAATAAGTTTCAGGAGGAGGTTGACCTTAGGTATCTCCTTAGGGACCTCAACTAGGGTGTGGTCGGGGGGACAAATGAGGGGTAGAGGAGCTAGGTGTGGGTAGTCACCCGCCATAGAGGTAGCAGTTCTAGCAGTGCTGGAAGTCGTTAAAGGCATGATCAACTTGTTTAGAACTCTTGACCATTCCTTGTTTGATTAAAGAGATTCTCACTCCTTTGTTGCACCCAGTCTAACCCATACTCTGGTTCAAGAGGTAGAGAGACTTCATGTGCCACTGTTTTTGAGTTCATAGTTTGAAGGTCAGACCATCATGTCCTATGTTTTCTGGGGATGCAGACTAATGTTGGGGACACCTTTTTCCAGTGGGGACCTTTTTTTGCTACATATACAGCCATATGATGTCATTTTAGGCATTGAATGGATTTTCTATGTGTGTGTCATTATCAACTAATTTTGAATAATGGTCTTGTTTTTAGATATGGGAAGACAGATCGGACCATCCAAATATTGGAGGACATGCTGTGTGCATGTGTTCTAGACTTCAAAGGATCGTGGGTGTGACACATGCCATTGGTGGTGTTTTCCTACAACAAAAACTATCATTATACCATTGGAATTGATCCATCTGAATCCTTGTATAGAAGATCACGTCGTTCACCTATGAGCTGGACATAGGTTGGGGAATCATGTGTTCTTGGCCTAGAGGTGGGGCAGAGCATGACGAAGAAGGTTTAACTTATACGGGAAATGATGAAGGAAGATCTGGACATGCAGAAGTTTTATGCTGGTCATTGGAGTATACCATTCGAGTTCGAGGTCGGGGAACACATGTTCTGTAAGGTCTCCCCTCAGCATGAGCAATGAAGGTTCCACAGGGGAATTATGCTTTCTCTTGGGCTTTCTGGACCCGTAGAGGTGTTGTGGTGGGTCGGCAAAGTGGCTTATCATCTGGCGCTACCACTGATACTACGGATGGTGCACAACATCTTCCATGTGTCTCAGCTATATTGCTATCTACACAATGATTCACATGTCCTCAACTAGGGAAATCTGGATATTGAGGATGATGCTACATTTGTAGAGCGACTAGTGAGGATCGAAGATCGTAAGAATGAGGTGCTTCGTGGGTGAACCATTCCCTTGGTTCATGTGCTATGGAGGCATGGTGGTCTTGAGGAGAGTACCTGGGAATGGGAGGCACAAATGAGCACCTAGTACCTATAGAAGTTTTGAGTTTTTTTCAGTTTTGTTTGTACATGATTGAGATTTAATTCTTGTCCCTGTTAACTCTGGGAAGTACTGTTTCCCTTGTTCTCAGAGTGTGTGTGAAGATTAATGATTGTAGGGAGGGGAGGAAATGATCCCCAATCAAGATGCATTAATGTGGATGTGATTCAACCCATGCAGGCGAGTCATTGATGCCCAAAGAGGATGAAATCATGACCTAGAGGAAGGGGCTCCCAAATCCATATGACTGGATGGTATAACCTTTACATGTTGTCTTGGTTACCTAGGGGAGAAGAGTGTAGTGTATTTGTGGTTTTGAGGAGATAGATGAGGGAGATGTGTTCATAGATATCGGGGTTGTTCTGGATTTCGAACAACTCTTGGGTGGTTTGTCTCTGAGAGGTATCTTAGTGGTGGGTTTTCAGACCCCTATATTTTCATCGAGTTTATGCTTAAATTTTTTAGGACAAGAATAATTTGAGAGGTATCTGATGTAATGGACCAGACCCTCCTGGTCCAGTCCAAATTCGGGTGTTTGGGGTGTCTTGGGGACCATCGGTGACTCATTTGGGAAGTTTTCCAATTTTAAAAAATGGACGAATTGTGGCACCGATGGGTCATCCATAGCACCAACCCGCATTGGTTCCAAGGCAATGGTGCTTGCTTGATGGTTCCAAGAAAACTGTGAAAGAGAGACGGTGCTATGGAGACAATTACATGGTGATAGTTCCAAGGGTGATGGTGTATGGACAACAATGCCAGAGAGACAGTTCCAGGGTGATGGTTCCAGGGCAACGGTGCTAGTACGACGGTTACTCACCTAATAGTGAGTCCTTCCCTGTTTTTCCAATACCTTTCGGTTTTCCCCTATAACATATAATTTCAAGTAAAAATGTATTAATACCCTTCCCATAGACATTCAAAGGAAGTAAAATATGTTTTAAATCCCCAATGGTTGGGCGACCCTTGAGCTACTAGAACGTGTGGACTTTTTCCACGGTGTCACACCTTGTTGTGTTTTATAGTTTTTCCCCAGATACACGTTTCTCTTAGTTTAAAGAAAATATATTAACTCACATCCATTATATCCACATCTTTGAGGAAAAATATTAAATAAAAATTATTCCAAACATGTGAAACCACCCAACTATTAGGTCAATCCATGATCCGACTTTTAAATACTTTGAAATCGTCTCCCTGTTTTTAGGATCCAGACTTTTTCTTAAGAGGAGATCATATCTTCTTTTACATCCACTCTCTCTCAGTTCATTCTGAGTTCTTATGTGGATGAATCATGCACTGGTGGTGGATCCTTTCCTACTCAACCTTGGAGTCCTTAGTGATCTTCTTCTGTGAGTCGTGCAACCCCAATTCATAGTGCGAGGAGAAAACATAGTTAATTGATCATCCATGTAGGATTTTCCTTCATCTCTTTTTACTGTGTATCCTGTGGGGAGGGTATGATAATTCTTTTTTAGTAATGGATGAAACAAAACTATAAAAAATATTAAAATTGTTTTTAAATAATGAAGGGGTGTGTTTTATAATGTTGGTGTACTCTTATATCTTTGCTTATGTGTTTTGAATTATACTGGCTTATGCCCACTAAAAATCGTGGCTGTTGGTGGTCCTTTATTTCACACTAATGAACATCTATTTTCAGGATAATCAGGGTATTGAATGACCGTAACAGAGAGACTAATTAATCACATACACTCGGTTGATTAAATGGATGCCTGATGAACAAGATTACCTGTGTGATCACCCATGTTATCCAAACAAAAAGGAGTAACTTAAAAAATGGAGTGTTTAAAATATGAATACTCTCCTACTCTGTTATTGTGATATGTATAGTTGTTATGAATGATTCTTGTGAGGTGACATGGATGGGGATGGGATCCCATGTTTTTCATTATTTACTTTGTTGATTTAGGGTTGTGTGGGGCCGTATGTTGGGGCTTGGTTTTGTTAAAGTACATCGAGGGATCTCACAGATCCCTTTTTTGTTGTGACATTACATGAGAACCAGGTGTGAATGATTAAATTTCTACTTTTCTATTTTTCCATCCTTGGATTGTGGTAATGCCTTCTAGTTTTCCAGTAGTGAAGAATTATTTAATTGGAGTCACTTGAATATGATAATAATAATGGGTTTAATGGTGAATTGTTTTCCAGGAATTATTGTGCTTTGATTGTGTTTGTTGAGCTTTTCAGGAATAAATATCAATGAGTGTGTTTGTGTATGGGCTGGTTTCAGAACCCTTAGGATAGGATGAGTGCTTCTTTACCTATATGTATAAATTTAGTTCTTGTGTTTATTATTCGCACCCCACCGAAGTTAAGCACTTTTTGCGGAATGCACCCATTTCATGGGGGAGTGTGTTTTTTCCAACACTCCTATGAGTGACTGGTTGTTAGCTCATTTTTTGCTCCCTCATCCAAGTATCCCAAGACTCTTCAGGAAAGATGTGATGGCCTGAGGTACATTATATCCCAAAAATCATTAGGAAGGGCGTGTTTTGGTGGTTGTCCTAGGTGTGTGTGGGAAGGATCATTTCCCAAGTGTCTTCAGGATGAGGCCCATGTGTCTTTGGGCGTAGTGGTAGTTATTCTAGACCAGGTGTTTGTGGGCATGGTTACGTGTGGTAGTGGTGGACCATGTGTTTGTGGGTGGGATATGTGGTTATGGTGGCCCACAAGGTTATTGTTGGGGATGTAGTTGGACTGTAGTGAAAATGGAGGGGCAGTTCTAATGCGTAGGATGTCTTCAATAACCAGGGAGATAGTTGTGTCGGGTACCCAAACATCGATGTGCTATTACTATTATTTTTATCTGACTTGCATTATTTGGGGAGTGTGCCTTGGTGAGGTTGGGTGGATAGTTTCCTTGCTAGGTGCTTCGGTTATGTCTTTTTTATCATAGGGAATTAGAATGACTCCCCACTTTTGCAAGAGAGCATTTGGTTTTCTTAACTGAGTATACCTATATACTCACCCTACATATATAAAAATGGTTTCAGGTTTCTTGGAGGACTTCATGGACCGTGCGGGACCATACTAGCTTGGATGTTCGGACAGTTTCCATTGTTGTTTTCTTTCTTTTGGTACATTCCTTTCGAGTTCTTCTTGTATTTGTATGGGTTTATCTTTGATCAGGCATATGGGAATGGTTTTTGGATTTACTTCTACCTTCAGTTTTGGTGTTTTTGGGTTTTTACCATCGTATCTCTCAGTCATACTAAACAAAAAGGTAATTCCTTCCATATTATTTGTGATTCTATACCCTTAGTGCTAGTCGCCACTCTAAGGCCTATTGATGATGGGACATAGGGGGTCATTATAACTCCTTCAACTTGAGTAAGGAAGGGTCTGGATGATATTTGTCCCTTCCTTCATCATGGTGAAGGTGGTTTGTGATAGGAATGGAGTTTCATTGCCACTCATACATTGGTATATATAAGATTTATTCGTGTTCATTAAAAATTAAATGGCTATATTTTTTTAAATATTACATTTGATGAATTCCTATTAAATTAATTTTACAAATATTATATTATATTTTTATAAATAAAAAATTAATTGATGCCACCCCACTCTTAAAAACCAATTTCTATAAACCCATGGATTTAGAAAATATATTCCCACTGAGATATGCTGTATAATTGCATTTTTAGTCATATTACAAATTTTATTTTAATAAATAATTTCATTATATTAAAATTCTATTTTTTCCAATTAAAAATATCAATAACTCTTTTTCAAAATTAAAAATTGTATTCTACAAAAAAATCATCATAATGTTTTTAAAATAACTGACTAATTATTACAAATTTATTTATATTACATTATCATCTTTACATAACCATGTGTGTCTCCCCAAAACTAGTTTTTATTCTCTTATTTGATATAGAATATTTGATAATATATATATTATTTATTCCTAACATACTATTTTGATAACAAATATTAATCTCATAGATAACCAAATTCAATAATATGAATTATTAAATATTGACAACATGCTTCACACCCACATAATATCTTTAAAAAATTATCCTTCAATACCTCTCATAGATTAATATACCCCATATATTATAAATACATTTCTTCATCAAAAATATTATATTAAGTAGAGACTTCATGAATAATTTTCTACTCTAAAAGGACAACTCACAAATGAAAATTAATAACTGCTAACAATAATTAGACATCTATCAATAATTCCTAGTGGATATTTTTTATTTTTACATGGATACAGAGGTATCAGTGAAATTTATTTATGAAAAATAATAATGTATGAACTTTTCTCATAAGGAAATTTTGTACTTACTATTGATTCATGTGGTATAGATTACTTATTGTTTCCTTGTGGGAGAATAACACACTATCAATTTTGTATTCCCATTGATATAATAAAACACTCAAATTGTTGTATTTTAAAAGGAAATGAGTTGGATTAACTTTTATAAATAACAATGTTAATTGTTTGGAATGATGAACCAATGGTACAAAATAAATTCATTGAGGATTTGGATCATACATTGGGGGAAATCATGTCAGGAAAGATTCTACATACATTTGTCAGATCGTTTGGTAAAAAAATTAACTTCATTGGGGATTTTTATAAGATTTTACATGTTGTGCATCGAGGAAATAGAAGCGATATTATATTGGAATATTTAAATTCCTCTTTTCTATGGTAGCATTGTCGTGTTCTACACTTGACGGTGAACATTAGACTAATTTCCATCAAGAACTATGTGGACTCTTCTAAACTCCAATAATTTTTGAAATTGGATTCTACAAATTGGTTATAGTGTTTTTAGTGATCAAGATAATAGCGATATAGAAATTAAAATTCCAGAAGATTGTATACATAGTTATTTTCAAACTCCATTTGATGAAATTTCTCAAAGCACATACCCTCAATATCTATAAGTATAGTGATTCAGAATACAAAAATAAATTGGAATCTTTAGCACCAACACATGATGTTGTCTAATAACTAAATGATTAAATGTTAACGTCCATTCCTAGTGAAGAAAATATTTATCTCAGTTCTAATATATCCTATCCAGAATGTTTGGATACAGACACATCGAAAAACATATATACAATAAATATTCTATATTGAATCAATATATCTAGTTTTTAATCTGATAAATTAATTCTCAAAGTAGGGGTACCAGTTATATAGTTATGAAATATATAACAATCCTATGGACATTGTAATACATCTTGATTAATATTCATATATTTCGGAGGCCATGTAATCAGATGTCAAATTCTAACCATCTCTCACTTTGGAGAATATGCTTTCATAACTACGGTAAATATGACAAGTTAAGATTAGATGTGTCCATTATAACTTAAATGGATACAATATATATTAAAAATATCCTTTGAAATGACTATTAAAATAATTCAAGGAAAATATATTTCTTTTATTGGAAGATACTTACGTAATACTTTTTTGTCATGCTCAATTATATTTAGAAATATCCAGAGTAACAAACAATGAATGTTTGAAATTATTGATATGTGAAAATGATAACAAACCATTTAGGTATACAAGTAATATTGTTTACAAATAAATATTCCAAAACAAAAATTATTTTTAAATCAATTTAACTATTAAATTTGAAAAAAAATTAAAGATTTAACATTATATTTATTTTATGCAACTATTTAAAATATGATGTTCTTCCTAAATTGTTTTTTTCAGTACTAGTATATTTACTTGAAAATGTTCCATTCAACCACTCCGTTATAATGAAAATCCATTAACATGATGAATCCTTGAAAAATTTAAGTATGCATCATTTGGATATGGCTTAGAAAGTTATCAAAATCCTTAGATGATATTTATTCATTGATTTAATCATTATCGATGATATTGTGAGTTATATATTATATCATTACATGTGATTTTAAAAAATATAATCTATGGTATAAATTGTATTAAGAATAATTTCAATATATGTTCTCTAATTACTTAATTATTATATTTTTCATAGTTGTATTTAAATTATATACTAACATCTGTATGTTTATTCATTAATACGTATTCTATCATTTGTTAGTAAAAAATTGTGAAGAGTAGTCTTTTACTTCAATTGATGTTTTTCTATTAAATTCTTTTATTAGTATTTAGAAAACAAACTATTGGTATTTAATGATATTTTTATGTTTTTTTAATGGTTATATATCACATGTCTCAATTACTTAGAGAATGATATTATATAGTTTAATTTAATGATAATTTAAATACACAATAGATCATCATAAGAAATTTACTTCATATTTTCTATAAAATAGTAGCAGAATATATATACTATAGGGATAAAAATCTTATCTTATCTGATAGTATATGATGATATGTAATCTAAAAGATTATAACATTGGATTTATGTATATTATTAAATGTATATATACTGATATAATTACATATCACATGACCTATTATATATCACATGTAATTTTTTAGTATAATGATTTACTATTTATCATATCTCCTATAAAATTTTAATGATTTGAATACTAATAGATTATAATTTGAGAAGTTTTTTTACTTTTATATGTATATTTACATATACCAATTAAATATTAGATGATTTATTACATATCATATGTAACATGTTTCAAATATTGATGTATTGTAACTAATAAAAAATGGAATCTGATGTTTTAGAAATAGATTTTGACACATATGAGTTGTAATCTATTAGAAAAACCATATAACAAAAATTTATTATCTTTTTAGTTCATTTAATGTTCCACAAATTGGTAACTAATGTAAACATTTTCTATTATTTTATATTCCTTAATTTAATTATAATGTTTTTTCAATTGTTATATGTTGTAACATGTTTAATATATTTAATGTTTTGTATACTATTATATCACTATGTTTTATAATGTTTCTTCTTCTCTGTCATTCACTCTATATAGAGATACCTAATAAATTAAATTTTTTTCTACTCAGTTCACTTAATGTTCTACAAACTATTAACATATGTAAACATGTTCTACTACTTTAAATTCCATAATTAAAAGATAATATTATGTCTATTGTTATAAGATATAACATATTTCATATATTTATTGTTCTTTTAAAATTTACATCATTTCTATATATAATTGTTTTGGATGCCTTATTTATCCTTCTCAATAGGGATACGTATTAAATTCAATGTTTTTTATGCTATATTAATTTACTGTTCTTCTAACTATTAACATATGTAAACCTAATCTATTATTTTCTATTATTTTATTTAAAGATAATGTTATAAATTATATTATAAGATATAACATGTTTAATATATTTAATATTCGGTCTACTATTATATCACTAGTATGTCGAATGTTTTTTCTACTGTATTGATTCTTCTCTATAGGTATACTTATTAAATTTAATGTTTTTTTTTCTGTTTTTTCCATTTAATATTATGCAAACCATTAACATATGTAACCATGTTCTATTGTTTTATATTTATTAATTTGAATATAATTTTCTATTTAATTATATAATATATAACATGTTTCAAAAATTTAATGATTTATCTATTGTTATATCACTAATGAATCTATTTTTTTTTCTTGTCGGTTGATCCTTATCTATAAGGATACATAATAAATTCAATTTTCTTCCAGCTCTGTTCATTTAATTTTATTCCAACTATTAACAGATTTAATCATATTCTACTATTTCATATTTCCTAATTTTAAGATAATGTTCTATCATCTCTTATAATATGTAACATTATTGATATATTTAATATTCTATTTATTTTCATATCAATTCCATGTCTAATGTTTTTTCTTTAATGTCAATATTTATCTAAAGGGATACTTATTAAATTCAAAAAAAATCATATTTGAAAATTTTTATCTATATGGGACATAAAATGACAATGAATTCATATAGAATACATCAAATATCACTTCATTCATTGTATCTCAGTATATATATTATTTTTATTGAACACTAATATTATCTCATTATATTATTTGTATTTTAACGAAATATATAATAATATATTACTATATACATTGTATCCCAAAAAAAATTGAGGTATATCAATTAAATGTATATAATTATATTGAAATAAATGAAATTTATTTACCAATTTAGGGTAGTCAATATAAATTATTTATTGAAATGAATGTATTATCATAATTGAGTTTTTTTACATCCCATGCAATATTCAGTTTTAATATTTTGTATTCAATGCTATATTTTGTTTAATTTTAATTTAATCATTATTTAATAAATTTTATCCATTTTTTGTTAAATAAAACAATTTTTTTATTTAATTATATATTCAATTCCAATTTTTACCACTACATGAACTATTATGTTAATTTTTTTAAAGTTATACAGAAAACAACCATTCATGTGAAAATTAATGGATGTCAACTTATAAAAATGTGTAAAAGTATTCCATGTGAAGGGTTGTGTTATGTAATACAAAACTTTGAGATTATTCAAAATAAAGATATTTATTTAGAAAGATGCCCTGGGTTCAAATTCATTTTTATAGGAGAACTCATATATAGGATTATTATGTGCAACTACCCCATTTTAGATTCAATTTAATTTTGTCTGAAGAAATAAAACCAAATAGGGTACCTCAGAAATTTATCATTGGTAAATTTTATATCACTGTAAAACTTCATCAATATATTATTATTTTATTTGTTTATGAATTTATTATAAAAATTCCCAAGTTATTATTTATGTTATTAGAAAGCTACATCATCATCAACCTATCCAAGCATGAGGAAAAAATAACAATAGACTGGAACTTACTTTGATTTGAGAATGGTAATTAGAAATTCAATTTTAAAATTATTCTCAATACTATCATTTTATAATAATAAATATCAAAAATTTAAAAATAAATTTTGGGGAGGTAAAAATATTAGTTTATATTTGTTTGTTGAATTTGGTGAACTACAAAAAAACCTATGAAAGTTGAAAATGAACCTAATAATATTTTGGGCATGCAACTTATTCGTGTAAACTGTCTTAGTGGTAAGCTATTTCAATATCCATTACATTTTCAATTTTAAATTCATAAAAAACCATGGATCTATTTATTCATTATGTATACTATAACACTTATCAAACACAATAATTGTTACCTCAAGAATGATTGCAATAAATATTCTTCTTAATTTAAAAATTTGTAAAGCTCATTCCATTAGAAATAGTGGATCGTTCTATATACCTATATCAAATAAAAATAATTATTTTCTTTATTGTTTTTCATTTAAACAAAATATAGGATGATGAATTATAACATAGTTTTTTCTTTGGTAACGTTTTTTAATTTTATATCTACATTGACATACACAACATGTTTATTGAATTACAATATTAATACACTTCCATTTATTTGTAACTATATAATTTTGATTCACTTTTTAAAATTATTACTTATATTCATTTTAAGAATAGTTTAACAATATTTACTCATTATTGTTCTAACAACACTAAAAAAACAAGAAGATATATGATAACAACATCCACTATATGTTCTCTATATTCTGGTACATTATTCCAGATGATTGATAAAAAGAAAACAATAACATAAATTTTATCATTCACAGTGGAAAAGAAATGGATTTCATTAGTGGAAAATAACTTTTTAATCACTCCATTAAAACTAAAAATTAATCAAGGTACATAACAGTGGTTAATTTCATGTACTATAAGTTACAAAGTGTAAAAATGTGGTTATATTGAAAATATTCAAATGATATTCAACAAGTATTATTGATCATTAATTTCTTATAAATAAGGTATATTACTTTAATTATATCATTTGGTGTAATAAATATAATACATCACATTAATTAACTATTCCGGGGTAATTTCCCTAAATTTCCAAGAATTTATGTTTTAATTTAATAATCTTTACCATGGTCATCTAAAAATTCCAGGGTCGGGTCAGACCTAGGCCTGTCTAGACTCGTGACACTATAATGACCATATATTTCAAACAAGAGGTTTGTTTGATGATACGTCCACAGTGTTGAGACCCTTTACATGAGGTGATCCATTTTGATATTTCTTATAGGTTTTAGTATATACCAGTGTAGGTGTGAAATTTCCCTTGGATCTTTTCTCAAGGGCTTAGTACAACATTACATTCACATCAACGGATAATAATCTCGTATAGAGGTTGAGTCCCAAATAGAGTTGTGGAATCCCTCCTTGGGATAAGTGAAATCCTTTATCAATCCTAATCAAGTGGTGAATGAATTCAAGTGACCTCCAAGAACAAGGTGTTAATCCTCCATCAAGGTCGCTGTATCAGTTTGGTTTTCGGTATCCTCTGAGAAGGATCCCCTATGTTATGAGATGCATCGGTAGAGTTTCTGGTATCCTATGAGAAGGATCTGCTATGTTTCGGGGTAATATAAACTGGGTAATCAGTATCATATGGTACAGATCCCCTTTTTGTATTACTTGACCTTAGCAAGTGTTTTCTCTATGGGTGGGGCCCAAAATAGATGGAATTCTTTGTATGAGTCTCTGAAGATATCAATACTTGTGGAGTGTGTTGTCCCAAAACGAGTGTTTCTCAAAATTAATCCAACGGATTATGTTTTTTTTTTTACTTTCATTATTTACCTTGCAGATATTAATGATTATATCTAGTTTTTTGTGATATATGTTTTATAGGAATATAACTATATAGAGATGACTATGTATTAATTTTTGTTTTCAGGTTGTCCTACCGAGTACTGTTTTACTCACCCCTACATAGGATTTTCCCACATGTGTCATGCCTTGTGTAGATGAATAATGTTTTGACAGAGACCTAGGTGGGCCAGGACTAGGTGGTGCATAGTGTGATCAAGCGGATGAGGTGTGCTTCTACGGCTTTTGACAACTGTCCTACACCTACCCTTTAGGTAGGGTTTTATATGGATGATGTTCAAGAGCTTGTACTTTTCCTTTTTGTTGGACTTGTATTCTGGCCTCATTTACTTTTTAGTTTTGTACTTTCATGCTCTTTTTTGGTTATCAAAGCGGTACACAATATTTTTTACATAGTGTTTTTAGTTTCACCATTATGTGTTTGGAGATGGTTGCATGTGTACAGGTACTTAGTAAAATTCCTCTGATTTGTGCGAAAGCCTACTCGAAACTAGTCCCCAACCACTAGACTATTAAAGGCATGCTTGGGGTAGTCATGTCATGGGATCTAAGGGATGGTTCATGATAGAGGGGTAATAGAGTGGGTAGGTTCCACATTTTGACCGAGAGTCTGTGATATTGGTTTGGGGAAACTATGTTAAGTGTTATGGGTTCAGATTTCTGGCCAGGGACACCAGTGTTGGGGCACCGACTGACGTATCCATACCCCAGGACTCTAGGAACCAGTTTCCCAACTTGGTACAATAAAAATAGTATTTGTAGGGGAATTAATGGTATATGAACCATATTGAAATGGGTTGGGTTTTCCATGTCCTTCATGAGTCCTCTCTCAAGATATAGTATATTGATCGTGGTTTATCTTGATTTTTTTAGGATTACTCTACATAGATTACCATCAAGGATTTCAATATGTTAACATGATGATGGTATTCCTAGAGATGAGGCAATGGTACATGGACCAGTACCAGAGATAGTACCTATGGGTGGTGCACCTGTAATACTACCACCTGTCGAGCAGCAGTTACTTCCAGAACTACCGGTAGAGGATTCACACATAATTAGTGCATTTAATGATTTATAGAGGAAGATAACTCATAGGATTATGGTTGAGATATACCCCCAGGTAGCTGGGAGTTTTTTGGAGGTATTCAGTCATGTCTTTCGATTTGTGATGATTCCTACTGACAAGATATTGGTCCTTGTCATGAGCCTTCTTCATAGCTCATCGTGGAGATGGTGGAGCTTAGTGACCCAGAAACATGATGCAGTGACTTTATCTTTGGATGAATTTGAACATATATTTAGGTAAAAGTTATTTACTACTACTTTTTGGTCAATACTCATCAAGGAGCTCCTACATTTATAGTAGGGTTTTTAGACGCAAGCAGAGTACTCAACGAGGTTCACCATTTAGTCTTGTTACTCCACAGATATGAAGTGGGACCCATTTTTTAGGGATCAGAACATCAACTAGGGGATATATTGGTAGATAAGGGTGTCGATGATATCCCTTATCATTATCAATTATGACGGGGTATTGGAACAATCTCTACTAATGGAGAGATTTCTAGTAGAGCAGACACCAGCTGTGGGATCTTCCAGCTGGCATCAGATAGTTGAGTCTTCGGCAGTAGGTAGATGATAATAGTCACAGGGCCCTTAGTGGGTTAGATACTTCAGGAGGTTACCCCATGATATAGGGATAATGGGGAAGGACTACCAAGGTGGATCGAGTTATACCAGAGATAGGCGGTGTTACGCATGCGACGACCAAAGGAATTTGATGCGGGATAGCCTGAACCAACGTACGACTGATTGGGAGATAGTCGAGGGAACACCAGGGTAGAGGAAAAGATTTTATCTATGTGGTTTTTAGGGATATTAATGTTTTAGGTTATTAGGTAGTGAAATAGGTTGTGTGCAGAGGTTCGAGGTACTAACACCAAGACCCCCAGGTTATCCACCATAGGATCTGAGAGCCGATAGACAGGGGCGTGGCTATATTCAGGTTATTGAGGCTTATAAAACTAGTGCTCCATAGGTGAATAGTGGTACGATCTATGTAATTTACACCCTACATGATGTTATCATAGACTCGAGTGCCATTCACTCCTTCCTTTCCACAGACCTTGTTCGAAGCTCAGAGATACCGGTGGAGCCATTTTCTTGATACATATGTTTAGAGACTATTATGGGAGGGGATTAGACAATAAAACACTGGTTCCTGTAGTGTGAGATTACTCTTGTAGGAGAGAGTTTCATCTGGGATCACCTAGTATTGTCATAGAGGACATACAACATTATTCTGGGTATGGACTTGTTATCCATAGTCCATGCCCAGATTTAATATTTTAGGCACATAGTACAGTGTGTCCGTGGAGATGGGACCAGGTTTTCCTTTATTAGTGAAAAGGAAACACATGAATCACAATATTCACTTTATTAGAATAGGGGCAGCCAATAACTCACTAGATGGATTTCCTCACCCTCGGCGTAGTAGAATATTAGAGTCCTTGATTTCCTCTAGCGGTGGAGAAGTATGAGGATGTCTTTCTCAATAATGTCCCTGGATTAAATTCCAATAGTAAGGATTAATTATGCATTGATCTATACACATGGATTTCATAGATATCTACACATGCATATTGGATGTCTCCCATGGAGCTTCATGAGTTGAGGGTATATCTTGAGAACCTATAGAGGAAGGGCTTCATGAGGCCTAGTGTTTCACCCTTGGGGACCCCAATTTTGTTTTCCATGAAGGTAGAAATGATCTTGAGGCAATGTGTGTACTTATAACACCTATATCAAGTGACTGTGAAGAAAAAATATCAACTGTTGAGAATTGACAACCTCTTCGATCAACGGAAGGGATTGAGGTGGTTATCAAAGATAGAACTTAGTTCTGGAAATCATGAGATTTGTGTACGAGATGAGGATGTACCGAAGGAAACCATTATATGTTGGTATGGCCACTACAAGTAAATGTTGATGCTTTTTAGAGTGACCAATTACCCTGTAGTGTTCATGGGACTCGTGAATAGGATATTCTAGCCCTATTTAGATAAGTTCATTATGGTATTTGTTGATGAAATCTTGGTATACTCGGTGACTGAGGAGGAACACGTGACACACTTGAGGACGAAACTGAACATACTCTGGGAGGATCAACTTTATGGGAAGCTCTTGAAGTGTCAGTTATAAATTCAGGAGGGCCACCATCTATGACACATCATTTTAGAGGTTGTAGTTGTAGTGGGTCCAAAAAATACTGAGTCAGTGATTTATTGGGAGCCACCCTAGAGTGTTACCAAGGTGAGGAGTATCTTCGGATTGGATGGGTACTATCGAAGGTTTGTGCCCTTCTTTTCCAGGGTACCATTACCCTTGGTGACTTTAACATGTAAGGAGAATCCATTCATTTGGATGGAGAAGTGTCGGTAGTTCTTTTAGGAGTTGAGTCAGAGGATGAAGAGTGCCCCCTTCATGAGACTACTAGAAGAAGGAGTCAGGTGTGTAGTGTTCTGTGATGTATCAGGGACCATAATGGGTTGTGTCCTTATGTAGGTGAATGTGGTGATTGACTATAATTCATGATTGTTGAGAAAAAATGAGTAGAACTTCATGACCCATGTTCTTGATCTCTTAGTAATGGTCTTCACATTTAGTATGTGGTGACATTACATGATGAGGGAGTGATTTTTTATCTACTCTAACTACAAGAGACTCAAGTATATCTTTTCTCTGAATGAAATGAAATTTAGATAGAGGAGGTGGCTAGATTTCCTCAAGGATCCTAACTTCTATATTGTCTATACTCCTGGTATGTGGAATGTGGTGGTAGACACACTTAGTTGGATATCCATCTTGTAATTGCTAAGTGAGGCATAAGAGAATTAGTCTACACTACAGATATACTTTTTGGATGTTGATGGACCAATTTTCCTTCAATCGATGAATGTAACCCCAAAAATCATATAGCGAGTTAGGGAGGCACAACTTGGGGACATTGACTACGAGACCTGACATGATCAATTTTCTACAAATAAGTCACCTGGTGGATATTTGATATATGGGTAACACGTAATTCTCTTTAGAGGGTGAAAAGTTATACCAGTGGTGTTGCAAAAGGTGGTTTTTAGGGAGTTTCACACATCCCATTGGGAAGTACATATGGGTGTGGCCAAGATGTACTATGATCTATGATGTCTTTTCTAGTAGTTGTGGATGAATAAGATTGTGGTGGATTTCATTTCTTGGTGCCTCACTTTTCGAAAAGTGAATAAAGTGAATCAGGCTCCATCAAGATTGACTCAGTAACTCGATGTTCCGTAGTGGATGTGGGGTGCGATATGGATGGAAATTGTGGAGGGTTTACAATGCATGTCCATGGGACATGATACCATCTAGGTGAACATTGAAATGCTCACAAAGTTGGCCCACTTCTTACCTATCTAGGAGTAGAGATTGGTAGGGGTATTTGTTCACCTCTATGTTTATGAGATAGTTCGACCTCATGGGATGCCCTAAATGATCATTTTTGACCATGATAATCATTTCACATCCTGACTGTGGAAGGGAATACTGGAGGCATTCAGGAATTAGTTGCATTTGAGCTCAAAATTTCATCCCCATATGGATGGATAGATGGATAGGACCATCAATGTTAATGAGGACATGCTATGTAATTGCATCATGGACTTTGGCCACTATTGGGAGGATAACATACCTCTGGTGGAGTTTGTGTACAATAAAATCTTGCACTCCACCATTGGTATGACACCATTTTAGGCCCTATATGGGTGACCATGTAGGTCACCTCTATGTGGGATAAACCCCGGGGAGTCAACCCTCATGGGCCCAAAGATGGTGTGGGATACCACTGAGAAAGTGTAGATTTTCAAGAAGAAAATGAAGACTACACAATGTAGATAGAATTCATATATGGATAGGAGACAGAGGCCCTTGTAGTTTTTTGAGGGAGACAATTTTTTTCTTTCTTGTCCCATCTCGATGAGGATTATGGAGATTTAGCTGGGGAGAAAATTTATCTACGAGATACATTGGCACTTTTCAAATTCAAAGTAGAGTTAGCTAGGTGGTATTCTACCTTTCTCTACCCCCACGGATGCATTAGGTTCATGATATCTATCATGTGTTGCAGCTGATGGGGTAAGTGCATTATACATCACATGTTATTGACTGGGGAGTGTCGAACATTGATGATGGGGTGTCATTTTCAGAGTACCTAGTAGATATCGTGGATCGATCGGAGCAGATCTTTCATGGGTGATTGATTACACTAGTGCACATTCAGCGGTAACATGAGAATATCCAGTAGATCACGTGGGAGTGGGAGGCTCATATGCATTCTCAGTAACCTCACCTTTTTTAATGTAGCCCATGTTTTTGATTTTAGGTACGTAAAACCATAAGGTGGGGAGAATGTTTTGAGTTAGATTTGTCTTCAGTTTTTTTATAAATTAGTTGGGAAAATTTTAAAACTAATCGCTATGATAGTATGAGAATCCAAGTATCAATGTTCCGAGAAAAAAGTATTTGAATAATGTTATGTTTTAATTAAAAACTCTCTAGAGAATAACTTCGAACTTTAATAAAATATAAATGGGTTCCCGAATTGAAAATCAATGTTCGTAGTTGTTTTCATAATAGTGGATTTAACTTAGGTAGGGCCTAACCACTACTACAGAGAATCAAGGGTGAATGTTAATTTTGGGATGTGAACGTAATTATAATAATTAATAAAAGAATATTTTAATTGATGTTGTGTGGAAACACATCAATGTGTTTTATTCTTAAATGATCATGGTAAGAAAATATGAGATTATAGAGATAAACCAAGAGTTTTTCTGGAGATAAGAGGAGACGATCTCTCATCAATGGTGATAGATCAATGATCAGGATTCGAATCAAGAATCAACGGATTGACAAATGACAAACGATTATTCCTTATTCTCTACCAATCAATCCAAAACCCCAAGTAGGGTGTGAGTTTTTTTATTCTCCTTCCCCATTTATTATCCCAATGAAGAATGTTGATTATACAATGAACATGATAATCCAAAGATTGTATGTATTAATGGTTTGTCTTAATCTATTGCAGGGTTGTTTTGGGATGACTGATGTTGAGATTTTCTTTATTTTCCACTTTTCTTAAACACTAACATGAATGAATAAAGGAAGACCTGAAAAAGGCCAATATCAATTCATCTGGTCATTTTGCTTTGCTTTTCCCTACCCACATTCCTCTTTCATCATTTTTTGGGATCTTTAATATTGATCTGACCCCGTGAAGGCACATGCTAGTGACATAACAAGGCAGAGGCTGAATGTTCCAACTCTAGCCCTTCTAGGTGGGGTGAAACTAAGAGAGGCAACTGGTAGGGCAGCTGATTATGGTGGAATCTAGAGGTCCAAGTGGGACCATGATAGAGAGATGGCCCGCGACACACAAACTATAGATAATGATCAATGAATGAAACCTGCAGGGCGTTCGGTGATGGGCTGTAGTGGACACTATCTAGCGGGAACATGCTAGAGGGAGAACCCGTGACTCCAGCATGGGTGTTGTAACGATCCAAACATTCCATAACGAAAATTACCCTTGATATAATTAAATTTATTATTACAGATATATAAAACTTATGTACTTATTTGGTTTTATATTTTTGGATTTCAAAATACCATTAAGAATTTTGACCATTTCTAATAGAGCTATTAAATAGTGATCACATGATTAGTTTAAATATAGGGATTTAACAAATCCAATTTACTTAGAAAAAGGAAGAAATGGCCTCATCTAGTAGAATTTCTCCATAAAAAGCCCATTTGTAGAAACTCGGAACGGATATGGCATCATTGGATTATCTCTTGAGCAATCCTAAGCTGACCATCAACACGTTAAGGTCGAGCATAACCACGAATAGGGGAATCGGAAGTTGATAGAGATTACCACCTGAGGGATGTTGTCCGAGCCACCCCAATAGTCATTCACCATAGAAAACCTTACCCTTAGGTCTTATGCGGGTTTTATAAGGGGTTATTTAATAGGACCCGAGCACTAAGATTATGTACATTATTTTTTTAGATAATATACATTCATCTTATTAGTGTTAATTGGTAAAAAGTTTTTAAAAAAAATATCATTTTTAGTTAATATTCATTTAAGAAATATATTTTGAGGAATTAATGGATTTTTGAATTAAATAATATTTTAATTAAATATTATTATTATATTAATTTTTGTTAAATATAAAAGATCATATAATTTTTATGAATATAATTGAAATTTCTATTATGATGTGAAAGCTGTTTTTGTCATAACCCTTGAATTTTCAATAAATGACGGGTTTTATTTTCAAATAAAAATCCATATATTTATAAAATTATTTAGATAATATTACTATTATTTCTGGAATCAATATGTCGAAATTAACCAATGGTGAATTTTTCATAATTTTCTGAGACAAATTTTAAGGTTAAAACTAAATATCGTATAATTATATAATGTGTTTTATGACTTCATAATGACACAAAAATGATCCAATAAATTAAAATAAATTGGATTTTTGGCCAATATATTTTTTACCATTAAAATAACGTCATTTTAGGTTATTTATTTATTTTACAATGCATTAGTGGACCTACAAGACTTATAAAACATTTTAACTGTTTAAATTGATTTCATTGAGAGTGTGACTCACCTCCACAAAAAAAAGCATAATATTTTAAGAAGTTCGTCCATTGGCCATATAAAATAATTTTTTTCAATCGCCTTCAGAAAAACCCATGGGAAAAAACCATGGGTTGTGTTGTGGTTTTTATTAGTTTAATGTGTTGTTTCCAAAACCTAAATAATAAATATTTCCCTCACTTTTCTTATATAACCCAAATCCCCCACTTCCTCTTTACTCAAAGCCTTTGGAGCATGACTAACCTCAAAAATCATTTCTCTAGAATCCTACCAAGCTTCACCAAGCTCCCAAGAAGCCTCTCTCAGGCCCCTCCCAAGCCTTTAGGATCACATTTTCAAGTAAGGGATTTTTTCCTGTCCCATTTGGTACATGATTCATTATGTTGTTATTCCATATTATTTTCAATTATAGATACTTCGATATGATTTCAAACCACCCACATAATTCCCTATTTATGTTTGAATTATGATATCGCCCTTTATCTCTCATTAATTCCTCTCATGTACACCCGTTACTGGGATTTATAGCTCACCCTTTTCTTATGCATGCCCTCGGGTTATCCCATGCAATGCCAAGTATGAAGGAATGTCTGTGGTCACATAAAAGAAGTTTTCAATATAGATGTTTATTTCATGTTTTATGTTTTTATGTAATGTTTATATGCCCCAAATACACTATATTTCTCGATATTCAATGTTTTATTAAGTGAAAATTTTATGCAATGAATATTGTTTAAGTGTGAAATATAGAAAAGGTTTATTAAAGTTGGTATCAGAGGATAGGTTTAGTTATATTTGGGATTAGGATTAGAAAACCCTAGTGAAAGACATAGGGATAATAATATGTATAATAAAAACATCCCTATATTTTTGTGATCATTTAGTAGGTGGTTTATCAAGAAAATACACCTATATCTGGATACGATCTGACAGAGGTGGCTCTGACACATATGTACCTAGGAGTGAAAACGCCAACAAGGAATTTCAGTCTTGGCTTGAGGTATTCTGGTAAATGACAATGGGCCTTGCTTTACTCTTGGTTATGACACTCCCAGGGGATATTCTTTGGTAAATTCACAAGATCTATATGATCCATTGTTAATGGAATAAAAAAATTCCACTAAGAATAAATATTGGGAAGTATATCATTGATAACATATATTTAAGCCTATAGATTCATAAGCTAAAGAAATAAAATTTATTTATAAGTCATACATTTTTTCCTTGGATTACCCTTTATGTGTTACCCCTAAATTTTCTTTTATTCTATCCAGTGACCATTAATAGGAGGAAATAGGGCAACAACTGATGTGAAGATCAATTTGATGACTATTCTAATGGGATGCTCAATCCAATGGGAGTGAGAATCACGAAATTTTCCACAACACTCTCTCAATTTACTCAATATTTGAATAGATACATGGGTCAATAGGAACTTTCAACCCCCCCTCCCCCTAAGAAAGATAAAGTCACAATCGAGAGCTTCATGAGACAAAAGATTCCTAATTTTAATGGATCGTCTGATCCCTCAATTATCGAACAATAGATCAACTCCATTGAAAAGATCTTCTCCATCCATCAATTATACTTACAAGAGATGGTTCTTCTAGCAGCATATCATATAGAGGGTGAACCCGATCAGTGATGTACATTGACAAAAAAATATGAAGCTTGATGAGGATATCGAGGTGTTGAAATGAAAGGATTTCTAGGAAATGTTTTTTGATAAATATTTTCCTCGCACCCTCTAGCTTAATATAGAAAGGGAATTCCTTTCCCTCATGAACAAACATGATGAGTCCATCAGAGCATACAAGACAAAATTCATGAGGCATGAATGATATGCTTCCAGCTTTTTTGTTACCCCAAAATGAAAGGTTGAACGTTTCTTCAGTCGGATGAAACCTAGAATATGGAAAGCCCTAGTGATCTAGGACATCGATAGCTATGAAGAAATTGTTCGAGTTACCTCAAGGTGGAAATGGAGATCAGAGAATCTCAGGGGTATCATGGGGATAATAAGTGTAAGGTGGAATTTAATTCTGGAGGTCCGATTTATAAATCCAACGATTCTAAAAAAACAACCACTCCACTTGCCAAAGGTGCAAAATGAAGCACCCCTAAAATTGCTTGAGGGGATGATGACATTCTTTTGGTGTGGAAGAAAAGGCCACATAGATGTTAACTTCCCACAAGAAAAACCCACTACTTTGAAAGTGGAGTGGAACACTCCGTTTTACCCTCAAAGAATTGTTTATTGTTTCAACCAAAAATAACTAGGGCACCTTGTAAATCAGTTCCCTATGCCAAGGGTTTTCAATGGCAACCAACAATCTCCAAGGCAGAAAGAGAAATCTTTTTCCATCACTACCACCAAATTGAACATCGACAACAAAGTAGTGAAAGGTAAATGAGTTATTCATTCAAGAATATAAAACATACTTTTTTATTATAGTTCTATTCATTCTTTAATATCCCGATAGTTTAGTAGAATAATCCCAACACCACAAAATATAATGGATGTAAAGATTTACGTGAGTACAGAATATGGGTCAATCATTGAAACCAATTAATATCACTCTTCCCATGTCAAAATTTGTCATATAATCTTCATAGAAAACCTCTTAATACTCCCTTTGGTGGAATTTTGTGCAATTATTGGCATGGATTGGATTTCCTCATATTGAGCTAACAGAAATTTTCGTGAGAGGGGAATCACTCTCCATATGGTGAATCGACCCCCGATTATGTACAAGTGAAAGGAGGTGGATGAATATTATTTATCACCATCATCTCATGAGTGGATATTACTTCTTTATTAAGATGCATAAATGGATCAGATGATTGAGTCCAAGGATGTAACCATCCTTATAGACAAGCCTATTGTGAGGGAATTCACTGATGAGTTTCGGGAGGAATTTCCTGGTCTCCCTCTTATAAGAGATGTTGAATTCTCAATTGATATTAATCATGGGGACTTTCTAATATCCAAGAATCCTTATAGAATGTCTGTTTTAGAGCTTGTTGATAAAAATAAATAAATACATAAGATTCTAGATAATGGGTTTATACGGCCAAGTGCTTCACCATGGGGTTACCAGTCGTCTTCGTCAAGAAGAAGGATGGGTCAATGATCCATTGCATTGATTATCATGAGCTCAAAAAAATCACAATAATGAACATGTATCTTCTTCCATGAATTGAATAATTTTTCAATCAGTTACAAGGAGCACACTACTTCTACCAGTTGGATTTGCGGTCGGGATATTCCCATCTAAGGGTGAAGAAGGAGGATATGCCCAAACTTCTTTTCGTATAAGGTACATGCACTATGAATTCATAGTAATGCCTTTTAGATTTATAAATGCTCCAGTAATGTTCATGGACATGATAAATAAAGACTTTAGAGATTACCTTGACCAATTAATCTTTGTATTTATAGATGATACTTTAATATACTCCAAAATCAATGTGGACCATGAGGAGTATCTAAGAACTATACCAGATACCTTGTGAAAGGAGAAGCTCTATGAAAAATACAACAAGTGTGTGTTCTGGTTGAAAGAGGTCGCATTATTAGTTCATATCATCACAAGCAATGAGATATCTGTAGATCCCTCCATGATGAATGAAATTGATGGATGGAAAAGGCCAACATAGTTAATGGATATCCATAGATTCCTAGGGTTAGTTTGATATTATCATCGATTTGTGAGAAATTTATCATGATTATCCATCCATTTTTCCAAGATAACTCGGAAGGGAGTAAACTTTTGTTGGAGTGATGAATGTGAACAGAGCTTTAAGAAGTTGAAAAGGAGGATTGTCACAGCGCCCATGATCACACTACCAATAATTGAAGAAATTCTTGTGGTATTCAATGATTCTTAGAAGAATGAAATGGGCTGTGTGTTGAAGAAAAATGACAAGGTCATTTCCTATGCTTCAAATAAATTTAAATTTCATGAGAAAAACTATCCAACACATGACCTAGAGTTGGTTGTAGTGATTTTCGCATTGAAAATTTGGCAGCATTAACTCTTTGGGGAGAAGTATGAAATATACACAGATCACAAAAGTCTCATATATATGTTCACAAAGAAAGAGTTGAACATACGCCAATAAAGATGGTTAGAGTATATCAAATACTATGACCACTCAATCCATTACCACCATAGGAATGTGAACAAGGTGAAAGATGCACTAAGTAAAAAGGACCCAATGATTCTTCCATTGATGAGAATTGAAAAGGATCCAATATTCTTATATTTGATGAGGATATACATGGGAATCATAAATAAGGGAACACCATCAATCCTTTCACAAAATATTTCTCAACCACCTCTTTTGGAAAGGTTAAAGGATGCTCAAAAGGATGTTGTGGGAATTCAGAAGAAGGTGGAAACTATCAGAAAAGGGTAATCCTAATAGTTCAATGACAATGAATAAGGGATTGTGGGATTTGGGTCAAGACTATGTGTCCCATTGAATACAGAGTTGAATAAATAACTTTTGGATGACGCACATAGTTCAAATTTGTCCATTCACCCAGGAATCCCAAAGATGTATTGACATCTCCGAGAGAATTATTAGTGGGATAACATTAAGAAGAATATCGCTGAGTATACATCAATGTGCCTGGTATGCCATCAAGTGAAGGATGAGAGGCAGAAGTCTAAGGAGATTATTCAACCATTACCCATACAAGCATAGAAATAAAGGAACATCACCAGGGAATTTGTCACCAGACTTCAGAAGAAAGCCAATGGAAACAATGCTATCTGGGTTTTTTGGACCGTCTTATAAAGACTACACATTTCATTGAAATTTGGAAGGATTTATCACTGGATCAATTAGAACAGATATGCATCAGAGACGTGATAAGGATTTATAGAGTACCACTTTCAATTGTATTCGATTGAGATTCAAGATTCAACTATAAGTTTTTGAAGATTCTTCAACATGACCTAGATACTGGGAAGAACTTTATTATGGCTTATCATCCTCAAACTAATGTTCAATCTGATCTAACTATCCAAAAACTTGAGTACATGTTGAGATAATGCTCAATGGACTTAAAAAGAGGATGTGATCAACACCTTCCTCTGGTTTAGTTCTCTTACAATAACGGTTTTTTCACTCAAGAATCCAAATGGATCCTTATAAAGCACTATATTAAATAGATGAAGAACACTGACTTGTTGGGATGAAGTTGGGGAGAGAAAACACCTTAGACCAGAAATGGTCAAAAAATGGTGGAGAAGGTTAAGACCATCCAGTAGCACATTAAAGCTTCTCAAAGTCGACAAAAGAGATATGTTGATAATCATCAACGAGACCTAGATTTTTATGCCAGATACATGGTATTCTTCCACATATCACCATGGAAGAGAGTTATGAGATTTGGAATGAATTTAATGCTTAGTTCACGGTATATCGACCCTTTTAAAATCCTTTATCGCTTTGGATCAGTGGCCTATCAACTTGTACTCCCACTGAACCTATCCCAATTACATGATATAATCCATGTATAAAACATAAATAAGTACGTACCTGATCCATCACTTGTACCCAATCCAGTGGTAGTACCATTAGAGAATGACCTCTCTTATCAAGATAAGCTGATGATGATATTAGATCATAAACAAAAATATTTATGAAAAAACACAATGACCCTTGTTATGGTCTTGTGAAAAAACCAAAAGTTTGAAGAAGCGATGTGGGAATCATATGAAGTGTTGAAGTAGAGTTACCCACATCTGTTTAGTGTGGGAAAAGGAAATTTCGAGGAAAAAATTTCTTAAGGGGGGAAGATTGTAACGACCCAAACATTAAGTAAAAAAATTACTCTTTATCTTATTAAATGTATTATTATGGATATATATAACTTATGTACTTCTTTGGTTTTATGTTTTTATATTTTAAAATAACTTTAAGAATACATATCATTTCTAATATAGCTGTTAAATAGTGGTCACATGATTAGTATAAATACAGGGCTTTAAAAAATCTAATTTGCTCAGATAAAGTAATAAATGGACTCCTCTAGTAGAATTTCTACATACGAATCGCATTTATCTGATCTTGAATAGGAGGTGGTGTTATTTGGCTTCACTCATGACTAATCCCAAACCGAGATTCAAAACTTTAAGCTCGAGCAAAACCACCTATGAGAGAAGTGAAAGTTGATAGAGATTACCACCCGAGCATTGTTTTCCGTGTAAGAACCTGAATCTTCTTTCCAGGTATGTAACCCCTTGGTTGATGTTTTTCATTTTTTTTAATGTTAAGGGTGATGCTTGGGAATGTCAGGGAAACATGAAATGATGTTTTGAGGAAAATGGGGAGTTGTACTGGATGTGCATGGTCTGTCTAACCATGTGGCCAGACCGTGTGTAGCTGGCACTCAAGGCATTGGTGACTACATGGTTGTCACACAGTTAAGGGAAATCATGAGAAGAGACCATGTGATGAGTGTTGGAAAGGTAGTACAGACCACACAGTTAGCGAAAAGTTTGTCTAACCATGTAATAAAACCATTCAGGAACTTAAATTAGATTCTTAAATTATGGATCTAACTATTTTTGCCTCTAATTGCCTCGTTTAAGCTCCTTTGTGGCGATAACTCGGGATTACTCTCCCTTGAAGGTTGGAAAACTTCTCCTAAGTGTTCTGGAGGTGATCTGAAGGCTTCTTTTGGCAAATTGAAGCAGTATTCTTGAGGTATGTGATCGTTCTACTTCTTTGTTGATCATTTTCTTAGTTCTACTTAGATATACTTCTCCTCTTCCCTTGATTTCTTAGATCTATGCCTGTTATGGGTAGATCTATGTGTGTGGATGCCAAATTTGATGAGTTTGGGTCTTGATCTTGTTAGGTGAAGGAATCTAAGGTGGGTTATTAGAGAATAAACTCGAGTTTCTTGCGCATTCTTCATTGTTGGGGTTTTCATCAAAACCTTCAATGATGGTGGTTTGATGCCTTACGTTAAATGTCATTGAGTTTTTGTGAAAAAGTGTCGGATACCCATGTATCGGGTATCGCGGGTTAGGGTTTTTATCCTATTATATTATCTGACTTATATTGCTTGTGTTATTGAGGCTTCTAGATGAATAATGATTTCTTGTGTGCATGTCTGCGGATCACACCAGGGGTGTTTTCCTTGTTTTGGCTGTTTATCGCCATTTGGCATAGGTTGCCTGTGAGGAAAACCTTATTACACTGATTTCCTACCTTGATATTAATAAATTCATGTGTTGCCTACAGTTTAATATTTTTTGATGCATTGTAGCTATAATCCAAGTAGTTTGTTGAACATACATAGGGCTGATATGAATAAGTTACGTATGATTTCTGTTACTCAGGGATGTAGGAACCTGGTGTAGCAAAACCATAAGAGGAAATGATGTTGAGTGCTTTCTCAGAGGGACTGTTTATTTTTTAACACTAGGATACCATAATAGAGATTGAATATATGCTATCTTAGAGGGTCTGATAATTATCGAATCAAGACTAATGGGGGAATTAGACATAAGTGCTTACTCAGAGAGTCTGTAGTATCGCTGCAAGACCATAGGGGGAATTGACGATGAGTTCCACCTCAGAGTGTCTTTTCCTTTGTTGAATACTTCACCATAGGGGTTTGCCTATGTGAGCAACCCAAAGGGTCAACATGATAAATTAATGTGGGTTGGTTGTGATGAGTCCACCAAGCCAAAGAACAATATATGGTTTGTACTACTTGTCGTTAGGTAGTCTGTTGAGATACATATTGTGTTACCTGCTATGACTTTGTATTATAGAGATTTTTGCTAGATTATTTGGTTGATGATTAAATTATTGAATTAAATTAATTAATATTGTGAATGGAGTCTTTTAGGATTGTTTACTTGATGTACTATTGTTTCTCTACTGCATTTATTTCATTTACTTTTGTTATATTTCTCACTGACAGTAGTGCACATATCTTGTGGTGGTTGCCAACTGGGATTAGTCTCACACCCTGTTTGGGTCCTGCGTTTTGGCCCAAATAGGTTATATGGTTGCAGCTATGGATATCTATTGTGGCCCTTCTACCTCATGTTCTTGATTGTTGGTTAGAGCGGGAGATCATGGGACCGAGCTTCGGCTTGCGATGCTGCTGGAGTTTACTGTTTACTTTTAGTACTTGGGTTTCAGATGTATTTCAGCATGTTTCTTTGTTTAATGCTTCCACAGATATATGTACCATGCTGTATCATTTTTATCTTATACATTGCTTCGACTGTTTGGTTTCAGTTGTTGTATACTGTTTACTTCTTCCTCTATTGTTTATTATTTTCCTTATGCTGCATTCTTTACCAAATGAGGGCATAGTTTCCCCACTGACTCACCAAGGACCTCACTACTAGTCGGCAGCCTTTTGAGTTTGGGGAAACACACTTTAGATCATGTGGCGAACCAAGTATGGGGCACCAGTTGAGTGGCTCTGGATTTGGGTCCTTACAAATTAGTATCTAAGGAGTTTTCTTTCTTTTCTATTTCCTTACTTTTTGGTGACAAAAGATAAGGATTGGAAGGACTGAATAGCTTGTACTTAACTGTGCCTGAGAGTAATTAACCCATGTACAGGGAAAATCTATATTACCTTGTGATTGAAATTTTTTGTTTTTTCAAATGTTACAGTTGATAAATTTCACTGTTGGGTGATGCACTTGTTTTGTGCTATTACAGTTAATATGATTGTGGTTCTATTTTGTTGCAACCCGATGAGATAAGGGCATTCCATCTCATTCATCATATAGGAAGTGGTTAGAAAATCACATATCATGCATTTCACCCTGCCATCTAGGGTGCATTAGAAATTGCATGCTATTGTGATATAGGTCGTGATAGATTATGCATGATGTTGTGATAGTTTCTGTGATAGAGATACCGACAATGCTGATAGAGTGTTGTTTATCTTATAGATTATTTAGCATGGACTCAAAGCTTTGGTCTTAGAGGTGTTATGGGCACTCGAGGATTGGAATTTTGTGGATCATGGGATTATCATATTTTTTACTTGTTATATGCATTGTTATGAAGTCAATATATTATTCTTAGGAAGTATGGGCCCCCACGGATCGGAATTTGACACATAAGTGATGGTTTTCAGTGTTTTTTAGTGGTTCTAGGGTGTTTTGTATGCCTACTGCCCTGAAACCCATATAACACAACATGTGTCCTTATGAATACACGTCGTGTGTTCTTATGTTCGGGAAGAACTACTTTTCGCAGTTACGCGCCATGTACTTTCAAGTACAACCCATGAAATTTCCTTCCTGGTGATCCAGTCGTGTTATTGAATACATGGGTTGGAAAATCATTGGGACAACATGCCATGTATGTTGTTGACATACTGTTTAGTTGTGCCCTGTGCACCATCCCATGTTACTAACGACACGAACGAGAAAAATCTTCAAGGACACACTGTGTAGTGGACAAACATGTCGTGTATTCTTCAGCTGGGATAGTCTGTGTGACATAGTTGTGTAGGAGTTACCAGGAAGGAGGGAGAAGGACGGTACATGCTGTGTATCTTTAGGAACATGCCTTTTAGTTTTGGGTTTACACAGCCAGTTTGGCCGGTGTACACGCCTATGTAAAATCTTTCTGGAACACGCCTTGTATAGAGACTACATGCCGTGTAACCATGTTTTTCCAGACTAAAGTGTGTTTCCTATTCTATTATATTTTCACTCTTTTAAGTTTTCAACTGTGCTCGTCATTCATAAAGGTGTGCTTAACCCTGTACAACCATTCCATCAATACATCCTTCTGTTGCATGTCAGGGGTCTAACAATGATGGTAAGAGGGATATGGAACTGGAATTTATCCCGGATACTGGTGCAAACACACAGTTCTATGAAAAATTCATGAGGTTCATACAGACCTTTTAGGGAGTTTAGTAACCTGCCCAGTCTATGGCATAGCTTACGCGAGTCTTCCAGTAGCAGCATCCTCCCACGTTCTCTGGGGATGGAGGACCTCAGGATGCTGAATCTTGGTTCAAAACTATGGTTTCTATCCTCGACCATATCAAGACACCCCCAAGAAAGAAGGGTGAGGATCGCAACTTACATGCTGTGAGATTCTACCAAGAGAAGGTGGGACTTAGTTTCTTAGGAAGTGCATCAGTAGATAGTTGCTTGGGACGAGTTTTAGCATACGTTCTAAAACTACTTCTAACCGGAGACACTGAGGGATGACAAAGCCAGAGAGTTCATGAACCTGCAACAGGGAACTATATCAGTTATGGAGTATTCATCCCATTTTACTGAGTTACATCATTTCACTCCTATCTTGGGGAATGTCGAGCTGTTTTTAGCAAGGAAGTTTCAGGAGGGCCTCAGACTAGAGAACATATCACAGGTGAACATATTCTAGTTGACTTCTATTTCTTTGATAGTCAACCAGTTGTTGATCACGGAGATGAATCTGAGGGATACTATATCAGTGTGCCAGGGCGGTTCAGCATCCAAAGTCAGTACTCTTTCTACCGACAACAGGAAGCACCACCGAGAGTCTACATGAGGTGACTTGAGGAAGCGAGATGTTCCATCAGGTAGCATGGTTGTGTGCTAGCAGTGTGCGAAGGATGTGAATAAGAAGACACAGTACCCAAGGGACCTAGTGGAGTACTGAGCTTGCGGCAAGATGGGTCACCTGCAACGGTTTTGCAAGGTTCTTATTCTAGAAGCTAATGAAGGTGGTTCTATTTCAACTCCGCGTACATGCGCAGGATTAAAAGTTCCACAGTAGACTCGGGGCTGGAGTTCTTTGGGTCATTCAGGATAGGGTAGAGGCCGTGGATGCGGTGGTCAGGCTCTAGGAGGATCAGCTCAGGGATCTCAGGCTTCTACACAGGGTCGTAGTATCAGACATAATATTGCGGTAGAGCAGACTCATCCGGAGTAGGATCCTCGACCTTCTACAGTTCGTGGTACGATCATAGTAGCCTCAGTTTTATCTTCTTCACTTTTCGATATAGTATCTTCTCAAGGATTTATTTCTGTGCACTCTGTGGAGATCCTTATACTTACTATATTCACTTCTAATATTATAATGACACTAGACACTCACTTGGGGCTTAGAATATATAGTGTGCATTAGTGCAAGGAGTGCCTCCTTGGGGTTGGTGGATGTCATTTTTTGTGGGATCATTATGTCCTGGAGATGACAGGTTATGATGTCATTCTCGGAATGGACTGGCTAGTTCATTTTCAGGCCTTTATTGATTTCTATCGCCATAGGGTGAGTTTTAAAACACCCTAGGGAAGACCTCTTCTTCACAAGGGAGAATGGGATGTCTAGGCTAGTAGAGCTGGACCAAAGAATCATGGGTTGGGAGGTGTTATAGCCCAAATTGCTAGTTTATATCTAGATGATCTAGGGACTTCTCAGATGGATTATCCTCCAGTGGTTGATCGTTTTCCGAATGTCTTTCCAGAATAATTTTCAGGGTTTCCTCTGGAGCATGAGGTAGATTTCTCTATTAACCTTGTGTCGGGAGCACCACCGGTATCCATAGCTCCTTATAGAATGGCTATGACTAAGTTACAAGAGCTCGAGAAGTAGTTGGATGAGTTTCATGCATAAGGTTTTATCCGACCCTGTACTTCTCCATGGGGTTCGCCTGTTTTATTTGCGAAGAAGGCAGATGGTACTTTACAGATTTGTGTGGATTATCGGAATCTGAACTAGTTGAAAGTCAAGAACCAATATCCCTTGCCAAGGGTTGATGATCTTTTTGATCAGCTTCAAGTATCCAGGGAGTTCTCGAAGATCGACTTGAGATGCAGCTATCATCTATTGCATGTCAGACCATCAGATATACCTCTTACGACCATCCAGAGCAGGTATGGTCCATACAAGTATTTGGTGATGTTGTTCGGTTTCACGAACGTGCCAGCAGTTTTCATGGCACTGGTGAATAGAGTTTTCCATCCTTACATGGATTCCATTGTTGTGGTTTTGGTGGATGATATCATGTTGTACACTCACACTAGCATGAACATGCTTCCCATCTTCAGATCATATTTAGTATACAGAGAGAGCATCAATTATATTCTATGCTCTAAAAGTTCCACTTCTGGATAGACGAGATTCACTTACTGGGTCATGTCATCTCAGAGACAAGAGTATCAGTAGACCCAGAGAAGGTTAGGGTAGTAGTTACCTAGGAGAATCCAAAGAATGTCTTCGAGGTACGGAGTTTCTTGGGACTGGCTGGTTAATACAGGAGGTTTATATAGGACTTCTCATGCTTAGAAGTGTCGTTGACGGGCTTGAAAAAGAAGTGGGTGATGTAAGTTTGGTCAGAAGCCTCTGATTCATGCTTTCAAAATCTGAATGGGAGATTGACTTCAGCACCGATTCTAGTTCTTCCAGAGCCAGGCCAGAGTTATACTATAAAGGCCCCAGCCTTAATCCTTACTTAATATTGAATTAAATGAGTAATTCACATTGAGGATCTTTTCCGGTTTAGAGTTATAGAGAATTAGTACATAACTATTACATCTCAAAAGATTACAAAGTAATCGCCTCTACTAAATTACCATAAAATAAAAACTCTTAAAAAGAAACATGTATAGTTCCATGTTTTAGGTAGCATGACTTTCCCTTGATCCCATCCTTAACCTGATTCCACAGTAAGTCCTGTGAAAAACATTTCAAAAACGTGGGATGAGTATAAAAAGCTCAGTAAGGGATACACAAAGAATGAAAACTGTCAGTTTTTCAAAACAACAAGTAAACCATGAATAATTTATCAAAGTAATACTTTTCACCTTCATGAAGTAGTAAAAACTCTTCACTGAAAAAAAGTATCATTACTTACCTTTTTGTAACCAAAAGATTACCATAAAACCCATATAAATAACACATAACATATATAATGGTAACTTGGGACATAAACATACTTAAGTGGAATAACCATACCGTCGACTTCCACACATATCACTTAATTGAATAGCCATTCGGCCAACTTCCATACATTCTTAATGGAATAGACATACAGCCGACTTCCATACCCAATGCATTGGAGGTTATAACGAAACCACCCATCCTGGTATTCACGGCACCACCCGTCATATGGTTTATCACGTAACCACCCGTTAAATGTCCATGTACCATAATAAAATCATAAGACATAAAACAAATATAATGGAAAGAAAAAATTTCCACACTTTGATCACAATATATCACTCAAATATATTGTCATAACAATTCCATTATAAAAACCATTTACAATACCAAAATACATAAAAGATTATGTGGTATTTATTTCATTTTAAAAACATCACATCTTGTTGAGGAAGCCAAAGACTAAATAATACTCGCGGCGGCGGAAAAGGTCATTGTCACCGCGTACGTTAAAATAACATTCCTTTTTTTTGATTAGTAAAACACTTCGTAGAAAAATATTCCTTTTGTATAAAAGTAAAAGTCAAAGGGGTTTATACACCGTATAAAAGATAGTTGTGTATAAAACGAAATATGCCTCAATGAAAGGAGATTGAGACGAAGTCCCTTACAAAGACGATATCCTTGGTTTAAGAATAAATCAATTACATAATTATGTGTGACAAATGAATACACCAAATATAATTGGATATTAAGTGTAAAATAATCAAAGGTCATTCACACATATTCAAAGGATGACATATTCAATAACTACATGTTGAACCCAAAGAAATCGAAATTGGGTTAAGAAGTTCCCTTGACAGCCTAACGGCGTCACATCAAAATGAGTTGATGAGAGATAAAAAGTGTATCTCATCACTTGGACATAAAAGTTACATAAATAAGGATATATGAGAACATATCCCAATATAAAAATATGTAAATTAAATGACCCAACAAAATAAGTCTTTTAAAAAGAGGAGGGTGAAAGGTTCCCTTACCGACTTGGGTATCTTTCAAAACATACGCCCCGTGAAGGAAGGACAATACAACATTGATGTAAATACTCATAAATGAAAGAATACTACAAAATGAGTAAATTAATGGTCATTACATACACCACTCAAAGGACATTGTGGCAAATGTAGCATAAATCTCACAGGAATAAAGGTGAGATGAAAAATCTCGTACGAAAACTCGGCAGCCTAACAGCGCCACTTAAAACTTCCAAAAAATGGATTGATGAGATCAACTAGGGTATCTCATCACATTAAAATAAAATGTAAAGAAATAGGAATATAAAAGAACATCCCCCATCATAAAAAGAGGAGCTTAAAACAAGTGACATAAAGGATAGTACTTAAAAAGAAAGAGAGATGTTAGATCTCTTACGAAAATTCGGCAGCCTAACGGCGCCACTTAAAACTTCCAAAATGGATTGATGAGAGAGAATAGGGTCTCTCATCACATGAATATAAAAATTACAGTAATATTAATATAAAATAACATCCCAATAACAATAAATAGTAGCTTTAAAAGGAATGACATAAAAGAGTGTACTTAAAAAGAAAGAGTGGAGTAGGATCCCTTACCTCGGGTCCGACTTGACTCGATCATTCTTTAACGTCCTGAATAATAAACTTGAGTTAATTTCCACATTATAAAGAACCTTTTTCTAGTTCATTATTCCTTTTTGATCACTTATTTCAATGTTATAAACATTATTTAATCATTTAAGTTAATAATGTTTGTTTTGTCGATATTTGGTTCTTATGTCGAAAGTGGACTTCTTACAATTACATGTTGTTCGTGTGGTCAAAGGTTCTTTATATCCAAAATGGAATTCCTGATTTGGATATCATATATATCATATATATCCAGAATATACATTTATTTATAATATCACATAATCATTTATAGGAAAGAAATGAAATGCACCGTTCATGGAGACGGTAAGTCGTACGTACGCATGAACGCTACTTTTATTTCTATGTCGCATTAATGGAATTAAAACTATATGAGTGGTATGTATATTTTAATTCCAGAATTATATTAATCATTTATATGTATCATACATCATATATATCCATTATATATATGTACTTATAATAGTACATTACATTTGGGGATAAGAAATGAAATGCACCGTTCATGTAGACGGTAAGCCGTACGTACGCATGAACGCTACTTTCATTTCTATCTCATACTTTAATGGAAAGAAATAATAATGATATATAGGTATATAATAATTCCAGTATAGAATCATATATAATAAAATTAAATCCATCCTTTATACGTCCCACGTATGGCATTAACGAATCACATCACTTTGAGGGGGCGGTAGTCCGCACTTCCTAAAATGAAGATATCGCGTATACCCATAATGGAAGCCATAAAGGTAAGCCAAAAATTGAAAATACAGAAGCTTAAGTAAAACCTAAACATATTATATATCATATATAAATATAGTGACATCTTAATGGCCACATTTCAAGGTGTTATATGAGTGTTGAACAATCATCGTTTCGTGAGGCAGAAATTCGCCATCCACGGAAACAGTATGTTCTTTTACCATTAGATGTAGGTGTGTGTAAGTGTAGCTCGAATAATTTTTATAACAACATCCTAGTTTATTGAGGATACTGGAGTGGTTACAAAAGAAAATAATAAAAAGAGATTAGGGGGTTGGAGAAACAAAATAATACAGAAGGACTCAAAATAAGACATTACCTTATTATCGTGTAACTCCCTTTGGTTTGAGCTCAAAGGCTTCCATGCGAAGACTTCTGCAGAAATTAAGGATTCAAGGAGTAAGAGAGGTATTTGGAGAGAAAAAATGGGCAGGGTTTGGCCTAGCCAAAGGCTTTGGGAGTGTGGTTAAGGTGGTAGAGGTGGGGGCCTTTTATAAGAGGAGAGGAGGGGCACTCTTGGAAAGTGAAGAAAAGTCACTTTATTTCAAATGGTATTCAGATTTAAGAGGTCCCACATTAATGTATTTCTAGGATAAGGTGATACGGGTTCAAAATACACTCATCCAATAGGTTTTGGACATGTGTAGATATTATATATTACATTATCTTTCCATTTTATTTAAATTTTTAAATAATGAGGTCATCGCTGCATCATCATGATGTCATTAATAATTAAATTTATTTAACGTCTAAAAATTATAAAAAAACAATTATGATTTAGGAAATCTTTTTATCTTTCCAACTAATATTTATAGTCAAAATTCTGACTTGTATAACCCCATGTAAAAATTGTTTTAGTAAAACATCTCATGTGTGTGTCATTTTTACTTTAACATTAAATAAAAAGTTATTTATGTCATTTCCCAACCAAAGTGGCTCCATGGGGTCCCCAAGTTGACCCATGGCTTGAATTGGTCTGCCATGACACATCCAATGAGGTTAGGACATATTTCATGTTCATTTCATATTATTAAAACATTATTTTTACCTTAAACTACACTAATTAATGTCATTTTTAGCATCATATATGTCAGTTGGAAAAATATTATATTTTAGGATTATTTTATCTTTTAATAAAACATTAATTTTTTATGAACTCATTTATGTCAATTTATAATCTATTCATATCCAAACATCTAAAAAATATATAACAGCATGATTATTAAAACAAATTCTTTAATTAAAATATAAAAAGTAATTATTATCTCTAAAAATCATGTATGGCCTAAAAAGTTTCAAAATAAATATATTTTAATATTTATAATATATTTTATTTGAATCCTTTATCAATGAAACAATTACTGCATCACCATTGTGTCTTAAATAAATTTATTTATTTAAATTATAGAAGTTAAAAATAAAATACCATGACAGGGGAAAAATTTTTCTATTTAAAATTAATATTTATATTCGAATATATACCTTATATAACCCCATATAATGCAGTTTTACTAAAAGATATATATTTATGTTACTTTTGTCATTACGTTAAATTAATTAATATAAAATGTCATTATCACTCCCATGTGGATCCATGAGGACCCAAAATAGTCCCATGTATTCCCTTGGTTGAAAAAATCTCATGAAATTGGGTTAGGAAAAGTGTGAGGGTAATTAAATTTTATTATAATATTATTTATTACCCTTATTTATCAGATTTACCCATTAACCATGGAAATAAAATGCTTACTGAAGTAAATATACATAATGCCTAAAAATAAATATTACCGATTTACACAATTTGTAATTCTTATTTTCAAAAATGGAATAAATTTTTTCAAATTCAAAGCACATAAGTTTTATTAAATAATTTAATATTAATTCCTATTGTCAAAAAGAGTGTTTTTAAGAAATGGTAACTATCAAAATATTGACACTTATTTATGTCCAATTTCAAAGGTAAATTATTTACAATGACCAAAATTGGATTAAATGGTAAAAATATGATCTAATTAAACTTTTAAAACAATTAAAAAGGTAATATAACTATATAAATAAATTATATTAAAAGGTTTTTTTGAATTAAAATTCAGTATTTTTCACTATTCATTAAAAATGAACATTATCAGAAAAATACCAAAATGTATTCCAATGTAAAAATTAATGTCACGATTCAAAAGAAGAATTTATTTTTTCCAAATAGAACATATAAAAGTGAATTAAAATACATTTAAAAAGGGTTCTCCATCAAAAGGTGGTAAATCGACATTTTAAATAATTTTAGAGTATTTATGCTTAAAATTGTATTCCTTCAAATTTTAAACTTATAAATTTTATTGGTTAAATATAAAAACATTTAATAAACGTGTGTAATAATATTTTAGTTAGTTCTGTTCATTCCCACCAATACATCAACTAGGTGTTATGTACAATTTAAATTAATATTATATTATTATTTTTCAGTATGACTCAACCTTGTGTGCAAAAAAAGATTTCGGAGAAACCAATTATTGTGTGTCAGGTACGCCATCAAACATAGAATCCACTTTAAAGTGAAATTAATATTTATTTCACAAATAATAATAAATATGAAAATATAATATTAATTTATATACTTGGGATGTTATAATATTAATATAATAAATACAATATTATTTCATTATATATAGTTATATATATTATTTGTGTTGTGTAGTGATGCAAAGAGAGTTGGAACTCCTCATGAAGTCGGTATTACACAAATACATGAACGTTGTTATGAATTTTATGTGAGTTAAACTATATGGAATAAAATGATATATTAAATTTTAATAATGAAAAATATTTCTGGAATATTATAATTATTTCTTATATATCACATATATTTGTCATATAATCCTTATTACCTTACTTTTAAAGAGTTATTGATAAAAAAATCACATCACCTCATGAGGCTTTAGTCGGTTTTACATAGACACAACGTTATAATATCCCATAATAAATAGAAAGTAAAAATATTTATGATATATTGAATAAAAATGTATGAAAATGTTTTTAATATAATATTTAAACTTTATATCCATCATCATACCAAACTATGATAGGTGTTAATAGAAACAATGAATGACATCGGCTCATGTGGTGGTAGTATTATTTACGCACAAATGATGATTTTGTATACCATTTGATGGATGTGGGGATGTTTATAGGTCATTCCCATAATATAATAAAATATCATTATATTTTAGATAGTATTTTTATTTTATAATCATAAATAAAGAATATTTTATGGAGGTGAATTAATTAATAAAAAAACTCATAGTTTTCAATTTTACCTTTTCTCAGACAACCCCTTTAGGATTATAACTAAATTATTTCGACAATGTATTTGTTACCAAAAACAATGATCCTAGGATGATGGGGGTGGATGTTTTTATGTGATTTAGGTAGGTATTTTACCATACAAAATTTTACAATGGTTTAAATAATAGAGGATAAGTGGTGGTCTATATAAGTGAGGTGAGTGGCATAGTTGTAATGTCTAAAAATAAAAAAATTTACCCTATTTTTTTTCACAAGCCATAAGTGTTAAAATTGGATTATTATCACTAATTAGACATTACAATATCCAAATATGTCCATAATATATAAATTAGACTTGTTTTTAGGTTATTTTAACCCTTATCTTTTAAGTTTAACACCCTAGTAAATATGTTTTTACCATAACCATGGTACTTAATTTTTACTACTTTCACTACTAGTTATGGTAAAATAATTAATTTGACCTTATCAGAAATTATAAATTATAGTTATTATAAATACTCAATCCATTTTTTAATATTCAATTCACATAATTGTAAATATAATTTAATATTAATCCCACAAACACAATGTTAAGAGGGTTTTCAAGGAGAAAATATTCATAAGACTACCATGTTTTTATATAAAAATTAAATATTAAAATGATTACAATAAACTAAACTGTATTAATAGATATATATTTGAACTATTTTTTTTAAAAAATATATATATAATTTAAATTTATGAAAAATCAAAAATAAAATGTATTTTTTAATTAAAATTATGTTATTTTATTATTCATCAAAAGATAAAACAATTCAAAAAAATCCAAAAAAAATAACTCTCAGATAATTTTGATTTAATTATTTCAAGATTCTAGATCATTTTATAAAATGAAATTTCTATAACTATTAATAATTAATTTAAAATTATGTATTCAAATCATGAATAACCATTTTTTTAGAAAAAATATATTTTTTAAAAAACAATTATCTTTCATTTAAATGATTCATATTTGGATTATAATAAATGTTTAACCATTATTTTTATAATTTAATTGTAATAATAATAACCATAAATATAGTTTCAAGGATATAACAACTTATTATATTAATGTTCATTTAGACTCATTGTTACACGTTCTGCAAGCTATCAAAGTGATTTAAAGTAATGTATTATGTGGGTTATTTATGCTTGGTGTTTTTTGTCTCATACTCTCTTAAGTAAAATGTTATAATTTATAATTTCAATGTGTTTCAGACCTCGTGGTGAAGAAAAAAAATTATTTTCATTATGTGATCGGTGGGACTAGAATTATATATCTGTCCATTTCATTGTTTGTATATATAGGTAAATCATGAGTAAATATATTATTCATGAACCCAATTTAATGCTCACAATTTCAAGTGTATACTATGTTTTCATGTTTAATAGATCAAGAATGGGACAAGATTTCAGGTTAATAATTTTATCGATAGAAAATAATTTCATGTCCATATATTTATGTTTTGACATAGATTTCATCTCTCTAAGATTATGTGTTGGCCTAAAATTCATGCTCATAAATTTATGTGAGGGAATTCTTTCATGCCCTCAACTTAATGAGTGAATGCGTTTTTATTTATGCATTTTCCCAATATTATAATATTTTTTCCCAATTTTTATATCTATATAAATCTCATAGGGGCTATTTTCATTTATTTTTTTATGATTTATTTCTAATGAACTGCTAAGATGTATGCTATGACTCCTAAATATGATATTTGATATATTGGGAAAGAAATATGTATGTTATGATCATGATACCACACCCTCATTTTTATCATATTATTTTATATAATCATCATTTAATACCTCCCATGATTACCCTTACTATGTATCTGATCTTTACCTTTCTTATTTTTACTTTCCTCAAGTTATTAATAAAGGTTTTATATTGGGTATTATTAAGAAGAGTACAAAAATGGAAGATATTTTTGGGTTTTATTGAACATTATTCATGGGATAAAAATATTTTCTATCAATTCTCCAATAAAACTAAACCTATATGGTCCTTAGGTACGTATTTGTGATATATAATGAATATTAATCTAAATATATGTAATATCTAAGTATGAAAAACTTTTTTCTCTATAGTTGGTATCATAGGAAATGATTAGTTAAAATTTGGAACATGTAGGATAAATATTTAGGGAGAACACTATGTATATTTAAAATTATTGGTAAATTTATTGTAATTTTTTGTGAATTATAGAGAATGTATATTCCATGAAATTACTTACATGTCTAGAAACTACTAGTGGATGTGTCTATGGTAAAATTGTACTTATGGGTAATAAATATGAATGGTAATAATAGTAATTTAATAAATGTTCACCTTGTGTGTGATAGTGGGCCTTGCAACAAAACTTTTTAGACACTCCCATGGGATTTGTTTTCGAAATTCACAAACTCTTTAATAACCATCATGAAGGTTTTGAATATATTATGACCATGTATAACCATGGTTAAACCTAAGTTGTCATTGAATGTACAAAATATGTCATAATTTATACACCCCCTTAATTATTATGTGGTTTTCACTATTTTTATTATTTCTCATACTAATATTTTTTGTTTTAGTCATTGGTTAGAACCAAGAGGAATCATGCAAACACTGAAAGTGATAGATAAATTACTGATAATGAGAACCCATTTTGGATGATGATTGGAGAGGAATATGTTTTAATTAATCCTAATCAATTATCATGATATAATATTAAAAACATTAACACTAAAAAATTCTCAATCAAACCAAAGAATATAAGGATATTTTGTTTTTAAGACATCAAATAGTAGAGACCATAGAGGAAGAATGTTCAATTTTTTCATATAATATATATGGAATGAGGAACCCTGAGGGATGTATCAAAGGAACGAGAAAAGGTTTTTGGGTAGAAATTAAGGTAATAGAGAATAGAATTTATGAGGAGTTTAATATCTTATATGTGATGAACATAGTCATTATCTAAGTCAATGACCTAATTGAAGAGTTAATTCCTTGTCCATGGTAGGACCTATTCCATTAGAATTATTAAAGTGGAAGGATTGAACTATTTATATACTAGAATTTGATAATTATGATATAGATGTGTTACAGCAATTATATTTGGGTTATATGAATAATGAAACATTTAAGGGTTGTTCCAAAGTAGTTTTATTTAATGATTTTAATACATATTTTTAATTTGATCAATGATAAGTTTTTTAAATGTAAGGCAATAATTTATGAAAAACATGAATTTGGGATAGAAAAAACTTTATAAGTTCTTGATGTTAAATTAATAAGACTTAGTTTGTCTATAGTGATGATTAATAATGATGAATTAAATCTGGTAGTATTGGTGACCTTAAAAATGATTAGTGATTCGGGTACAATGTAATTTATGATAGAGTCTTCTATATTTTTGGATTAATGGAATATATTTGATAATCTGTGATTTTATTTAAGGAATAATATTATAGTTGATTTAGGATGTAGTCTTCTATTCATTTAATTTTTATGGTGATTCTGGTTTTTAGAGTATTTTAAGATAATATAAGATCATGGTGTTGACCTGTTGGTTATGCAAAATTATGAGAAAAATTATGTTGTCTGGGTATAAGACATAAAGTGGATATTTTAAAAAATATTTTACCTAATATTTTATATTTCTAGGTATAGAATTTGGTCGAACATATTTTGGAGAATTTTTAAGGTTAAATATTTATCGAATGATTAAATTTTAAATTTCAACGTTACTGTTGAGTTTTATATTATTAATGTATTATTTTGGATAAAAATTCATAACCATTTTGGTTTTGGTAAATGTTTAGAGATTGATAGGAATAATTGTCCCTAATTTATGAATCTTATGATCTATTAAAATATAATTTTTCTACTTTAGACCTAAAAATTATTCTTTTTTATTCATTTATTAGAGTAAGTAATGAGGTATAAATTGATATATTCTCATCCAGTGTATGGAATTATGCTTTTGAGACAGAAATAAATCAAGTAAGTATATATTTTTATGTTCTATATATGGATATTAAATGAAAACATCAACATTTGGAAATTTCTATTTAAATAAAAATTATATATTTTAAATTCATATTTTTAATCATTGATAATTTCACCCATCACAGATTAAGGGATTTTCGGTTATTAAAATTTTCCTAGACATGTTCTCTATCAGTCACTATTAAAAATTGGTAGTAATATTTCTCCTTAATGTTTATATTATAACTTCATATATTTCTATTATGAACTTATTTTTTTGTTATTCTAGAAGAACTTTTTATTTACATCATTTAAAGATGATGTTTTATTAAAACTATTACATTGTGGGTTTCCCAAAAATGAATTTTTAAATGTGAAACCCTTGATTGCCAAGAAAAAGTTCAAGTTGCAAGGGAGAAATTTATTTAAGGTGTTAAAAATAAATAACCCAATCTTTTAAAATATATTTATCTTTAAATAAATTTATTTTATTCAATATCTTGTGTTACATGCAATAAAAATTTTAAACGAATCATTATTTACTATTTAAATGTTATTATTTAGTGTGATAGTTTTAACCTAGTCCAAAAAATATTGAATATGAATAGGAAAAAATAAATTAGTGAAATTATATATTTTAATCATGTATAATTAAATTATTTGGTTATCAATTGATTATAAATGAAAATAGAGATCATTTGTAAAAAGAAGACATGGTTTTTGTAACAAAACTCTTATTTATGCACATATTATATTTTTATCATAAAAAATTAAAATTTTCACTATTTGTGAATTACTTTAATGAAATTTATATATTCTACATTCAATATAATTTTTATCATTCATCTATTAATTTTTCTAACCATGTTCTATTAATTAATCCCCTTTTATGCTTAAAAATGTATTTTTTTCTTCTAAAAAGTGGTTTTTATTAGGTTTTTCTTACTGATTTTTAAATTATATATTTTCACCAAAGGAAAATTTATTTTAAATAAATTTGAATAATTTTTTGATTCATCAATTAAATATTATTTTAAATTAGGTTTTTATAATTTTCTGAAAAGATTAAATTATGAATGAATACTTAAAAATGGTGATTTTAATTAAAACCAGCCTTTTTTTTTAAAAAATTGATTAGTTAATTTCTCAATATGGATTTAAAAGTAAAATTAATTCAATTATATTATCATTAATAAATTTTTTTAAATTTTTTTATATTTTATTTTCTATTTTTATATAAAAACATCTTATACTTATGAAAACTTTTTCTTTAAAAAATAACCATTTCGTCTCATTTAAGGGTTAATTTAAAAATAAATTTAGACACATCTTTGAATTGAATTTTTTTAAATGGGATCCATATTTTAAATATAAATAATTAATATTATATAATATTATCAAATTAATTTTTAGTCATAATTAATAGTCTAATAGTAAACAATAATTACCACGATTATGTTAAATATGGGTTTATGGGGTATTAACCAAAAACTATTATGGTTATAATGTCATAAAAGTATTTATATTTCCACTTTTATAGCTATATTTATATATTATATCCTATAAGGTTTTATAATTATAAATGTTTAACATTTTTTGTGTAAAAAATGTGGCTATATCATTTTCATTTGAAAACTTCTTACTCTATCCTCTCCCCCACTTATAAAAGTAAACCACATAACCTCTATACTTCACACTTATAAATATTATGGGTTCATAAAATTCCTACCCAAATTTGTTCTTTATTTATCTCCCAATTTCTTTGAGGTCTTAGTTTGATTATTAAAACCCCCTAATAAAGATTTTGGTGTAAACCTAAAGAGGTTCCCAAAAGAAGTGGTATAATAATTAACCATGTGTTTTCTTTTTATTTTTACATCTATGTCCATAAAATATTATTCAAACAATATGTGATAATAAAATCATTCTATCACATATAATTATTTATTATTAGGATAACTCCATTAATTATTTATATCTCCACCTCCATAAAGTTGGAAATGAAACCATCGATCTTGTGTATGGCATACTACCACCTCTCAAAACGATGTAATTTGTTTCCATCACCGCCTCTCACAAATGGATATAATTCTAGATTTAATGTATATATATATTTGATAATTATGAAAATATTATACTACAATAATTATAATATCTCATATACCTTATTACCTTACTCTATGTAGGAATACAAACTTATTCCTCGTGTGTCATGAGGACTGTCGCCTCCAATAAGCGATGTGATTCATTTTTCATTTTATTTTAAAATGAATGGTAATGATAATATATTTTAAGAAAATATATTATATAAATTTTAAATTAATATTTATTTAATGTTAATTTATTATTTACCTTTATTTTTTGTATATCAAGAAAATAGAAGTAACATTCATTCGTACATACAACCTACCATCACTATGAATGGTGTAATGCATTTTTCTATTCATAAATTTTAATGATGATAATAAAAATTTTATATAATTAATATATATTATATTTGAATATTGGGTAACATTATTATTATGATGTAACTATGATCAATTTAAAATGATGGAAATTTTAAAACCAAAAAATACTAGAAAATTGAAGCAGTTATTACTAAAAACATCGTTTTAACAAAGAATTATTAGTAAAAAAGTGATAAATGGATATAAGTTAATCATATATGGTTATATATATATTATTATAGTTATATAATAGATATATCATAAACATATATTTGTTATAAAGGAGGTTTTTAAATTTATAAATAAAGTAGATACTTGAGGTATGGGATTTTCATCTCACATCATTTTCCATGAGACACATGACTTATACAATACTTGTTTATTTCATGTGGTATATATAATTCTAATAAATTTAATTTATGATTATTAAAATTATGTTATTCTATATACCTATTCCACTATTGTTATTTCATTTGTTGTGCTTGCGATTCAATCATACCAAAGTAGTAAGTGCATTATGTTACAACCTGATTGTTTATCATGGTTATGTATGATTAATTTATAGTAATGAAATATTATTATATATCTCTCAATAAAATCATGAATTATATTCTACACTATATATTTTTTAAAATTACATGTTTTAATTTTATTTTTCTCACATTATTTACCTATGTTATCAAAATAATGTATCTAAGGAAAACTAAATTTATTTATCTCTTTTGTCAAATATCCATTTTCTTCAATGTCCATTTTTTTCTAAAATGAATTTAATGAAAGTATTTTCTAAAATACAATGGTTAATTGATGACATATTTACCTGTGTTTTAATTTTTATAAAATGTTTTAAAAGGGATCTTCTTTTAATTTTCCATGTAAGGCACTTTTATATTTTTTCCAGAAATGTGAAAGGATTATTTTTTTAACATGTAAAACATGAGTGGTATTTTCCACAATCATGAAAGATAAATTATTTATATCTTACATTATAAGTTTACAAACTTATTTTCACTAAAAATTATTTATCTAATTTTTATTAACTTTTTATATTTTAGTGAAGTGATTTAAAATGGAAATGAATATTTCCTAAAGAATGTTTTAATGATATTTTTATTGAATTTAAATTCATTAATGACAAACAAAATTGGTGTTTCTTATGTTTTAATGAGGTTGTTACCCAATGGTTGCTTCCTTATTCTTGTTTTTAATATTTTATTGTTATAATGCTAAAATTTTAATAAAACTGTTACCTTTTCAATGTGTTATTCTTTTGAAACCGATTTATTTTACTTGGGTAATGTTATGATGAAAAATTTATAAAACTCACATTAAATATATGGGTTGTTTTATAAATATTGTTTAATGTTATTATAGACACATATTTTTTATTTTAATTAGGATGTTGGTGGTCCTAGAATTATATAGCCCTCTAATTTATTCGGTAATGATAGATAACTCATGATTAAATTTCTTATGTATGAACTTGATTTTGTTAATGAACCTGGTTTTAATGTCAACAAGATTAAGATTTGATTGGATGTCATGTCCAAAATGTTATGAAAGGACCACTATTTAATGTCCATAATTTTATGTGTTGAATTAAATTTCATGTCTATACGATTATGTGTGTACCTATATTTCATATCCATTTGTTTATACACGGCACTAATTTCATGTGATTATCTTAATGAGTGAAACTATTTCTATTTATATATGTTCACAATGCTATAAGATTTTATTTATTTCCACATTTCTATGTCTATATTATGACACTATATATCATGATCTTCTATTTTTTATGATTCATTCCATATGAACTACTGTTCTTTATGTCAAGACTCATGTATATATTCATTTATATATTTGACATGAACATTATAAGTTATGGTCATGATATATTACCCTTATGATTTTTTTAATCTATCACATGATAATTTATTGATATCTCATAGGTTTACCTTTAGTAATCATCACAGCTCACTACTTCTTATAATTCTATTTCATAAGTTTTAATGAAATTTCTATTAGTTGGGAATGTATAAGAAGAGTACTATATGGGATGATATTAATTGGATATTTTTAATATCTTTCATGAAATAAGAAGATTGTGTATATAGTATCCAAAAATTCAAACCTATATGTTTCTCAGGAATGTATTTGCTAGATTATTGAAATGTAATCTAAAATTATGTAACATCTAAGAATGAAAAACCTAGGTTTCTATACTAATAGTATAAAGGATGTGAATTTAACCTTATGAAATTGAAGAACCTCATGCTACAACAAAATTTATTCAATACACCAACATAATTTTTAATTTTCAAACACCTTAAAGAGTAATGTGAGAACCCTAAAAATTTACTAGTTTCAACACCAAAAGAAACTACAGATTTACTAATGAAGACCTTCTGTTGATTGGAACCCATATCCCTAAACAATATCTAGGGAATATAATTTAACTTAGTGTCATGATAGTCCTATAATATGTCTAATACTGAATCACCATGTTTTCCCATGATTTCATGTATTCCTCCTTATTAATCTTCCCTTTTCCTATGTCTTCAAGAAGAATACAGCTCTGCTTATCAATCGACTCTCCTTTCTCATTATTGATGATCACATGAATTGATTTTCCTAGCTTCTTTAATTCTATAATATCCATAGCTTTCTCTATAATTTCTTCATCTGAGTGTATAAGGGGATCCATGTGTTCCATCACCGAGGCTATCTACTACTGAGGGTCTTCCATCGATCCTAACTCTCACTACTGCCCAGGGTCCCTTACACTAGGGGAAGTAGTCTTGAAACCTGAAGACATCAGGTCATTGGTGGTGTTGGCCTCCTAATTCATTCAAGAACCTTTACACAATCTCTTGGTGATGATTACTACACTTGTAGGATCCTTTGTGTGCCTCTTACCCTTACTTGCAGATCTGGTATCAGGAGTACTAGGAAGGGTGGAGTAATCCTTCATGTTTCACGCTCTCCGAGTTTTCATAATGAATCTGTTAGAGTCTATATAAATGTTCTTTCCCTTCCATGAAGAAGATCTTAGATAGTCTTCTACAATGGCCAGGTCCATGGACACAACAAATTCTATATCCTCATCCATTTCCTCTTGAGAAGCTTCCACACACACTAGGGGGTCCTTTCCGTGGATGAATTCCACCCCTCCAAATTCCTCACTAGTATGGCAGTCTTCTTCTTCTTCTCCTAACACTACAAACTGGTTTTGATAATTCAATGTTAGTCTCATATATTTAACTCTCTCATAAAAAAAGATTCTAGTCTACTTTCCCTTCCTGGACTTGTTTGAAACTCTTTCCTGTTCCCTCGACCCATAAATTGTAAATTTATTGATGTGTCCTCCATTTCTAGACATTGTGATTCCTCGCCAGTGTTTTGGTCCTCACATACATCTACAGTCACCAAATCCTCATTGAATATATTTGGTGTTTCCATTTTCATTTTTTGTGATGCATACAGGGGAACCTCCCTCTCTTCTGGACCAACCCCTTCCTATTCAGGTACTACATGCTTACTGGCCCTAGCACTATCAAAACTACCAATACCACTATCACACAATGGTTAATCAACAACCTCATCTGAGCATATGACACCCAAATCGCATTTCAGATGATGAAAAATATAAGTGACTCTTAGTTTAACCTGAGAAGCCAGATATGTCTTCTAGGGAACCTTGACTTCTTCATATAGGACCCCGGGTATAGGAGAGGTAGAGCAGTTATTCCATACCTGATGTCCACCTTCATTAGAAAAATGTATGTCCTCAGTCCCAACCGAGCCCGAGGGAGGGCCACCAGACAACCCCCCTTGGAGTTCTTTTCCACTTCGCCGACATTGAGGGGATGTGTACCAAAGATGATGGCATGCTGAACAGAATAGCCTCCAAGATTAAAAGACCACTGGTTGTTTCCAACATAATTCCTCCCCTACCATCCTCGTATTTGAGAATCCAATAATTCATTATGGGGGTTTACTCTAATATAATAAGAAAAATAAAATTAAATCCAATTAAAAAACACATGAATGAAATTTACTTAAAAATTGGTAGAAGTAACCTTTATTCTAAAAATGAAAATAGAGTGTTAATATTAAACCGAAGAGTTTTTATAGGGACTCCTTTTATAAAATAATTATTTAAATTTTAAATAACTTTTGTTTAAAAAATCATAATATAAAATAAAATCATTTTTATGATCCACACATCTCAAAATTTCCATTTAAAAAATTTTACAATTCAATACCCTCTTTTATACAAGGATATGTTTTTAGAAAACCTAACCGAGTCTATGTCCAATAATTTTTTATTTTTAAAAAATTTATCCTCTTATGATACCATATAAGTTATCACAAAAAATTAACCATTCAAAAGAATAAATAAACTAAAAATCTCTAATGAACCATCTATATTCTAAAAAATGGAAAACTATAGATGGTTAACCGAATGGTTAAGAATACTTTGCTCCAAATGATGAATCCCACTGGAGAGCAAAGTAGAATAGTTCTCATGGTCTATGAATGGTTTTATAGACCATGAATATTAACCACGAAACCCTGGATTCATTCCAAAATTAAAAATCAATAAAAAAATATTTAAATAAATCATAATCTATAAATACAAAACAAATACACTCAAAAAGTGTTTGAAATATATATATAATAGTCTCAATTTCTAATTTATAAATATTCTATGAATACATGGAAACCATATATTTTGATATAAGTAAGTGGTGATTAGGCGTCCTCTAATGATATATTTCTTAAATTTTGATGATTTATCTAATATTTATCAAAAAAATAGTAGACAATAATTAATATTTAAAATATTTTTTTCATGAACCAGCTTGAGAGAACCCTAATATGTGCACTAAATCTCATGTGTTTAATTAACTAAAGAAAATTATTGATCTAATTTTGCTGGAATATAGTTCCAAGGAATTAAATAAATTCCATGGGAATGATTTTTCCATAATAGTAACCAAATAAATAGTAAATCCCACCTAAAATATTGGTATGTAACTCCAATATATTTGAGGTTATTCACACATAAAATAAGTAAATAATAAATTAAATGTAATCAAAACATTGAATAAGATAATATCCATATCACATAATATTAAAATGATACTAATGGAAAAAAACCTCACAATAGTAAAAAAAATACCCTGTAAACTATTAGAAGACTGATATGGCTGATACATCAACGATACCAAAATAAAAAAAGGAATTAAAACAACATCCACTAGCCTTTATGAACTAGTGAAACACCTCCACTTACCAACTTCATCAAATATGACCTTATTATCTAATAACAAACCATTGGATTGATTAATAACTGGTTATACCAATAACATGATAAGCACGAGAACAACATTCCCAGTTCTTATACTCACTACAAAACATTAACCACCTCTAGATATAAAACTATTTCATAAAATATTTATATAACAGTAGTAAACAACTATAAATTCTTTTCATAAAACAACCACCAAATCAACATCATATAAAACCACTTTACTCATACCAATGGAAACTCATTTTTACTAATTTTAGTTGTCTTTTCAATAATTTTTGAATGATATGGAACATCTAATAATAATGTTTAATGGTTTTATAAAAATACTTTTAAAATGAAAATCTGAGTAAAGGTGGATGGAAAAGATTTATTCATAATCCAATATTGATAAAAAGTATATATGGAATAAAAATATACACAAAAAACTAAAAACAAAACATGTTCAAGAATAAAAAGAATCTAGAAGCTTTGGAAATAACCAAGAAAATGAAAACGTAATGCCTATATATAATGACATGTTCAAGATATCAATAAGATATCACAACTCATAGTTATTCAATATTTTTCCTGATGGATTAAAAATACATAAATAGAGAAACATTCACCATAGGTCAACTATCTAGAGAAATGGTTATACACAAATGTAATAAGTGTTCCTATATCCCACACCAAACTAACTTCTTTCAACATGAAAAAGAAATGGAGGTGAGCCTATCAAACATTTTATTTAATATAATAATTCCAACATGAATTTAAATATAATCCTCGACATTGAACACTATTTATAGGAAACACAACATTCCCAAGAATAATAAATGGATACAAATTTAGAAAAATAGAGAATCTATAACTGAACATAATAAAAATTAAATTTATATAAACCATTATAAAAAATGGGATATGATTAAAAAACCCAATTTTATAGGAAAAATCCATCTTTATATGGTGAAAAAATGTTTTCATATATTCTTAATGTAAAAAATTTATTCAACACACTTTTAATACTGAATAATATAATAATTTAAAACAGTAAACCACTTCAAAGTTGCTCAGAAAAAATTAAAGAAAAAAAATTAAACCTAAAAAATCCATTATAAAATAAATTTAAAGAATAAATATTTTCCTTAGATAAAGGAAATTTTTTACAATATCCAAATAAACATTTAATCAATCACTTAGTGTACATGGACTTTTGGAAAAATATTTACTCCCTGCTATTACAATGGGAACACTTTTTTAAAAAAATTAATAAAATGTTATTTTCATTAAAAATGAATAATTATATAAACATGATTACCATCATAAAATTAATTTAATTTCATCAACTAACATTACCTGTTCCATTATCCAAGTCATCTTACACTAAGCATATCTTGTAACACTATGTTTGGATTTCCCCACACACCATAGTCTATTACACATGGGGCACACCTATCATAATATTGAGTATCCCCACCAGCCAAAAATAATTATTTTATTGTTATTTGTCAACACTCACATAAAATCAGGCAATCATACTTAGAGGTCACCCATCCTAACACTAATCACAACCAATCCTCCTTAACTGTGCAGTTCTAATTGGGTAGGCTCCCAAAAAGAATGTTTCAACGAGTTAAAATTGGTAGTATCATTTAGTATTTTAAGCATAATTGTTATAGGGATGTTACACTCTATTCCCTTTTAATTCACAATTTTATTATTATAGACCCCACATACCAAACATTTTTAGTTCCATTACACTTATAGCTAGGTATTGGATATGATACCATTTTCTACGACCTCACATTCCACAGGCCTTGAACATCCTCATCAGAACCCATGATCATCCTATAATACCTTCGGTTCCATTATGAGAACATAATGTGCTATTAACATCTTCAGTCACCTGTTAGTCTAATGACATCCCCATGTTCCAACACATGTTATTTCAATTTTTTTTTCCTCAGTAACACACAACATGGAAATCATCCCATGAGGTAACCCATCTTTTCACTACTCTAGTCCATGAATGATTAATAATAGAGTTCTAATCATATAGGATCATTAAACTAATGGTTCAACATTTACCAAGATAAATTCATTTAACATTTGAATGTTAACTTTTTTAGGGTTATTAGACTAATGAACCAACCAATGTTAACTTAACACATCCCCCAAAATGGCCCTATACAAGGTGGAGTTCAACCAAAAATTCAATAGGCCACATGAATTAGAAAAAGGTAACCAACCAATAGAATATAAAGTGGAATAATAGTGAAAATCCATGGGATTTACAATGCTGAGAAAGAAATATCTAAATCCAACGGTAAAACAAGACAAAACAAATTTGAGTCCTCATGTGACCATCTTTCACCCTAACCCATCTCTTAAAAAATTTGACTACAACACAATGAATAAGATGAAATTCATTTTTCACTTCCCTTTACCCAAGGACAAAAAATGGTATAAAACCAACCAAATGAAAAAATATTGTATTAGAACAATGCCTAGTATGACACCACTAAAAAATATATACAATCACTAACACTATGATACAATTTATTCATGCATTAAAATAGTACAATTTTATAAATCCATTTCCATATGAAAACTATCTTGTAATTTATCCTTTGGTTTATGTTCAAAACATTCCATATTTTATGGAATACAAATTTGAATAAAATAAATAGTGATAAAAGGATATTGATAATCATAACAACCATATTCCAATAGATAAAATGGAAATCATAAAACAAAAGGAATGAATAGTTAACTTGTATAATAAAACCCGATCTGGATGTCCATATGAAAAATATGTAATTTAAAAATGTGAGTATTGTAGACATGATAAATAATTAAAACACTTCATGATAAAAACAGCATTTTCCCCAATCCTATAGAATGAATAACTTTTATAATGAAAAGGACAATAAGCTGACATATGAATCCTATGATCCCGTGTCCTACCATATTCTATCGATATGAACCTTATGTCGATACCCAAGGTTCATAAATGTTCCCATATACCTAATTATCATATAAATATGCAAAAATCATTCTCATAATTTTTAAAAAAATTCACCAGTGAAGTATAAAAACTCCCATTCTTAAAAATGTCACTTTAGAAAAATAACAAATTATCAATTTAATTTTCATAAGAAAATTAATAACACTATAATTCATTAAAAATAAATTTTTGATCCAAATCTATAATTCATGGGTTTTATCAAACATAAATGTTCCATAAAATATTTTACAATAAAAATCACTTTAAAACATTTTACAACCACATGATATAGAATTTTAGAAAATTCCATCAGAAAAAATATTAAATTATCCAGAGTATTTTCAGAAGAATACTCTGTGATAATAAATTATATCTTCTATATAATATTTTAAGTTATCATTTAATAACATTAAAAAATGATTATGAATAAAATATATTATTTCAAGGTTTAGAACTATTGTATACAGGCACCAACCTCTGACAATGTGGAGGTATTCCTCAAACAAAAACCATTGATGCTTTAAGTCAGAACAACCACGATCACCCAATAGTTTACCTCTCATTGACTGAGGATAATAAAATAGATATGGAATTAAAACTCCATCCATAGTGAAAAAACCACCTAGAACTATCCAATATAGGATATAAAAAATTGAGGTTTTGGGTATTTTTAAACATATTAAAGGTATTTTTTTCAATAAACCCCTGATTAAAAACACCATTTATTTTGCAGTTTTAATCAAATATTGAATGGAAAAATTTTAATTACTCTAATAAATTATATAAAAAAAATAAAAATGTTAAAATAATTAATTTCATGAATTTAGATATTTAAAATGTTTAAAAATGGGTGATAAGGTTGTTTTGTAGAAAAAGGAATAAAACATCAAGATTTTACTTATTTTCCCAAAAAAAATTACATTAAGGAAACATGATTTAACCATTTTTATCCCTTATATTTCATTTAAGGGTACTAATTTAACATTGTATAACCCTTATAATGTATGAGTTAGACTTATTCAGTTATTCACTCACTATATACACACTTAATAGACTTAGAGTTACCGGTATGTTTGAGCAAGACTTCCTTTACATAGTGAAGATTTAACCTTATATAACCTTTATAAAATCTTGGTTACCTTTATGCGTTGCATTAGTATTTCCTTACCTAGAGCCTCAGGTACCTTTAATTAGGATATAACTACCAATACACTATTCATATCTACCCTTAAGTAGCGCATAAAAATCCATGGTACACTTATGAAACTCATTGAATTTTTTTTCTAGCATTATACAAACTATATAAAAAAGGGAGTTACGTTAAATAAAACCTATACCAAGGGTAAAAGTTAGTATTAGAATTAAAATAATTTATTCTATATAAAAATATAATTTAAACTAAGACATAAATTTGTTCACAGGTCAAATAAATTCTTTAGAAAAATCAAAAGATATCCCACATTATTGAAACCAAAATAAAACATCATTAACTAAATAATATACCTGATTGGAAAATTAAGGGTGTTAAAAATCTCCCCACCATAATTAATTATACCACTAAAAAGCAGTTAATATTACGAAATCATAATGACTAATGACCAAAAATTCTTTATTTACACTTTCCTCTCCCACATATGAGGGATATCTCATTTGTAATTCAAATTTAACTGCACAAATGGAATTATTTTACTATATAACTCCTTATCTTAGTGATCCATATTATGAAATAGATATTTAAACATAGAGTTTTTGGGATCAAGGTCAACATCGATCCTTTAGATCACATGATAATGGTTATGTTGGTACCACCCTAGTAGGGAAACATGAAACTCATCCCAAATCTATATTAGCTGAGATGATAAGTTTAACTGATAATTCAACATTATAAGTCATACAATGATCTCAGAAGGATATCCAAATAATGGTTCCAAATTAACCCACTTTCATAGATTAATAGATCCTAAGAGAGGAGAAACTCAAAGAGAGTCCCTATCAGTAATATCAAATTCATTCAAGTGTTTCTGACAGTAGACATAAGATTTTTGGATACTCTTAGCAGTCACTAAGATCTTTAGAAACATCCTAACCTTTTTCATCGACTCTTAGACAAGCCCCGATACATCCTAGGACTTCTCCCCTAACTACTATAAACACAAGGGAGATATTCAAGGTCTCCTATACAATTATTTAAAAGTATACAATTCAATATAATCGTAATAAATTTATTTATAGCCAAATTTTACCATAGAAAATTTATTTTACCATGAACCAAAAGAATAATGTACACATCCCAGAGAATATACTCAATAATTTGGATGGCTTGTTCTGTACTACCCTCTATACGAGGATAAAAATAAGTGCATAACAATAGTTCAGTACCCATTACCTCTTATAGAACCTTCCAGAGCATAGATGTAAACCGAGGGTCTCTGTCTAATACAGCTCTAGAAAGAACACTTTGAAGCATTATAACCTCCTTCACATATAATTTCTTAGATATTATACAATATTTTAATTTTTAAAAATAATTAAATGGGGTGATTTACTAGGATTGTGGATAACCATCCAAATAATATCATTACTTCAAGGAGTCCATTGTATATTGATGATGAATCTATAGAAATATCATATGACATCCACACTAGAATGGGAAGAGGTTATAGGAAATCATTGGTTCTAAGGTTTTATCCCTTAATTCCCTAATAAGGCATCTGGATAAGAAATATTTGATTGGAAACCACATACCTGACCACACATACCGATGTACTGAATCGTGATACAACTTAGTAGATCCATTGTATATGGACCAATAAGACTGGTGTCCACTATCCATAAATTCTTACCTCATATGTATAGGTATGAATAACCTTCGTCAAAAACATAATTGATCTTTTTGATACTAAGAATAATCATTCAATGTGTCCCCACCATTTTTGATTTTTCTGAAGCATTGGAAATAAGTTTCAATTACCAATTTTTGATGAACTTGATTGTGAAATGATGATTCACCCATTACAAAATCTATGAATAACTTCACACAGACATATTCTACTCCTATTATCATCATAAGGAATAAACTTGTAAGAACCTAGTTTTTGACTCATGTATGGATCCTTTAAATTTTAGACAAATTTTCCAGTATGGGAAAAATAAGATGCCTAATGATTTAGAGAAGGTTTCATGAGTTTTTGTGGATTGTTCTGGGCCCGTAACCTTCCATTTTAAAGGATAATGGCATTTCACATGGTTAGAATAAACTGTGCGACACCAGATACATGGTTAGTTTAATCCATGTGAGGATTGAAAATGAGTAGTAGGATAGTGTATTGTTTTCCTTATCCATGCGACTTGGGCCACACAACTATGAGAAATTTTGTAGATAACTGGCAGAGGAATTTCTCATATTTAAAACATGGTTTCCTTAACTGTGTGGCCGAACAATGTGGTATTCCCCTTCCTACATATTCCCATACATGGTTTGCAGGCAGTTTATCCAAAACTTGTATCTAATAGTGAGGAGCATAATTTTTTGGTAAAAATACAACTATCCACTTAATATAATATTTTCATCCTCACCTCCTCTATTTTGGTTTTCAAGTAAGCAGAACACCCTTTTTCCTCCATTTTAAATCCAAAAATGAATTTATTCTATCATTTGAGAATAATAACTAGTCTATAGTCCAAATTGATTATTGTTCATATCATTGGATCCATGAAGGTATGTTTTCGATTCCTTTGTAATCATTCTTCATTCTTATTCATATCAAAGACACTATTTAGATGCAATCAGATATGTCCCAATTTTAAGGAATTATACCATTCTTCATATATACTATAATCTAGGACAAAATAAAATCTGATACTAGAAATGTAGGTTTTTAGGATCCTAATGTAGGTTTCATAAATCACATTATTTATGTTTTTTAATTTTTTAATTTTTTGGGATGTTGGACCAATTTCATCCGACATCATTTTTTAAATTTATTTTTCTTTATTACAATCTTCATGACTATGTTTTATGGCTATTTACATATAGTATATTCTTTATTATTTGTTAATACAACAAATCTTTCCACCCTATACTGGGGTGGGGGTTACAATATTGGGTATTTTAGTATTTAAAAAACATTTATCCACTGTTTGTGTGTGTTTGAGCATGACCACTCTAATGGTAATCCTCCTTGTATGAAATGGAAATATAATTTTTGAATGGATTGTACCATTTTTATTCCACTTGACCCATCTATGGTAAGTGATATAAATTGAATAAAAAATTCTTAATGAAACTTTAATGTATATTATATATATAAAAACATTCATAATTAATGAAATCTCGTGGTTGGATTCATGAGGTTGCACCCATTACAACTCATGGTGGAAGGTATTAAATTAATCAATGTTAAATGATAATTGATTAAATGAGTTAATGTGGTTGTTGAATTTCCCTTGGCCCTATCACACTAATGAAAGTGAATGATTGAACCAAATGAACTTATTTTTTTCGACATAAATTAATAGAATGGCTTCATGCTCAATTGGACTTGTCAAAATATTGAAAGGTAATGAATATTACCTTATGATATGTTAAATGGAATAATTATAATATGGATAGAATTATTTAATTATTTCAATTTAAGTTTCCTAATTACATATATAGAACATTCCATCATTAGTATATGGGTGGTTATAATCGAGTTATATTTAGGATTCCTACGGGAATTCCTTAAGAACATGTGGACTCCATTATAATTCAAGGGAGTCAGTTTGCTTGGTTCTGACCCACCTAGGAACACGATCCTTATCTATCATTGGGTTCATGTCATGAAACAATTTTATCCCTTAATTACAATTAAATGATGAATTGGATATAATTCATGGATCCGTCAGTTTCTATGAACACAAGAGGCATTTGTTAGATCCATGGTTCCGTCTATAGCTTAACATGTTTTACCATGGATGTTTTCCTTGGACTCAGTTAAATTATCACTATTGTGGAATTCCTTGGATGATGCTCCTAGGATTACAATATTACCCCATAGCTTAGTTTTAGTTACTACTGAGTCTGTGACAATCGATTTCTCAGTTTCCTTAGTTGTTACCTTAGAACTCTTTCATTATTAATATAAATATAGGTTTTGTTTTTACATCATGGAACCATTACTAGTACTATCACAATATGATGTCAGTTCTAGGAAAGCCTCAAACAACACAAATTTATAAACTTGAAATTAATTAATTAATTAATTGGTTACATGTTTAGAAACCGTATGATGGATGAATGAGGTACATGTGTATTTAAATTAACATATTTCTTTATTTTTATATATTCATTCCTTGACACTACTTCAGATTATATTACATGAACATGAGGTTATGGACATCGTTGGTGGTATCCAACTGAAATTTTTCTCACTATCTATTCATGAAACATTGGTACTAATGTATACTTCTTGTATATAGGTGTTTAAAAAGGGAATCATTTCACTTCCGACATTTTATTTCATTGTTGTTTAGGATGGAGCTGGTAGCAGATGATCGGGTTGGATATCGGGATGTTGGTGACTATTTTTATTGCATTTTTATAATTTTTTATAACATGATTGTCTACTACTTTAAATCCATGTCTTCGAGATTTATATATACATAACATATCATCACCACATTTTACATTTACATCACTTTCATCCTATTGTTTATTATTAATGTTTAGCTGACTTTGGTTGTTCCATCTATTTGTTTAATTTTATTTATTCTGCTATTGATATTCTATTTTTTATGTTATCTGCTATGATGATTATTTAATGAGGTCATAGTCTCCCCACAGAAACACCATGTTCCCTCACTTCTATTTGAAAGCCTCCAGTTTTTGGGGAGATGTTCTTGAGACAAAATGGCCTACCGAGCATGGGGCACATCTAAGTGGAATTCGGGTCAGGGACATCACAAAGTGGTATTAGAGCAATTATATTCTTACTTTACTATTTGGAGAAAATATAATGGTAATTGGGAATTCTTGGAAATTGGTAATAAGACTTGTCTAGGCATCATGAACACGTGTCTGGGGTAAAGTATAAGTTTCTGGAATTCGAATTGTTGATTTTATTTTCCTTATTATAGTTGAAATAATTTCACCATTGGGTGGCTCACATGTTATGTGTTGTTTTGGATTATTATTAGGATTGATATTTCATTTAATCCTTGTCCTGATGATATGAGGTCATGGAGAATTGTTATATTCATCATTATATGAACCTTGAATTTTCATGTCATGCAGATTTTCTAACAATGTAGTTTAGTTTCACTGCTTGTAGTGCATGATGTTTTTATCATTGCTGTGTGATGTTGTGGTAGATATAGTGTGCATGGGATTTTACATGGATATTATTGAGTGTTTGTTGGTTTTAATTCATGAGTTGTTATGTTCTTTTGTGGGTTGGGATTCATAATTTAGCAATTTGATCCATTCGATTAAAAAATGGTTTTCAGTTTGAGTGATAATAAGTATTGTACCATGTTCACAGGGAATGGATACCAATTTTATATAATAAATAGTATACGGGGATATGAAAATAAAAAATGGAAAGTGATACATGAATTCTGAAATTAAATTTTTCTATGTCCTTATCCCACCTTTTCATGTTTATGAAAGGTAATAGTGTGAACATAGAAATTAAAAATAAAATGAATGCAATGGTTTCCAGTAAATGATGAGGTAAGGTACTATTGACCCTTCATCAATTGAAACACATGTAACGTATACATTAGGAATTACTATTAAATGTCATTATATGTGTATAGTTAGGGTAGTATATCATGTGTATTGAGCCCTTTATCAAGATCATTTTCCAATAGTTTTGATGTCGATCAGCTTAAATCTTTTTCTGAGGCATGTTCTTAAAATTTTTTTAACAATTCCACAACAAAATCCTTGTGTATTTCACCAAGGTGTAGAGATGATGATGAACTAGATGTTGTGGGCCTTGAGCTTCCAATATTACCTTTATGAGTGCCAATTGAGCACCAGATGATGTACGTGATTTGGGAACTAACCCCAAAGTGTGTGATAGAATCGTACGTTTGATGAAGTCCATGCATAGTGATCTATAGACAGCACCAATGATGGTTGATCTGACTCATTATTTCCACTAGTAACATCCTCCCATTTTATCAAGGGATGATAGTCCTTAGGATGCTATGTATTGTCTAGAGGCCACCTTGTATATCATTGATCATATAGAGATGCCGATAGAGTGGAAGTTCAAGATTTCTGTATACATGCGTCACGACTTAGCCAAGTGCTAGTGGGATGTGATTACCTTTTCTGTTCTACAATAGGGAATAGAATAGACACTACTAGAAAAACAACATATACCAATGGTTTGGAACCGTTGGTATAGGCCTCCAAACCGTTGCCAAGTAAGATGTTGGGATAGGTCTATACAAACGGTTTTGCGAAAACCATTGGTATAGACCTATACCAACAGTTTTGCGAAAACCATTGGTATATACCTATACCAATGGTTTTGCGAAAACCATTGGTATAGACCTATACCAACGGTTTTGGAAACTGTTTGTATAAGTAATATGAAAATATATACCAACGGTTATGGAACCGTTAGTATATGTATTTCAAAAAAAACATTCACTGGGATTTGATCCCAGGACCCCTAGTTTATCATTGAACGACTTAACCACTAACCTAACATGACTTTTGTGAACATAATTACATAAATATTTATATGTATTGGCATAATTATTTTAAATTTTTATTTATATAATGTTCTAAGTAAGAATATATGATAAAAATTCTCAGGACCTATACCAACGGTTGTCAAAACCGTTGGGAGAGGTGGCCACAAAGTGGACTTTTCCCAACGGTTTGGCCAAACCATTGGGAAAGGTGGCCAAATAATGGGATTTCCCAACGGTTTGGCCAAACCGTTGGGAAAAGGACCTATAATAAAGGTTTTTACAAACCGTTGGTATAGAAGCATTGGAAAAAGTCAGATTTCCAGTAGTGAGAATTATTTCCCAAGTGATCTCTATGATTAGTTCATTACCTAGATGCTGAGAGATGATAGATTTAGAAAGATCATGTATCTTGAGTAGGGTTCTATTTCATTTATGATGTATTCATTGTATTTCATAGAGTTACAATATTTTACACTTATTTAATCTGGTGATGAGCTTACAAAATCTAGATTCATTGATGATGGGCATTACTTTTCCATCTAGACTCAGAAAACTTTCTTTTTATGACAAACTTTTTCTGTAATACTCAACCAGGATATCATCATTGAGCTAATCCTAAGGGAAGAGAAAAGTAACAAGAATAGAGGAATAGTTCTATAGTAGTACAATATCTCTTCTGGTAACATAAATAGTGTTATCAAGGTTTCTCATCAGGGCAGAAGCATCTAGAGTAACAGTTCTGGTAGCTCAATTCTGTGTCGCCGGTGTGGATGGGAGGGGAACATGAAGCCATAGTGTGATAGAGATCTTATGTAGTGTTGGGATTATGATTATATGTGTAATATTCATCGTTTTGTTTTCAAAATTTACATCAGCTTATAGTGGACGTGGATCCGCACTAGCTCCACCTTCAGACGTTGGTTCTTTTATGTCACATCATGTAGAGAGTTGGAGTAGCACTAGTAGGACTAACCAGGGAGGGGGCTGTAGAACTGGTAGATAGACTCCTAATCACCAAAATCACCAGTAGATCAGTTTTGATAGTGTAGTCAAAATGCTTCATAGGGAAGTGGATCGGCTCTATTGCATTCACTACAGATGATACCCAAGGATCAGGTTGTAGGACCATCTATATTATGAAGAAATATTCTGGTAGAATCAACTATAGTATATACTTTAAATGATATAGGTGTTTCATACCCTCTCATCTCGTTATCGACCATGGAATGAATTAGAATGTAAATACAATATTATTGTGGTGTAATGACCATAGATACACCCTTGGTAGTACTTTTAGGGAGAATACACTAATGTAGGGATTGTTCCCTTGAGGTAGACAAAAACAATCTCTTATGTGAGCTCATTTTCCATGAGATTACGAGCCTAAATGAAATTATCAAGATGAATTGGTGGGTTCAATATGACACCTATGTAGACTTTTATCACTAATTGTTATCATTTACATCATTATAGGGAGATAGTTATCTAAACAAGGGTGAGTGGGATGTCTAAGAAATTAGAACTATAATAGAGAATCATAATCTAGGTTTATTGATCACCCAAATTTATAATATCTTCATAGAGGATCAGGGTTTACTTCTAGTTGAATTCCCCCTAATGGTAGATTGTTTTATGGAATTAATTATTAGTGATTTTTTGGGTTACCTCCTCAGATAGAGGTGGATTTTACAATTGATCTCATTCTAGGAGTATCTCTATTGCCTATTCCTCTATAAATGATGTCACCTACAGAGCGCCATGATATCAAGTGGTAGTTTGAGGACTTGGTGGCCAAAGGATTAACACGACCTAGTACATACTCTTGGAATTCATCCATGCTTTTCAACACAAGAAGGTGGATGTGACCCTTAATCTATCTGTGGATTACTGATTGTTGAACTAGATTATTTTAAAGAACCATAACCCACAAACTCATATATAATAGCTATTTGATTGGATTATAAGAGTTAGAGTCTTCTACAAGATCGAACAGATTTCGGGATATCATTAGATGTGAGTCAGACCATCATAAATACCTTGTAAACCTTTCTGTAGCAGGTGTGGTCCATATGAGTATCTCATTATCCTATTTGGTCTCAGTAATTCACCCTCTGTTTTATTGGATCTGATGAATAAGTTGTTCAAACCCAATAAAGATTCTTTTTTCATGTTCTTTTTGGATGTCTTATTATTGTATTATCACACTCATAGAGACCATTCTAAGCACCTTGAGATCATAATGAGTAAACTGAGCGAGCGTTAAATTTATTCCAATATTTCTAATTTAATCTTATGGATCAAAAAATTTCACTTATTATTTCATATTATTTAATTATTATTAGTTTATATTGACCCATAGAAGGAGAGTTTTGTGGTTCCCAGGGAGTAGGACAAGAACATGTTTGATATAATATGTTTCTTGGGGCTGACTGGATATTACATGAATTTCATACTAGATTCATCACACCATTATTCGACTCTTACTAGTCTAAAAAATCAGGGTTTTAATTTCATGTGGTCAGAAGTGTGAAAACATCCATTCAGGAGCTAAAAGTTATGTTTTTCTCAACACCGACATTGACTCTATCATAGCCGGAAATATCTATAACGACTAAAATGATGTGTTTAGAATTTTTATTAGAGTAGTTTTGATGGAGGAATAATTATTATTTTCATATGGATCTTATAATTTGAGGCCTCATGAGATAATATACCCAATTCAGGATGTTGAGCTACAATAAGTGATCCCTGACTTGTGTTTCTAGAGACACTACCTACTGGATGGGAAATTTGTGGTTTATACAGACTACAAGAGCCTCAAATAAGCCTTTATATAGTGTGAATTGAATATTAGATGATAGATATGGGTAAAATATATTATCTCCTTATATTTATAGGTTTTTCATATACCTGGAAAGGGAAGTGTAGTTACTTATGCATTGAGTCAGAAAACTCAAGCATTATATATATAGGAAGCTAGTGAAGAATAAAAATTTATATCCCTCTTCTCTGAGAGGAATCTAGAGTTTCAAGATAGTCATGAGAAGACTAATCTCATATCCGTGATAGTTAAATCTTTTCTTCTTGAGAAGATGAAGATATAAAAAAATTTAGATCTGGATGTCTTGGTTCTCCATGAAAGTATTTCTGGGGATGACCCACATTAGGATTGGTCTATGTAAAAAGAGAACATCTTTCTTATACATGGGAATGTTTGGGTTCTTATGGATATGATCGAGTAGTTTATGTGAGACTCCCAAACTTCTCAACAGTAATTTTATCTAGTAATATCCAAAATGTTTCAAGATATGAAACACTAATAATGGTGGACTAGGATGAAACGTTAGATATAAGGCTTCATCACTTGTAGTTGCACCTGTCAGCAGGTGAAGGTGAAAAACCAGAGACCTATTTCTCTATTACAGTTTCCTCCAATACCCTGATGAAAATGGGAGTATTATTCTTTTTACATTTTAGTTCCTTTGAATAGGTCACCTAGAGGTATAGACTCTATATGGGTTGTCATTGAAATAGTGAATAAAGTATACCAATTCATTCTTATCCTAGAGACTTTATCCGTTGATGATATGAGAATATTGTATGTTCATGAGATCATATGAATACATGGGGTCCCTCATACTATCATTTAATATTGGGAGTCTTGTTTTACATCAGGGTTCTGGCTAAGGTATCTAAAAGCTATGGGTACATAGGTGATTTTGAGTAGAGCTTTTCACCCTCAAATAGATAAACAATCAGAATGGAGGTTACATGTTCTAGAGGACATGCTCCAGGAATGCACCCTTGATTTTAGTTATACTTTTTAAAAGTTTATCCATCTCATCAAGATATACAATAATCAAATGTTTCATGTAATTAATCAGAAGGATCCTTTTGAGGCCTTATATGGTAGGGCGTGTTGTACACTGTTGTGCTAGCAAGATGCAGGTGAGGTAGGCCAACTAGGTCCTTATCTCATGAAGGAGACTTTAGAGTTGTTTTAGATAAGAAGGAAGAGTATGTCTATTTATTAGTCTAGACATAAATCTTATTCATATATGTAAAATACATCTAGAGTTTTAGGTTGGGGATCATGTTTTTCTATGGCTGTAGCCTATACTAGGGAATCAACAAATATAGAGGAAATATAAGTTGTTGTTGCACTTTGTCGAGTTGTTTGATATATTGTAGATAGTCGGGCTAGTAACCAATATGATACTAGTACCTTATAGGTATCATCCCATGAATGATGTATTCTATGTTTAATAGATTTAACATTATCATACTGACCCATCTCATACTATTTATCTTGAGGAAGTTGAGCTATATGTCGATGCTTTGTTTGAAAAGTATTTTAAAAACACTTTTGACAGGAGCATGAAGTCTAACTAAGGCTGGTGTATCCCTATAAAATGGGTTCTATTGTAGCACGACCTTGTATAGGATGAGTCTTGGGATAGGGTGGACGACGTATGTTCCCAACGTCCATAATTGTTATTAGATAGTGTTGCACTACCCTTGAAAGTTGACATCGTGTAAGATATCCTTTAAGGGGGGAAGATTGTAAGAACTCAGTTTTTCAATCAGATATGTATCCTTTAATTTTTGATCTAATTTAATTTTATGGACCTAATATGGATTCCTAATGAGTTAGTGAAGGTCTTTTGGGTGTCTAGGGCTAGTTTTGAACCTGGAAACTGGTTTTTTTTTAGAAAAAGGCATGTCACACCGTTAGAATAAACAATGTGAGGAATGTAATATGGTAAGTATGGACATGGAGTAGTAGGAGGGAACTTAGTTTTCCTTAACTTTGCATCATGGGCTGCATGACCGTGAGAAATGGCGCAATCAAATTGCAGATCATTTTATCATGGTTCTCACACAGTTTCTTTAATCATGTAGCCTAATCATGTGGTATGCCCCTTCCTATAGATGCTCAAGAACAACATATGCACAGTTTGGACAAACTATCTAGCCAAACCATGAGAATGGTATTTTATTGGGTAAAAATATGGTTTTCCATTAACGATATATTTTAATAATATGATACTCTCTTTAGGTTTTCCATTGGATAGAACACCATTATTTCTCCATTTGATGCAAAAAACACATCTGTTCTGGCTTTTGATATCACTCATTCTTCTTGATTATAAATAAAACATGGGTTTTGTCTTATGATTTGGGAAAGTACATTCTTTATTCAATTTTAATCTTTCATAAATCTTCCTCTTATCAATGAATCAATTTAGATGTAGTATCATATGTCCCACTATTAGGGAATTGCTCTGTTCTTCATATCTACCCTAATTTAGGATAATCTAAAGGCTGATACTAGATGAGGTCAGTCACACAATACTAAGATATGTGGTTTATAACTAATCCTTTGTGTTTTTATGTTATGGAATTTTTCATTTTTCCATGCCGACTTCATCGGGCTTTATTTGTTAAATTTACACCAGTACAAAAAAAATTACGTCTGTTTTTTTTTGCTTTTTAACATCAGTTTTTTGGCAACGTTGTGGGGAAGTTATTGCGAACAACGTAAAAAATATGTTTTTTTAACATCGGTTATTTAATAACCGACATTAATAATGATTTTAAATTAATTTCACATCGGTTTTTAAAAAAATGACGTGAAAGACTATATTTTATACAAAACAAATCGCTCTGAAACACTATTTTTAACGTCGGTTATTTCAATACCGACGTTAAAAGTCATTTTTACATAGATTTTTAGAAAAACCGATGTTAGAAGTCATTTTTAAAGTCGGTTTTCAAATAACCGATGATAAAAATGTTTCTCATTTTGTAGTTAATTTCCCGAGATTCGATTTGACAGGTCATCGAGCTCAAATGAAGCTACGAATCAAAAGTTATGACCATTAGAAGTTTGATGTATTTTTTTCTGAGGAAAGATCGAATGAGCCAACAAAATCTTCATCTGAGAATGAAAATTAGAATCTGAATGAGGATTTGTAGTTTTACCGTGATACAAAGAATAAATAGTGATTCTTAATCTTTAAATGGTATATAAATTAAGAAAACTAATCATAAAAAATCATAAATCCTGGAAACATAATTACGAATACCTTGACGAGAGCACGGAAAGAAGAAATAGTGGATTCACAATAAAGATCAAACAGGTTGAGTCGGTGGAATGATAATGGTTGAATGAAAGGATCATTAGATAACGATTTGTGAATAATGAAACCATATAAATGATATGGAAAAAATGCGGTATTAAAAATTTAGGTGGAAATTGAAATTTTTTTGCCCGCGCTGTGAAAAAATTGAAATCCCACATCAGCGAGATATTAAAATCATTTTTCATGTTGGTTTTTATGTTAAATAACATGAAAAATATTAAAATTTTTGCTGACTTTTCACATCGTTTTTTAAAAAACTAGCAAGAAAAATCAATATTTGTGACTTTTTTCACGTCGGTTATTTAATAAATGATGTGGAAATTGAAAATTTTAATATGAATTCAAAATCCTACGATGGAGGGATATTAAAATCATCCATAATATCGGTTTTATGATAACAGATGTGAAAAATATTGAAATTTTCACTGATTTTTCACATAGGTTATATATAAATCGACGTGAAAAATCACTTTTCGCCATTTTTTTACGTCGGTTCTTATAAGAACCGACGTCAAAAATTAGTTTTCATGACTTTTTACTTTGGTTATTAAATAACCAATGTTAAAATTCTTTAAAATATGTAGTTCATTTCTCATGCTTTGATTTGATAGGTCGCGTAGCTCAAATTGAGTTACATATCTAAAGTTATGGTCCTCTGAAGTTGGCCTTCTCTAAGACATCATTTAGAGATGATCATCTTCCAATGGCCATAACATTTTATTTGTAACTCCATTTGAGCCTGTTACCTATAAAATCGAAGATTATGAAATTAACTACATTGTTTAAGCATTTTTAACGTCGTTTATTTAAAAACCGAAGTAAAAAAAAGCCATAAAACCCACTTTTTTACCTCAGTAGTATATGAACCGACGTAAAAAATAGTGTTACATGACTTTTTTAAGTCGGTTTTTATTTAAACGATGTTGAAAATTCTTAAAAACATGTATTTAATATTTTAAGCATCGTTTTGATAGGTCATGGAGTTCAAATGGAGTTACGGATAAAAAGATATGATCGTCTGAAGTTGGCCTTCTCTAGGACTTCATTTAGGAATGATCAACTTCTGATGGCCATAACATTTGATCCAAAAATCCATTTGAGCTCCACGACCAATCAAATCGAAGCTCGGGAAATACACTACATGATTTTAAACATTTGTGACGTCATTTATTAAATAAAATATGTAAAAAAGTCGTTATAATATATTTGTTTACGTCAGTTCTTATATGGACGGACGCGAAAAATTATGGAAAACTGAATTCTCACGTCGGTTATTAAATAACTGACATAAAAAGTAAACATAAATAATTTTTCACGATTATTATTTAATAAATGACATTAAAAATCAGAGAAAAAGTATTTTCACGTCAGTTATATAATAACCGATGTGAAAAATCAAATATCGTAGATTTTCACGTCGGTTCTAAAAAACCGATGTGAAATAGGTGACTTTAACAATAATTTTTGTACTAGTGTTATAAGCCTTATTTATAGTTATTAGTACTATATTCTATGACCCTTTCCAAATATGATATTAATTTTTTTTTGGTTATTTTCACAACACCATCCACCCCATGTAGGTTGAGTTTCCATAATTTTATTTTTAGTGATTTGACACCTTTGTGCCATTGTTCAGGGGTGTTTGAGCTTGACCACTCTAATGGTAAGTATCTTTGTATTAAATTGAAATTTATTTGGTGAATGTATAGTACCATGTTGCTTACTCTTGACCCTTCTATGGTAAGTTCTATAAATTGATGAAACATTGTTAAATGGAATTTGAAATTATAATATATATATATATATGTATATGATTTGTCCAAATTAATGAAATCCGATGGATGGTTTCATTCCATTGCACACCCTTCCACTCATGGTGGAAGGTATTGGATTGAATCAAGTTCAATGATCATGTATTAAAGCAATTAATGAGATGGTTTCATGAATTTTATACTTTTCACAGTGATTAATGAGATGGTTTCACACATTTTAGGAAGACCTCTCTCTTGAACAACTTGAAAAGATATACAAGATGTTTGTGGTGGGAATGCATGGTGTTCCACACTCAATTGTCTCTGATCATGATCCAAGTTTCACATCTAAATTCTAGAGGAGTCTTATACATGATTTGAGTATTGAATTAAATTTCAGCACAACCTATCACCCCCAAACTGATGGCCAATCTGAAAAGACTATTTAGACTCATGAATATATACTGAGATCCTACTCTAAAAAAATTCAAAGGTGGATGTGATCAGTATCTCTCATTGGTTGAGTTCTCATACATAAATAACTTCAACTCAAGTATTCATATGGCTCCATTTAAATATCAATATAAAAAGCTATGTATAAATCCAACTAGTTGGGATGATGTTGAAGAAATAAAGATACTTGGACCCGATCTTGTGCAAGAGATGACAGAGAAGGTTCAAGTCATCAAGATACACATCAAAGTTACTCAGAGTGGGAAAAGGAGCTATGCTGACAATCATCGTAGGGACTTGGAGTTTTACATTGGTGATAAAGTCGTCCTTCGAATATCACCATGGAGTAGAGTGATGCGGTTTGGAAAAAAATGGATCCTAACCCCAAGGTACATCGACCCATTTGAGATCCTTGACCACATATGAGTCATGGCCCATCGACTTCCACTTCCCCTAAATACAGATCAAGTTCATTATGTGTTTCACATATCACTCTTGAGGAGGTATATACCATATCCCTTACATGTGTGGAACTCAGAGGTGGTACAGTTGGATGATGATCTCTCCTATGAGGAGCAGCCGGTAAAGATTCTGGGACAGAGAGATAAAGATCTACGCAAGAAGAAAACCCACCTTGTCAAAGTGTTTTGGAAGAACTATAAGTTTGAAGAAGCTACTTGGGAACTGTAGGAGGTGATGAAAGAGAATTACCCTCACCTGTTTATGTAAAACATAATTTTGAGGGCGAAATTTCATAAGGGGGAAGAATGTAAAGATCTGATGTTTTATCAATGAAAATCCCTTCTTATAATTATCCCCTATTGTATAATAAAAATTTGAATAAAAATAACATATAACGATAATAAATACCATGTAACCATTAAACATAATTTTTCTGCTTCTATATTTTAAATTTTGAAAATCTGACATACAAAGTTGTGTTTAGGGTGATTTTTGTATTCTAATAGAACAAACATAATTATTGTTGAATAGTAACATACTCTTATGAATATTAATGTTACCCTTATGAATAATTATATACCCTTATGAATAGTAACCACACCAATGATAATATATATGTAGGATTTAAGGGAAAACAAGATATTCTTTTGTTTTTGAATAAGTAAAAAAATGTTTTTAAAACATTATTTTTCAACTAAATTATGATCTTAATAAAAATTAAATTATTCATATTTAGATAATTATTTTTGAAAAATGGAATTCATTTTTGGATTCTACACGTTATAAAATTGTTAGGGTGAATTTTTGGGATTTTTTAGAAATACTTGAATTTTTGATGAATAATGAAATACCATAATTTACAAAATAAGCTAAATTCACAAATTATTGAGTCATATATGATTTTATTCTGATTTTTCCCCAATAGTTTCAGATTAAAATGATAAAATTACTATTATTGGTCATGGAAGAATCATTATTACTTTTATTGTGGAGAAATTATAAATTAATGAATATTGTGTTGAGAACACCCATCTCCCCTCCATTATAAATACCACCCACCACATCCTCATTTACTCACACCTCACAAGATTAAAGACATGTATAAACATTGGAAAACAATATTCCCCAGCCCCTCCATGATTTCCAAGAGCTTCTGGTCTCATTAAAACACCAATCCTAGCTTCATTCAGGAGGATCTCAAGTGGAGGATTCCTGAGGTAATTCATGTCTCACTCTCTTTCCTTTAAATTCCTTTCCACTTCAAGTTAATTTCATAATATGTACCCACCTATCGTCATCCATATGGTATGTTAACTATAGTATCTCAAATATACTGTAGTTTTATGATACTAATGGTAGAATATGTCATCTAACCCCTTTCACATCTTCTTTTTATTTTATGAAAGAAAACGATGTTCGTGAGGTGTTAATTTATCACCTTCAAGAACGATATGTTTTCGTTTTTAAATTTTTACATCAATATATGTTCATGAAACCATTTTTATGGTTTAAATATAATATTTTATATGTACTATATCCTATTTAATGTTATGGATCTAACTTATGTACATTTTACTAAATGATTAAACAAAACAAGTTCGTTATGGTCTAAAAACTAACCAAATTAACCCAAACAATCGTCATTTAATTGAAATATAATGATTCATCCCCATAGTATATAATATAATTCATTATAAAATCATTTATAATTATGGAATATATTTAATAACATGAAATATTAGTTTTGGATGTTTATCCATGTTCTACATGAACTTCCATTTATGAATACAAGTGAACCTATCAAGAAAACCCTAAAAATGAACATTAGCGAACAATGTTTTGAAATCCTGTAACTCATCAAAAGGCCCACAAAATTACTTAATGAACCATAATAAACTGTATTCATGTACACAAGGTTATATAAATTTTAATTAATGAATCTAATGTTTTTATATAGGACATTAATGAGAAGAAATAGTTCAGATACATGGTAAGGGGAAATTCTCAAACCCCACTTTATTTCTTCAGGTTCTACCTATTTCAATCCATGTTCGGTAAGGGTAATCCATAAAAAAATTTCTTAATTATTATCTTACCCTATTTATGGTATTTACATGTTCAAAAATTTATTTTATGAAAAACCCAATGTTTTCTTAATGAACACTTACTTCAAATAAACACACCCTTTTTACTTCATGAATATTGTTTCACTCTTCACTATTGGATAAGGGTTCTTTGTCAATAATGACATTCCATCTTTATTTTTGGGATAAATTGTTTATTATGTGAAACACATTTCTTTACATGGTTCATTTTAAGTTCAATTTTGAATTTTTTTTTAATGTGGAATGCATGATAATGAAAATATTATGATTTGAAAGGTGTGCCAGGAATTATATAGCACAATATGAAGGTTTGAATGTTACGGGTGTGCCCAGAATTATACAACACTCTAATGAATTGGGTAATGTGACTACTCTCATGATTAAAAGGGAAATTATGTGTGAAAATTATTCATTAATTGTTCACAAGTATTTGTGGTAGTTAACCACTAAGACATGATTTTTCATTTTTATGCATTTCCACATTTAAATTCTTTTACTAATGCTTCATCTTATGTTCATGATCCCTTTCCTTTGTTATTTTTATGCTCACGCCATACTATATTGTTCATATCTATCCTCTTACTAGTATTTTAACACACCCCTTTTTTATTCATATCCTTTGGTGATTATGTGTACTAATGAGTTTTCAATGGACAATAAGAAGTAGAAGACGATTGAATTAAATAAATGTTTATGTTTGATGTTGTAAATGTTATGTTAGGTCCTAGTTTTCCAAGACAATAAAACTATGGATCCTTGTGGTTTATTAATATTATGTTGTTTATCTTTATAATGATGTAATAGTAATGTCAAAAATGACTGGGTTGCTATAACAACCATCCTCTCATACCACTCTATCATGACCCATCCGTCGGGGCCCGTGTGTGACTAGCCTAAGCCCACCTCCCATAGGCTAGGAGCTAGTGACTAACACCAAGTTGGAATATCCCAAACAAATGGAAGGAATTTTCATAAGTACCTATACACATTTACACAACTCAAATCAATAGATACTGGAAATTAAAAAAACTAAGTAATCAAACACAAGGTACGATAATAGAAAACTAAAGGTAAACAAGGAAAGAATACAATCCCAATTGAAAAATAAAAGTAATAGCACAAGTCTACAAAAATAATCCATAAAAAACCATACCTAAATGGTAGGTGCATAAATAGTTGCGTGAAGCCATAGAAGCACATCTCATTTGTTGTGTCACTCTAAGCACCTCTTGGCCCTGGTCCACTAAGGACTCTTTCAAATAGTCGATCATCTCCAAAACAAATTACATGTACAGGTGAAGCCCATGAAAGGGAGAGTAAAATAATACTCAGTAGGGACCCCAAACAACAAGGGTATACAACAAATCAATACACAAAGTTGAATAACAAAGAGTTACATGAAGTGTATCCTTTAATAAGTAAAATCAAGAGAGTAACTGGAGTTAGCTTACACATGTATAATCGATTGTTTGAAAAACAAAACTATCAATCATCAACATTAAACACCTTGAACTACTAAGGAACCGATCCCCGATGAGTCACTTATGCCGGTTGGGTCACCTAGTCCCGCTCATCCCTTAGGCCTGCTGGGTCACCTAAACTCGCTCATCACATAGGCCGACTGGTTCACCTAGACCCACTCATCACTTAGGCCTTCTGGGTCACCTAAACCCACTCATCACTTTGGCATGTTGGTTCAACTAGACCTACTCATCACAGTATTCTCATCACACCCAACCATGGGATTACTGCTCATAGTGTGCTTGATTCCAGGAGAATACACTTCTCAATCCCTTCGTAATATCTCAACATCCACAAAAACGAACTTTTAGAATATTAAAAGGACCACCTTGTTAAGAGGGTCCCAATGCCACAAATGAATCATCAATCAGATGTATGTTTTGGATGTTATGATCCTTTCAGTTAAAAGGGGTCTGTCGAGTCTCAACCAACCCAGGTCAGACTAGCCCAAGGACCTAGCCCATTGGGCATACTGGACCCCACCCATGCTGTCAGGCCATTTTCACCCAGTTGGGATGCGCAGTGACCCGATTCCCCTTCGGTCTGGCCCGCGATGGTAGGTCGATCTTTTCCATCCATGGTGTGCAGAGCGTTGTGTCTGTCTAAGCCATGTAGAACACCATGTTTAATGCATAAGTCTGTTGGGTATCCACCCCATTGTCTAGCTGGACCACAACCCTCCGCCACATCCGATCGAGGTGCCTTCCGGCATCCTCTTTCCACCACCCGTGGTAGTTGCTGCTGGTTCCACTGATGCCATCATTGAGCTGACGACCACCTTCACCGTCAAATCCCACCTCAACACAGCCCCCCATTGCCCTCCCCATTTCATGCATGGCTGCAAACTTTCCCACCAAGTTCCACTATCTTCTATGTCCTCCTTCCATAGGCTGTTGTGCCATTGCGGACCCTCCTGGACCGCGGGATTCCATTTCCACCGACTGTTGAGCTTGCGGCCAATATTGTTGAACAACTAAGAATGTGAAGAACTCATGAATTCCCAAGTGGATGTATTTGGGCCTTCTTCATGTCATCCTATGTCCATCCGCATGAAAAATTAAATTTGGGGGAAGGGAGACAAACAATATCTAATCACGGATCACATAGAAACATGGATAACCACCAAATTATATCCCGTAATATAATTCCCAAACCTGAAAGAATGATTGACCCACAGATCGACTTGTTAGTGAGTTGATCGACATTCTTCATTTAGAAGGGAAGAACATGAAAAACTAATCACTTAGAAAAGAACTTATACATAGAAAAAAACACATTTTTTGGTTAATAAAAGAGTCATTATGCTGCTATTAATCTATCCCTGATATGTGACTCTCATCAATGGAATGATCCTTAAAAGAGGAAGGGATAAAGGAAAGCGATTCTCATTGCAGGCGATTCATCATTCATCGTAGTTTGTCTCTTGCCAATACTATTCTTACAGAGGTTTAGAGAAATATCCACGACCATCCTCTGATTCCCATATCCATGTTTGGCTAACGATTGGTGAAATGTGTTTCCATGTTTCTATTATGCTGAGTCATCTCATCATTACAATGTTACATTTATTAAATGAAATATCATTTCTATTATGCTTGAGTTGTATTTCCATTATGCTATTTCAATTATGAAATGAAATTATTGTCTCAGTTTTGCATTGTAGCGAAACAATTTTGAATAAAATAAACATTCTTATATTAATTTTATTTCTCTATAAAATCTTCAAAATTTAACTTTTTCCCCCAACTCAAACCAGCCAAGGCTACGCCGTGACTAGGAAGGAACACTCTCCCGGGCTAAATGGTACTCTCATATTTTCAATCTAAGTTTCCATTTATGAGTTATAGGATTCAAAAATAAAATAATCTTTATTTTATTATTTTATTTACAGCCACATCAAAAAATCTAATATCTATAGTTGTCCAGCACCGACCAATGTTAGGATCCTCCAATGTAAAACATACCATTTCAAACTCAATAGTGGTATCAGATTTTCCATCTGAGTCACCTTTGAGGAGTAATAAGGATATGAAAAATAAAATAATTTTAATTATGGTTATTCCATTTTTTGGTTTTCTCACTGGAGGCCAATGTCGACTAAAGCTAAGTAGCACCAAGTATAAACCCACCATCCTTAACGCAAAGGTGCCCCTAGATTTGTGATTTTGGATACTAGAATATTTTATGTCATTACAATTTTAAAATGGTTTTTAATGAAAAACGGTTTTGAAAAACTGTTTTACATAAAGAAATATTTGAAATTATTTTCAAAGATAGCTTTATATCTTAAAAAAAATTAAATGGGTTTTAATTATCATACAACTTCTTTTATATATTTTAAAATTATTTTCAATGAAATCATTTTTCAAAATGTTTCCATGATTGTATTATATGTTTTCATGGAAAATGTTTTTCAATTTTTTCGATACTCATTTAAAAAATTTCAAAGTGTTTTCAATGAAAATGGTTTTCAATAGGTTTTATGTTTTAAAAATACTTTTTCAAATAAGAAATGATATTTCCTCAAGAAATATTTTTAAAAGATAACTCAGAATTATTTTCCACCTTATTAAAAGTATGTAGATGTCGCTCAAGGATTTTTGGAAAATGATGCAAATGTTGAATTTATATTCTTTATCTAAATGGTTTATGTTTTGATAGTATGATGTTTATTAAAACCTGTTTCTTTTTCATGGGTTATATTTCTATGAAAACCATTCCTCTTCCATGGGATATATGATTACGAAACATTTCCATCATCAAACGGTTGTATGCTTATGAAACCCATTTCTATTCAACATGATATACCTTGATAAATGATTAGGAAAATCACTTCCTTTTATGGGTTACTGTAGGATGAAATGATTATGAAACCTATATTTTTTCCAGAGGTTATGATATGATTAAATTTTTATGACACCCATTTAATTTAATGGGTTATTATATGATATTTTTTTATGGGTCATGATATGATTATAGTTTTATTATCTTATAGATAATATTTGTATGATTTTATTATATGATGGATGGAACCTATATCTTCCTACAATGCATTACATAATGGTGGATGACTCATGAGTATATATATTATTCATGAACAGGATTACATGTTCATAATGATATGCATGTAAATGGATGCATGTACATAAGTTTATGCGGGTACCTGATTATGTGTTCACAATGTTATGAGTGAAACTTATTATATGTTCATAATGATATGTTGGAACTCAATTTCATGTTATAATTGTTTGGTATGGTCATAATTTCCTATCCATAAGTTATAAGTAATCCTGATTACATGTTCGTATTTTTGTGCACGAACCTAATTTCATGTTCACAACATTGTGTGTGGACCAGGTTGCATGTCCACAAGTCTATATGAGGGCCAATTTTACTTTCCTTAACTTAATTAGTGATCTTGTTTCAACATATACATGTTAACGATGTTATAAGGAGATGTTTCTTCCACAATTACATTTCTCATTCACATGTTATACCATCATGGATTGTGTTCCTCATCATCTTAGGATTCAAGTATTATAAACTGCTAATATTTATTTCATGATTGATGTTTAAGATTTTTGATATTTATGGGAATATATTCTAATGATACACTCATGTTATCATACCCTTATGTTTCTGTTATACTTATTTCATTCCTTCATTTAACCTTACTTAGAAGTCGAGATCACCCCTTTATTATGATTACATTTCCAACGTTATGAATAAAGGTTATAATGTATAATTACAAAGGGGGAATATATTTATGGGAAACATAGAAGATCTTCCACTGAGATACAATATTTTTCTTCCAAAATTCCAAAGTCGCTAAACTAATATATTTCGTATCCATATGTTTTAGTAAAGTATTATGTATTATGTGAAAATTGATGTAATTTTTTTTATGTTAATACATGGTCATTATTATGGGTGTCAAAGGAATGGTTTATTCAACATTTGGAAACTAGGATGAGAAAGATTTAGTGACATCACGGGGGATATTCCTAAGGATATGTATAGGGGTGTCTCCAAGGCTAATTCTAAGGATGGGATAATGTTAAGGAAAATGTCCTAGAATTTTGGTAAATAATATAGTGATTGATTTCCTAGAATTAAATCCTTGTTGGGATATTACAAGTGGATGTTGATATATCACACATATATCTAGGGGTAAAAACTATGACAAGGTGTGTTGGTCCTAACTCGAGTGTAACATGGTACACAATAGCATGAATTATTTCATATCTATTATGACACTTATAAAGGATATGATCTGAGAATTCATGAAATCTTCAGAAACCATCATGAAGTATTTTGAAATACGTTGGATATGAATAACCTATGATAAACCCAAGGTGGCATAGATTAAGGAAGGTTTAATAATTTAGACGTCATTTATGTAGTTTTTCAGGATTATGTGGTTCCTCAGTATGAGAAATGTTTCTTAATATTTGATTTTTGGTTTTAGTCCATTATTGAAACTCAAAGGAACCATATTAATAGTGACTTTGATAGATAATGCAATGATTTTTCTCCCAAGAATATGAATGCTATGGTATATTGAATGAAAAAAATCATTACTATGATCACAAAGCTCTCACAAGAAACTAATCTTGGTGATCATCCTAATAAGAAATTATGGGAAAATGTTATGTTGATTCCATCATCAGTAAATGCACACCTTCTTTTATCAAGTCTTCTTATCAACTTGTTTCCGAAAACATGATTAGTACAACTAAAAATATATTTTCTGTTCTCTAATATTCTGATCATGAGAAAGTTATTTTGGTATTTTTTCAGATAGAAGGTGAAGTATAAGTGTGGGGGATTCTAAATAAAATATGGGGTACCAATTTAAAATTTAATCCATGGATTGGTATGAGTTTAAGAACATATTATTCAATAAGTACTTTCCAAAAGATCTTCATATGAAGATATAAATGTATTTCCGTGAGTATAAGAAAAATTATGATGAATATTTCAGTACCGGTGTGGATAATTTCAGAATACATACAAGGTACACTTTTCTTATTATCATCCAACCCAAATGTAATGTTAATAGGTTCTTCGGTTTCTTAAAGTAATGTATCAAAAGGGAATTGGAAATAAGACACTTTAGTAGATATGAATATATTTTTTGTTGTGAAATCAAAGGTGAAATGGATATTGTAGTTTGATATCATTCTCAGGGTTTTAACAAGAAAAGCAAGATAAAGTTCAAAGTAAATTCTAAAAACCATGGAGATAAGAAAAAAATTAAAAAACCTACATGCCAAAACTATCAGAAATATCAATTATGATATATATTAAAATGAATAAAAAGGTATCTCATGTGTGGTAATCCTTAATACCATGAAAAATAATGAATAAGTGATTTGAAGGGGGAATTCAAGGAAATTAATGGAGTTAAATTTCAATAGAATTTTCTACCCACACTTGAGTGATTCATCTGTATGGAGTTTTAGCATTATTCGAATAAATTATCAATTAAAAGGGCTAATAGGGATTATAAAAGACAATAAACTATGACCAAAATGTAAAAAGAGAAAACTTATGAAATCAAAATGGATGTAGTGAAAATTGATAATTAGGGGAAAATTGTCCTTTCCCCTTATTTGGGAATTCCATGTTTTATTTTGTATAAATAAGCCCTCTGTTAATCTTTTTATTCATCCTTAAGTGATGTTTTATTTGATTTTATCCCTCTACATGGATTTTGGAATAAAAAAATAACATTTAATATTCAATAAATTCATTTATGAACCCAATAATCCAATAAAAACCCTATTGGTATAACTTAAGAGAATATTTAAGTAATAATGGTTGAATTATATTTTTGAAGGGTTATAAGATTAACCATTTATGGAGTAGTATACTGTAATATTGGGGTAAGGAATTAGAGATTGAAGTGTTATCTTAACCTATTAGTGTTTATGCATAATAGATAGCTTTTTCTAACCATTTGTTGATAAAAATATATAGAATAACATATCTTTCCATTTATTGATCAAATGATCTTCTAATACTTTAGGAATGAAAATATCACCTTTATTTCATGAAGTAAGAGATGAATTGGAAATAGAGAAAGGAAAAATGTATGTGATATTATTCATATGAAAATGAATAAAATAAACTATATTTATTTATGAAATTAGATAGTAAAATAATTCCTATATTAAAATTATATTGAAAAATATTTAACATTATTCCTTCGTTTCTATTGAACTGATGGTCTTATAAATCATCAAAGATCTATAGTTTAGAGGTCCATAACTGTTCATTGAACATTCACATGTTGATGATCAAGGATAATTAACACTTTATATAGCTAATTATGATTCTATTCCATGACCAATATTAACTCCCGACCTATGTTCTCCTATTTGGAAACATAGATATCTGCTACTTTGCATTATCATTATGTTTCCAAATTTTCTATTCTTAAATGATGTTTTGTATTCATCTTTACAATGTTGGTTTTTATGAAATAAACATTAAATTATTAAATAATTAATACCCAGATGAATTTTGAGTGTTAATTTTTTTAACATGGGTAGAATGTAAAACCTCGATAATTTGCACTATTGTTTTTTTGAATTAATTTAATATTTTTGATATTTTACATTTTAATCAATACAAAAAATAGATTTTTATATTAAACTACTATTATTGGATTAATTTATATGAAACACCAAATTTATTTTTAACTACAAACAATAAAAATTTTATCTTTATCTACATGGAACACTGAGGTTATCTTATGTTATATGTAAAACTGACTTTCCTCGATGGCTTCCATAACATTCTAGACCATGTTTTATTCCAAAAAATAATATTAATTAATATAAAAAGATATTACCTAGAAATTAAGTAGGAATTTACCAATATTATTATCTAAATTATGAAAATTAATGGTTTAATTCGTTGGTTACAAATTTTTTAGATTTTAATATAGTGACCAATTAAATATAAAGAGAATATTTGTATAAAAACTACTTTTAGGCAAAAAAAGAAATTTTATTCAAATAAATTAAGTTAATTACTATTTGTTAATGATATGAATGAAATAATTATTTTATATATGCAATAAAATATTTTTACGTTAACAAATCATATTTGATACTCATAAGATATGAACACACCCAACATTACACATATAAACCTATATTTTTATAAATGCAGTTTTACCGCCTTTTTATGATGAACCAATTTTAAATATAAATTTTTGAACATTTTTAAATTTTATATGTAAAAATAAATTTCATTTTTTAAATTTAAACCTAATTTTTTTAGGAATAGTTTTTGGTATTTCTCTGATAAGATTCATTTTTTGTTGAATAATGAAAAGTACTAAATTTTAATTCAAAATATCTTTTTTGATGAAATTATTTATATTGTTAAGTTAAATTCAAAATAGGTTTTAAAATTTAATTAAATTAATTTTACAAAGATTAATCCAATTTAGGTCATATTAATCTGTTGTTAATTGAAATTGAATATAAAAGCATATCATGCTTTTGATATTTTTTACATTATAAACCAGCATTATCATTCTATTTGTGGGATTAATTTTAAATTAATTTCTAAAAATTATATGAATTGAATTTATAAAAATGGATTAAGTATTTGGATTCATCAAAATTAATATTTTATAATAATTTAAATTTATTTGTTGACCAAAAATATAAGTGAATGTTTATAAAAATAAATACAATAATTTAAAGGAAAATTAGCTTAATAAAGGACTAAACATTAATCATAAGGGTCAAAATTACCTATAATATGGTCAAACATATATTTTATGCAAATAATTATACCATATACTACATTTTATCAACTTTGGTTTATTATTGGATCCACATGTTATATGAAAAATTGCTGAATTTACATTTCCAAAAATTTACAACAATGGCACTCCTCTTCCACTATAAAGAGGTAGTCACACCTCTCACATCCACACACATCTCAAGCCACATTGGATGAAAAATTCCCTTACCAAATGGATATTAAGAATAACTATCCTAAACTAACAATCCTATCCTTGGGAAAAAATCCATCCAAGGAATCCCTTTCATGAAAACCAAATTGTAGTTACCCGAATAAGAGATTACGTACTCCCTCAAACTCCATTATTTTATTTTCATTCACTACCACCACAAATATTCTTATTAAAAACTTATATAATAACGAAATTATCCTAAATATACAGATATGTTATTATTATAATCGTTATATCAGCTGTTATATATACTTCCATCTAATTGAAACAAACATACCATTATTGCGTATAACGAACTATTGCCTCACGAAATGATGTTTTTTATTATATTTGTTGGACGGAGAAGAAAAGGAAGTGATGGCAAGAGGGGGGGTGAATTGACTTTTAAAAATTAATTAACAAATTATAAATCAAAGTGAAAGTGCAGTGGAAATAAAAGTGGCAAAACACACAACTTGATAACAGAGTTCGGCTTAAACCCAAGCCTACGTCTCCGCTCCCAACTCAACCATTGAGAGATTTACTACCTCTTGATTTTTAATGGTTTTAGCAAGAAACCCACTAGACTTTAAGGTTAGTCTAGAACCTATTACAGCTTTCTTTTAATGGTTATGCAAGAACCCACTTGCTTTCAATGGTTGAGCAAGAACCCACTAGCCTTCTTACAGGTGAAGGCTAGCTCACCTTTGTCTCAAGCCTTTTAAAGGAAAGGCTTGACCAACCTCTTCACACCTTGATGGTGGTGTGAAAACCCAAATGAGAGGATGAGAGAAAGAGATGGTGGTTTGCAGGCACAAACCCAAATTAAAGCTCAAAATGATAAAACAATGAAAAACCGTAATGGAGAAGTCTTGGGCACCAAATGGATTGATGAAGTTGATGAAGAGCTCTCCCAAGCTTCTTTGATGGGGCTCCTTGATTGTGGAATTGAGTTGGAGCAAGTGGGGTTCCTTGAAGCAATCCTCCGGAGGTTTGCCAAATGATGTAAAATGTGTCTCGTGGGCTTCCTTGTGTTTCCGGGGCTGCCTAGTCCTTTATTTATATAGGGGGAACCCTCATATGGCCTTTGGAGGTCTTCGGAGCCGTTGGAAAAGGCTTCGGAGCCGTTGGGAGGCAAGTGGACAAGTCTGGTCAATGGCCCAATGGATATTTTGACTGGCTCCACCGGATGACTGGTGCAGTGCCACCGGTTGGCCGGTGCTTTCAAAATGGAGAGGCCTTCGGGCTCAGGCACCACCGGCTGGCCGGTGAGGAGGCCACCGGTTGGACGGTGAGGAGGCAGTAGAAACCTCTTCTATCTGGGCTCCACCGGCTGGCCGGTGGTGGGACACCGGTTGGCCGGTGGTCTGGACAGAGGGATGCCTTCTGTCCAGGCCTCCATCAGCTGGCCGGTGGTGAAGCCACCTGGTGGCTGGTGGACATGAAAATAGTCCACTTTTCTTCCTTTTCCACTTCTTGCTCCTGAAATCATGCCTATTAACAAAAAAACATGAAAACAAGATTAGATAAAAATGAGAGTGATTGTGATCATGAAAATTAAACCACGAGGGGTACGAGAGGTACAACAATCTCCCCCTATTTTGATGATCACAATCACCAAAACAAGCAATGTAAAAAGACTGAAATGAGAGGCATGCTTTAAAAGATTTTTCCCCCAATCAACCAAGAATTTCTCCCCCTTTGTGATTATCAAAATAGCACAGGGCATAAAACTTGATTGAGGGAAATTATTGAAAAACAAGATAGATATTTTAAACCAATTGAAATTATTGAAATTTGAATTGAAAGTTTTGAATGAAAATTTGAATGAAAGTTTTGAAATGAAAGTTTGAATTGAATGTTTTGAATGAAAATTTGAATTGAAAGTTTTGAATGAAAATTTGAATTGAATGTTTTGAATGAAAATTTGAATTGAAAGTTTTGAATGAAAATTTGAATTGAAAGTTTTGAATGAATATTTGAATTGAATGTTTTGAATGAAAGCGCAAAAAGGCTTAAACGATCCTAAATCCCCCTAAATAAAAACAACAAATCACCGGGGAGAGGTTTTTGAAACCGAGACAAATTTTGGTCCGGTGAGACTCGCTAAGAGGGATTTTTCAATCCACACTTGTCTAGTGGCAGGTCTTCTTCTATAAAATTCATCATTAAAGAAAATGGTTTTGGGCTTTCCATACCGGGCATTTTTGCAATCGCACTCATAAATCAAGTGCCCGGGTTTTTTGCAATAGTTACAAAATTTATTTTGAGAGCTCCCCCTTACAAAAATAGATGGAGCATGGTAAGAGGAAGCTTGCTTGGAATAGCCAATCCCTTCGGTGGTTCTAGATATGCGTTGGGAACCAAGCAATTTGGTCATATTTTGTTCACCTTGGGTGAACATAGCTAAGGATTCCCTTAAATCGTTGATATTTGATTCCATGGAATCAACATCGGGAAGGTTTTGGATTTTGAGGGTCAACTCTTCCTTCTCTTTGAGAAGTTGTTCTTTTTCGGAAGAGAGTTTTTTGAAATTCTTTTTTAAAGCAAAAAATTTGGAAGAAAGTTCGTGAAAACCTTCCTCCAATTGATCTCTAGCATGTTTGGAGATCCTCATAAGATAAATGATTAAATGAATTTGAAGAACTAGAGGAAGAGGAGTCGGAAGAGGTTACCTCATGGAATGAAATTAGACATTTTTTACCGTTGTCGCTTGAGGAGGAGGAGGAGGATGAGGAGCTATCACTCCATGTGGCCTTGAATTCCTTCTTCTTTTCCTTTTGCTTGGCCCTTTTCTTGTTGAGTGGACAATCGGGCTTGTAATGGCCTTTCTTACCACACCTGTAGCATGTTACCTCGGGCTCGGATTTTTCGTTGGGTTGAGCCTTGCGGGATTTCTTCTTCTTGTGCTTCTTCATAAATTTGTGCATTTTGTGGGCAAGATTCTCCATTTCGGAATCCCCGATTGAAGAGGAAGAAGATGAGGAGGAGGAGCTTTCTTCTTGTTGGACTTTGAAGGCGATGTTCTTTGGAACATTGATCGGTTTGCCTTCCTTTTCAGCTTGCCTCCTCATGGTGATCTCATAAGTCATGAGGGATCCGATGAGTTCTTCGACCGGCATGTTCGTGACATCTTTTGCTTCTTGGATTGTCGTGACTTTCGGTGCCCATGAGCTTGGTAGGATCCAAAGGATCTTCTTGACCATCGTTTCTGCAGAAATATTATCTCCTAGAGATTTTCTTCCATTGCAAACGTCAGTAAATCGAGTAAATATATCAGAAATATTTTCATGGGGGTGCATGGTAAAAGACTCAAAATCTTGACGATACATGTCCAATCGAGTATCCTTGACTTTGTTGGTTCCCTCATGGGTAACCTCCAATAGTTTCCAGATTTCATGTGATGAGGTACATGTGGAAACTCGATTGGATTCATTACGATCAAGGCCGCAATGAAGAGCGTTCATGGCTTTTCCATCAAGCTTGAAATTTTTAATATCGTCTTGGGTCCATTTGGATTCATCGGGAGAAGAGAGAGAATAACCATGCATGAAAATTTTATAAATAGGATAACCTATACTTCTAAGAAAAGTGGTCATGCGGGTTTTCCAATATTTATAGTCGGTTCCATCAAAAAATGGAGCACGACCCAAAGAATAGCCTTCGGGGGCGAAAGAAGTTAAATCCATCACAATGGATCTTGAATTTGAAACTGGTTAGGGTATTACTCAAATTTTGCCTCTGATACCAATTGTTGGACGGAGAAGAAAAGGAAGTGATGGCAAGAGGGGGGTGAATTGCCTTTTAAAAATTAATTAACAAATTAAAAATCAAAGTGAAAGTGCAGCGGAAATAAAAGAGGCAAAACACACAACTTGATAACGGAGTTCGGCTTAAACCAAAACCTACATCTCCGCTCCCAACTCAACCGTTGAGAGATTTACTACCGCTTGATTTTTAATGGTTTTAGAAAGAAACCCACTAGACTTTAAGGTTAGTCTAGAACCTATTACAGCTTGCTTTTAATGGTTATGCAAGAACCCACTTGCTTTCAATGTTTGATTAAGAACCCACTAGCCTTCTTACAGGTGAAGGCTAGCTCACCTTTGTCTCAATCTTTTTAAAGGAAAGGCTTGACCAACCTCTTCACACCTTGAAGGTGGTGTGAAAACCAAAATGAGAGGATGAGAGAAAGAGATGGGGGTTTGTAGGCACAAACCCAAATTAATGCTCAAAATGATAAAACAATGAAAAACCTTAATGGAGAAGTCTTGGGCGCCAAATGGATTGATCAAGTTGATGAAGAGCTCTCCCAAGCTTCTTTGATGGTGCTCCTTGATTGTGGAATTGAGTTGGAGCAAGTGGGGTTCCTTGAAGCAATCCGCCGGAGGTTTTCCAAATGATGTAAAATGTGTCTTGTGGGCTTCCTTGTGTTTCTGGGGCTTCCTAGTCCTTTATTTATAGAGGGGGAACCCTCATATGGCCTTTGGAGGTCTTTGGAGCCGTTGGAAAAGGCTTCGGAGCCGTTGGGAGGCAAGTGGACAAGTCTGGTCAAAGGCCCAACGGCTAGTTTGACTGGCTCCACCGGCTGACCGGTGCAGTGCCACCGGTTGTCCGGTGCTTGCAAAATGGAGAGGCCTTCGGGCTCAGGCACCACCAGCTGGCCGGTGAAGAGGCCACCGGTTGGCTGGTGCTGAGGCAGTGGCTGACACTATTCTGTCTAGGTGCCACCGGCTGGCCGGTGAGGAGGCCACCGGTTGGCCGGTGAGGAGGCAGTAGCAACCTCTTCTGTCTGGGCTCCACCGGCCGGCCGGTGGTGGGACACCGGTTGGCCGGTGGTCTGGACAGAGGGATGCCTTCTGTCCAGGCCTCCATCGGCTGGCCTGTGGTGAAGCCACCGGGTGGCCGGTGGACATGAAAACTGTCCACTTTTCTTCCTTTGCCACTTCTTGCTCCTGAAATCATGCCTATTAACAAAAATACTTGAAAACAAGATTAGATAAAAAGGAGAGTGATTGTGATCATGAAAATTAAACCACGAGGGGACGAGAGGTACAACAATATTCACTTCCAAATTTAATGGTTGGGAATTATGATTCAAATAATATTTATATATGATATATGTGATATTTAAAATTTCATTATTCTTCTATAATTTTTCTATATTACATTTTTTATTATTTCCATTTGTTTTTAAATATGGTAACATTTTTTGTGGAAGTGTGGACTACCGCCTCGTTAGAGAGATGCAATTCATTCACAATTTTCATGGGATTTATTAAAGATCTATTTTGTAAAATTATATGTATATATTAAATAATAATACTATTATAATTTTAATATAAATATACATATATTTCTTTCACATTATTTCTTAAAATAGGATAATAAAACATAAGTAGTGTTCATCCGTACGTATGACCTACCATCTCCATGAATAGTGTATTTTATTTCATATTTATATTTTATATATATTATTATAAATACATATATACTGAATATATATTATATTTGTACCATGTTTTAATTTATTTATATATGTTAATCATGATCTAAGTAGGATGATCAAGAATAACAAGTCAAAACTTATACGAAAAATAAAGTGCATACTACCCCAAACATAACATTAACATGGATTTGTTAATAAAATGGAAATATAAATTTATAAAAATTTATATATGGTATTAGATAAAATAATTGGTTTATGTCTTTTATTTATAATAAATTTATATTTATTACAAATTATTTTTTAATGTGTATGAATAAATTCAATACTTATGGTAAGTGAATCTCATCTCAATATTTATTTCCACGACATACATGACTAATTCATCAAAAAATATCTTTTTTATGGTGTGTATTAATCCAATGGATGTATTATTTGATTATTATAATAATATTTATTGTTATTAATATATCATTTCGAGGATCTTTATTTCATGGGGTTTATGTTTCAAAAGTTACCAAATCGATAATGTATTTTTGTCTCAATTTTCCTTCTTTGAGACACGTGCCATATTGTGCACCTATATTTTTATATGAGGTTCATATACTACCTTTGAAATTATTATATCATTAATATCATTATTCTCATGATATTTTATTATTTATGTAATGTTATTATTTTCATTGTATTGTAATTTAATGTAACCAAAGTGGTAACAATTTATAGCTTCAATATCATTATTTATCGTGGTTATTTATGATTATACTTCCATTTATGTAATATTACGATCCACCTATCTTGAGAAATCCTGAATTTTCTTACCCTAAATATATTCATGTTATATTCATGTAATGTGTCCATTTTTCTAATCACTGGTACTTAATATAATTAAGAAAATTGTTTTATGAAAATCTAGATTTATTTCTCCACTCGATTAAAAATATGTGTTATTTCAAAACCATGATTTCAAAATAAGTTTTCAAAAATATTTTTATTTTATTATATGATGTTCAATGGATATTTTTGCCCATGCATGAACTTTTTAAATAATGGTTTTAAAATTAATATTCTTCTCATTTTTCAATCAAGGCTCTTTTCTGAATATTCAAGGTGAAAATGGAATGTTTAGTATATACAGACATACCCAACATCTTAATCACCGTTTCCTTGATGATTAATTTTTATGTTCAATAAGATATTTTTTAAATAAAATGTTTTCATATTATTATGGAAATTTTTTCATTTTAAAATGGGTTTCAATAAAAAGGGTTTCCAAAAAATATTTTTGTTATAAAATGATATTAATAATATTCAATGATTTTTTTCTAAATGTTTTCAAGAAGTTTTTTTTCAAATAAAAGTATTTAAATGATAACGAAGCTTATTTTATATGTTTTAAAATTAGTTTCAAGGAGAAATATTTTCAAACTTATTACAATATTCATTTTTATGTTTTCAAGGAAATAGAATTTCATATTTTTAAGCATCTTTCATATGTTTTCAAGGAAAGAGGTTTTTTAAAATGTTTTGAAGATTATTTTAGAATTTATTAGTATATTTTAAAATAATCTTTTATTAAAAATGTTTTATGATTTAAAAATATTTTTTCAAAGAAGAAATTATATTTTACTTAATAATTGTTTTTAAAATATTTCTCCAAATTATTTTCCATTTATGACAACATCTATTGATATTACTCAATCCTTTCTCGGAAATGATCCAAAGGTTCCATTCATATTATTTAATTGAATTGTATATATTTTTATGGCATGATGTTAATGAAAAACGAATTCCCTTTCATGTGTTATTAGTCATTGAATCCCATATCTCTTCCATAAGTTATATATTTATGAAACTTGTTCATCATCCATGGGTTATATGCATATGAAGCATGTTTATCCTCAATGGGTTATGTCATGAAAAAATGATTATGAAAATTTATTCCTTTCACTATTTTAGGATTAAATTATTATAAAACCAATATATCAGTCATAAGTTTTAATATTATTAAATTTTCATGATACCCAATTAAATTCATGGGTTACAATATGATCATTTTTTTGGGTCATGATTTCATGTAAGTCTTATTATATTATGGAAAATGTATGTATGATTTTATTATGTGATGGTTGTGACATATATCTACCTCCAATTAATTTTTTAATGATTGATGACTCATGAGTATAAATGTTATACATGAAACTGATTACATGTTTACAATGTTACATATGGACGTGTTTGTATGTCTATAAGTTTCTGCATGAACCTGATTACATTTTCCCAATGTTATAATTGAACCTTATTATTCGTTCATAATTTTATGATTAGACATGATTACATGTTCACAATGATAATCATGGACTCGACGACATGTCACTAAGTTATTCATGAACCTAATTACATATTCCCAATGTTATGTGTGACCATGATTTCATGTTCACAAAATTATTCATGGACCTGGTTACATGTCCATAATTCTATGAGATGGCCTAATTTTATGTCCTTAAGATAATGACTGAAAATTTTTATACTTATACATGATCACGATGTTATACAATGATGTGAATTCTATAATTCCAAGTCTTATTCACATGTTATTATTTAAGGTATTATGTTGCTGAATATCTAATGAGTCATGTATTTTAACTCCTAATATTTATTCCATTTTTCATTTTTGCAATCATTAATATGCATGGTGTGATCTTATAATGATTCGACCATTTTATCATACCCTTATGTTCATGTTATGCCGATAAATTTCATTTATTTACCCTTATAGAGCATTCAAGATCACAATTTTCTTATGTTTAATTTCCTTAGGTTGGACGAAATGTGTTAAAGTATAATTACTAAGGGGGAAAATGATTTTTGGTTACATTGAAGATCATTCACTGAGTTAGAAGATTTTATTTCCATTTTTTGAAGGGAACTAAACTAATATGATATTTGAGATTTTTTTTTGAAATTTATTTAGAATCCCTAAAAAATAATATAATGTCTATGTATGTTAATACAAGGTTATTATAAGTGTAATTTATTACAAAAGGTTATTTACATAATATTTCTCATGTTAATATAAAGCATGAGGCTTCTGTCACCATTAATAAAAAATAGAATAGGTGAAGCCAAATGTGTCCTCGTAGGAATTATAAATCTATTACCCTTATCATCAACAAGATTATCCTTTTTATCCATTAACTAATTAGGTTATATATGTTATGATTGCATATAAATGGGAATAATTCTAACAAGCAGTTCAATAGTGAACTCTACCTCTACCTAAAGAAATGAGAAAGAAAATAAATATGAAATACCTCATGGTTATTCACTCACAACTATAGTAAATATACTTCTCAAACAGGGATCAATTAAATCAAGGAATATCTATGAAAAAAGAATGATATGATTATAGAATAATTAAAAATAGTTCCCACTCTCCTTGATCTAGAATACCACTCACCTTAAAAAACATGAGAGACAGCATTTTGAGGTGGAAACTAAATTCGAAAACACTAATATTTAATATGGGACTTAACACTGACTATATAATAATTGAAAATAATAAGTTTGAAGATATCAATTTCAAGAACTATGAAATCCCACACCACTTAAAATTATTCTATCATCACCTGCCACACGATACACTTAAACCCCATTTTCAAGTTCTTTCTTAAGGGTGTAGAAATTTTAAACATGAATTACTTATGTTTCAAACATTATCCAAAAACATAAATCATTTAGATGATATAAAACAATGATTTTCATAAGTATCAAATAATGTTACTACCATAATGGATGAAATGAACACCATAACTCTAATAATAGCAAGCCCTTACTACGAATCCTTAGCTTTATACTGCATTAAATAATATAATCATACCTCAGATCCTCCCTAATACTTATTCACCACATGATTATTCCCCTATTTTATGATAATGTGACCCACAATCCTTTTATTCGGCATAATGTAACTCTCATACATTTGTATGAGAGGATCCCACCTTACTATGTTGGTACATTTTGACATAAAATGAGAATTTTATAAATGATTTCATGTATTATGATATGTCATAGGTTATTGCATAAATATAGGATTGGTATGACCAAGACTACCAAAATTATAGAAAACCACCTACTACTGTCCTATAAAGGTAATGGGAACTAGTCCTGAATAATATTGTGAACCATTATGCATCCATTTCTACCTAGAAGACACATTTTGTAAAACTACTATAGTAACTATAGATCTACCCTATAACATTATTTAGATATGAACTCCTTATCAATATAAACCTTATCAAATATCTCAAGAATAGTTGGTATACATATAATAATTAGACTTGACTGAATATAGATACTTTGACCCATATTCATCCTCTGAGAAATAAATGAATTATTTGTAACAATCATGGTGGGTTGGGTGAAAAAAATAACCATAATAGGTGTCATAATTCATAACTTAATTCTCCCCTTACACTATGGTCATAAAATACAATGTATTTTCAAATCACATTGTTTTGAGGATATAAAATTTGGTATAATATTCCCTTTAAAGAGGTCCGGGTGAGATCCTCATGTAAATCATCTTATATGATGTAGTCCCACAATTTTCTTCCCACTCTTTGAAGAATATACATAGAAATTACCTCAATTTAGTCCTCTAGAGTTATCAAAAATGAGTAATATCTTTTCAATCCACTAGAACCACTCCTCATATCCTTGGTGCCCTTTGTTACTATGAAATATAGTTTAATTATTCTTAGTAAATCATGAGTCAGGAACCACTGTTCATCCTAGGATTTCAGTATTAACCTATGCTATATAATAACTAATGGGGATGATGGGTTACACCATAAAAGTGTATATGGGAATATTTACATGATGAATATATCATTAAAATATTATAGGAGTCATTTTCTAATGTAACACAAAAGACAACATCCCATAATCATAATTGAAATTTCATAATAAAATGAAAACATTAAATTCTTTTAAACAATATGAATTTAAATATAATATGGATTCAGTGAAATTAATGAATGTCTTAAATAAAGAACTAGTTTTTTAAATAATAATTCATTATAATTAAATATAACAACATCAAAAACCAAGATTTATCTTGATATAACTCTCTAAAAACCCATTAAAAATCTTGTTAAAACATTGATGTGAGCAGTACATGTACCATTCTTCTTTTAACTTCTTAATATAGATTAATTTTACTCATATATAACCAAATAAAATGAACCAATACCATGTAGTGACTTAACACTTTAATCTGGGTGATGACTATGATCCCATTTTTTAATGATCCAAATGAGGACCACATAATGCATCACCTGAAATGGAATACCCTAATGTGGAGTTCCACCAAACATCCAACAGTTATCATTAATAACTAGAAGGATAAAAACCAATAGATAAAATTGTGGAATATGGGTACACATCCTTGGGGTATACAATGTCAATAAAAAATGGATAAATATGAATGTAAAAAAAATACAATTATGAGTCCTCGTGTGACCATTTGTCACCAGAAACCTATCTATTAAAGAAGACGATAATAGTGCAGTGAAAATGGGAAACTATATGATTCTCTTCCCTTTACATGATCTGTATAATACAAGGTCTATAACCGAAAATGGAAAAAATTAGTGTGTGAGCACAATGCCGAATAGGATTCCATAAAAGAATCTATACAAAATCTAACAACCTGAAATTGTTAGTTAATTATTTAAAGTAGTACATGTTTGTAAATCAATTTCCATATGAAATCCATATTGTAAACCATACTTGGTTTCTTTACAAAACAGTATATATTCCACTCCATAATAATGTAAAAAATCAATAAAGATAAATAGAGGGAGATAATAAAAACAATAATATAAAAAAATAATATCATGGTAAGCATATAAAGAAAGGTACATAAATATATACAATATAATAAAATAAAATCACGACTTCCATGGTTTATAATCCATTAGACATACATTTAATTATTATATACAAGATACATAAGTGAAAAGTATTATGCATTAAACATTATTTGGATCTACCCTATGGAATATATAATAAATGAAAAGAAAATAACACTACGCTATGAAGTGAATCCTACGATACCAAGTCCTAACACAATATATAAATATCAAAATTTGGTATTTACACATGGCTAAAAAATATTCAATTATTCCATGTCTTCAAAAAAATTATTATAAATCATAGTCATAAATAAAAAAATATTTTCACAAGTGAATTATCACCACACCGATGATTTCAAAATAAACTTACAAAAAATTATAAATTTAATTTTCAAAAAGTAATGGATTAACAATACCTGGATTTAAAATAAAATTTAAAAATAAATAAATAAAATATAGTGTTTATAAAATTTAAAATTTTCTTTTTATATTTTAAAATAAAACCTTCTCTACTTTTTTTTCAAAAAACAGTTGATTAAATTTTAAAAACATCACCCATACGAAATATTAAATTATATAGAAGGTTTTAACAAGAATAAACTATGATAATAAATTATCTAAATTAGAAAATTATCAAAATTATTATTGAACCACATACAAAAGTTATTTTCAAGAAAATTGGGTATTTCATGGAATAAAACCGATGTAGATAGAATCCTACCACAGATATAGTTATGGATTCCTACAAAAAACATTATGAGATTTAAATGAAATATAACATAGATCTCACTTAAATTTATCAAATATAATGGAAGGATATAAAAATGAGACAAGGAATTATAACTCATTAAATATATGAAAACCACCAAAAACACTCCTCCATAGGATATGAAAAATCAAGGGTTTGGTCATTTAAAAAAACAAAAAATATTCAAGTTCAAATTAGTAAATATTCAGATTAAAAACTCCATTTAATTTATGGTTTTTATCAATGAATGAATTAAAACATTTAAAAAACTCTCATAAAGGAGTTAAAAGGGTTAATTAAATGGATTTAAATCATTAATGTCATAAAAAACGAGATATAGTGTCATTATAAATTAGAAGGGATAAAAATATGAGTTTTTATTTATTATTTTTTAAAAAATATATTTTTATTAATGTTAACATGAATTTAACATTATGTGGACCCTATATGTCGAGTAAGGGTACTAGGGTACCGTCAAACAACCCAAACAAAGTAGGACATAACCTTATGTAACCATTCCCAAACATTACAAAAACATAAGAAACATATGGTTATTCTTAAATTTGGGTTATACTACCATTACACAATATTGGTTTACCATTGCATAACATTTAGAAAATAATGGTTACGTTTATATAGTGCCTTAGTTTACCCGTAAGAAGCACCTATGGTACAATTACTTAGTGCATAAATACTCTTATGTTGGGAATATATACCCTTAGGTATTGTATAAAAATCTAATCTACTTCATGTAACTCATGGTAATTCCTCTCTACCATAATAATACAGACTATATAAAGGGATTTAACCTTGTGTAAATCGTATTCCTTGAATAATGGATATAATTAGGTAAAAATTTATTTAATTACAATAAAATGACTTATAATTTAAAACAAAAAAGATATTGCAATGATTAATATGATTCCAATGAAAACCCAAATCATATCTAATACTTCTAAAACCAAAATAATATATAATTAAAAAAATAATATAAATGAAATAAAATGTCATGGTATTACATATAACTTGTTTTATAGATGAAAAATATCATTATTTTAAGTTTAATGTCTTAGACATGAGATAAGATACCATAAATCTTATTCATTTACTATGAATGGTGATAATCCACCTTATAAATGATCAAGAATCCCTAAAAGACCAGACAATACATAAAAATAAGGAGAAAATCAAAAAAATATTGTCTATACAATTCCTCAAAATAGGAATATCAAAAAAAGATTGATCCAAGAGGGACACTAGGATTATAAATCATTTCATGGGAAAGTAATGAAAGAAATATGAAATAAATTAGAGAGTAAAAAATATAAGAGAATATTGACTGTATTTACTAGGATTAATCCCTAACAATTTGAAAAGAAATAATTAAATAGAAGAATAATAATCAAATGGGGTAGGTTCACTAGTTATTCTAATTGAAGTGGATGAAAGAGAGACCTCAATGGGTTTAATTTTAGTAGGTTGTGAATGGTAATTTCAAATATTATATGACTTTAGATTCTATATTGTTTGGATGAAAGGTCTAGAAAACCATGCACCAACTTTGTTATGCTCATTAGATTACTAATGAGATGTCTTAGTGTTATAGATGTAGGGTTTTCTAAGATAGGCTCCAACCGTACGATTATATCTAAAAATAACTACACGTTTTGTATATGTAGGCCACATGGTTAACATTAAAATTCACTAAATGGGAACCATTCAATATAACCTAAAAATTTAAATAATTTAGGGAGACCATAGTCAAAAGTTAAGGAAAAAAAGATGAAAATGTTCAATAACTAAAAAAACATTCAAAATTGATGTTGGGGTGTCACATGTTATTTATAAATGTTGATAGTCACTAATTTATGTCAAAGATATTTTTCAAAAAATACTCTAATATATGATTATTCTTTAAAAAACTCATCAATATCATCATTGTACTTTCCTCAACTATTCGGCCATGAAGAACTGCAATAGAACAAAAACATTTTTATTGATCTAAATTATAAATGAATTAATTCAATAAATTTTACCCATAATTAATTTATAATATATTCTTTAATAATGTTTTAATGCATAAAAATACTTCAAATATTATTTCAATTCACTTAAAACTTTCACTATGATATCTATATACATTAATATTTTTCTAATTTTCTTCAACACTTTTCTTTAATACATTATATCATATCTTAATCCCTCAATAATCTTCGAATAATAATCTATATTCACTAACTAGATATAATTAAGGATTTATTCTCCCTCTATATGAATTTATAAAACACCCTAAAACTAAATAATTCATTTGGTTTTGTATTCTTCCACATTGACTTTCATTTCCAACAATTATCAAACTTATTCTCTTTGAAAAAAAACTCAAAAACAATATTAGTTTTGTTTATGATTTATAAATCTCTTAAAAAATTAAAAATGATTCTCATACAATATAAATAATTCAATATTACTCAAAAATCAATGTGAAAATCATGATTTTTTAAAAAACAAAAAATTCACTCAATGTCCATAACCCAATCATATTCTACAATAATGTATTTATATTTTCTCACTGATAACATGATGTTTTCTCCCCTATCTATGTCATCTGATTAAAATTATTTACATTCATTATCCATGTATCTTCATTCCAATATTATCATGATATAATTGAGTATAAATATTCCTTTCTCTATTTTTATATGTCTTTAAAATCATCCTATAAATTAATAATTAAATAAATTTAAATTATTAGTCATAATTTTTTTTTAATGTGTTCTATAATGATTCCTCACTTTTAATACACCCCATTATATGGCATGGTTATTCAATTTTATTAACCCCCTGAACATTGTTCCTCAAATATTTTTTCTATTCCCTCAAGGGGGTTTTCATTAATTCATTTTATTCTAATAGCGATGAATGAATTTAGCAGTAAAAACAAATGTTCTCATTTTCATTGTAAATAATTTTTTCAATTATAAATAATTTATATATTCTAGTTAAGAACAAATATTTCTAAATTTCCTATAATTATACAATTTAATATTTATATCCTTAAGACATTTATTTTAGTGTTTTTCATTGAACCAAAATATCATTCGGAAAAGTCATAAAAAAATTCTCTGTTTTTTATCCAATATATTATTTTTCATATCTGTTTTTCTTTTCTTAAATTCATCTTCTAATAAAAGTATTCAGACTTTTTAAAATGATATTAATTATTCTCAACACGTTATTTATTAATAATAATTTCTTTTTCCCTTTCATGACTATATTAACATATGGATTATCATTTACACTTTTTTTAATTACTATAAATTCATAATTCTTATTATTTAAACTGTAAAATTTTTACAAATTAAATATTCCCTCCATTTCAGAAATTTTGATCTTCTTTGGTCATCCAATTGAAACTCATCTTCTATGATAAAGTTACAATCTCCCTTGATGTTTTTTCTTATAATATATTTACATGTGTCTTCATTATCACATTTAAATCAATTTACATATGATTTATTAATTTTATTAACAATATTTTATTGGAAATAATATTTATGTTCTATTTTAACTTCCTAAATTTCCATAATTACACAACCACCCTTTAATAGTCCATTGATTTTCATTTTTTATCCATAAAAGTGATTTTTTTTAAAAAATATCTTTTTTTAAAATTTAAAATATTTAATAATTAGTCTCCTATTTATGTTTTCCATTTAAAACTTATTCATCCAATTATCCCTTACTATAAAATTTCCTTCCTTTTTATTGAATGAATAATATCATGAAAAAATAATCCAACATTACCAATATAGTTTTTACATTGATTCATCATGAATTCTAATAGCTTCGAAAATAATTCAATAAATTTAAAAATTATTTTATTACTTATATATAATTATCTATTATATTTTTTATATTTCAATTTTTTCTTATGTTCAAAAAACTTCATATTATTTTTAATCTGAATCATTTATAAGTATTTTACGGAATTATTTAAAAAACATTTTAACTACAATGATGAATAAATCAATATCATTTTAATTTTTAATATTTATTTATAAATGAGTAGAAAAATAATTCAGTTTCAACATTAATTGTCTATTTTTTAGTTTCAATACAGTAATCCTTCCCTTGCTAGTCATTACAAAATATATATTTCTTTTAAAGAGTCTCAGATAACATATAATTCACATGAAACATTATTTTTTTATTTTCATATTTTTATTATTAGTGATTTTAGAATATTATTTGAGAACTCTAAAATGTTGATCAATACTTTTAGGTTATCTTCTTTAAGAAATAATTTACACGTGTCTTACAAATGATTATTTTTCTATATTTCTTCACTAAAATCACATTTTAAACTTATATAATTTCATATTTTGATAAAATTTATTTATATATTATTATTAGTTATAACAACTTTCTATTGATAGTCTTAGAGTGAATAACTTTTTAAAAAAAATTTATTACCAATGCATTCCTTTAAGAATAATTTAGAATCCCATGAAACCTATTATTCCATTAGTATCCTTAATTAACCAAAAATATAATTTTAAACTAAAAAGTTTCTATATATTATTATGTTATAAATATTTAATTTATGAGTTTATAGATATAATAATAGAAATATATTTTTAAAGATTGAATTTCCAAATAATATAGATAATCTTAAAAAAATTATTTCATTATTAAAATATTATTTAATTTATTTATTCTAGAACAATAAATTGTCCCTATTTTATCATTCTCCTTCCAATTTACCCAAAAAACATTTTTAAAGAGACATTTTCTTGTTTTGCGAATGATACAAGATAATGTTCTTCTTCACATTGAAAATAATACTTTTTAATAATCAAATTATTTATATTGATAATCAATATTGATTAGTTGATTATTCTTATTTAGAATATTCCTCTACAATCATCATTTTCTATTTTTTTAAGTAGAATTATTTGTTATCAATTCCTTATATTAAAAAATAATTAATTTATTCAATAGTGTATGTAGATATGCAATTTCCATTAATTAAAGGAATAAATATGTAATGTACCATTAAATTTTATTTCCATTATTGTAATTTTCCTAACTTACTAATCATTACATTATAAATCTCTTATTATGAATACTAATTGGTGGAAAACTAAATAATTACATTTTTAATAATAAATTAGTTGAGAAAAAAATACCATGGTTTAAAAAATTACATGAGAGGGTGGAACAGAATATGGACATTCATTATTATAAACATTTACTCTGTAAAATAAGGAATCTTATTCACATTGTTTTAGGAATACAATATTTTTCAAATGAGTAGATATTTTCAACATTATTTTTTAATGCACGTGATCCATTTGATGAATAAATATGATATAAAAATATAGAAGACATGATATTTACATGGATCAACTAGTGTGGGATAAGTTAGTGGCATAAAGAAGAAACGCCAATTTTCAATACATATCACTAATGCATTATCAACAATGAGTTTTATAGATACATCTCATGGTATTATTATTTCATTTTTGGATTATATAAGGTATAGAACACTCAAAGTCATAAGAATAACTAACTTCCTCTCAACATGATAATATAGAAATAATTATGAGGAAGATTTCAACCTCCAAAATTGCTAATTCATCAAAAACTTATCACATGACTCTTATTCCCTGAGGAAGCCTTCAATTTTTTCTAACCTCTAAATGATAATTTTTATCATTACAAATACTTCATAAATTACATCAACTATGTCAATATTTTTATCATTAATCATATCTCACTATCTGGTCCCACATTATGTTCCCATTTTTCATTTATTTATTATAATTTTTTTGGATATTCAATATTCAACAAAAATTGATATCTATTTTTCTTATTAAGAACACACCCATAAAAAAACAATCTAGTTAGCTCAAACTCATTCACCTCAATACCAATTTTCAATATGATAATTATATCAATCTTGTACTTAATTTATTTTCCATCCACTATACCTATAATTGAATCATGTAATATAGCTCAATCAAATCAACTTCATAAGTTATCATTCATCATAACACATGATATATTAATTTTATTAATTAAAAAATAATACAAATATAAAATATTACAGTTTAAATATATATTTTTTCATCATAACCATAATTAATGCATGTAATATATTATTGAAATTTCTAAATTTTACTAACTTATTTCCCTATATCTATGAAAACAAACTCCATAAAGTCCATTAACTGAAAAAGATGATCCTAGGACATTTTTCTCTCATTTTCTATCCAAACATCATATTTATATTCCATCAATTACTTATAATTATAAAATTATCTTCTAATAATGTAATATGTATTCCATAAATAATATACATCCATTGATCCTATTCAAAAATATATTAAATTCATTATCTATGCTTTTTGGTTAATTAATTTACCTTTTAACCTCATCTAAATTTTATGAAATTCTATGCCATTATTTTTATCCATTTTAGGCCCCATTTACTTTATTTTGACAAACCATTATTAAATATCAGGGCATTTTATACCTTAAAAATAATTTATGCATATTTTTCATTAAAAATATATTATTATAAAAAATTTGGTGATATTATCTAGTCAAAATATATTATATAAATCATTTGTGTGATAGGGATAATAATATATTCTTGTTTTAAATATGATTTCGGCCTTCCTTAAATTTTTAGTGGACTATAAATTAAGATATATCTCCTTTATCAACTACGATATTGGTTTGAAGGATTTTCAAGTCTATGATAAATTCTATTTGTGTCTAAAAATTAGTCATATTCAAATATTTACCATAACACTATGTATGATATATCCCCCATTCTATGTCATATTATTCATGAATAGTAATTACAAGGCATAATATTCTCATTGCATACATGTTAAATCCATTTTCTAATCATAATGTAATTATTACCATGATTCATTTTTTATGTTATCATGTTAGAATATGACCATATAGAACACCAATTCATATTTTTGAATCTCATAAAAATATATATTTCTAAGACCCCTTGAATCATTAATAAATAAAAATGATTTGAAAAATATTACGGTATTTATTTTCTGATATTTCAGAATCACAAGATATTATATATGTTTCATATTTAAATTCAACATATTCATATATATAACTAAATATGTAATGTGAGTGTTATTAAAAGAAAATTAACTCAATGTTTATAATATAATCATATCATTACTCAAGATAGAATACACAACATGATCAGTAAATTCTATAATGAGACCACCTTTTATAAAACATGACTATCAATTCATGTGATATACAATTTTATTTTTATTTTTTCATTTCATATAAAAGACATATACTATATCTTATAATTACATCCATCGTGGGAAATAAAATCACCACATACAAGATAATATTAAAACCATCACTAGTTTTGGTCATTATTTTTCATTTTTAATAAATTTTGTATCACTATCTATATTATACCCTCCCCACTTTATGATATATCTTTCATAAATAACTTTAACCATTTCCTCCATAAATCACATTTATATGATCTATAATTCCCAAAAAATTCACTTTTTATAAACCATCCTCCCTAGATAACAGTAACCCTCTTCAAAAAAAAATGTTTTTTTAATTAAATTTTATGAAATATTAACTATCTCAATGTTTATACCCATAATTGTATGTAGATCATATATAACATCATGTGATTTTCGACAATTTATAATATTCATCTTGATACAATAAAAAAAAATATTCATATATCTAGGATAAGTCTTCGCTCTGAACGTTATCTGATTCAAAACATCCCTTAAACTACCACCTCTTCAGTGATATGTGTTTCAACCTAAAGGTTAAGGGTTGTATTTATTGAAAATATTTTGTGAAGTAATTGGATGAATTCAATTGGTCTTCCATATTTTTTAGAAGTAATAATTTTATAATATTTTCATTATAGAAATTATATTTTATAGTTTGGTTACATTAATAATGGTTATGAATAAGGGGTTGAATATGTGGATAAAGTTCTATTGGATGTCTTGAAGATAAGTATTTTAAAAATATAAAAGGTTAAATCGAAATAAGATGTTTTCTAGGAAAAGAATTGGTCATGTATAAAATCATATATGTCATTCATTGTATTATTTTCATGAATATAGAATTGAAAGAACCTAATGAAATGAGCTCTGAAGTCATGATAAGGATATGAAATTTATTAGAGGATTTAGAGACTAAATCTTTAGAAGATCAAATATTTTGCTGAGAATATATTTAAGAAATGATATGAATATAAATCTTTAATATATTCTAAAGTGGAATCATAAAAATCTTGAATAATTAAGTATATTTAATGGTACATGATATATTATATAGGAATTTGATGATTGGGCGGTGATTCAATAGTATCTAAGTGTGATAGAGTATTAGTGTCAAAAGAAAGTGAGCCACTTGATGAATGAAGTTTTTGACTGAAAAATCACATTGTTTCCATGTTTTTTATAATTTCATAGGTTGTCAATTTTATATAAAGTATTCACCCACTCATTATAATGAGTCTAAATGTGTTTATAGATGATCAAGTGGTTTGGAAAAAAGATCAAAAGTAATGTAATAAATCTCATAGAGGTTTATAGTCGATTGAGCATAGAAAATATACATATATATGGATTTTCATACAATAAAATCATGGTGTTAAAGTATAGTTCTGTGTCTGGTGGTGTTTGAAATCCAAAGAGTATAAGTATTCCAAAAATATAGTAATATTGACAAAAAAAATATTAAAAATAAGAATCAATGATATTTTTTAATAAAGAATTATTATTATTGTTGTAGATACATAAATAATGTTTGATAAAGGATGTTTTTAGTAAATAGGTTTGAATATTATAATAAAAAGTATAGTTCTTGAAAAAGATCATGTTTTTGAAAACCTATACTTATGAAAATAAATATACATTTATGAATTGAACACGAAACAGAAGTAAAGAGATGTGATAAAATGATACTATAAAGAAAATTTTTGGAAGATATTTCATGAATATGTTTTTTCAAAAGAAGAATCTATTATGTTGTATGGATTATGAAATCAATTAATCAAAAACTCATCCCTAATAGATAAATGGTGCATTATGAAGAAGGAATTGTTTATGGGAGGTTATAGAGAGGTATATTATTTGAATTCATGAATTTCATAGTTGTGTGATAGAAGATAGAAGAAACACAATGTTTCTAAAGTAGATATCTTGCATCACCATGTTTTATAAAATAATAGTTTAAATAAACATTTAGATTGTTTGATGGATTATCTATTCTGAGAGAACTATAATGGAATGATTTATATGTAGGAAAATATAATGACATTGTTTCTTGAATGTTTCCTGAAACATATATGTCTTTTAATATATATGTTTTTCATAAAGTTGGTGAGTTTCATGAAAATTTATGATATCCCCAAAAACATGACTTAAATAGTGAAAATAGGTGAATAATAGTGGTGAATGCAGTACATAATCTATTTAGATTTGAGGATGAATTTTAGAAAGTCTATCATTCTTTATCCAGAATTGACTTTTAAACATATAAACAAACCATTCCTTAAAAAATAATATGTAGTGGTTAAGACAATGGATTTCTCCTTGGGTGAAGATTGAGGGATATATTAATATTATAATCCAGTGATCATCACCTTGAGTGACTATAAATAAAAAAATTACCCACTATATGAGTGATGGTTAGTGGATTTTGGAACATCAGTACACTATCAGTGTGTGATCTATTGATGTAGACCGTAGTAATTAAAAAACAAACAAAATTGTGTTCCATGGATGTTTTAAATTTATGAATATCTAGGATTTTTTATTGAGGCTTATAGGGTCATAGATAGGATGAAAATTTTCCTTCAAACAGGGGATTACGATCTAAAAAGGGATAAAATGAAACCAAGTAAGAAGGATTCAATTGGCATGCACCTTTATTCACCCCCACACTAAATGTGACTTAGTTTGTAAAACTTTTTAAGTATATATTTATTTTTAATGGGAAAAATAAATTCTCTTTCAAATAATTATTTTTTTCATCACTAGATAAGATCAAATCCAACAGTAATAAAATCTATGGGGTCTAATAATATCTTGCTCAATATTGGATTTTCTACCCATTCAAATATTTATCCTTCATTGACACTAAAATTCTTATTGAAATATTATTTTTACAAAACTATTATATTTAAAAAACAAAATTATTAAAAGATTTTTGAGATTAAATAAAAACTCATCATGGAATAAGATTATCAAGACTCTAACACCACGATACTCATGGATTTTTGTAATGTACTTAATAAATAATGAGTAATATAATGTTTTTCATTAACAATAATCTTTCTATTTTTCCTCAAATAAGTCCTCTCCATTTACCTTTTTCTTAGGATACTTATTGCTTATGAAAAATATAATTTGTTATTTAATAAAACATTACTACACAATAAATAAATAAATATCAAACATAAATGGAAAAAATTAGAATACATTGTTTTCTGTAAAATCTTTAGTAATACTATAAGAAAACACAGTAATATATAATAATATTCATATGATTTTTCTTCCATTGTTATTAGGTTTCATTTTATTATTTTATATATATAGTTTTGTCAATATATTTCATACCAAAACAAATATTTAATTTTATTCTGATTTATTTTTAAATACTTGTATAAAGACATTAAATTTATTTTTTCATGATATAATCTATCACTATAAAATATTTATATTATTTAAAATTATACCCCTCGATTTTAATATTAATAAAATATATTTAATTAATATAAATGATCATATATAAAATTTTACTTTTGGGTTATGTGCCAAGGTTTTATATCTTAATATGTTGTATGAATTTGTTTTTTACTTATTGATGTGCTTCATGAAAACAAGTGATAAGAACTTTTAGTGAATCACTATTTCTATTAAGATTCTTAAAAATCACCCACATATTATTGTAAAATTATTTCATATGATAAAAAAATATCATGAATGTAAAGGTGATGTGAGATATAGATAGATAAAGACAAACACATAACATAATATAATTGTACAAGATTCACTAAAAAAATTTGTCGAGTCACATCATCCATAGTGAATATTGGTTTTGATCCCACAATACTTTTCTCTTCATATTTTATCAAAACATAAAATAGATATTAGAGAAGGATGTTATCCAAAACTCTCGTATATTTATGTTGTATAAATTAAGAAATAAATATCATTAATGAGTGGAAAAAGTTCTAAATTATCTTCATTAGCCTTCTTCAGGTGTCTCCAATAATGGATTAACTTTTAACCATTTTTCATCTCATAAAACATATGCCTCACATGTCTGGGATCCTACCAATAATGCATGGGTAAGTATATCAATGATTCATCACTTGTATCTATAAAAAAAATCCTATTTTTAAAATAAATAATAACAATGCAAGATACCATGAATTATGAAATTATTAATGGTCAAACACAGATAAGTTAATTAAGAATAATAATCGTAATAAAATAATTATAATATTCAATATAATATAATAAATCCACATAATTATTCTATGTTTTATGGTGTATAAATTTTATTAATATTAAAATTATTTTGAACATGAAATTGTTCTGAAAGCATTAAAATTTCATTATGGCATGAAAAAGTTACATTGTATAAAGATTCTACGACCTGCAATTCCATTAGATCCAAAATAATTCTATATCCCAAAATTTATGGAATAACTTTTAATATTCGTATTAATGACTTTAAATTATATTTTTAATTTATCTTTGTAAAACAAAACCTTGCAACAAACACAAATCCCTTAACATAATAAAATAATGGAATAGGATTTCACTAAATATACTTCCTAAGACTATATTCTTGAAACGGTGATGTAATTTATGGACCATAATTTACTCCCTTTCAAGCAATAATACATATTCAAAATTAATGATTTCCTAACAAGGAATACATCATGGAATGACAATATGACGTGAAGCATATCATACACTATTATCAAAATTTGAAATTTATTATATTAAAACAAATAAGAAAATAAATAAAATGAAATAAATATGTGTTGTAGAATGGTTTTCATGTATATAATAACTTTTTATTCCAATATATTGTAATGACTTAATATAAAAACCATTGTAGGATGATTATATAAAAAAACATGAAAATAACATTCAATTTACTCTTTCATAGTTGTAATGAAACTCTATAAAACACCATAGAATTATAATATTAACAGAAACATTAAAATAAATTTACAACTCATTAATAGACCAATTGAATAAACTAGTAATATTGTTCATATAATGTAATAAATATATAAATACAACATTAATAGAATGATTATTGATTTTGAGAGTTGTCCAACTAATCATGTAATGATCAATACTATATTGACTAATTAATTATGGTCTTATAAATATCACCATTTATAAATTAATTTTATGAGGGTTCATTAATCTATACCATTATTTTAATTGGAATCATTCATTGAGATCTAAATATAAATTCATCTAATAACACATTCTTGTGTCTCTCCTAGAAATTCCCATTGAATCTATTCTCTAACAATATCACCTCCCCAATTAACAAGTAATTATCCCCATTTTTTTGAAAAGATCCAAATGTATTTTCCCCTTATTTAAAAAAATGAATTTAAGTGAAAGGAGTAATCAAATCCATGATCATACATGGATTTTTTGTGATAATTCACCCCATAAAAGACTATTAATTACTATAATACATTATTTGTAATGAGATATATTTTGATGTTGATAAATTTTTCAATTATTGAAAAATAACCCACATTTATCTATGAACATTCTACATTCTCAATGATAATTTTAAACCAGATATAAAAATATATTTAAATTTAATATTATAGTATATAATTGAAACTATTATCACCCTTTTGTATATTACCTAATAATCAATGGATGTAAGACATATTCCCTCATTTATTATAGTTTGGGCTGCATATAATCATTATAATTATGAGATATAATGTTAAAAAATATCATGCATCCACTATTGAAAAATTTAATTAATTCCACTTCATAGAGTTTCACACAACACATCATCCACTATAAATTATTTCTTATCTAGATGTACATTTTTTAATATCTGGAATCACCCATCACTTCAGTACTTAAAAAAACCCTAAATGTGTAATGAATGATCTTTTTCATACATTAATCCATACTAAATTTTTTATTTCATATAACAAAAGAAAAAATTAATTAATATAACACGTGATACCATTTTATTACTTTTGAATCATGAATCATGTGTGAAAAATTAAATGATTTCAAGTATTAATGCTATCAGGTATTTTAAGCTCTTAATATTCCTTATATTTTATTGATCTATAGTTTTTTAGTCTTTATATTTTGTAAAATTTCTCCCGGTATATAAATGAATAGAAACCATTATGATTTTTCCATCCCAAATAATATTATCATTTCATAATAATGTTATTCTATTTTGATATTTTTAATCACTTATAGTAAAAATAATAAAACATAATAAGAATTTCATCTCACAAATCATATATTGTTCAATGTTTTTTTCAAATGTATAATAATGTATTAAAAACATTCCCTTCATCATAAATATAAATATTCAATCAAAATATATAATCATAATAAGTGAGTTCTTTGGTATGCATTGAGAAATAATTTTTTATCAAAACATTAAACTTCTGATGTACATGATCTTCAAGATGCATCCAATACCCAAATACAATGTTTTTTTATTTCACTTTAATAGACGAGAACCATTAATATTTTATATTAATGTCTATGATTATTAAACATAAAACTCGTCTTTATTTACTAAATTTAAGAATTGTATCATAATATCTATTTATATGACCTTATATCTTCTTTGTTTGTAAATCCCAAAAATCATTATAAATGTTTCAAAAAACTATATTGTTTTAAATTACTGATCAGGGTAAATACACTATATCATAGAATTGAAATTATAAAGTAGATAATATTTTATCTATACTACCTCAACATTACATTAATAATGTTTCATAAAATCAATTTACATCTAATTATATTCTTATCATTAAAATGTGACACTAATTCTATATTGATGATGTTCTCAATTTTTTTACATTATTCTCTAATTATGATACAATCCTTTTGTTTCAATGTCTCCTTTAAATTTTATAGTTCATAATATGAATGTATTTTTATGTGATTAAAATTTATTATGGTTTAACATATTTGAAAAACATTTCTTTTACATTAATTAAACTTTTTGGCTCCACATGTATTTTATATCTTTCAAACAAATAAATTCATTTTTCAAAAACATTATAATAACTAAAATAATTGATTCATCTTAAAGAAATTTAAAAGCTATTACACCAGTTGATGTAGTACTTTATTGATCCTATTATCCACCATGATGTTTTTCATAATAATTTTCAAAAGAAAATAATGTTCAAAATGTACCTTGATTCACCATGAAAATAATATCATTACTATAAAATATTATCTTTAGTTTTTTGATGTAGCATCTATCAATTATTCATTCCCCATAAGATTCAATAAATTTTCCTATCATTCAGTAATTTGTCTTTACCATATATAAGCTCTTAGATACTGTCATGTACATTATGGTTCAAAAATTAATGAACTATGTTTGATATGGATTATTTCATTAATTTATGTAAAATATACATCGTTATTCAAAACATTTATATAGAAAAAGTACAAGGTCCAAGAAAAACAATAACATGGGTGTCTGAAATTGTGAATAATGAGGGAATCTTCATTAAAATATATAAAACACGTGAGGAAGAGATCCCAAACTAGTTGATAAAAAATATGTTTGTTGTGATAGGTGTAAGATTCAAGGAAATATGAATCTTTATTCCCTTAACACCAAGTGTTATTCATGGCCACCCGAGAATCTAGAAGAGCATTGAATTTGAAAATAAGGTAAATGATTGAACATTGGATCATAATATTCTTATGCAGTGAGCCATATCAAGTAGTTGAATTAGTTTACACCACCTTTAGGAAGATATGGTGTGAATGGAACAATTTAATACTATTAAACATGGTTACATACTCCACCATGAGAGAGTCCTCATGACCATAGATTTTTCAAAAAGTATGGAAAACTGATCCTTGATGGTCACTGACAACACACCCACAACCCGCACAAAACTTTTTATACAATAGTTTTCTATGATAATCTAATATAATATTACAAGAGGCTACCATCACACCCATATCCCATTCGCATTGAAATCATGTGAGTCGATGGATGAACATTTTCTAGCCACGAGTTTTCACATGGAGTGTGAGGACTCCAAACAATTAAAAAGTGGAACCAGATCAACGATCATACTTATATTTTTTCTCCAATTGAGATTTTAGATTACCATCATAATGATTTTGATTCCCTGTTCTCTAAATGATCCATCAAACATCCACTAAGAGTATCACCCTTTCCATCTGTTTATGTACATTGTTTTCCATCTCCAAAATCCATGTGTGTAAAAAATCTATATGAATGGAGGTTTAGTCTTCTAGTTTTTTGAACTCGGTTAAGCCACCATATATTGTTTTTTTAATATAATTTCTGAAAGAAATTTAAAATCAACATATGTTAAAAATATTTTTAAAAATACACCATAATGATGGAATCAAAGATGCTGTCTTTTCTCTAAAACAACAAAAATTTTACTATTTTAATTATTCTTTTTTATATTTTTTAAATTTTAATGTTTTACCGTCATTTTTTATGGTTATATATGTATATATATATAATTAAAACAAAATTTTTCAACATAATTTATATCTTATTCAAGTACGTGGCTTTGATAGCATATAAAATATAAACTATAAGAACTATAAAAATGAAATTTTAACCATGGATTAAAAATATAAGTAGTCAAAAATAAAAATAATTTCTTAAAAAATGTTAATGCAAAATTACTCATAATCCATCTAATATACCTAATTTAAACATAAAAATCCCTCTTGTACGTGACTTTTCTAGCCTATAAAATATAAAAAATAACACTGATATGAATGAAATTTTATTCATTGATTAATGATATAACAAGTAGTAGAATATAAAAATAATTTCTAAAAAAATGTTGATGAAACATAATTTATATGATTTCTAATCCACCTAGTTGAATCTTAAAAATGTTTCAAGTAGGTGACTTTCCTAGCCTATAAAATATAAACTATAGGACCAATATGAATGAAATTTTAAAAATTAATTAAACATTAAACAAGTAGGAGAAAATAAGAATAATTTCTTAAAAAATAGTGATGAAAAATAATTTTCAATATTTCTAATAAACCTAATTGAAAATTAAAAATGATTCAAGTATGTGAAATTGCTAGACTATAAAATATAAACTATAATACTAATGTGAATGAAATTTTAAAAATTTATTAAACATATAAAAAGTAGTCAAAAATGAAAATAATTTCATAAAAATTGATCATGAAAAATAATTTATAAGATTTCTAATCAACCTACATGAAAACTAAAAATTATTTAGAAGACCGATATGAATGAAATTTTAAACATTGATTAAATATATAACATGTAGTTGAATTTTTAATTTTTATTTATATTGGTCTTATTGTTTATATGTTATAGACTTTTAGAATCAAGTAGGGGGCTTAAGATCCTCCTCAACATTCCTAATTTTTTCTCTCACTTCCGAGTTACTTTTCTTAGATTCCTTTCATTTTGATTAATTTATTTTATTTATGAAACTCTTTATTTTCAATATAGTTTTATATGTTTAGGATATATTTTAAATTATATTTATATTGTTTTTATACTATATATTTTATAAGCATATAAAGTTATCTACCAGAAATTTAATAATTATTCCTATGTTTCAAGTAGTCAAGTTTAAAATTGTAAAATATAGACTGAGCCTAATGTATAAATGAAAAATGAAATTCTAGATAAAAATATAAGAAGGGATGATTATAATAATGGTGTTTTTATTTCAGTACACCTAAACATAGAAATGAACACATAAATCAATGTCTATGTTTATCGTGAGGAGATTCCATCCCACATGGTGGTATGTGAATAAGATGCCCGCTTCGAGTTCGCTATAGAGTCTGATGACTTAGAGATGGATAATCCTCGAGCACTAGAATGTAAACTTTCACATCTGCCAACTCTGTGTTAGTGGTGGAGTTTTTAAATTTATCTCGTACCGCCCGACTGATCCTTCTCCCACTAAGGTTGTCGAAGGAACTTCCATCATCTTAGTGAGGAACCAAGCCTGTGATGGAGCTATACCCCCAAGACAAAATGGATATGGACTCCAAGGCTCTGATGGATATAGATCCTAAGGTTGTGATGGATCCGGACCCCAAGGCTATGATCAATTTAGACACCAATATGGATAGAACTACGGATATCCTATCAAGAAAGTCAGATCCATTGCCACTTGAGGCACATCCTGAATCATTAGAGGCTAGACTACTAGGGGGCGGACCTCTGCCGATGGAATAGGAGATGCCTCATGTGTAATAGGAAGCTATCTATTTCACCATGGTCATGGATACTCAAAACTAGTAACTATTTCAGAAATTTTCTCCAGGGTAGGAACCTCCTCTATCTAGGATGAATGCTTAATGATGATCTCGAAAAGTGTATGAAAAGACGCCCTCATCTCCAGTGCTTCATCATGGATGGCTTCCTAGATAAATACCCCCTCCTCCACTTCATCACTAATAAAAACAAGATTCTCTAAGTGAAAACCCTGTAAATAAATTAAAAATAAATTATAATATAGTTTTATAAAAAAAACTAATAGAAATTTATTGACTAATTTCCTTTGCATCTCTCTACCGTGTTGGTTAAGATAATGTATAGTCTTTATTCTATATCATGGATCATACTCAAACTTCTTCAAAATAAATAATCATTTTTTGGGTAAAGCCTAAATACAAAACTTTGAACATCTATGGTAGTAGTTGAGAAAATAGGCATGTACTCAGCCCCAGTCCTCATCCAACCTCCATGTCAGCTTCATCCCATGAAGCTACTGTGTCTATCATGGCGGAAATGGAATAAGTTGATCACAGAAAAATTGGCGCATGAATTTTTCAGGCTGATTCCACTCAATAATATGGAAGTGAATGAGGGGAACTACAACCATATCATCCTCAATTCCAATAGTGAAGTATACTAGAAACTAGTCCAAAATACTCCAAAATGGAATCCATGAAATCTGGAATGACATGTGACCTTTGTCAAAAATGATCCAAACTAAAAACAAAAAATTTATGCTATTAATGTAATTTTTAGACAGTGATAGATTTTATATACATACCTGGTCAGGTATGATATAGTCTAACTGGAGCTGATATATGCCCAAATGGTGTCTCAGAACCGCATCAAAATTGTGTCTCCAACACCACCTGTAAAATAAAACATCGATAGTGAAAAATAATGATAAATTAAAGTCAATAACTCTTAGTAGTATCAAAAACCAAGAGAAATGAATGATCATATCAACATCCATGTGAAGCATCATGAAACAACTCCATCTCGATTGGTGAACTAGAAATCTCAGGGAATAATGTAGGGATGCACTCCCATGACCACATCTGAATAAGGACGATGCATCCCCTAAGACATGTTCAGTCCTTGTAGAATATCCTGCATAATGCACCAAATGTGTATTCCAAGAAGGATGATCCCCATTCGTATGTCCCAGCCCAATCAATGTCCTCTAGTTGGGGTAGATACATCATGTGCACGTGCATCCATGATGAATCAGTACACATGGTCCCTCTAATGAGACATAATATATATTCATGGGTATAATTCATTACTATATGCTCATCAACATCATCAAGTAAATGTGGAGTCTGCACCTCCAACCAATGCATAGATATAAATGCTCCATCTATAGCCCTTTGGTCAAACAAAATTTTAATGCCTAACAACCACTGATCAAGATCTCAGCAAGATGCACGAGTGGGTGTAATAATGAGTCTCCCCTGGATAGGAAGACTGAAAAGCACTACTACATCCTTGAAGGTGATGGTTATATTTCTCTCAGGCAGGTGGAATGTGTGTGTCTCTGGTCTCAATCTCTCAATGAGCACAGTAAGCAGGTGATGATCTACAAATCTGAAATATGATATGACAATTTCATAGAAGCCAGCACGATGCATGTATGGTCTGATGGCATGTGGAGTCTCCCTGTGATGAAAATGGTGCACTCGATTCACCCTAATCGATCGATCTGCACCACCATCTAGCAAGACCTATGAAATATGGGTACACTGCTGAGTGAGTTATATGGTATCAACAATCTTCATATAAAAAATGAAATGAGTCATAAGTGTAATATTTAATTAAAATGTTATGGTTAGTAGAATGTTATGATTTGTATAATTTAAGACATTCCATGTTTATTCACATTGTTTTGTGAAGTTATTTTTACCAAAATAAATTGGTATGTCTTCATGTTTTTCAAAGCACATAACTAATGTGTTTTTAAGATATTCATTTACCTAGAAAAGGGTCTTTTATAAGATATGGTTTTATATATTTATATATATAAACAATTTTTCTTTATTATGTAGATATTTATTAGAGAATGGTGCGCACTGTAATTTATGTATGGCTATCCACATGATGGTATGTTTCATGATTTTTTTTAGATTTAATTGTGATGTAGTAACCGTCACTGAACTTCAAGAAAGAATTTTTGGGAAATCAACAATGACATAGGAGGAATAGTGACAATGACGACGATGATGACGTAAACTCATTCGATCACCATCGTTGTTGTCTCTCTTCCTTCTTTATCATGGTTTGTTTCCCAAAAATTCTCTCTTGAAGTTCAGTTGTTGTTACCGAATCAGATGTACTAACCTCTATTATTGGTTTCATACTATAACAAGAATCTTTATCTGTTTGTATAACCTCTTTGTCATAGTACACACAGGTAAAACCTGACTATATATGTCAAAAATGTTTTTTGATCATGATTCTAATAGTGTAACTAATATTAACAAAGATTCATGGTCATATAATCATTATTATACTGAAATTATATAACTTATTCTTTCACAATAATATATGATACTATTATTTTGTTATATAAATGATTATTAAAATATCAGACTAATAATGTTTTCAAAAACTGAGATAAAGGAAAGATGGTTTTGGGTTTACGGTTCATATTTTAGGGTTTAGGATTTAGAGATTAGGGTTTTAGATATTGAGTTTTGGGTCTAGGTTTTTGGAGTTTTTGTAAGGTTTTAGGGTTTAGGTTTATGAATTCATGGTTAGGGTTTAGGTTTTATAGTTTTGAGTTTTTAATTTTGATATTAAGGTATAGGGAAGAGGTTTTTGGGTTTAGTGTTCAGATTTTGGATTTCAAAAACTGAGGAAAAATAAAGAGTTAACAACATATAATTTACAAAATGAAAATCTCACAATTAAGAAATTACAAAATTGTAGTCAAGAGTGATAACTCGACCCAACAATGTTAGTGAATCGTTTCCAGTTATGAACTTCTTGATGACATATGGTGTATCTGAAACTATGCCTTTGTTTTTTAGACCATTCTATATCATTCCTCATCCTTCTAGCCTTAAGTCTTCCATGGGGATGCAATTGATTAATGTCAGGTATCAAAATCAGCTGGCCTTCATGCATTGGGAAATAAGGAAACTCCCCAATAGTCATCCATGGTGTAGCATACCTATTAGAAATGGTGTCCATCTCGTATATTGGATTAACATATACTTCCCATTATATGTTCATAGAGGCACATACTTTGATGGAGTGTGTGCATGAAATCTATAAGGCCTCATTGTTTCCCCATCGACATTGTCTCGTTTCCAGTAATACCACAATTTTTCCCTAATGTGATTTGTAATGGGGTCTGAATTCTCTTGATCATAAAATCAAGAGTCTTATAATAAAAAAAGTTAGACATGATAACTATATGCTTCTTCAATATTCTTTTCAATCTCTCATTTAAAGTGTCTTTTGTACCTTAGCCCCTATTGTATTCTGTCTAATTAACGTTTTTGTCTATCATTTAAGTAATTCACACAACAACATAATTTCTACAAAACTAGGGATGGTATAGGAAGCTTGCAAAGCCCTTTGAAGACACCATTGATGAACTAAAAATTTTTTGTTGTCATGTGTCTTTACCTCTTCCCCCCGTCATTTGCAAATGTCCATTTTTCTTTAGGAATATGCATCATATAATCATAAACTTCTTGATTATCCTAGAGTATTTGATCAGAATGTTCTTCAAACCATCATTGATCTGACTCATATTCTACACAGAATAGATGACATTTCACATAAATTAATTTTATCATTATGTTGAAATAGTAAAAAATAATAAATATAATGAGTACAAAGCCTCGTGATTTCATCCTGCATTGTTTCATTGTGTATTTATTATGAATATTGCTAGAAATGTTTCTAATGTAGAATTGATGATGTGAATTTGGGTATCTATATGTATCAAGATGAAAATTGTGTTCCTCATTAATTTTCTGGTGATGACCAGATATCAAACAAACTCCATGAATGTGGGTGAAATGGTTGCTGATGCATACAAAAAACCAACTACAGGATTCATAGATTTCCTTCTCTATAATGGAAAAGGGAAGAGGAATAGGTGGACGGTTTCCATCATGGGTTTCCAAAATCAAAAATACTCCCATATATTTTCAATATAGAAATGATCCATAAATCTATATAAACATTTTACTAAAAAGAAATGTGGAGATACTGGAGAGGAATGCCTAGAACAACTGATGAAAGTTAACATGAGATGGATTCAGTCAGTTATCATAAAGAAGATGTTCATTTGTACCAAGATGGATGAAAACATGGTTATGATGCCTCAGTATAGCTATAAATTTCAGAAACATCCGATATGATTCATCCCAATCACCACAGACCTTTATAATATCCTTCTGTTTCACCATCCATGGATTATTATAGGAAATCATATAAATGAATTTCTATTGCATCATCTCTTTTAACAAGGGATATCAGAACATCTTGTCATGTCCTAATCATCTCTATAAGAATGTATGACACAAATTCTACATCCAATGAGGTATGATCTTGTGTCAGGATTGGCTGAACGCAACTATAAGCTGCCTCAATTCTTGAGACTCTCTAACCTCCAAATGCAATGTCCAGAATCTCCCTCAATCGAAATCTACAATCATCCCCATAATTATCACACTATATGAAATATTTTATACAAAATGATTACAGAACTATATAGATGTGTTTCCTCTCAATGTGAAATCTATTTGTTATGTTTTTTAATGTATCTTTATATAGAAAATTCCATCCAACATATATGTTTTTGTCCAGCTCACAAATCCAATCTCGTACAACTCTGGGGAACAGAGTTATCGGTGTGAGAACATTATTTTCGAATTCAGGAACACGTGTCATTTCTTTTGACAAAGATGCAAAGAGTGGTGGATGATTTATTGTAGGTGGAGGCAGTTTTTCAACTAATGCATTTCTCACAACCTCCTCCCTAACATCCGTTGGTCTCTCCTCATCAGCACTGTAGTCAACATATGTTCCATCCTTACAAAACTCTTCATCAGTATTTGGATTGACATGAATATTTGGGAGATCATCTAGGTTTTCCACTTCTGCATCATTTAGAATTGGCTGAATTTCATGGGGGAAGAATATTTCCATCCACTCTTGTAAGTCAACTTCTCCATACAAATGGAAGTTGCTGTTGTACAGTAGAAACATAAACATATAAATCCATTATGTTACCATATGGCTGTTAAAAAAATAAATTAATTACTTGGACCCATTGCACATTAACAACCAATGGACAAGCAAGATTCCATAGTGTTTCTAGGAATTGGAAATGTGTATAGCTCATAGACATGATCTCTTGAATAGGTCCCATATTTAAGGAACCATGAATTATATCTTGATGTTTACTTAGGCATATAAAATCAGATGTACTAACCACTGTTATTGGTTGTGTACTGTAATAAACTCCTTTCTTAGTTTTAATAATCTCCCCATAATAGTATACATAGGAAAACATGACTCTCTAGGTCAAATATATTCCTCTCATCAAAATTATGATAGTGTGACAAATATTAAAAATGAGGGTTGACCATATAATATTTATTAGAATATAATTTTTGGATGAATTCTTATACCCTAACATATGCAACAAATGATTCACTATATAAATGTTTAGAAGATTATAATTCATAGAACAGTTTGGAAACTAAGGTAAAAAAGAAAAGGAAACATCAAATTAGTTTATTTATCATTGATAAAATGACAGTTCAAATCATATAAATTGAAATTAATAAGACTAAACATATTTAATACCACATGAATTATTTATAACATTCAATAAATTCGTTGATATTTTCTAATAAGATGTGGTTTGGATGAGATGTGTCTCACCTCAGATGAGGTAAAATCCAACTTAGTTTTTATTGACATCTTAATAACATCTTCGAAAGATATGTACTTCACTTTTGAACTTTCTAAAGCATTTGACCTTCTAATTACAAATATTAGATGTCATCATAGATGTAATTAGAAGGGAAAAAACTTTTATAAGTTAAATAGTTAAGCACATATCCTTAAAATATGTTATTAAGCTACAATTTAAAAATAAGTGTAATTTTACCACATGTACGAAGTAAGACTCATCTCATCCAAACCACATTCTATTGAAAAATTTCAATGAATTTGTTGTATATCATAAAGTATTCATGTGTTATTTAATGTATTTTTTATTCTTCATTTCACTTTATATGATCATGAGTATTATTATATAATCATTATAATAATTATTTTATATAAAATGTTATTTATTAATTATTGTATAATTAATCATTTATAATTATAAAAATTGTTTCTAAACTATATATTCATTATGATACTAAAATTTTGAAACATTCTCTTATATCGTAAACTATGATACTAATGTTTCATAGTACAATTTTTCCTATGTTAATCATTCTATAATCACTGGTTCATCATTAATATGTTAATCATTAGTAAATCATTCTTCAAAATTTATATAACAGTGAAAAACAATCACATCAAATAATAGATGAATGTTTTACACCATTCATGATATTCCATCATTTTACAACAAAATGTGGTTTGGATGGTATGAGCCTAACTTCAGAAGTGTGGTAAAACCCAATTGATTTTAATTTGATAGCATAATAACAAATTATAAATGTATGTACTTAACTCATTATTAATTGCATATTATTAGATGATTTTATTAAGATACCAAAAAAATAAACTAGATTTCAGCTCACTTCCAAAGTCACGCTCATCTCATCTAAACCATGTTTAGTTGAAAAATTTCAAGGTATTTCCGGTATGTTTTAAAAATTCATGTGTATTTTATTGTGTTTTTTATTCTCTATTTAATTTTATATAATCATAATTTTCATTTTATCAATGATAAATATTATTATCTAATCATTACATGTATTCATAATTTAATCCTAAGTTATTTTGTAATTAATATATAATTAATCATTTCTAATAAAAACTATTATTTCTAAAATATATGATATTTATGATACTATAATTTTAGAACAACTTGTTATATCATAAATAATTATATTAACATTTCATCGTAAAATTTTTAACCAATCAATCACTCTTTAATCACTAGTTAATCATTATTAAGTTATTCATTAATCATTTATTCTTTAATCATTAATCATATGATATTCATTAGTTAAATATATTTAGCTAATCATATGTATTAATTTTTACTCATTAGTTATCATTAATTAACATATAATTAATCATTATTAATAATAAGTATTATTTATAAACTTTATATAACTAATTGAACTAGGAATGACTTTTGTTGACAACGTAATGCTTGCAACTGATGATAATATTATTGAGATGAATAATGTTTATGAAAAAATGCATAAATTCTAGAAGGAATGAAATTTTATTTTTCATGAAACACCCTTCTGTTAGTGCACCATATTTTGTAGCTTCTTTGCTTTTCTTGGTCATGATGTGAGAAATTGTCTCAAAAAGAGAAAAAGTGCATCTGCTATGAAAACCAATGGTTTTTCTTTGTTGTTGCAGAATGAGGATGATAAATACCTTTTTAAGTGTGATGTTAGTCTAGGAATGTTCATTGAAATTTTCATGAATAAGAAGGAGGTTCAGGGTGTTTCTTCTGGGGATGTAGTCAATCCAATATTTGATGGGAAGGGTGACAAACCAATTGACTCACCTAATGCTACAACCTCTGAGGATAAGACGATGTCTTGGGGGGGAAATCTTTTCTAAATAGCTGAATTTTCAACATGATGATTATATCATAGGAGAATGTGATGTATCACATCAAACTCAATCATGTTACACTCTTAAATATGATGATTCAATAGTCGAACAAGTGTTTGAAGAAGAAATCCAAATCGAGGTGGATCATCTACTTTTACTAGAAAAGATGGATGAATTATATAGAAAAAAGCTAAAAAAATTAGAATATGACTCTCCGGTCATTTCTAAAACGTCCCATACTTCTTTAAAGCCTACTATGGATAATGAGGGATTTATTCTTGTCTCCTACAAGAATACAATGTCTTTGGCGGTTTATCTAGTGGTGGTAAAGCAAACAGTTGCAGGTAACACTACTTCTTTCTATGCGCAAGTTATTGATTGTCCCATTGAGACACGGGATTCAATTCATAGCTCTCATGTTGAAAAAAAATATATAGGAGAATTTGAATCTTTTTGTAGAAATAGGGCTAGAGGGAATGATGACACCAATGATAAGAGACACTTCTCCAAAAAAAATGCAAGGATATACATAAGGATACCTATAATTCTAAAAGAACTGATGCTGAGACGCTCTATGATAGGCATCAATCTATTTCATCAAGTATTGGGAGATCGAGGGGTCATAGAAATAGTCATGTAAGGGCCTAATGTAACGCAATACAGGAAGTAGAAATGAGGATAAGTGCACAATTGTTAAAAAATATTAACAATTATCTTTTGATTTGGGGTTTTCCTTGTTTTCCCGTACCCATCTCTGTTCTAATCGTTTGATTGATTTTAATAAAAGAGGCTCGAACTCCAACTTTAAAAAAAATTATCCTTGAAAAATATACGATTTTTATTTTTTATTTTCTTAGGTGTTTTAGTAGTTTAATGAAAATATGGATCATTTTAAGCATATCACCTGGGAGTGTGAAACCATGAGTGCAATAAGGCCTGTTTTCATGCACCAGTTCCCATTCATGTCTAGATCAATGCAGTGATTTTTGGGTTTTACCCCTAGGTACATCTATTCTAGAGCCACATCAACTTGTTTGTATCCATATAGGGATTTTATATTCTAGGTAACCACATAATCTTTATGCTTCCGAAATTTCATAGTACTTAATCCTTTGTTATTCTATACTTAATTTATACTTAATCTATACATAATCATTACAAATAAAAATTATTATTCCAAACTATATCTGACTAATTAATAAAACTAATAAAAAATTAGAAACAACTAAAATACATAAAAATTAAATATTTAGAAATAAAAAAATTCAAATAAGTAAATAAAAAACATTAAATTAAATTAAAAAATACCTCTAAATGATACTTCTCAAAAAAACAACATTATTTTGGGCCATCAACCCCAACACACGGAATATGAATTTTTTAGAGAGGGAAGTAGTGGATTTAGGAGAGATGTGGTAATGATGAAGTGAGGATATATGCGGCTACCATTTTATAGGGAGATGAGGGAAAAGTAGCATCCCCCCATCCTCCTTTTCCATGTCATCGATCTATGCCAAAGGTGACGTGGGGGATGGAAGGAAGCATCGCTGATGCAGCCATTAAGGCATATTTTATAAAATAAGTTTTACCTATGAATTTTTTTAAAGTGACATGAACTAGAAAACCTGTCCATGTATCACCCCGAGCTTCCATGATACGCCTCTCTTTCAATAATGCAATAGCTTGCATTGTACGCAAGTTCGAGTTCTAAAACACCGCGACTAATCAAAGTAGCCGTTATGAATAGTAATAACCACTTTTTAAAATTATAGAAATTTTATATTTCAAAATGGACTTCATTTTTGTATTCATAATATCGAAATTAACCTATGTTGAATTTTTAGTATTTTTCTGAGAACTTCTAATTTTTTATGAATAGTGAAAATTACTTAAAAACAACTTTTTTAATCAAAATAATTTATAGTGATAAATTATACTATTTAGTGGATTTAAAGTATAATTAGAATATATTTTTACCATTCTATCCAATGGTGGTCATTAGAATTAATTTAACATTGAAATTGGACATAAACAATTGCCAATCTTTTGATATAAATTGTTTCTTAAAAACACGCTATTTGTCGTAACAGCGGGAATTAATTATAAAATTAATTAATGAAACTTATATGTTTGGAATTTTTTAAAATAGACATCATTTTTGAATTCGGAATATCAATTATAGCTTAGGGTGAAATTTTGGCCTTGTTCTGAAAAACTTCAATTTTTGATGAATAGTGAAACCACTAAGTGGTAGTTAAATAACTGATTTTTCATTTAAATGAAATATTACCACTTCTGTGATTTGATTTTCAAACATCTGACATACATGGTTGTCATTAAGAAGTAAAATTTGGTTCAATGAGATTAAAAATAATTTTTTGGTGAATAGTAACTTTTATGTTCTTAATCGCGATTAGAGGTAATTAGTGTAGTTTAAGGTAAAAATAATGTTTTAATAATATGAGATGAGAATGACACTTGTCCTACTCCTATTGTATGAGTCATGGACGACCAAGACAACCCATGGGTCAACTTGGGGACCCCATGGAGCCACTTTAGTTGGAAAATGACATTAATATATATTTATTTAATGTTAAAATTAAATTGACACAAACATGAGTTGTTTTACTAAAACAGTTTTTAAGTGGGGTTACACAAGTCCAAATTTTGATTATAAATATTATTTAGAAATATAAAAAGATTTCCTACATCATAGTATTTTTTTTATAATTTTTAGACATTAAATAAATTAAATTATTTTTGACATCATTATGATGCGGCGATGACCTCATTATTTAACGATTTAAATAAAATGAGAAGATAATGCAAACTCCAAGTCTTACACTTGTACAAAGCCTATTGGATGAAGAGATTTAGAACCCTTATCACCTTATCCACGAATTATATAAGTTTGGGACCTTTAGAATCCGAAAAGCATTGTGAAATAATGTAACATTTCAATCTTTCCAAAAGTGCCCCTCCTCTCCACTTATAAAAGGCCCCCACCTCTCCCACCTCATTTACACTTTCAAGCCATTTGTCTCGGCCAACCTCTTCCCCAATACTCTCCCAACTTCCCCCTCTTACTTCTAGAAGCCTTACTTTGGGAAGAACTCTTCCCAAGGAAGCATTTGGCTCAAATCGAAAAGAGTTACCCAATTTTGAGGTAATGTCTTTTCTAATGTTGTTTTGTTTTATTTTTCTTCTAAAACCCCCTAAAATATTTTTATTAATTTATTTTGTAACAACCCCAGTATCCTCAATATACTAGGATGTTGTTATAAGAAGGATTCGAGCTATACTTACACACACCTACATCTAATGGTTAAAGAACATACGGTTTCTGTGGATGGCGAATTTCTGCCTCACGAAACGATGATTGTTCAACACTCATATAACACCTTAAAAGGTGTCCATTAAGATGTAACTATTTTTATATATGATATATAATATGTTTATGTTTTACTTATGCTTCTGTATTTCTCATTTATGGCATACTTTATGATTTCCATTATGGGTAAAACGCGATAATTTCATTTTAGGAAGTGCGGACTACCGCCCCCTCAAAGTGATTTGAATCGTTAATGCCATATCTGGGATGTATAAAGGATAGAGTAAATGGTATTATACACTATATTATACTGGAATTATATTATAAATTTATATCATTATGATTTTGTTCCATTAAATACGAAATAGAAATGAAAGTAGCGTTCATGCGTACGTACGGCTTACCGTCTCCATGAACGGTGCATTTCATTTATTACCTCTAAATGTTATGTGACATTATGAATGAATGTATATACTGTATATATATGATATATATGATATCTAGATCATGAATATAATTCTGGATATAATGGATATTTCACCACATGAACAACTTGTAATTATAAGAAGTTTATTTTTGACTCAAGTACCAAAGATCGACAAAACGACCGTTATTAACTTAAATAATTACATAATGTTCATATCATTGTAATAAGTGATATAATAAAGATAATGAAATTGAAAATGATTCTTAATAAGGTATATATTAACTCTAGTTTATTATTCAGGAGGTTAAATAAGGGTTGAGTCAATTCAGACACAAGGTAAGGGGACTTCTTAACCCAACTTCCATTCTTTGGGTTAATCTCCTACTTTCAAATTATGTCATGATATTATTATGTCCTATTTTATATTTGTACGTTCTTTATGTGTACCTATAGTGAATACACATAATAGATCCATTTTATTTTAAAAATGATCTTTTTAAGGACTTCGTCTCAATCTCCTTTCATTGAGGCATATTTGGTTTTATAGACAACTTTCTTTTATACGGTGTATAAACCCCTTTGACTTTTACGTTTATTCAAAAGGAATCTTTTTTATACGAAGTGTTTTGATAAATGAAAAAAGGGAATGTTTTTCTTTCCATACTTATGCGGCGACAATGACTTCTCTGCCGCCGTGACCATTATTTGAGTTTCGGCTTCCTCTACAAGCCATCGTTTTTTTTAATGAAAAATTAATACAAAGTTTTAACTTTCTTTTATTTTGGTATTGAAAATGGTTTTGAAAGCATTTTTATTATATCAATGTGTTGTATTGATATCTTGTGATTGAAATGTGGAAATGTTATGTTTCCTTTATGCATGTTTTATGTGATACGATTATGTTATGGTTTATGATATGTTTAAACCTATTCATATGAGGAATGTATTGGACTTAATAAGTGACGAGTGGAGCCCGCTATAGCTCCTCGATGCATCGGTAGGTCTCATGAGACAACTAGACGTGGAATTGGCCGAGTCCCTTTCCCAATTTGATTTATGGTTTTGGCCGAGGCCTTAATCATTCTAGACGTCTTGGCCGAGGCCTTGAAGAAATGTTTCAGAATGTCTGGCATTATACATTCCCTCATTATGAAAGTGGTTTTTGATATTGCATGTGATTATTCTACCAGTAGAATATCCATGTGAAGAAGTGAATGGAATTATCTCATTTTACTTTTGTCATATTATGTTGAAGTTCATATTTAAAAGGCTTTTGTTTTAGTTAGACATTGCCTTAAATGTTGATGTTTATTAATGAAAGCTTCCGCAATATTGTTATCCTTACTGAGCATCTGAGCTCACCCCTTTCAATGTTTTAATATTTTCCAGGATGTGAAGAAGTATTATATGAATGACCTGTAGAGATAGTCAGAAGAGGATATGAGTTTGGACTATGAAGACTTTTTTATTAGTTTTTCACTTTATGATGTAATGTAACGTTTACAAATGTATCTAGTGTTTCCAAGGCTACTAAACTAATCGGTCTTTCGAGACTTGATCTTTTGTGATCATGCCAATGTTATGAAGTAATGCACCGGCTCTGGGTAGCTGGGGTCGGGGCGTTATAGTTGGTATCAGAGATAGTTTAGTACTAACCTTGGAAGCTAGATTTAGATAAACTCTGATTAGAGCACATATCCCAAAGATAGAGTTTCAGGATTAGTATAGAAGAACTTCCTAGAATTTTGGTATTGTAGAGATGTTGTGAGTTTTCCGAGCAATACATCCCTGTCTGGATACGAGCAGGTAGAGGCGGCTCTGGCACAGATGTACCTAGGGGTAAAACCTGAAAACACCGCTTTGAGCTAGACTCAAATGGGAACTGGTGCACGACAATGGGCCTTGCTGCACTCTTGGTTACGACACTCCCGGGGGATATGCTTTGGATAATTCCCATTTTCTTTACAAACCACTATGAAGGGTTACGAATATATACTTCCTCAAAGAAAACATTTTTATAATTATGGATTATATCTATAATTAGTTTAATTTATGTAAAGTGTTTAACAAGTATGGAATTATATATTTTGATTCATAAACTAATCCAGTTTATGCAATTGTTTAGAAATGGCGCCTAGTGGAAGGAATGGAAACCGTATCAATGCACGAACTCCGTGTAGGGATTGCCCTCCTGCTCAAGATAATTATTGTGGATCTGGAGATACAACTGGTGCTGATCAGCTTCTCACCGTACTGGGACAACTCACGCAGGTTATGAATAATAACCTTACTCGTATGGAACACCTTGATCCGCAACGTGGAGGATCAATGTTAGACGGCTTCATGAGGAAACAACCACCAACCTTCAATGGGATTACAAATCCTATAGTAGCTGAGCAATGGATAAATTCCTTAGAGAAAATATTCCATGCCTTGGGGAGTAGTGAAAGGGAGAATGTTGTCATGGCAGTTTACCGCCTCACTGGAGATGCCGATCAGTGGTGGTCGCTGATTCAAAACACAAAGGAAGATGATGACGTATCGAATATGGAATGGAGGGAGTTCAAATAGATTTTCTTAGAAAAATACTTTCCTCATGACCATCGAGCAGATATGGAAACGCAATTTCTGAGTCTCAGGTAGAAGGAGGATGAGAATGTCGCAAAGTATGAGGCTAACTTTAAAAGGTTAGCGAGGCATGCTGCCAATTATATAGGTAACCCAAGGAGTAAGATTGATCGTTTCTTTGATGGGTTAAAACCATTTCTCTGTCGAGATTTAGTATCACAAACCTTCTCATCATACGAAGATATTGTCTCATGTGCTATCAAGACAGAAAAGGAATTCTCTAAGTCTTATGAAAACAAAGTAAAGCAAGAGAAGAAGAGAATGGTGGAACAAGAAACGGATAAAGGGAAAAAGGGAAAGAAGGATTTTCCATTATGCGATAGTTGTGGGAAGAATCACCCCGGTGCTTGCCTAAAAGGAATGGGAGTTTGTTATAAATGTGGAGAAAAAGGTCACCAGGCGCGTGATTGTAAGGGAAAGAAAGAGGCTATCAATGTTGAATGCTACAATTGTAGAGAAATGGGTCATTATTCAAATGAATGTCCTAAGCGTCAAGGAAACTTTCCTTAGAAAAGGCCAAGGGATCAAGGCCAATCTTATGCTGTGACTACAGTTGAAGTGGAATAATTATTGTATTTGTGTTTTTGGACTCAAGAACTAGATTATGGTTATAAGAATAATGTGATATATATAAGGATTGTACTGCAGTACATGTTGTTTTCATTAAGGATTTAATATGATTAAGGTAATCATATTTTTAGTATGTGACAATAAGAGAAACTTTTCTTTGTTTGGGGAATCTGATGTTACAATTGATTTGGAATTTAGAGACCTTTAGAGAAAGTCTGGACGGAGGTATTTTGGATAACTATTAATGTTGGAATGGATTAAGTTCAACCATGGATAGTATTGTTTAAGGTTAAATCATTTCTGAAGATTATTTTTAGAATATTATAATACTATAGTTTTAGGAAAAGGGCAACCTGCAGGGTGGGGCATAACCCGTCGCGTCGGACAAAGCTGCGGGAATCGAACCCACAATCATAGTGCGACAAGCCTTTTTTCCTACCACTAGCCTACAGGAAGTCCCTGGTTATTACAAAATAATATTACTAATCTAAATGGTATGTGTTAACATTTGGAACCTTATACAATTAGGATAAGTATAATATTTTTGAGTTCTATTATCTTTTTGAGTGAAAGATGAGTTGAAGGTTGAAACTCTAATTGTCAATCATAAATATATATATACCTATCTCTTATTCAATGAATAAATTAATTCTTAAACTTTAGTAAAGGGATATTAAAACAAAAAATGTGTTATCCTAATACCTTATGTCTTGTTGAACTGATGATGTTTTAAATCAACATAGATTGAAGGCTTTGAGGCCCTCAATTTGACAGCTGATTATGATTGATGACCTCAATCACTCCCTACAAATATTTACGTTTTTCCTCCAATTATATGTCTTTAATTGCCACCAATGTTCTCCTAATCGAGATCATAATTGGGTGGTGACTTTTTCACTTCCCTTTCCCTCTTATTAAGGATAAATTTTATTAACCTTATTTCCGATGTGGGTTTTCCACAAAGGTATTTTCTATTTTCAACCTTTTATTTTCAAAGAAAAATATCAAATTGCGAGGACGCAATTAATTGAAGGAGGGTAGAATGTAACACCCCGAGCTTCCATGATACGCCTCTCTTTCAATAATGCAATAGCTTGCATTGTACGCAAGTTCGAGTTCTAAAACACCACGACTAATCAAAGTAGCCGTTGTGAATAGTAATAACCACTTTTTAAAATTATAGAAATTTTATATTTCAAAATGGACTTCATTTTTGTATTCGTAATATCGAAATTAGCCTATGTTGAATTTTTGGTATTTTTCTGAGAACTTCTAATTTTTTATGAATAGTGAAAATTACTTAAAAACAACTTTTTTAATCAAAATAATTTATAGTGATAAATTATACTATTTAGTGGTTTTAAAGTATAATTAGAATATATTTTTACCATTCTATCCAATGGTGGTCATTAGAATTAATTTAACATTGAAATTGGACATAAACAATTGCCAATCTTTTGATATAAATTGTTTCTTAAAAACACGCTATTTGTCGAAACAGCGGGAATTAATTATAAAATTAATTAATTCAACTTATATGTTTGGAATTTTGTAAAATAGACATCATTTTTGAATTCGGAATAGAAATTATAGCTTAGGGTGAAATTTTGGCCTTGTTCTGAAAAACTTCAATTTTTGATGAATAGTGAAACCACTAAGTGGTAGTTAAATAACTGATTTTTCGTTTAAATGAAATATTACCACTTCTGTGATTTGATTTTCAAAAATCTGACATACATGGTTTTCATTAAGAAGTAAAATGTGGTTCAATGAGATTAAAATAATTTTTTGGTGAATAGTAACTTTTAAGTTCTTAATCGCGATTAGAGATAATTAGTGTAGTTTAAGGTAAAAATAATGTTTTAATAATATGAGATGAGAATGACACTTTTCCTACTCCTATTGGATGAGTCATGGGCGACCAAGACAACCCATGGGTCAACTTGGGGACCCCATGGAGCCACTTTAGTTGGAAAATGACATTAATATATATTTATTTAATGTTAAAATTAAATTGACACAAACATGAGTTGTTTTACAAAAACAGTTTTTAAATGGGGTTAAACAAGTCCAAATTTTGATTATAAATATTCATTAGAAAGATAAAAAGATTTCCTAAATCATAGTATTTTTTTTATAATTTTTAGACATTAAATAAATTAAATTATTTATGACATCATTATGATGCGGCGATGACCTCATTATTTAACGATTTAAATAAAATGAGAAGATAATGAAAAATCCAAGGCTTACACTTGTCCAAAGCCTATTGGATGAAGAGATTTAGAACCCTTATCACCATATCCACGAATTATATAATTGTGGGACCTTTAGAATGCGAAAAGCATTGTGAAATAATGTAACATTTCAGTCCTTCCAAAAGTGCCCCTCCTCTCCACTTATAAAAGGCCCCCACCTCTCCCACCTCATTTACACTTTCAAGCCATTTGGCTCGGACAACCTCTGACCAAATACTCTCCCAACTTCCCCCTCTTACTCCTAGAAGCTTTACTTTGGGCAGAACTCTTCCAAGGAAGCCTTTGGCTCAAATCAAAAAGAGTTACCCAATTTTGAGGTAATGTCTTTTCTAATATTGTTTTGTTTTATTTTTCTTCTACAACCCCCTAAAATCTTTTTATTCATTTATTTTGTAACAACACCAGTATCCTCAATATACTAGGTTGTTTTTATAATAAGGATTCGAGCTACACTTACACACACATACATCTAAAGGTTAAAGAACATACGGTTTCTGTGGATGGCGAATTTCTGCCTCACGAAACGATGATTGTTCAACACTCATATAACACCTTAAAAGGTGGCCATTAAGATGTAACTATTTTTATATATGATATATAATATGTTTATGTTTTACTTATGCTTCTGTATTTCTCATTTATGGCATACTTTATTATTTCCATTATGGGTAAAACGCGATAATTTCATTTTAGGAAGTGCGGACTACCGCCCCCTCAAAGTGATTTGAATCGTTAATGCCATATCTGGGAGGTATAAAGGATGGAGTAAATGGTATTATACACTATATTATACTGGAATTATATTATACATTTATATAATTATGATTTCGTTCCATTAAATATGAAATTGAAATGAAAGTAGCGTTCATGCGTACGTACGGCTTACCGTCTCCATGAACGGTGCATTTCATTTCTTACCTCTAAATGTTATGTGACATTATGAATGAATGTATATACTGTATATATATGATATATATGATATCTACATAATGAATATAATTCTGGATATAATGGATATTTCACCACATGAACAACTTGTAATTATAAGAAGTTTATTTTTGACTCAAGTACCAAAGATCGACAAAACGACCGTTATTAACTTAAATAATTACATAATGTTCATATCATTGTAATAAGTGATATAATAAAGATAATGAAATTGAAAATGGTTCTTAATAAGGTATATATTAACTCTAGTTTATTATTCAGGAGGTTAAAGAACGGTTGAGTCAAGTCAGACACGAGGTAAGGGAACTTCTTAACCCAACTTCCATTCTTTGGGTTAATCTCCTACTTTCAAATTATGTCATGATATTATTATGTCCTATTTTATATTTTTACGTTCTTTATGTGTACCTATAGTGAATACACATAATAGATCCATTTTATTTTAAAAATGATCTTTTTAAGGACTTCGTCTCAATCTCCTTTCATTGAGGCATATTTGGTTTTATACACAACTTTCTTTTATACGGTGTATAAACCCCTTTGACTTTTATGTTTATTCAAAAGGAATCTTTTTTATACGAAGTGTTTTGATAAACGAAAAAAGCGAATGTTTTTCTTTCCGTACTTATGCGGCGACAATGACTTCTCTGCCGCCGTGACCATTATTTGAGTTTCGGCTTCCTCTACAAGCCATCGTTTTTTTTTAATGAAAAATAAATACAAAGTTTTAACTTTCTTTTATTTTGGTATTGAAAATGGTTTCGAAAGCGTTTTTATTATATCAATGTGTTGTATTGATATCTTGTGATTGAAATGTGGAAATGTTATGTTTCCTTTATGCATGTTTTATGTGATACGATTATGTTATGGTTTATGATATGTTTAAACCTATTCATATGAGGAATGTATTGGACTTAATAAGTGACGGGTGGAGCCCGCTATAGCTCCTCGATGCATCGGTAGGTCTAATGAGACAACTAGACGTGGAATTGGCCGAGGCCCTTTCCCAATTTGATTTATGGTTTTGGCCGAGGCCTTAATCATTCTAGACGTCTTGGCCGAGGCCTTGACGAAATGTTTCAGAATGTCTGGCATTATACATTCCCTCATTATGAAAGTGGTTTTGATATTGCATGTGATTATTCGACCAGTAGAATATCCATGTGAAGAAGTGAATGGAATTATCTCATTTTACTTTTGTCATATTATGTTTAAGTTCATATTTAAAATGCTTTTGTTTTAGTTAGACATTGCCTTAAATGTTGATGTTTATTTATGAAAGCTTCCGCAATATTGTTATCCTTACTGAGCATCTGAGCTCACCCCTTTCAATGTTTTAATATTTTCCAGGATGTGAAGAAGTATTATATGAATGACCTGCAGGGATAGTCAGAAGAGGATATGAGTTTGGACTATGAAGACTTTGTTATTAGTTTTTCACTTTATGATGTAATGTAACGTTTACGAATGTATCTAGTGTTTCCAAGGCTACTAAACTAATCGGTCTTTCGAGACTTGATCTTTTGTGATCATGCCAATGTTACGAAGTAATGCACCGGCTCTGGGTAGCTGGGGTCGGGGCGTTACAGTCCATGCCTCAAGAATTTATTAAATCAAAATGTTACAATGGAAACACTAGGTGTAATATGCTTCACCATCACCAAGTTGTAGAGACAATTTATGCTAGGCAATGAGAATAGAGGAGAAAAAAGGAGTTTCCAGACCTTCTCTTTGATTCATGAGAGTATTATTATTTTACATAAAGAACCACCCAAGCTCAATTGTCCGGCAGACCGCATCAAACCAGTGGAACAAAAAAGGGGTTCTGGAAACTCCTACAATACACAGAAAAAATGCCAGCAATAATGACCACATTCTCACCCCACATCAGAATATGAAACTGGTAGAGATGTTTCCTACAAAAGAGTAGTATAAACTGAGAGTCTAAAGAAGTGAATTGTTAATTAATCCACATGAAGATATAGATAGAATGCTCCAGAACCAATCTACTCCCATCCAACCAAGCAGACCAGACCCAAGGTGTCATGCATAATCTGCTTCATATTGATGAACCACATCAATATCCAGCAGTAAAAAAAATAGTATAATTGACAACCAACATGTGATCCAAAATATATAAAAAAAAAAATTTACATATGTCTCTAAGAGCACCTGGGAAGTCTGATAAATGACAGGCTAAAAGGAAACAAACAAATTTAAATCAAATAATACAATCTACCGTGGCATATGATCAAAAATAGAGTTAGAAACTAAAAAGAGTCCTCAATGTCCCAGAATGATCAATGCAATTAAATGTCAAAACATAAAATCATAAAGGATTGATTGAAAAAAAATATTATTCCCAAGGAATATCATTGAAATCAAAATGAGGATTCCTTTTAAATTCATCCACCACTCTAAAGAATATTCTCTTCATGAGTTGTAAGTAGTTACCATCTCTCATTTCCCCATTCTTGTATTGTCAGAATGTATGTTTGTCATTATCATCCATCTCTGAGTTCCTTAGAGATATCCAAATTCTTATCAATTTTGATGGGACCCCTATAAGTAGGGTCATTTTCAAGATCACTCTCAGGGTAATCAGAGTCAGATGATTGAGAGGAGGTAGCAGATTTTTTTACAGTAATGGGATGCGAAGGGGCATCATCCAGTAAAATGAGGCACAAGAGGATCATAATTTTCCATCTTGGCATGAGACAAGGACCTTTGGACAATAGTTCCTTCCATCTGGTAATAGTATCTACACTTTCTAGTTTTTCTAGGATTGGGGGTGATGAAGCCATCAGCATCAACCATGGGTTTTTTACTTTTCAAGATCTTGAATATAAATAGGTTTCATAAATCTAACTAGGATGATCTTCGGCCTCCTGATAAGAGATTTCAATATCAGAAGCATCATTTTTATCCTTATTTTGAGATTCACTGACTTCTAAGTGAATATCATGTTCCTCAATCAGGGGTGAAAGAACCATATTATGGTTATTGGGATTATTTGAAGGATGAATGAGACATGTCTTGTCCTTATCAGAATGCTCACCCTGTTCCAAAGAAGTGTCTTCCCTATCTTCATGGTTTTACAGAGGGACCTTAGAGGACAATGTCTTAGTGAGAGGATTGGGATATCAATGGGATTTGGTGGTGGTGTGTTATCAGTAGTCCTTATTCTTTGATCCTTTCTGGAAGAATTCCTTTCCACCCAAATGAGCCTGGAACGAGGTGGATGACACGTTATATCAATATGGTAATCTTAAAAGAATCCTCCCATAATATTTTTAATGATTCTTAGATCAAAATTTGTGAAATTGAGAAATGAAATCACTTGCATGGGGATGAATGATAAGACACAATTGACAAGAGTAATGAAACCCCTAAAAGAAAAAAAATCAATTTTTCTATTTAGTGATGTGATATGATATTTTTTTGACCATCGAATCGAAATGATGAATGAGAGTTATACCTAGAGAGACTAGTTACACAGATATTCCTTGGGGAATTATATTGTTTTTCATTCCCAAGACCACTTCAATAATTTTCCCCACCCATCTGAGAACCTTTTAGAGATAAAAACAATATATTTGTCCCTACTGATTTATTTACCACTCAATATTGAATACATACTGCTAATATTAATAAATTACTAGTTATTTATCCTACTATCATTCAAGAATAATACCATGTTATCCATGAAAAATACATGAAAAATGAAAATAGTATTATATCTACAATGGGAAGGATAATTGATTCTGTTGATTATTTTTTTCCAGGTGTTTGTTGAGAAAATCCCAGGATATGCAGAAGAGGCTGGGAGAGAGGTATCATCCCTTTTTGAGGCCACGAGTTAATTTGAATAATCCATATTGTACCCCGTTAAAGGAAACCAAGATACAGGTGCATTTAAATCTCTAAAAGGAGGCCAATAACCCATATATAGAATCCCATATAGTTCATTACTAAATTGATAAATCCCAACTCCATACTATCATAATTTATATTCATATCAATCTTCACCATAATATTGGAACTGAGTGTTTTATTATTTATGTATCCATCCATTTCATGGACCATACTGAGGGTTGACTATGTGGATATTACCGTGATGAATCCCATCTAGTTCGCCGATATCAAATGAAGAATGTGGAGCTCAAGCCTTTTGTTCAAGATATTTGAAAAAACCTTGTATTGGAAATTAAACATGATGATTGGGTTGAAATGATTATGATATTAAAGATCCTTCATATTTCGAATGAGAATCAAGGTGGATGTGTATGCCATCCAATAAAAGATCCCTACTCTTAAAATGTCTTGAATGGCTTTGGTTAAATCATTATTCATCAGATCCTAGGATGAAATGTAGAAATAACATACAAAATCATCATGGCCTAGAGAGATCTTGGAATTTAGAGACTAAACTATTTCCAAGATCACCTCCTCCATTGAAATGGTCTTGAAAAATATATTAATCTCATTGGAGACAACCCAATGAATATTATCGAAAATGTCTATTTGGTCACTCAATTATCCTCCATATATATTGGTATTAGGATATGATAAAAGATAATTGAAGAAATAAGTGGCCATACATCCCATGATATTCACATCATGTTTGAATGAATCATCCTCCAAATGAATATTAGGAGTAGTTTTAGGCCATTTTTACTTGATACAAGCTTCAAAGAAGGAAGTATTCTTGTCAGAATCACTGAGCCACATCAATCTAGATTTCTCCCAAGCAGTCATCTCCTCTTCCAAAATGATTTTGTCTAAATATATTTCCTTTCAACAAAAGTACCAATACTCTCATAATCCCAGGTCAATTCCTTATTTCATTTCATGGGATCAATTCCACCTTCACTGCCTATGGGTTGGAAGAACATGACAACTTGTTATTATACCAGACCTAGAAATATCATTTGAGGTGATGCAACCAGATGTGTAAACCCATCCACCTCCCTCCCGAGATAGGTTACATCTAGGATTCTTATACCATTTTATAAAAAGTAGGTTTAGACACACATCAGATAAAATAGAATAAAAATTACTTCTCATCTACCCTCAGTCCACATGGATGTGGAGAGGTGTATAATCATAGAAATACCATAAAATATGTTCAATCTTAGTATTAGGATAGGAGAAAATCGTCTAAAGGTTGGAAAAGAAGTGTTCTAGTCTACACCAAGTACATCTATTACCCATTTAATTATTAAACCATGTGGATTTTTATCCTATAAATCCCAGGTCAGGAAGTCCCCATCGAGAGGAAAAGAAATAAAATTACTAGAAATCCCTTCTTGGGTACATTCCACCACCATTAATCTCCTACAAATCAAGAATAAGATTAATTCCACCACTAAAAACCATGATGAGTCCCTTGGATTAAAATTTTCTAGATCATGCCATATAATTACTCTTTCTCAAGCCTGACATATGGAGTAGACAAAGGAAATGAAATATATCAACCTATCATCAATGATCTTCATGAAAATTTACTGGTTAGATAATTCCAAAAAACATATCATAATGTTTCTCTTCTAAAATACACTGATGTAATTATTAATAGGATCTTCATGAAAATAACCCAAAAGGCCAATCCTCATGGAAATGTTGCAGATTATAAAGAAATTTTATTTAGGTTCATGGATCTGTTGGGAATAAGTTTTATGATGTTTTTTTAGATTAATGGAGTATTATCTTTTGTTTTTAATGATGTTTGAGTCGAATGGAAATCCCTTCACTTTGTATAATTTGGTGATGAAATATAAATTTTTTTTTAATACTTTCCACAGTAAATATGAAGATGCTTTTTTGTTATTTATTTCACAAAGATTATATGTTGGTTAGAGAACATAAGATTCATGAATTATGAAGGAAGGAGAAGATAAGCAACCAATCAGCATTGTTGGTCTTGCAAAAGCAGGTGTCTAAGGTGGGGTAGTTTCCCAGTGTTTTCCAAATTTTAGGGGTCCAAAATTTGGAGTTGGGCTACCAGTAGAAAATTTTTATTCCCTTGAAGAGCATATCAAAATATGGAAAAGGAAAGAATTTGATGAAAATGAGATTCAAGATTTGTATTTCACAAATACGTGAAGAAATTTGATGGTGATCTTCGTGATTACGATGAGTTTCGCGAATGGTAGAGGTAAAGAGACTAGAAAGAAAGATGTGTGGCACAAAGGAAGAAAGAGCATCATAGTGGCGCAAAGAAATAAAGATCATCATAGCCGTGAAAAAGGATGAAATTAAATCATGACGGCAGAAAGTATTTTACATAATTCTTCGTGATTATGACGAGCTTCACGAATCCAGAAAATCAACATGGTGCTTCATGAAATAGAGTGAATTTCAGTGAAAATTTTGGAGCTCCGAAATTTGATGTTGATATGGAACTGAGGTGGTTGGATGGTTCTATATTATGTGGGAAAATCCTATAAATAGACCCCTACCCTCTAGAGAGAAGTAGAGAAACTTATTGATTATTTTAGAGCTCTCAAATTGTGGAGAAGGTTCATGGGGAAAAGGGAGATCTGTGAAGGTAGTAAGTTTCACAAGGGAAAGAAGCTTCACAGAGAGCCATTGAGAATTGTAGAAGAAGAAGACTTCACAAAGACCAATCTATGCTCTGTTAAACAGTGAGATCTGGATCTAGTGAGCTTTGCGAAATAGAGAGATTTGCGAACTAGAGTGCTCTGCGAAGCTGAAATCTTTATAAAGGAGCTCTGCAAGGGAGCTTTGAAAGCTGAGGATTTTAGAACCCAAATTTAGTAAGAGAATTCCATGTAGTTCCTATCAGCTTCTAGATAGGAAAGAGAATATTTGTTTTCCAAGATCATATTTGAGAATGTTTTTCAAGAAGTATAGAGATATTGTTTTACCCTATTTGTTCTAATAGGGTGCACAAATACTTGAGGATTATCTCCCAAGTACTACACGAGTGAAAGGGAATATCCTACTCATTGTATTCCACATAAAAGAATTTTTTTTATAGTGGATTGTGTGGTACTGGATTATTTCCATACAATACCTAGGACGTAGCTACTCTTATTGTGTATTGAAACTTGCAAATATTGTGTTAATGTGGTTGTTTCTGCTCATCAGGGATGGAACACTTTAACAGGAGGAGAATTCTGTTTCAAAAATTGAATGATAAAAGGAATGTTATCACTAATTCACCCCCCCTATTAGTGATACATGGATCCTGACTGGGTAACTTCAATTGGTATCAGAGGGAATGGTCCCCTTAGTTTGTTCTTTACTGAAGTTTTGAAGATAATTTCCAATGTAGAATATTATTTTCATGAATAGTAAGGGGATTACGATATTTTATGGGAAGAATTATCATATCTAGAATGATATAATGATGCCTTATCATATGTATCTTGGATATGATGTTATTGAAACTACAAAAGATTGATATCCTACTATTGATGACAAGGTTCCTCTTACTCCTGTCGATGAACTGAATCTTGAGAATGATGGATGAGCTAAAAATGTGTTCTCTAATCTCTTTATGAGAGTGAATTTTCATGACTGAAAGGTGTCTCTACAACCAATGAAATCAGAGACAAACTGAAAAACATCTATGAAGGAAATACAAAGCAACGGAGGAAAAACTTCAAATATGGAGGATGAAGTATGAATACTTAAAGATTGGTGAGCATTAATCAATTAGAGACCTTATTACCAGGATAAACATCATTGTTAGTACGATTATATGTCTTGGTGAATTGTTAGAAGATTTTATAGTTATTGAGAAGCTCTTCAGAATTCTTCCTGAAAATTTTGAAGCTAAAGTTTCATCCCTGGAAGATAGAGACCCTAAAAAATTATCTCTATATTATTTTCATAGCTCACTCATCACTTATGAAATGAGAAGGGAGAATACTATGAAGAGAAAAGAAATATTTGATAGAGAAATGCCTTTCAAGGATGCAAAGAAAGAGAATCCGAATAAAATTATTATTGGAGTTGAAGCTGGTGAATCTGACTCTAAAAACTAGGTAGGCCAAAAAATTTATGAACATTTATCCTTGTTTTATAAAAATTTGAAAACAGGTATATGTAAATACAAAGGAAAACTCCCTTGTAAATTTTTTTAATCTGAAGCTGTTGGAAAATTTGTGGCTAATTTCCCTAAAGAAGGGAAAGATGAAGAATGAAATGAAGATGATATAAACCTAGAAGGTGATGGAAGAAATAGGGTAAAATAAATAAATATTTTGTTACAGGTAATGATTAAATGTCCTTAAAATCTAAAAGGAGAAGTTTTTTGTCAAAAAATGAAGAAGACGATGATAGTGAGACTGAAACTGAAAAAAAATGTTGATGAGAAAACAATATAGAGTACCTTTTTTGGAAAAGGTAAATAATGAAGATTATGAGAGAATTATAACTGAAGAAGATGAAACTCAACTTGAACAATATCTGAAATAAGATCTGAAGGAATGTTTGAGAAAGATTAGAATGCTTTTGATGGAAAACAAGATATTAAGAAATGAAAACTCTTCATCAAATGACCATGAAGGTTTTCCTGATAAGAAAGAAAAATATGAATAGTAGTTTGATAATCGGAAAAATTATCATGAAAGTGAAAATAATTGTAATGATCACCTGGAAGTAAATATGTTGGAAAAAGAATATTATTTTGAACTTATCCAACAAAAAATTTCCAAATTTGAGGAAATGAACACCAGGTTCAAAAACCATGTTACAAATTTTGTTGAATGGTCTACTGTAAATGAACCTAATAAGGATAAAATGGATACATTCAAAGGTTGAGAAGAAATATAGAACTGGTTATGATAAGCACAATTATAGAAAGGTTACATATTTCATTAAAATAAGAAATACTGCAAAATCAAAATCTTTTAAAAATCCTAATTCCAGAAAGATTTACACCACTTCTGATTCTGGAATGTCTGAACAGAAATCCCTATTAAAGTAGAATGATAAAATTGAAAATATAAAGGTCGATGGTCAATAGAGTTCTAGTAAGAATATTATTGAGAAGCATATTCACAACTCTGGTCAATATGGAAGTTTTAGAGGTAAATATTCATTTTATCGCTACTACTGGTATTGTGGTGGATTCAGACATAAGGAAAATATGTGTTGGTTTGACCAACAACATTACAACCATTCCACATGCTTAGAAAGACATGGATTGAGGTTGAGTCAATATTTTCAAAAGAAAAAACCTCAAAATAAATTACAGAAGACACCTAAGATGGTTGGTGTAAATGTTGAGAATAGGTTCCAACCACTAGAAACTATCTGTGAAAGATGTGATCGGCCTAGAAATCATGCTATGGTTTGTATGATTATGTTACAGGAACAGGAAATGTTTTTTAAAAAATATCAGAAGCCATAGATTCTAAAGGAAACGAATGACAGATATTCTAGGTCCACAAATAAAGAGTTCTTGTTTGTCAAACCAGAACACATCGACATGGCTATAAAAATAGAGGAAGCAGAAAAACATTCAAGAAAAGGATGAACAAAAATCACTTTTTTTAATCTTCTTTGAAAAAAAATGAAAGGATAATTTCCATGGATCCTTGATAGTGGATATTCATCTTATATGACATGATACATAAATCTGATAAATAATGTGAATTATTTCAATGAAGTAACAATGAAATTTGGAAATGATGAGTCCCTAAGGATCAAAGGTGTCGGATCATCCCTAATAGAAAAAGGAAAGATGAAATCCAGAAAAACACTATATGTTTATGGTTTGAAACAAAACCTTCTAATAATGTCAGGACTATGTGATGAGGGTAAAAAAGTTATATTCAGAAAATATGGACTTATTGTGAAAGGTGAAAATGATGTAAATGTTGTTACAAGGGGCTAATTTACAAGAGGGAATTTGTTCCAAGTTAGTGAAGTGTAGATCTCTTGTTACATGGGTGTGGATGATGAAATTCAGTTATGGCATTAAATTCTGGGACATATGTGTTAGAGAAATATGTTAATATTATCAAAGTGAGACAGTTTCCGAGATATTATTAATTTATCAAGGAAATGATATTGGTGTTGCATTATTTGTGAGAAAGGGAAGATTACCAACTCTATGCATAAGAGAGTTGAAATTCACTCAAAAAGACCCTTGGAACTCAAAAATTCTGATATAAATGGACTAATGAGAAAGAAATATAAAAATGGATATATGTACTTTATTACATTAATTGATTACTTCACCCTCATTACCTGTGTTATGTTCAAGATACATAAGTTATATTCTATGAAAAACATTAAGAGTTTCATGAGGATAGCAGAGAATGAATGTGAGTATTTTTTGAAGAAGTTGATAACTAATAATGGTGGTGAATATTATAATAAAGGGTTTAAAATTTATCTTTAGAATAATGGAATTCCTCATGAGTTCAGTTCATCATACACACCTCAAAAAAATGGGGTTGCTAAAATAATGAATATAAGTCTTGTGGAAATGGGGAGAACTATGTTACATGAGCATAGTATTTCTCATTATTATTTGAGGAAATCAATGAGAACTACTGTGTATATTCAGAACCAAAGTTTCTATATGAAAAAAATCAGATATGACTCCATACAAATGGTTCAATGGAAAAACTCCAAGTCTGAAACACTTAAGAATTTCTGGGTGTCGATGCATTATAAAGAAGAATGGTGGAAACCTTGGAATGTTTGAGAAAAGTGGATATTATGGATTTTTTCTTGGATATGACCCCAAATTAAGAGGATATATATGTCTTAAAAGAGAAACATGATTAACTATTTTTTATTTAAATGTAAAAGTTTTTGAAAATTTTAAGATAGAAAAGCCATCATATGCTGATTTGGAAGTTTAGCAGGATTGAGAAGATTTTGTTAAGATTATGATAATGCAGTAGACTGTATTAATCCTACTCAAGAAGAAGAATCATACCAAAAAATCTCAAGTGATGAGGATAATGTTTGAATAGATCATCTTAGGTCAAGGAAACAATATGAGGCTCAAAACATTATTGGAGATCAACATCAAAGGGTTCAAACAAGAAGAAAAACGAATGCTATTACACATACTTCTCTTTATTCCAAAGTTCAACCAGATGATGTAAATGAATAATTTGAGCATCCAGAATGGCTTTTAGCTATTAATAAAGAGCTTTATCAGATATAGAAGAATGATACATGGGAACTTTTACCCAATACGAACAAAAAGAACATTATTGGTACAAAGTGGGTTTTCCAGAAAAAGCTAAATGAAGAAGGTAAAGTAATAAGAAACAAAAGAATGATTAGTTTACAAAGGGTGTTCACAAATTGAAGGCATTGATTTGGGTGTAACCTTTTCTCTGGTCGGAAAATTTGAAACAATCAAAATCATTCTTTCTATTTCTGCACAATAAGGTGACAAAATCATTCAAATGGATGTAAATTCCGCATTCTTGAATGGTGATATTAAGGATGATTTTTTACTATGATAAACCTTATGGATTTGTTATTGGTAAGGATTAAAGTTTTGTGTAGAGGTTGAATATTGATTTGTATGGGCTAAAATAGGCTCCAAGTGCATGAAATTTCAAATTAGATACTTGTTTGAGGAAGATGAAGTTTATGAAAGGTATATTTTTCAACAATATTTACATCAAGGAGTGTCAAGAGTTTTCTCTGATCGTAATTGTTTATGTAGATGGAGTTATATTTGTTGGGAATGATGAAATATCATGTGAAATATTTGATGAGGAGATGAAGAAGTTATTGGAGATGTCTATGCTGGGAGAATTGAAATACATTATTGGGCTACAAATTTCAATGAAGGATAATCTCGTTTTTCTATCTCAAGAAATGTAAGCTAAGGAAATTATTAAGAATTTTGGGATGAAAAATTTAAATCCAGTTTCCAAACCAATTTTAGTGGGAAATAAGTTGTCTATGCTATAGATGGCAAGGAAATTGATCGTAAAGTGTTTCGAACGATCAAAACCAATTTTGGGTATTCAGATGTTTATTGGGAAGGAAATGTTGATGATTGAAGATCCCCATCTGGTGGAGTTTTATTTCTTGGGAAAATATGTGTTAGTTAGTATAGAAAGAAACAGAATTCAGTAAATCTCAGAACAACTAAAGATGATTATGTTTCTACCACATAAAATGCTACCCAACATATGTGGATGAATACTCTGTTGGAATATATACTTGTTGAAGTGAAGTTACCCTTACTCTTCGGATATGATAATCAGAGTAAAATCAATCTTACAAGGAATCTAGTATAAAATTCTCATTCAAAACACATTGACATAAAGTACAACTTCATCCTAGAGAAGTTGGACAAGAATTAATTGAAGCCGGAGTACGTTCCTTCATCATAAGAATTTAATGATATATTCACAAAACCTTTACTGAATGACCCATTTGTAAAATTGAGGTTCAACATGGGTGTCCAACCTTCTTCTCATCAAGGTTTAGGTACGTGTTTCTATCCCCTACCTCATGTTACCTATGGATAGTATTGTCAACGTGGATAATTTTCATAAATCTATTATTATAGAGGCATGGATAACGGGGGGGGTGTGGGTAAGCCTTGAACTCAACATGTAAGTGTGAAAACTATTATAACTATTTGGTGGAATGGTAACAGAATGGTTGTATAGTGGTTATAGGGAACAATATTTTTATTATTGAAGGAATGCTGACGAAGTGAAGAAGGAGAAGGAGGAAAGCTGATGCGATGTGGTTTCATAGTCACTACTTTGGAAAACATTTTCATGCAATCAATAATTCATGATTCATACAATGAGTTCGCTCACATAGTCATAGAATTGGTGAAAGTGACCCATTTCTTGAGGTTTCAAAGATCAGTGATTTATGAATATTAGTTGACAAAAAAATCCAAAGGGGGAGATTGTTGGGACCATGTTGGATGATGATGTTTTTGGATGAATGAAGTATTTTCATTTGTTGTCAAGGAATATTTAGAGAAAAAGAAGTCACTTCACTTTGTATAAGTGGTTGATGAAAGAAAAGAAAGTTTCAATACTATCCACCATAAATTTGATGATGCTTTTTTGGTCTGTATTTCACAAAGATTATAAGTTGGTTGGTGAATATATGCTAAAATTAATTCTGAAAGAAATGGGGAGAAAATATACAACCAATCTATATGGTTGGTATTTCAGAAGAAGGTGCTTAAGGTAGTAGAGTTTCACACCATTTTCCAAATTCTTGGGGTTTAAAATTTGGAGTTGGCATAGAATAACTATTGGAATCAAAAAAAACCATCCATTTAATTCACAGAATGATTCCAAACATGATATTGGAGCATAGATATTTGAAAAATATTCTATTTGACTGGTCATGGACCCGAACTGAGTTATGGATTAGAAGTTATGGCTGTTTGAGGTCAGGCAGCTCGAAATGGCCATCTAGGATGATTTTGGGGAAAAGTATGAATTTTCGCACAAAAATACAATCTTGAGTGAAAAATGAATTTGTTCTCAAAAGTGAAATGGAATTTTACACAGACCAAAATTCAAGGTTTCTCCTATAAATACAAGTGCACTCCCTATTCCCGAAAAGGGACCTTGGTGGTCGGTCGCCGCTCTAATGCACGTAAGTATGCATTTTCCATGCATGCATGCAAAACCCCCAATCTCACAGACAAGACATCACTTTTGCACGTAAAAGGCCCAAAATTTTCAATTTTGGGCATAAATCATCGTTTTTTCTTGAATCAGTTTCACTATGCCCATTTTTTTTACACCAGTGCTGCACCTGTTCAATTTCATGCAGTCCTTCATTATTGCGTGAAAACCTTCATTGTTACGTGCAATCCTTCACTATTGGGTGCAAAACATCCATATTTTGTGAAAAAAATTAATATTGTGCACACCAATGCTATACAGTCAAATCATTCACGTATCCCATCCTGTGTGTTGCCCATCTTACATGCAACAGTATACAGGTCTGCGCCGTCTGGTCCATATCGTAGGGGCTGCGTCCCCGCACCCTCGCTCGAGATCAGTGTCGGGTTGTAGTCTCGGTCTTCCAGGTAGATCCCTTCACTACCATCACTGACCCCCATGAAAAATGGAGATTTTCACCCTGAACTTTTCGGGTCGGGACGTCAGAAATTTCAATTTGTCCCTTATACACATCCACCTTCCTCCTATGGAATACCATGATTTGCGATAATCCTCTACACACAATGAAACACCTTGAGTCAAAATATTCCTCTTGGTTCATTTCCCATGTCATGAGTTGATATTATAATCACCAATTATCGAGTACCTTGAGTCGAAACTCTCCTCAAGCAACTCATCCAAACCTCATCACCTGACTCCTATGCTAGGGTGAACTAGAAAGGGCCACCCTTGCGTAAGTCCCAACACCAACAATTGGTAGGCTCCTTCTACCTAATAGTCCTATCTACTTGACTCTAAACTATATTACACCCTATGTGACAAATATAGGATGCCTCTTGCTCCAAAAAAGTGATGCATTATGTTCCAAGAATAATACACCAATTGTCCTATCTACATGAATTTAAACTATAGTACACCCTATGTTACAAACATAGGATGCCTCTTGCTCCAAAAATGATATGAATTATGCGCCATGCATAAGATTCCAATATTCTTATCTACATGACTATAAACTGTAGTATACCCTATGTTCCAAAAAATAGGATGCCTCTTGATCAAAACAATATATGCCTTATGTGCCAAGCATAAGATGCCAATAGTTCTATCTGTGTGACTTTAAACTATAGTACACACTATCATTGAATAATAGGATGCCTCTTGTTCCAAATAAGAGACGCCTTATTAGGAAATCATAAGATGCCAACAGTCCCTCCTACATGACATTAAACTATAGTATTCCCTATAATTCAATAATAGGATTCCTCTTGTTCCATATAAGAGGTGTATTATGTGACAAGCATAAGATACCTCAAGCCAAGATTATAGTTGCAAAATTTCAAGAGTGTTGGAATCCATTCAAACATTCCATCAATCAACCTCAAGCTTTGTGTATCCTCCATTCAGATCATTATCATCTTTCTAGTCTGAAGGGACCCCCTAACAGCCTGGTCCCAAGCCACCTTGGTTCACCTACCATTCTAGGACAATGCCTCGGAAGAATATTGAAGACACATCGAGTGAGGTCCCATGTCTCGAACACGGTCAACAATTGACCCTCATTTGTTTGTCCCCATTTCAGGCTAACACGATATGGATTCTGTCTTTCAAACATGGTCAACATTTATCCTCCATTTTCATGCCACCCTCACCTTGTTCCAAATGTCGGTAATGTGATTCACACTTTTCATCCCCCATTGTTCGAACTGATTTCAACGCCCTTGGAGTTATCACTTTTATAAACTTGTTCATGGGTGTTAGATCCAATTATATTCCTAAACACACTAGTGATTTCGGATTCCCTCATATTCCTACATGATGAATACATTATAGGAATCTTCCATGTGTAAGCCCCATTAAAAATTTCCGCTCATTAGTGTCACCCGGGCTGCTTCTTTGTGTAATCTTCAACCACTGTCGTCACCCATTAGTGGTACCCAGGCACACTAACAACTATTTCTTCTTCACATATCCCCACTAATGTGTGCACCTCATTAGATCACTCCACGAAACCCCTTCACCACAACATTTATGATGAGTTACCTTCCCCGAGGGAGGGTGGTATGAATTATATAAGTCCTAGGGGTGTGGAGTGAACCCCCTCGTCTGAGATCTAGGACATTAAATTTCCAGGCGCCATCATCCTCAACACATGATGTTAAACTATAGCCTCACCCCTTTCCTTCTACACAGGGAGACCTATCACAGAAATTCTCTATGCCCACTTGTCTCCATGGGAGCGAGATCTTCCTCACATAGAATAAGATCCTATTTTCCGGAACAGTGCATGTCCATGGGGAAGAGCAACCATATTGGTGTAAGCCCTCCAACATTCTTGTAGGAGGTAGTACCCTACATCATCCTTTCTACTTCCGTTCCAAGGACCAAAGGGGGGATGGACACCGTAAACCTCCTCTCGTCTATTCCAAACCCCTCTGGTCTTTACTGCCACCCAGGCCTCCATCATGGATTAAGTCCCAATCTCCATCACCCTGGGCTGTGAACCATGTGTAAGCCCCTGTTTCCCCTTTGTTCTATGAACCACGCATAAGACCTTGTTTCCTTTTTTCTCCAATAATAAAACGTAAGCCCCATTCCACTTCCCACTGACGCATTGTAACACCCCGTGTTATTCTAAAGATAAATGGAAATGCATAAAACATTTTTTTAAATAGATATTTTTAATTACCCTTTAAAACATAACTTTTTTACTTCTATGTTCTGAATTTCAAGAAACTATCATCTACATTTGTGTTCAGTATGTTATTTGGAATCTATTGGAACTGACATGTTTTTTTAGTGAATAGTAACATACCCTTATGAATAGTAATATAAATAGTAATGTGACCCTAATGAATAGTAAATTGTATTATTATTTTATTTTCATAATACTTTAAGATAATAACATCTGGGTTAATATGTATCGTGATATGGAAGTTGTTATAGAATTAGAGTTGTTAATTTTTAAATTAGGCATGATTTTATTTTAAAATTGAATTAATAATATTTAGAAAATTATTTTCAAAAATTGGACTTCATTTTTGAAATCTACACGTTGATAAATGGTTAGGGTGAATATTTTGAATTTTTCTGAAACAGTTGATTTTTCAGTGAATAGTAAAATATACCGTTTTTATTTTCAGTGTATTAATGACAACATTAATGATATAATAATGATGTCATAAATTTGTCTACTTGTGTATAGTTAAATAATATTTGGGGTTTTACAAGTGGCTTATACCATGGGAAAATACCATGGGAATGCCCATGGTTTTGTAAATACATCTCATGAGGTGTCCTTTGAAAATTATTAAAATAATCCCCTAGTTTTCCTATAAATACCAACTCTTACCTTCATTGATTTCATTACCAATTCTCCCTCAACGAATATATGGCCTTCTTAACTTCATATTAGTCCTCCAAAGGTTTCCTGAATCCCCCAAGGTCCCATCATTCATGTTCTAAGTGTTACTCTACAAGGTAAGAAAATTCTCAATTTCTTTCTTTTTTCCTTTCAAATTCTCTTTTATCTAGTATAATTTTCATGTTTCCATACCATGTTCTTATTTCCTTACTATACACGATCTTACCTATGTTATGATTCATCTCTGGATGTGTTACCCTTGTCCCCTCACTTTTTAATATTTTCTAAAATCATGTTGTGTAGTCGTTTGGCTGCTGAATTTTTGTAAGAGATTTATCACTTATTCTTTTATTTTGAGTTCATTCCTTATTCTTTATCCATATATCCTTTCCCAAGAGGAATGAAATGTCCATAAATAATTTATATTATATATGTTATCATTTTTATGAAAAATTACTCATCATTATTCTTCTCCACTCCCACCTATTTAAATAATAAAAAACATTGTTTGTTTGTGTCGAATTACCGACATCGTTGACGATGTGATTTCAAAATCCATTAATTCTATCAAGTCTGGTCATGAAACCTTTTATATGATTGAAAAAGGTTATTATATATGTTTTATTACTCACCCATGGTTCTTTAATTCTTTTTTACTCATGTTTCTAATTTATATGACAAAACGAGGTTGTTATTATCAAATAACCACTAAAATGATCTAAATGAACACCATTGATGTTGTAACTTATGAATCATCCTCATGTAGGAATTAAAAAAGGATAATAGAATAATTTATGTTACTTTATATATTTAAATACTAATCCATTACAATTCTGGATTATCACTTCCAATCAACAAGAATGTTCATCCGGAACCAATCATGGAAATCATGTTAAGAACTCACCTAAAAACAGTGCAAAGGGAAAAATACTGACAATTAAGGGTGAAATGATGTTAATAAATGATCATATAAGATGTTATAAACATGAAACTTTTTCTGTAAAATATTAATAACAAAATTTTAACCATTATACTAGAGGATTAAACAAGTTTGAAGTAAGACAAACCTGAGGTAAGGGAATTCTTAACCCGGTTTCCATTCTTTGGTTTAACCTTCTACTTCATTATTTATGGGCTATTTAAATTGTTTTTTTGATGGGTTTTGTTTATATTATTTTTCATTATGTGTAATTAGTATATACACATACTCCATCTAATCTATTAAGTCTCTCTTCAATTGTGTGAGATTTATAAGGTCCGTTTCATTAAAAATCCTTTATATTAAATTCAGTTTTTCGAATTTCCAAAGTAATGTTTTTATTGAATTATTAATGTTGTATGATTATGTTTTGGTTATTGGGAATTATTTATTAATATGGGTGGGAAATATATCTCCCTCTAATTCATTGGGTATGAGTAAGTGGGAGGTCGGCTGTATGGTTACTCCAAGTGTAACTGCAATGGTTACACAGAGTAATGTAACTGTGAGGGTTACAAATTATAAGGTAGCCAAGAATGGTGACAAGATTATGTAAGTAATGGTCCAGGATACCATTATGATTATATTTATGTTCTCTTGTTTTGTATGGATCTTGTGTAAATCTCATTTCACACAAAGTATATATATATGTATGACAAGAATGTATTTTGAAAATGCTTTCATACATTATGAGTATTCATGGACTAATGTGATTTTTTTCCATTTCTAACATCCCTTACTGTCATTTTGTGCTCATCCCAAGTTTTTAAATTAATGTTTACTGGTTAATGGATGTGTAATACATAGAATTAAGACATGTTAAATGTTAAAAAATTGTCGAGGAGTCTTGTTTTATGTTTTAATGTTTTATATTTTGAAAAAAAATTGAAACAGTTTTTATAGTATCCACCCTGTAACAATGTGTAATGTTATAAATGTTTTGTCCTAATTATTTAAAGCTCAAAACATGAAAAGATACTCAATGTAAAAGGAAGTGTTTTCTTAACTAAACTCAATATTATGTATGTAATAAGGTCAGGTCCTTATAGTTGGTATCAGAGGATGGTTTAGATAACTTTAGGGGTTTTGATGATGTTAATAGAATACCATAAATGATTTTCACTCTATGTTTATGAAATGTTTTATCATTTAAATACTATCATGTTGCTTCATATAATACATGTTTGTCAGAGTGGTTGTCCGAAGAAGGAACATGGATGCTAAAGAGGAGAGCCACCGATAGAATGACATCCTTCGAGAATTACAGCCCAGAATGGTAGGGATTGGAACTGAGCAGTTCATGACAGTAATGGCTCAGCAAATGAAGGAAATAAATGGTGGTGGAATCCATGAAAGAGAACCAATAGAGGTACCACAACGGAACATGACAGTAGTAGATCATTTTATGAGAAAACATCCTCCTTTATTCAATAGATTTGTTGACCTAGAAGCAGCTGATGGATGGATCAATGCCCTTGAAAAGATATTCGATGTCTATGGATGTTCAGAAAATCAAAAGTTAAGTCTTTCCATTTTTCTTTTTAAAGGGGAAGTTGATCATTGGTGTTCAATGGTAAGGAATATCAGGGGTAGAGAGGATTTTGATGCCATAGAGTGGGATTAATTTAAAAGTCTTTTCCTTGAAAAATATTTTCCAAAGGTGATTTAACTTAGAATAGAGAATCAATTACATGAATTGAAACAAAAGGAGTAAGACTCAGTGGCTATGTACGAAACGAACATAACCCAAATAGCAAGCTATGCTCCAAATCTTATTCTGTATCTTGATAGAAAAATCAACCTCTTTTACTATGGATCGAAGCCATGGTATCGAAGGGCGTTGGCCTCCTGTGAATTCAAAAGTTGTAAAAAACTTGTATGATGTGCTATGAGGGTAGACATGGAGTTTCTAATGATCATGTGCATTTTGGAAACAATGATAAGAAGATGTCAAGTTGGCAAGAAATGGGTAATAATCAGCCAAAGAAATCTGATGGTATCAAAATCCAATTTCTTGTTTGTGAAAAGTGTGGCAAGAAACACCCTGGGGAATGTATTAGAAAAATTGGGAAGTATTTTATATGTGTTAAGTTTGGACATATGGCCCGAGATTGTAATTAAAATGACCCAAAGACTAATCCTAAAAAGCATAATGTAAAGTGTTTTAAATTGGGTTAGATGGGTCATTATGAAAATGCCTTCCCAAAGAGAGATCTGAATGATGCAATGAACCCAGACTACAAGCAGAAAGGTGTAGTGAGATTCTCTGCGACTACGTTAGTAGATTTCGGGCAATCACATGAAGTTGTATTAGGTACTTTTTTTGTTCACTCAGATTTCTCTAATTTTTTGTTTGATACGGGGTCTACACATTCCTTCATCTTTGAGAAATTTTCTGGTAAATTGGAAATATAACCTCAACAAATGAGTCCCGAACATGTTGTTAAAACACCAGGGGGAAATTTTATAGGAAATAGGAATTATAAGAATCATTCTATTGTGGTATGTGGAAAGACAATACATACAAACCTCACTGTTTTACACTTAGTTGAGTTTGATGTTATTTTGGGGATGGATTGGATTTCTGATAATCATGCTAAGATTGACTATAGAGCTAAAGAAGTTGTTTTTCAGAATGATTTTAAGTTTGTATACAAGAATGAACCCATACAATTGATAACATATTGGGAAGCTGAGAAACTATTGGAAAATGAAAATGAATGTTATATTGCTCATATTGTTGAAAAATGGAACTATTCAAATTAATGAAGTGACAGTGGTAAATAAGTACCTTGATGTTCTTTCTGATGAGTTACCTGGTGTCATACCAGATCGAGAATTCGAATTCAGAATTAACTTAGTTCCTGATGATAATCCAATTTCAAAACACCCATATCATATGGCTCCAATAGAACTTCTTGAATTGAATAATTAGTTACAATATTTTCTTAACAAATGATTCATTCATCCTAGAACTTCACCATGGGGAGCCCATGTTTTATTTGTTAAAAATAAAGATGGTTCCATGAGACTTTGCATTGATTATAGAGCTTTGAATAACATCACTTCTAAAAAAAGTATCCTTTTCCTCATATCATAGACTTGTTTGATTCGCTCCATGGGAGCTCAGTCCTTTTCCAAGTTTTACTTGAGATTCAGATACCATCGGCTGAAGGTGAAGGAGGATGATATCTCAAAAACAGCCTTTCGTACTAGAAATGGGCATTATGAATTTGTTGTTATGCCTTTTGGATAAACTAATGAACCTACTGTATTCATGAATCTTAAGAATAGAGTATTTAATGAGTTCTTCGATAAGTTTTCGGTTGTATTTATGGATGAAATTATGGTATTTTCTAAAAATAAAGAGGAGAATGAAAAACAAATAAGGGATTTTTTACAAACATTAAAAGAAAAGAAAATATTTGGAAAATTATGGATGTGTGATTTTTGGTTGCAACATATTTATTTTCGTGGGAACATTGTAAATAAGGGTGGAATAATAGTTGATCCTGCCAAAAAAAGTAGTCGATGAATGACGAAGACCCACAAATGTTACAAGGATTCGTAGTTTTCTGGGCTTAGCAAGTTATCACCGACTATTTTTTCTGAACTTTGCACGATTATCTAGACCGATAACTATGTTAACACGAAAAGGGGTTAAATTTATTTGGATAGATGAATATGATGTTTGGTTTGAGGAACTGAAGAAGAGATTGGTGAATGATCCAGTTTTGGCCTTACCTTCCCAAAATAGTGAGTTTTTCATCTACAGTGATGCTTATATGAAAGGACTTGGTTGTGTTTTTATGAATAATGATCAGGTAATTTCCTATGATTCGAGACAACTTAAACCTCATGAGCTAAATTATCCCACACATGATTTAGAATTGGAAGCTGTGTTTTTTTCTTTGAAAATATTGAGGCATCATTTATATGAAACCAAATGTAAAATATATACTAACCATAAAAGTCTAAAGTATATATTCACTCAGAAGTAATTAAAAATAAGACAGAGAAGATGGCTAGAACTAATAAAGTATTATGACTGCACGATAAATTAACATCCTAGAAAAACAAACAAAGTAGCGGATGACTTAAGTCAAAAAAATAATGCATCATTAACCATGCTATGTTTGTAACATGATCCATTTATTAATGATTTGATTAATTTTGGCTCAGAAGTTTTTGGTGCATGGAATACATCAATTTTGTTTCAGGTTTCAGTGCAGTTTTCATTGTCAGACAAAATTAAGCCAGCGCAGAAGGAAGACAGTTAGCTATAGAAAAAGGTAGAATTGGTTAAAATGGGTAAGCTGAAAGAATTAAATCTTGATAAAAACTGTGTTTTAAGATTTGGAAAAAGGTTGTGTGTGCCTTGTGATTCGTAGTTTAAGATATAATTGTTGCGTGAAGCTCATAGTTATCCATTCTCTGTTCATCCTGGCAGTAGTAAGATGTACAGAGACCTTAAGGGATATTATTGGTGGGATGGAATGAATATAGATATTGCAGATTTTACTAGGAAATGTTTGATGTGTCAATAGGTTAAAGCAGAGCGGCAGTTACCGAAGGAGATGCTTCAACCTTTTCCAGTGCCAGAGTGGAAATGGGAGAATTTATCCATGTACTTTGTGGTGGGACTACCGAAGACTTCTCGAGGTAACAATGCTATTTTTTTTTATTGTTGATCGGATAACAAAGTCTTCACATTTTCTATCAATTCAATATAAAATTTTTATGGATAAAATATCTTGATTTTACCTCAAGGAGATTTTCAGGTTACATGGTGTTCAAATTTCCATTGTATCAGACCGAGATCCTAGGTTCACTTCTATATTTTGGAAGGGACATCAGAAGTCGTTGGGCATAGAGTTAAATTTCAGTACAAATTTTCATCCTCAATTTGATGGGCAGTCAGAATGAACGATTCAAACTTTGGAGGATATTCTTCTAGATTGTTCAATTTACTATCAGGGATGTTGGGATCATCACGCTTGATGAGTTTATTTTTCTTATAATAATAGTTTTCATTCCAGTATTTAGATGACACCTTTTGAGGCCTTCTTGGAAAGTTGTATCAGACTCCAGGGTTTTGGGATGAAGTTGGGGAAAGACATTTGATGGGTCCGGAATTAGTAGAAGAACTGGCTGAGAAAGTGAGAATGATCTAGAATCACATGTTGATAGCTTAGAGCAGGAAGAAAAGTTGTGCAGATAACTGAAGGAAAGACTTCTCTTTCGAGGTAGGTGACCATGTTTTACTTAAAATATCTCCTAAGACAAGTGTGATGCATTTTGGTAAGAAATTAAAACTAATTCAACGGTTCATCAGTCCTTTTGAAATCTTGTAGAATTTTGGGACAGTTCCATACCATGTAGCTTTGCCTATGAGCTTGTTTCAGGTACACAATGTTTTTAATGTTTTGATGTTGAGAAAGTATGTGCCAGATTCATCACATGTCTTGAGCCCAAAATCAGTTCAGCAGGAAGATAACCTTTCTTATGAAGCAAAACCAGTTCATATTCTTGATTGAAGAGAACATGTATTGTGGAATAAGGTAATCCACCTGGAAAAGGTTTTTTGGAGAAACCACATGGCTGAAGAAGCAACATGAGAGTTTGAAAATGCTGTGAGGGAAAAATACCCTCAGTTTTTTAATAAGTAAATAAAATTATGAGGATGAAATTTCAAGGAAGTGGGGATAATGTAACACCCCATGTTTTTCTAAAAAAATATAAATTAATAGAAACTTGTTTTAAATAGATGTTTTTAATTTTCCTTTAAAACGTAACTTTTTACTTCTATGTTCTGAATTTCTAGAAACTGTCATCTACATTTGTGTTCAGTATGTTATTTGGAGTCTATTGGAACCAAATTGTTTTTTGGTCAATAGTAACATACCCTAATGAATAGTAATATTAATAGTAATATGACCCTAATGAATAGTAAATTGTATTATTATTTTATTTTCTTAAGGATTTAAGATAATAACATCTTGGTAAATTTGTCATTGTGATATGGAAGTTGTTATAGAATTAGAGTTGTTAATTTTTAAATTAAGTAAGATTTTATCTAAAAAATAAATTAATAATATTTAGAAAATTATTTTCAAAAAATAGACTTCATTTTTCAAATCTACACATCGATAAATGGTTAGGGAGAATTTTGGGAATTTTTCTGAAATAGTTTATTTTTCGGTGAATTGTAAAAAATACAGTTTTTAGTTTCGCTGTATTAATGGCCTCATTAATGATATAATAAGGATTTCATTTATTTTTTCAACATGTTTATAGTTAAATAATATGATAAGTTTCCCAGGTAGAATATACAATGGTAAAATACCATGGGAATGCCCATGGTTTTGTAAATACCACTCATGAGGTGTCCCTTGAAAATTATTACAATAATCCCTCACGTTTCCTATAAATAAAAACTCTTCCCTTCGTTAATTTCATTACCAATTATCCCTCAACAAAGCTCTGGCATCTTTACCTTAATATTAGTCCTCCCAAGGTTTCCTCAGTCCCCCAAGTTCCCATCAATCATGTTCTAAGGGTCACTCCACAAGGTAAGAAAATTCTCAATTTCTTTCTTTTTCTTTTCATATTCACTTTTAGGTGGTATAATTTTCAAGTTTCAATAACATGTTCTTATTTACTTCTTATTAATGATACTCTCTATATTATTATTCATTTTTTTGTTGGTGACCCTTTTCCCCTCTCTTTTTAATATTTTCTAAAATCATGTTGTGTAGCAGTTAGGCTGCCGAATATTTGTAAGAGATTTCTCACTTATTCTTTTATTTTGAGTTCTTTCCTTATTCTTTCTTTATATCTCCATACCCAAGAGAAATGAAATCTCCATAAATAATGTATATTATATATGATATCATGTTTATGGAAAATTAATCTTCTTTATTCTTATCCTCTCTGACTTATTTAATGAATAAAAACATTGTCCGTTTGTGTCAAATTACCGACATCATGGACGATGTGATTTTAAAATCCATTAATTCTTTCATGTATGGTCAAGAAACCATTTATATGGTTTCCCCAGGTTATAATGTATGTTTTATGACTCACACATGGTTCTTGAATTCTTTTTTACTCATGATTCTAATTTATAAAACAAAACGAGGTTGTTATTATCAAATACCCACTAAAATGATATAAACGAACATCATTAATATTCTAACTTATGAATCAAACTCATGTAAGAATTCAAAATTATGAATGGAATAATTTGAGTTACTGGATATATTTAAATACTACTACATTCCAATTCTGGATTTTCACTTCCAATCGACAGGAATGTCCATCAGGAACCAATCATGGAAATAATGTTAAGAACTCACCCAAAAATAGTGCAATGGGAAAAATACTAACAATTAAGAGTGAATTTATGTTATGAAAATATCATATAAGATTTTATTAACATGAAAATTTCTGTAAAATATTAATAAAACACTGTTAACCATTATAAAGGGGTTTTAGACATGTTGTAAGTAAGACAAACCCAAGATAAGGAAATTCTTAACATGATTTCAAATATTTGGGTTAACCTTCTACTTCATTATTTAAATGCTATTTAAATAGTTTGTGTTATGGGTTTTGTTTATATAATGTTTTATTATATGTATTTACAGTATATATACATACTCCATCCACTCTATTAAGACTCTCTTCAATTGTAATAGATTTATAGGTGCCTTTTCATTAAAAATCCTTTTTTGTAATTCAGTTTTTCCATATTCCAAAGTAATGTTTTTATGGTATTATTCATGTTTTTTTATTATGTTTTGGTTCATGGAAATTATTTATGAATAAGGGCGGGAAATATATCTCCCTCTAGTTCATCGGGTATGATTATGTTGGAGGTCGGCCGTATGGTTACTCCAAGTGTAACTACGATGGTTACACAAAGTAAGGTAACCGTGAGGGTTACAAATTATAAGGTAGCCAAGAATGGTTACAAGGTTATGTAAGTGATTTCCCATGATACCTTTATGATTATATTTATTTTATCATGTTTTTTGTGGATCTTGGGTAAATATCATGTTACACAAAGTAAGTATATATGGGTGACAAGAATGTCTTTTGAAAATGATTTCATACGTCATGAGTATTCATGGACTAATGTGATTTTTTTCCTTCATTACCATCCCTTAATGTGATTTTGTGATCATCCCAATTTATTAAATGAATTTTTTCAGAGGTTAATGGATGTGTAATACAAGTAAGTAAGACATTTTAAATGTTGAAAAATTGTCAAGGAGTGTTGTTTTGAGTTTTAATGTTTTATATTTTGAAAAAAATGGAAACTATTTTTATGTTATCCACTCTGTAACAATGTGTAATGTTATGAATGTTTTTTCCTAATTATCTAAAGCTCAAAACATGAAAATACTCAATGTAAAAGGAATATTTTTCTTAACTAAACTCAAGATTATGTATGTAATAAGGCCAGGTCCTTTTTCACACCTTTTGCGACGTGGTCGTTAGGTCTCTTCTACCTCTTTTTTCTCACACCGAGCATGACTCGTGTGGGCTAAGTGTATGAATAGCCCATGACACCCTTTCTGGGATACCATTGAGTGTAAGCCCCAGCACCCATCCCAAACTACGTGGAATTTGATCCTTTCCTTTTCTAGGTATGTAGGAATCCTCCCTGAGTTTCAATCACTACAACCATTGTTCCTGTCCACTTCACATAATCTCACCAAAACCCATCCTTAACTACATGGACTTTGATCCATTCCAAATAAAGGTACGTAAGAAGCCTCCCTGAGGTTCAAGCCCAACAACCATTGGTCCTGACCATATCGCATCGTCTCACCAACACTGATTTTGAACTACGTGGGCATTGATCCTTTTAATTAAAAGGTACGTAGGAAGCCTCCCTAAGGTTCATGACCAACTCCCATCGGTCCGGACTACTTCACATTGGTCCACCCCCGTCCGGCATGATGTTAAACTGTATGCTCCTTTTGTTCTGCAAACCACTAAACTGTCTCCCAATCAGTGGTAATCCATTGTGACCCATATCTAGTGGTAAGCCATTGTGAATTCATCTAATGGTAAGCCATTGTCAACCGTAACCTGTGGTAAGCCGTTGTGAACCCTAACCAGCGAGAATTCGTTGTGACACCCCAATCAATTGTAATACAATATCAATCCCAACCAGTGTTAAACCATTGTGTTTCCAATCGACAGTAAGACGTTGTAATCCCCTTTTTTGGGACCCACATCTCTGGTCCTCCCTCGAGCGTCAGACCAACCTCGGGCTGGAACCCAAGTGTAAGCCCCAACATGTCATCGGGTCATTGTCCTCTGCGTACACACTGATTCTATTCCCCAATATTGAAATATGTGTACTTTTATCCTTTATAGGGAAGGGTACATAGAAGGCCTCCCTGAGGTTCAAGACCATCACCCTTGCCTCGTCCTAGTCTTTTCCTCAAGCCTACGTGTTTCAGAAGGGTCATGCACGCGCACCGATGAAAGCATCAGAAAAAATCTAGAGACGTGAATTTACATAAAGAACATATCAAATTATATAAAAAGAAAGAAATTCATGAAGACGAGCTTCATTAAGTGTATTTCACAAAGGTGTGAAAAACATTGATGGTTTTCTTTACAATTACGATGATCTTCATGAATGAAAGAGGTGAAGAACTTCACAAGATAGATTTACGATGCAGTGGAAGAAGGGGCATCATAGAGGCCCAAAGAAAAATAGAGCATTGTGGTGGCACAATGTAAGAAAGATAATCACAACAGAACAATGGATTTGACAGAATGCTTCATGATTACTATGAGATTCGCAAATCTGGAAAATAGCCATGGTGATTCACAAAACAGAGTGAATTTTGGTAGAAATTTTAGAGCTCTGTGATTTGATGTTGACATGGAACTGAGGTGGATGGATGGTTCTAGAGTCAGTGGGAAATGCCTTTAAATATACCCCTACCCAGTATAGAGAAGTAGGGACACTTAACAAGAATATTAGAGCTCTCGAATTGTGAAGAAGGTTTACGGAGAAAAGCGAGCTCTGCGAAGGCATTAAGCTCCACATAGGTAAGGAGCTTCACGATGATCCATTGAGATTTGAAAAAGATGTGAACTTAGAAAAAAACAATATGTTCTCTATGATTAAATGAGATCTTTGATCTAGTTATCTCTACAAACTAGAGAGCTTCGCGAACTGGAGTGCTCTACGAAGCTGAGAGCTTCATGAATGAGCTCTGTGAAGGAGCTTTGGGAGCTAAGATTTGGAGTACCCAAATTAAGCGAGAAATTCTTTTAAGCGAATCATGATATGACTAGGGTATTAAAATAAATATTATTACGAAGTCCAAGTAGTTAGTATCAGCTTCTTGATGAGAAAGAGAAGAGTTGTTTTCAAAGATTAAATTTGTGAATGGTTGTCAAGAAGCAAAAAAAACATTACATTACACTATTTGTGATAAGAGGGTGCACAGAAACTTGGGTATTATCTCCCAAGTACTAAAATTGTGAAAGGGCATATCCAACTCATCGTATTCCACCTCAAATTATTTTTTTAGAGTGTATTATGTGGTACTGGATTATTTCATCCCCATACCAAGTAAGTAGCTACTCTTATTGAGTAGTGAACCTTAAAAATATTGTGTTACTATAGTTGTGTGTGTTCATTAGGGATATAACTCTTTAACAAGAGGTGAAGGTTGTTTCAAAAAGGGAAACATAAAATAAAAAGATATAACTTCTTCACCCCTCCCCCTCTCAGTGAAAGTTGGATCTTGACTGTGTAACTTCAGGCTCACATCTGGAGAAAAATTATAACATCTAATATCAGACTGGAGAAAGTCTATATTCACCTCAGCACATAGGTCTTGATCATTTTAAATGACAAGGGAGTTCATTGAAAATGAAAACACCTAGTTTTGGCCCCAGGTGTGGAAGTAAATTTAGTATCTAAAGAGAGATATACTTCAAATTATTTTTGTGTGTGCTACTGTACAGACAACAGTAGAATATGGGGAGGATATAACAACCCCTAAAGATGATTCATTTGCATATTTCATGAAAGAAACAAAGAAATTGGAAAATTTGATCTCTAAGAAGTATGATGGTTCTTGGGCTGTTTGAGGATTATGAAACCTAGGGTTGGGAAGCTGAGGCTCCCTCATTACATTCCATGACTTAATGGGCCCACTTTCATCTCCAGTTGATGCATCAAAGAATCCTTTACCTTTTCTTTATTCAAATCCCAAAACATGACTGTCAAAGATAAACCAGATGATGGAGTACATGGGTAGTGAGAAGAGCTAATGTCTAAAAAAGTAACAACACACATGTTTTTAACTTTATAATAATAGATAGTCACCCAAAAAACTTTCCTAAACAAATATCAATGAGTTGGTCTGTATGAACATGTGATAATATCATATTATAGGATGAGGGAAGAAGAAGAGTTCATCCCACTGAGAGTGGATCGTTTGGATGGGAATAGGAAAAGACAATGTTATAATGTTTATAAGAAATAATATAATTACATTGAGGTCCCACATCGAAGGTTTGGGTAGTATCCATTGATTTCAAAGAGGACTCATGTTGCACAGATAAAGGTATATGGGAAGGGGAAACCTGCAGACAATCTTTACAATTTATTTCATCACTATAATTTTTTATATCGGGTGATACCTTGTTCGATGTGTAGAAGGTTCCTATATTGGTAAAATAAAGAGTTAATAGATTGTGAAATATTTGACCTTACAATAATATCTTTTAGAAAGATGAAACTTGTTAGGCGAAAATATTCCAAAAACCTAAATTCATAATTAAATAAAATATTATAATTCCCATCATGCATAAAATTTAAATCCTGATTGACCCAAGTCACAATATGATTAATTATTGTAAATAATTCCAAACAGTCTATCCATTATGTTGTATATCCCCAAAAAAGTTTGATCAAAAAATTTCTCATGGATGAATAATAGTATAGAAACTTTTAATCCGTAATTTATACCTTCCTTTTTTATTTATCATAGGATACACAAATGATAAAACTAAAGAATTCATATCAAATGGATGATGTTATTCCACATATACCATAAAATTATTCCATAACTATCCCGTTATGATATTGGAATATATTACCATAGACCAAGGGTTTTGGATTTTATTTAGAGGATCAATACACGTTTATTTTAATCTAATTTGGGAGAGGTTGATTCCAAAACACCTCAAAAAAGATAGTTTATTGTATTTAGTGTTTAGTATTAATAAATAATATTATTATAGTGAATTCATGTATACAATTATGGAATTGATCACTCTAAAGAAGGATTGACTCATTGACTAAAACATTAGAACTTATTAAAGGTTTAAAAGTGATAAAAGATGGTAAATGGTGTCATAATCGTGCAAAATAATATTCAACATCTAATCTATTGTAGCATCGAACCTTATTTTCAAGATGATGAGACAAATGAATTCATTTATAGTATAGGATAATGTGAGAAAGAGTAATAACCTTTGGCTGAGGAACTTCAAATGTATAAAAAATATATTCCCATAAAGCTGAGGTACTGGTACAATAGAGGAAGAGGTTATTAGTGTTCTTCATGTGTTACTTTTATAGATGAAAAATAGAATACAAAGAAAAACCTAAAAATTTTAATTAACAGTCATTGATAATTTTATAATGAGTGAGACTCCATAAAATATTCCGATGTGATAGACTACTAAATGATTTGTTAAAATCATTTGACTAAGAAAAGTATTTCTATAATATATAGAAATATCATAGTAACAATGGGGGAAACTCAAAATAAAGATATTAATAGGTTCCTAGACATGGAAATCTACATTCTGATAAAATGAATTGCTAATTATGGTTCTTCTGATCTCTTTTAGATTGTTCAGTTGATCCAAAATCAATAAATCATTGATGGAGACCTACAAATCCAGAGTTTAATCCAATAGATGAAAGGAAACAATAAGGGGTTATCCAATACAATTATCAATTCATAAATGAATGGAGGATTATTTTCAATAAATCCAACATACGTGATACATATTGATAGAATAGGATGACATAATGGACAGCTATATGGAAAAATCATGGTATTGAGTAATAACCGGTATTTGTTTTTTGATAGAATCTATATATGATTTAATTTAACACCTCATAATTGTATTTATATTATTATATGTCAACCATAACTAAAGGGAGTCATTAATGTTCTTGATAGTTTCTATACCCATACCACCAGTATTGAGATATTTATAGAATTTAATTATGGGAATAGTGATCATTTTCTATTCCATAATCCTTCTACTCGAAATTAATATTTTAATACATGCATTGAAGTTTCTGATAATTATGATGGTATATCTATAATACATAATATAAAATATTATATTAGATACAATGGTTGATTTAACATGTTAATTCTTACCTACCATATAGAGTTCCTTCCCTTTCAAACTCATGGAATGTTTCAAACTAGTTGACTAATTCAATAGATGTAACATGGAATAGAGTAACATCCATGTATGTGAATGGAAACCCCTATCTCACACTCATTACATTTAATTTATTAGTTTCCAAAATGTGTTTTTTTACTAAATAGTAAAATTTTCAAGTCATTGTAGTTCCTTTTGTAATATTTGATGATGATCTCCACCATCATCATATTTACTTTTACCAGGAAAATTTGTTGAAGAGTGACAAATTTTTCCAAAACTAGATAATTCGGGTGATTTCATTCTTCTATAATTAATTCATTCCAGTTGAATGGTTCTAGAAAATAATGAAATAATTATATTAAATTTTACCCCATATTATTCATAATAAAATTATTTTTTATCTGAACTATTAGAATCATTTTATTTTTATCCATTTCAATAATTTATAATATTAAAAATATTGGGTTTACCATTTTTCTTTAAATAAGTAATTATTCAGTTATCAATGGATATCAAGATATTTTCGAGTTATTTAATTTTAAATTCATAAAAATGATGACCACCTAAGGATAAAAATTTTATGTCAAACTTATCTAGTAATATCTATATTAACTTCATTACCACAGTAAACATAGGAAACATAGATACCAATAACTATTAATATTTTCATTAATTCACTAATGGGATGGTGGTGAGTCATTGAATAATTTTATTTCATGTTCTGCCAAAATAAAACCTTTATAACTTATTAAATAAATTAATTTTTTACTGTAGAAAATTTTTATCGACATAAAACACAAAAAAAATATTGGGAAGAATTAATTTTTATGGTTTTCCACTCAAAATGAATGGTTACACCCTTTACATGATTTAGAAAACATAATATTTCCCAATTTAATAATAATAATAAATATAAATTATAAGGGTTTACCCTTGATCTCCTGTGAAAAATATTTTTATGAAAATTGATCATAAATTATTCCATGCATTCAAACAAATGATCAATAATAAATATTACATGTAGTCTCTCCAATCCCTAATAAAGATACATTTCTATAATATTTTTTACAACTAACTACTCTTATTATCCTCATAAGATGATTTTTTTTAAAAGTGAATGAAAAAATTTATATCATAATACATACTTCTATTCTTTAGTAATAAATGTTGATAATAGAGAACCTTATAATCATTAACCAACATGAATATTCTCAAAACATCCCATTATTTTATTTAAATCCTCAATATTCACATCCATTTATTCCAATATCATAATATTATTTTGATGATGATTTATACAATTATTATCTATATTGGTTGCATTATTATTATTTCTCCTATACTATAATCTAAATTCATGAAACACTACATCTATACAAACTATCTATTCTATTCGCATAAACACACAAAACAAAAAATAATAATTCATTGTCATTTAGTGAGAAATTCAATTTCAATTTCAAATTCCATAACATTGATGAACTTCTATGTCAACCATTCATTCCTTTAGATACATTTTAACTTCTAGTCAACATTAATTTTTTATATGATTTTTAAGGATTACAATTGATTATCCATTTATTTTTCATTGTGGTATTTATATTCACTAAACTAAATATCAAGGTGTATTGCGGAATTAATGTATATTTATCACTCAACTATTTATCAATTTAATTATCTATTGAGTTGGGACCATCTCCATTGTGGTGAAAAATTTAAATACCTATTAAGATAGTGCTACACTAATTTTTTCACAAAATTTAACTTTTCCATGTGATTTATGACTTCATGGAGATCATTAATCATCATAGTGATTCATTTTCCATTTCAGAAAATATAATAAACAAAAAATATCACGACCACTTGATTATGGAATCATATTATTTTCATGAATACTAAGTATAAAATATTATGATTTAAAAAATAAATCATGGAGTGTTATATTTAATTTCAGATTGATTTAGTGTAACTTTAAAAAACAATAATCATATATCAGGTAATCAAGTTGTGATGAATTATATTAAACTGTAATTATCTATTATATACTAAAATAATTTTCAATTCAATTCCAAACTTCTATATAAAATTATAATAAAATGAAATAACTAAATTAAATTTATTTTTAATGAAATTCATGTTTTCAAAATTATATTGAAGTATTTTAAAAACACATATATCAATTAAGAAACATCAATTAAACTTCTCTATTAACAATATCATCCATTAAAAAGAACCATCTCTATGGGTATCCTTCAAACATAAATTTTTTTATTATAATAAAAACCTCTCCATTTATATTATGTCATAAATAATAAATAAAAAATAATAAATTAAACATCGTAATGAATAACTATCCAATAGTTCTAATGTCTCTTGAGATAAATCGTTGTAGGAAATAGGTTCTAGGAATAAATATGTCGTTTATTTCAATTAAGGTAAAATAAATCCACTTACAGACAATCCTCATCATCTTATCAGCTTAATTCATATATTTAATAAAATATTCCTATAGAAGTACAAAAATAATAATTTATGTATACATATTCAATAATCATTTAAAAAAATTCACACATTTGAGAAACACAAAAGTACTGAATTCAAATATTTTCCTTTTTAAAAACTCTCACTAAATGTACCCTCTTAAGGAATTTTTCCCGATAAATTCATGTTATTATATAAAAAATTTAAAATAAAAATATAAACACATGAAGATAGGATATGATACATAATACCTAATAACATAGAATAATATGGAAGAATTACCATAAAAACAAGCACTTATGACATGTATCCTTTGAAATTTCTTGGTAATGACATACACCACTTTCTTCATAGCAAAAAAACCCCTATTATTAATGTTCCTCTGTCAAATATTTTTTGGCCAAGTTTCACTTGATATCAATGTGATTTAATAAATAATTATGAACTTTAATCATTGAAATATTTATCACACTATTATTATAAAATCCCAAAAGAAAAGGTAAAATTTCATTTCCTCTAAGATCTCCATGTTAAGTTCTCATGAGCATTGATTGGTTTTTTTCTTGATTGGAAACCAAAAACTCTAATTAACATAAAATCAATACTATAGACAACTTATGATTTATATTACAAGACACACACACATATCCATAGAATAATACTACACCGAATATATATTATTTTTAACAACACTTCCAACTTAATTCACATTGAAAAATCAATATATATCAAACATCTCATTACTATGACATATGTTTAGAAAAACTAGAAAACCATTAAAATAAATTTGAATATACATTTCTACAATGAATTGAGATTCCATTTGTGTTTTTTAAACCTTATAGATAATTTTAAAACACACAAAATATTATAGATCAGTTATTTAGAAACATTCAATTCTTAATAAGTTTCTTGAATTATGCATGACATACCTCTTAATATTTATATTATTTAAAAATCATTTCTCTAACTATTAATCGAGTAAAATATTCATTTAAATATTCTATACCAAAACTAATCAATAATTAACATGAATAATTATACTTATAGAGGAATATGTGATCCTTTTTAGGGAAAATTTAAAAAAAATTAAAACATCCTCTCTCTCAACATGAGATACTAAAAAATATTTTTCTTTTGAGTGAAACTATATTTTCACAATCATTTATTATCTCTAAAATATATAATATATCTAATCCAAATATAATAATGAAATATACATCTTCATTTTATTATATATTTATATTGAGATATACCCTTCCTTTAAAAAAATTTATCTCCTTCAAACAAGATCAATCATTTCAAACCCACAACTTGCAACCCTTTTACCCATATAGTTCGATTATCAACTTATAAAATCTTTAGTAATTTTTCTTTATATGATTTTTTTATGCATGCCTCCATTGAATTTTCAATATCGTGTAAGGTAGACTTGACCCCAATTTAAAAAATATTGTATCACTTTTAAAAAGAAATAAAATGGAATATACATATGGACTCATGCCATTATACTATTAAAAATGTCACATCAAAGTCTATATGTTTATCCTAAAAATAAAATTTTTCAAATTGTATTTCATTTTTTCTCATCAAATCGCCATTTTTATTCAACATATTACCAAACAACCCTATTTTATAATATTATTCGTATTCATGATCATAGGTACTAATTTTTTTATTCTTCTTAGTCGTGTCAAAATATTATTTCATAACATCCCCTTATTCTGGATTATTCAATTATTTATATGAAATTATGGGTTCATACTTGGAAGACAATAATGTGTGTACTGTCATTATCAATGTTCTATTAATTAGAAGAAAATGTTTATGACTAATAATTATATTCTAAACATCGATATAATCCCTTGAATCTCCACCACTTATATTATTTTCAACATGATTTTAAAATAAATAAAAATCTTATTCATTCATTATGGAACTAGTTATACACCATATAAACTCAGTTGATGAATGTTTTATCAGCATTATAGAATCATGATAATTAATGTTCACTATTTATTTATTTTTGAAACAATATCTTACATCAACTATTAGATAGAAATTAAATTTACTTTAAGACATATTATATTAAAATTTTCAACATTTTATCCTTTTAAATTGAAAATGTTTTTCAAAAACAATTATGTACTTAAATAATTATGTAATACTTTAATTCAATTAAATAATATAAATATTTTAATTTAGAATGTAAATTTTTTTAATCTTTATTATTGTTTTAATCCACTTGATTATAAAATAATCTTAAGTACTATAATCCACTAAAACTATTCGATCTATATACACTGGTTATTCATTTATGCCAAATCATTTCTATGGGGTTTATGGTGTGATAAACTTGTATAGGATATCATGCTTTCCCAAATAATTATCTATCGTTTCACTAGTGTTCTCAACCCCATTATACATTTTATTTATCTTCAAAGAAAAATGAAACTTCTTTTCTAAAAGTCTTATAAAACCCTAAAACATTATGAAATATTTTTTTAAATAAATTCATTCCCTTTGATAGCATGTGATCTATGCAACACTAGTTTTAAACGAAACACGATACTCTATTAAAATAATATTAATTCAGAATATCCATTCTAACCTTGAAGTTATGTTAGAGGGAATAAATATGCATAAATAAATTATAAAAATTATGATTTATAACTTTTTTAAATAAATCTAACTATTATATATTCTTATAAATAAAATAATATCCTTTTTAAATAGAAATAATTGTTTCTCAAAAAACAAAATTTTTCTGCAAGGGAGATTTGTCAAGCTTTTCAAACATTATTGAAAATTAATTTTTAAAAATTAAAAAAAATTTATGTTAGAAAATAAATGAATTTTTTGAAATGTAAATATAAATTTTATCTTTTAGTGAATTTTGGAGAATTTTATAAAATGTTTTATTTTATTGATGAATAGTGAAAATACTGATTTTTATTGAAAACAACATTTTTAATTACATTATAAACAATGATAAATTTTATATTAAACTTTTTTAAATTAAAATTACTTGGATTATATTATAATATATCAAATTTTAGTCATTGTAATCAATTTTATGTTGAATTCTATATTAAAACCTTTTAATCATTTTAATATTTTTTAGAAAATGTTTTTTTCAACACATCTGTCAGTTCAATTATAAATTAAATTTAAAAAAATTGAGTTCAATTTATAAAAATGAATTAAATATTTATAATAATAATATGTATATTATATAATAATTTCACCCTAATTTTTTACTATAATTAATTTTGAAAATACTAAAAAATATTTACCATGGTTAAGATAAAAAAACTTTTATCTGTGGTTAATCTAAATTGATAAGGGTTAAAAATAAACAATAAATTGTATAATTACAATTTTATTGTAATATTTGAACTAATAAATTATAATTTTATATAATTTTTTTTCTGGGATCCTTCTATAATGAGGAAAATGTGGGTTAAGGTTTTTTCTTTTTAAAAAATCATTGTGTATCCTCTCCCCCACTTGTAAAAGGACACCCCTATGCTCTCCTTTCCACAAACACAAAACACATTTAATCTGACAAACGCATCCCAAATAAATTTATTACCACCCTCCCATTATCCTATAATACATTTTTTGTTCATAAATCTTACTTGGGATAGCTTTTGGTGATATTAGAACAATCTATCTGGTATAGAGGTAACATCTGTAACCGATCTGTTTATTTTATTTATTCTTCCCCCTAATTAAAAAAATATTAAAACATGATGATATAATCACCTTACTATATTCTATATAATTATAATTTTTTACATTAATATAATTACCAACAACAATTTCCTCCATTAAATTGGAAACTAAACTGTTGATCATGTTTATGGTGGACTACTGGCTTGCAATCAAAAACAATTTTTTTAATCATAGCTGATGAAAATTGGATATAAATATTTATTTAATTTAATTATATGATATTTATGATAAAATTATTACTCTTTAATTATAATATCACATATAGATTCTTACTTTTCATTCCATATAGAATAAAATAGCATCGCTCATCTGTATGGTGAACTATTGACTCACAATGTAATGTGATTAGTTTTTCACAAACACATTACATGTCATTTTAATGAGGAATTTCATTATTTAAATGATAATAAAGATATATTAAACATTCTATAAAATTATTATATTATATACTTTCTTACCTTACCATTCATTTAATATGATAATGTTTTTTATGTGTATGGTTGACTACATATAACGAGGAGATACGATTCATTTATATTATTTTACATTCACCAAATCACATTTATAGTTTGTGTATGGATATTTATTGAAATAATATCATATTTTGGATATAATTATCATACTGGTAAGATAAAATAAAACTTACCTTATTTCCATTATGAACATTGAAAAATTGAAACGTTACTTATACATATGTATGACCAACTTTGTCCATGATTATAACGTAGTTCATTTTTCATAACCATATTTCATGGTTGGTGTAAAAAGAATAATTTATTTATAGAAAGTTAATTATTTAATTGTTATAATTAATTATGTTATTAATTAATATTATCATTTACCTTAATCAATTAACCATTGTGATTTTGGACACATGATATGTTTACCATTAAAATTTCCAATGTGGAATTAACTGGTTATGTAATTTAATATAAAATTGTAAAAATTAAATAGAAGGAGTAAAAATTTAAACGTTTTCCTAAAAAATTAAATAATCAACATAAGTTTATTATTATTAGTGTTAAATAATGTAGTGAAAAATCTAGCTCAGGGTAAGGGATTTATCTTTAAACCACCCTCTACATCAGGTTTTGACCATTTTCTCCCTTACTCAATTTATCTCTATATTAATGTTATTTTATGATTAACCATTATGAATATGTTTTAGTCCTATCCATACCAAGAATATTCTACCTTCTTCATATGGGGTAATACATGTGTTATTATAATTTCTCAAATGAAATCATTGTTAAATTTCTTTGTTTATGAAGTGAAGCAAGATTGTGCAACCCATTTTATTTTCATAGTTAATTCATATGTTATTGAAGGACCCCGGGACACCCTGATAGGGGAGGGGTGAATCAGGGTGACAACTTTTTCTTTTAATGTGATGGATCTTGTTCCCACGTTGGTAGGAACTTGTTGAACCTGTATGATGAAAATGATCAGAAAGAAAACATGCACAAGCACAGGGAAGACACAACCCTTTTTACTTGGATCACCACTAAGGGCTACGTCCAAGGAGCATACGCCGACAAGTTATCGGTCATACCAAAATACACTATGCTTCACTAGCTGGAGATTACAATTGTTTGGGCACAGTCACTCTGTCCCATGCTCACTGCCTTTACAAAGGTTCAGGGATAGCTCACTGCTTCCCTCGGGTCACTCCCATTGACTCCCCCTGGCTCACTACCGTTGGTGAAGTCACACTCAGTTTATAGACGTGAAGGTCTCTTCAATTTATAGACATGAAGTTCATTGTCTCCTGTTCAGCATGAGACTTTGCTTGCATCAGAGTCCTGAGTTAATGCTCTGTTAAAGTCCAAATTCCAATCACTGATGAATACCCCTTTTTCACTTTTCCACTAGGAAAACAAACTTTGGAAAAGGCCTTCACAAAGTACCCTACTTCACAAGGCTCCCAATTTTGCAAATCTCAAACAAGACTTCGCGGAGCCCCTGCCTTTTCGCGAAGCTCAATCGCGAAGAACTCTCATGATGCTCCATCCTTCGCAATGCTTTGATATCGCGGAGCTCCGGTCTCTTTGTGAAGATCATTGAGCCAATGTGGGGCGCACGACTTTCGCGGAGCTAGAATAGCCGCCACGAAGATCCTCTTTCGCAAATCACACTGCCTTCGCGAGAGACCTTTGCAAACTGAGAGCAAAGTATTTTCTCTGAAATTCTCTCTACTTCTCTTGAGGGGGTCGGCCTCTATTTATAAGTGATTCCACCGAACCTCGACCCTTCCACGCGAAGTCAGCACAACGTCAGCTCCAGTCGCAATGCTCCGATGTTCCCGCCGAAAATCTCTCAAAATTGCGAAGCACAACGGAAATTTTCTGTTCGCGGAGCTCGTCTTAATTGCGGAGAATCATTATCATCATTCCTTCACGCCTTGGTCGCAAAGCACCCTCACAAATCCCTTCACCACCGCAATGCGCTTCAACTCTGTCGTTCGCGAAGATTTGACATAATCGCGAAGACTCACCACCTCCATTCTTCTGGTCTGCTTGAACGGTATGATCTCTTTGCTGGTACACGATCTGAACATCCATTGATGATTGAAAACAAACACAAACCATACTCCAAATCATGCATAGAAGATCATGGTTCCAACAATCTCCCCCTTTGGGTTTGTTGGCAATCAGATGATAAATTCAATAGATCTCCATCAATTTGAAAACCAAAAAAACACAGAAATCAACTCATCCAACACTCTATGTCTACGTGAGCAATGCTCGGTGTCGAAAACAAGAGAGGAGGCTTGAATTGGGTTCCACTCATACTTCTCATCATAGAAGTTGCCTGAATTTATTCCTTCTCCTTTCTCCCCCAGTGACAATTAATCCAAAGACCAGTAAAATTTTTCATGTTCAGCTCAAACCATACTCCCCCTAGATAGTATCTCCCCCATAAACCTGCATCATATCCATAAACAGATTAAAACTGTTATAACAAACGGGGAGAGTGAAATTTCGGAGCCTCCTTATGCAGTAGGAGGTGGTTGAACACCGAGGTTCAACCAATGCTTCTCAAACACAGCTGAAGACAGTGGCTTGGTCAGGATATCAGCCACTTGCTCATCAGTTCCAACATGGTCCATTCTAATCACACCTTGTTCAACCTTTTCTTTGATAAAATGATAAAATATTTCAATATGTTTTGTATGATAATACTGAACCGGATTCTTCGTAAGATCAATTGCGCTTTTGTTATCACAGTGAATCACCATTGGTTGCTGCACCTTATCACCAATATCTATTAGTTGATGCTTCATCCAAAGTAGTTGAGTGCATGACTTTGTGGCAGAGATATACTCAGCTTTAGTAGTACTAAGAGAAGTACTTTCTTGTTTCTTGATCAACCAGCCAACACATTTCTACCAAATATAGAAAGATCCACCACTAGTGGACTTTCAGTCTTCTATATAACCATCCCAGTCAGCATCGGAAAATGCTGATAATTCACTGTCCCTGCCTACAGCAAAAAATAACCCGAAGTTATGTGTACCTTGAATGTACCTCATGATTCTTTTTACTGCTTCCATATGTTCCTCCTTTGGATTACTCTGAAAGCGGGCCGCAAGGCATGTTGCAAAGACAATATCTGGCCTTGTCGTTGTCAGGTACAGTAGGCTTCCAATGATCCTCCTGTACATGGTGGGATCAACAGAGTTCCCATCCTCATGCTTTCCAAGTTTAGTTCCAACTGCAATCGGAGTTGACATTGGGTTGGAGTCTTGAATACTAAACTTCTTCAGCAGCTCTCTTGCATATTTTTCCTGAGAAATGAAAGTGTATTACTTCTTTTGAATCACTTGCAGCCCCAAGAAATGTGTGAGCTCCCCAATCATAGACATTTCAAATTCTGATTTCATATGGTTGGAAAATTCATCCACTGATTTCTGCCTGCTTCCACCAAATGTGATTTCATCAATGTAGACAAGAACCATGAATTGATATTTTGGATAATTATTCACATAGATATTGTGATCAACTCCTCCTCTATTGAATTCCAACTTATTGAGATATGAATCCAGCCGTGAGTACCACGACCGTGGTGCCTGATTTAAACCATATACAGCTTTCTTCAGTTTGCAGACCTTTGTTTCATTAGTACCCAAAACAAAGCCCACTGGTTGTTCAATTTAGACTTCTTCTTCGAGTACACCATTCAAGAATGTTGTCTTGACATCCATTTGATATACTTTATATCCTCTTTGGAGTGCCATGTCAAGGAAAAGCCTGATTGACTCCAGTCTAGCCACTGGAGCAAAGCTTTATTCAATATCAATGCCCTCAATTTGGGATTATCCTTTACATACCTATCGTGACTTGTTTCTGATGACACTTCCATGCTCATTAAACTTATTTTTGATGATCCGTTTGGTACCAATCACATTGTGACCTTCGGGTCTCTGGACAAGATCCCATGTCTGATTCTTGTCAATCTGATCTAATTCATCATTCATGGCTTTCACCAAAGATTTATCTTTTGCAGCTTCTTCGAATGAGGATGGATCTACAACTGATAGAAATGTAGATTGCGTGGTATTAATCATCCTTCTTGTTTGAGTGGGTGAACTCCTATCCCCAATTATGTTGAATGGATCAATCTCAGCTCTTCGATTTCTCCTGCGAGGTTCAGTAGTATTCTCTTCAGCCATAGTTTCTTCTTCAGATTCTTCTTCTGAGTCAACATCATGATGTGACTGCTGAGTGTTTTGAACAGCTTCCTCTATTTCTGCATTTGTATTTTCTTCACGTTCACATTCTTCTTGACTTTCTATTACATCAGCATATGACATCCATGAAGCATTTGTGGTTTTCTCTTCAATTATCTTAACATCATTGCTTTCCACAATCCTTCCCAAACGCTTGTAGAAACATTTGTAGGCTTTTCTGTTCATTGAGTAACCGAGGAAAATTCCTTCATCTGCATTGTCTCCATATTTCCCTTGATTTCCTTCTTTGTTCCCGATGAAGCATTTACTTCCAAATACACGAAAGTATTTTAGAGAAGGCTTCTGTCCATGCCAAAATTCATATGGTGTCTTCGTCTCACCCATATAAAGTCCTGTTTGATCCTTAATGTACACTGCAGCTTGAACAGCCTCTTTCCAATAATGTCGTGGAATACAACTCTCAATCAGAAAAGTTCATGCCATATTGTTCACCTGTCGATTACTACGTTCAACAACTCCATTTTGTTGTGTAGTTCTCACATCAGCTACCTCATGATATATCCCATGCTTCTCCAGATAATTCTCAAATTCAGTGGATGTGTATTCTCCTCCATTGTTAGATCAAAACACATTGATTGTTCATCCAGTATCATTCTCGGCGATTTGCCAATATGTTTTCATGCAGTCAAGGACTTGTCATTTCTGTGAATGACCATCACACATGAAATTCTAGTGTAATCATCTATGAAAAGGAAAAAAGTACCTTTCTCCATGAGTTTCGGCAACATTTAGTGGCCCACAAACATTTGTATGAATCAGATCAAGAAGGTGAGAAGCCCTTTTCTTCTTTGGCGGATATGAACTGCAGACCAGCTTCCCACGAATACAAGCAACACAAGATTCTTCACGCTCACGCTTCAGGTTGGGAATGTCCATGAAAATTCTCAATTTTGATATTTTCTCCATGTCTTGTTGATTGATGTGTCCCAGTCTCCGATTCCATAAATTTTTTTCTTCTTCAACAGTCATGTAACATACATTTTCTTCACTATCAACCTGATACAAGTTGCATTTTGTTCTGCATCCTTTCATAAGTGAATTTCCAGTCATTCCATTGATAGTGCAGCCTTTCTGATTAAACGTAACTATAAGTCCTGAGTCACAGAGTTGACTCACACTGAGGAGATTATGACGTAGGCCATCTATGTAAAGGACTTTAGTCTTCTTTAGTTCTCCATTAGCTAATTCGGTACTTCCACTCCCTTTGATTTTCAGAGCCCCATCATTACCAAATCTTACTGTACCATCGACATTGCTTATGATATTCATTAGTAGGCCGGAATTACTTGTCATATGATATGATCAACCGTTATCTAGAATCAAGGTACTATTGTTCTTTGTAGCTTTGAGGGTCTCCTATGCAAGGTTGGATTTCTCAATCTGCTTCCTTTCCTTCCATGAGACATTAGATCAAGTATAAAGAACTGATGGCCTTTCAATTATCTCTTCCACATATCCAGGTTCTTCAGAGTCAAAGTCTTCTTTGAGAGGTGAAAACCTATTTGAAAGAGAAACACTGTCTCGCTGAAGAGACTTGACTTGTCTTGAACTTCGGTATGAGGTGTCCATGTCCCTTCTCTGCCTGCAAATTAGCAGCCTTATGACCAAAGTTAGAACAAAAAAAACAATATCCATAGAAATTATTTCTTCTATAAAAATTAAGATATGAAATTGTTCTCCTTTGTTGAGATTCTATATCTTATCCATTCTGATAGATTCTTGCCTCTTCACAATAAGACATGGTATGGCCCAGATAGCCACAAAACTGACACTTCATGAGAGGAAATGTCTTCTCACTTGAATTTATCCTCATACCTTCTTCATTGGGAGAATAGTAAGACTGTATGTCATTTCTGAATGTTTGAGGATAATTTTCAGGTCTCCTTTTAGTTTGGATTGAGGGTTCCTTTTTCGGATCTCTAGGTAACGTTTCAACATGTTCAACTTTCATCTTATCTTTCTTTTGGATCTTTTCCCTTCCAGCAGTTGATGTCTCATCCTCACAGCCAATTCCACTCTTTCCCATGCAAGAAGGTCCTTTATTACTCATGATTTTTCCAACCCCATATGAACCACACTTGGCTCTTGCTAGTAATTCTGCTTCTAAGAATCTTCCAAACTGTATTTTCTTCCTTGATTCTTTTGGAACTGATTCGGTTTCCAGTTTACTCCTTAGAGTAATTACTTCCTCCTCAAGACCATCAGCAGTCTTGGATTTTAAATCCAGTCTACAGGTGAGGTCATTGATGACCTTTTCCTGATCTTCAATTATTAGCTTCAGATCTACTACATCATCATTACTTTCAGTTGTTTTAGACTGTACCTTCTCAAATTCTTCCAGTCGTTCAATTTCAGCTTCAAGTTGATCAACATATTCAGTTGATTCTTCTACAATTTATTTCCACTTATTGCGGCTCTTACATTTAATCTTAAGCTTAATAACCGCATCCTTATGTTGCATCTCAGGATCTACACAAGTTCTCAGTTGTTTTTATCCATCATTATCTTCTGACTTTTCTACAGTGGCCATCATAGAAGCATGGTTCCCAGTTTTGAATTCTGGTTCTTCTTCATCACAGAATTCATTATCATCTTATTCCTCTTCACAAAAAAAAACTCTTCCTTTTCATTTTATTACCATATTTGAAGTCTCCCTTTATGAAGAACCTTCTCTGAGGCTTCTTGAAGTTTTCATCCTCAATATCTTCACCATTGATCATTTTTAAGCACTGAGAGGCAATGTGCCCAACTTTTCCACAACAGAAACACGCGAGAGGTAACTTCCATTTGAATTTCCCTTTCCCCTTATAGAACTTCTTTGAAATGAGAGAATGAATTTCTCTTTCTTCGTCATCTTCACTGCTACCATCCTATGAGATTTTCAGTTTATCCATGGCCTTGAATGCCATTTCCTTGCTCACCCGAGTCGTAGCATCTTCTGGTTTGACTCTCATTTCATATGCTACCAAGATGCTGAGTAGATCAACTAGTGAAAGTTTGGAAAGATCTCTTTCCTCAAGGACTAACACCTTTGCATTATACAGAGGTTGAAGTCTTCTCAATATTTTCTTTAAAATATCAATGTCTTCGATTTCTTCACCTAGACCCCGAATTGCTCCAACCACTTCAGTAATTTGATTGAAGAAAGAGTCTTCATTCTCTCCTAGATGCCTCTTCATATCATCAAAATGATTTTGCAACACTTGTAGTTTTTCCTCCTTCACTTTTCTATCTACTTAATAAATATTCTCTAGTTTATCCCACATGGATTTTACTGAGGTGCAATTCATCACCTTTAGGATGATCTAATCAGAAAGGGCTGCAGTGAGTGCATTTTGTGCTTTAGCATCTGCATCAAGAAGTTTCCTGTCTGTTTTAGTCATAGCTAGGCCTGTTGGATCAGTGAATTGTATTCCTTGCACAGTAGAAAAGAGAACATCCATTCCATGATATCTTAGATGAGATATCATTCTGTTCTTCCAGATATGGAAATTTCTTCCATCGAAGGGAGGGACTCCCCTGACATTGACCATGTTTTCCATGATGAAAAAGGACATATTCAACACCAGCAACCTTTTCCCTCTGATACCACTTGAAGGACCTCGGGACACCCTGAGAGGGGAGGGGTGAATCAGGGTGACAAATTTTTCTTTTAATGTGATGGATCGTGTTCCCACGTTGGTAGGAAATTGTTGAACCTGTATGATGAAAATGATCAGAAAGAAAACATGTGCAGGCATAGAGAAGACACAACCCTTTTTACATAGTTCACCACTAAGGGATACGTCCAAGGAGCATACGCCGAAAAGTTGTCGGTCGTACCAAAATCCACTATTCTTCACTAGCTGGAGATTACAATTGTTCGGGCATAGTCACTCTGTCCCATGCTCACTGCCTTTACAAAGGTTCAGGGATAGCTCAATGCTTCCCTCGGGTCACTCCCGTTGACTCCCCCTGGCTCACTACCGTTGGTAAAGTCACACTCAGTTTATAGACATGAAGGTCTCTTCAATTGATAGACATGAAGTTCAATGTATCCTGTTCAGCATGAGAATTTGCTTGCATCAGAGTCATGAGTTAATGCTCTGTTAAAGTCCAAATTCCAACCATTGATGAATACCCCTTTTTCCCTTGTCCACTGGGAAAACAACCTTTGGAAAAGGCCTTCACAAAGTACCGTACTTTTCAAGGCTCCCAATTTTGCAAAGCTCAAACAAGCCTTCGCAGAGCCCCTACCATTTCATGAAGCTCAATTGCGAAGCACTCTCGCGTTGCTCCAGCCTTCGCAAAGCTTGGCTTTCGCGGAGCTCCTGCCTCTTCACGAAGCTCACTGAGCCAATGCGGGGCGCATTACTTTCACGGAGCTAGAATAGCCGCCGCGAAGATCCTCTTTCGCGAAGCACAATGCCTTCGCGAGAGACCTTTGCGAACCGAGAGCAAAGGATTTTCTCTGAAATTCTCTCTACCTCTCTTGAGGGGGTCGGCCTCTATTTATAAGAGATTCCACCGACCCTCGACCCTTCCGCTTGAAGTCAGAGCCACGTCAGCTGCATTCGCGAAGCACCGAAGTTCCCGCCGAAAATATATCAAAATCGCGAAGCACAACGGAAATTTTCAGTTTGCGGAGCTCGTCATAATTGCGGAGAATCACCGTCATCATTCCTTCGCGCCGTCGTCGCGAAGCTCCCTCATAAAGCCCTTCACCACCGTGATGCGCTTCAACTCTACTGTTCATGAAGCTTTGACGTAATCGCGAAGACTCACCGCCTCCATTCTTCTGGTCTTCGCCATTTTCCAAACCATGAATCCTCTCTTCGCGAAATTCATGCCTTTGCCATATTTAATTATTATAGTCCTGAAAAATCACTTTTTGTGATGCTCAGCAACTTCCAGAATTTGGACCCCAAAAATTTGGCAAACACTGGGAAACGAAGCCACCTTCAATACTGTTGTCTACTTGAACGGTATGATCTCTTTGCAGGTACATGATTCGAACTTCCATTGATGATTGACAACAAAGACAAACCATACTCCAAATCATGCATAGAAGACCATGTTTCCAACATTTATGTCATATGATTGATAACTTTATGTGGAATACAGAGATCTTGAACAAGTTATAATGGGAGAACCATGATAAAACTCTATTGCATTGGGTAAATCATTATTTTCATGAGAATTCATGTATTTTATTATGGAGTAAAATTAATTAGATAGGGAAATTTTTCCACAATGTGATATAATATTAGCTGTTGACTTTGATACCATGTTCATTATGCTAGGATATATGTTAATTAAAAACATTACATGATTATATAATCTTATTATGCCATGTTCTTTATGAAATTCTTCCATTAAATTAATCACGAACCTTTGATTTGATGATATCTTGTTATACCTATGACTCGAATGTTATGTTTCTTTAACAGGTTTCTTACCTTACTAGTATTTTTATCTCACCTATTTATTTATCTATTCCAAATGTTATCCCATATATATTTAGTAGATCACTAATAAGAATAAAATAAAAATACAATGTTTAATCTTCCTTTTATATAATATGAACCCAGTCTTCTAAATAAACTAGATGTTTATGATCCCTGTGTCTTATTAATGAATATTTATGTTTCATAATAATTTTAAAAAAATGTGAAAAATTCATATATCTCCATATAAGGTATCAAAGGAAAGGATTAGTTAAAATTTATTAATAGGATGAGAAACCAATAGAGAAGACCCTAGAGATAAGTATAAGGATAAGACTAAATATAGGGAAATATCCTTGAGTCTTGGTGAAGTATAGAGAGATTTGTTTATGGGAAATTAAATTCCGGTCCAAAGACAACAAGAGGGCATGCCTCTAGAACAATTTTAAATTGGGTTAATAACATTGTAAAAGGTACAATAAGATTTCCTCGATCATTACATGGTACATGAAAATGATCCTTGTTGTACATTAGGTTGGACACTCCCAAGGGATATGTTTTGGAAATTAAAAAACTCTTTAAGAACCTTTATAAAGGCCTCGAACAAATTATTTGTTTATAAAAAATTAAGAAATTTATGATGGATGAAAAAAGTTAAAACATAATGACTCAAAGTTTAAGATGCACTAATCGTTACTAAGTTATTAATCCCATGTTTATAACATTAACTTATGTATATTTATTGGTTAATGTTTTCAAATTTATTATTTTTTCAAGATAATTTCAGGAAATAAAATAAATTGTGAAAATGAATAGGATAATAGGAAATGTGATCATTTCTCCAATTATATTCCTAATTTCGTGGGTGTGGTATCAGATAACTTCATGGTAGTACTTTCTCAACTAGATCATATTAATAATAAAAAAATGAATAATGAATAATTTCATACTCATCTTAAGAAGGACCAAATTACAACAGAATCTTATATGTTACCAAGTCCAATACTATTAATGGAACTTTTGATTCCACTATCATTGAACAATAGACTGATTCCATTGAGAAGATATTGGTTGTGTTATAATTATAATAGAATGAAAAATTTTTGTTATATATTTATCACATTGAATGAGATTTTGATTAGTGGTGGAGACTAATCAAAAAAAGTCTAAATAGTATATTATTTCTATTTAATGGTAATAATTTATGAAAATATTTTTCAATAAATATTCCCCCTAAAATACTTGTATTTAATAGAGAAGGAGTTCCTTAGACTAAATAAAAATGAATAATATTCTATCATGGTGTATAAGGAAAAATTCACTAGGATTTCATGGTACACCTATGACTTTGTAATTAGTGGTGATGAGGGTTATATTTGCAATCATTGGTGAAGAGAAATTAGTGGTGAAGGGAAATCACGAATCCAAGTAATGATGAATAAGTAAATAATTATCAAATCAATAATATTCCCACTATATAGTATATTAACTACAAGTAACACATGACTTATTCAAAAAAATTCCCTAATCAAAGGATTTTTTAGAGAAAATCATTTATAATAACAACCAAGGCAACAATGAAGGGTGTATGATATCACTAAGGGTGATGTTGATGCTAAGAATGATGTTGTGACATGTTTTTTAGTTATTATATCATGAATTTCGATTGTACTTTTTTAATATTGTTTTAGGAATTATTTCATATCATGAATGATTTATAGAAAAGTTCTAACACCACCTCAAATATGGGTGTTAAGCTATCTCTGAGAATATAAAATTAAGAAATGGGTGAAAATTAAGTAAATAATTCTTCAAAAATAAATATTTATGGCCTTACTATTCTAAAATATATTTTCATACTTCCTTTGGTAGCGTTTGATGAAATTTTTGGGAAGGATTGGCTATCTTTATACAAATCCAACATTAGCTGTCATGATATGGAGATCAAGATTGAGGTCCAAAGTTATCCTCTTATTCTATACAATTGTAAGTATGATGATTAATTTCCACTAGAATCTTTTATTCAGACATGGATATTATTTATTTATGATAAATCATATATGTCCCAAATTATTAATGGAAAGGTTATATTATGATTGAATACATTTCTATTGGGAGAAATTATACTAATGTATTCCCTGAGGACTTTCCTAGTATTCCTCCTAACTGAGATGTTGAGTTCTCAATCAAACTTATAACTGGATCTTTAGACATATACAAGACTCCTTAGTGAATAGACACTATTGATTTGTAAGAAATGGTGAAGTAGTTAAAAGATAATCTAGAAAAGGGTGTAATATGCACAAGTGATTCACCAAAGGGTGCGCTAGCCCAATTAATTAAGAAGATGTATAGGTCATTTTTCCTCTATATTGATTATCATGATCTCAAGAACACAATGATAATGAAAAATTATCCCTTTCCACAGACTGGTGATGTTTTTAATAAAATTCATAGAGATCAGTATTTCTCTAAGGTAGACCTTTTATGGGGATATCAAATACTAAGAATAAAAAATGTTGATATTCCTAGAAAAACCTTCTTGAACAAGGTAGGGACACTAAGAGTTCATAATAATGTCCTTTAGACTAAAAAATTCCCTATAAATAATTATGGACTTTATGGATACAATATTTATATATTACCTCAAAAATTGTGTTTGTATTTATTAACTATATCATTATTTAATCTAAATGTAAGAGGATAATTAGGAGCATTTAAAAATAGTTCTATGAGCTTTGATAAAATAGAATTTATATGTAATGTACAATAAATTTGAATTATGGATGAAAATTGGGGAATATTATCACCATAAAAGGGATATTTTTATACCCCTATAAGAAAAAGGCAATTAAGGACTAGCATAGACTGGCATCTGTAACATTGATTCATCATTTCATTGGATTATCTAGGTATTAGCGATGATTTATGAAAACTATCATGATTTTATAACACACTAACCAAACTAACTGAAAGGGTAAAAAAAATTAATACTAGTTTATAAGAAGGGAGAATTATATATTTGAAAAGGATGATTATCAATGTGCCAGAAATTACATTCCCCTTAAGTTTGAAAATTATGCGGTTTATAATGATGATTTGAAGAAGGGTCTAGGTTGTGTACTAATTCATAATTACAATATTATAGCACATTCCATAAGATAGTTGAAATTTTATGAAAATATATATCCCACCCTTGACATGTAGTTGGATGCAGTAATATCTTCATTCATGTTCCGGTGACATTATCTCTAGGGAATAAGTGTGAAATATATATGAATCAGATTAAAATAAAATATATATCAAAACTAAAAGAGCATATATGCACTAGTGAAGATGTTTAATGAAAATTATGGACTACAACATCTCATTTCATTACCTTATAAGAAGTGAAAAAAATTGGATGATTATCTAAGTAAAAAGAATTTGTAAATTTTATCAATTATGATAATTTAGAAGGATCCAATCTTCCTAGATAATCAATGAACGTAAATGGGAATAGTAAAAGTATTTTCATTCTACCTTACTCATATAACTTCTAACCATTAATTATTGAAAGGATTAAGGTGCCATGTAATTGGGATGTGGTCATACAGAAAACGATAGTGAATAAACACCAGTTAAACCTCGCTAAAGACGAGGTTATAAAGTTTAGATCCCTTATATGTGTCCCATAAAAATAGATCTGAGTATGGAATTATGAATTTTGAATATATATTATTCTTCACTCTTCATCCAAAAATCACTAAGATGTATATAGATCAAAATAAAAACATATAATAGGCTAACATGAAGAGAGAGATTGTGGAATTTGTATCTCGGTTCATTAAATGAAAACAAGTCAAGGATGAAAGATAGATGTTTATAGGTATGATGAAACCATTTTGAATACCAGTGTGGAAATGGTAAAACAAAACCATGGATTACAGCATATGACACTCTAGGACACCCAAAGGTAATCATTCCATCTTGGTGTTAGTCAATCACCTTAAAAATTCAACACATTTCATTACTATCAAGGAATATTTCTATCTTTACCGACTAGGTATGATATATAAACCGGAAGTAGAATATTTCATGTGGTTCCACTCAGTATTGTATCTAATTTATATTAATGTTTTACCTCAATATTTTATTGAATTATTAAATATTTGTTGGATAGAGAACATAGTTTTTAGTACGGGCTATCACCCAAAGATGGATAGTTAGTCTGATAAAACCATCCAAATATTAGAGGACATCATAATGAATTGTTCAATGGATTTACAAGGATTTTTAGATCATCACCTTCCCCTAGTAGAGTTCTTATATAAAAATAGTTTAAATTCTAGGAGTCAAATGGTACTCTATGAGGCTATTTGTGGGAATAAATGTTGGACCTCTATGGGCTCGGTTGAAGATTGACAGTAGAAGATAATGGGACCTGTTATTTCCAAAGATATGATATATGAGGTTTAGTTCATTCATAATAACTTGTAATATATAAAAATTTTACATAAGAATTATTCATAAAATCATCGACAAGAAAAATGTTTCAGGATGAAGATAGGGTGTTCCTATGTACTTCACAATGGAGGAAAGTCATGAGGTTTGGGTGGAAGGTAAAGCACAGTCCTAGATATTTCATAACCTTTTATATTCAAGATCACATTGATGTATTGGCTTACTAGCTACCACTCCCACCTAATATACCTCATGTATATGATTTCTTCCATGTATCCCTCTTGGGGAAGTAAATACTAGACCCCTAATTTGTATTGAATCCAGAGGTGGTACCATTGGAGAAATACCTTTCATAAGAGGAGTAGCCTGTGAAGATATTGGATTGTATATAAAAATTCCTATGAAACAATATAACTCACTTGGTCAAAGATCATTATAAAACCACAAGTTTGAAGAAGAAACATGGTAAATGGAAGAGGGGATGAAGTAGAAGCACCCACACCTACTTTAGCCTTAATATATACGAATATATTTCCTAATATAAAGTATTAAATGAAAAAATAGAGGGAAATAGTGATATTTTTAACATTTGTTATTCTTAAATAAATCCAATTTCTTTGATTGATTCTAAGACACAAGACATGGGTTTTAGGTTAAATGTGATACACTATAATAATATTATAACATAAACATGACCAATATAACCTATTTATTAAGTAAGAGGTTATGAATAATAATAAATAAATTATGGAACATATGTATTAAAATTTATTAAATAAATTAAATGGTTATCTATTTATTATAAATGAAATACATGTAATTTAAAAAATAAATAAATGATTTTGGAAAAATTAATTTTTCTACAAGCCGAATTATTCATCCTTTGAGCGCATAATTTCAAATTAATTTTTACGAATTTTAGAATATGTATATTCAAAAATAAACTATATTTTTCAAATATACCTGTAAAAATTGTATTTTGGGGAATTTTTATTATTTTCTAAGAAGATATATTTCTTATTAATAGTGAAAAATATAAATTTTTATTTATAAATACATTTTCATTTAAATTATTCAATAGGGTAAATTATATTTTAAATTGGTTTTAAAGAAAAATAATCCATCCATATGAGTTGAAATTGGAAAAATGGATTCCATATTTGGAATCATTATAATTTATATAATCTTATAAGGTAAACATAATTTTTGACCAAAATAAATAATGAAAATAGTAAAAAATATTTACCACAGTTGAGGTAAAAAACGGGTTTACCTGCGGTTAAACTAAAACTATAAGGCTTAAAAATTACCCAAAAAATTATCTAATAACATTTTTATGGTCATATATTGAACTTATTTATTATAATTATATAATATGGACCATTTTGGAAATTTGTTATTAGAGGAAAACATGGGTGTAATTATTTCTTTTCAAAAATTCCAATTGTGCCCTCACCCCATTAATAAATTCCCATCCCATCTCAACTTATTTACATACATAAAAATATTTTTTTTGGAAAAAAAATACCCTAATAAAATTATTAATTTATTCTCTTTATCCTAAAATCCTTTTTTGTTATAAATTCATCCTAGGAAGGTTTTCTGTGAAAACCAAAATAGATTTTTTGAAGAAAAGGAAACATCCTTAACCGAGCCTCTTGTTTTATTTATTTTTCCACCACATTTAAATATTATTAAACTATGTTGTTATAAAATACCTAGTATATTAATTATAATGAGATATTTTTATTTTCAGTTTGTGACATATATCCATATCCTCCTCCCTAAAATGGGAAATAAAACTGTTTATCATATGTACGATGGAATACAGCCTCTCGAACTGACATAATTATTTTCCCATAACCACTACTCATGTCCAAATATAATAATGTATTTAATGTTTATATATTTTATTTACGAAATAAGTATACCTATTGAATTATAATTTCATATATAACTACTTATTTTACATTACATATAAAATAATATAATATTGATCATGTGTATGATAGATTACCGCCTCTCAAAATGATGTGATTCATTTTTAAAGAACTCTATAACTGGAAGGTAATATAGATAAATTCAATTTTTATGAAAATAATAGAATATTAAATATTCATCAAATTTAATATATTAAAAAATTTCTTATATTGCTATCTATTTTAAATGACAACTTCTTCCATGTATACAGCGTAATACCGCCTCGTGAAGCGATGTTATTATTGTTTTTTAAATTTATTATTAATGCATCATAAAGATATTAAGTGTTTGGGTATTTAAATAAATAATATTATATTTATGATTTAATTATTTTCCTGGAAATATAAACTAAAAATTACATTCCTTCCATCATGATATTGAATAAAATAGGAATATTACTCATGTTTATGTTTGGCCTACCTCTCCATGATTATAACATAGTTCATTTTTAATAAACATATTTTATGGTTATTTTAAAATTTATAATTTCTTCATAAAAATTGATATTTTATAATGTTTACCATTCTATAAATTATTAATTAATAATATCTTTTACCATAGTCAACTTACTAAAGTTATTTTGGACGCATGCTCTTTTTATCATTAAATCGTCCAAAATGGAATTAATTGGTTGTGTAATTGACCAATACAAAGTAAAAATTAAAATAAAAGTTATAATAATCAATAAAAATATTCCTAATAAATTAAATAATAAAATTATTTTTATTATTTTGGGATATATATAACACAAGTGACAAATCATGTTCGATGAAAGGGATATCTCTCGAAACTACTCACTCCATTCGGTTAAGAAATTTTTACCTCAAACACACATTACCTCTCTCTTGATGATATAAAATACTTAATATTATTTTATATATTTCTTCCACATGTATAACTATATTATTCTCCCTTCCCTTAACATGGTAATACATTCATTATAATCATTTATCAAATTCCTTAATTATGACATAACCTTCTTTTATGATATGATGAAAGATTATAAAAACCATTTTATTTTCAAATGTAATTATATTGTTATGTATTATTATTTATTCCATTTTTTTTAACACATAGATTATTAAAATATTATGATGGGTTCACCCAAAAAGAACTCTAATGCATTGGGTAATGCATTAGTCTCATGAGATGTAATGTATGAGATTAAGTAGTAAACCTAATCCATTTTGGGACTTTGTCCACCATGAGATATTATCATGGAATTTATACTTTAATCAATGTTTTCATGCTATATGTTTTTATACATTTCCTATGATTCCATTATGTTTTAATATCATTTTATTAATTAATCATTTCAAAAAAATTACTCATGATCCTTATCTTTTTTGATATCATGTTATAACTTTGACTCACATGTTATGTTTAATTAAAAAAAATTCATTTATAGGATTTTTATATCATCCCTTCTTGATGTATTAAATTGGTTATCACATTATTTATTATGATAAAAAATGGATTTTATGAGATCACTATAGAGAATAAATTAATGATTTCATGAGTATGTTTCCAGTTATGTAATCTTAACCTAGTTTTCGAAAGACACTTGTGATTTATGATTATTTTATTGTATTATTGGATATATATGTTTAATAATAATGTAATAAATTTTGTAAAATTATTCGGTCACCATACATATCTTTATACCTTTAAATATCATCAAGTCATTTGATTTGTGTTTCATAAACCTAATACAAGTAATATGAGGGATGTCAAAAAACGAATAAATAATATACATATATCCAATTATTGAATTGTTTGTCATGGGAATAAAATTATAAAAAATAATAATATCCAATGTGAGAGAATTATAAATATCCACCATATTGTGTGATTAATTGAAAACATTCCTATTAAAAATATTTTCAGTTAAATTACCTTTAACTAAAGTCATGTATTTGATAACATATCTTACATGAAATATATAACTAAAATAAACATTTCCTTATCCTATTGAGTTTAAATATTAAAATTAGATTATTATTTACTAAAATATAACTATCACACATCCTAACACAAAAAAAAACTCATCCTCTTCCAGCAATGGGTTAATTTTCCAACCCTAAGCCTAGATCTAATTTTCCTGGGGAATGTGAATAACCCCAAGAAGGGATGAAAAACCATTAGGGTCCTCACCCTATAACAGATGTAAAATTATACTCATTATACAATAGATAATATAAGTGTAACCACAAATAAATATAAATGAATAACTTAATTTTACAATAATTTATATATATACAACAAATATACCATGTTATACCCAATTGGAAACCCTGATATATGATCAATACACATGATAACACCATAATATGAGAATATGTGGGAAAAGGGAACACTAAATCATCATATTATTGTAACCTAAGAAGGATTACCATGTGAAACCATATGTAGATAACTGTTAAGGATGTCCAACTAGGAAAAACTACCACCATGGAGAACCTCCAAGCATCACTAAATAATTTCTCTATAAAAATAGCAACACCAGGATCACCAATTCATCTATGAATTGTTCATCATATGCACATACAAAACATATGTTGGAATAATTACCATATATGTGTAAGTAGGAATATACCATATAATATACCCTAAAATAAAAATTTAAAGGTGAAATAACATGATATCATTAAATTCCATGTATAATAGAATAATAGAAAATATATAAGGAGAAACAACAGATGCATTTCCAAAATGAAACACACTAATATAGGTGAGTATACTAATAATATAGTTAAAATAAAATATAAGATGAATCATTTCATAAAATTATATATAGATCCTCATGGTCATTTAATACATTGAGTGTCTCATTCCTTAAATATTTTATACATCTCACCTTAGTGGTGTTAAAGGGAAATAGTGAAAATCATAAATCCACTAGTTTTCAAATCATAATAAATTAAGAACTAATTAAAAAAATAATAATAATTCTTACATTTATTCAAAACAATCCCATGATTAATAATATATAGGTCACTACAAAATAATTATAGAGTGGTAGTAATCCTTAAAAGAGAAAGGTGAATAAAACCCCATAACTCAATTAGACATTACATAACTCTAGCATGTAGCTTTTAATGTATCTTGTCATCTTAAAATCCCAATCACTTAATCTAATCCACATATATAACCAACAAATCATTCAAAATTAGTATATTTGATTAGGGACCCATTATTTAATGAAATTTATGTTATTAGAGATGATTATCGACCTTTATAGAGATATTAGGCCCTGATGAGTGTCATGTTTTTTGTCCAAAAGGATGGAATACTCCATGAGTGGATGAGGCATGATTTATCACTCTGTGTGGGTAAATTAATCCATTAGATATATAGAGGATAGTTTCTATAGATATAGTATGATATCTAAAGGGTTACCTATAATGACCAAGAATTTTATTAGTGAAATTTCCATTCTTATGTCATACATTACATATATCACATAGATAACCTGATAAAAACAATACTCTCATAAATTAAGAATGATATTTAAGTCATAAAATAAACAAATAATAATGAAAAATATTATAGGAGGGAAATAAATACAAAATAACATAATATGAATAAGAATGTATAGATATGATTGATCCATTATAATGACTACAGTAATGAAAAAAGATGTAGAAATGAAATGAAATTTTAATAATATAATATTCCTTTTAAAGAAAAAAATAAATAACCTTTATATAATGTAAAAGTGAATGAATAATTAATCATATAATTCTTATTTATATAAATTAAAAAACCAATATAGTAGTTATAAATATAAAAATTAAAATTGTAATCTGACTTTAAGAATAGTAATATGGCCATTAGAATAGTTACCCCACCTATAAAAGTTAAAAATAAAATCTATGTATCTTAAAAATAAAGAATTATATATTTATATGATGTAATAAATAAATAAATGTTTTAAAAATGATAAATTACGTGTTGGTGTTATTTTAAACAAAAATAACTATTTATAATTTTATATTTAATATAATGATTTAAAATAAAACATTATTTTAATAAAATAAATTCAAAAAATAATATTATGTTGTATTAAAATCATAACAGAATTTTATGAGACCATAATTAATTTTTAAAAGGGTTAAAAAAATCGATTATAATATTTAAATATTTATTTATTGAATAAATGATGATTTTATTTAAAATTAAATTTCTCATATTTAGATATTTATTTTCGTAAAATGTCTTACATTTTTGAAATTTAAACTTCAAAAAATGGTTATTATGAATTTTAGTGTTTTTTCTAAAATAGTTGACTTTCTGTGAATAAAGAAATACTATAATTTATAGTATTTTTAATTATAATCCAAATACATGATTTTTTGAGTCACATATGATATAATAACCTATTGTTTTACAAAATGAAAAAAAATTTAATTTAATTAGTCACAGTAACCAATACTATTGACAGTCTTGAACCAAAATAATAAACAAATGAATAAAATAATAAATAAACCACATCTCTTTCGCCAATAAATACCACCACTCACATTGTATCATCCTCGCACCCAATAAGCACTTTGGAATGTCAATATAATGAAAAATTACCTTCCCAATACATTTACTCAAATCCATGAGATGATGGTCTAAAAAACGGCCAATTCCAGGTTCTTTAAGGGGGATGTTAAGAAGTTGATATTGAAGAGAAAACTATCCCAAACCTTATGTTTTAATATCATTTTATGTTATACCTTATACTCACATCCTTAATCCATAAAATAAAAATAAATCAAGCATCTTTTATATAATTTAATTTTAAATTTCTAATGTATTATATTTTTTCCACATCTTTTTTCGTCTCCCCTTATACAAAAAAAGGAAACCATTGTATAAATTAGGGTGGTTCACCGTCTTTGTGGATAATGATTTTTTATTTTTTATTAATGCAATCAAGGATGGTTAGAATAGATTTATTATGGCCAAATAATCTTTTACTATATATATATTATAACTTATTTCATGTTCTATAAATAATATATAAACATAATATACAATAAAACAAAACCAATTTGTGAAGGTTAGAAAAACTGCCAAAAATAATGAGAATAATTATCAGTTTACATTTTAACAAATGAATCATCCTCATACTAGATAAAATGACACATTGGACCTTTTCAAATTATTTTAGTTCATTAATAGTATATAATTAAACTTCTGGATAATTATTCCCTTTCTACAATAACTTCCATAATTTTACACAAGTAACGAAACTATGAAACCATGAAACAAACACTCCTAAAACAATGAAATTAAACTCTATAAATCAATCAAATTGAAATGAATTGACTTAATAAAATTATCATAGGTCAAAAAAATATTTAATAGTTTATAATTTAATTAATTAATGAATCTAATTTTACTATCTCGGACATTAATTTAAATTGCATGATGCATTTAGACAAAAGATAAGTGATCATTCCAAACCACTATATTTCCATTATGTTATGTTCTCTCTCTATCTTCCACAATTTATAACTTCATTATTCTTATATACATTTTATATATTGTATATATATGTCCTACACAAATATACCATGTTTATTTAAAATATATTTGATGTAAATATATATGTATTAATATTTCCATTCATAATTCCTTTCAAAAAGTCAATTAACCAGGACATCTCTATTTTCTTAGTTTCTTTTGAAGTACCGCTATATGAAATGTTTTAAATAATATATGATTTATAGAATCAGTTATTATTTGGAAACACATTTTAGTTCAATTTTTTTTATGTAAATTTTTATTTTTTACCGCATTTAAAGACTCATTACATCTACTTTTACAACCCTACTTAAGGGACACATTTCCATGGTTTCTTAACAACTATTTTTACATGTTATTACTTCTTATAGAAATCCATTGTCACGATCTATGATTATTTTTACTTTATTAATTTACAAATATGATTTAAATCCATTATTTAATATATTACAATATGACCCACTCTTTGGTTATTCTTATGACAAGATTATGATGCCCATTTCATTCCATGGGTAACTCTTATGCTTGATTTCTTATTTTTGAAAACATATTCCAGAATATTGAAGGATGGGTGTGCCAAGATAGTGATCAAATGAATTGATTGATATTTATTGTCAAGATATATTTTGGATGGGATTAGTGAGTAAACCTATTCCATATGGTAATATTTACACAATGAGATATAGTCTGAGTAGCTAGCTTTGACTCATTTTATATCATATTATATGTTTCTTCTATATTAAAATATTTACATGATCATATGATTTAATGTTAATAATTTTATTCTTCCTAATGTTTTTTCATTATCCATGCCTCTACTTTTATCATGTGTTTTATTCTAACTCATATTTTATGCTTTATTCCCATGCTTATTTCCATACTGCACTATTTAGCTCATCCATTTGACTATGTATTCCTCAGTTTATCCTATGAATTTATAGAAGATCAAAGGGAGTTATGATATCATAATAGAGTTTAATAAAATGGTGTTTTATTCTAGTTTCATGTTTTCTCTTTATGTAACTAGTCATCCAAATACAATAATAGTTTGGATCATTGGTTTTTATTTCATGGATAATTCTACTTAAAATCTAGTAATAATATCTGTAATAGGCTTGGGTCACTATATTGATGATCTTATGGATGCTCTAATAATGCTCTAAAACACGTTATCATATCAATTATAGTATGAAATTTCATATACACAAACATGATGAATATAAACCCTGAATTATGAGTGCATACATACCATCACATTTTACATGAAAAACCCCTTTGAATAGATAATTTATAAATCCATAACTAAAACCCATGAAGAATAATATGATGAAAATGAAAAATTTCCATGTGCATATAAATAACCTACAGATTACATGATGTGTGGATAAATTAGGAAGGCTAGTAATGTAATTTTTTCACCCAACTCATGTCAATTGATAATTCATTACTATTTAAGTATGATTTTTGATGATGAGGTCGTGCATTTCTACAGAGCATGTATAAATTGAAAAACAACATGATGCATTTCCTAGAATAAATGACAGGTATAGTGGTTCAAATGACATATGGAAATATCATTTCAATATACAATTTACATTAATTATATTTCAAGGTTTTTAGTTCCATAATACATGACATTTGACTTGTAGTAAAGTTGAAGTTGATATTTAATATTATATGAAACTCATGTGTTTCCAAGTCCAAGTCACATTATGGAATTTCGGTAATTTAGTTACATGTGGCCTCAATTAAAACATGAAAACAATAATTTGTGAAATATACATCACAACATCCTAAAAATAATAACATGTAGTTCATACACAACCACTATATGATTTCATAGAATTATAAATATTAGACACAATGTAACTTATGGTCACATGCTTTTTTTCGTGATAGAGAGAACATATATGTGTACTTAATTTATTTTCCAAGTTATTATCAAAGACCCTTTTTTCATTTATACGTCTTCACATGACATGTATTTCATCAATAAAAGCTCATTGTGTATAGGTTTTAGATGTCCATCAGTTATGTAAGACCCACAATCTATGTGCCTTACTGAAAAAAATGTATAATGACACCCAAGAGTTGGTGACAGTCGTATATGACCAAACTGCCTGAGTGGATCACAATTTTTTATCCTATAGGTAATTTCAATATACTTTAAACTTTACAATACTCTTTATATCTTCTCACGTAGGTGTAAATTTTGGATGTATGATTTTTCTATTCAAAGTGTATATCAATATAGAATTAACTTGTATATTTATATATGAATAATATTTTGCTATTATTTTCTACATTCAATTTTATTTATTTTCCTAGAATTGTTGATATGGTGATGTGAGTGAGCGTATGATTAGAGTAAAAAAATTAATAATCACCTCTTAGTACTATACTTTATATAGGGAATGGGTACTGTATATATATATATATATATCAAGTGGACTAAATAACAATCCAATAAATTGGGGTTATAGGTAATATACTCATTTTGTATTTTACTCTCTTTTTAATGAATTATAATCATATTAGGTTATTAGGCCTCTATATTGGTTAATAACCTTCTCTGATAACATACATTTCAATATGTATTGAGTTCCCCATTAATAATACTATAGAGTGGTGATTTTTAAGTGAAAATAATGATATTTTTAGGGTAAAATTTCTTCATAAATGTATATGATACCTTATAATTTATAGAGTTATAATTATATATAGTTGAGCTGTAGTATTTAGTGTTCATTTATATATGGATAAAAAATATTATACCATTGTTATAGGGTGAATATTTGGGGAATATGGACAAATGTATTTAATGGAATATTTTGATTCGGTGATATTATTAATTTTCTAAAAAAATATTGCATTGAATATGTGAACTCATCTTGTTTGAGGATCCTCCCTTAACCATTATCAATGTCATGATGTGACTTTCTGATCAGTTTTAGAATTCTAAAACACTAATCATATGATTTCTTAAGAAACCAAAAAATCTTGTATAAAGTGATTCTTTATCTAGGTGACCTTTTCTATGGTGATAATATACTACCATATGTTCTTGTAATTCCATCTTCTAAATCTTATCTAGGTATTCATTATCTAATTTAGGATCATTGTCTTGTATTGTGATTTTTGAGTCAATTAGTTTTTTCATACATTTTAAATTTAGGGAATCCTAATAGGACTATTCGTGCTCACTCTTATATTGGAATAGTTTCAACATGTGTTGTTTCTTGGGAGATTGTAAGGTCCTTTGTTTTTTAACCAGGTTAAAATATGAAAGTTTTTTATATTTTTTTTTGTTGGATGAATAAGATTAAAACCCTTCTTAGGGTTGATGTTTCATGGGTTTGGGCCATTTAAAATGGTTCATAATAGGCATGGTGAATGGTTAGAGAATTTTTACTAGTGGGTCAATGGGTTTCGGGAGCACCAAATCATGCAGTGGTGTTCGCATGTGTTGAGTATGGTTGGTTAAACTGTGCGAGTCAAACCATGAATCTTATAAAAGGTGAGACAAAGGCTCTCTCACAGTCTGTGCATGGTTAATAAAACCGTTTAGGATAAACCATGAAAAGTAGGTTCCTTAGATAGATGGTCTCGCACAGTTGGTGCACAGTTTGCCAGACAGTGCGAGACAAAACATATGGCTAACCCAGTTTTGGATTTCATGTTAATTTATTTAATTAAATTCCTTACAGTGAGGGATCTAATTAAATGTCATGTTATGTGGGTTTTTAATTGATTAAATTCATGGTTAAAAATGAATTTAATTAATTGATGAAAAAATGGGTTTCATTTAATTAAATTAATGTTGAGGGAATTTAATTAAATGATAATGATTTGATGTTTTATTTATTTATATCCAATTAAATAATATTTAATTAAATGAGGAATAAATATGGATTTGGGGGTTTACCTAATTAAATTCAAGGATAGGACAAATTTAATTATTTAATAAAAAGTGATGGAAATGATTAAAGTAAATTTGGGGTTGGAAAATTTTTTTAAATAACAATTATTTATAGCTTTTTTAATAAATTCTTTGATGTGAATTTAATTAATGTATTTAAGTAGGAGTTATTATATAATTAAATTTGTTAGAGAGGAATATTATTAAATGAGGTGTAATGGGGGAGTTATGAGGTTTATCAAAGAATCATTTAAATTAAAATGATAATAAATATAAGGTTATTATTATTATTATTTTAGTTATTATTATAAATAAATTTGGGGTTATAAGAGGGAGGAACACAGTAGGTTGATGAGTGACCCCCCTCCCCTCTTTCCCCCATGGTGAGGCACACCACTCCCCAACTTCGCTCCCTCTCGGCACGCTGGATCACAATGGTTCCCTCACAGAATTTGTCCATGTAATTGATGTAATTCCTTCTCCACATGTTTCAATATTTACTTTACAAATTTTGGCTCTTCTTCACACTGTCTCTGTTAGTCCAAAAACCTAAGGCCTGAGGTTAATTTTGTTTCTTCCCTTCTTCTTATTCTAGGTGGTGTGGATGATGTCTCAGGACCCGTTGGTCCATTTTTCGAAAACCGCTACTGAAGGCACGGTGTATTATCTAGATTTGGTTCATGGAAATCACATTTGGGTAAGGTTTTATACCCATTAATTGCTTCCTCAACCATTAATTAGTGCTTATTGTGTTTTTTTGAGTTGTGGTAAATTAATTGGGTGTGTGTTTGTCTCTTCCAAACAATTTACGAGCGTCGGCTAATTGTTGTATGGTGAGATGATGAATTCAAGGTGTGCACATGATATTGTGGAGGTGTGTGTGCGTGATCAGTTTGAGGTTTATGTTATAAATCATTGGTTCAGCTGATTACTTGAGTTAGGGTCCTCAAATTTGATTGTATTTGATAAAAATGTAATTTTTTTAAAGCTACTACTTCTGAAAAAGACGACTGCAACATTGGTGTAAATTTCTTATTGCTCAAAAAATATTTTTGAGATTACAAAATTACGTTTTGTAATAAAACCCCTCCAACGAAGGTGCACTTCCATCAAGATAAAAACAAAATTTTTAAAGTGACATGTTCATTTTGCTTGTGGTTATGTGAATTATTATTTCTTCCCAGTTTGTTGACGAACTTGGGTCAAGTGAAATTTATGAGTATTGGAAGTGATAAGTTGAGGTAATCAATAAGAGAATTAATTATGATATTTTAATTGGGTAAGTTAAGATAATTAATTTTTCAATTAATTATGAACCAATAAAATAATTATTGAGATATTGAATTAGTAATGTTAAGATAATTAATTGGGGGAAATTAATTATGAAATGCTGTTTGGCTATGTAAAATAATTAATGGTTAATTAATTATGTGGCATGATGTTGATTTAAGATAATTAATTGCGAGAATTAATTATGATAAGTTTATATCTGATTTAGATAACTAATTGTAAATAATAAATTATGGAAAGATGATATTTGGAATGGAATATTTAATTTTTGAATAAAAAATGTTATTGAGCTTGAAATATAGATAATTTTCAAGGCATTAATTATATGATATTGAATTTGATAATTTAGATAATTATTCAGTGTATTTATTGTGATATATTTCTTTAAATAAAATGAGATAATTAATGGTGTATTAATTATGCACTCTTGTAGTAATGTTTTGGATAATTAATTATGAAGAATTTATTATTGAAAGTGAATTTTCTTCATTGATTTGTTAATTGGCGAATTAATTAATGTGTTATGTGCTTCGTTAAATGTTGAGTTAACTAACGGCCTTTGAAAATTTTAACTAATTAGTGGATTAGTAATGGAATAATGTGGAAAATTATTACTATTTTAAAGAAATATTAAATAGATGACAATTTGTGGTGCTGGGTATAATATCCAAGACCAATGTAGAAGTTGGGACTTGGACATGAAGTTCATCCCCAATAGTCATCATATGATATAAATGAATGAGAATACGGTGTTAGGTATGGCATCTTAGACTAATGTATATGTTGGTACTTTGACATGGTGTTCCTCCCCAATAGTTATCTAAGCGCTTAGATGTAATGGTGTTAGACATTCCAATCCACAAAGAATGAGTAAAAGTTGTTAGATATGGAATTCTAACACCAATAGTATAAATAAATGAGTGAGTTTTTTAGGGGCTAGACATGACGTTTTACACCAATATTATATTATATGAATGAATTATGAATTTAATGAGAAATATGAATATCTCTTAAGTTGAATGTGATTAAATACAGAAAAATGTAGGATGATTAGAATTCAGTGCGAGCCAAAGTTAGTATTGAGGTATTGGATACCATGGAACCTTGGAGACAATAAATGATTAAATCGAGAATAATTGGTAAAGTGTTGAAAGCTAATGAATTGTGATAAATATGCTTGTATTATTATTATGAATACTCTTATTTCGGATACAAGACGAAGAAGGTATCACCATCATATTTCCCTTTGGAACCTGGACGGGTTGTTGGTTATTTATTCAGTTTTCTTATTACTTTGTTATATCTGCACACCAATTTTTATATTGAATTTTTTAGATTTCTCTAGACAACTGGTGGTCCCAGACTACTGATATATATATATCTCACACCCTATTAATGCTGCCATTGCCCTGGGGTACCCGATATGTCTTTGTTGTTTGCAAGACATTGGACCTTTACTTGTAGATGTTATGTATACTTGGGAGTTAGAAGCAAAGGACCAAGCGGGAGTTTGGGATGCTCAAGGAGATCACCCTAGGGGCTTGAGTCCTTTATTTATTTCTATATTGTAATGTAATGAAACCTATTTTTTTACTGGTTTTTTGATATATATTACCATGACATGCATGCATTGTATAAACTAGTGTTGTGCATTTTCATTATCTAGTTGAATATTTTTTATATGATTATGCGGTTTTCTGATATTTTCATCTATTTACACTATTAACTATGAATATGATTGTATAATATCCCCAATAACTATCCATAGACCCTCACTACTAGTGGTCAACCACTAGCATATAGGGAGACGAGCTTAAGGTCAGGTGGTGATCGATCCGGCTACCGGTTCGAGGGTAACCTGGGTCAAAATGTTTCAAAGTGGTATCTGAGGTTCACATTTTCTTTATTTTTTTCTTTGTTTTTTTATTGGGTTGGTCGATAGGAGACTAGTAATGTGTTGGAACTCAGATAATAGTCATGCTTGGGATTGATCACCCCATGTATGAGAAATAAAAAATTGTCCAGTGATGGGAATTGATGTTTATACTGTTTGAGGTTACAGTTGATATGAGTGACTGGTGTATTTTATTCTCCTTATTGATTTTGAGGATTTTAAAAATTTTACTTGGCCTGATATAGAAAGTAAATTGAGTTACATTCTTCATCATAGGAACTTTGATATTCGCATGCCATGAACATCACATTCCATGTTGTTGCATCAGTAGGGTGCCAGAAAATTTTGATTCTGTGTCTTGGGTGTCATGTTTTTATTTTCATTAGAATGACCCATTGTAAATCATGGTAAATTGATATATATAACTTGTTTGGTAGTTTATATGTCATGCTGCCAATGATATTATCATGTTTTGATGTTGGGTCATTCATCTGTGTTATAACATGATATTGTGTTATTGGTAATGATAACATGCAAGAGAAGTTGTGATGTGAAAATTGGTGCATGACTACAAAATATTTTTTATTGATTACATCTTCAACGGGATCCAATTTCAGTTGTATTGTGTATGGGAACCTTATAACTGGGAAAAAGGTAACCCATGTATTTAAGAAATTGAAAAAATGGCTTTTAATGTAAAAAAATGTTAAATGGTAATTAATTGTTATAAATGGGAGCCAAATTCCAGCAGAAAGGTATAATGGCGCTTTATTGATTGGTAGATAGTCACCCATGTGACTGAACCTATTACAACCATAGTGTGTTTTAAAATGATTATAAATGTAAAACTATTGAGTTTCTATTAAAATACGATGATATAAGGTTTATTTTTGAGGAACCTATATGTTTTGAATTAAATGGGACCCTCAGAGGTCACCTTCTGTTTAAAAAGGAATTTAAATGCTAAATTTTATTTTTAAAATTTAAATGACAATAAATGTTAAATTAATAAGTGGAAGTTTATTATAGCTGGCATGTTTTGGCCAAGGAGAGTTGTTTAGAGAACATGTTCCTTGTTGTGGAATAGAATATTTGTCCTTATTAAAATAGTTTAAATGTTTATAGGTTGAGATGGATTTAATTAAAGATCTAAAATGAAATGGGGGATTTTGAGCATCGTGATTAATATTTTGCGTAACCAATAGATAGGGTTGACATGTATGCTTCATAAAGGAATAACCTATGGTAGGTATAACACTTAGTGATTTGAGATGCTTATTCATCTTTGATATTTTTATGTTGGTCCCACTATAGTGTCGTTTCCCTTACAATAAATTTTGGGACTCAGGTGTTTTGATATTTCATTAGGTTTAAGTTGAGACTTTCATGTGAGATGTTGATTTTGTGATCGTGGTTTGTGGAACATCTCACATGAGTTTAAAGTGTTTTTAAAATAGTGTGATTAATAGTGATTGATATTTTCTCCTATGACATGGACACTCTTAAGGTGATTAATGTCACATCAACAAGTTTTTAAAAAAAAATTAGTGTTAGGATTTGAAGGAACAAGGATGCCTTAGTTTATAAAGGCATCATGGTTTGGTTGATGACATATCGGTAGTAGAATTCTAGCTTCTTTTAAAGAATTGATCGGTGATAGTTCAACTAATCTTTTGGTGACCTCGGTTTACTCATAGTGTTCTATTTTTATTGAGATGAACACGTTCCCAATCTTGACCTCGTCCTAGAGGTAGTGAGATAGCATCAGTCACACTTCGTGATAATGTTTTAAAAGTTGATTGACATGATAAGTCGTTATTAATTGGGTTGTAGATGGGATGTGTGGTTATTTGGGTTACACTTTTGTTAGATTTTGTAAAAAATAGTTTTAAGGTAGCCTTGAGATGTCTTGACTAGGATAGGTCACTGAAAGTCAAGTGAGGACTTTTGTTACATGTAGTTGGTGATGGAATCATTTTAAAGGAACGTCACCAACTTAATGGTTACTGTAGGGTTTTGTGTTGGCAATATCAATTGAGGATATTATGACATGATCAAGTATTTAGTTTTCTGGGATTGGTTATGTGAGGTTTTGATGTTTTGGGTTGGATTCAGAGCTTGGGATTGGGTTTAAAAGGTTTAATTATTTGGGATTGTGATTTGGTTAAATGTTTGTCTGGTGATTAGAAACACAATGTAATTGTTCAAAGGATACTTTATGATCTTGATGGGTTGGTAAAAGTTGTATTAGTTCCTGATAGCATCTTGAGAATGAGACGTTTTTATTGCTGGTAAATTGTAATGGCATGTGTTTTTGAACCATGTAAAAATATGAATGTTTTTAGACTTTTTCATTTGTTAGATGGGTTCGTCTTAAAATCAATATTTCAGTTGATGTTTCGTGAGTTTGGACAATTTAAAAGTGATTATATCATGCTTGCATAATGGTTTTAGAAGTTTTAAGGGTGGATCGATGGGTTTCGGGAGCACCAAAACTAGCAGTGGCGTTCGTATGAGATGATCATGGTTGGTCAAACCATGCAGGTCAAACCATGCAGCTTGCTAAATGCGAGATAGAGGTGCTCGCATGGTCTATGAAAAGTTAGGAAAACCGTAAATGAAAAACATTGTGAAGTAAGTTCCCTAAACAGAAGGTCCCGCACGGTTGGGGCACAGTTTTCCAGAAATGTGAGACAAACCGTGCAGCTTACACAATTTTGGGTTTCGGGATAGTTTATTTAATTAAATTCCATATTGTGATGGGTTTAATTAAAATTATTGATACGTGGGGTTTTAATTGATTATATTCATGGTTATAAAGGAATTTATTTAATTGATTTAAATAGGGTTCCATTTAATTAAATTAATTTTGTGATAATTTAATTAAATCATAATTAGTTGGAGTTTAATTTAATTAAATCTGGGTCAACGAAAATTAATTAGATGAGGAATAAATGTGGAGTTTGGGTTTTACCTAAATAAATTCAAGGACAGGATGAATTTAATTATTTTATAAAAAATGGTGGAAATTATTTAATTAAATTTGATTTTGGAAGAATTTAATTATATAATGATGAGTTGGAGTTGTATAAATTAAATTAGTTGAATGGAATTTAATTAAAATCCTTAATGAGGTGTTTTTATTTAATTAAATTTGTTTGAGAGGAATTTAATTAAATGAGGTGTAATGGGGGAGTTATGGTGTTTATTAAAGATTCATCTAAATTAATATTATAATTATAATATAGTTGTTATTATTATTATTATTGTTATTATTATTATAAAACTATTTGGGGTTATGAGAGGGAGGCACATAGTAGGGTGAGGCCTGGCCCCCCACCCCTCATTCTGTCAAAGTGAGGCGCACCACTCCCCAACTCGGCTCCCACTCCACGTTCCATATTGTGGTGGTTCTTATAAGGAAGTAGTTAGTCTCGTTGAGGTATGTCCTACTCCACATGTTTTATTCTTCGCATTGGCCATTGTGGTTCCTCTTTTCCCGGTCTCTATTAGTCTGAAAACTGAAGGCTCGAAGTTAATTCATTTTCTTCCCTTCATCTGATTCTAGGTGGTTTAGATAATGTATCGATATCGATTGGTCTATTTTTTGGAAAACCGTTTCTAAAGGCTTGGTAGTTTGTCTCGATTTGGGTCTCCGACATCATATTTGGGTAAGGTTTTATACTCATTAATTGATTTCTCACCCTTGAATTAGTGTTTATGGTGTTTTTTTTAGTTGAAGTTAATTAATTGGGTGTATGTTGGTCTCCTATGCACTATTTAAGAGTGTCGGTTAATTTTTGTTAGGTGAGGTAATGAATTATAAGTGTTATCACTCTTTCTTGGAGGTGTGTGTGCATGATTAATTTTCAGTTTAAGATAGAAAGTGTTAGTTTGGCCAATTCCTTACGGTAGGGTATTCAAATTTGACTTTATTTATTAAAAATTCATTTTTGTTAATCTAGTTATTTTGATAAAGTTGGCTGCAACATTGGAGAAAATTGCTTATTGGTATAAAACTATTTGTTAGATTAAAGAACACGTTATTTAATAAAACCCCTTCAATGAAGGTTTCCTGTCTTCAAGATAAAAACATAATGTTTAAAGTGACATGTTCATTTAGCTTTTGGTTATGTGAATTATTATTTCTACCATTTTTGTTGATGAACTTGGGTCATGTAAAATTTATGAGTATTGGGTAGGATAAGTTGAGGTAATTAATCAGGGAATTAATTATAAGATTCTAATTGGGTAATATAAGATAATTAATTTTTGAATTAATTAAAAAACTAGAAAATTGTAATTGAGATATTGAATTGGTTATGTTATGATAATTAATTGGGGGAAATTAATTATGATATGATGTTTGGCTATGTAAGATAATTAATGGTGAATTAATTATGTTCCATGAAGTTCATTAAAGATAATTAATTGTGAGAACTAATTATGATAAGTTGATATTTGATTTAGATAATTAATTATGAAGAATTAATTATGGAAAGATGATATTTAGAATGAAATAATTAATTTATGAATTAATTATATTCTTAACCATGAAATATAAATAATTAATTAGGTGATTAATTATAAGATATTGAATTGGATAATTGAGATAATTAATCTGTGGATTAATTGTGATATGTTTCTTTGAATAAAATTAGATAATTAATATGGCATTAACTATGTTCTCTTGTAGTAATTTTTAAAATTATTAATTATGAAGAATTAATTATCTAATAAGAATTGTTTTTATTGATTAATTAATTAACGTGATATGTGCTTAGTTAATTGTTGAGTTAACTAATGGGATTTTAAATGTTTAACTAATTGATTGATTAGTAATGCAATAATGTGGAAAAATCATATGATTTTATTGAATGATGACATGGATGAGACTTTGTGGTGCTAGGTATGGCATCCTCGACCAATGTAGAAGTTAGGAATTGGACATGACGTTCCTCCTCAATAATTATCAAATGATGTAAATGAATGATATCGTTTTGCTATGTCTGGAATCCTAGGCCAATGTATAAGTTGGTACATGGACATGGTGTTCCTTCCCAATAGTTATCTAAGCACTTAGATGTAAGGGTGTTAGACACGACATTCTACACCAAAAAAGAAATAGGTGATAGGCATGGCGTTCTAACACCAATAGTATAAATAATTGAATGTGGTTTTTAGGTGATAGACATGGTGTTCTACACCAATAGTACATTATATGAATGAATTACGAAATGAATGAGAAATATGAATCATGTTCGAGTTCAATGTGATTAAATAAAGAAATAATGAGAATGATTAGAATTCTGATGTGAGCTGAAGTTAGTATTGAGGTACGGGATACCATGGGAACCTTGGAGATAATAAATGATTAAATAAATATGATTGGGTAAAGTGTTGAAAGGTTTTCATTATTGATAAATATGATTGTATGATTCTTATACAGAAACTTATTCCGGCTACGAGCGAAAGTAGGTATCACCATCAGATGTCCCTTTGGAACCTGGATAGGTTGTTGGTTATTTGTTCAGTTATGTTATTACCTTGTTATATCTGAACACTATTTTTTATTTTTCATTGTCTATATTGAGATAGAAAACCAGTGGCCTCGCCCTACTGAGATGTATGTCTCACTTCATATTTGGTCACCATTGCATGGGGGTACCCAATTAGACATTCTTGTTTGCAGGACTGTGGACCTTTTCAGGTGGATGTTAAGTGTACTTGAGAGTTAGGAGAAAAGGACCGAGTGGGAGTTGAGTATGCTCATGTGGAACTCCATAGGATCTCGAGTCCTTTCTTTATTTTTATATTGTAATGTAAAGAATGTTGTTTTGTTTACTGATTTCTGATATGTATCACCATGACATGCATGCATTGTATAAACTAGAAATAGCCATTTTCATTATCGAGTTGAATATTGTTTTATAAGCCCATTTTGTTTTCTCGGTTTATTATCTATTTTCATTGTTCACTCTGAATATGAGGATAAAGTCTCTCAATTTACTATCCACATACCCTAAGTGCTAGTCGGCAGCGTCTGGCGTATGGGGAGATGCTCTTGTGGTCATGTTACAACTGGTCTGGCTACTGGTTTGATGGTAAGCCGTGTCGGGACATTACAAAGTGGTATCAAAGGTTCATGTTTTATTTCCTTTTTAGTTGTTTTTTTGTTTTGGGTTGGTCGACAAAAGACTAGGAAAGTGTTGACGCGCAATTAATAGTCGTTCTTGGGACTGATCACCCCATGTACGAGAAATGAACAAGTCTCCAAGGATGTGAAAATATGTTTATACTATTTGAGGTTACAATTTATATGATTTTACCTTGAGTAAATGATGTATTTCTACTTCTTATTGATTTTGAGGATTTTGAAAATTTTCCATGGCTTGATATGGAAAGGAAATTTCTTTACATGAATCATCATAAAAACATAGAGATTCACATGCCATACATATCAAATGACTTCTAGTTTCATTTGTAGGATACCAGTTGATTTTTATTGAGTTCCTTGGGCATAATGCAATGTTTTTATTTCCATTAGAATTCCCTATTATATAGCACATTTTAGTGACAAATATAACATGTTTTGGTGTCTATATGTCATGTTTCATATGTTATTATCATTTTTTTATGTTGTTTCATGATTTTGTGTTATAAAATGATGTTGTGTTATTGGTAGTGATATCATTATAGAGTAGTTGTGATGTGTAAATCGATGCATGAGTATAATAACATTTTGATTGATTATTTCTTCAATGGGATCCCATTTCACTTGCAAGGTGTATGTGAGCCTTATAACTGGTAAATGGGTAACCTGTGTATTCAAACAATTTAAAAAGAAGCTTCTAAAGTTAAAAAAAATGTTAGATGTATATTAATTGTGATAAATGGGATCCAAATTCCAATGGTAAGTTGTGTGGGAACCTTATAGATTCTTATATGGACACCCATTTGACCGACCCTAGTATAACCATTGTGTGTTTAAAAATGGTTATAAATTTAAAACTATAGAGTTTTTAATGAAATAAACTATTATAGGGTTGATTTTTGATGAAACTATATTTTTTTTGAATTAAATGGGACCCTCAGAGGTCCCCTTCTGATTAAAAAAGAATTTAAATTCTAAATTTACTATTTAAAAATGAAATAACACTTAATTTTAAATTTTTAAGAGGAATTTTATTATAGATTGCCTGTTTTGGCCAAGGTGTGTTGTTTTAAGACCGTGTTCCTTATTGTGGAAAAGATCTTTTGGGAATGTTAAATTTTTTTAAATGTATATAGGTTGAAACGGATTTAACGAATTGACTAAAATGAAATGGGGACTTTTGATCCTAGTTATTTATGTATTTCATAACCAAGTGATAGGGTTGACACGAATGCTTCGTAATAGACTAGCTCGTGTTAGGTAGCACCATTAGTGATTGAGATGCTTGTTCTTATCTATGATTTTTTTGTGCCATAATAGTGTTGTTTCCCATACTATAACTTTTGGGACTTGGGTTTTTTGACATGCCGATAGGTTTACGTTTGGCCTTTCATGATAGATGTTGATGTGGTGATTGTGGTTCATGGAACGTCACACGTGCATTTAAGGTGTTTCTCAAATAGTGCACTTGTAAGTGACTGATCATTAACTATATGAAATGGACACTCTTAAGGTGGGTAATGTCACATCATCATGTTTTTCAATGATTTTTAGTGGTATGCATTGGAGGAACAAGGATTCATTAGGTTATACACGCATCGAGGTTTGGTTGATGACGTGTTAGTAAGAGAAGCCATGCCTTTTTGTAAAGAGTTTATCAATTATAGTTCTAATCATATTTTTATGGCTTGGGTTTACTCTTAGTTTTTTATTTTGAATGATATGTTCATGTTACCTATATTGAATACATCTTAGAGTCACTGAGATAGCGTCGGTCACACGTCGTGCTAATGTTTTAAAAGTTGTTAGACTCGATAAGTGGTTATTGATTGGGTTGTACATGGGATGTGTGGTTCTTTGGAATACAATTTAATTCATGATGGGAAAAATAGACAAAAGGTAGCCTTAATATGTCTTGACATAGAGAGGTCCCCGAAAGTCAAGTGAGTACATTGGTTACTTATGGTTTGTGATGGAATCATTTTAAAGGCATCGCTAAGTTTATGGTGACTATAAGTTTTTGGGTTTGAAATATAAATTGAGAAGATGATGATATGATCATGTATTTAGTTTTGTGAGATTTTTTATGTGATTTTTTGATGTTTTGGGTTTGATTCAGTGATTTTTATCAGGTTTAAAAGGTTTAAGTCATTGGGTTTGTTATTTTATTAAAGGTGCATTTGGTGTTTAGAAACACAATGTAATCGTTCAAATGAGACTTTATGATCTTGGTGGGTTTTTTAATGCCATAATAGTTCTCGATAGATTCTCGTTGATGAGAATTTTTTAAGGTGGGTAAATTATAAAGTGATATGTTTTTTAAATGGGTTAAAATATGAATGTTTTTGAACTTTTTATTTTTTTTAGCTGAATCAGTCTTAAAACCAAGCATTGGGTTGATGTTTCATGAGTTTGGACAATTTAGAAGTGTTTATATGAGGCTTGGGTAATGGTTAGAGAATTTTTATTGGTGGCTAAATGGGTTTCTGAAGCACAAAACCTGGGAGTGGCATTCACACAGGCTGGGTACGGTTGGCCAACCCGTGTAGGTCAAACCGTGCAAATTGCTAAAGGTGAGACATAGGTGCTCGTATAGTCTGCGCACGGTTAAGAAAACTATGTGGGACATACCATGTGATGTAGGTTCCTTAGATAGAAGGTCCTACATTGGTGGCACATGCTTTTCCAGACCGTGAGAGACAAACCATGTGGCTTACCCATTTTTCTATTTTATGTAAATATATTTAATTAAATTCCCAGATGCGAGGGATTTAATTAAATGTCATGTATTTTGTGTTTTTAATTTATTAAATTCAATGTTAAAAAGGAATTTTATTTATTGATGAAAAATGTGGTTTCATTTTATTAACATTATGTTGAGAGAATTTAATTAAATGTTAATGAGTTGGAGTTTTATTTAATTTGATCTAGGTCAATGGAATTTAATCAAATGATGAATAAATGTGGAGTTGGGGTTTAAACTAATTAACATCAAGGATGGGATGAATATAATTATTTAATGATAGGTGGTGGAAATTATTTAATTAAATTTTAGGTCTGAAGATTTTAATTAAATAATGATGAGTTGAGGTTTTTTTAATTAAATTCATTGAAGGTAATTTAATTAAAGGAGTTATGGAGGAGATTTTATTTAATAAAATTCACTGGGGAAGAATTTAATTAAATGAGTTGAAATGGGGGAGATATGAGGTTTATCAAAGAATCATTTAAATGAAAATGATAATAATAATAAGGTCATTATTATTAATATTGTTGTAAATTTTATTATAAAACTATTTAGGGTAATAAGAGGGAGGAACATAATAGGGTGAGGTCCGACCCTCTCCCCTCATTCTCCTATGGTGAGCCACACCACTCCCCACTCGGCTCCCTCTCTCCACACTGGATCGCGGTGGTTCCCTCACAAAAGTGGTCCATCTCATTGAGGTAAGTCGTTATCTACTTTTGTTGTTCTTCCCATCATCCATTTCATCTCTTCTTCTCCTGGTCTCCATTATTCCGAAAACATATGGACCAGGGTCAATTAGGTTTCTTCCCTTCTTCCGATTCTAGGTAGTGTGGATGATGTCTCGGGACCTGTTGGTCCATTTTTCAAAAATCACATTCCAATGCATCACGGTTTCTATCTATTTGTTTCACGATCATCATATTTGTGTATGGGATAATACTCATTAACTGGATTCTCACCCTTAAATTAGAGCTTATGGTGTTTTTTTGAGTTGCGTTGAATTAATTGGGTATGAGTTGGTCTCCGCCACACTATTTATAAGTTCTAGTTAATTATTGTTAGGTGTGGATATGAATTTCAATTGTGAGCACACTTTTATGGAAGTGAGTGTGCGTTATCAGTTTTCGGTTTAAGTTAGAGTGCATCGGTTCAACCAATTCCTTGAGGTAGGGTCCTCAACCAAGATTTTATTTTATAAAAATTCAATTTCTATTAATCTACTACTTTTGATAATGTTGACTGCAAAATTGTAGAAAATTTCTAATTTGTATAAAACTAGCACATTTTATAATAAAACCCCACCAATAAAGGTGTGCTCCCTTCATGCAAAAAACATAATGCGTAAAGTGACATGTTCTTTTAGAATACAGTTATGTGAATTAATACTTCTTCCCTTTTTGTTGATGTGCTTGGGTCAAGTAAAATTTATGAGTATTGTGATGGATATGTTGTGGTAATTAATCAGGTAATTAATTATGATATTTTAATTGGGTAAGTTGAGATAATTAATTTGTGAATTAATTATGAAACTAAATAACTGTAATTGAGATATTGAATTTGTTATGTGAAGATAATTAATTGGGGGAAATTAATTATGTTATGATGTTTGGATATGAAAGGTAATTAATAGTGAATTAATTATGTTCCATGATGTTAATTAAAGATAATTAATTGTGAGAATTAATTATGATAAGTCTATATTTTATTTGGATAATTATTTGTGAATAATTAATTATGGAAAGATGATATTTAGAATGGAATATTTAATTTGTGAATTTATTCTATATGTGACCTTGAAATATAGATAATTAATTGGGGGATTAATTATAAGATATTAAATTGGATAATTGACATAATTAATCGGTAGATTAATTGTGATATTTTGCTTCGAATAAAATGAGATAATTAATGGTGTATTAATTAGTTTCCCCTGAGAAAATGTTTCAAATAATTAATTATGAAGAATTAATTATCGAATGAGAACTATGTTGATGGATTAATTAATTGATGAATTAATTAATGTGGTATGTGGTTAGTTAATTGTTGAGTTAACTAATGGCCTTTGAAATGTTTAACTAATTGATGGATTAGTAATGGAACAATGTGGAAAATTCATATTATTTTAAAGAATGGTTAAATGGATGATATTTTGTGGTGATATGTATGGAATCCTAGACCAAGTTAGAAGTTGGGACGTGTACATGATGTTCCTACCCAATAGTTATCAAATGATGTAAATTAATGAGAATTTGGTGCTAGTTATGAAATCCTAGACCAATGTAGAAGTTTGGACATTGACATGGTGTTCCTCCCCAATAGTTATCTAAGTGCATAGATGATAGGGTGTTAGACATGGTGATCTTCATCGAATGAGAAATAGGTGTTAGAAATGGCATTCTAACACCAATAGTATAAATAAATGAACAAGGTTTATTGGTGCTGGACATAACGTTATACACCAATAGTATATTATATCAATGTGTTATGAAATTATTGAGAAATGTGAATCATGCTCGAGTTGAATGTAAATAAACAAAGAATGATTGAGAATGATTAGAATTTCAGTGTGAGCCAAAGATAGTTTTGTGTTATGGGATACCATGGGATCCTTAGTGACAATAAAATATTAAATAGAAAATAATTGGAAAAGAGTTGAAATGTTTTCATTCTTGACAAATATGATTGTATGATTCTTATGCAATCTCTTATTCTGGCTACGGGACGAGGCAGGTATCACCATCAGATGTCCCTTTGGAGCCTAGACAAGTTGTTGGTTGTTTATTTAGTTATGTCATTTCCTTGTTATAACTATAGAACAATTTTTATATTGCATTTTATAGATTGAGTTAGAAATATTTTGGTCCCAGCCTACAGAGATATATATCTCAAACCCTATTAAATATTCCATTAAAATGGGGTACTCGAGTAGACATTCTTGTTTGATGGACTGTGGACCTTTGCCTATGGATGTTACATGTACTAGGGAGTTAGGAGTAAAGGACTGAGATGGAATTCACGATGCTCATTGAGATCACCCCTGGGGCTTGAGTCCTTTATTTATATATATATTGTACTGTAAAGCATGTTGGGTTTTATACTTCTTTCCGATATGTATCAAAAGGACATTCATGAATTGTATAAACTGGCATTGGCCATTTTCTTCATCCAGTTTAATATTGTTTTATATGCTTCTTCTATTTTCTAAGTTTATTATCTATTTCTTCTATTCACTCTGAATATGAGGGTATAGTCTCCCCACTAACTATCCATAGACCCTTTATGTTATTCGGAATCCCCTGGCGAATGAAGAGACGTGCTTCAGGTCACGTGGTGATCGGTCCGGCTTCCTATTTGAGGGTAAGCTGGTTTGGGATGTTACATAGATGATTCAAAATTACAACATGGGCTTGTGGATCATGAATCTAGATATTTTTATATAGAGTAGATACTTTTGGATGCATGGAGCTACCTGGTGGTGGAAGTTGTTATTTCTTGACCATCCCTACATGTTTATAAAATATTTTGGCACAAAGTTCTTCTTCTTATGTGTCATTTATATGAGGAGTTAGTGTTCAGATTATAGACATTTTTTTGAAAAGGGGCGCTGTAATGTGTACTGATCATCAATCAAGGATTCATATATATAGTATAGATATATAGTTTTTTTTGAATTCATCAGTTGTTTCACTAGTTCTATTTCTGATTAATGTTGATGTTATATTTTTAGTTATATTATATGTAATTCATTGTATATATTTTTTACTCTTATGTTGGATAAGGCTTCCAATTTTTTTGTATACCATATCATTGTTATTATTTCGTCCCTAGATTATAGGATGAAATATTGGTGTGGAGCACTCAATTCATCATCAACTCAGTAGGGGTCCTGATGTTTTATCTCATGAAATAATAGTATCATAGAATCTCTAGTACAAGAGAATAAATTTTGGATTTTTTTTTTGTCATATTTATTTTTTTAATTCATTTGAATGGTGTTATAATTGGGTTTAAGTCAATTTTATACTAGATAACATAATATTAGAGTGATGAATGATGTATTCATTAAGAAATAATATAATAAGTTTTGTATCAATTCAAAAACCAAAGTCTTAGGTTACAGCATATAGTCAAGACGATATATGAATCATGTATTTTCCAGTAGTGATATTTTTGTCCTTGTGTGAAAACTCACCAATATATATAGATAAATAATTATTGGTTCACCTGTTGAATAATGTCTACTACACATGGATAAATAGATCATATATAATTGTACGGCTATGAGAGTTTGTGGTAGTTCTTGAGAATTCCATCATTGACCATTATAGTAATGGGGAATTAATTAAAACACGTGATTTAGAGATAAAAATTTCCATGTGTTAAGGCTGATTCTTTTCTCCTTTTTTTAGTTTAGAAATTTTTATAAAGCACATAGTTATTTCTGAAGAGTCAATCATGACAATATAAATGTATGTTTCACCATTAAAGTTTTGTTATAATTTTATTCTTAGACTCCAAGAATACCCTAATCCACTTCTATAATTACGTTAGATAAAGTTAAAGAATATTGTATTATGACAACTTTAGACATTCACTAACCATATAAGGATTATTTATCTGTTCCCTTACATAGAATATTGACCCATTAGTGGAAGGTAACTTTCTCTAGGTAAAGGAATTGCTCATCTACCGTGGTTAGAGTTTGATCCTTTAAATAGAATGATATCGGACCCTTAATGCGGTGGAATAACTATAGAATCATATTATTTGAGAACAAAATTATTTAATAGGTAATACCTATCAATAATTATTGTATATTTATTCAAACTCAGTAGTTTGAGTTTCATCTTTGGAGAGAATACATAAGATGATGATTATATTTTATGTAACCCTAGATAAGTTGGAGTCAATGAGTGAGTGATGGATGTTGAGAGATTTTGAGAAGAGTCATATCATGGTTTCATAAATAGGCTAAATTTATATGTTGATATTTCTAGAGAGGTTCTTAGAGAGGATCTACATGACGAAGTTTGGGTAGACACCATCCACATTTCTATTTGAGAAAAATGTTCCACTCAGAAATTAGTTTTTAGTTGAGGATCTTGTGAGGTACAATAGACTATTAGTTCATCAATATTGGATAAAAAACAACAATACCACCAAAAAGTAAATATTATTGAATAAATATTGATGGTAGAGAGAACAATGAGTTGACATGAATAATTGATGGATATGGGTGATTTTGTTTGGTGTGGTCTGATGTAAAATTCATGTACTCTACATATGGATCTCAATTCATAAGAAAAAAACATAGTCTATTCAACTTACACCAATGGTTTGGGAGAGGTATATTATAGAAGACCTTTATTATTTTAACGTATTAGTTAAATAATCTCAACTAATAGAAACCATATATCACATAAACATTTTGATTAAGTGAGTTTCACCATGATGGAGGAAATGATCTTTCTTGGGGTTCCATCATTGTAGTGACGAGACCCAATGATATAAACATTTTTCAGGATTTATTACATGATACTATAATTTTATATTGTCATGTCACTGAGAAGATGGAGAAATTACAACACCAATGGTGTGTAGTGTCGCAAATTAGAGAGAGAATAATAATACCTCAAGATATTGTATATAAATATACACCATGAGGTGCTTCTGTCCTATTTGATATAATGGTTTTACTAAAGGATCTACTTCTTGAGATTGAGGAGGAGCACGTGAACACTTTCCAAAGAGAACCCCATGGTTTTCCCTTATTGAGAATTGATATATAAGTGTCTGATTGTATTTTCTTTATATAAATGATCCTTCATTAAATATCAAGGTAAAAATTGTTTATTCTATGATGGTATTTATTTAGTATCATGTTTGTTGATAACTTCATTGGGAATTACATAGCCAGTTAATATTGAAGGTAAATACATAGATATACTCAAAATAGTGAAGTCTAGAAGGGAAAATGGGATGTTGGTCACCTTTAATTGATAGTAGTCACTCTACACCATTCATTTTTGTGTGGTATGTTGAATGTGGTGGTATCAATTTAGTGGTCCCTCATGAATATATATTTCTAGGATATATACCTGAGAGTTCCCTCCCCCTATGGTGGGGAAAATACCATCCACTTCACCAAGATAATACTGGTTTTCCCATTTAGTTTATTTTTTTGGTTGTGTCGATTAATGTTTTGAGTGTGGTTCACCTTTATTAAAGCATTATCCTTGATATATTATATTATAATGATTTTTTTACAATCTAATCATGGGATTCAAGGATAATAAATCATGGTTTTCAAAATGATTATGACCATCTTATTTGGATTGTGTTTGAATGGGTAACTAATGAGTAGTGGTACATTTTTATATATTTTTATTAGGTTAGTTCTATTTCTAGATGTTCTTGAAATTATCATTCATGAGTAAGTGGAAAAAAAATCAGGTTTTTAGTAGTGTATACAATCAGGATTGTGTATATAAATAAAAATATTGATTTTTTTACTTATATCATGAAAGAAAAATCATATTTTTCCTAACCCTTATTCCATATAAAATTTACAAAATAATAACATTTGAAAATTTATATGATTATAATTTATAAATAATCCTCAATATTCAAAAAAAAAATTGTAGTTTACACATTTTATGAGTTTGGGATTAAATTGAAATTAGTTTGTAAATGGCATAATTTCGTGGAATTTATTTTCTTAATTTTTTTGAAATAAATTTATAACAAAATAATACATTAATTTCTTGTGAATTTATGATTTTCATTAAAAAAACAATTAGATATGGTTATGTGTGATTTCATAATGGAAAAAATGCATTAAAATGTAGGTACTGAATATTAATAGTAATTTCTACATGGTTTTCTGAAAGTGAAATTGTAATCACACTCTATGTGTGATTAATCAATAACTACATAGGATTAAAACCGTTTTTAAACACATATGGGAGATTAATTGATAGAATATGAATATAATTTATGAATAACTCAAATGGCTATGTCATTTATGTAAAATTACACCTATAAATGAGACATTTCATTAGATTGACTATTAAAGGAGTCATGATACATATGATTAAATCCAAAGTAACTCTACAACATGTGAATAATTCTATAGTGAAGTTATGTAAGGGAAAATATTATATAATTTTTTTCCATTTTCTATAATTTAGCATATGGATCAAAATATGATGATATGAATATATTTTATAGCCCAAGTTCTATGTAGGAAAACCCAAAGTGAAAATTACACTCTCCATGTCAGATTCTTTGACTATTACGCTAGCTGATTGGTTACATTAAACTCAATGTTTCATTTCTCTAATGAGTTTAAAAAAGTATTTTAATAAAATAATTATATGGCATTATCTAAAATAAAAATGTGAATAATTTTTGTCTTATGATACTGGGAAATTTACCTTAAATATCAACAAAAAACCCATTTTCAAAATCCTTAGGAAACATATTTCTGTGGAATAAAGAAATAAAGAAATAATAGAGAGTATATTTAAATGGAGGAATCATAACCTTAAATCAATGAATTTAAAATAAATCATTGATAGGATAATGTAGGCATTGATTTTCACATTCACCTACCATAGTATAGAATAAAGGGATGGTTTTAGGTTTATATATAAATATAATAGATTAAACTCTCAAAAAAGGGTTCACTATTGATGATAAAATTGTATTTCTACTTATTTTTTAATGTAATTATAATTATAGTATTTTTTCATCTCTTTTCATGTATTATTCCCCTATTTTCCATATATTTAGTTGCGGTTTATCATGATCTCACAAATGGTAAAAGTCTTAATAGATGATAACTCCTTAGAAAAATCTAAATGTTTTCTTATGTCTTATACATTATGATTTCTTTATATTATTTTCAAAATTATTTGAATTCAAGTGAGATTGATATATGAGTATATAAATATTAATTCTCAACTTGTTTTATATATTATTATTTATTATATTTAATCTAATTTCTATCTTTTATAATTCAATTTTTGGTATTTTGTCAATGATATTCTTGAATGATAAACTATTTTATGGTAATCTAACAAATTATGAGTTTTTAAGGTCACACAGTTAGTTGAGGTGTTTTCCAATCTGGGGATTGGGGGAAGACGACATTTATTGCGATATAAATTTCCACATAATTTGTGTCTTCTAATTATAGTTTTTATTTTTGATGATAAATAATATAGTTTATCTTCATCTATAATCAGAATATAAAGAATTTAGTTATGAATCTAGGGAAAATTTATGTAGTTTCCAAGGAGGTTCTTTTTTTCAAATCCTCATTAAGTTTTATATTTATTCTTCCTTTTCAACTATAATAATACATTTTAACACATCACCTTTCTTTATGCTGTCTTATTTTCATATTATTTTATAAATTATTAAAACAAATTTATAATAGTAGATTGGAACTGGGCATCTCTATGATAAGAACCTGTTTATCTATCTGATTTAAATTTAGGAGTTTTAACATTTCAATTGAAAAAGACATGTCAACAAGGATAATAATAAATTTATCATAATTTCATTGGAAATTTAAATATTTTTCTAGTCATTTATTTTATTCAAATATATTAATAAATAAATGATTAAATCTACAATAAAACATTAATTAATGTTTTTTTTAAAATATATGTCTACGATTTAAATGTATTTGAGCACGTTGATGAATCCTTTTAGACAAATGTAATGTAATTAAATTTAATAGTTGTATAAGGATACAAAATAATAATACATTAACATTGATGAGATTAAAGATAAAATCAAATTAAATTCCACCAAATATGGAATTATATTAGTAAAAGGTGAGGAGAAACAACCACATCATCATTTTTGTTATTATCACTATGTTTTGTTAAATATTTGTTTTCAGATGTACCACTTGAAGAATAAGTTAAACTCCATGAAGACTTTCTCTCAAACCTCTTCACACATCAAGAGGAGTGTTTGGATTATGTTATGCCACATAATCAGTTTTCCAGATAAAGTTCCTACATGAAGTCATTTTTTATAATTTTATAAAATATGAATTTAAAAATCATGGATCCCTTAATTTCATTGAAAAATAAACACCAATACACTCTGTGGATAATGAAGATGAATATGTAATAATCATTAAATAGAATATCATTCTACAACCAAATAAGGTGTTTTTGTAGTGGCCTTCCATAAAGGGATATGGTCATTAGTTGAACACTATATAAGGATGATTTTAATTGTAAATCATCTTTTCTTAATTTTGTAAAATTTAAATTATTCATGTAAACCCCAATTAAATAAAAATATTTATGCATTAAAAATAATAAAAAGCTATAATAAGAATACATATAAGTAACATTTTTAGTATTTTTTCACAGTTACTAACTTTCTTCATCACGATGAAATCTATATCTCACAAAAAAGGTGGTGGACATAAAAAACACAGATTAAGGGGAAATCTACATCAAGTGATATATAATGATCTTTAGAAAAATGTAAATCTAGTGGTTCATACCACACAAGACAAATCATCATCAGTATTGGGAATAACAAATAATATAACCTAGTTGGGTTGGGAAAAACCCAATATCTTCTTGGGGATCTAATCCAATATTTTTATTTTCATCCATCATTCTCATTTTTTATTTTTACATTGAATAATTTCTCACAATTTTATCATTTTATTTTATTTTATTTAATAAGAAGCTTTAGATAACATTTATGAAATAACCTCAAGTGATCAAGTTCTTTAAAATACAATGTTTTATTTCTCTTTTCCACATGTCTGATTATTCTAAAAATAGTATCTCCATAATTGATCTTAACTATGTTGAAATGATATTAATGGGGGAGATATATCAACATTATTTTAGTAATGGTCTTATATTTTGTTTTGATTTTAATTTCCGGGTTTGTAAAATAGAAATAATTGAAAACAATTGAGCATAAAATCCATCATAATAGGTGGAAAATCCTTTCCATTTTAATTGATTTCATTGGTTTTGATATTATTTAATATAAATGATTATCGATGTGTATATTTTCAGAGAATAAAACACATGAATGTATGTAGGATATGAATTTCTATTCTATGAACTAACTGTCCAAATTTTTCATACCCTACATAAGAAATAGGCTGAGTCAATTTTTCATATTCATTATTATAAATAATTTCTTGAGAGTCTTGACACTTTTGTGAAACTACAACATTCCTTCATTTATTTTGGAATCTATTTGAATCAATTTTTCTATACATTATTGGTAACATTGTTGACCTAATAATACCCTTTAAAATCTATTTTTATAGACACTATTGTTTTTAAAGTTATTACACTTTATATAGGATGAAATACATATTAAAAAAATCCACATGACAATCTATTTTAATCATGTCCTACCTGTATCCTAGTGTATTTTGTGTTTTATTTTAAATTATGTTTTTGGAAGAGGGTGTTTCCATAAAAAAAATTCATAAGATGTGTCATATATTGGGGTTTTAAGTGATGTGACCTCAATTTTGGATATTTTTAGTGTGCTTATAGATTATATTTGTCATTTTAAAACTATTTTCGCCATTATTCACTGGTAAAAAATATGGTTGTTAAAATAATTTCTATATATAGAGTAATGGAAAAATATATATTAAAATTATAGAAGTATGTGGATGTTTTTTCATATATATAATTTTTCTTAGCTTATATTCATAGAAATAACAAGGGTAATGAGAGTTTTTAGGGATAATATTTGGAGGACATGAGTGAGTTATAGTCACTATATGAAAATTAAAAATATTTAACATGAAATGTTGTTAGGTTTTTAAACATCAGGTTATACTGTATATTTTTTACATAAATAACAATTTATCCATGAAATCAAAAAATATAATGAAGGTGATCATTATTAGAACACGTGTATCTACCATTATAGAACATAGGATCGTAATAATCATTTGGTGGATCACATATATTATGATATTTAGCATAACAGTATATAATTTATATCCAGACAGATGATATATGAATATATTGTAAGGTATGTCACTAGTGGAATGAGTCGATGTAAAAGGTTAATTTTATTAATCAAACTAACTATAAGAACCCTATATAGGGGTTGAATTTTTGTGAAAAGAAAATTAAATTATTCTATTATGAATTATAATAACTCATAGGAATATTAATACTATATTAATAAAAACATGGTCAAAATCTATTTCTCTCATTTCCAATAACACTAAATATCAAAAAATCATATATAAATGTAATGAATAAGCAATTAATGAATATTACGTTGTTCAATATTATTTTCTAATTGAATGGTAAAAACATATCTATGTATAGTGTAATAGGATAAACTACCTTGAAATTTTTAGTGGATATAAATATTAGTTCATAGTCACAACAGGAAAATATGTGTTTCTATTATAATATTTTATTAATGAATCACTATTGATCCATGGTACAACCCATTTTATTATAAAATATACTTTAATTTTTTGAAGGTAATGTTATTTGTTAGACATGAGGGTCTTTTAAATTATTTATAGGGAAATGTTATCTTCTAGATTAGCTTGTGATTAGTCTCACATCCAAACTCTAGAATTGATTTTGTATTTTTATGTATTCTATAGGATGAACAAACGGTTTTGGAAAAATAAAATTTCTCAATCACTCATCATTTATCCAAAATGAAATATAAATACATAAATAATAATGGTTTATATTTATAATATATATATTTATCTATATTTAAAACGATTGAGTATTTATATTGGAGATGTCTATGAAACAATCATCAGACTCTTGCTTCAATAGGTATTGAACTGGACACTATGATATTTGTATGCTACCAGAGGACCTTTTAACACCAAATGTTCACTATAAAATTTATTATAAGATTATTGGTATAAAATTTTAATGATTGAACTTTTGATATGGGATGGAATAATCTTGTTTAACCATTAGTAGGGTCACATTTTTTCATATAAGTAAAATCGCATAATAAATAGAGTAAATAATTTATTTCCATCACATAGAAATTTCAAAGCTTCACCTATAACTCATTCCCTTTTTAGTCTCATAATAATTTTTACATTTCAAATTCTTATATGTAGTCATGTGAGATTCAACTCGTTCTTATATAACTGAATGAAATTATGTGGATAAAATGGAAAATATTATGCATTAGATATCCGAATCATATCAAATTCAATGATAAATGAATCACATTTATTATATGATATATAGATATTCTAATATATGATAAACATGAATTGAATATGATAGTCCATGAATTTTGGAATATCATAAAAGATGATTATACTATTTGAGTTTATTTCCAAAAAAAATCAACTATCACTAAAACACTATTTCAGAGTTCTACAAAAAATCATAATTAATTGTGAATCCATCCCATATCTTTTGGATATTGTTTATTAAACACACTCCACAACACCATGTTATGGCCAAATCATGATGAATATAGAGTAGGGGTATTCCCCTATCATTCTCAGAAATCAAATAATTATAGTAGTAATAACTATAATAATAATATTATTAATATTAATATTAAAATTTTCTAATTCTGGATTGGGTAATTGCATATAATGATTTGCACGCACCCAACAACTCAACCATGGAGGATTCAACCCGAGACCTTCCCCCATACCTCTACAATGGTCCACCGACTAGATTCTAATCTTCATGGATAATAATAATAATAATAATCATAATATTAATAATAATAAAATTAAGGTTTAATAAAAATTACAATAATAATAATTAAAATATTTATAGTGTGGAGAATTGTAACAATGTCATATTTAACATTTAACTTTATTCAATAACACCCTGGATGAAACATGAACATTAAAATTTCATACCTTAACATTTTTAGAAATTGTGTAGTTAACTATTTTAAATTTTTTATATTTATGAGGCAATTAATAAGACAATGTATGTTTTGAATTTCAATTAAAATTATTATGTAATATTTTAGGAAAAAAATTTGTGTTGTTATCATTCGAATTTCATATTTTTTTTATAAAAAAAATTTGAAAATTGAAATTTAAAAATTAAATGTGGTGATGGTATTATACTTTTATATGTGAATAAATATTTTTTTTTAGAAATTTACATTGATGGATGATTCTAGAAAGGATTTTAAATGATGATATTAATTTTTTTATTATGAAATTATTATTATTAATATTACTATTATTGTGGGTTTTGTTAGTTATTTATTCCTCATAATGAGAATACCCCCTTGGCCTTCTCGGTCTCTCTCAATGAATAACCCACAATTGGGTAATGAGAGTTGTTCTCCCATCATAAATTTGATTTACATGATTTTAGGTCGATCTTTTAAACTATTCAGGTGGTTTTTTTATTCAAATATTAAAATGACTACTATAAGCATTGGACAAGTGGGTTTTGGCCATTTTGTGGGCGCCCCATGAAATTTTTTAAGTGGTAACTGAATTGTTTCGTTGACCATGATCCTCCAATAGTTGTTCTATGTATATGGTTCCCTAGTTTTTTATTATATTTATTGAAACATGAATCCCGCTTTTCGATTTCCACCATAATTAAGAAACCCATGAATATTGATGCTACTGATAATAAGAATTTATCTCAACAATATTTTTCAAGAGTGTGTATAGAAATTTTCATATCTTAATCACTTCCACCAAGCATTTGGATTCAAAATGGGGATGTAGGATTTATATGTGAGGTTTTATTTTAAAATATTACATCCTATTATAGTAAACATATTAAAAATGGACACCCCAAAAAGGATTAGGGATTTACAAATTATAACCCCCTAAAACATAAATTTGATGCTTGGGTTGAAAAAGGTGAGATTAAAGGAATAGTTTCATATTACTTTGATCATTCTAGTGTTTTTAAGGATACTGAGCAGATTTTGTCTAGGCCTTCTGTTTCTCAATATCCTCCTAATTTTTTTTGACTTTGTGGATTTGGTGCATATTGATGAATCGATTAATGTATACAAAGAGAATATTAAAAAGGCTAATAAATCTAATACTATGATTCTTGGTGATGTTAAATCACTATAAAAGGAGGACCAAGATTCAACATCTGATTATTATGATTCCTGCCATGATTTTGATGAGAGACCTTGACTGGTTGAAGAGGCCTTATTAAAATCAAGTTTTAGGAAATGTAAAAAACAAGTTGTTCAATTAGATATTTTTATTACTCTAAGAACTAAGAAGACTCATAAATGTTGATATTACTCCTACTTTGAGAGAACAAAAAAATAGTTATATCCCTAGAGGCCTCTAGGATGAAAAAAATAGTTATTCCTCGACAACCCGTAGAGTCTAAACTTATATCCTCAGTTGAAGACACTTCGAATTATTACAATAATTTTGATGAGGTGGAACTTGCGATGATAGATTCCTTTCATATTTATAAGAGTTTTGGAGAAGATCTGGACTCTTGGATGTATTTGAATGATGAAATGTATTTCAGAAATATAAAGATAGTGACATTTCTACATACAGTTATCTTTAAATCAGAAAGGAAATGTTCATTATGATGGAGGAATAATTTTACCTAAATCATAATTATCACATCATTGACATTTCACGGAAATGATTCCTTTTTGATTTTCTACTTTCTACTGAAATATCTATACATGATTCTAATTATTGGTTTTTGACCTCATTACCAAAATGTTTTAATTTTGATGATTTTCTATAATGCCTTTTTGTCTTTTCATCGCGTTGTTCTTTTTCTTGGGTTTCTATTTATTTTCAATGGGCATGATCAATAATGGTTTGATAGAATCTGAGATTGTATGATGTTTGTATGATAAAAATTATATCCTTTTTCTTAGATCACCTTGTTTTGTGCTAGATTTTATTTTGAAATCGAAATGAAAAAAATCATACTCTCTTTATAGTCCATAATTATTCTAGAAATTTTCTTTCATAAAGGATAATTATTTTAATCAGTTGGGTAATTTTTTCATGGAACTGGTTATTTTTGAATGCAAGAGATCACTACAATGATTTTAATGATGCATTTGTTTGTATTTCAATGTCTACTGCTTATTTAATTTCACATTTCATCATGTCTTTGGGTTCACTTCTTCCATGATTTTTTTAGCTATATATTTTTTTTGTTGATAATCTTGTGATTGAGTCTACCTTAAAAGGATTTAACCTCCTATTTTATCAATGATTATGTCTGATGTTTTTTTTGATGGGACAACCGTTTTGAACTGGTGATTCTTGAAACTATTGAGATTACATGGATCTTAATGTGTTGAATGATAGACTCTTTCAAATTGAAGGGTTTAGGGTAACATTATGCGGTTCTTGAAAAGATCAGAATCAAGTTTTAAAGAATATTATATTGGTGAATATGGGATTTAAGAATTAATTTTATACTCAACTATGATGGTTCATATCTATTTCGTAGTGATGGTTTTTTTGGAGATTCCTTAGTAATATGTGAGAAGTTAATGACTTAATGATTGTTGTGACTCTCATTGATATCTTACTAAATTATGGGAGTTCATTACACCACTTACAATGAAAATCTTCCATTTTTGGATGGAACTCCCCAAAAAAACAATTTTGTCATTATATATATTTTTGGATTCTGGTTTTTGTTTGTGATAGATTTTAGTAGTACTTGAGGATAATTCCTAGTTATTTGTTCATTTGATTTAAAATAAATATTTATCTTTATTGAAGTTAATTTAATGGAGATGTGTTGAAAAAACTAGATAGGATTAAAAATTATCTCATGAGTTTGGTGTGAAATTTTCATTTCATATGACATGTTAGAATGAATGTGTGTTCGTTCATTCATTTTTTTATGGTGTCTCATTATACCTCATATGTAAACTTATGCTCATATTTTCCTTAATAAATATTCGGGGGTGTGGGATAGGTGAACAATCCAAATCTCATCTATGTAAAAGATAATTACCTTGTTTGTTTTATTAATATTTTCATTATATAAATATCAAGTAATATATATTAATTTTTAAAAATATATATTATTATTTTTTTGTAATATAATATTTTTAAACAATATATATACATAGTTACTTCTCTGTCCATGGTAGCTCGAATCAGACTACATGCACATGTTCATGCCACACTTAGTGGTCTTAATCTTTAACTCATTTTTCCATGCTGAAAAAAAATCTCCTTCAACCCTGAGAGACCAGTTATAACCATAATTAATAGATGTAGATCATCAGTTCCACTGTAGTATGATCGTATATCACATCACGAGAACACCTCATCAGCTGGCTCAGCAGTGCTGCACTTATTATCATGTATGATGGACATTACAATTGCACTGCACTAGTACTGATAGTACATAAGGGTAGCACCATCATCATTGTCCACCAAAAGTTATAGGACTTCGACACAATGGTAACATCTTCTCTATTTAATAGTTTCACTACTAATTGTGGTGTGTTTTAATTTCCATGATAGCCATTTTAGCCTCTTAAAATGGTATTAAATTGACACATGTAGCACCTGGGTATGTTCTTCTCATGGCAGTAGGCACAATTGTTGAATATAGAAGGCGTTTATGTTTTTTAACAGTTTCACTAATTTAGTTGTAGCACAAAGAGATAATAGTATCTTCGAATGTCAATGATAGATATTTTTATACCTAATAATAGTATCACAATAATGTTGTGTTAGAAGATTTATATATAGTCACAATATTAGAATGGTAATGGTAGAACATCCTCTATTTAATACAACAAATCTAGGCAAGGGATGCACTGACTTTCAATAGTGCTATGCAGAAAGCAAAAATAAAATCCACCCTTTTATAAGAGCTACAAAAAGTACTTACAATGGTGTATCAGTTATCAGTGCTTTTGGATGCACTGATAAATGACATATTTATCAGCTCGATTCTTAACATTGATAAAAGTATTTTATAAAATATATTATTAATATATGTAAAATTATTATAGTTTTATTCAAAAATACATTTTTTATATACATTATTTAAAAATACATTTTTATAAATAATATAAATATTTTAATAATTCAAATATATATATATATATATAATGTTTTAAAAAAATCATAAGATTGTAAATAAATATATTTATTTAAATAATTAGAATATATAAATAGTTTTTCAAATAATAAATAAATTTATTTTATTTATAGTCATATGTATATATTTTTATATAAATAATTATTAAATATATATATTTATAATTATACTTATATTAATAAATATATATTTAAATAAAGATATGTATCTAATGAATTTTTTTAATAAATTTATATTTATCAAGTGATAATGATAATATTAAATGACATGATTGGCATTATTTAAGTACATACTTTGTAGTGTGAGTACATATAATTGATGTTATATGATCATAATTTTATTTTTGGACCTGATTGTAGGTTTCTATTTTCAAATTTTAATATTGCCTATATTATGATGATGCATGCATATGTTATGGATTCCTAACTCATGAATATTCATTTGTACATTAACAACCTTATTCATCATGCCTTCCATATATGTGTAATGATTCATTTTTAATAATCTATATCTTATTAGGTTTGATTCATTCATGTTAAACCCATTAACTTATTATGTTCACATAAATACTTATAAAATTTCAATAAATATATTCAAATAATTAATATATTTATTATATTTAAAATTATAAAATTTTAAGTATATATAAATGGATTTTAAATATATTTACTAATAATTATAATTATAACTATATATATAAAAATAATTATTAAATTAATATAAATACATTTTTATTAGTTTATATATATATATATATTTATACTAATATATATATATTTATAAATATATGTTTTTATAATTATATATATATATATTGTAATAATTGTAAAAATTTTATAAATTTATTTACTATATTATATAAATATATATATTTACATTTTAATAAATATATAAATATAAATATATTTATAAACATATAAATATTATATATATGATAAATATATTTATAAGTATTTGTGTAATAAAAATAATTATAAAGGGTGTAGATAGATGGGATTGGTCTTGAGAGCCCCCAAGGAACGTGATGGTGACAACTAGATCTTCTATTTTTCATGAATTCTCCACCTAAGATCGAGATCGATCATTTTGTAGGAGGTGAACTTTCTGGTTCTATCGTTAATGGCGATGTCTTGAAGAATGGAAAGAGGTATTATTCATCGATGACTGCTTATTCGAGTCATAGAGGCCTCTCTTGTCCCGATGATGCAGTTCCAAATTGAATTATAAAACCAAGTCCTATTGTTCATCTCACCATATATCAAGGTTCCATTGATGATATGTTTTAGATATTTCAACATTTTGTCATTATTAGGTTGGTTTGTCCTCTAGGAGGTATGATCTGGAATACCCATTATTTGGTTACTCACTACTCTAGTGTTTGGGGATTCTCTAGTTGCAAATGAATCCCTATGAGGTGAGGGTATTTTCATCTACTCTTCCCCTATGATGATTTAATGAAAAAGGCCTGGGGTTTTGGTCCTATTATGTTGAAGTCAGGTATTTTATATCTCTAGGAATAAGACTAATAATTCAACCCATTTGTGGTCATGAATTCAAAAGAACAAGTTTGGATTAATATTCATGGGCTCAATTGGAATTTTTTTCAACAAATAATTTTTTTTGAAAATACTACAAGTTTGGGTGTTCCCATAAAAATATACTGAACCACTGAGGAAGCTAAATTACACTTCTTTTATTGCATTCTGGTTGAAGTGGGATTAATTGTCACTCTGGTTGAGTGGATTTTTTTCTAGATACATTGGATGATGATTTCTCATTAATGATTGAGAAAGAGAAGTTTCATTTCTAATATTAAGTCAATTTTACATGTTAAAGATCACTATTGAAGGGATATCTCGTTCTCCTTCTACTCATATAATGGGAATGATCTGGCCCACTATCGTAAGATGAAACATGAAGGAGTGTAGCAGGCTCTAATCTAGTATTCCACTTCCCAGTCAGATCAAACTCATTCATCTATATAAGTAGATAAAAATAATGATGTCCATATGGGTGTGAAGGATAATTATGTGGAGGTTTCAATGCCTAACAACTATGGCCAGGTTCATACTTTTCATGATCCAGTAACATAGGTCATAATCATTCAGGACATATTATGCAAGACGTGTTCCGGTGGGTCGAATAGGATTGGTGGTGTGGTTAAAGGAACTACCTCATATAGAGATTATCCTCTATTAGCACCAGGATATGGATCTGGAAATTCTCTGAAGTAGTGGAATTGTAGTTATAGACGCCAAAAAACACTAAAGGGATGAAGAAAGTTTGGGCGCGACCATGCAAATCCATATTTGGAACCGTTGATAGATTCTTGGGGGCCAAGAGGGGCCGCAATAAAAAGATTCAAAGGTGCGTGAAAAAAATATGTCCCACACGAAAAACACCCGGATTCATGAAATGTTTCTGTGCAGGCGTGGAAATTCTCGCGCCACCACCCTACGCGGTTGACTTTACGTGTTGCTGATGCCGATGTGGAATATTTCACGCCTGCTTGTTTTCCGTGTAGATCTGTGACCTTGAGCGCCTATAAATAGAATTCCACCCCCTTCGACTTCCCCCCAAATAATCTGAACCATCTCTTCGGTGCGAAATTCATATCTCGTGCATGAAAAAGATGGATCTTAGGTACTGAATTTTTTGCGCCAGGTCGCTTGGGGTTCCGCCTTTGCGTGAGACCACCCAGGATTAATCCTCTTCCAAATCCCTTCATTCCCCGTCCCATGCGCACAATTCCTTCCAATTGCATGCAATCAATTCGTCAGCATAAAAATCCTTTTGCACACCCCTCTGTACTTTTTCATGCACACCACTCAATTGCGCACTGGCCCATCCTATTTCACGATCCCACCTCAATTGCGAGCCTCCGCGGCCTATTTCGCGTGTGCAACTCAATTGCACGCTGGCCCAACCGTTTTTCCCACAACATTCACTTTTGTGCACAAGCATCCCGTTGTGTGCGCCCGTGATGTCCCTCTTCTGGGATTCATTTTTGGGCGCCTCCCATGCCCATAACACCTTCTCCATATAGTCTTTTCTAGTGAAACCTCCCTGGTTCTCACAAAGTAACATCAAAGTCCCTTTGATGATACCGCCCGTTACGTTTCTTTGCCTCATGCTTCTTCACATAGGCACGCTAACAGTTATTTCTTCTTCTCATAGTCATGCTAATGTGGACCCCCCAATGGTTCACTCAATAACACCCCCTCACCATGGTGTTGCATGTCCCTTCTCTTCACTAAGGAGTAGTGTTTACCGATTATGTACGTACTAGGGTTGCAGAGTGAACCCGCCTATTCCGAGTTGTAGGAAGTTAAACATCCAAGCACCATCTTCCTCAATACATGATGTTAAACTATGAAGTCACCCTGTGCCTTTCACATGGGGTGCCCCCACCATGGAAGTTCTCCATTCCCACTGCTCTCCACTGGGATGAGATCACCCCTCACACTGGATGATATCCACCTTTTGGGATTGGAATTTTTCCACGGTGAAAGGGCGGAAATCTTGGTGTAAGCCCCCATCTTTTCTTGTAGGAGGTAGCACCACTGCTCCTCCTTTTTACTTTGGTCCAAACGACCAAAGGGGGGGATGGATGCCAAAACCCTCATTTATTTGGTACAAGATCCCTCTACTATTGGTCTTTGTCACCACCGGGCCTCCATCCTAGAGTAAGTCCTAACCTCCTCGGGTGGATAACCACGCATAAGCCCATATTTCCTCTTTCGGCCACTAACTATGTGTAAGCTCCACTTCACCTCCAACAGATGCACCATTCGAAACGTGATCATCAGATCTCTTATAACTCTTGTTTCTCACACCGATCCTGACTCATGTGGGCTTAGAGTGAGCACCGACTATGATATTTTCCCTCGACAGCCTAGATTATAATCCCCACACCACCTGAACTACGCAGTCTTTGATCCTTACTAAGGTAAGGTATGTAGGAAGCCTCCAAGATGTTCAATCCCACCACCCATTGGTCGCTCCGATCCCATTCAATATTTTCTAACCAACACCTTGGGTTGTCTCAGAACGTAATCCCCAAATTCCCTCTTCCGAGCTACGGGGACTTTGATCTACACTAAGGAATGGTATGTAGGATTCCTCCATGAGTTTCAAGCTAAATATCCCATGAACTACGAGGTCTTTGATCCTTTCCAAGGCATGCTCTGTAGGAAGCCTCCCTGAGGTTCAATCCCAACAACCCATGAACTACGATGTCTTTGATCATTGCCACGGCAGGGTACATAAGAATCCTCCATGAGGTTCAATCCCACCACCCACCTAGACCCCAGGTCCTTATTCTTGTCGGTTCACCGACACCTAACCCATATCTGAACTACGTGGACTTTGATCCTCGCTAAGGCACGGTACGTAGGAAGTCTCCATGATGTACAATCCCAAGAACCATTGGTCCCGACCATATTCAAATCGGTGCACCAAGCCCCCATATCCGAACTACGTGTACTTTTATCCTCACCAAGGAGGTATGTAGGAAGCATCCATGAGTTTCATTCCCAACACCCATTCATTCCAACCCCCCATCATGTCAGTTCGCTCCCATCCAACGGTGAGCCATTGGGACCTCAATCAGCGGTACTACATTGTGATCCTATTCAGTGGTAAGTCATTCACATTATTATCCAGCGATGAGTCGTTTCGACCCCATCTAGGGGTAAGATTTTGAAAACCTCAATCAGTGGCAAGCCGTCATCAGATGAACTACATGGACTTTTATTCCCGGCCACTGGGATATATAGGAAGCCACTTTAAAGCTCAAGCCCAAAACCATCATCATCCTCATGATGGTTTCATCCCATTCACCATCCACCTCATTCAACCGCTCCATCATCCATCATGATTCTTACCTGGACTGCTACATCTCAGTGGGATCATTCCACCCCATTATCCATTCCATTTAACATCATTCGGGATCCAAACACATGTTATCACTAACATCAGTGTTCCCTCAAGGGGTTACACCTATTTGATCCACTCTAGTCAGTGTTTCGATCAGTCTGATGAGTCTCTACTGGACTTTAAACTCACTGAATACCATGTGTTAAACATTGGAATCTACATAAAATATCAAAGACATTCATACGACATATAATTCCATGCATTCACCATGGGATGGCTAGGGATCCCGTGCCATCATGAATCCTGATAATAAGGGGATGAAACCCATACACGCCAGTGTTATAGTGCCCAGACACTCGATTGATGCCCAACATGACTACTCCCTTGACTGAAGTTTGCTACCCTGACTGTACCCCTTTGAGTTTCCTAACAGAAGCAATGTAATTAACTGGTATCCATAAAGATATGGCACCGGGAAGAGTTTCACGAACAATGTCATAAGTCTTTCAGGGAGACTCGAACTAGGTGTCAAGTTCTGAGGAGGAATCCATAGAAGGAAGAACTGACATTCCATTATCCCGTTTTGATCAAGGACCAGACGTCCCTGAATAAGCGATGGATGACGCCCGCCTTTGGAATGCGGTAATGTGGGGAAACAAAACTGCCCCTATCATCCTCGAACGTGATGGGCGTGCATGCCCCAACGAATGTGTTGGAAACAAAAATGGTGAACACGAAATGATTTTATTCTCCTCAATATGGAGATTAGTAGAATTCAAGGAATCTATGGACTAGCGTGTCACCAGATCCAGTTATCTGGCGCCATGCTCTAATAGGAAAATAACGGGCCTAGCATGAAACTCCGCATAAGTTGGGGTAGTATAACGTCAGAAATCCCATTCATTGACATTGTCAGCGTAGATCCATCTTACCAGTCACGGAAGACAGAATGGCGCTAGGGCACTGGTCATAAAATCCATTTTATTTCAGCACTAATGATTTAATCTCCCTGCTTCTCAGGAATCATGTTGCTGCACACAGAACACGATCACCACTTTCCCATCGACACAGGTGCAGGGGAAATACCAGCATGGAAATCCCTTGTGGTTCTTCCTCGTCCACGATGGTCTCAATGGCCATGACTACTATGTGTCCACACCCCCTATCCCCATCATATGTTATACAATGAAGGGTAATTAATGACATCGTATGCCGATATGAGGAGGAGGGGGTCATCCCTACAAGGAACATGGCCCACCTGGATCTGGCGCCTTTTGCGCCTCGTCACCAATGCCGCCCCCGAGGGCCCCGTAGGGAGCCGCTGCTCCCCATGCTAACAATTTACCATTTCGGGATCCTCTCCCCGGAATGTGTTGACAACTCCCAGCCTTACACAGACGAGGTAGGTGATGTCCGGTCCAGCCCTATCAGAGTCCCATTCCTGGGGCTCCCAGCGTGGACTCCCACCCATCCGCATCAGCGCCGCAACCCAGTCTTGCTTGATGAGGAGTAGATAAGCCACATACATGTACCACCGACTTCAGCTTATCCTACCTGATGCCAGCATCGGGCGAAAGCTGGGGACGCCTTCCAAGGGGCGTCAACGTCGACGACTATAGTGGCCCAAGCCACCACCGACGCATATAATTAGTTCCATGCATACACTAAAAAAGGGAAATGATACACCTAACTATGATAAAGGCCTCAAGAACCCCACAGGTAGGCTGGGTTGACTCTCTTGGTCATTAGCACAAGTAGTGGCTACCACAAGCTAACACACAGCGGTGCCACCCAGTAGAGAAGTCATCCCTCTAGCGCTATCACGGAGAGCGCGGGCCTTCTCTACTTCAAGGCTCAGCACGGAGGTCTGCCCCATGCCACCCTCAATCCAAATGAGGGCCTTCCTCGCGACAGTGATTCTTGGTATGAAAGTACCTTCTATTCCCATTAAACTGGGTATGGAATCATTCCTCCTTCCCCCACCCACCGGTGTAGGGAAATTTCACATCTACTATCTCTTCAATGTGGGGATCATCCCAGTGTCCTATTAGCAGCTGGTGAAGTCCCTCCTCGCCTCGGTAACCCGAGGGGTGAAGGCCAACCTCTCCTCACTAGAACCCAACATGGAGGTCCTACCGATGCTCAGCTAGACCGGCACAAGGAGCCTCCCCGTATTGAGGTCACCAGGGGAAACAAACCTGGAGGTCCTCCCCATTCTCATGCCAGTTATAGTGAAGGTTTTACCCACTCCAGTTCTATCCATGGATATTCTACTCATGTCCCCTCTGACATTTTTCCCAGTCCTCATTGCACCCTTGCTTACTCAGGTGGAAACCGTCTCCGCCTCAGCACTAGTGCAGCCGAAGGACCATGTGTCAGCAATCAGCCCTATCCTGAGGATCCACCCAGGGGTAAGAAGGTGGATCATCACTGCAATAAGAATAATCCTGGGAAGGTTTGTACATATATTAAATAGGTCTGCTTCTCATACTTTGAAGCGGAATATGACACAGGAGGGGAACCCTCCCCTCAGTCCTTTGAGTCAACGGCTGGGGTAGGAACGAGGTGCATCATCCTAGTACTCTCATAATGCGAGGTCCACAGGATTATTTCCTCCCTCCATAGGTATATTTATGTGGATTAAAATCTAGAAACCCCATAGGTTACGGTCGTGAAATCACCACCATCGTCTCCAGAAGCGCTCTCTACCTCACCAAGAGATCATAGAGAACTATTCTAGGGACCGATGGTAGGTGAGCAGCATCGCATCCTATCGCCAGTAGCCCTGGCCCCTGAGCTAGGAACTGAGGTAGTCAGCCTATCTTATCATGACATAGAGGACATGTCAGTACACTCTTCAGAAGACAACCCGAAAATCAGCGGCAAGTCAGCCTACTCACCATACTCTCCACCGGCTGGCCTGTCATTCTAGCTATCTGCCTCAGTAATGTTGCTAGATCCTCATCCACCACCAATTTTAGGAATGGGTCAATCAAGGGTCAGACCCTGAATCCGAGCCATAGAGCTTATGGAACATCCTCACAGCGAACTACTTCCTCGAGATGTTCTGCCCCGTGACAGCGCAGATCTTTCACACACTAGAATCCCTATCCACGGAGGAGTTTGAATGTTTTCTCTAGACCCTCTGGGTGAATCACATCCATCTTCACCACTAGAGAGTGTCTTATCCCAGGATCCAATCCCACCTTGAAGACATCGGCGAACAATGTTGTCTGGTTGATCTGGCAGCCCTTCCTGTGGCCCGATTCCCCGAGTTTCCAAGCCGCCGTAATTCCCTCCAACAAAAATGCATTCAATGATTCCAATTACTAAGAAATATTATCTAGGAGGCATCCCCCACACACAAATTCATGGTTGGGGAATTATTCTATGCTCCTCTTTAGTCCCATTCATTGGTAGCCCGACTTTCTAGGTGATATTGAGGACATTCCCCTAGGAAGGGTCAATGTCAACATGGACAACATAGTAGATGAGGAGGATGAGTTAATGATTCTTGATGGGGACTTACCACCCGAGGGCATGCCACCACTATTGGACCAATCAGGGAGAGTTACCAGCCAGCTAAGAAACCTACTGGGTCTCCCTGTTCCCACTAAGGCATTGGTACTTAGTTAGAATTCTGGAAAGGGTAAAGAGCACGTTGAAGCTTCCAAGAACTCTGACCCATCTGCCTAAGTGCAGATGATAGAGGAAGACCCCGAGGAGGCCACATTGTGCCAAAAAATTGCTGAGTAGAAGAAGCTGGTCGATAATCTCTGGGATGAATGCCCTGCAGAGTGACGACCGAACTACGGTGATCCTAGGCCATGGCAGCAGGGGCAGGAACAAATTCTCCTCAGCGAGCTGCCCCTAGGTGACCCTGACCGTCCTGGCCCTGTAGATAGGGTTCAGGCCGGAACTTATGACAAGAGTGCATGATACGTCTCACCAAATCCTCTCGAATGGCATGACAGTATGGGGGACCCAGCATGGGCTCCGCAACCCTCCCCAAGGGCCATGAAGCAAGACACTCCATGGGCTGCTGGGCCTGTTTATCATGTTGAAGAACCCACCCACAGGCTTGTGGTTAGGGATCCCTGTCAAGACCAGGACCCCCACCCAGATGACCCAACAGCAGCACTCATTGCATGCCTTGAGGCGTTGGAAACAGGACAGGTGGAAATCCCTCATGATAGCAAGCCATATCCAGCATGGGTGGATGATATACTGGCACCTCCGGGTTTTGGGAATCCCACCTTCTCCCCATTTAATGAGATGGGGACCCGCCGCAGCACCTGGCCCACTTCAACTCAAGGTGTGTGGTCAAGTTAGGGACTCCTGCGTAGCAGGAGGCTTCCAAGCTCTGCTGTTTTGTTTAGACATTGCAGGGCTCTGCATTCGTCGGGTACAACCAGCTTCCTATCATATCAGTAACCAGCTGGGAAGACCTTCGCAGACAATTCCTCTACCTGTTTAGCTCCACCACATGAAAAAAATCATCACAGAACTATTCAAATTCAAACAAAGGCCAGATGAGTGTGTTGAAGACATTATCACCCATTGTAAAGGACTTACATATTCCCCTAACATGCCACTGAATCCGGATAAGTTACTAAAGATGTGCATGGGAAATGTCATGATGGTGCTAGTTATCTCTCTGATAACCCAGAACTACCCTAGAGGGTACCGATACTTCTCTGATAAGGCCCAGCGCCAAGAAGATGCTCTATAAAATGCTATCCAGGCATGCCCGTTGCCTCCGGTAATTCCTTCAATGAGGGTTGTGAGAGATGAGCCCGCCACGGTGGCCCAAATAGAAGCCCCCAGGAAACTCTAATTTCAGCCAGTTTCCCTGGCCCCACATCTTCGTTGAGGCCCACTACCTCAAGCACAACGTCCGACTTAGTAGTTCCCAGATCAAAATTGGTCGGCGCCACTTCATAATCTGCAGCCACCACTTAGGTGGGAAAACCCGGATCTGCCTCCTCAATAGGCCCCTCTAGCTCCTCATTAAGGCCAAGCTCCAAGGATCCCCTTTACAAATACAAGAAATTGGACCTACTTTTTCAATGAGAATCAGGTCTCCATTTATTTCAAAAGGGCCTTGGAACAAGGGATTGTGCATCTACCTGAGTGCAGTAGGCCATAAGAGGCGAACCTCACTGATCGTCCCAACTACTAACCCTATCATAGTATAATGGGGCACACCCTCATGCAATGATATGTGTTCAAAGACTGTCTTCAAGACCAGGTCAATAACAACATAGTCAGGCTGGTCCTGACCCCCAAACAAGTTTCATGCATCGTCGTAAGGCCAGACCGCATCAACGATAGTGAGGGTGAGTGGCAGTAGGTCTCTAAAAATGAGTCCCAAAAGTTTGATGACAGGATGGATCATAAAATGGGTTCTCATCCCCATGGTATCATTCATGCACGCCTGAATTATCCAGAGCCTTCAGAAGCTGTAGAAAATATTTCTGCATCATCATCTCAGCTGACTTCTTCCCAAAAGGGAAAGCATCAGCGGTGCAAGGGAAAGCAACACGCACCGCCAAATCCATGGTCTTCTTGCACTCTCAGAAACTTCATGCCTCAGATATGGGTATTCCACCCATAATCCACCAAATATTGGATGTATCTTCAAGTGATAGTAAAGGGTACGCTTCAATTAACACTGTAGAGTTGGTAAACCCCTATATGACTCATGACGACAGGGAGCACTAGGAGAACCTCCCCAACGTCCCCAGCCAACACCAATGTCAGTGGAGTCGCGACCATATGGGTCATCAAGGCACATCAGGTGGATCCTCTAGCTAGGCTGTGCATGCCACCGAGACCAGACAGCAGGCCCAGCATAGAACTCAGCACGTGCAACCTCTTCGTCCGATGTCGTTAGGCCCGCCTCCACAGCCGTTTGTTTTTCTGGATTAGGCAGAGCCACTTCGAACACATCGCTAGTAGCCTAACCCTACTACAGGATGGACTCCATCATCCGAAACTCATCCAGAATCCACTCTGCAAACTTCAAATAGTGAGATATAGGATATGCCCGACACCAACCAACCATCGGCCCAGCCAGCAGGGCCCGCCATGCCTTTTGTCCCAGAGCAGCCTTCTACAAGCATAATGTTTTTCACCTGGAACTAACATATGATGTTCTCAAGAACCATTCCAAAATCCCAACAAGTATTTCCATCATTGAGGGCCTCCTCTTGTCTCTAGATATGCGTGAGGCCCTCAACGAGGCTTTATGAAGCCCCCTCTAGTTCGAGACGAGGTAGTAGCTGCAGAGGCCTTTCAAGCAGAGGCTCACGAGAAAGATTAATGCCATAATATCATTTCATTATATGGAGAAGATGAAGGATATCCCATACAGGTGCACATCTACCCACTGTACATCACGTGCCAATTTAACGACGTGGAGGCACACCAATGTCTTGTTGACACTGGCTTTGGGATTAACCTTATCCTAATGTGGACACTGCGGTGGCTGGGCTTATCTGAAGATGACCTGACTCCCTCAAACCTGAAGATCCAAGGATACGACAGGACATAGCAGACCCTAGTTCGTATGATCTGTTTGGAGACCCAATTCGGTGGCCTAGTTTCTAGCACCGAGTTTATGGTTATCTACCATGACACCACGTACAATGCATTGATGGGAAGACAATGGCTACACCTACACACGGAGATCCCCTCATCCTATAACCAGTGCCGCAAGTACTCACTTAATGGTCAAGTAGCTGTACTTCAAGGTGATGCATCTCCTTTCACCTCTTGTGAAGCCTGATATTTGGACACAGACTTCTATAAGAGAAAGGAAAAAAATTAGGCTAGTGAGGTCAAACCCGTCGCTGTTGCAACTGACCCCTGGGCATGTCTGGATGACGCATATGTCATCCCAATCCATCGATTGGATACCACGACCCCTGACATGGGGCAATGTTTGGTTGTCTTTGGTGCGAGGGGGAAGCATATTCTCAAGTCCAATTGATGACAAAAAATCAACTCGTAGTCCTTTGAATATCAAGATCATGTGATCCCGGAGCCTCCTACCCCATAAGGTATCAGGATGTCTGCCCCATGGAAACAACAGTACATCATATGTGCCTATTTCACCTGGCTGGAAATAACCGTTTCAAGCAGATGCACCAATATCGCTTTGATATCATCAAGCGTGGCCCGTTGGGCCGAAGAATAGATGGGATCGGGTCAAAAACCTTCATTTTTATAGTCTCAGCAGCACAATAATCTCCTACTGTAGTAACCACTACTGCTCAAGATGGTACCAGACTCCAGTCGGAATATGCTGACCTAGGGGAATCTTTTCCCATGGGGTAATCCTTCTCTACAAGTGAAGAAGAGGATCTAGAGGATGCTCCCCCAACCATTGAAGATGGTATCTCCACCATGGTTGATGAATTTGTACATGTGAACCTTTGTAGTGTGGCATATTCGAGACCCACATTGACCAGTGCGACCATGTCCCTCAAAGAGCAGCATCGGTATGTGGAATTCCTTAAATATCACCCTGATGTATTCGCCTGGATCTATGAGATGATGCCAGGACTAGATCCTAGGAGTCTTCCACCACCTCAGTCTCCCGACAAATCATCACGGGTTCAAGCATCCCCCCAGAAAGATGCACCCTTTTCATAGTGCCATGGTTGAGGCCGATGCTGACAAGCTCATCAGAGCCAAATTCATCAAGGAGGTCCAGAATGTTGGAGTTGGGGGTCTAAAACCAACTACATTGTACATTATTAATTAAATACACACCTTATCACATCTTGATTATTCATCTGTGTGTTAATTCATGTGATATTTTCCCAAGGATAGCTGTTGCGTTAAAGGGTCATAGTGGATCCCGCCAATGATGAGAACCCAAAAGTGCCATAACATTGTTCTTGAATATATGTTCTATGGCTGGTTGATGTTATTTCAGGGACACAAATAATACAGGACATTAGGGGTGGGAATCATAAAACATTGAGGCTCATTCTCATGGTGTACACCCTTGGTAATATCCAGGAGGATATTATGAGAACGAGACCAACCAATATGAAATCCACATTTCATACTGTCATTGGATGTTCCTAGCTGCGGACGTTTGTATTGGTCTTTAGACATTAATATTTTTATTAATGGGCATTAAAACTTGTGCACTTGGGTGTATTGATTAACACTGTGATGAAACACTATTCGCAGCAAGGTAGGATACGTTGAGTGCCTCACGAGTAAAAATGCATTAATAGATAACGTGATAAAGGATTTTTCCCTTCTGTTCCATAACAGTTGTAGATATCTCATGCCCTTTGATGGAATTGATATAGCCTACGTAAATACATGGCCATGGTAAGGAATGGGGAAGTTAAATTACGGAATGTCAAAGAAAGAATAATAGAGCACATGGTTTTATGACATTAGTTTGCATCCCACGTGATTTGAGATATCGTGAAAAAGTGATTATATTACACGGTAAGTGTTCAAATGAGGTGACACATCAATGCGGCGTCAACCTATTTCTCTTAGGTGCCTTGACCCATTGCTAGACAATAATCTAGGACTTTAGGAAAGGCCACCTAATGCCAACAAGAAAGAGGCCTAGAGGGTCACACACTAAGTATTTCCATGTATCTCAGTTAAATACCAATTTAACAAGTTAATGAAATATTATTCCCGACTGTGGTTTAATAATTATTTATGGATGCCTGATCTCATTTATTTCGACACTAGTTATTCGAGAGAATATATTATGCGCGAAATAATATATATTTATTAGAAGGTAATGAAGTTAAATTTAATTGACAATTAAATATCCATTACTCAAGGACTAATAAATTTGGTAGAGGAAATAATGAAAAATAGAAAATAAATTTATAGGCCATGTATATTGAATATACACGCCGTGTAGTTTTCATGGAAAATGATTACACACCATATATTAATGATTACACTCTGTGAAGTTTTTTCAATCAGGAAATTGAGGAAATAATACCATTTTATTAAATGATATTTTTTATAATCAGTGTGGGTGCATGTCGAGAAATTAATCATTCTACATGGGGGTTTTCAATGAGAGTTAATGAAATAAATAAAATGTGTAATGTGTTTATTTATTGTCATAACTCTATAACCTCAAACCCAATTACAAATATCCTTAAAACCCCAACACTTTTCCCTAATTGTTGTGCAGAACAATTTTAGAGATTTCTCTCAAGTCTGATAGAACTCCTTCCTCCAATAATTCTCTCAAGACTAAGAGAGAGATCCACCACCACCAGATCAAGGCGTCAAAGTCGGACATCGCAAGCGAAGGTTCTTCCACCCTAACACTTGAATATCCCTTTGGTGACATCCAGAGATTCATGGATAACTTGTGGATCACCACTAGAGGAATACTACACTTGGATTCTATGACACAATGACGGATCACACCAGATCATGACCGGAGACATCAATGAATAAATAATCCCATCAAATTAATTCTTGTCAATTAATTAAATTACTTATAACCAATATATTATGATCATGTCTTTGTGGTTCTGGGACTCCCTCTTTTGTTTTTCTTTATTCATTGTATTCTGAAGATCCGACATTTTACATCGTGATGGATCTCAGATTGATCATTGTTAATGATAAAATTAAAGTTGGGCACTCCCACCAACACTCTTCCGCTGCACCTAGAACCTACAAGTGGTATCTGAGTGGTTATATCATTGACTATAATAATTTATTTTTTCATTGGTCATTTACACATTTAATAATTTAGTTGTTTAAATTCATGTTAATCGTTCTTTAAAATCTGAATCTCGAGATCTGTTCCTCCCCTATCCTTTCTTATTCAACTTATAGAATTGAATTTTTCTTTTAATTTTTATTAAAATAAAATAGTGGAACTCATCCATAGGTGCCAAAGGTTCCTGGCCGTACAACACCAGAATACACAACGTGTATTTGGAAGTACATGTTGTGTAGTCTAGGATCAATGCATTGGATAGGTCCTCCAAATCAGGCAGTGTAGTTGATTCTATCTAAGTCAATTACGAGACCATGTGTTGACCAGGACTAGGTGGCACACGATTTATGGATGACACACTGTGTGGTATATTGAACAGGATGTGTAATCCCTTTGGGCTGGGATTGGATCATGTTCCCTGTACACGGCTTGCCCGGCTGGAAACCGTGTAACGCGGATACTACATGACTTGTGTCCAAATGAACACGCCGTGTACTCTGAAAATTTCCGATGTACATAAAAATTCCATGTCCCCTAGTGTGTACTTTGGATGGAAAGTGATGAAAATTAAATTTCGTGTAGTCGAAACTACACGCCGTGTACTCACCAAAATTATGCATATTTATTAAAATTTAGTATTATATTATAAAATCCTTTGACACGTGTACCATGGTGCAGGCGTAATGCTGAGGCACAACATGTGATAGGTGTTGTATATATTTGTGTTTTATTTTACATCTGTGTAATGAATGGGAATTCACTAGGTTACCTCCAAGGTACAAGTTACGTACAAGGATAATTTTAATTTATTCAAAATTATGATGGATGAGAATATCATGGAAATTCAGAAATGGGTTTAAGATAAAAGGATTGATTAATAAAATGAAATTAATTAATTCAATCGTGATTTATCTTAAATAAGAATGATTAAATAATTGAATTCTAGTTTTATTTATTCATAATTATCATTTCATGTATAGATGATCATGAGCTAAACCAAGACCATTTTATGTGAATAGTTTCTATTACTTTACTAATTTAAATTAAATATGTTGGCATGAGAGCCTTCTTCTCATTAATATGTAGGGATTGTGGGCCCAAGGATTCTTTTATTTAAAATCCCCTTTTTACCTCTCACCTGCATGTAAGATAAATGCATATGTAATGTATGGAGCTCCCATGATAGTGGCGGTAGATCATGTCAGGAGCCAACGCGATACGAATCCAAAGAGATACAAAGGTGGATAGGTGGAAAGCTATAAACACAAACCTGAATGGTTCAAGATGTTTCTACAATAGGTCTTGGGTTAGTTTATCAACCGCTAGATAAACTAACCAATAGAAAAATCTCATGATCATACCATTTATTTTATTTCTGTCATTTTCATGGTTTATATGTTGTGGGTGTGTTGTCATGATCAGACAATTAATGAATTAAACACGCATGTAAGATTGAACTAAAATAAATATTGGCTTATGGATAAATATTATCTTATACATGTTTAATCAATTAAGTATATCCCACATAATATTAAAAATAATGTAATCAAAGATAATAAAATAGAAATTTACGTATAAGGATAAAATCTCTCAAATAAATATTAAGTCGGTGTAGCCTTCCATAATATTGGTGAGAATCGAACCATAGTTCAAAGAGCTTGACCAACCCTATTTGGGGTGCTTCCAATTATTGGAGAATAATAATTCAAGGTTTTGGGTTGACTTGACTTGGTTAGCATAAAGTTTTGACTTCCACAATAGGACTTGTTGTGATCAAGAGGCAATGGTTAAGGAAATACAAAATAAAAGGATTTTAGGATTGGGGAGTCCACTTAGCAGATCAAGGAGCAGCGAGTTAATGTAGTTGGCATTTAGAATTCCTACATAAAAGCCTTCAGGTTGGATGACCAACCCTAATTGGGGTAATGTGAATGGAAATATGGATCATTTCCACTAGAATATTCAGGCAACAAAATATTCCGAAGTCAATGGTGAGGGCTATTGTATTTCTATAAAATAGTGGGAGACAAATAAATATTAATTTATTTATTTGTCTCAGTTTTATAATAAAGTACTAAACCATTGTTCATTTTAATTTGTAGAAACGAAAACAAAAATTACTTCAAACATATTATTGCGAACCATACACTAGAAGGAATACCTTCTCACTAGAACCAATTTCCAAGAGTGGCAGAGTCGTTTACGCGTCATCCTTCTCTATGAGAAGAAATTGTATGTGCAGGAAGAGCCTATTCCAGTTGTGCCTGGAAACGAGGCCATTGATGAGGAACTATATCTTTATATGAATCATATGGATGATTCCATATATGTCCGATGTTTCATGCTATCAGCCATGTCTAATGAGCTCTTGAAGCAACATGAAATCATGAACGCATATAGAATGATGTCTCACCTTAAGGATCTCTACCAAGAGAAGGCAAGACAAGAGAGATATGAGATCTCCAATGATTTATTTATAACTAATCTTGGAGAGTCTAAACCATCGGGCCTCATGTATTCAAGATTAATGGATAAATCGAATTCCTGGACATCTTAGGGATTAAATTCCCGGATGAGTTGCACATAGATCTCATCCAATCATCTATTCCCAAGACCTTCTCAAGATTTATTGTCAACTAAAACATGATAAATAATGATAAGAGTATATCAGAACATCTGACCTTGATTCACCAGGTAGATAAGGACATGGGGCGTGACAAACTCGTAGTCCTTATGGTTAATAAGAAAGGGAAGGACAATGAAAAGGGTCCAAAGACTTATAAAAGGTCTAAAGCCCCAAAGTGGCGTCCCTCTAAGATGGGGAAGATCCAGAGGCAGGGCAAGAAATGGGAGGTGGTGTGTTTTTCATGTGGCAGGCAAGGAAAATGGAAGAGGAACTACACCCAAAAGCGTGGGGATGATAAAGGTGAGTTCGTTATCAAGTGTAATCTTTCTATTTCTACACATTGGGATTAGATACAGCTTGTGGGGCTCATATATGTATTCAAATGTAGGAACTAAGTAGATTTTGAAAGATTTATAGAGGAGTGGTTGATCTTTGAGCTGACAATGGCGCAAGGATGGTAGTGTTGGCTATTGGCAATTACCACCACTCATTGCCGGCTAGGATGAATTTGGGTTTGCATAAGCGTTATAATGTGTCTAGTGTTACCAGGAACATACTTTTTGTATCTTGATTGGATATGGATGGATTTATTTTCACATTTCGAAATAAGGATTGTCGCTTTTATAAGAACAACATATGTTATGGTATTGCACAATCAAATAATGGTTTGTATGTATTAAATTACAAAAACCAAGTGTTGAAAATTGATAATGAAACAAACTCACATGACTCATACATCAACCAATTGTGGAATCACCGTCTCGGTCATGTAAACGAGAAGCGCATGACAAAGCTCTGCCAATATGGATATTTAGACTCTATTGAGCTAAAACTACTTGATAGATGTCATGCTTGTTTACAAGTTAAAATGATTAAGCCTCCTTTTGGTGGACAGGGTGATAAGGCCACAGAGCTTCAAGGATTGGTACACACAGATGTTTGTCGACCATTTCCAATAGAAACTAGAGTTGAATATTCTTACTTCATTACTCTTACTGATGATTTGAGTAGATATAGATATGTATACTTAATGAGGTATATGTCAGATTCCTTAGAGAAATTTATGGAATTCATGAATGAATTAGAGAATCGTCTCGATATGAAGATAAAGAATATTCAATCGGATCGAGGTGAAGAATATCTGAACCAAGAGTTCATTGATCTTCTACGGGGTCTGGTATTCTATCTCAGCTCACTTATCCTTATACACCACTATGGAATGGTGTTAGGGAAAGGAGAAACTGCACCTTTTTAGACATGGTGTGGTAGATGATGAGTCATGAATATCTTCCATAATCATTTTGGGGATATGCAATACAAACTGCATCATACACATTAAATTGAGTACCATCTATGGTGGAAAATGGAATTCTATCTGAGTTATAGATTGGACAGAAACCCATTTTTTCACACACATGTGTATGGGGATGTGAGCCGTTTGTTAAGGCCTTATCAAGAAACAAACTAAAACCCTATGGCACGAAGTGTATCTTTATAGGATATTCCAATAAAAAGAAAGGATATTACCTATATAACCATTGATACAAGAATGTGACTATCGCTAGAGAAGTTTTGTTTCTTGATAAGGATCACATCCTCAAAAAGGATAGTGGGAGAAATATTGACTTCAACAATGTTGATGATCAAGATACACATGATTTGGTACAGAAAAAAGTTCCACATGTCCTCGTGGAAGAGGTTTTAGAAACACAAGTACTGCGTAGGAGCTCAAGAGTGGTAAGGGAACTAGAGAAATTTGGTTTCCTAGTTACTGAGTATGGTGAATCATTATTTTTGGACAATGATGAACCTATCTCCTAATAGGGAGCCATAGAAATCTCAAAAGCTGCAAGATAGCTAGAAGCTATGAATTCTGAGATGGAATCAATGTATCAGAACCGAGTCTAAGTTCTGGTCGAGGAGCTAGTTGATGTAAATCCTATTGGATGAAAATGGTTATTTAAGAGAAAACTGGACATGGAAGGTCAAGTTAGCACCTATAATGCTAGGCTAGTGTCTAAATGATTCAGACAACGTCAAGGAATTGACTGTGATGAAATCTTCTTTCCATGTGCCATGTTTAAATCCATAAGAATCATAATTTCCATACCAGCATACCATGAATACACGAATTGGCAGATGGATGTTAAAACAGCATTCCTTAATGGGAACCTTTAGGAAGATGTCTATATGACACGACCAGAAGGGTTTTTGATACTAGGTAATGATAAATGAGTTTTCAAGTTGTAGAAATCCATTTACAGATTAAAGAAAGAATGCAGGACATGGAACATTCGATTTGATGAAGCCATAAAAGAATTTGGGTTCATTAAGAATGAATGTGAGCCATGTATTTATAAGCGGATTCATGGGAATTTGATCGTTATATTAGTAGTATATGTTCATGACATATTGGTTATTCTAAATGATGTAATAGTCTTATAGTCGATTAAGGACTAGTTGAACAAGTGTTTCTTTATGAAGGACTTGGGTGAAGCAGCATACATCCTAGGGATCAAGATCATTCGTGATAGATCCAAGAGTCTTCTTGGACTAAGTCGGGATACATACATTGACATGATACTAACAAGATTTAGTTTGGAAAAATCCAAGAGTGGATTGGTTCCAGTGTCACATGGTCACCATATTTCTATGAAAATGTTTACTCAGACAAAACAAGAGAAATATAGAATGAGTAAAATCCCATACGCTTCAGCTATAGGATCCATCATATATGCCATGTTATGTATCAGGATTGATGATGCCTATACAATAAACTTGGTAGGAAGATATGAAGCAGATCCAAGATAACAACATTGGATTGCTGTTAGGACTATCCTTATGTATCAAAGAAGAACTAAGGATAATTTCTTGGTGTATGGAGGAGACGATGAGCTTGTCAACAGAGGGTATGCTGATACTGATTTTTAGAAAAATCATAATGATCTGATGTCACAATCTAGATATGTTTTCTGTATCAATGGAGGAGATGTGAGCTGGAGGATTTCAAAGCATCCAGTTGTAACTGATTCTACAGTTGAGTCCGAATATACAGTGGCTTCTGATGCAGCCAATGAAGTCATCTGGATTCGAAAAATTGTTCAGGATCTTGATGTGGTGCCAAGCAGTAAAGAGCCTTTCACATTGTATTTTGACAATACAACAACATTGGCTCTTGAAAAAGAACCTAGGTCACATCAACGGACAATGAACATAATCCAGAAGTAACACCACTTTAGGGATTTCTATCAAAGGGGTGAAGCTGCAGTGAGAAGAGAGTCCAAAGAAGAGAACGTGGTAGACCCCATGACTAAAGGCATATCTCAGCAGCAACATGAATATCATGTGAGAGATAAAAGGTTAAAGGTTATTAGAAGTTGGCTCTAGTCTAAGGGGGAGTCTGTAAGATTTGGTGGCTTGGAAACAACTACTTTGTACTTTATTCATTAAATAAACACCTTATCACATCTTGATTGTTCTTCTGTGTGACAATTCATGTGATAATTTCCGAAGGATAACTGTTTCATTAAAGGGTCATAGCATATCCCTTCTCTGATGAGAACCCAGAAGTTCCATAACACTATTATTGAATATATGTTCTATGGATGGATGATGTTATTTGAGGGATACAAATAATACATGCTATTAGGGTTGCAGACTCATAAAACATTGAGGCACCATCTAGTGGTGTGAGCCCTTTGAAATATCCAGGTAGAGATTATGAGAAGGAGACCCTCCAGTAGGAAATCTACATTTCGTAGTTTCATTGGATGTTCCTATCTACATACGTGTGTATTGGTCCATAGACTTTAAGATTATTATTAATGTGTATTACAAGTCACACACTTAGATGTATTGATTAAAACTGTGACGACACACTGTTCGTAGCGAGGTAGGATACGTTGGGTGCATCACGAGTAATACAACATTAATTGATAATGCGAGAAAGGTTTTTTCCCTTCTGTTCCATAACAGAAGTAGATATCTTAGTCCCTTCAATGGAAGTGATATAGCCTAAGTAAATCCATGGCCTCGGTAAGGAATGTGCAAGTTCAATTCTGTAAAGTCAAAGAAAGAATGATCGAGCTCATGGGTTTATGGAACTAGTATACAACCTGCTTAATTTGAGATATCATGAAAAATTTATTATATTAGATGGTAAGTGTTTGTATGAGGTGACACGTCAATGTAGCATCAAACTCTTTCTCTTGGGTGCCTTGACCTATTGCTAGACAATAATCATAGACATTAGGCAAGACTGCCTAATGCCAATGAGAAAGAGGCCTAGAGGGTCACACAGAATGTGTGTCTATGTATCTCAGTTAAATATTAATTTAACAAGTTAAATAAATTTTATTCCCAACTTTGGTTTAATAACTATTTAAGGATGCCTGATCGCATTTGTTTCAACACTAGTTATTCGAGATAATATATTGTGGGAGAAATAATATATATTTATTAGCGAGTAATGTAGTTACATTTATTTAACAAATAAATAGCCATTACTCAATGTCTAATAAATGTGGTGGAGGAAATAAAGAAAAATGGAAAATAAAAGTACACGCCATATATATTGAATATACACGTCATGTAGTTTTCATGGAAAATGAGTACACACCATAGAAAACGTATAGTTTTTCCAGTTGGTATTTTGAGAAAATAATATCATTTTATTAAATTATATTTATTATAATCAGAATGGGGGCTTGTGAAGGAATTATTCAATCAACATGGGTGTTTTCAAGGAGAGTTAATGAAATAAATAAAATTTGTAATGCGTTCATTTATTGTCATAACTCTATAATCTCAAGCACGATTATAAATATCCTCACAACCCCAAATCTTTTTTTAATCATTGTTCACAAAAATTTTGGAGTGTTCTCTCAAGGCCAAAATACCTCCTTCCTCCAAGAACGTTCTCAAGACTGAGAGAGAGATCCACCGCCACCGGATCAAGGCGATCGAAGACAGACATCGCAAGTGATGGTTGTTCAGCTCTAGCACCCATAGATCACTTCGGCGATGTCCATAGATATGTAGAGCATGTGTGGATCATTTCTCAATGAATCCTACACATTGATTTTACGACAAAATGACATATCACACCAGATCGTGAACAGAGACATCAACCAAGAAATAATTCCATCAAGGTAATTCTTCCGAATTAAGGAAATTAATTATATCCCACATATGATGATCCTATCTCTATGGTTCCAGGACTCCCTCTTTTTTTTGTTTTTCATTCTATTACAAAGAATAGGCATTTTACATCATGATAGATATCATATTGATCGTTGTTAACGCTAAAATTAAAGATGGGCACTCCCACCAATTTGTTTCCACTGCGCCCGGAACCTACACAGTATCCCAAGTGTCATGCCAACATTGTGCCAGTTTGGAAGAAGAACGAGCAGATCAGAATCTGCATCGACTTCCATGATCTAAACCATCACTGTCCGAAGGATGATTTTTCCCTTCCTGTGATAGAATTGTTGATTGATGCTATGACTGGGTTTCAAGCCCTTTCGTTTATGGAATTGTACTTCAGATACAATCAGATCTGGATGGCCCTTAAGGGTGAAGAGTCCATAGCTTTCAGGTCTCCACAAGGTACGTTTTGTTTCCAGGTCATACCCTTCGGCCTGAATAATGCAGGTGCCACCTATCAACATGCTATGCATCGGATATTCAGGACAATCCTCGGGACATTGATGGAATTCCATGTGGATGACCTGGTGGTCAAATCCTACCAACGCTAGGACTATTTCAACGTCCTTTAGAAAGATTTTAGCTTCCTCTATTCCTACCACCTAAAGATGAACCCTCTAAAATCTACTTTCAGAGTCACCTCTGGAAAATTTCTTGGTTTCGTTCTCAGATATAGGGGTATCGAGATCGACCCATAGAAGATCAAGGCAATCAGCCAGATGCCTCCCCCATACAATATTCATGGTATTAGTGGCTTCCAAGGACACTTAGCCTACATACGCCGATTCATTGTGAATCTGGCTGGAATGTGTACGCCATTTTCTCGACTCATGTAGAAAGGCTCCGCCTACAAATGGGATGAAGAGTGCCAAACCGTGTTCGAGGAAATCAAGAAGTATCTGGTCCCGCATCCGGTTCTGATGCCACCCTTCTCCAGAAAGTTTCTGATCCTAAATGTGAATGCCCTGGAATGACCTATTGGCGCTCATCTCACCTTGAAGAATATTTAGGGTGTAGAAAACAACCTCTACTACCTCAGTCGTATGCTCATCGATACAGAGAAAAGATACCCCTCCCCTTCAAAAAGAGGTGCCTCGCACTCATATTTTCCATACAGAACTTGCGATATAACCTGCAGCACCAAGAGGTGTAGTTGGTATCTCGGGTAGACCCGCTTAGGTAAATTCTGAACCGCCCCATGTTGACTGGCCACCTAGCACGGTGGGTGGTAATCATCCAAAAGTTTGACATCAGGTTTGTCCCTCAGAAATCTATCAAGGGACAAGCGTTGGCAGACATCCTTGCTGCCCATCTAGCTCCTTCTGACCAGTCCCTAGACCTAGATTTTCATTATGAGTCAATCCTCTCGGTAGATCATGCCATCACGTGTTAGTATATTCACATTGATGGTGGTTCTCGAATCCCCACTGGCAGGAGGCTCAATGATCCCGGACTCAATAGAGTAGGCCTGGGTATCATCTTTATTACTCGGGCACTAGTCATTCTTCCATACTCGTTCCTATATTAATAAGGCTTCACCAATAACGAGGTGGTGTATTAGGCTCTCATCAATGGCCTTGAGCTGGCCGTCGAGATTGGTGCCCCCCATTTGCAAGTGAAAGGGGATTCCGAACTAGTCATCAAGAAGATCAACGATGACTAAGTCATCAGGAATCTAGAGCTCATATAATTTTTGGAGCACACCCTCCAACTAATGGACCAGTTCCCATCTCGGACGAAAGTTAATCATGTCCCTCAATATCAGAGCGGCTGAGCCGACGCCCTGGTCGGCCTGGCTGCATCACCCGAGAAGGTTGATCTGATTACACATGTGGCACATCAAAGAGTCATTTCTCCTGTCACCTCAGATAATGAAGACGGCCCACAGTTAAGCCACCATACCGCTGAAGCCTCCATGTCAGGACCCCCAGGTTCCTCAGATGCAGTGGTTGAAGTGACCCCCGACTAGAGAGACCCCTTTGTTGAGTATCTCCAAAAATGTTGGCTCCCGGCTGATCGGGCCGAGTGTGAGCAAATCAAACGTCACGCGCTGCAGTTTACCCCCCACAGTGGTCCCGGTCTTGAGAAGATCCTCTAAAAGCATGGGTTTGATGGTTTTCTTATCTTTTTCATCCAAGGAGTTGAGGTTTCCCAGGTCATGCTGGAGGTTCACACCGGTTCCAGCAGCTCCGACCAAACCGGGCAGAAGTTGTCTCACCAGATCCGGAGATTGGGGTTTTTTGGACCTCCATGATCTAGGATTGCATGGGGTTTACGAAGAGTTGTCATGCATTCCAAATACATGCTAACATCATGCATCGGCCTCCAGAGCTTCTCCACTCCACCAAGTATTCTTGGTCATTTTCTGTGTGGGGACTTGATGTCGTAGGAACATATCCACCAGCGACCGCTCATAAGTGAAGATTTATCCTGACCACTAAAAACTTATTTTCCAAGTCGGCAGAAGCAGTTATGCTCAAGGAGGTCAAGGAATATTCTATTGTTGACTTTGTGAGATCCAACATTATCTACCGGTTTGGATCCCCTAATACTATCCTCACCGATAATGAAACCAACATCTGAGCAGCTGAGTTGAAGAATTTGTACGCCAAGTACAACATCCATTTGAACCATTCATCTTGTTGTCACGCGCATGAAAATGAATAGATCGAGGCATTCAACAATACCCTCTCTATTATCTTGCAGAAAATGGTTGGTCAGAATAGGATGGGATGGAAGGAAAGGCTCCCCAATGCCCTCTAGGCCTATCGGACGACGACTTGTAATTCCACCCAGGTTACCCCATATCCCCTGGTGTTCAGAGCTGAGTCCATCTAGTCTATCGGGATTCATTTTCCTTCATTACACACATCGGTCTATGACCAGCTATCACCATATAAGGAAGCCAAAATTTTTCTGGCTGAATTGGAAGCTCTAGATGAGAATAGGCTTTATGCCCTGCACAATATGGAAAGGCATCAGAATAAGATATCTAGAGCCTTCGACGAGAAGGATCACCTCTGCTATTTCCTGCAAGGAGACTTGGTATTGGCCCACTTGACATAATGATCCCTAGCAGAAAATTTCCCATGTTGGAGCCCAAATGGGAAGGACCCTACATAATTCACAGGGTTTACCCCAATGGTGTGTAATCATAGGTGACCATGGATGGTGAGCACGTTACTCCTCCTAGTAATGTCATGTTTTTCAAGCAATAAATTGACATAACCTACCGGTCCTGAATGACCTTAAATTTTTCAATCCCGCATGACCTTAAAATGTATGATGGCCCTGCATGACCCAAAACTGCTGGGTCCTATAGGACCCTAAACTTCCTGGTCCGGCATGACCCTAAATTGTCTGGTCCTACATGACCTTAAACTTTTTGGTCCCACATGACCCTAAACTGCATGATGGCACCGCATGACCCTAAACTACTTCATTCCACATGACGTTAAATTTTATTTCATCCTAAAAGATGTTAAACTGCACCCTGATAACTATGTGTGGCTTGATCCCCATCCGCATGGGATACATAGGAACACTAAAGCATTTTGTCTTTAGCCTAGCCCCCAAAATCTTCTCTTTGACTATCCTCCTAGTGATAGTTCTCTCAGAGGATCCTTGCATGATATGGTGTAGTCTTCCTTAGCCCCACTCATGCCCGGATTACAATGGTCACACCATGCGCCCACTCCCTGTTCTTATATCCTCCCACATCCTCACTGCATGACGTTAAACTTCATGGCCTTTAAGAACTACGTACGGCTTGATTCCCATCCTCATGGGATACATAGGAATGCCAGAGCATTTCGTCTCTTGGCCCAACCCAAATGCCAGAATCTACCCTAGAGTCAAGTCATATGGTGCAGTACCCCCTTTTTCCCCAATCCACGTTGAGCTCATCTCGATCCCACCATACGTCCCACTCCCCGGTGGTGTCTGCCTCTTTCATCGATGCCCACAACTATGCTTCACCCACTCCTTTGATTGAGACTCCATCATCTCTCCCATCCACTAGGGGCCCCTAACGGTAGGGATTCTAGGCCCAAAGGCTCTACTACCACTCTGGGCTAACGCCCTCGAGGATGTTGAGAAACAAAATGATATGAGTATCATGTTACGAATATGGTCAGTGGTCGATGCTCATTTGTTGTTCCCATTCTGGGTCACTACAAGGATGATGTGTTTCAAATATGGTCAAAAATTATCCTTTGTCATCAGAGCCACCCCATGATGTCCAAAACATTGAGGGTAGTGGTATATTCTCCGTTTTATCTCCAAGTGACGAACTCCCTTCGGGCGATGCGAGATATTAGACGCCTACATGACTGGGAGAGTGGAGCCCTTCTCCTTGGTTCCCACACCGATCACTTCCCATGTGTTCTTAGGAGATATGATGAGTTGATAACCATACAAGAGGTCGTTTGGATACCATTGGCTAGGATGGCCAGCCTCAGGCCCCTCGTCCATTTCTGCCCTTTGGCACAAGTTCTCATTCAGGGTTGTGTGGTGTGGTGAAGAATTTTGTCCTCATTCACGTCTGGATATTTCTCCATGCCACAAAATTCCCCTTGAGACATCCCTCCCATCATTTATCGTCCATACCGTGAGATCAGGGCCTTTTGTGCTCCATATGCCCAATCTATGGCCCCCCTTCCCGAGTCTTAACACTTATGGGATCGTATGGTGTGGTGTGGAATTATGTCCCCATTCACATCGGTTTACTTTCCATACCATACACATCCTGTATGTAGTGTATCATACCCATTCTCTTCCTCACTATAAGATGTTAAACTGCAAACGGGATGGTCCATTTTGTTTGAGTCCCAAACATAGGCCCCTTGGCCTTTCTGGCCACCTGGCCCAAGTTCCTATTTAGGGTTGTACAGTGTAGTTTGGGATTATGTCCTCATTCACGTCAGGTTACTCATAGTTCCATACACATCCCCGGATGAGATTCTTTTTCCACACTCATCCTCACTACAAGACGTTATACTACAAACGGGTCGGGACATTCCATCCAAGGCCCCACATCAGGCCCCTTGGACTTTTCGGGCCCATTTCCCAGTTTCCTATTTAGGGTTTTACGGTGTGGTGTGGGATTATGTTCTCATTCACGCCGGGTAACTCGTTGTGCCGTACACCCCCCCACATTGGTGTGTCATACCTTTATGTGCGTCATTTCCAGAACTACGTGTGGATTGGTTCACATCCTAATGTGACACGTAGGACCACTCGAGCATCTCGCCTTCCGGTTCGGCCTCATCTTGGCCCCTTGGCTTGCATTCTCCTAGGGAGAGGACCATATGGTGTGGTATGGGATTCTGTTCTCACTCAATTTGGGTGTTGTAACTAATATTCCATTTACCCCCTCCTGAGAGTTTTCCATACCCTTGTGCTATAATCATCTTTCCAAGTTGGCCACTCCCCAGATGGGCCCCTCAATTCTCTTCCGCGATTCACTAATGATCCCAAGGGAACTCTTGTTCTGCACCAGGGATGTCAGATTCTACCCGGACATGCTTTCACCCATTTCTCAGGCTTTGTGTTCCCTCTCATCAGGGATTCCATCACCTTTCACGTCCCAAAGGGAACCCCAAATGTCCTGGATTCAAGGCTTAAGGTCTCTCCTATCATTACATGCCATTGTCCTTGAGGGTTTCAAACTACAAATCGATACAAGTCCCACGTTGCGAATATGGTCAGTGATCGATGCTCAGTGATTTTTCCCCATTTCACGCTAATGCAATATGGATGTTGTGTTTCGAACATGGTAAAAAGTTATCCTCTATCGTTACACCAACCCCATTATGCCAAAAATTTCAGTTACTTGATTCAAGTCCTTTTCCACCTCATCATATACATGTAGAACTTCAAAACTCTTCGTACTATTCCTTAGTGCGCATCCACATTTTAGGAGGAGAAAACCATGATAAGGAATCATATGGTCTAATTTATAAGTCCTTAAACTAATACCTTTTCATATTCCCTCTCTGTGAGAACTATGGATAGCTTGATTCCCATCCTTATGGGATAAGTAATAATGCCTAGACATATTGTCTTTGGGTCCATCTTAACTAAGAACCAACCTCTTCTGCAGCTTAACCTCTTACCTCTATTTTGACCCCTTGGCCCGAGGATTCATTCTCGGAATCACATACGTTGTGGTATGGGATTATGTATTCATTCACATCGGATATGTTTTCTTACACCATGAACATTCCCCCTTTATCCTCTTCTCTACTACATCTGTTCTTCATGATGTTAAGAGGCATGGCTGGTCCCATTACATGACACTAGACTGTGACATTATTGTCTTGGACACACAATGAAAAATGGCACTACATCGTGATGTCCTCACTCAAGGGGACACCATTATTGGTATCGGTCAAATGCCAAACAATTTTTCAATGCCTGCACATGGCTTGATTCTTGTTTCAATGCTGGGACTTTATATCCTAGACCTATCTCTTCACAAAAAAAAACATTCAACTTAATGGACAAATGAGATACATCAAATAACACTTCTTATAGTGCGATGGATACACCCACACACCCCTTTTATCCCTGGAAATGGTACCTTACTGTTCCACCCCATAGAACTACATAAGGCTGGATTATCATTCGCATGAGATACATAGGAACACCCAAGCACTTCCCCATGGGCCCAACCTAACTTTTAGGTTCGGTCCCCTGACCTAAACACATACCAAAAGAACACATGGTAATCTTGACTCCAGTTCCTCATTCATGTCGGGATTCATAATCACCTTATCATGTGTCCCCTACATTCCTTAATAATCCTTGGTTCGATCTCCAAGACCATAAACTAAAACCATTCTTATAACTACACATGGCTTGATTCCCATCCCTATTGGATACGTAGAGATACCTAGACATTTCACCTTGGGTTCAGCACCATGAATCATAAATATTGTTCTTCCTCATTTCCGGCCCCCTGGCCTGACCCCTTGTGGGAAACCATATAACTACAGCTGTAACCTGAATATGTTCGGGATGCCCCAAGAAGACATTGGGAAGTGAAGGCTACCTCGATAGAGAGGTCCTATCTAAAAGAAGGAATGATCCATGATCAACTAATTCACCCCTCTAATGTGCTTCTACCATGGTGGCATAATTTCAAGAGTGGTGGATTCTGTTCGAACAACCCTTCATTCCACACTCCATTCTTTTCATACCCTTTATTCAGATCATCGTCCTCTTTCATGTCTAAAAGAGCCCCAAAACAGTATAGATGCTCAGCCTATGGCTCACCTATAGTCCCGGTCCAACTTTCTTGATGACTAATGGGTAGCTTTTTGAGTCAGGCCCCCTGTTTCAAACCAGGTCAATGGTCAGCCCTCATTTGCTATCTCTATTTCTGGCTAATGCAAAAAGTATACTATGTTTCGAACTCATTCAAAGGTAATCCTTCATTGTCATGCCACCCCCTTAGTGTTTCAGATTTTGGGTATCGTGATTCACACCTTCCATTCCCCTATGTTCGGATTGATTCTAATTCCCCTGGCGATTACCCCATTCTTGCACAAGAGCACACTAGGAAACGGTAATTAGGCTATTCTGAGAGACACATTCTCTTTTTAGGTCTCTATCTTCTCTTCCCATGAAATCCTCCCTGGGTTCCCAAAGCCTGGTTGGCACACCTACGTTTAAAAATCAAATTAATGGTATGAACATCCCTTGTTTCTCACATTGGGTATGACCCACGTGATCTTTGGAATGGAATACTATTTATTTTAGGATCGTACATGAATGTGTTAAACCAAAAAAACAAGTAAACAAATTAATCCATACATGAATTTTGTAATAAAAAAAGTTAGCAGAAATGTGTTTATGAAGTTCAGCCAAAATAGAGCCCTTAAGGGTCAGCTTCTTGGTTAGATCATTCAAGCACCACTACCTTTTGGCTAATGGTCTTCAGGATTTCTTCCCACCCCCTGAGGACTCTCTCTTCATTAGCAACTGTAGAGAGCAGTCCACAGATCCTATCTCTTTCTTGCACCAGTTCAGTTTGAAGTATGGTCATTTGGTGACCCGCTTGCACTAGTTTCTCTTGGGTGGCTGCCAGTTGGGCGCTCAACTGCTCCGCAAGCACAGAACAGTTTGAAATGAATATCTTCTTTTGATACACATGTTCTTAGAGGGACCAGACCTCTGGTTTTACCTTTATGAATGGTTGGGTTCTCCCTGACTCCTCCTGACACTAGGCAACGTCAGAGCGTCGGATGCTCTCACGCATCTTCTCATCCACATAGTCACGTACCATCGAATGAAGTTATTGAGCATACACCCCTAAAACAGAGAGAAATCGTAGTCAGGTATGGAGTGATCCTATCCGCTTTAGCCATTTCATCTGAGGATGACCAAGAAAGCACTTGAAGCACTTCCACCCTTTGTGTTGTGTCATCTGTCTCTCCTTATCCACCTCCGAGTTTGAATCATCAATATCCTCGGGGTATGCGGGCCGATAGTTGGCGAAAAAACCAACAAGAAAACAACAATTTCATCTTAGGATACCCCTCCCAAGGGGTTGTGCTCATAAATGCTTGGGCGATCTTCCTCTATCACCTCAGTCTCAGTAGCCCGCTCGCAGACTTCTGGTCCTGCCCTAACCTGAGTACCGCTAACATCCATCTCGCTTTTCTCACTGAGTGTCAGGATAGGCACAGTTTGATAAATTTTTCCTGAATGGGACAGCACATTTGCAGTTGAATCATTCGTGGATGACCCGTGATCAGCAGCGCGACGAGCCTCCAAGGCTGTGATTACTGGACAAACAATGAACACCCAAATCAACTGAGCTCTCTGACGGTAAATATCGGTGTTTATGTAATGAACATAAAAGATCCCAAATCATATGACTCCAATGTTTTGGTCGCTACAGGAGCATTCAATGTAGGGGACCCCTCAGTGATCGTGAGCTCGATAATGGGTTTCAGATCTCCACCTTGTTCTATCGAGGCCTCCTCCTCCCCTTAAAATGGATACCCTTGTTCGGCACCCATATTATCCTGAATAGGATATGGAGATCTGATTTAGGGCTACAAAAAATGATGAGGGGAAAGGATATATAAGGGGTGAGACGTACCTCAAGCAGCTCAGTGATATCTACATCAGAGCCAACGATCCTTCCACTCTCTTAGAGACTCCCTTGGCAGGACTCCCCCTGAGACCCTCCACGTTCAGGATCCTATTCTTTTTCACCCACTCTTTCACCTTCATCTTATTCCTCTTGTTCCGTCTCAGTGCCCCCCGACTCATCATCGTAGTCATCATCCTATGATGGCATCTTTTATGGATCATGATCTGGGCCAAGCATTACTTTCACCAAGAATGATGGATCCTCATGCCGACCCTGTTGTCCTGTATACACATCCATGGCCGTCAGATACACATTCCAATGATGAATGTTCACCATGTCGACAACCTAAATTAGTTCGACCTCCGATAGCTCAATTCCATCTCGTACTATCATTTTCCAAAGATCTTCAGTACCCGTCGACTGTCGTAGGGTCATCCAGGATGACCACAGAGCTGGGAAGACTGCATCATTGGAAGGTTGAAGAAGATACCTTACCTACTTCACTAGGAGTTCCCTGGACTCTACGTGATCTCTTCTCCCCCTAGGCGACGAGGGCCCGACCGCGCCGAGCAACGTCCCTACTACTGATGTCCCGACCTGTGTGGGCCCAATCACCCGACATGCTTCCAAACTGCCCCCTCCCCCCTAAAAAAACTTTTTTACTGTCTCACCACCAAGTTTCTACACTGGCTACCTTTAGTTGTCGTACTCTCTTCTGCAAAATCCCCTAAGGGTATGTTATGCCCCAATGCTCGGCATATTTGGTTGAGAGGCCAACATCAACTCAGGTGGGACGAAAAGTGATAACGTCGCTAGAGCCTTGGGTCATGACCATTAACCACATTTGGTGAAGTAAGAACGGATGCCTTTCCTATAGAACATATGTATTAACCTTCTTTTAAATCCATTGAAGGAATCCGAACTTCCTGGAGAACCTCAACAACACATACGTCTCACAAAATATCTTCCCATCAATCCGGGCCATGAGCACCCCACCTCTGATGCTTTGTAAGTATTCCCTTTGCTCTAGTGAGCCTTCCCGTTGTCTATCATCTCGCAAGTCGGGGTAGGGAATGGGATAAAAGTGATGCTGGCATGATTTCTGATTCTGATCATTACTCCATCATCATTGAGCGTCAATGACATGACCCCGTCGATGTTCATCAAGGAATGTCGTAGGCCATTACCTAGAGGACTAACACAGTAGGGAAAGGCATAATCGCCACAATGGGCCGCAACAAAGCCATAGAAGGTCTAGAACAGACTACATATCCGTCTTAATGACCCCATCTCAAAATGTATCCCAAAATGGCGTACATGTGAGCCAACACAGGGACTCCTACATAAAATATATGATTAGCAGCCATGACGCAAGCCATCACCTGGGCCGCCTAAGAAAATACCATCTTGTGTCCCTAACTGGTAAGATCCACCCACTCAGGAATGAGGAAATAAACCTAGTGTACAGAACATTCGGTCCCCGAATCTCAATTATGAAGAAGCCCCATGACTGATAGTCCCCCGCCTCTAGGCTCCTCAAGTGTGATCTGCTTTTTCTCCTCTGTGTCGCGGTCAGACATCATCTCCCTCGCCCTAGCATCATGACTTCCAGATATCTTTGATGGAATAAGCTAAACCATTTTTAGTAAGTGATTTCCTTCAAAAAAATCCTTCACTCCCAGCCTCTCCTTAGCCAGCTCCAACAGGTACCATGTAAGCATATGGGATCATGATCCGTCTCCCCAGACGTTCCTTGGTGGGAGGAATTCATCATACCAGTGCCCATCCAAAGGGATACCCCTGATGCAATGGATGTCCAACAAGATGATACCAACATCCCAATGATGAATATGGAAGGTATTTTTGTCAGGAGACCATCGAGTAAATTGCTCTGTCCCAAGATCATGATGGCGATAGAAATGAAATAGCAAAGTCCACACCGCCTCAAACAAACTGATGTGTTGCAGTTCGGCCCCAAACTGTTTGCATGTCTGGTGAACCCAATATTCCCAGGCCCATTCACTCGTGAAATTGCCACTAGACCGCAGGTCCCAATCCTACAGCCAGCCTTTAGTCTCATCAATAACACTCTAATAGAAGGTTATTGCGTAAATTGATAGATAATTCTCCACAATAGGGTCACTCCCCGAAATGGTCCAGGTCTAGGGATTCAGGACGTAAACATCCATATGTCTGGTTTCTCTAGTATGATGGCCATTGTATGTGATATTGTACCAGGGTAGGTCATCCTCATGGGTCACCCATGACCACACTGTGTTGACCTCAAATCTTGGCATAGGTACCTCCTCCAAGATACTGAAGTCCCATATTGGTATGTTGGAAGACAATGCATACTCCTTCTGCACTGGATTCAACATGCTGAAAAGAGTATGGTAGCTGTATACAATCTTTTGGGCGCCATAAACCTCAGGGTCGGCGACCATATCAGCCCTTCGGATATAAAATGTAGCTTCTCCCTCAACGTCTGCCCGATTGGTGGCCATATTTCTTCATTACTGTCTTAAGAAGCTGTTGCGAAAAATCAGAAGCCAGTGCGAAAAATCAGGAGCCGTTGTAAAATATTAGAAGCCTGCACAAAATATCAGTAGTTGGCACTAAAAATCCCATGTTGGAGCGTAAAACAATTGCTGACCTCGATTAATTGCATTCAACCAAAATGTTTTTTTGCACAGGGCGGAAGAATTGTTTCGCACGTGAGAGCTCCTTTTTTTCACGCAAGAAAATCCGTACAGAATAAGGTCCCTGCATGGCTTTTATAAGCTCGGAGATGGGTTTTCACGTGTGCACGAAAATTGGATTGTGTGATCTATATCTATTTTACATGCCGCTCTAGTTTTAAGCACGTGTGGGCCCCATGGAGTCTTAAATCATAGCATTTCCCTCGGATTCTGACCTTTGCAGCCCCTCACCGATCCTATTCCAAGGGGGGGGATTTGTAGACACTAAAAATTATCAAGGTCTGAATAAAGTTCAGGCACGACAAAGACAAGCAATATTTGGAACTAGTGATCCATTCCGAGGGGCCCAGAGGGGCTATAGCATCCCGTCGTTTTATAACATAACTTCCATTCCATTACACGGAACTGAGGACCTTTAAGGTTTAGTGTCTTGGAAACAAGGAACATAAAAATGAAACAAAAAAAAACATTCTTCTTAAACACTTGAAAGGATTCTCCTCATGTTCACCCTAGGCTCATTACTGCATCTCATAACCTGGGGACATACATCAAAAGGAAGGGTGAGCAGAAGGCCCAGCAAGGGAAACAAGTGAAACATATTACATATGAACTTGAGATACATCAATAAAGTCATGAAAAGAACTTTAAGGCATGAAAATGAAATCATGAGGCATATCATAATAAAAATAAAACTTTTTCATAACTTGAAGATGTGGCTACATCATTTAACATAGAAAATCATGAACATATCACCAAGGTCCATCCCCAAGGTGTCATTTGAAAATTACCAAGGTTATTCACCAAGGTATCGTGAAAATTGTAATCTCTAGTGGTTACATCATTACCCAATGCATTGGAGCGCTATCAGGGCGCACCCTTAAATTTTCCTTTATTATCATGTGCGCCACATATATCATCATCAAAAATTTCATAAATAACCCATATAGCATAAAATAAATGGGTTTCATTTCATAATCACAACGTTTTAAAACATCTTTAAAGACATGATCTTTACATCACTTTAAAACCCACAGAAAAGGAAGGTGGGTCTCATGTATGTAAATCCCAGAATTTAAAATAGAACATTTTGGTATATATGTGAATACCCCTTTAGAAGAAAGAGCTTTGAGTATTCACTTAATAATATTAAAGAACTTTAGAAAAAGAGAGAGACATTTTGAGACGGAAATTCTGCAGCATAACGGCTATGTTACGAGGTTTTAGAAAACATTAAAAAGAGAGGTGAAATGGGTCAAACATTCATAAATGACCCATAAAATAGTAGATGTATAGAATAATAAGGATACATGATCATGGTAATGAAATTTTAAGGACATACCATTTGAAATGAAAAACATGGAAGGAAGACAAATTTAGATTTCTCTTATGCAAGTTCGGCAGACTAACGGTGTTACTTAAACATCAACAAAAATGATTTTAAAAGATAAAATAGGGTCTCTCATCATGTTAACATAAGAGTTCAGTATGATATATATAGAGATAATTCCCCAACATAACAAAAAAGAACTTGAAATAATTGACATGAAAGTAGAACTTCAAAACGAGAAGGGTGAAGAACCACTTAAAAATTCGGCAGCCTAACGGCGCCACTTAAAACTTCAAAATACTGAATTGAAGAGATCAAATGGGGTCTCTCATCATATGAACATAAGTGTCTAGTATGATAGATATAGAGATCATACCCCCACATAACAAAAAGGAACTTGAAAGAATTTACATGAAAGTAGAACTTCAAAATGAGAAGGGTGAAGAACCACTTAAAAATTCGGCAGCCTAACGGCGCCACTTAAAACTTCAAAATTCTGAATTTAAGAGATCAAATGGGGTCTCTCATCATATGAACATAAGAGTACATTATGATAGATTTAGAGATCATACCCCAAAATAACAAAAAGGAACTTGAAAGAATTGACATGAAAGTAGAACTTCAAAACGAGAAGGGTGAAGAACCACTTAAAAATTCGGCAGCCTAACGGCGCCACTTAAAACTTCAAAATACTGAATTGAAGTGATTAAATGGGGTCTCTCATCATATGATCATAAAAGATCAGTATGATAAATTTAGAGATCATACCCCAACATAATAAAAGGAACTTGAAATACTTTACATGAAAATAGATCTTGAAAAAAATGAGGAGGGAGAAAGAATCTGTTACAATAATTTCGGCAGCCTAACGGCACCACTTAAAACTTCATAAAACGAAATAATGAGAGCAAGAGGGGATCTCTAATTATATGAAAATGAAAAGGGAAGTAAGAGTAGTATAAAATAACATCCTCCAAAATAAGAACATGGAGCATAAAAGGAATGACATAAAAGAGATTACTTGAAATGAAAGAGAGAGGTCGGATCCCTTACCTTAAAATGTAACTCTTAATCCTCAAAGGTTGGGACCTTGAGGGCTTGGGGGCACCTTGGCAGGACTCCTTGGAAGGTAAGAAGACCATAACATCATTGGGGAAGAGGGGGGAGTCGAATGGATGAGAGGAGGGCTTGGTATTTATAGGGAAAGTGAGGGGACAAGGCAATAATGGCCAAGGGACACCTCACATGTGCTTTTCTCAAACTCATGTGCTCTCCCTGGGCATTTACCATGGAGTTAGGCCACATGGGGCCCCAAAAACAATAATTCATCACCCTTGGCCGGCCAACCCTTAAAATGTATCATGACATCATCATGACACCGTTATGATGTCATTAAACATACCGAAACCCTGAAACTGTATTTTTACTATTCACTGAAAATTCAACTTTCTCAGAAAAATCCCAAAATTTCACGTTAACCAAATATTAATGCAATGATTTCAAAAATGAACTCCATTTTATAAAAATAATTTTCTAAATATTTTTAATTTTATTTTTAAATAAATACACTATTCACCGAAAATTCATTTTTTTCAGAAAAATCCCCAAAAATTACCATAACATAATATCGATGCTCTGAGTTCAAAAATAAAGTCATTTTTATAAAAATAATTTTCTAATTATTTTTAATTAAATTTTTAATTAAAAACACTATTCATCCGAAAAAACTAATACTTGAATAATAATTTATGAAACCGTTATTTAACCATTTTATTGAATCACATTACTTAATCAAAGTGCCTAGCTTATTTTATTACTTTCTTTAAGTGAGATTACTAATCCATTTGGACACATTATTAATCCTAATCATAAAATCACTATTCATAATTTACTATTCATCAAAAATCAAGTTGATCTTATTAGACTCTAAATTTCGTACTGAACATAATTGCAGAAGACCATTTTTTGAAAATCATTACACATTTTTAATTATTTAGGGTTTACATAAACATATTTAAAATATCCTTTTTCTAAAATTCATCAAAAATTTACATACTATATTTATCTGGTCATTTGAAAATTCATAAAAGAAATCGAAATTTTATTTAAAACAAATGATTACACAAGACAGTTACGGTCTCCTTACATAGCCCCTTATCACACCAGCATAGGACCTAAGTGTAAGGTATGCTAAGGTGAGAGAATCCGAGGGAGGATCGGCCAACATCGCACGAGTAGTAATTTCTATAAGTTTGAACTTCTCGCGAAGGCGATCCCGTTCTAGCTTTATACGATGAAGTTCAGCTTGGGTTTGGTCCAGAGAAAAGCCCAGTGGTGCTACCTCCATCCCAAGTTCTGTTAGATGGGCTTCGATCGGTCCAAGACTACTGGGTGAGGCCATCGAATCTTCTTTCTATATTAATTAACCAAGATTGCTTGTATTTAGAGACAATATTCAAAACGTTTAGTTTCCAGCGGTCATATTGACCATTTTCAAATAACAGTCAAAACCCAACAGTCTCATTTTAATTATACTCATGTTACCAAATGAAACATTTTTGTTGAGTATAACAATAACACATAAAATTAGGAAACAAAATTTATTTAAAAATTTCGGGTCGTTACAATCTTCCCCCCTTAAGAAATTGCGTCCTCGCATTTTTAAAATTGGGTTTTGAAATTTCATTGAAAGTCCCACATCGGAAAAGGAGTCAGTAAAACTATTACTTTAAAATAAAGAAAGGGAAGTACAAAGGTCACCCGATTTAACCCACACTAGGGTTCCATGTATGAAAACATTGACATGGAGGAGAAAACAAAGGGTCAAGTTCTGAGGGAGAGTGATAGAGAACATGATTAGGAGAAAGTTAACCATGAGAAAATCCCAAACTTATGATGTGTGTAAACGGTCTTTGATTACCTAGTAGGAAACGTAAACCAACAACATTTTTTTTACATTTCTTTTCATAATTTTGAGGATTTCATTTACTACATAGAACAAAAACATAAGAAAATATACCTACCTTCATGTAGAGTTTCATCCTTTAACAAGTCCCTACAAACACTAATCTTTTCTCCAAATGATGAGAATTCAAAAACACTTGGTCTCATAAAAGCACAGGAATCATCTTCTATAGAATCACATAATCTACAAAAGATTAACTATCTATTTCTTCTATCTTTAAACATTATCCCAAAAACAGAAAGGTTAAGGTAAAACAACTCTTCAAAAATAAAGAATCCCATAGGAATGGAAACTACTTTTAAATCATCAAAGTTACATGGTACTACCCAAAGTTCATCATAGACCATTCCATAAATAACGGTCCTTAAAATTCCTCAAAACAAACCAAACTAAGATTGAAACCCAAATACAAGAAGGATTTGATAACATAGTCTTCCAAAACAACTTCAGTGTTCATCTCCAGACAATATCAACCACTCCTAACATTTTATAACAAAAGTAGATAACCTAAACATATTTTACCCAAGATAGGTTAATCATTCCCATAAGTAACCTAAATTACTATAAGTCCACCTTAAATTCATCAATTCTTCAAAATATAAGTCAAAATCACTCCTCAATGAAAATACTATAGTAATATATTTACCTCGATCATATAGGGTCCCCAAAATAGTGGAATTCTTCCAAAATAATAATCATCTTTTAATCCCCTAATCATCTCTGTCATATTAATACGTAAATTGTCGCATTTCCTATCACATTGGTTGTTGGGACACGTTATTCCATTTACCACCATTAACTAAGAAGAGAAAGTATAATTAGAGGCTTAAATACTTAACCAATAATCATGAAAAGGAACTTAAAGCATATAAGGATAACTTGTAGAAGAAAAGTATACCCTAACTTGTGATCCCCTAGGTTCCCATCTAGGTTATCCATGATCATATATTCTTATGTGAATCTTTATTTTATTTTATCTTTGTTCCTTTAACAATGGTTCATACCAAGCTTATGAATTTACCAAAGCATATCCCCCGGGAGTGTCGTAACTAAGAGTGCAGCAAGGCCCGTTGTCGTGTACCAGTTCCCGTTCGAGTCTAGCTCAAAGCGATGTTTTCGGGTTTTACCCCTATGTACATATGTGCCAGAGCCACCTCTACCTGCTCATATCCAGATAGGGATTTATTTTCTTGGCAACCCCTTACTCAATACTCACCAAAATACCAGGAAGATTTCCTATATTAAACTTTTCTATAGGGTTCTTCCTAGAGTTTTCATATCCTAATTTCCACAAATAACTAAACCATCCTTTGATACCAACTATAACATCCCGTCTTTTTATAACATAACTTCCATTCCATTACACGGAACTGAGGACCTTTAAGGTTTAGTGTCTTGGAAACAAGGAACATAAAAATGAAACAAAAAAACATACTTCTTAAACACTTGAAAGGCTTCTCCTCATGTTCACCCTAGGCTCATTACTGCATCTCATAACCTGGGGACATACATCAAAAGGAAGGGTGAGCAGAAGGCCCAACAAGGGAAACAAGTGAAACATATTACATATGAACTTGAGATACATCAATAAAGTCATGAAAAGAACTTTAAGGCATGAAAATGAAATCATGAGGCATATCATAATAAAAATAAAACTTTTTCATAACTTTAAGATGTGGCTACATCATTTAACATAGACAATCATGAACATATCACCAAGGTCCATCCCCAAGGTGTCATTTGAAAATTACCAAGGTTATTCACCAAGATATCGTGAAAATTGTAATCTCTAGTGGTTACATCATTACCCAATGCATTGGAGCGCTATAAGGGCGCACCCTTAAATTTGCCTTTATTATCATGTGAGCCACATATATCATCATCAAACATTTCATAAATAACCCATATAGCATAAAATAAATGGGTTTCATTTCATAATCACAGCGTTTTAAAACTGCTTTAAAGACATGATCTTTACATCACTTTAAAACCCACAGAAAAGGAAGGTGGGTCTCATGTATGTAAATCCCAGAATTTAAAATAGAACATTTTGGTATATATGTGAATACCCCATTAGAAGAAAGAGATTTTAGTATTCACTTAATAATATAAAATAACTTTAGAAAAAGTGAGAGACATTTTGAGACGGAAATTCTGCAGCATAACGGCTATGTTACGAGGTTTTAGAAGACATTAAAAAGAGAGGTGAAATGGGTCAAACATTCATAAATGACCCATAAAATAGTATATGTACAGAATAAGAAGGATACATGATCATGGTAATGAAATTTTAAGGACATACCATTTTAAATGAAAAACATGGAAGGAAGACAAATTTAGATTTCTCTTATGCAAGTTCGGCAGCCTAACGGCGTTACTTAAACTTCAACAAAAATGATTTGAAAAGATAAAATAGGTTCTATAATCATGTGAACATAATAGTTAAGTATGATAGATTTAGAGATAATTCCCCAACATAAAAAAGGAACTTGAAAGAATTGACATGAAAGTAGAACTTCAAAACGAGAAGGGTGAAGAACCGCTTAAAAATTTGGCAGCCTAACGGCGCCACTTAAAACATCAAAATACTGAATTTAAGAGATCAAATGGGGTCTCTTATCATATGAACATAAGAGTCCAGTATGATAGATATAGAGATCATACCCCAACATAACAAAAAGGAACTTGAAAGATTTGACATGAAATTAGAACTTCAAAATGAGAAGGGTGAAGAACCACTTAAAAATTCGGCAGCCTAACGGCGCCACTTAAAACTTCAAAATACTGAATTGAAGAGATCAAATGGGGTCTCTCATAATATGAACATAAGATTCCAGTATTATAGATATAGAGATCATACCCCAAAATAACAAAAAGGAACTTGAAAGAATTGACATGAAAGTAGAACTTCAAAACGAGAAGGGTGAAGAACCACTTAAAAATTCGGCAGCCTAACGGCGCCACTTAAAACTTCAAAATACTGAATTGAAGTGATTAAATGGGGTCTCTCATCATATGATCATAAAAGATCAGTATGATAAATTTAGATATCATACCCCAACATAATAAAAGTAACTTGAAATACTTTACATGAAAATAGATCTTGAAAAAAATGAGGAGGGAGAAAGAATCTGTTACAAAAATTTCGGCAGCCTAACAGCGCCACTTAAAACTTCATAAAACGAAATAATGAGAGCAAGAGGGGATCTCTCATTATATGAAAATGAAAAGGTCAGTAAGAGGAGTATAAAAGAACATCCTCCAAAATAAGAACATGGATCATTAAAGGAATGACATAAAAGAGATTACTTGAAATGAAAGAGAGAGGTCGGATCCCTTACCTTAAAATGTAACTCTTAAACCTCAAAGTTTGGGACCTTTAGGGCTTGGGGCACCTTGGAAGGACTCCTTGGAAGGTAGGAAGACCAGAACTTCGTTGGGGAAGAGTGGGGAGTCGAATGGATGAGAGGAGGGCTTGGTATTTATAGGGAAAGTGAGGGGACAAGGCAATAATGGCCAAGGGACACCTCACATGTGCTTTTCTCAAACCCATGTGCTCTCCCTTGGCATTTACCATGGAGTTAGGCCACATGGGGCCCCAAAAACAATAATTAATCACCCTTGGCCGGCAAACCCTTAAAAGATCTCATGACATCATCATGACACCGTTATGATGTCATTAAACATACTGAAACCCTAAAACTATATTTTTACTATTCACTGAAAATTCAACTTTCTCAGAAAAATCCCAAATTTCACATTAACCAAATATCAATGCAATGATTTCAAAAATGAACTCCATTTTATAAAAATAATTTTCTAAATATTTTTAATTTTATTTTTAAATAAATACACTATTCACCGAAAATTCATTTTTTTCAGAAAAATCCCCAAAAATTACCATAACATAATATCGATGCTCTGAGTTCAAAAATAAAGTCATTTTTATAAAAATAATTTTCTAATTATTTTTAAATAAATTTTTAATTAAAAACACTATTCATCCAAAAAAACTAATACTTGAATAATAATTTATGAAACCGTTATTTAACCATTTTATTGAATCACATTACTTAATCAAAGTGCCTAGCTTATTTTATTACTTTCTTTAAGTGAGATTACTAATCCATTTGGACACATTATTAATCCTAATCATAAAATCACTATTCATAATTTACTATTCATCAAAAATCAAGTTGATCTTATTAGACTCTAAATTTCGTACTGAACATAATTGCAGAAGACCATTTTTTTGAAAATCATTACACATTTTTAATTATTTAGGGTTTACATAAACATATTTAAAATATTTTTTTTCTAAAATTCATCAAAAATTTGCATACTATATTTATCCGGTCATTTGAAAATTCATAAAAGAAATCGAAATTTTATTTAAAACAGAGGATTACACAAGACAGTTACGGTCTCCTTACATAGCCCCTTATCACACCAGCATAGGACCTAAGTGTAAGGTGTGCTAAGGTGAGAGAATCTGAGGGAGGCTCGGCCAACATCGCACGAGTAGTAATTTCTATCAGTTTGAACTTCTCGCGAAGGCGATCCCGTTCTAGCTTTATACGATGAAGTTCAGCTTGGGTTTGGTCCAGAGCAAAGCCCAGTGGTGCTACCTCCATCCCAAGTTCTGTTAGATGGGCTTCGATCGATCCAAGACTACTGGGTGAGGCCATCGAATCTTCCTTCTATATTAATTAACCAAGATTGCTTGTATTTAGAGACAATAGTCAAAACGTTTAGTTTCCAGCGGTCATATTGACCAATGGTCAAATAACAGTCAAAACCCAACAGTCTCATTTTAATTATACTCATGTTACCAAATGAAACATTTTTGTTGAGTATAACAATTACACATAAAATTAGGAAACAAAATTTATTTAACAATTTCGGGTCGTTACAGGGGCCACACAAAAAAATTCAAAGGTGCACATAAATAAATGTCTTGCACAAAAAATCTGAGATTTGAAAAAGTTTTCCACATGGGCGTGGAAATTTTCGTTCCCCCACCCCCACACAGTTGACTTTACGTGTTTCTGACGCTAGTGCAGAATATTTCACGCATGCTTGTTTTCCGCATGGATCTGTGACCCCGAGCTCCTATAAATAGAAGAAAACCCCTTCAACTTCCCCCTGATGAATTTGAACCATCTCTTAGGCAAAAAATTCAGCTCTCGTGTGCAAAAAAGATGGCTCTCAGGTACTAAATATTTCATGCCAGGTTGCCCGGGAATCCACCTTTGCATGAGACCACTTGGGCTTGATCCTATTCGAAATTCCCTTGAGTCCCTTCCCCTGTGTGTGATTCCTTCTAATTGTGAGCAATCAATTCGTCAGCATGTAAATCCTTTTTCACGCCCCTCAGGCATTTTTCATGCATGCCGCTCAATTGTACGCTGACCCGGAATATTTCGCATGCCCACCTCAATTGCACACTGCTGGGGCCTATTTTGCGTGCGCAACTCAATTGCGCGCCGGCCCTACCATTTTGCACCCAGCTGTCACCTTTGTGCGTAAGACTTCCACAATGTGTGCCCATGATTCCCCTCTTCTGATAATCAATTTTGAGCACCTCCTACGCCCATAGAACCTTCTCCATATACTCTTTTCTCGTGAAAGCTCCTAGGTTTGCATGAAGTGACTTCAAAGTCCCTTGAACGATACTTACGGTTGCGTTGCTTGGCATCATTATTCTTCACATAGCCATGCTAATGTGGACCCCCAATGGTTCACTCCATAACACCCCCACACCATGGAGCTACCTATCCCTTCACTTCACCAAGGAGCAGAGGGTACCATTTATGTAAGTCCTAGTGGTGCAGTGTGAACCTTCCTGGTCCGAGTTGTAGGACATTAAACTACCAAGAACCTTTGTCCTCGTCACATGACGTTAAACTGTGACCTCAACCATTGCCTCTCAAATGGGGGGTTCCCCCACCATGGACATTCTCCATGACTACTTGTCTCCATGGGGATCAGATCACCCCTCACAATGGATGATATCCTCTTTATCAGAGTGGCGTTTGTCTGTGGGGAAAGGACAACCATCTCGGTGTAAGCCCCTAGATTTTCTTGCAAGAGGTAGCACCACTGCTCCTACATTCTTCTTCGGTCCCAAGGACCAGAGAGAGAAGGTGGGGGGGAGGAATGGACGCTGGACCCCTCCTTTATTTTGTACCAAATCCCTCTCCTACATGGATTTGTCACCACCGCGCCTCCATCCTGGAGTAAGTCCCAACCTCCTCGAGTTGATAACCATGAATAAGCCCATGTTTCCTCTTTGAGACACTAACTACGAGTAATCCCCACTTCACATGCCACAAAAGCACCATTCGTGACGTGATCGTCTGGTCTCTGCTACCTCTTGCTTCTTAAACAGAGCATGACAAATGTGGTCTTAGAGTGTGAACTGATCATGATATCTTCCCTGGGCATTCTAGTGTATTAAACCCACACCACCTGAACTAAGATGTATTTTATCCTCGCTAAGGAAAGGTGTGTAGGAAGCCTCCATGAGGTTCAAGACCACCACCCATTGGTAACTCCGACCCCATTCAACATCGGTTCACCAACACCTTGGGCTGTCTCAGAGCATAATCCCCAAATTCCCCCTTCCGAACTACGTGTAATTTGATCCTCGATAAGGCAAGGTATGTAGGAAGCCTCCCTGAGGTTCAATCCCAAAAACCCATTAACTATGAGGCCTTTGATCCTCTCCATGGAAAGGTACATAGGAAGCCTCCCTGAGGCTCAAGCCCAAAAACCCATAAACTACGAGGTCTTTGATCCTTGCCAAGGAAGGGTTCGTAGGAAGCCTTCCTAAGGTTCAAGCCCACCATCCACCTAGACCCCATGTCCGTATTCACATCTGTTCCCTGACCCCTGCCCCATATCCTAACAATGTGGACATTGATCCTCGCTAAGACAATGTATGTGGAAAGACACCATGAGGTACAAACCCAACAACCATTGGTCCCGAACATCTTCACGTCGGTGCACCAATCCCCCATATTTGAACTACATGGAATCTAATCCTCGCCAAGGTAGGGTAAATAATAATCCTCCATGTGGTTCAAGCCCCACACCCATTCGTTCCTACCCCCTTTCACATCAGTTCGCCTGCATCCGGCGGTGATCCATTGGGATCTCAACAAGCGGTAAGTCGTTATGATCTTATTCAGTGGTAAGCCATTGACATTCTTATCTAGTAGTTAGTCGTTGCAACCCCATCCATCGGTAAGCCAAAGAAAACATCAATAAGCGGCAAGATGTCAGCAGATAAACTATGTGGACTTTGATTCCCTTCCACTGGGATATGTAGTAATCCACTTCGAGGCTCGAGTCAATAAACATCTTCATCCTCATCACAATTCCATCCCATTCACCATCCACCTCATTCAACCGCTACATCATCCATCCTGATTCTTACCTGGGCCACCACATCCCGATGGGATAATTCCACCCCAATCTCCATTCCATTTAACAGCATTGGGGTTCCAACCACACGTTAATCCTGACATCAGTGTTCCCTCAAGGGGTTACGCCTATCTAATCCACTATACTCAGTTTTCTGATCTGCCTGATCCATCTCCTCTAGATGTTAAACTCATGACATACCCTGTGTTAAACAAGGGAAGATGAGGAAAACCTTAGAGACATTCCTACGACATATAATTCCTCGCATTCAATGCGGGATACCTTTGGCCTCCACGCTCTCGGGAAGCCCTATAATAAGGGGAATAAACCCAGACGCGCCAGTGTTCCAGAACCCAGACTTGCTAATGATGCCCAACGTTTCTACCCCCCTGACCAAAGGCTGCTACACTGACCAGAACCCTTGGAATGTCCTGACAGAAGTAGTGCAATTAACTGGCGTCCATGAAAATATAGAACTGGGATGAGTTTCCCGAACAAAGTCTTAAGTCTATGAGGGAGACCCAGACTAGGTGACGAGTTTCGAAGAGGAATCCACAGAAGGAAGAACCGACATCCCATCATCCTTTTTCCATCAAGGAGTAGAGGTCCTGGAATAACAGATAGATGTCGCCCGCCTTTGGAAAGCGGGAATGCGGGGCAACAAAACCACACCTTTCATCCCTGAACGAGACGGACGTGCAAACCCCGGTGAAAGCATCAGAAACAGTATAGTACCAATTCTTGGACTGAATAATACTAATATTGGAAGAAGGGTTTCATGCAATAATGAAGCTAAAAACTGTGATGGAGATGATTCCTTTGTATAGTATTATTTCTATAAGGAAGTTAAAATGGTTGTCGATCATGAATTGAGTTGTGATACAATTTTCACCAATAAAAAAGGGTAAAATAATGGTTGTGGATGAAGAAGGTATTCAAATGGTTATCCAAATAAGATAATTAACTTACCCTTTAGAATATGTCATTAATGTATCTGAGGAGGATGATGTGGATACTAAGAGGGTCTCTGAACGGAATCTAGATAAATCAAATGCTAATAATAGAAGCTTAAAATATATTTATTGCTCTTTAAAAGGATTCAATAAATAATAAAAATTACAAAATGGATATTGAGAAGCATAAAGAAACATGTCAATAAAAATCGTGGTGGTGGGGGAGCCATCCAAAAGGCCGTGTTCTAGGATGTGGATGAGATGATTGGGATGAAGCATGAGGGTGTGATCAAAAATGTGTCCACAAGGATTCAAATCAATTTGGAGTAGGAAAATATTAGGGAGAAATAATATATGATTTTCAATCAAAGGAACTCACAGTCCAACTGGGAAACTATTAATGATGACTCTGATCACCTTTACGGGAATCTTGATTTTCCTTTTTTGTATTGTTATAGAAAATTTCTTTGGTGTGTCTTGATGGAGGGTAAAATATTTTTTGTCCCCATTATCTTTTTTTATCATTTCTATTTTCTTTTTATAACATTATGGGTATGGGTTGTCTTTCCATCTTTTACTCAGACTTGCTTTGTATAATTATAAACAATTATTTATTTATTTATAGTTATAATTATATTTATATATATATTTTTAAATATAATTTTATAAATATAAAAAATCATATAAATAAATTATTAACATTAGATCTTTATCAACACTTTTTAGTGATAATAATGTTATCCCTTTATTAGTGCTAAAAACCATCGATGATAATAATTTTATTAGGGATACAATTTTAGCACTCATAAAGAAAGATTTTAAAATCACTATTTAGTTCCGGTAGTGTTGTATAATTTTTATCGCTAAAAAAGTTGCGATAAAGAGTTATTATATTATTTCTTTAGATTATAGAGATGATAAAATGACTCTTTCTCTGAACTTTTTTTAAAGATCTGATAAAAGTGTTATCCCTTTTTAAAAATAAACCCAAAACATATGTCTCATTTTATCACCTTCAAGATCTCACAGAAGGTGACTACCACCACTTCCCCACTCTTGTTGAACGCTACTGTCACCCCACCACCGCCACCATTCTCGTTGAACCGAACAAATTTCATTGAACTTATACTCTCATGAATCTATATTCTTGCCATTATTTCTCTCACTAAACCACAAATCCATCTCATTGAACCCCAATGCTTCCTTGCCTGACTTCCTCATTGAAAACCACTACTACCTCGCCCCACCGTCTCACTAAACACCCCTACCGCCTCGTTGAACCCCACTATCAGTGCATCTCTATTGCTGAACATTTTCAATAAATAAAGTCCCTAAAAACTAAAGGGATGATACTAAAATGTTTTTTTCTATATTTCTTAACAACATGGTTGTGTTGTTGAACACCACTACTGCCTCGCCCCACAGGTAGAGTAGTGATCTTTTATCCCTGAAAAAGGTCATTTTGTTTCTTGAACATATTTTTCACTTTTAATTTAGAGTGACATTACCTGCTCTATATTTTTCAATCATATGAAATGATGTGAACCTAGTTTTTTATGTGCATCTATACCCAACCTATTTAATATTCCATGGATTTTCTATGGTTAGGTAATCAATGTTAAAAGGAAAATATCTTTTTCGCCATAATTTCTTTGAAGATAGATATGTTTGAAAAAGAATAATGTGTTCCTCATAAATAGATATCAATATCCTGATGATGGAATGGAAAATCAATAACTATAAGTTTAATATTCACCCCTCCATAGTTTAGGTATATTCATTGATGAGGTCTAACAATTTGTATGAATTAAATCATTTGGGGTGTTGTATTATCTCCATGAAAGCATGAAATCCATTTTTAAACACAAAATATTGCTTATTTTTAAAGGAAATAATTTTCATAATTGTAAGATTATTTGAAACAATTATTTTAAATCTTCTAAAATATAAGTTTATATGGTATTTATGCATGGTAACTTAATAAAAATTGAGAGTGTATCCTTATTCAAGGAACATAAAAAATAATTGAATAATGAAAATCATGAATTAAATTTATTATAGGATATTTTACTGACAAAATATATAAGAGGATGAATACATGAAAGAATTTTCATGTTATTTGGGAGATTCTTATGAAATTATGTGAATAAGATTAAAATTATAGAGATTAAATGTTTCCAGATTTATGAAAAAAATATCACGACATCAGGATGAGCTCAAATAAAATTATTGAGTTGTTTCTATGATAAACACTACATATTACTAGAATACATGAAATATAAGGAAGAAAACATTCATGACATAAAAATAAAAAAAAAACTTATAATAATGCCTCTTTGTTTTAATGTTATGTTCTTGAGGCTCCCAAACAAAGATTTGATAGATGTATATCCAAATACCATATAATATATAGTTTTTGAATATGAAGATATGAATTATGAAAACGAATCATAAAAAAATTATATATCACATGGGGATTCATTCATGGAAATGACAAAAAAACATTATTGGAGAAAGATCCAAATTATGATTAATTTTATCATGTATTTAACTTGATTCCTCTAATAATAACACGAGAAGGAAAAATTCAGACGAAATGATCACCTTGGTTACTTCCCATGCACTAAAATAAGAAATAATACATAGTATTTTTTTATTAAATTTTATATTGATGATGAATAGTATTAAGCTTTATTGAAATATTTCAAAGGAGGAAAAATAAGGTGAAAAGTATTATTGAAATTATTGAATAGGAAGAAACAATTATCTTATGAAGGTGAAATATCATACGTGATATAATTAATGTTGATTGTTGAATAAATATACCTTATTAAATAATTAATAGTTGATTTCATTAATAATCCATATATTGAGGATAAATATGTATATGACTCTTGAATCGAGGTAATAATTTATCACTATTCGAGATGTGATGTAACATGTGATAAAATAAAGTTATATTTATGTAATGTTATGTTTTTGAATATTTTTTAAAATTATTGAAAACTATACATGAAAAAATATATAGACTATAAATAAGAATATAATGTTGATATTGAAAACACAGATCTAGAAATTCTAGTATCTAGGAGAGCAAAGTTAAGTTTAATCTGAAAACTATTGAAGTAAATTAAATTGTATATATCCTAACCAATTATAGAATAAAGGTGTTAGAATAGTTAAATCAATAAATGGAGAGGTCATTATGAGTTTATGAATATGTGTGGATGATATAAGAATCTGGATGATGTGATTTGTATCAGGGACATCTAATACTCTTACATATATAGAGGGAAAGGATGTTCATGGGGGACTATATAAGATGATTTGAGGACAATCAATTATTTAAGTGGTTTATAAGTGATGTAAATTATGTTTTCTGGGATGATCACATGAATAGAGAATTCATGTATCAAAAAAATCCTAAAGCTCCTTGAATATAAAGGATGTTTGATTTTCTTAACGCTCTAATGACCAGTTTTTATGAATCAAGTAGGGAACCATGAACAAACAATATCATGTGGTCTTGTTTTCGGATATCAGGAAATATAAAATTATTATTATCTATTGAAAAAAAATATTAAATGGGTGATGCAAACCAAAAACATGGAAGAAAATATTATATCTTTTATGTTTAACATGATACTTCTTTTAATATGAATGATATGGTTTGGAAAGTACCATCCTCTTTAATTAAATATTTTTATTTTAAGAAGGAAAATTTCAAAGGGATTTTTGAAAAATAATTTTCTAGCATATTTTTTTTTCATGAAGATGATATTACTTGTGTTTTTTAATAATGTACACCCATTTAAATTTTTATGTTTATATCAAGATATTTCAAAAGTATAATATTTCCCTAGATTTTTTAAAAATAATCAAATTCAATTTTGACATACAAAAACATCTCACAAATTATTTTTAACCATATAAAATTCCTCTTCAAAACCCCTTAATAAATTTCAAATTATAGTTTACACACAACATTTTTAACAAATTTTCCTTTTCATTAAATTTTTTCTACACATATCGGTGTATTAAATCCCTTAGGTCTCATGTAACAACACAAATTTTATCAATTGTACATATTGTTATTTTAAAAAATATAAAAATTTATTAGATTATTTCTGAATCCATTATTATTTTTAATAAATATATTTTCTATTATGATAAATTTTTTCAAATAATATTGCTTTAATTTTTTTTCAATTATTACATTCAATAGTAGTAGTTATAAATCTCCTTCAATAAGGTTTTGTTTTTGTGCATGGGGGATGATAAATCATATATTTATATTTCAATTTTCATTCAGGAAATTCATGAGATACCTCTTTAATTCAACATATTTATTTTATTTTATTTTGTTAAATATTAATATTATAAAATAAAATAGGATTAATATGAATAAATAATGTATGGATTCCAATCATATGAAAAAATAATATAAAGAAGGTGTGGAATAGCTCGTCAATATTGAAGAAGACGATGTATATGACCCTTATCAAATACTTTGTTTGTGTTTATAATATTATTATTCAATACTAATTAGTATATATTAGTTGGAATAACACTTGATCTTTCATGGAATTTTTCAATGTTATAAATGTAGGGATAATCATGGGGGAGAAGAGAATATAGCTGGTTACTGGTATAACAATTTGTTTTATGAATTATCTGATATGATTAAAAGTTTTTACAATGAATTCGATCATATGGAGCATGTGTTTAAAGATGTGAATTATGTTGAAGATCATATTGAGGAAATGATAAGGCAATTGAAGATGAATTTCTTGATTGTCCAAAATTGTTTGATAAGTTAATGAGTTTTTCATAGATTCCATTGTATGATGTTTTCCCTGAAATTAAAGCATTATCATCCATACTAAAGTGATATAATTTGAAATAAGGAAAATGATGGAGTGATTCTAGTTTTACTGAACTACATTTTCTTTTGAACATAACATTGTATTTTTTATGTTGTTTGGTTGTTATGTTTTTTATTTTAAATAAAAAATATTATTTTGAAAATATGGATTCTAAATGGGACGATGTAATCATATTAAGTTATTCAAATTATAGAAATACATATAGATATTTTTAAAAAAAATTAGTTATTGAATAATATATGGATATATAATTATCTAAAAATAAAATTATTAAGAGGAATTAATATCTAAATAAGTATGATAAATAATTAAGGAAATTCGTTTTAGATGAAGATAATTATCAAGAAAATGATTGTTTTAACAGTTGATGGTGAGGGAATCTCTTGAAAAAATGATCCTAATGAGTTTAAAAGTCATAAAGATCATCCTCTTGAAAAAACAACGGGAATTTTTGAATCTAGAATACAAACTAGGAAATTAGTTTTACATTATTATACAAATTATGTATTTGTAAATGAATTTTTTCCAATTAATATTAATGATTATTTTAATAATTATACTGGAATAATTGTATTCAAGATGAATTAAATCAATTTGAATGAAATAATGTTTGTATTTCCATTGAATTTCAAACAATTCAATGAATAATATAGACCTAGTGGATTTTTTATAATAAACATATTAAAGCTGGAAATATAGTAAGAATACATCATAAATAGTTGGTCAAGGTTATTCTTAGGATATGGGAATTGGAATTGAAAATTATATTGATCATATTTTTAGGATATAGGAAATTAAAAATTAATTAATATTTTATTTGTTTCAAAATATAAATTTTTTTCAAATGGATGTAAATATAGTGTTATTAAATGGAATAAATTGGGATGAAGTAATTTTAATACAACTCTATGAATTTGAAAATGGATTATTATGAATTTTTTTTTAAAAAATTAATAAATCATTGTGTGGTTTGAATTAATATCCATGAGATTTTTTAAAGATGTTATCTTAGTTTGTATTGGAAAAAAATTTCTTATGAAAGACTTCAGCATGACTTTTTGATAAAAAAATTCAAAAGATATTCTGATTGTACATATATATTTTTATGGTATAATATTTGTTTCAAAAAATCATTTACATTGTAATGATTCTTCAAAATTATTAACTAGTGAGTTTGATATGATATTATGTGTGAAATTGAATTTTTTTTATTTCCTTATAAATTTTAAAAATACAATTTAAATTTTTTATAAATAAATCTATATATTCAAAGGAAATTATTACATTTTTTGGATTTGATGCATGAAGGTATTTTAGAACACAAATGAGTAATAATTACTAGTTGGATTTGGATGAATATAGAGAGTGTATTGATTTCAACATTTGTTGATTCATGTTAGTGATTACATAGTAGTTTACTAGATCTAGATCATATATAATGTTTTCAGAGAGTTTGTGTGAAATTTTTCATCTGAATCCAAAGGAAATTCATCATAAAGTAGTTAACAGAGTTATTAGATATATTAATGTATTCATCAGTACTAGTTTGTTTTATCGAAATCATTTGTTAGATTGATTATCACATTCTATATCCAACTTTTAAGGTTGTAGACTTCAAAAAAATGGTCACAATAGGTATGATTCATATTCATAGTAAGAAATTAATTTTATAGTGTTCAAAATAGAAACTATATGTTGAATTCTCTAAAGATATGGATGAGTATGTTCCCGCTAGATGTTTTTGTAATAAAATTATTTGGATTAAACAGACTTTATGATATTTAAATATTATAATTGATAAAATTTAAATTTTATATGATAATTATATTTCTATTGTAGTCTCAAAAAATAATTTTCAACACTCTCAATCAAACCATATTGTTTTTTGCTTTTATTTTCTAAGGGATATTTTGAGAAAATGATATTCTAGTTTAGAATCTGTTCCAATTCAGAAGCATCGTGATATGATATTTATTAAAAAATTTAATTTTATATGATTTTAGAAAACTAAATTTAAATATTTTATTATTGAAGCCAGATATTATATTATTATTATTATTTTCAATCACTATTTTAAATTTATAAAACACTACTACAGGTTTTTTTCTGCTATAATAAAAAAGGACTGATAAAGCGTTCTTTTAATAACAATAAAAAACACTAATAAAGGGTACCTTTAATTAGTACTAAAACACCATTATAAAATAACTTATTTATAATTACTATTTTGATGTGATGATAAAGGTTATGTTTATCAGAACTGGTTAAAGAGTTGATAAAACTAACATGCAAGTTACAAATAAAAAATATGGACTCTCGACTGTGGGGTTTTATATCATTACGTGACATCATGGCATCGCAATCATGCTGTGTGGATGGTGATTAGCCAATGAATGAGGAAAATATTCACTATTAATATATATATCATTCATGTTCTTTATTAATATTAAACACTATTTTAGTGTGTTTTACACTTTGAACATTATTTCATTTTATAATTGTATTTCCTTCTTAAAATGAACTATTACATGGTACATTTTTGAACATCATTTAAAGTACCCGATTATCGTGATTTTATTTTCATATTTATTTTTCAGGTTTTTCATTACATTGGTAACAATTCATACTTTTGGACTACATGAAGATTCAAATTGGAAGACCACCAATGTTGGCCTTGAACAAACAACATTCTGGGTGAAGTGAACTAGACATCATCCCAACAAAACTAATGTAGAGGACACTATCCAAGCCCAATAATTCTGAAAATTGAACCCAAGATAGTAGAAATCGTGGGGAACCCATAATTAAACAGTGGAAAAAGATAATTCTGATGTTTGAATTGAGTTATAGGTAGTCTAAATTGGAGATAAAGTTCTGGGCCAGATTCTGGGGACGATAAAGACATCCCACTATTTCAATAATATCTTGAACAAAAAAAATTCTATTTGGGTTGAAAATTTACATGAGGTTAGGACATATTAGGAGATACCATTTCTTCTTCTATGGTGCACTCTAATTCTGTTATATAGAAGACCATTTAGATGCATCTGTTCGGTGGATGCAAGCTGTCTTCCACTTCGGGTCAAGGGTGGAAATGTCTAAGTTCTAGAAGCTTTACCCCACCCTAGGCCTACCATACTGAAGAAAGATGACATTAACTATTGGAGGATAGAACCAAGGCTCCAAAAGTTCCTAGTTAAGTAAGTGGTGTTGGAGTATTTATTCATCTTTGATATTTATTTAATTTTAATGTTTTTCTTCCAATTTGATGTCGTAATCGAATTCCTTCAATTGTAAGTTCTTGAATTACCATAGATTCTTTATAAAAGTTCTTCATATTCTATTTTTATATTATTATTACTATCGCTTTGATACCTTTTCTTAATGGTGTCAACTTTTTCACATCAAACCTTGTGAGATTGTCACACAACGGTGGAGTGATTGTTATTTCATTAATATTTTACTTCTCCAATTCCTCCCTCATTAGTCTACTTCTCGCTTCCATTGAAACTATATGACATATGGATGGCTATCCCACTTATGGGTTGATCCAAGGGAGTAGAAAGGGTCTGTATTGGATGTCATTTCTCACTCCATTAAAGTCTAATCACTTCTTTTATTTGAGAATTTTTTTTGAAGATCTTAAAATTCCTTTATCCTTATTGAATTTAAGGCCACACACTTCAAGTGCTAATATGAACCTTTACCATGGAGTGCTAAAAAAATTTATCCTTAATGTGTATATGTGATTATTATTATGTTTTGGAGGTATTAAAATAGTAAGTGATGATTTTTGTGATCTTATTAAATGAACCCATTTCAAATATAAGAAATTTAAATAGTTGAAAAATGAATGCATCCAATCCACCCCAAGTAAAAACCTAGTATCAAATCATTCTTTTAAATTTAATTCACTTAAGACGTTTGCTATTAAATTCAAGCTATCTAAGATCAACCCAAATATGGCCACTTCATATCCATGAACTATCCCTATAATGTACATGTCTATATGTTTCTTCTAAGGATTCTGAGAATTCGAAAACCAAAGCTAAACTACAAGAGACCGCTTAAAAATAAAATCTTGGGTAAATTTGGGTGAGACCAAATTTTGATATCGTTTCTAGGGACCCAAGTATGTCATATAAACACCCATTCTATTCTACACCGTTTCTTCTATTCTCATCAAAATTATCTTATCTTTTTTTATTGTTTTTTTCCTTTTGGCGCATGTCCTCCTACACTCGTGACAAAAAAACCATCTAGTTAGGGTGGATAGTCCTAGGGTGGGGGAGTCAAGTACACAAAGGGAACTCTTCCCATTAGATCCTAAGATTCCTAATACTTTGGAGTCTAAAATTTATCCCATTTCAATGGATGGTCTTCAAATAAACCAACTCATTATCCTGGGTGGGATCCAAAATGGAAATCCAAATAAGAAAGCCCAAAACATGGGGAATGCAGTCGATCAAACACTGAATGAATACCTCACACCTATTGGAACCAATTCTCTCTCATGCATTATAAAAAATTCCCAAGGATATTCCAACTGCATCTTTAAAACCCATGTCCTAAACCACCTTCCCACATTCCATGGAATAGAGTCAGATATTCCCTACCTTCATGTCAAGGAGTTCAATTACATTGTAGAAACCATGTGTCCCACACATCATGTAGAATGAACTAATATGAGGCTATTTTCTATTTCATTAAAGTATTGAGCTAAAAATTGGCTAAAAAATTTTAGACCATCATCCATCAACTCTTGGGACCAACTATAAAGATAATTCTACAAAAAATACATTCCCCACAACAAAACAATTTCACACAAAAAGATAATCCAAAACATTTTTGAAAAATAGGGAGAGTCATTCTATGAAACATGAGAGAGGTTCAAAGACACCCTAAACATGGTTCCATACCATGGTTTTTCTATTCATGAACAAGTGATAATTTTCTATGAAGGGTTGGGACCAGGGAACAAACAATTCATTGACATGATGTGTAATGGGACCTTTAAAAACAAATCCACAAATGATGCTTACAAGTATCTGGAAGGCATTGCTGAACAGAACCAAACATGGGGAACATCACCTTCTTCTGAAAATACACAAATAAATATAGGAATTTATACACATATAGAAGAGGAAATAATTTGGCCTAAACATGTTTAACTCACTAGGAAGGTCTAGGAGTTCGAACTTAGGAAGTTCCATGAAATTACACATGTGTACCTTGTTTGAAAAATTTGTGAAAAATATGACCACAAGACTGAAAACTGGCCAACCATCTCTTACATTAATAATGTTCTTCTAGGAGGACCACCATCGAAGGTCAATGCTCTTAACATTAAAAAGCCCCAATACCAAAACACATTCAACAAAAAGTATATTTATAACCCAGGATTCTACTGGAATGATAACCAACAACCAAGACAACCACAAGAACCAAACCCCTACCCTCAAAAAAATTTTCAAAACCATAACCAATTCCAACCAAAACCAGTACAATATCAACATCATCCTATCCAATTCCAACAAACCATCCATCAACCAAAGTATCCTCCTGAGATAAACCCACTTTCACAAGCCCCTACCCAGTCTTTCCCTTTACCAATCCTTGGAATGTTGTGTAAAAAAATGGAGAAAATGAACTCAGAATTATCATCCCTAAAACATGAACTAAAAACCATAAAAAAACAGAAAGTCACCCATGAATACTCAGGTGGTACCATCATCAACATTAAGGGGAGAGTCGAGTTTCACTTAAACAAATCATGAAAAACTAAAGTCGATGACAGTTTTAATAAGTGGAAAATCAATTGAGAAAACTGAAAAAATAATTCAACAACCATATGAAGATTCAAACTATAATGAAAAATAAAATTAACCAACTGATCAAACTGAAAAAACTAATAACAATGCGAAAAAAACAACTCTTAAAAAACAATCCCACAACCTGCACAATATCATCAACATGTGAGGGAGAAACCAAGCCTTAATTGAGTGAAATATTGAGGGATATATTCTCACAAGTCAAGTTGAACATTCCACTCCTCGATGACATTCAATCAATTCATGCATACTCAACATACCTTACAGACCTATCTATATTGAACATGAAATTCTCACATAAGAACCAAGATCTTCTGGAAGCAAATGTTAGCACAACAATCCAAGGAACCCTTCTACCAAAGACGAAAGACACAATATTCCCTTACATCAATGTTTAACTAGGGGAGAACAAAAATTTCAAAGCCTTGTGTGACCCAGGTGCCAGTGACAATCTATTTCCTTATGTTGTGTACTACTTGTTAGGAATGAAATATCTCCATCCCACATCAGTCACAATTCAACCTTTTGATCATTGAATTAGGGTTCCAAAGGTAATTTTAATGGATGTTCTGGTAAAAATATAAATATTAATCTCCCCGTCTGACTTCATTTTCCTTTACAATAATCCAAACATAGAAAACAAAGAACAAACCCTAATTATCCTTATTTGTCTTTCCTTAAAATAATCAACTCTGTTATCCGAGTCTGAAATTGTAATATGACCATCACATTTGGAAACATGACTCTAGACATGAACATATACAATGAAAACTCTCAAATTGGGCATGATTAAGAGATAAATGAGGTAAATTGGATTTTTACTATTTATAGTAAACTTGAGAACCATAAAAAAGATAGTGAATTATGATTAAGTCAATAAGATTTTGATTTTCATTGTTCACATGAGGGAAATTTTTCTCCTTGGCATGAATCACTATCAGATAGATCTATTGATGATTTTATAGAATCCCCAATCAATGATACCATTGGTGAAATCAATAACCTTGAGTCCATACCCATTCACGACACTTGTCTAGATAATTTAGTGGATGAAAATTCTGGTCATAAGGAACCAATGCTATCAAGAAATATGAACAATGAAATGGAGTTCAATACAAAGTCCCATCCTTCCTTGGAATGTGATAACCAATCAGATCTGTAATTTAAGGTCCTACCTTCATCACTCAAGTATGCCTTATTAGGGGAAAATCGAGCCTTTCCTCTTTTCATTACCTCCCCTATTGATGCCAATCCGGAGATGGTGCTTCTGGATACCATAAGAAAGAATAAGAAAGAAATTGGTTGGACCCTTTATGATATACCTGGGATTATCCCAATCATTGGAACTCATAGAATTGTTCTTGAATCTGATTCCAAACCATGTCTTCAACCATAGCGGAGACTCAATCCAAATCTTATGGATGTGGTAAGGAATGAACTTCTTAAGTTGTTGAATGCGAGTGTCATCTACCCCATAGTTGAGAGTGAGTGGGTAAGACCAATTCAAGTTGTCCTAAAGAAAGTTGGAATTACTGTGATCACCAATGATGATGGTGACCTTCTCCCCACAAGGATCAGTAGTGGATGGAGAGTATGTATTGACTATAGGATACTCAACTCTTGTCCAAGAAAGGCCATTTCCCATTTCCCTTTATTGATCAAGTCCTCAAGCGAGTGGTAGGTCATCAATTCTATTACGTATTAGATGGATTATCATGGAATAACCAAATCAAGGTCTCTTTATAGGGTCATGGAAAAACAAACTTCACTTGTATATTCAACACTTTTTCCTTCAAGAACATTCCCTTTGGGTTATGTAATGCCTCTGGTACCTTCCAACAGTGCATGATGATAATATTCTCGGACATGGTGGGGGATTGTTTAGAGTTCTTAATGGATGACTTCTCCATCTTTCGGGATACTTTTGAGGGATTACTTCTTAATGTTGAAAGGGTTTTTTCAAAATCTGAGGATAATAATCTAATCCAAAATTGGGAAAATTTCCATTTCATGGTAAAGGAAGGACTTGTTCTAGGACATGTAGTATTTCGTATAGGGATAGTAGTTGATAAAGCTATTGACAACATCATTCGTCACCGTCCCTCTCCTTAAACTATTAATGAAGTGGGGACTTTATTAGGATATAATAGTTTGTATAGAAGATTCATTAGTAATTTCAACTCTATTTCTAGACCACTTTGTGCTCTATTGGTGAAAGATTCTCAATTTTTATGGATAGAAAGTTGTGAGAAATCATTCTCTACAATAAAATTATATCTTGTCTCTCAACCTATCATGAAATATCTAAATTGTAAACATCCTTTTGAACTCAGGTGTGATTCTACTAACTTCGTTGTAGGAGCAATCTTATGAAAACGGTGTGAGAAAACTCCATGTGTCATTGCTTATGAAAGAAAATCATTAAATAATGCACAAATAAACTACACCACTCCTTATAATGAGTTACATGATCTTGTATTTTCCATTGAAACTTTTTGGTCCTACCTCTTAGGATCCCCCATCAATGTGTTCACAGGCCAATCTGTACTAAAATAACTCTTCATGAAACAAGATGCTATGGCTAGATTGATTATGTGGGTCCTTCTATTACAAGAATTTGACCTCAAAATCATGGAAAAAGGTTGTTGAAAAAGTTTTATCTCATCATCTCTCTAGGATAAAATTTAATGAAAAGTAATCTCACCGTTGTGTGTGTGATTCATTCCTTGATGAACACATATACTTTGTGGGTGACTACCCATGGTATGCTGATATAGACAACTTCATAGTTATAGGATTTATTCCAAAATTCATAGGGAATCATGATTGAAGGAATTAACTTTCCGATGTTAGGCACTATGTGCATGATGATCCATACCTCTATAAGTTCTTCCCTGGCCAAGTCAGTAAGATTTGTGTCCCAGAATCTGAACCAAAGTCCATCCTTAAATTCTGTCATTGTGAGGTATGTGGAGTTCACTTTTCCTCTAAGAAAACTTTTGAAAAGGTTCTTCAGTGTGGGCTCTTCTAGAACACTCTACCAAGGGACTCCTACACGTTTTGTCAAATATGTCCTAAGTGTCAACAGGTAGGGTCCATCACAAAAAAGGAATCAAATTCCTCTCACTCCCATCTTAGTGATTGATATCATTGACTGTAGGGGAATCAATTTCATGGGTCACTTCACAATATCTAGTGGATAACTGTACATCCTTTCACCTGTTGAGTATGTATCAAAATGGGTTGTGGCCATTCCTACAAAATCCAATGATCATAAAAATGTGATTAGAATTCTCAAGTAAAACATCCTCTCATGATTTGGAATTCTGAGGGCTAACATTAGTTATCATGGATCTCATTTTTTTAATTTTCCATTCTCAGTACTCAAGGACAAGTATGGATTTGCTCGAAAAGTGTCCACTACTTACCACCCATAGACCAATGGTCAAGCTGAGATAGCCAATCATGAAATAAAACAAATTATTTAAAAAACGGTTAATCCATATCAGAAATATTGGTCGAGAAAACTCTTACATGCTCTTTAGGAATATAGAACCATATATAAAACTATTTTAGGAATGTCCCCATATAGGATAGTTTATAAAACCAAATTCCATTTACCAGATGAAATTGTACATAAGGATTTTTGGTAAATTAGGAAAATGAATTATGACCTCTCATTTGTCGGAAGAAAAAAGAAATTAGATCTCAATGAACTTGAGGAACTTAGGATGGATGCTTATGAAAATTAAATGATAAATAAATCTAGAGTTAAATACTACCAATCACAAAATCTTAAAACCAAACACATTGTACTGGGTAAACCTATTCTTTTTTATAGCTTTAAACTTCATTCACACCTAAGAAAGTTGTGGTCTAGATGGTTGGGTCCATACATAGTGCGTAAGGTGTGCCCCTTTGGGCCTGTACAAATTCAAGATCCCTACAATAGTAAAACATTTAAAGTTAATGGTCATATAGTCAAACCATTCATTAAACCACTCCAAAAACATGAATTAGATGAAGAAATGTGTGAACTGACTTTAGATGGGAAAAACTCTTAAACAATTAGGGGTCCATGTCGATCTACCATGTTAAACAAAATAATTCCATTGGAGGAAAACCATTGTTTTCATGTTTCTATTGTAATTGAATCATCATTATTTTTCAAATATTATTAATGAGTAATTATTATATTAAAAAAAACAAAAAAAATTATACTGTTGACTTGTTATTCTATTATGTATCTGGATGGGTATTAAAGTGGAGCACCATAATAATCTGTGTTATGTGGTCTGATCCTTGAGTAATACCTTACAAAGAAATTTATAAGAAGACAATGTATCACCAGTTCATTTTATTTTATGTTTTTGTAGGATAAAATTAGAAAATAAAAAAAAAAATTAAATGGACACATCGTAGGTCATGGGGAAAACCCTGTCACAACTGGCGAAGCTGCGGGGAGTCCAACATGAGACCGAATGGAGATAGGGGTGTGTGTTTACCACTAACCTATGACTTATAATGCTTCTTTATCCAATAATTTTTTCATATATACCTATATTTTAATTTTTATATAATAAGAATTAATATATATATATATCTGTATATATTATTTTGTTTTTCTTGTTTGTTTGTTTTTTCCTTTTTCCACTAGGGAACTCTGCAAGTGACATTGATATCAAATGACTACATTGGAGTAGTAAGAACTTCATCTTCAACCACCAGGTGACTTCATTCCATGATCCACATATTGAAAATTCCTTTTAGAATTCCTGTCATCTACGTCTACCCCCTTCTAAATTTTATTTTCTTTAAACACTGGAGACAATGTTATTCTATGTTGGGGGTGGGGAGAAAAGAATGAAAAAAAATTATTAATTTTGTGTGTATAAAAAATGTGTGGAAAGAAAAATTTCTTTAACCTTGAATATGATAATACACATTGAACACTTTGAAACTGAAAATAAAATAATTTAGCATGCCCTGATTCTAATTTTAATCCATGTATAATTTCATGAGCATAGATTTTAGAAAGTGTGGTTGTCTAATGTGAAATTACATAATTTATATTTTCATCAAAATTAAAAAATAGAGATCAAAATGAATTTCCTTTTGATAGTGTGGTATTAGATTAATTTCATGGACCCCCCAAATAAATAGCATAGGTTTTGTGATCATTTTAGGTTTATTATGAGTATTAAAATAAATAAATAAATAAATAAATTTGTGCGTGGAGAAATGGAATGATCTAAAGACTAGATTTTGGCACATGGGGATCATGACTCCATATTTCTTTTTCCCAGAGTTATTAATGTTATCTCTATTTGTGGTAATTTTAATTTTTCTGACTGAGTTAACTTGATATGATTCTCCAGTATGTGGGCTTCACTTAGTACCCTAATGTCTTTGAGACTGAGAGTCATCAGCAATGTCTCGTTACATGGGTTGACTCTTCTCGGTGAAATTTCAATTAACATGGAAATATTACATTTTTTGAATACTCATCTTAATGTTGAAATGCGAATTCCCCTAGCACTTTCGTCATCTCATCCTTGAATAAAGATGAACCCCCAAGGTCTATTGTGATACACAACAAATCCTCATATTAAATTTATATTGGATGAAATATGGAGATAAATTTTAACAAAGGAATGAGATTGGGATTGGGATATTCTTATGAAACTATCCTGTATTAAAATATTTTGATGGGTTTCATAGTTGTTTGATATAAGGGTTTATTGTGATCATTTTTTATTAAAATGTTTTTGGAAAAGGGAATTCAAATTTCAGATTTTTGAGATATATTTTTTTCGGGACTAGAAAAACTCACGTTGAGGGTGTGATTATCTACTAAATAAGGATAATATTAAATTTAATATATATAATATTCATTTGACTTATTATTAATAAACACCATTTTAGTACATTTTACACTTTTAACATTACTTCATTGTATAATTGTAATTCCTTTAAAAAATCTGTTCTAAATGGTACATTTTTTGAACATCATATAATGTACCCGATGATCTTGATTTTATTTTCATATTTAATTTTCAGATTTATTACATTGGTAAAAATTCATTCTTTTGGAGAACTTGAAGATTCAAATTGGAAGACGACCAAAGTTCGCCTTGAAAAAACAACATTCTGAGTGAAGTGAACTGGAAAAAAACCCAATAAAACTACTTTAGCGGCCAATATCCATGCCCAATAATTCTGAAAATTGAACATAAGATAGAATAGATAAGTGGGAACATTTAATTCAAAAGGGTTCAAAGATAATGCTGATGTTTTAATGGACTTCCAGGTGTACCAAGTTGGATATAAAAGCCTGGTCCAGATTCTATGGCCCAGAAACACAGCCCACTATTTCAATAATATGTAGAAATAAATTCCATTTAGTATGTACATTTATAATAGTTTTAGAGACATATATAGATACATTTTCTTCTTCTATAGACCACTTTAATTCGTCCATCAAGGAGGTTATTTAGATGCGTCTGTTTGGTGGATGCAAGCTGCCTTCCACTTTGGGTCACAGGTGAAAGAGTCTATGTTTCACAAGATTTCCACCACCCTAGGACTACCATACTCAAGTGGGATGACATTAAATATTGGAGGCTCGATCCAAGGCACTGCATATGTCTATTTAAGTTTGCGGTGTTGGAGTATTTATTCATATTTGAGGTTTGTTTCATTTTAATGTTATGCTACCAATTTGATGTTGTAATCGCATTCCTTAAATTGTAAGTTCTTGAATTACCTTAGCTTCTTTATAAAAGATCTTCATATTCTTTTTTAATATTATTCTAATTATCAATTTGATACTTTTGCCTCAGGGTGAGAACTTTTTCACACCGAACCTTGTGAGATTATCACACAATGGTGGAGTGATCGTTATTTAATTGTTTTTTTACTTCCTTAATTCCTCCCTCATGAGTCTACTTCCCACTTCTATTTAAACCATATGATAAATTGAGGGATATCCAACATATGTGTGGATCCAAGGGAGTATAAGAATTTTTTTTATGGTGGAGCCTCTGAACGACATCCACCCCTTTTTCCACAGCGTCGAGGGTGTCCACTTTTCTTCCTCCCCATTACCCCTCTAGCATGGATTTGATCGGATTCTTATGGTCTTGGTTCATCTCAGGTATGTCCTGGATTTGGAGTGGCACATCTGGATTTCAGGGTTTCCGGCTCAAGTTTCCGGTGCCAATTGATTTGCGGTGCTGTGATGAGCATCTCGGCCCTCGATGACTTCTGTACTGACTTCTCAACTGGAAATGGCATTTTTTCCAGCGACCCATCCAACATCAATGTCTTGGCATGGTTCTGAGTCTATTCGGCGATGAAGGTTCTAGTTCCTCATGAGAGATTCCAATTTCAAGGGGATGCTACATCGATTTTCAGTTCTTCGTATGGGGAGGAATTATGCCTCTACTACTTTGTTTTTTGCAGGGTTTTGTCCCGGAGGATTTGGATTCGTTTGTATGTCTAGGATTCTGGGTTATTTGGATTCCTGTTTTGACATTCAGGCCTCTACGGTGGTGGTTGTGAGGTGGTTTGTGAATCAATTAGGATAGTCATTGATTGTGGTGAAATAGTCTCATGATTGGTGGTGGTGATGTAGCTGGATTGACCGCATGGATCATTTTCAGTGGTGGATTCAGATCTTGAGTTTCATCTTTGTTGGGATTTTTGGATTTGGATGTTTGAGAGCGTATGGTTTCAGCCATCAGATCGGGCCTATGCTTTGACACAGGACATTTGATTGCTAAAATGTCTTGTCAAGGTGCAGAGATTTGTCATGATCATATGCTTGGGTTGGGCTGATCCATGTAGTTATCTTGTTTTTTTCTCTCCTTGTCCTTCGGTTCGTGTGATGTCCTATGTCCATGAAGTTTGGGTTCCCCATTATTCCCTTAAAATAGGGATTATCTTATAATAAAATATCTGAAGCCCTTATGGACTTTAGATGATAAAGGGGTTTTATTGGATGTTTTTTCACTCCATTAATGTCTAATCACTTCTTTTAATTGAGAATTTTGTTTGAAGATATTTAAACACCTTTTTCCTTGTTGAATTTAAGGCCGCACACTTCATGTTCTAAAATGATCCTTTACCTTGGAGTGCTAAAAACTATGTTCCATAAAGTGTATAGGTGATTTGTATTAAGGTGTGGAGGTATTAATCTAGTAAGTGATGATTTTTTTGATCTTATTAAATGAACCCATCTCAAATATAAAAAATTAAAATAATTGAAAAAGGAATGCATACAATCCACCCCAAGTGAAAACATAGGATAAACTCATTCTTTTAAATTGAATTCACATAAAGCTATTAGTGTTCACACCAACCTATCTAAAATGAACCCAAATATGGCCACATCATAGCCAAGAACTATCCATAGAATGTACATGTCTATAGATTTCTTATTAGGTCTCTGAGGATTAAAGAACCCATGCTAAACTACAAGTGAATGCTTAAACCTAAGGATATTGAGTATTTAAACAATATTTTTAATCATCTAATTAAAATTAGTTTTGAATGGATACGATGGGGAATGAATCTCATCGCCTTCATGTAGACGATAATCTGTACGTACACACGAGTTACAATATCATGTTTTTATATTAAAATAATATATAATAGGATGGTATATCATATATACATAATAATTATCATGTTATATTGTTACTTACATCAATTACACATCATTATTATACCCATCCAAGTAATAATGTATTGAATAACAATTACACCGCGATGTGGAGACGGTAATCTGTATGTATGCACGTATTGTGACATGTCATTCAAAGGATGGATAGAATAATGAATATGGTTTTATCATATTAATAATAACATTACATTATATAGAAGATACATGAGTTATTATTTTAGAATGGAAAAAAAAGAAAGAGGAAGTGGACGAAGAAAGGAACTTGAAAGAGGTGATGAAATATTTACCACTTCTTCGAGTTCTTCCTTTTGATTTGATAAAAAGGGCTCCATAATATGGATTTATGACTAATGAAAAGACTCTAGGAAGAAGGTAGGACAATTGAGAGGGAATTTGGGATGGGGTTGGCTGAGAAAAATGGCTTTGAAAGTGTGAATTAGAGAGAAGGGTATGTTCCCTTTTATAAGAGGGTTGAGGGGCACCTTAGGAAAAGAAAGAAATATTATTTTATAATAAGATAATTTTCGGTTTATAATGGCTCAAAAAGGAATTATTTAAAGGATATGGTGGGTATGGTTAGAAAACCACTCAGAAAATTGGTTTTAGATTCGTTTGGGTCACTATATTAACTCTTTCTTTTAGATTTAACTCTTAGTTAAATAATTTTACATTTAACATGTCTCATTGTATTTTAATATTATATGGTTAATAAAAATATTGTATACTTACAAGAGAACCCCAAGTGGTTCATTAATGATAAACCTATCATTATATAAGTCTTTTGGCAAACCCATATATATTTTAGGAATATAATATCAATTAATAATATAATATTTGTTTTAAAAACTCTTTAATGTAAATTTTGACACTATTTGGTTTTTTTATAAAATCATAAAAACATTATTATTTCGAAAACAATTTATCTATCCAACCCTAATATGTCCTATTAACATAGAAAATTATTGGGATTCATAAAAAGTCTCAAATTACATATATTTTTATATTTATAATGTAAATTATTTTAATCTTTCATTAATTAGGTAATTACTGCATCATCATTGTGTCATAAATAAATTAAATTATATAATGTATTAGAAATATAAATAAAATACCATTATGAAATAAATCATTTTATATTTTTAATGAATATTTATTGTCTAATTAATTTTATATTTATCCCTATATTGAAAATGGTTTAGTTATTAATCCTTGAATTTAATGCTTCTAACTCTTCTTTGAAATAAATAATAATAAATGTCCTAATCTAATCCAAGTGGACCAAATAGGTTCATATTTTATTCATAAGGTTGTTTTTGGTCTAATTATACTTATCCAATAGAATTAGGATATGCGTTAAGGTAATAATAAAATCATTTTTACCCTTAATTACCTTAATTACTTATAACCGTGGCAAATAAATGTAAAAACTCACTATTCACCAAAAATTATTTTCATCTTATTCAACACATTTTTCTTACTGATATCAACTGTGTCTCTCAGATATTTTAAATTCCACTCACAGAAGTGGTAAAATTATGAATTATGTGAATTTGCAAATTCTCATATTTACTTTTAACCATGGTAAATAAAAGTAAAAAAGTAACTAATAACAAAAAATTATTTCCATCTTATTGAACCTCATTTTTCCTTCTAATATCATCTGTGTCTCTCAGATTTTTGAAATTACACTCACAGAATTGGTAAAATTATGTTTTATGTGAATTTGGAAATTCTCCTAAGAGGTGGATAAAAGACGGTAAAAATGTAAATAAAATTTTTATATATCTAAAATTATTATAAACTGACTCCAATGAATTACATTGAACCAATATAGATATTATGTATCTATTTTGACCTAATATAAATTTAAATAAAATAAATAATTATTTAAATAAAAATTCTTTTTTAAACTATAACTCAGTGTTTTTCACTATTCATCCAAAATTGAATGATTTTAGAAAAATACCAAAAATTCACCCTAAGATAATTTCTATATTCATAATCCAAAAATGAAGTCCATTTTGAATGATAAAATTTATAAAATTACAAAAATTTGGTATTACTATTCATAACGGCTAGTTTGAGTGGTTGTGGTGTGTTAGAACTCGAAGTTGCGTACAACACATGCTAGTGTATTAATCAAAGAGAAGAATACTGTGGAAGCATGGGGTGTTACCTTCTCCCCTCATTCAAATAATTTTGACCTCAAAATTTCTAGAGTATTACTACGTAAAAACGCTCGGGTGGTTCTTCATCATATGTTCCTCAGGTTCACACGTTGCCTCTTCCATCTTATGGTGTCTCCATAGGACTTTTACTAGATGAGATGTCTGGTTTCTCAGCACTTGTTCTCTTGTATCAAGAATCTTTATAGGATCTTTTCAATAAGACAGATCGGATTCCAGATCTAATTCCTCATAGGCGAGTACATGCAATGGGTCATGCATGTATTTTCTCAACAGTGATATGTGTAACACATCATGAACATTGGAGATACTTGGCGGCATTTCCAAAATGTAAGCTACAGCCCCAATTCATTATATAATTTTGAAAGGTCTGATATACCTGGGACCCAATTTACCCTTCTTACTGAAACTTATAATACCCTTCCATGGAGATACCTTCAAGAAAACACGATCTCCTACATGAAATTCCAAATCCTTCCTTCGGTTATCACCATAGATCTTCTGTCTACATTGAGCTACCTTGATCTGGTTTTGGATTACCTTCACCTTTTCCATCGTTTCCTCCACAAGTTCTGGGCCTATGAGTTTTCTATCACCAACATCATCCCCACAGGTTGGTGTGCGACATCTCTTTCCTTATAACGCTTCATATGGTGCCACATGAATATTTGAATGGAAGCTATTATTATAGGAAAATTCTACCAGAGGTAAATATTGTTCCCACATACCTTGAAAGTCAAGTGAGAATGATCACAACATGTCTTCTAAGGTTAGAATATTCTGTTCTTATTGTCCATCAGTTTGGGGGTGGTAGGCAGTGCTCAAATGAAGATCAGTATATAGGGATTTCTGAAGACTTTTCCAAAATCTTGATGTAAAACATGGATCACGATCAGAAATAATCGATACAGGTACTCCATGATGTCTTACAACTTCATTAATATATAGTCTTGCTAAACGTTCAGGTGGTAAATCTTCTCTTATAGCAAGAAAATGTGATGACATGGTAAGGCTATCAACAATGAACCATATTGAATCATTCCTTCTAGGAGTCTATGGTGGTCCTATGACAATGTCCATAGTCATATTATCCCATATCCACTCCAGTATGGGAAGAGGTTTCATGACTCATCCAGGTTGTTGCCTTCCAGCATTCACTTGTTGACAAACTATACATCTTGACACAAAATCATCAATCTCCCTCTTCATGTTTCCCCACCAAAAATATTCCTTGAAATCTCTTTACATTTTAGTTCTCCCAGGATGTATAGAGAAATTGGAACTATGAGCATCATCCAACAATTCCCTTTTTAGATCAGGTATATCGGGAACACAATGTCTCTTCCCAAATTTCAAAATTCCATATTCATACAAAAATTCACTAAATATACCATCATTAACATCTTTAATCTTCTTTGTAAAATTTTCATCATTGGTATGAGAACTCTTTACCCTTTCTTGTAAAGATGGTTTTTCAACCATTTGAAAAAGTTTTGATGTTTCACCTTCCATGGTGATTCCCATACCCATCTTTACTAGATCCATGTATATAGGATCCTTTTGAACTCTCATATTACTCAAAACTCCATGATCCATTCTACTCCTAGCATCTTTCACCTTATTTTCCTTCCCCTGGTGGTTGTGTATAGTGAAATTACAATCCTTGAGTAGTTGAAGACATCTCTTTTGCATCACGTTGAGTTATTTCTGTGAGAAAAAATACATTAAACTCTTGTAATCGAAATATATCTCACATTTTTCACCATAGAGATAGTGTCTCCAAATCTTCAAAGAAAATATTACAGCTGCAAACTAAATATCATGAGTAGGATAGTTTTTCTCAGGGATTTTCTGCTGTCTTGATGCATAGGCAATAACTCTATCATTCTGCATAAGGACACAACCAAATCCTTTCTTCAATGCATCAATATAAATAACAACCCCATCAATACCCTATGGTTGAGTAAATATAAGATCATTGACTAATATTATCTTCAGTTCTTCAAAAAATTATGCACACTCTTTTGTCCAAACAAATTTAACCCCTTTTCCAGTGAGCTTTGTTAATGGGTTATCCAACCTAGAAAAATTCTGGACAAAACGTCGATAATAACCTACTAAACCAATAAAACGGAATACCTTGGTTATACTCATCAGTTCTTTCCATTCATGGATTTCCTTGGTCATATAATGATCAATAAATATTCCATCCTTAGATACAATATGGCTACAAAAAGAAATATCTTGAAGCGAGAATTCATACTTGCTAAACATCCCATATAATTCATGTCTTCTAAGAGTCTTTAGGATAATGAAAAAGTGATTTTCATGATCTTCATAGCATTTGGAGTATACTATGATATAGTTAGTAAATACCACTACAAATTCATCTAGATATTACTTTAAAACTCTATTCATTATATCCATGAACTCAGAGGGTGCATTAGTCAATCCAAAATACATTAATGTAAACTCTTAATGACTGTACCTGGTTTGAAAAGATAATTTCAGAATGTCTTCCTCCTTCACACACAAATGATGATATCCAAATTGAAGGTCAATCTTTTAAATGTATTGATCTCCAAGAATTTGGTCGAATAAATCATCAATGCAAGGTAGGGGATACTTGTTCTTTATTGTTATAGCATTGATCTCCCAGTAGTCAATGCACAACCTCATAGATCCATCTTTCTTTTTTAACAAAAAGGACAGGGAATCCCCATGGGTAAAAACTAGGATGAATAAATAACTTATTAATCAATTTCTCTAGTTGTTTCTTTAGTTCCACTACTTCCACAGTGGCCATTCTATAAGGGTTTTTCGATATGGTCCTTGAACCAGGAATTAATTCAATGGAAAACTTAATTTCTCATTCTGGAGGATGTCCAGGTGAATCATTTGGAAACACATCAATATATTCTTTTTCAATAGGTACATCCTCTATTTGAACATTCCTTTCCCTACCCATAGTTATTTCATTCTCTTCCTCCCCAATAATTTAATTTAGTTGAGCTATTAGGGGTGGATCTAGATAAGAATCAGGTGGTGACGATTCAGCTCTAAAGATAAGGTTCTCTTTATCATCATCAAAAAAAATTGTAACCTCCTTCTTCTTAAAATAAATTTTCGTATCATGGTCCGATATCCAATCCATACTGAAGATTATATTTAATTCAATCATGGGTATGATGACGAGATCAGTAGATAAATAACATTTATATGCCCTAATGGGTACGGATTCACAAAACATTGTTGTAGTAATACTTCCCTTAAAAGTTTTTACTGAAAACTCCCTTATTAAATGAAATTAGAAATATGTAATTTTAATTGTAAATTGGGAAGATATGAAACAATGCGATGATCCAGAATCGAATAAATCATTGGCTAAACGTGAGGAAACCATTAAATTACCTGCCACCACATCTTTCGGAGCTTCAACATCAACAGTAGTGATAGCATAAGTATGGACATGATCCCTTGGCCTTTTCTGATGTATGTTCTCCCTGATACTTAAGAAATTCATTAATATAAATCCCCCTTTCTCTACAATTGTAGCATTAATCATTGATAGCCTCTTTCTTCCCCTTGCAATCACGAGCTTGGTGGCCTTTTTCACCACAATTGTAACAGACTCCCATTCCCTTCAGGCATGTACAAGGGTGGTTCTTCCCACATTTACTGCAGGATGGATATTAAAATTTTACCTTTTCCCCTTATTTCTATTTCTAGAGTTTTCACCAAATATCTTCTTCTCTTGATTTTCTTTAAAGAAGTAAGTCTTAGAGAATTATATTTTTCTATCTTCATAACACATGAGACAATAACTTCATATGACGAGAAGGATTGTGAGACTAATTCTTGATGGAGAAATGTTATTAACCCATCCAAGAAAAAATCAATATTACATCTCTGGTAATGTATGTAATCTGTAGCAAGCCTCGCTAACCTTGTAAAGTTATCTTCATACTTAGCGATATTCTCATCTTCCATTTGCCTCAGACTCAGAAATTACCTTTCCATATCTGCTCAATGGTCACGAGGAAAGTATTTTTCTAAGAAAATTTCTTTAAACTACCTTAATTACATATTTTATACTTCTTCATCTTCCTTTGTGTTTTGAATCAATGACCACCATTGATCAGCATCTCCAATGAGGCGGTAAACATCCATGACAACTTTTTCCCTTTCGCTACTCCTAAGACATGAAATATTTTCCCTAAGGAATTTATCCATTTCTCAGCTACTAGTGGATTTGTGCACCTATTGAATGTTGGTGGTTGTTGCCTCGTGAAGCGGTCTAACATTGATCCTCCACGTTGTGGATCATGGTGCTCCATACGGGTAAGGTTATTATACATAACTTGAGTGAGTTTTCCCAGTATGGTGATTAGCAGATCAGCACCAGTAGCATCACATGCTCCACTATAATTATCTTGAGTATGAGGTAAATCCCTTCATGGAGTGAGTGAATTGATATGGTTTCCATTCCTTACACAAGGCACCATTTCTAAAAAAGTGCATAAACTAGATTTGTTTATGAATCACAATACATAAATCCAAACATGAAAAACACTAAACATAAATTGAACAGTTTATGGATATAATCCATAATCATAAAAAATATTGTATTTGAGGAAGTATATACTCATAAAGCCTTCATAATGGTTTGTAATGAAAATGAGAATTACCCTAAGCATATCCCCTGGAGTGTTGTAACCAAGAGTGCAGCAAGGCCCGTTTTCGTGCACCAGTTCCCATTCAAGTCTAGCTCGAAGCGGTGTTTTTGGGTTTTACCCCTAGGTACATCTATGCCAGAGAAGCCTCTACCTGCTCGTATCTAGATAGGGATGTTTTTCTTTGAAATCTCACAAAATCACTACAATACCAAAATTCTAGGAAGTTCTTATATACTAATCCTCAATGTCTATCTTAGGATAATTCTATATAATCAGAGTTTGTCTAAATATAGTTTCCAAGGTTTGTACTAAATGTCCTCTGATACCAAATGTTATTCCTCAACCATAGTTACCTAGAGTCGGTGCATTATAACATATCATTGTCATGATCACAAATGGTCAAGTCACGAAAGACCGATTAGTTTAGTAGACTTGTAAGTACTAGATACACTCATAAGTTTTACATTACATCATAAAAAGGAAAACTACAACAACATTGTTTCCATATAAAACATTTAGATCCCATATAATGTCCATACATCTCAGTCATAATATACTTCTTCTCATCCTGGGAAAAATAATACGTAGAAAGGGGTGAGCTCATATGCTCAATAAGGATAACAATAAAGTGGAAACATTCACAAATAAGAATAAAAATTTTATGAAATTTATAAAACTAAAACAAAATACTTTTAAACATGATGTTCAGAAAAATATGGAAAAGAGAAAATCAAATAATTACATTTTTTACTCAGATAGATATTCGACTAGTTGAATAATCACATGCAATATCAATGGACACTTTCACAATGATGGAATGCATAGTGACAGAATTTCATAACCCCATAGTCAAGGCCTTGTGCCAAGACAACAATAAAATATATTTTCAAAGCCTTGTGCCAAGACACTAGTTTCTCTCATGAGATCTACTGATGCATCAGGGATCTATAGCGGGCTCCACCTGTCACTTACTAAGTCCAATTCATTCCTCATATGAAAAGGTTTAAACATAACATAAACATTCGCATTGAAAATACCATACGAAATGTCAATACATTATCCCAAAACCATGAATGGTATAAAAATAACACATCCACAGTCAAACATATCACAAAACCTTCAATACAATATGAAAGTTTTTTTATAATAATAAATCAACTTCAAATAAGATTAAAATCCATTAAATGATGTTGACATAGATGAAATAAAAACATTTTTTAGAGAAATATCTCTTTCTATTTCGAAATAATTTAAGAAAAAATTTATTTTGAAAATATACTTATAAGCTTGTAATGGATTCTTCAATGGTTTCATAACAACGGAAAATAGATGCACCCACTTTATAAGTTAAAAAACATTCTTACCTTATTTTTGTCGAAAAGGTCATAAAGTACCTTATTTGGAAAACGATGGAATGATTCCTTTCAAAACATATAATATCAAATAAGGGTATAAGTGACTTTAACCCATTATCTATTAAGTAGTAATTTTTTTTGAAATCAATTTTTATGAAACATGGATGTGGATGATAAAGAGGTCCCAGTAGATAATCACATATAAGCAACCTCTGATAATAAAGAGATTGAAAAATTAACCCTTACCTTGAACTTTTCCTTTGTCAAGGGTAGGTTAAACTCATATATAATTTTGAAATAATTTTTATTAAATTATACAAGAATCATATACAATAATATAATATCATATATGATATTTTTATATTTCTTTGTTAATAATATCTTAGTATTATCATCATTTTGGGTGTTAACTGATTTGTTTTCATTTATATGATTTTTTATGTATGTAATGTTTGTAATGAATAAGATGTATCTTATTAATATTCAGAATTATATTAAGTCTTTAAACATTATTTTTAATCATCTAATGAAAATTAGTTTTGAATGGATACGATGGGGAATGCATCTCATCGCATTCGGGGAGACAGTAATCCGTATGTACGCACGAACAAAAATATCGTTCAGTTGATATTAAAATAATATATAATTGGATGGTATATCTTATATAAAGAATAATTATCATGTTATATTTATTACATAATTCAATTACACATCATTATTATACCCATACAAATAATAATGTATAGAATAACAATTACACCACGACGTGGAGACGGTAATCCATACGTACGCACATATGGTGACATGTCATTCAAAGGATTGATAGATTAATGAATATTGTTTTACCATATTTATAATAATTTAAATTTATATATAAGATACTATAGTTGTTATTTTAGAATGGAAAAAACAAAGAAAGATGAAGTGGAAGAAGGAAGGAACTTGAAAGAGTTGATGAAATATTTACCTCTTCTTCGGGTTCTTCCTTTTGATTTGATAAAAAGGGCTCCATAGGTTTGCTTTATGACTAATGGAAGGCCACTAGGGTTATGGTTGGATAGTTTAGAGGGTATTTGGTCAAGGTTTGTCCGATCCAAATGGCTTTACGGTGTGAATTAGAGAGAAAGGTGAAGTGCCCTTTTAAAAGAGGGGTGAGGGGCACCGTAGGAAAAGCTAGAAATATTATTTTATAATAAAACCATTTTCAATGTATAATTTCTTAAAAATGAATTATTTAAAGACTATGGTGGCTATGGGTTTACAAACACTTAACCAATTGGTTTTAGACAGATTTGGGTCCCTATATTAACATTATCGTTTAGATTTAACTCTTAGTTAAATAGTTTGACATTTACCATGTCTCTTTGTGTTTTTATATTATATCATTAATAAACATACTATATGTTGACCTCACCTGTTTTGATAATCTCAATCATGTATTCATATGTGTTGAAAATCCCAATTATGTTTTCATTCTCTATGATATTTTTAAGTATCATTGATCTATACTTTAATTCTTTCAAATCTGTGATCAAACCAATAATAATCTTTAAAATAGTCTTTGGAAATTGTTAATCCTCAATTATCCATGTTCATACAAGTTATAAATTAATTCTAACACAATCGGATGTGTTCTGCATAAAACAGATAAGTAATCTACCTATAGCTACTGATAAAGAGCTACCGGTAACCAGTCTACCGATAGACTTAGTCTACCGACAGACAGTCACCGATATACTTAACACAGAGCTACCGATGTACTTCTAAATGTAAGCTAATGACTTACAGACAGCTACCGATACAAATATAGAGCTACTGGTGTAAGTATAAATAGCTACCGATGGAATAAGAGTCACTGATGGCCGAAGCTACTGACAGACTCACAGCTACCGATACTGACGCATGAAGCTACCGACGCATGAAGCTACCGACGCATGGAGGTACCGATAAACAAAGTCACCGATACAAGAATGTACCAACCGACTCATAGAGCCACCGATAGAGTCAAAGAAACTAATGACCTTGAGCTACCGATGTTCAAGTTACCGATGTCCAAGCTACCGATGTTGATTACCTACCGATCACTCGACTCACTGTTTGAATTTCTTTATTTCCTATATTTAATCTATCTAACGGTCATATCATGTACATTTTAATGATTTGTCAAATGTCTGATAAAGGTTGTCGGATGTCAGGAACCCGTGCCTCATACCTGCAGAAAGGAAATCTTTTCTGTCCCCTGTTGCACGTGACATAAATACAAGAAGACTCTTCTGAAAAGAAAAAAAGACACACACACAGAGACAAGGAAGACATACGACAAACTCAAAAAAAGCTCTTTGCATACAAGAAGAACCAAGCAAGACAGAAGCTCATAGACAATCAAGCATACTTGAGAAGTGTTCTGTACATATAAGAAGAACACTGAAGAACTTCAACCACTACATTGTCACTGTCTGTGAACCTGGAGCATACGACACTCTGTTTCTCAAACAGAAGCGAGAAGAGGACTCAGAATCACTTCTGATCGAATCCAAAGGAGTCCAGAGCTACACTAAAATCACCAGAACCACTTCTAAACTCTACATCTCTTGTTCTGTGATTTATTATTATAATTTTCGAGCAGTGTGTGTTATCTACTGTATCTAACACATACACTGTCTCCTGTACTTAAATTTGAGGATTTGTAAATCCTAACCAAACTCTTTCATTCTTTCTTTCCCACGAATAACAGTGGTAGAGGTCGTGTGTGACCTGGACAGCTGGTTGCTGTTGTACTGTTTCCCACGAAGAATAGTGGTAGAGGTCTTGGACCTGGACAGTTGTAAACTGTTGAACCCCGATCCAGGGTTTGGATCATTTTTATATAAACTTTTGAGAGGACTAAGTCTCGGCTTGAGACTGAACCTCTTGGTTACATTTGTTGTGCCATCTCTTTCAAAGTTTTATTCCGCTGCTAATCACTTTAAAACCAATACTGTTTTTAAAGTTACTTTGATAATTAAATTAGCAAGTGTTTATGTTAAGTGTAGATTAGTAAGTTAGTTTCAAAAGATAATCACACACTCCTGTGTTGATTAACTGGGAATTAATCAATCCCTTGAGAATCTAACAGAGCCTCTACTTTAATATAAATTTACTACAGTTTAATTTATTATTTTATTTGGGGGTCTTTAAGACAGTGTTTTTTAAATACAGAAATTTTAATTGGTACTCAATTCACCCCCCTCTTGAGTAAACCACTCCGACCAACACTTGGTATCAAAGGATTGAAAATAATTCCTAAAAGTACTTAGCTTTTGAACTGTGATTGTAGTTGTATTTTAAAGTTCTTAAAATTTCTTTTATATCTAAATTTTTATCTCTTTAAAATTTTCTCATCATGGACAATAGACTTGAGGGTGCTGCTACTAACCAGCCACCTTTCTTCAACGGAGCTAATTATGCTCAGTGGAAACTGAAAATGAAAATTCATCTAGAAAGAATAGGTTTTGATATTTGGACTGCTATTGAATCAGAATACAAAATTCCCACTACTGCTAGATCTACTTGGGATGAACCTACAAAGACTGCTTACAATAACAACTCTAAAGCTTTGAATGACTTGTACTGTGCTCTAGGAGATGAAGAGTTTAATAGAATTTCTTCTTGTAAAACTGCATATGAAATTTGGGATACCTTAGCTGTTTCTCATGAAGGAACAACGAATGTTAAAGAAATGATATTGAACACTTATACTATCAAGTATGATAATTTTAAAATGAAGTCTGACGAACCCATTTCTGACATGTATCTCAGGTTCAATGAAATTGTCAATACAATTATCTCGCTGGGAAAAGATGTCTCATTGAAGGAACAAATTATGAGAATTTTGAGATGTCTACCTGATAGATGGAGAGGCACATCTGTCTCAATCAGAGAATCATGTGACATTGCTGCTCTACCTGTCAAGGAACTAATTGGCAAGCTGATGATGTATGAAGAAGAGCTTAAAGTGAATAAAGAGGAAGAAAATGAACCTCCAAGAAAGTCTATCGCTTTCAAATCTTCAACTTCAAAGAATAAGGACAAAGAAAAGCTTCAAGCTGTAGTTGAAAGTTCAAGCTATGAAGACAGTGAAAGTGATTCTGACAGTGATGCTGAGATGGCTCACATTTCTAGAAGATTTAAGAAATTTTATAGGAAAAAGAAGTTCTTCAGAAAAACAAATTATAAGGGTAAGTATGATCACCAAGGTTAATGGAAAAAGGATTGGAAGAAGAATGACAAATCAGATGATGTTGTCTGCTATGAGTGCAAGAGAAAAGGACACATTAAAGCCGACTGTCCAAAGAAAAATTATAAAAAGAAATATGAATATAAGGACAATAAGTTTAAGAAAGCCATGAAGGCTACTTGGAGTGCTTCTGAGGATAGATCTACTGAATCTGAAAGCTCTGAAACTGAACACAAAAATAAGGAAAACATGTGCTTTATGACAAACACTTCTCAGGTAACTGCTGAAACTCCTGCTTTAAATTATTACTCTGGAGATAATGCAGAATCTGATTCTGATTCTGGAACAATGTCTAAAAATGAATTGGTTGAGTATTATGATATGCTGGAAGATACATGTAATGAACTTAAGGATAAATACAAAGGTTTAAAGAAACAGCATGCTTTAAGTGTTAAGCATAAATCTGATCTTGATATAGAAAAGGAAAAGAATGCTCAACTATTAAAAGAAAACACTGAACTGAAACTATCTAATGAGAAACTCAAGAAAGACTTAGAGAAGTTCACCAATGGCAAAAATACACTAACACAGATGTTAGGAAAGAAAATAGCACATAAATATACTACTGTTATAGGATACTAACCTGGACAAAGGAAAATTTCCAAAACTAGATTCATTTCTAAATCTGGACAGAATGAAGGCAATTCTGGAACTTCATATGCTTCAACCAGTTATATACATAGTTATGGATCTAATAAAGTTTATCTTTCAAAGCATGTCAATTCTAAAAATTATATGAGACCCATTAGACAAATATGGGTACCTAAAGTGTTATTGGCTAACCTATCTGGACCCAAGAAAATCTGGGTACCAAATTCATCTCCCATCTAAATCTGTTTTGTAGGGAACTTGCTTAAAGAGCTTCTGTAAAGAGACCTGGTATTTGGACAGTGGATGTTCAAGACATATGTCAGGAGACTTTTCTTATTTCAAGAGTTTAATAAAAGTTGATGGAGGCTTTGTCACCTTTGGTGATAACTCTAAAGGAAAAATCATCAGCCTAGGCCAGATTGGTAACACTGATTCAATTTTGATTTCTAATGTTTTATTTGTTGATGGCCTTAAATACAATTTATTAAGTATTTCTCAGTTGTGTGAGGATGGTTTTCATGTTAAATTTGAAAATGATTCCTGCAAAGTTTTTAATTCTAAGAATGTTTTGGTATTTTCTGCCTTAAGAAATGAAAATGTTTATGCTATTAATCTGAATTCTTTAGCTAAGCAGAATATTGCTTGTTTGAATGCTTTTCATAAAGAATCTTGGCTATGGCACAGAAGATTGGGACATTACAACATTCACTCACTTAGAAAACTCTCTAAAAAACCTAGTTAGAGACCTACCCAAATTAGAATTCCCAAATGATAGAGTGTGTAACCCCTGTCAAAAGGGAAAACAACACAAAGTTTACTTTAAATCAAAGAAAGAAGTTTCGACTTCTCAACCACTTGATTTGGTTCACATGGATTTGTTTGGACCATCAAGAGTTTCTAGTTTAAATGGGAAGCACTATGTTTATGTTCTTGTAGATGACTTTTCTAGATATACTTCGGTATATTTTCTAGCTCACAAAAGTGAAGCCTGTTATTCTTTTGTTAAATACTCTAAATCTGTAGAGAACCTTAGTGGACTCAAGATTAAAAATTTGAGGAGTGATCATGGTCGTGAGTTTGAAAATCAAGATTTTGAATCTTATTGCTCACACAATGGATATACTCATAACTTTTATGCCCCTAGAACACCCCAACAGAATGGTGTAGTAGAAAGAAGAAACCGAACCCTTCAAGAAATTTCTAGAACCATGCTCAATGAATATGACCTGCCTATTTATTTTTGGGCTGAAGCTGTTAATACAGCTTGCTATGTTATTAATAGAGTCTTAATTAGACCTGTTCTTAAGAAAACCCCTTATGAATTGTGGAACAATAGAAAGCCTAAGGTTAATTACTTTAATGTTTTTGGTTGCAAAGTATTTATTCTGAATACTAAAGATAATCTGGATAAGTTTGCTTCCAAAAGTGATGAAGGAATTTTTCTGGGTTATTCTATTTCAAGTAAAGCCTATAGAGTATTCAATAAGAAAACTAAATTTGTGGAAGAATCTGTTCACATCAAGTTTGATGAAACTGATCCACATGAGTCTAAAACCTCTCTTGAAAATATTGAATAAGACTTATCTGTCCTGGACATTAATGATAAATCTAAAGAACCTGTTATCAAAACATCCAGTTCTGGACTTTTTCCAGAATCTGTTTCTGTTGAACCCGAACCCATAGATGATCCTGAAATTTCTAGTCTAACCTTTACCAGATCAACGATGATTATAAAGAATCATCATTTAGAAGCTATTGTTGGTAATCTTGATAGAGGAACACAAACTAGAGCTTCTCTAAGAAACCAGGTTGAACATCAAGCTTTTCTTTCAGATCTAGAACCCAAAAATATCAATGATGCTATCAATGATGAATTCTGGGTAATAGCTATGCAGGAAGAATTAAATCAGTTTGAAAGAAACAAAGTCTGGGAATTAGTTGACAGACCTAAGGACACTTTGACAATAGGCACAAAATGGGTTTTTAGAAATAAAGTAGATGAATCTGGAAATATAGTTAGAAACAAAGATAGACTAGTTGCACAAGGATATAGTCAAGAAGAAGGTATAGACTATGAGGAAACTTTTGCACCTGTAGTTAGACTAGAAGCCATTAGGATCTTACTTGCATATGATGAACATCTGGATTTCATGTTATATCAAATGGATGTGAAAAGTGCATTTTTAAATGGTTTTATAATTGAAGATGTTTTTGTAGAACAACCACCTGGATTTAATAACCCCCATTTTCCAAATAAAGTTTTTAAACTTTCTAAAGCTTTTTATGGTTTAAAACAAGCTCCAAGAGCTTGGTATGATAGACTTAGAAATTTCCTTATTTCAAATGGTTTTACTAAAGGGATTGCTGATCCAACTATTTTCATTAAAAGAATTTCTAAAGATGTTTTAGTTGTACAAATATATGTTGATGATATTATTTTTGGATCCTCTAAACACTCTTTATGTACTGATTTTTCAAAAAGTATGCAAAATGAATTTGAAATGAGCTTAATGGGAGAACTTAAGTACTTTCTTGGATTTCAAGTATTTCAAAATGAAAATGGTATTATTTTGAATCAAAGTAAATATACAAAGGATCTTTTAAAACGTTTTGGTCTGGATAGTATCAAGGAAAATGAAACTCCTATGAGTACTACCTGTAAATTGGACGCAGATGAAACTGAGAAACCAGTTGATCAAACAAATTACAGAGGTATGATTGGTAGTTTACTTTATCTTACTGCTAGTCGACCTGATATTATGTTTAGTGTGTGTATGTGTGCTAGATTTCAAGATAATCCAAAAGAATCTCATTTTCTTGCTGTTAAAAGAATTTTTAAATATCTCAAACACACAGTTAACTTAGGTTTGTTTTATCCAAAAGGACAATCCTTTGAGTTAATGAGTTATTCAGATGCCGACTTTTCTAGTTGTAAGTTAGATAGAAAAAGCACATCAAGAACATGTCATCTGCTTGGAAAATCATTAGTTTCTTGGTGTAGTAAGAAACAGAACTCAGTTGCATTATCTACTGCCGAAGCAGAATATATAGCTGCTGGTAGTTGTTGTGCACAAATTCTGTGGATGAAACACACTCTTTTGGACTATGGATATGTTTTTAGACATGTTTCAATCAACTGTGATAACACCAGTGCAATAAACATCTCTAAGAATCCTGTATCTCACTCTAGAACCAAACACATAGATGTAAGACACCATTTCCTAAGAGATCACTATCAAAAAGGTGATATTTCTCTTGAATTTATTGGCACTGAACATCAATTGGCTGATATTTTCACTAAGCCTTTAAGTTCGGATAGGCTAAGTTACATAAGACACGAATTGGGAATGTTTAATCACAACCGATGTGAAAATCCTCACTGATGTGAAAATTCTCACCGATGTGAAATTCTCACCGATGTGAAAATTCTCACCGATGTGAAATTCTCACCGATGTGAAATTCTCACCGATGTCAAATTCTCACCGATGTGAAATTCTCACTGATGTGAAATTCTCACTGATGTGAAATTCTCACTGATGTGAAATTCTCACCGATGTGAAAATCCTCACCGATGTACAATTCTCACCGATTTGTTTTTCTCACCGATGATTAACTCACACTGATGCAATGTTTTATAAAACATCTGTCTGCCGCCAAGAATACGAATCGTTTTATTCTATTTTATCTTACTCTATTTTAGTCGTTTATTTGGAATTCCTAAATGATAAAACTAAGTCTATGCCACTGCCTACCTCACCGAGCTCAAAATCTCTCACCTTCGAACCTTAGCTCCCAAATCGGCCAAGAACCCTAAACCCGTGATGGAAAAAACTAATCTTCCTATCGTCAGAGATGAAATTGTAGAACCAAAATCTAAGAAGCAGAAGACACAGCATAAAGCCAGTGTTAGTGAAGTCAGAACTAGATCGGGAAAGCGACCAGTGAATCCTCACTTCCAGAATAGAGACATAGTAATCGAGAAGGAACTGTGCGTGGAATGGCTACTGCCTAGAAAATCGTTAGTACTAGAGATTCTGGAGGACCAAAAATGGGTGGATTGTTTCTCGAATAACAATGGAACATACTACCCGAAGTTGGTAAAACAGTTCTACGAGTTTGTAACCTTCGAGAAGGCTGAAAATGAGAATCGGGTAAGATCGTTTTTAAATGGAAAAGAGATGTCTTTTTCTTCAGTAGAGTGGGCTGAGTGTTTGAATGTACCACATGGAGGTGTCTCTGGGTATGTATCAAGATCAATTCCACCTAGCATTGATATCTTTGATTATGAAACCGCCTTAAAAGAACTGACCGGTAATGGGAATCAAAGGCAAGTGGTTGCTGCTGAAATGGATGGAGAGAATCGACTGCTCTTCAAGTTTGTTTAGCATGTGTTGATACTGAGGCGAGGAGATTTTCCAAATCTGAGATATCAAGATATCTATATTCTTCATTTGCTAAGACATGGTGTAAAATCAATCTGTGCAGATTGTTAATGCTTCAAATGGAAGACATGATTAGACCAAAGTCAAAGACAAATACATTGTTCTTTGCCAAGCTGATTTCAGTAATGATAAAAGTGAAAGGAATAGTTGAGTCTCAGGATGAGACAGTTGTAGTCAAGAACAATTTCTGCATCACCTAGACTATTTGTAAGTACATTAAAATTAACTGGAACCCATGGAAGGGAGAATGGGTCAGTGATGATCAGAAGATATATGATATGTTTAATGCTGTGGATCATCCCTCATGACCAAAGGATATGAGAGATCCGAGTCTGAGACCTGATGAAAAGGAACCTGTTTATAGTGATGAAATAGAAGAAGAAGAAGAAGAAGAAACTCCCATGGATGTTGGAGGAGATCCAGAATGGCCCCCAAGTCCTGTTGCAGAGTTGGTTTATTCTATGAAAGGAAAGGTAGAGGAAATTTTGTCTACTCATGAGGAAGACCAGTCTGTGCCTCACCAAGAAGAAGAGGAAAAGGAAAATGTATATGAATTGTCTGCTTCAGGTAGTTTAAGTCTGAGTCCTTTGATTGGAAGCTCAGCTATGCCGACTGCTGATGTAGAAAGAGATACAGAAGAAGCTGTACCTGTATCAAAAGATCTTCTAGATGCTGCACTGATGGAACTTGTAGTAGAAGATTCTGATGAAGAGAATCCAGCACTGAATGCTGTTGTGATACATCAGAATGCACCCATTGAGGGGGAGCATCAATCTGTTCTTGGAAATGTTACAGTAGCTGTTGAGCTTGGAGACTGGGTAGAAGACCCAGGGTTCATAGTCTGTGGATTGGATTATCCGGATTCTGATAATGAGATGTATGTGAATAGACCGAAGACCAATTATGATCTTGCTTCTGAGTTGTTGCCCGATGATGTGGTCAGATTTCATGATTTGAATAAGCTGAAAGAGGGCCTCAAAACTAGTTTTGTTGAAGAAGTGAAGTTAATGGAAACCTCCCTTTCATCCTCAATTCAATCAATAATGACTGATTCTGTAGTTAGTTTGGCCTCAGCAAAGAGATCTGCTGCAGTTGTTTCAAATGATTTTGTCTCTAAATCTGATCTTGAATCCATGAAGAATGAGATGAAAGAATCATTCAGTGTATCAGTTGCTGAGATGAAGCAAAGCTTTTATGAAGAAATGAAAATGTTAGAGAGATCCTTCGAGCTATCTCTAGCTTGTAATTTATCTTCTTTTATGTCTGAGCTTATGGAAGAAGTGAAAGAGTTCCAGACTCAGTCTTCTAGAATCGAAGAAGATCATGAAGCTCTCAAGACAACAGTTGTTGCTTTGGATTCTTATATGATCTCCAAGTCTCAAGCTGACAAGGACCTAGCTTATGTGAAGAGTGTAGTAAGCCAGTTTGTCTCGGTGTTTGAAAGTTTCAAAACCTCAGTGAAGGATCATGTTCAATTACAGGACTCTCAAGTTCAAAGCCTAATCAGTGGTTTGTCTAAGAGTTTCAAAGAAACTGTTTCCTTCTCTCTTGGCCCTCTCACATCCAAACTATTAGTTGACCTGAATCAAGTTCGAGCAATGTTGAAGGAGGAGATTGGTTCTATTTCAACCAGTGGATCTGTGGACTCATCAGAGTTGAGTCGAGTGGTGCTTTCTACAAGATATTCTGCTAGAGAAATAATGAAGATTGTTCAAGATTATATGAGAGAAGCCTCTGCCTCTTAGGAATCCATAAAGAGCAAAGTGGACCACTACTTCACCAGAATTTTCACCAAGCATCAACTCGATCACCACTTCAAGCTGATGTTGGAAAATATGAAGCTACCCCCAGTAACTCAAGATTTTAGAGAACAAGTGAGCAAACTAAGAGAATTGACTCCTGCCTTGGAAAAATTCATGGAGAACAAAGATGATTTCATCTCTGCTATGGAAAGAGGAGGAGGAATTATTATGGATTTTAGAAATCTGTTGCTGCCCTTCTTGCATGTTGATTCCAGACCCGTCATCATACCTCCTGCTTTGCCTGCTTCTGCCTCAGCTGCTTCTACAGTCCAGCTGACTCCTGCTCAAGCTATTCGAAACCTCACACCTATGATCACCCCAATATCTTCAACCTATAGGCCTGACTGTGTGTCAATGGCCCAGCCTCCTTTGATCCTTTATGGAATTCCAAAACCTTCACCTGAATCCTCACCACCCGAACCTTCTTCTGCTCCCAAAGGAAAATCTCACGTTGAAGATGAGGATTGATCCAGTGGACAGGATTTTTGATAGGAATTCATTTGTATTCTGTTTCTGTACTTTCTGACTGCTCTAATATAGAAAAACTCTTTTTACTTCTCATGTTCTATTTGTCTCCTCTATATATATGCTTTCCCACTTTTTGATTATCACAAAGGGGGAGAACAAAATGAGAGAGAATAAGAAAGGGGGAGAACAAAATGAGAGAATGAGAAATATTTTCATTGGAGAAAAATTACCTTCTTTTCAATTTTATCTCTGATATTATTATGTTTCTTTTTACCTTCGGTACCTTATGATTGTTACCTCTGATAACTTATGTCCATATCATACTATTTCTATTATCTCTGATGTTGTTTTCAATGAGAAAATTGAATTCAATTTTATACTCTTTACTATTATATTTTCACTATGTTAAATGCCCATATCATAAATTGTGATTATCAAAAAGGGGGAGATTGTTGACCTCACCTGTTTTGATAATCTCAATAATGTATTCATATGTGTTGAAAATCCCAATTATGTTTTCATTCTCTATGATATTTTTAAGTATCATTGATCTATACTTTAATTCTTTCAAATCTGTGATCAAACCAATAATAATCTTTAAAATAGTCTTTGGAATATGTTAATCCTCATTTATCCATGTTTATACAAGTTATAAATTAATTCTAACACAATCGGATGTGTTCTGCATAAAACAGATAAGTAATCTGCCTATAGCTACTGATAAAGAGCTACCGGTAACCAGTCTACCGATAGACTTAGTCTACTGACAGACAGTCACCGATATACTTAACACAGAGCTACCGATGTACTTCTAAATGTAAGCTACTGACTTACAGACAGCTACCGATACAAATATAGAGCTACCGGTGTAAGTATAAATAGCTACCGATGGAATAAGAGTCACCGATGGCCGAAGCTACTGACAGACTCACAGCTACCGATACCGACGCATGAAGCAACCGACGCATGAAGCTACCGACGCATGGAGCTACCGATAAACAAAGTCACAGATACAAGCATGTACCAACCGACGCATAGAGCCACCGATAGAGTCAAAGCAACTAATGACCTTGAGCTACCGATGTTCAAGTTACCGATGTCCAAGCTACCGATGCTGATTACCTACCGATCACTCGACTCACTGTTTGAATTTCTTTATTTCTTATATTTAATCTATCTAACGGTCATATCATGTACATTTTAATGATTTGTCAAATGTCTGATAAAGGTTGTCGGATGTCAGGAACCCGTACCTCGTACCTGCAGAAAGGAAATCTTTTCTGTCCCCTGTTGCACGTGACATAAATACAAGAAGACTCTGCTGAAAAGAAAAAAAGACACACACATAGAGACAAGGAAGACATACGACAAACTCAAGAAAAGCTCTGTGCATAATAGAAGAACCAAGCAAGACAGAAGCTCATAGACAATCAAGCATACTCGAGAAGTGTTATGTGCATATAAGAAGAACACTGAAGAACTTCAACCACTACATTGTCACTGTCTGTGAACCTGGAGCATACGACACTCTGTTTCTCAAACAGAAGCGAGAAGAGGACTCAGACTCACTTCTGATCGAATCCAAAGGAGTCCAGAGCTACTCTGAAATCACCAGAACCACTTCTAAACTCTACATCTCTTGTTCTGTGATTTATTATTATACTTTTCGAGCAGTGTGTGTTATCTGCTGTATCTAACACATACACTGTCTCCTGTACTTAAACTGGAGGATTTTTAAATCCTTACCAAACTCTTTCATTCTTTCTTTCCCACGAATAACAGTGGTAGAGGTCGTGTGTTACCTGGACAGCTGGTTGTTGTTGTACTGTTTCCCACAAAGAACAGTGGTAGAGGTCTTGGACCTGGACAGTTGTAAACTGTTGAACCCCGATCCAGGGTGTGGATCATTTTTATATAAACTTTTGAGAGGACTAAGTCTCGGCTTGAGACTGAACCTCTTGGTTACATTTGTTGTGACATCTCTTTCAAAGTTTTATTCCGCTGCTAATCACTTTAAAACCAATACTGTTTTTAAAGTTACTTTGATAATTAAATTAGCAAGTGTTTATGTTAAGTGTAGATTAGTAAGTTAGTTTCAAAAGATAATCACACACTCCTGTGTTGATTAACTGGGAATTAATCAATCCCTTGAGAATCTAACAGAGCCTCTACTTTAATATAAATTCACTACAGTTTAATTTATTATTTTATTTGTGGGTCTTTAAGACAGTGTTATTTAAATACAGAAATTTTAATTGGTACTCAATTCACCCCCCCTCTTGAGTAAACCACTCCGACCAACACTATATATTTCCAAGAGAACCCCTAGGGGTTCATCAATGATACGCATATGATTATATAATTATTTTTTCCAAACCATAGATTTTTAGGAATAAAATATCAATTAATAATATATTTTTCTTAAAAACACTTATATGTTAATTTTTACACTATTTGGTATTTTGTTTTTCTAAAATCATAACTTCATTATTACTTCAAAAAAATTTATCTAACCAGCCCTAATATTTCATATTGACCTATAGAATTATTTTAATTCATAAAAAGTCTCAAATTAAATTTATTTGGATATTTATAAGGTCAATTATTTTAATCTTTCATTAATTAGGTAATTACTTAATCATCATTGTGTCATAAATAAATTAAATTATTTAATGTCTAAAAAGTATAAATAAAATACCCTTATTTAGGAAATATTTTTTTCTTTCAAATGAATATTTATAGTCTAATTTATCTTATGTGTATCTATATATTAAAAATTTATTAGTTATTAAACATTGAATTTATCACTTTTAACTCTTCTTTGAATTAAATAATAATAAATGTGCTAATCTAATCCAAGTAGAACAAAGAGGTTCATATTATATTTTTAAGGTTATTTTTTTCAAATTATACTTATCCAATGGAATTAAGACATGTTTTAAGGTAATTATAATATCATTTTACCCTTAATTACCCTATTTACTTTTAACCGTGGTAAATAAAAGTAAAATGTTTTTATTCATCAAATATTATTTTCATCTTATTGAACCACATTTTTCTTACTAATATCTATCATGTCGCTATGATTTTTTTCAATTCCACTCAGAGAAGCGGTAAAATTATGTTTTATGTAAATTTTCAAATTCTCATTGGAGGTGGGTAAAAGACGGTAAAAAGTTCAGTAAATTTTTTATATATCTAAAATTATTATAAACTGAATCCAATGAATTTCATTGAAACTATATAAGTATTATGTATCTATTTTTACCTAAAATAAATTTAAATAATATAAATAATTATTTAAATAATTTTTTTAAACTATAACTCAATGTTTTTAACTATTCATCACAAATTGAATATTTTTGAGAAAAAACACCAAAAAATCAACCTGAGATAATTTCGATATTCCAAATCCCAAAATGAAGTCCATATTGAAATATAAAATTTATAAAATTTCAAAAAGTGGGTATTACTATTCATAACAGCTAGTTTGAGTGTTTGTGGTGTGTTAAAACTCAATGTTATGTACAACACATGCTATTTTATTATTCGAAGAGAACAATACTGTGGAAGCTTGGGGTATTACATTGGCCCACTCTCTACTCTCCTTGTCCACTCTTCACGGGCCTCTTCGGGAATTGGCCACCTTATTCTTGCCATGGTTCAGGTTAATAGGCCTCCCATAATCTATAGTTGAGTTAAAATTTATTTATAAATAAAATATTACTTCATGTATTATATATATATATTAATGTATTTAATATTAATATATATATATATTAATATTGAAATATATTAATTAATAGTATATTCATTATTTAATTATATATATTTTATGACATTTAATATATATAGATTAATAAAGAGTATATTAATTTTTTAATTAACTATTCATAAATTAGAAATATATTTTATGTATAATTAAATAATTAGTACACTATTAATAATTAATAAAAATGAATAAATTTATTAAATACTTCCTATACTAATTAAAAAATTTATATTCTATTTATTACTATTTATGTATATATTAATTTTATTCATTTGTATTAATAACGATTTCATTACTAAATTTTTAAATAATTTCCTATCACAATTAATTTTTATAATAAAGTTTTAATTTACTTAATTAATATGTTTTCATTTTTATTGAAACATATATTCATTCATGTTCACGAGCTACACCGGTCCAACCCCCACTTTTTTTATAATTAAATTTATTAAATATAATTTATAAATATTATATTAATTAAATAATTATTTAAATAATTATTATACTTTTTATAATTAATATAAATTTAAAAATTATTAACCAAGAATAAAATTAATATATATATATATATAGTAATAAATAGTTTATATACTATTAAATTATTATATTATGTATTTAAGCGATTTATTAATTTTTATTAATTATAAATTCTATATTAATCCTTTAATTATATAAATATATATAATTAAATTTCACTCATTTTTAACATCCATTCATTTTGTTTCCCTTTGATGACTTAAAGCAGCTAGTATGGAGCTACATATCTATGATTATGAAGCTTAGAAACCTTAGCACTCATGATTGGAGTCCTGGTTTCAATTTATTGAATATTTAGAATGTGTTTCAATAGTTATGGATTAGGATTCATGGACTCCATTGGAAATTATGGAATTCGAAAATACTCCATGTCATTGCTACTGCGATTAGAGTGTTGACTCGGATAGATAGGGAGACTGAGCACATTTCCCAAATGCTCATTGAGGTGGACCTTATTTCCAATCTCATTGACACGTTAATACTCAATACAATGAGTGACAATTTACATTTACATGTTGAGTAGCTGAAGCGAACTCATTACTATGTGGGTTTCTATGTTGTTGGCCAATCAATTGAGTAATGTTATCAAGTTGTCGTTTGCGCTAAATGCAATGACAATGGGATTATAGTGAAGGATTATAGAAATTGTTTTCAATCATGGGAGTATGGTGTTGTGCATGTCCATAGGGTTCGTTACCAACTTCATAGGTGGAAGGAACCTAATAATCCCCTATTAATGATGATGCCTCTACTAAGATGCAAAGGGAAGTGCAAGCACATAATGCCACACACTCTTTTAAAGAGGCCCTATGAAAGATAGATGATGTTTTTCTGGTTCATGATGCCTTATCTATGATTTCAGATCATGTGAAAGATACACAAGAGGAAGTTCACCATGAGATATAGAAATAATCTATTATCTAGAGGAAGGGAAAATCCAAAGTTATGGACGAAGAGGGTTTCCAACTGGTTTCTTATAGGAAACCAAAAGATACTTCATATACAATGAAGATGTCTGATTTAGTATCACATGGGTTAGAGCCCAATGATGGTCCATAGGAACAGATTCAGGTAGAGATAATGGGTAAGGTATTTATGCCTTTTATTCATGATATGACTGTTTCGTGGTTTCCACCACGAAACGCCCAACGGCTCCGTATCCGATGATGGATGGTCCTTCTTTCCAAAGGCAGGCGTTCGTCGGATGGTCTGACCAATGATGCTTAAGAACTCACATTGGTCGAGAGGATGGGAAGTCGGGTTCATCACAACTTTTTGGGAGGAATTATTGTCTGTTCCGGGACTCTCTTATAGATTTAATACGTAATCATATGTTCACGAATCGTTGGTTTATACTCAAACATAGTATCCACGGATTTAACCATGGTGGGAAATGGTCAACTGGATGCAGGGGATTAAGAATCATTTAGGCATGAGTTTTACCATCCCTCGTTGGATTAATGACCCCGTGGAGTCGGAACTCATTGAGCCGATACTAGGAGTGACGTGGTGAACCAATGTGAAGATAGTCGGATCGACCGGTTGTTGTGCTTGAACCACATAGAGGCTTCCTATGTACCCTACATAGGGGACATGGATCAAAGTCCACATAGTTCAAATGGAGAGCGTCGGAGAACCGATGTTAAGGTGGACCCGGGGGTCCGTTGGTGATCGGGTGGTGATCGGGCTTGAACCTCATAAAGGCTTCCTACGTATCCCTGTGGTAGGGAATCAAATTCCTCGTAGTTCGCATTGGCTTGGGGCTTACACTCTGAGGAGGCCCAGAATGATGGATTGGGGCTTGCACACTAGGGAGGCCCATAAGGGGATGTTATGGTCGATTTCTATTCTATGCCCATGTGAGTCATGCTCAGTGTGAGAAACAATAGGCAGCATGGACCAGACGATCACATCACGAACGGTGCGTCCATGAGAAGTAGAGTGGGGCTAACACATGATGGAGGCCCATGGAGACAAAGCGCAGCGGGAGAGGGAAAGGGGGTGCTCTTGTGTGCCTCTCCTCTCTTGTTCCTCGGGGAAGTACCTGGGGAAGTACCAAGGTTCATGGGGACCACTTCCTTCTAATGGGTATGTCACCCCCTCTCTGGGGAGGGGAAAAGTGCCCGACCGTAGAAGCGTGTAGCCCCCCATCCTGGCGAGTAGAGGCAGGAAAGGGGTTCTCGGGCTCAGACCCTGCATTACCATGGGAATGTGGACCCATACATGCTTCAAGAATCTTCCCAAGGGTCGGGGAAACCCCTTTTCCCCTTGTTACCGTGGGTATGTGAACTCAAAATGGTGTGCTGATGTGCCTGAGGGTTTTACCACACGGATCTGGTGGCTCTGGTGGAGGCCTCAGCTCGGGGCCAATGAGTAGGCCAATGAGGGAGTCACGGGGGATCGGGCCAGATCAGGAGGATCTTATGTTGCTCGGGGAATGGGAACTTCGAGGGGTTCGACGGTCCACGCATGGGTATGGGTGATGGCGCCCTTCACGTCGGGATGTTCTACGCGGCTAAAGAGGTCGTCCGCGAACCCGGGTGGTACGTGGACTGAGGGGCCATCCGCGAACCTGGAGGGTCCGCGGATTGACTGACATCCTGTGAACCAAGGGGATGTGCGGAATCGGGTTTGGTCCGCATACAGGGTTGGTACGCGGAGGGTTTCACACGAGCAGCTGCGGCCAAGGTTGGCGTTGGTCGACAGTGCGTCAGTCAAGTCTTCGCCTGTGTAGGAGGGTGCTATGCAGTTCGATGGATCAGAGAAGTGGAATAAACTACCTGGTCCGCTGGGAGTTCCTCTATTAAGGGGTTATGGTTCGCGGTCTTCTATTATATGTTATTTTTAGTTCGCGGTTCACAAAATTATTATGCATTTTCAGTTCCTTATTAGTTCGTTCCTAGGTTCATACCTGCTCTGGTTCGCGAACCGGAACATTCGAAATCCTATGCCTCTCATTGAAATCCTTCCACCCGAATCTGACCGATCTCCTCTCTATCTCCTTCCTCCGAATCCGAGTCTCCAATCCCCTCTTGTAATTTCCCCCTCGGTCTCCTTTTATAAAGTGGGGAAGGAGATGTATCTTCAGTCACACAAAACCTTTTTCGGAGGACCATGACCAAATACCCAGTTTACGGATGACCTGGTCAATCCATAATTCACAGTGGGTATTGAGTGCTTCTCCCCCCACGAACTGAACGAGGGAAGTGCTTCATGGCGGCGGAGGTTTCCGCCTCCATTTTGAGAATGACAGCAGAGGCGATTTGGGCCGGCTGACACGGCTCGTGGCTGGGGCGGTTCGGAATGGTGGACCGGGTTGGCACCCGCCCTTCTTCATGCCCACAGAGGATCACTGAATCTATTCTTCAAATGACAATGTTCCGCGGAGGGGGGGGGGGGTAGGCTTCACGGAACCGGTCGTGCATCGCTAACATTAGACCGGTCCACGGACCGGTTCCTCCTTCTCCATCCTTCAGTTTTGTTGACATTTTTCCATCCCTTTTGAGGGGATATTGGGTTGAATCTCCGTTGAGTTAAAGGGGATCATCATTCTCCTTTGAGGATTTTTCAGGACCCTACAAATGCCCACCATCGGAATGGGGTCTGATCGGAACGAAGAGGAGGCCATTCTGATGAAGGGTGGTCCTGAAACTCAGATGGTTCACAGTAGAGAGGTGGACTAGTTGGGGACCACACATATAAATATAGAGGGCCCTTTCATTTGTCTTCTACCAGATTCTTCATGAGACCAGAGCTTTTTTTGTGCGCATGCTTGTTCTTTCATGAAGCGCTTAGTTCACGAACCGATTGCTACTTCCACGAACCATTTCTTGTTCACACTGTTCTTTATCCTCAGATCAATTTTGCAGCCGTAAAATAACACTTTTAATTAAAACTTATGTTACGACGGGCTGCGTAGGAACTCGCTTCGCAACTTTGGTGCTCCGGAGACTAAAATCTCTTGAATTTTAAAACATTCTAAGTCTTCCGTATTTAACTACTTAAATTCAGGATTGAAATTCCATGGAGCATCGTGGTCCGCGGTTTCCTGGACAACGCTCTGTGGGACAGGGATTCACGGACTGATTTAGTGAAGGGATGGTTCGCGGGATGCTGTCATCGTGAACCATCCTTTGAGGCTTCCTCAAGGACATTGCTATAAGGGCTCCTCATCTGATCCTCAAGCCATATATTTGGTATTTTGTCCAGGTTTTATTATTTTTGGATGAACCATTTATTGGTTTTTATTGTGCAGGGATAAAATATGGTCCCCCCTCGTTCTGCACCGAGGACTACTGCAGAGCCTCTTTCAATTAGCTCAGGGAGACGTTTATCTATGATTCGTGGATCGGAGAATATCCAAGAGGACCCTAGTCGGTCCATCATTCTTGATGATGGTGTCTTGAAAAAATTGCTCCCTCCTACGCTCCTGGATTATCCACTATCATATCAGCTTCCACTTTATGGATTTGGTCTTCAAGAAGATGTCCATATTCCCCCCACCTTCTCAGGTCTTCCTTCTCCTTTATTGGAAGCATCATCCAAATTTATTTTGGCAAACCTTACACAATCGGGGGAGATGGTTTCCGACTCTGACCAGAAAGACACCTTTATTTTGAGAGTCTCTGTTTGGACCCAAAGTGATCTGCACGCCCAAAAATTTTCTCAGGATGCTGTCTTCAAGAGTTACCCATCTATTATCAACCTTTCTCGAGTAGATCCCGATGCGGGGTGGATTCCTAGGTGGGATATTCGGTCTGGAGGGCTCTTCTCAAATGACTTGGCCTGGGCTTTCTGGGTCCATCATCACTGCCGGGAGTCTCCCGAATCACTGAAAGCAGTCAATTTATACTCCGCAATGTGGGCTTCCCAATTTTCTATTTACCCACCATCCTTGGCCCTGCCAGACCAACTTAGTCGCTGGTGTTCATGCACTAATACTTCCCACCTTTCACATGGTGAAGTTGGCATTAGTTTGTGGGATATCCATCACTTGGGAGGACTCCCAGTTATAGGTGAAATGTATGAAGAATTTATGCCTTCCCCTGATGCGTGGGACGACGTCGAACAAGTGCCTTTATTGGAGAGATATATGTTGGTTATGGTGGAGCAGTCACTGGATTAGGCATTGTGTGCCCGCTTTCTTATTCCCTATAGTACCTGGATAGGGTTATTTCTAAACACCACTAGTACTTTGCTGAGGATCAAGAACCCTCAGACTCATCCTTCTCAGCAATCATGAACCTCCCTAGGTTCCTACTAGGTGATTCTGGAGGTGGGTGACTACCTCTCACGGGGTTACGAAGTGTGCCCCGGTGTGCCGCCTATGCTCTGGCTGGAAGGATTATTTCCTATGTTCCCGAGCGGGTGGCTATTCCCTTCCTGGGATATTAATCCTGGCATCAAGGCTTGCACCCTAAATATGGCAGTTGAGCTGGCAGAGGGCCACCTGGTGAATTTGGTCATGCCCACATTGGCTCGTATTTTTGAACAACTGAGTCATATGATGAAGGGAGGGTCACCCTTCCATCTGAGTGGGCCATTTCAATTTTTGTATGGCGGGGTAGCGGATCATTGTCGCTGTTATAAGAATCGTCACAACACGGTCATCCTGCTTCCTACTTTTCTTCATACCCTGCTTGATATAGCTGGAGTTTGCTTGAAATCCCTCATCTCTGGTGAATTCCTCAGCTTCTGAGTGACTTCTCCCATTTTTCTTTCACTCCCTACCCAACCCTTTCTGGCATCACAGTTGACAACTGTCGGGGGAGCCTGGAGGAGCGTTCTTACATAATCTCTCTACGAGATGGATTTCTGTCTACACGGATCGACAAGGTTTCTCTAAGCGAGCTGTATGTCCCATATCATTTTTCTCGCCAGTTTGGGTGCATGAAAGTCCAAGTTTCCCTTCCCCCTCTGTAGGCTCGAGGACTGCACCCGATAAAACATCATCAATGGTGGATGATGTTGACGTGGGAGGGATCTAACGTGAGCATTCCCCTGCCTATCGTGGGGGCGATCGTCGGCCTTTCCATGGAGTATGCAAAGGCGTGGGAAAAATAATATCCTGATGGGATCCGAGGGAAGGCCGTCTGGAAGGTTCCCAAATCAGAAGGTACTGCAGCTATTGTGTCCACTGCACCTTCCTCATCATCTCTAAGGGAGGATCGACTGATATCTCGTCAATCAATGCGGCTCAAGGGATTTTCCTCTTCCAGTCCTGCAGTGGCCGAAGTTCAGATGGGTTCATCCTTATGGGACGTGGATGAGGACGACCATGTGGTTCTGGATCCTGGCAATACAATCTCGGATGTTTTTCCAGTTGATATCGGGCTTAGAAATTTGATCCTCAAGCCTGAAACGGGGTTTGAGGCTCCAGACATTCCAGCTCAGGAACCAACTTCAAGTGAGCACATGCATGCGCTGGTTGTAGTGCCAGATTTCGTTCCCATGCAATCCGGCGAGGATACCAAAGATCCTCATGTCATGGAAGTCCACCAGGCAGTGCACAGGTGGGTCTGACCTCAGATTTTTGAGATCATTGCCAAAACACCTCTAGCTGATATGACAACTAAGACCGAAGCTCTTCGACAAATCTTCATTGGTTTGGGGTCGGGTGGCTTTGACTATCGGAAGTTCCATTCTCTTTCTTGCAGAGTTGTCACGGCTCATGAGGAAGCTTCCTTTAGTGAACACAAACTTTCTGACTTTGTTGTTTCTAATTACGGGCCCTGAGCCCTAGAGGAATACACGATATAGCTCCTTAAATTGATAGCACATGAGGCGGCCTCTTGAGACCAGGCGACCTTCCTATCCTCCGAGTTGCATGATTGTGAAGAATGGGCAGCGATGCTGAGGATTCAGTTTTCATCTCTGATCGGTCATCTTAAAGCCACCAGAAAAGGCATTAAATATCTCCAAACAATAGTGGAGCGTACTCATCTGGTGGATGAGGATGAAGCCAGGGAGAAGGCCGTGTTGGAACGGTCTTGCAACGACCTCCACCACATGGTCGCTGATATGGTGGAGAGAGCAAGTCAGGCTCTTTTATGACCTTCAGAGCAACTCTTGTACCCTCTGTTTTACATATCCCTCTCCCCCTTTTTTCTATTACGAGGGAGCCACCCCATCTTGGGGACGTCCTCCCTTTTTGTTCGAACGAAATAAAATCTCTGTAAATCACTTTTTGCTGTGAAATTTGATTGTTAATAAAAAAAATGTTGGGTAAATAACAATTCACTGAATCTTAATTAATAATAAATCATGAAAACAAACTCTAACTTTTTCCTAGACCATGGGGTTCAGCGAGCATAGTTTGACTATTGCTTGTGATTTGTAGAAAATCCCTAAAAACATTTTGTCTCTTCTTTTAATACACAGATTTTTCATGGGCTCATTTAGTACGAACCTAGCGGGTATGTCATGACTTTTCCTTAGGTCTCCCATTTTGGGTTTTCGGCCTAACAGGCTTTGTGCCGCTTTTCATGGGCGGTTTAATGCCCCGCCATCAAGACTATCATTACTGATGTTTTAATTCAAACAAATTTGACCAAATATGGTGGGGCAAGGGCCCCAATGGGGTTTGGTTGATTAAAAGATGTCTCGGTGTCCTTCAGACGCATTTGGAGGGAGTGTGATTAAATTTAAACGACATTCATGGAATGTCTCAAGGAATGGGAGCCACATCCGCGTGCAGAGGTAGGAGGAGCATTGCCTTAAGGAAATCTTGCCTTTGGTAGACAGGACCAGGGCGATCAATATACAGAACTGCTAATGGAATGGTATGTATAGTCGTGCAAAGGTTTCCTTAAGTCAACGAATCTCCTGTTTTGATGGCCATAGGACTTCATGAAAGTCTGTCTTATGGAAACCACCATGGGTGGCTTAGAGGATTATGAAAAAAAACCAGGGGTGGCATGGAAAGGGTATGTGACGTCTTGAAGGTTTTGAGAACACCTCTACTAATCAGAAGCGTGGTCAGGGGACCACTTCCCTACGTATTTAGTTAGCGTAAGGGATGGTTGAAGCTTGGTGCAGTTTAACGTCATGCAGCTGGGACATCGTTTAAAAATGGAATGACCTCTCCTGGTCCTCTGTAATCTTGTCAGAGATGTTCCACCATATTCAGGTAGGATTGTGAAAGAGGTTGGTAAACTATAACTTAGAGGGTTTCCGAATCCCGGGATAGACATGGGGGCTTAGAGGCCAAGAGGCGTACGGAGAGAAGAATTTACTAAGGAAATATTGCCTTTGTTAGATGGGACAGGGGTGATCAATATGCAAATCCGCTGAGGGCATGGTATGCATAGTCATGAAAAGGTGTCCTTAGGTCAATGATTTTATTCCCTCGATATCCAAGAAACATCAGGGAAGTTGAGATTCGAGACCACCAGGGGTGGCTTATTAGGGTTCGGCTTTTTCTGAGTGTAGAGTATAGTTTATGATGAAAGGGTTCCTGGATACGAGGGAAACATCTAGATTGAACATCCCGAGAATGGGTGAAGTAATCACTTCTCACGTGGGTGTGAGACGGTGGCTTGTGTCGGTCTGACCCATGCACTGAAGGACAAAGAAAATCCTTCGTTCCTTACTAAACCCGTGGCGGGTTTGACCATGTAGTTTGGCATCTTTCAGATAAGACGAAAAGCATTATTAAAGGATGTTGTACAGTTTAACGTCATGCAGCAAGGATGAGGGGAATTTTTCATTCCTTTTCCAATGTTGTGTAGTTTAATGTCTTGCAGCAAGGACGATTGGCCATGCAGTTCAACGTCGTGTGGTGAGGACATAGTTAAAAAGGACGCTCTTGATTAGAATTTAACTGGGCCCGAGTATCCTGGCATGTCTATGATGTGGAGGGGGGGCTGATGGTGTAAATTAGGGTTCTGAGGCTTCTTGGATCAGGAGAGATGTCAAGGAGGCTCTGAGGCTGGTAAGAATATGGATCTTGGAAGAGTATCACCTGAGGAAATATTACCTTTGGTAGATGGGCCAGGGGCTATCAATATGCAGAGCCGCTGAGGGCATGTTATGAAAATTCATGCAAAGGTGTCTCCAGGTTTATGACTTTCCACTTCTGATGGCCATGAATGGTTATGAAGATTTGCAATTATCTAGGACACGAATTCTGTCCTCGGGGAAGGAAATGTCTGAACATGTCGAGCATACTCACCCCTGGTTGTTGTTAAATCTTAGAGAGTTCCCTGTGCTGATTTATTTTATGCACGGGGGTGTACCTTTACTCCATGAAGTTTAACGTCGTGTGGTATGGACGAGGTACTCCTAGTTTAGCAGTCATAGAGATGGAACCATTGGGTGACTATTTATGCAGTCACTTGAAGGATAACTGAGTCAACATGTTCTGATATTCTTGGAATAAGGTGGGGGATGAAGGTTGTAAACTGAAACTTTGAGTTTTCATGAATCAGGAGGTGTGTCGTGGGGGCTCTGAGGCTGGTAAGCGTACGGAGCTAGGAAAAGTACCGCCCAAGGAAATCTGGCATTTGATGGACAAGTCAGGGGATATCATTATGCAGAGCCGCTGAGGGCATGGTATGCATAGTCGTACAAAGGTGTCCTTGGGTCGATAACTTTCCACTTCTAATTGCCATTAATGATTATGAGAATCCACGATTTCTCATAGTGAAGATTTCGGCACGTGGGGAGAATGGTGTCTGAGTATACAAGAAACATCTTTAATGCAATTGTCTGTTGAGTAAAAGTAGCCTAGTCCTGACATGATGTTCATTGATGCAGGTCACTATGTGCACCACCGGCAGACACATAGGCTATCCAGATAAGGATACCCTGGAAACACTTAGATGTGAAAAGGGGAATGAACTTGTAAACCACATTGCCATAAAATTCTGGATCAAGAGGTATTGTATGGCATCCCTGAGGTCGGTAAGTGTACGGAGCTAGGAAGAGTGTCGCCTGATGAAAATCATTCCTTTGGTAGATGGGCCAGGGGCTATCAATATGCAGAGCCACTAAGGGAATGGTATGCATAGTCATACAAAGGTGTCCAAGGGTCGATGACATTCCACTTCCGATGGCCATGAGTGGTTTTACAGATCCATAATTATTTGGGTCGTGGAGTCTGATTTATGGAGTGGATTCATCCAAATGCTCAAGTACTATCTCCATCTTTTATCACCTTGTGTATTGGGTGGGTCACGATGAAGTCAGAGAAGTTTAACATCATGCGGTGAGGACAAAGTCCGTGTAGTTTAATGACATGCGGTGAGGAAGAAGTCCGTGTAGTATAATGTCATGCGGTGAGGACGAAGTCCGTGTAGTTTAACGTCAGGTGGTAGGACGATGTCCGTGTAGTTTAACGTCACGCGGTAAGAATGAGGTATACACCCCATGCAGTTCTAGTCCGTACATGGGGGAAGGGCGCATTTTTAACATTATTGTTTGTGAAGTTTAACGTCATGCGGCAAGGAGGAAAAAATACACCTCGTGCAGGTCTAGTCCATACACGAGGGAAAGGGAGCATTTTATAATCTTGATATCCATGCTGTTTTACATCATGCGGTAAGGATGAGAAGTACACCCTATCCCAATCTGGTCCATACACGGGGGGAAAGGGCGTTTTTATATTTTATTCCGGGGGCTGGGCTAGGACTGGGAACCCTGGCCTCACTACGTATCCTGTGAGGGCAGGAATCAAGCCGCATGTAGTTCTCTGAAATATGTTCTGTTTAACATCATGCGGTAAGGATGAAAGCCGTACAGTTTAACGTCATGTGGTTAGGAGGAGGGGTATTATTATATTTCGTTTAGTTTAACGTCGTGCAGTAAGGACGTGATACTCTTTGTTTAGGGTCATAGAGTTTGGACTATTGGGTGCTTGGCAGTTTAACGTCATGCAGCTCAGACAATCTCCATGCAGTTTTACATCGTGCGGTAAGGTCATTAGCCGTACAATTTATCGTCATGTGGTTAGGAAGAGGGGTATTATTAGATTTCGTGTTGTTTAACGTCGTGCGGTAAGGATGTGATACTCTTAGTTTAGGGTCATAGAGTTTAGACCATTGAGTTCTTGGCAATTTAACGTCATGTAGCTCGGACGATCTCCATGCAATTTAACATCATGCGGTAAGTACATTCTCCACTTTCATTTTTTAGGAGAAATACTTCTTCAGGAATCTCACATTTTTTGGAGCGGTTGTGACTTTACCGTTCATGGAGATCAAGGTATATGATCCATTGGAGTAGGACTTGTGTATAACGTATGGTCCCTCCCATTTGGGCTCCATCTTTTGAGGCTTCTTGATGGGTATCATTGGTGTCCGAAGGACCAATACGAATTCTCCTTCCAAGAAAGACCGGAGACGGATCTTTTTATTGAAGGCTCACCCAATTTGATTCTGGTATACCTCCAGATGGTGCAAATTGTGCATCCGCTTCCCGTCTAGTTGTTCCAATTCACCAAGACACTTTTCTGACTGCTCATCATCGGAAAATTGATCACATATGGAAACACAGAGTGAGGGAAGATGGATTTTAATGGGCATGACTTCCTCCTTGTCGTACACCAATGAGTACGGGGTGCCCTGAGTAGCGGTGTGGATTGTGGTTCGATAATCCCATAATGCATGGAGGAGTTTATCCGGCCATGAATTCTTGTCTATGTCCACCGTTTTCTGTATAATGTTGGACAGGGTCTTGTTGAAAGCCTCTATCTATATGTTGGTCACTGCATAGTAGCGAGATGAGTGGTTAGACTTGATACCATACTCGTGGTATAGTTTCTCCAATTAAGCAGAGAAGAATTTGGTGCCATTGTTCATCACTATGGTATGAGGGACACCAAATCTGGTGATGATATTTTTCTTCACAAAACTGACAATATTTCATGCCCCGAATTCCTTGAGGGGTGTGACTTCTGCCCATTTGGAAAAGAAGTCGGCTGCCGTGAGGATATACTTCATCTGTTTGGCCATGGAAGGAGGATATGGTCCCATGACGTCCATTCCCCAAACGAAAAAAGGCCAAGAGTACTTGTCTTGATGAAGTAACTCCGGGGGTTGGTGTATGAAGTTGGCATGAATCTGGCATGAGTGGCATTTCGCGGTAAATCACTTGAAATCTCGTGCCACTGTGGGCCAGTAGTACCCAAGCCTTCGAAGCTGATGGGAAATCTTTGTGCCTGACTGATGTTCTCCACACGTTCAGGAATGTACATAATTCATGACGGCGGCGGTTTCATCTCCTTCAGTGCATCTGAGGAGCACTTCGGCGATTCCTCATTTGTAGAGGACCTCTTGCTGACCTGCGCCGCCATATATGACAAAGTTGATTTCCCTTCTCTGTATTTGCTCTCGTTCAGCCCTGTCTGATGGAAGTTATCCATGTTGAAGTTAGTTTGCAATGGGGGTCATCCATCTGGTGGAAAGAGCATATGGCTCGGGGACAGGACTGACTTCATGGATTTATTCCGTGTTAGCTTGAACAAATGGAAATAACATTCGATGGTGAGCAATACTGATAACCGTTTCATTGCGGCCTGGGTCAGCTAGGGCTATGGCCGCGTTGGCTAATGCATCATCTTGAGCATTCTGAGACCAATGAATATACGTCAATGTTGGTTCTGTGGATAATTTCACCATTAACCCTTGTATATGGTCAAACAGAGGGATCCGCTCCTCCTTTTTAATAGCATAGTCACCATTCACTTTCATGATGACCAGTTCCGAATCACCTTTTACCTTAAGGTGTCGTACTTGTGCCTGGAGTGTGAGTTCCAGGCCAGCAATGAGAGCTTGATATTCTGCTTCATTGTTCATACATCCTTCTTATAGGAGGAAGGAATATGGAAAGACTTCCTTTTCTGGGGATATAAGGATTATCCCCAAACCCACATTATTGAACCTGGGATCCTATATCCTCTTCCTGGTTGGGCTTCAGGATGCGTTGTCAAAATACATTTCCCATGACGGGATCTCCTCTTTAACTGAGAAGATTTCATCATCCGTTAGCTCAGCGTCCGGTGCAGTGGTCCACGTCAAAGGGTGATCTTCGAGATTGTCTGCCAATTCCTGACCCTTGATGGGTTTCTAAGGCACAGACCAGATGTCAAACTATTGTAGCATGACCGCCCATCAGGATAGGCGTCTGTTTAGTATCAGGTGGATGAGGATATACTTGAGTGGGTAACTCTGTGAGATCAAATGGACCTCATGATGCTGCAGATAATGTCGCAACTTTTGAACCACGAAGTGCAAATCCAAACAACTCTTCTCAATATTTGAGTATCGAGTCTCAGTATCAATAATTGTTCGGCAGAGGTAATATATACTGTTTTCACTACTCGCATCATTCTTTTGTGCGAGGAAGGATCCAAATGATCACTCTAATGTTGTCACGTACAAGATGAGAGGTCATCCTTCAACCAGGGGCATGAGCACAGGTGGGATTAAGAGGTACTTCTTCAAGTTGTCGAACGCCTCTTAGAAGTCATCGGTCTATTGGTACGTGACCCCCTTCTTCATTAACCTGGTAAAGGGCAAACATTTGCCTACCAGGTGGGCTATGAACTGCCAAATATAGGCTACGTGTCCATTGAATCCCTTCAACTTGGTGAGATTTCGGGGAGGTGGTAACCCAAGGATAACCTTTTTCTTCTAAGGGTCGACTTCGATGCCACGATGGCATATGATGAAGCCAAGAAATTTCCCTGAGGTAACCCCAAAGTACATTTCAAGGGGTTCATCATTAACCTATACTGTCAGTGTTTGTTGAAGATGGTATCAAGGTCTGACAGGTGATCCGTGCGCTATCTGGACTTGACCACCAGGTCTTCCATGTAACAGTCGACGAATTTCCCCAGGAACGGTTTAAAGATCCGATGCATGGCACGCTGATATGTGGAGCCAGCGTTCTTGAGAGAAAAGGGCATGACTATGTAATAGAATACCACTTGAGGGTCCTTGAAGGGAGTGCCTTCTTCATCTTCTCAGGCCATCCTGATTTGATTATATCCATAATAGCTGTCCCTGAAGGATAGATCCTCATACCCGGTCGTCGCATCGATTAATAATTCGGTGATCGGGACCGGGAAATCATCTTTCAGACAATGCCAATTGAGATCCCTGAAGTCAATGCAGACATGGATTTGTCAGTTCTTTTTCTTGACAAGGACAATTTTGGCCATCCAAATGGGGTACTGGACCTCATGAATGAATCCTCCTTTAATGAGCTTATCGACTTCAGCCTCTATTTTGGAGGCATGTGAGTGATGCGTCCTTCTGGAGGCCTGTTTATAGCCCCGATATTCTTCTTGAAGACCAAGGTGATGTGTTTCCACATCGGGATCAAGTCCCAGCATTTCTGTGTTATTCTATACAAAAACATCCCGATGTTGCCTTAGGATGGAGGTATACACCTCGTACTCCTCGAAGGACATGACGACACTGATGAGAGTAGGACTCAGATCTTCCTCGGTACCAAGGTTTATTTCCCTGAGCTCGTCCACCATGGTGGAGATACCCTCCTAAAATGTAGGAGGTGTATCCCTGATATCTTTCCCCTCTTTTTCTCCCAAGTCCTCTTCTTCTTGATCCAAAAAGGAGAGAGCTTCCGGTCTGAGCATTCGAGGGTTTGAGGGAGAGGCATCGTGGGCATCCCTTCTTGAGTATTTGTCCCCAGATCGAGGGTTGGCGGATGTTCCTACATTGTCATTATAGGCCATCATGGCTGAAGTCATGAGGACATTTGAATGTGTGTCTATACTTGAACTCCTACTATCCACATGATTGATGGACAGTACATAATATCTTCCAAACTTCCTGAGGGGGTCATCAGGAACCAGTTCCTAGCCATTTGGAGCGGGGATCCAGTCGACACCATCGACCAATGGATTTATTTTTCTTTTTCTCATAGAACCCGGAATCAATGTAATGTGACTCAGAGAGCTCGAAAGTGGCCTAGTCACCATGCAATGTTCCACTTTGTCCATTGACGCAGTACTTGATACACTGGTGGTAGGATGAAGGAATGGCCATGTGCTTATGGAGCCATGACCTTCCCAGCAGGGCATTGAATGTTGTGCTCTGTCGGAATACCAGGACTTCCGGGTAGGCTACAAGGTCACCAAAATGGGTCTTCAGCTTAATTTGTCCCTTTGGTTTTTGGTTACTATTGTCCTAAACCAACAGAGTTTTGGCCGAGGGAATTAGGTCATCTTCACTGTAGCCCAACTTACGGAGTGTCCGCAGGGGAAGGAGGTTAACTCCAGAGCCATTGTCTATGAAGACTTTCCAGATCTCAATACCATTCAATGTGTCAGACACATATAGTGGTCTAATGTGTCCTTGCATGATGACATCTTCATCCTGATCGGTGAAGGAAATCACCACCTTGCATTCAGATGGTTCAGTCTCTATCTAGTAAATTTCAGCGGCAGTTACCTGGGGTCGAAACTCCTTGGGGCTGATCAAAGCTTCTATAAGCGCCTCTCTGAGGTCTACTGACAGACTCAGGGCATCCAGGTTAGACAGTTTGGCTGGTACTAATGCTAGCTGCATAAGGATATTGTATTTCTGCTCCAGCGGCCGACGCTTCTCCATCGGCGGGAGAGTCTTAGCGGGTGCATTAGGGGCTGGAGCATTTGACGAGGAGGGACCAGCCTTAGGGTTGGGTAACGATGGAATTCCCGCATTTTTTGGACTTGGCCCCTCCAGTCTTCTTGTTCGCACTAGGCGGTCAGACACTTGCTCCTCCTCAGGTGGGTATTGTAGAACAACAGGGCCAGAGTGGCTTCCTGTGGAGGTGGAGGGGAATTATTTCTCCTGCTGAGTCCGTTGAAGGGCTCCCCCATGGGTTTCTGCGATACTAAAGGTTTGGGTCAGGGTCCAACCATAGGGTTGGTTTCGGTCGCGGCTGTGCCTCCCTTGGTATTCCCTAACTTTGTGATTCCTCCTCCTGGCTCCTCATGCAGGGAACTTGGGTTCGTAACCATACCATTCATCAGGGAATGATTCCATAAGATGTATGATGTTAATAGAACTAAATATTGGCTCTTCATCCTCTGACAGGTCAACCTAGTCGGTTGTCCCTGATGGTTCCGTTTGGTGGGTCGGTTCCCATGGCGCCAAACTCGCAGGCATATAATCTGCCAGGGTCGGGACTAACTTTGGCCCCGTCGCAGAATGATCCTCTTACGAATGTTTCCTCCTCCTTCGATTACTCCCGGATGACCATCTCGTGGAGGACTATGATTCAATACTGTCGGATATATAGCTTCAGGGGATGTTGGTGGCAACACCGGCTGCTGTAGTTGAGCTCGGAGTATGCCCTGGGCTTAGTTGATAGTCTTCTGAGTCATCCAGTTGTCAAATTTCTGCCCCTGCTTGCTAGTGACTTTTTTCCACCCCTCCTCTTTATTGGAGTCGGTGGCATAGATACATGCCATGTGTTCTGGGGGTGGTCCCAGTTCTACCTGTCTGGAGTCTACCATCCTCTACAGGAGGACATTGAAGATGAGTCATTCTCGGATTATGTATCCCAACATCTGATGGTAGGGGCAGTAATCTGGCCTGTCATCACGGTCGACCTCTTTAGGTTTTCTCGGCTCCGAGAGGCAGAGCAAGTTACAGTTCATGGCAGCAATGAAGTAGCCGCAGACTTGATCATCTCGGAATGAGTATAATTCTTGTTTGTGTTCCACAAATTGGTTCTACTTTGATCCTCGATGATTTTACCGTATAGGCGGAGGCGGCCGATGATATGCATGAGGCCCTTGATGATTTGTTGGAGGCCTGAGAAGTAGAGCAGGCACAGGGGTCGGCTTGAGTGTGACAACGGACACTTCAGCTCTAGGGGCACTTTTCCCAGGAGCATGCGAGGTTATTCAGGGCTTCGAATTAGTCCACTACATGGAGTCCTCAATTCTCTGGGAAATGGAAGAGAGATGGCAGAAGCCAGTGGTGCACTCCACTGGTATGAGTGGTGTTCGTATCTCATCTCGAATATTATCAATTCATATGGATAGAAACTCATCTTGAGGCATTGGATTGTTCAGGGATGAGGTCAGACCATTCCATATGGTGATGAAATCTGAGACCCTCTCGTTCTCCCACTACTTGCAGTTCATGAGATCGCTGACCGTTGTTTTAGGAAATCTTGAGCTGAAGTGGAACAGGAACTGGTGTTGAAGTTCTTCCAATCTCTTTATTGACTGGGCTTTCAGACTCGTATACTAGACAAAGGTAGATCCTTGCAAGGTTCGTACGAAGCATCTAAGTTTCATTGCTTCTTGATGTTCCTGAGTCCCCGTCATAGGGTCGCAGTAGGATGTGTAGTGCATCAAATGCTGTTCCGGATCACCTGGTCCATTTAAGATAGGGAATACAGGGCTCCTAAAATTCGGTGGAGGTGGTATGTTGCTCACTCAATTTGGGTAGGGTTTCTGCTCTGGCTGTATCGGAGTGAATCGACATTCCATCGCTTCCAATAGAGCTGTTAGTGCCTCGATGGTTTTGGCGGGACCCCGGTTTACATCCTGTTGGGCCCGGTCCTGGGAGGTGTAGCCCGAGGCATTGCCCGAGGATCTGGATTGGTAGGCATCATGGGTGCGTCTGCCGTTTGTGGCACCTTCAAAGGGTTCGGGCATACTCACTTTGGTTGCTTCCTGAGTGGAGGAAAGTCTTGGTATTCATCTGAATCTACGGTTAGGTAGTTGGATGGGCCGGCCGCCTCGTTGGACGAGAACCCTGACCATATTTTGTTTTCAGGGGAAAACCTTAGTCTTTGAGGTGCATTTACTAGGAGAGCATGATGTGGATCCTCCTAGGACGCACTTTCAATAAGGATGTTCCTCTAGAGTAGCTCGGTGTTAATCCACCTCAATATTTTCATCTCCTCTTCCTGTCGAGCGAATCACTCTTCGAGCGTGAGTGGATCATCTTTGTCGAGAGAAGGAGGCGGGTTAAGGGTAAAAAGTCCTTTATTCTTATCCCTGTTGGAAGCTCACTACGTAGGTGGAGGAGGGTTGGCTGAAAGGACGACCATATTTTGGTTGGCCCTCTGGTTCCGGGTGTGCACACCTAGTGGTTCGTTGTGAGTCACAGCCTGACCGGAACTATCGTCTCTTGATCCCTCCTAATTTCCAGTATCTCTGGTGTCACCCATGGTGTTAACCTCTATGAAATTGATAGATTCATATCGCGGGGCGCATAAGATGTCATCTTCTAAATGGGAATAGGATCTCCCACATTTTCTACTAGCCTTCCCTTTCGTGACCTGGGATTGCCTTCGGACTTCTTGACGAAGGGTGACGCAGATATTTCTTTGATGTGACCTTACGGTGTGCCTTCCTCTCGGAGGGGATGATGATTCAAATGACAGGATAGGATGGGATCCCCCTCTTCTGATTGTCCTCTAAAGACGAGAGAACACTGACTCTCGGGGGGGGGAGGTTGTTGTTGAGAGGGTAATAATTCCCCCATCCTTGGGGGCTGGGGTTGGATCCATTCATTGGACATTCAGTCTCTTCCCGGTTTTATTGGTCTTATGGGGGAATTTTTTGTTAAAAATTCCCCTAGCCCTATAGGCTGGGGTTGACCCTGGATTGCGATAGTGGCTACGGATATAACTACTTGCCTGACCTCTCGTGCCCCTATTCGGGGGGAACCAAATTTGGTGTCGAATTCACATGTGGATCAATCCCTTTTGGGGAGGCAGGAAAAGATCTCTAATTGTCCTCTCTTAGGAGAGATGCCTTTTGTATGCTCTCGGTGGCCTGATTCAGGAGTTTTTGAATGGCTTGTTCCCATTGGTCCTGACGCTTCTCGGACTTACTCAAGGCCTGACTGTGCTGGGGGTGTTGCCTTACCTGAACAATGAGACCACTCGATTGTCGTCTTGATGTGACGATGTTTCGAAACACTATGCCGAACAAGTTCTTCTGGGCGGGGAGCAGACTGAAATGTATAACTCCATGTTCTCCCCATCCCCTTATATGGACTCCCGTCGAAGCGTCATCGATGAGGCGGCGTAGCTGGTGCAGCGCATGGAGGCAGGCTATCTCCATATTTCCTTTATGCATCTATGGTCGTCGTTGTTGTGCTGAAGGAAGAGCTTCTAGGTCAATGTGATGCAAGAGGTCTCCTATTGTCTTGACGTGGTATACATACCAATCGTAGGCCAGGAATCTTGACTTCAGTCAATGGAGGGTTTTCCATATATTAGGGCGGATGCCGTGCACACATTCCTCTGACAATTCTCTGGGTATGTCGAACTGAGAGGTGGCTGTAGGCCAAAACATAACTGGTATATCATCCCTGGCCAGTCATTTCCTCAGGTGGAACATATCATCATATTCCTCCTCTAGAGACTGCTCTACCTGGTCGGCCCAAATGAGATTCTCGCTGCCAATGTAGTCAGAGGCAGTGGGACTGGTAGGTGCTGAGTCATTATGTGGGCGATTCTGAGGTGGTTCAGAGGATGAACGCGGCCCTGAATCGTATCCTGATTGCAGAAGGATGTCGTCGGACACTAACTGGGAATATGACATGCTTGATCCCGTCATTCTAAGTGCCTTAGCATACGAGGGCTTTTCTGTGCTTGATTCAGCAAGTGGAGGACCTTCCCGTCAATATGATATGTCATCGTGGGGAGGACCTCCACAATGGTGGTCATAATGGAAAAAACTACCATTACTTCTTGATGCTTCACTGCATAGATAAACATTATAGTGCACACCTTGGGGAGGACCTCCAAGGTGTGTCGCAGCAAGGGGAGGACCTTCTGGCTACGTAGAATCGTTACGGGGAGGACGTTTTCAACAACTGCCATAATGGTGAGGATGACCATTATGTCTTGATGTTCGATGTGCATCCTGGGGAGGACCTCCAGGACACACCGAGACAAAGGAAGGACCTTCTTGTTGCTCGGGGCCAATGTGGGGAGGTCCTTCGCAATAGAGGTCGTGGTGGCGAGGACTACCATCACAGCTGCGGCAATGGCGAGGACTACCATTACAGCTTGATGTTGCACTGCATAGAGGAATTTTGCAGTGCACACCCTGGGGTGGATCTCCAAGGCATGTCGCAGCAAGGGGAGGACCTTCTCGATGCATAGCATCGTTACGGAGAGGACCTTCGCAAAAACTGTCATCATGGTGAGGATGAACATCATGGCTTGGTGTTCGATGTGCATCCTTGGTATGACCTTCAGGAAACACTACGACAAGGGGAGGACCTTCTTGTTTCTTGGGGACAATGCGTGGAGGACCATTGCAATGGCGGCCATGGTGGTGAGGACTACCACCAAAGCTGCACAATGGCGAGGACTACCATTATTGCTGTCGTAGGGAGAATATTTACAAGATAAATCATGGGGAGGGCCTCTAGAATGTACGATAATGAGTGGAGGTCCTTCTCGTCTCTTGACGTTTCTACGGGGTGGACCTCCATTATTAGGTTGGCGTAGACTACCACCATGATCTGATGCCTGGATGCATGGAGTTCCATTGTAGTGTAACCACTAGGGAGGACCTTCAGGGCAGTCTATGACAAGGGGAGGTCCTTCATGTCATGATGAGACATCACTGTGGGGAGGGCCTCTGTAGTTGCGACTATGATAGTGAGGACTACTATCATAATCTGTGGTCCCACTACATGGGGAGTGTTTGCAGTGTATACCAATGGGAGGACCTTAATGGTGGACCACAGCAAGTTGAAGACCTTATTTATGCTCGATCTTTTGGCCACGTGGAGGGTTTCCGTGACTCGCATCAAAAGAGGACCTCTAGTGATCTATCGTTATATGCCTGCAGGGGAGGCCCCCATGGGTGCTCTGGGGAGGACCATCAGAGCTGCTGGTTGAAACATTGCGGGGAGAACCTTCACAACTGCTATTGCCACTCCCATAATATGGAAATGGATGGGAATGATTTTGAGACTTTGATGAATGCTTAGCAATATTGGGAACCCCTACTTCCAGCAGAGCGGAGTCATGAACTCCCTCTTTATTTTCCGGATTCTTTTGGTGTGTTCGGGGTGCTCTTTTGTGGGCAGATGGGACCATCTGCTGTTGAAAATGACCTTCACCTTTGGGTCCCTGTCTAATTGGGTCCCGTGATGACACATGGATACGCCGACGAACATCATGACATTTAGAAGGGATATAAGCCTGCTCTGGAACATCCACCGTGATGGACGGGTGTCCCCTAGTTGGAACGAGTGAAGCTGCTCAATCCGGTTTCCCTTACGTCGCAGAATATGGTCGTAGACCCTCCTGGGCAGAAGTAGGGATGCAGATCTTCTCCGAGGCGGCTATCTCGTCTCTTAGATGAGCCACCTCCATTGGGGAGACGGGCTCACGGGCCCGAGTCCTTGCTATTACTGCTGATGCAATTACATTCTGGCAAGTTTTCAAGATATGATCTTGAATCGATACCTTCTCCTCCATCATTTCCAGGATATTTAGAGTGACATCTTTGGCTGGAACGGTTATGAAGGCCCATTCCGGTATCGGAGTAGGAATATCCTGCTCCTGTCCTCCGGTGGTCAGTGGGTACTGACAATTCTCCTATGTCAGGGCAGGTGAACAAATCTGCCCCTGTACCAGGATATGCCTGTTTATCTCTCTGTTTACCACCACATCGGGATGGCAGACATTACATGCATCCATAGGGAGATGGCCCTGCATATATTGGTTTCCCCCAGTATCGAGTTGGTGGCCTTTGTTGGCGGGGAGACGTTCCTGCCTATGATATTCCGCCACATCTGTGTGGCGGGCTTTATTGATCGCCACCATATCAGGATAGCGGGCTTTAGAAGCTACTGCTAGGAGCTGGGACTACTGGAAAATAGGTCTATAGCCACGGTTTTGCAACAAACTGTGGGTATAGGGATTGTATGTGAACCTATAACCACTGTTGTGATAAATACCATGGGTATTGTTTTCTTTTAAGACCTATACCCATGGTTTTGGAGAAAACCGTGGGTATAGGGTATTTTCCGAATACCTATACCGATGGTTCTTCAAAACTGTAGGTATTGCATTTTTTTGGAAGACCTATACCCACAGTTCTCCAGAACCGTGGGTATAGCTTTCCCACATTATGGTGAGGAAAAAACATGAGGCGGGACACGGGAAAACATTTGGCGGGAAGATATTTTTTCATGGATCCTATTAATATATATAGGTAGATGAATACATATATATCAACTAACAATCTTAGCTCAGTTGGTTCGTTACTGCAAAGCGTCGTTTAGGCATCCTGAGAGATGGCAGTTCGAACCCCAGTGGCCGCGCATTTTGAATTTAATTACCCCATTATATTAATATATATATGCTGATATATCTATTTATACCAAATAATGTTAACAGCTCGGTCGGTACGTTGTGGGGTGCGGGAATGAGGCGCTGCCGGAGATGCAGGTTCAAATCCCAGGAACCGCGTTTTTTGAATTTAAAATCCCGACCGAAATTATATTAATATATATAAGTAGATATCATTATATATAAGAAAAAATGATTGCAGTTGGGTTTGTCCAAGGGTGGTGTCGATCCGTGAGGTAGAGGGAGGCACTATTTCAAAACTTGGGCGCATATTTTTTGAATTAAATACCCCATGGTTTGAGAACTGTGGGGTCTGTTGTGTTCCACGGTGGCATAGCCGTTGTGCCACATTGGACACCCCTATACCCACGGTTCTGCAAAATCATGGGTATAGGCTGAGACCCCTATACCGACGCCTTTTAATCCCACGGTTCCCAAAACCGTGGGTATAGGCTATACCCATGGTTTTGGGGGCTATACCCACAGTTTTTAACTGTGGGTATAGGTTGTTTTTTCAGTAGTGTGGTCCTGCAGGTGCTGGGTCGCCACTATGTCATGTTGGTGGGCTTCACGACCCTGGGCAGAGAAAGGTGTCTGCCTGGTAAGTGTCGTCCTGTGTGAGCGACGGGCTTGATGGAGCTCGGTGGGGATGTGCGCCAGCTTGTATGATGCTGTCATGTCTGGATGGCGGGCTCGGGAGGAGCAAACAGGTGTAGGTGCATGTTCGTGGTACTTCATTGTGGATGGGCCGTAGAGCTCCTCCCTAGGGACCATGATGATGACCTATCCCTGATTGTACATCTGCCGCCCTCATCGGGAGGTCCGAGGGGCCAGAGCTTGAGGAGCGTGGGCCTTAATCCTCGGGGAGACATCCTCCTCGGTGCGAGGATGTTGGGTCACGGTGTGACCATGAGGAAGTCTGTCAGCGGGGTCCTTGGAGCAGAACCCCCGTTTGGTGGGGATGAAGTCCTCAACGTCGACCTCATCTGCCTCCCTAAGATTAGGGAGGTACGCATTGTCCCATTCCAGGGATAGACTCCTGAAACGGTTGGAGACAGCCACATGGGCGGTCTGGATCTGCCTTTTCAGCGACTACTGGGTAGGCGACCAGCGAGTTCTGGTGGATCGGAGGGCATGCATGGGCGCCTCCACAGTTGGGAGAGTACCGTTCATGTGGTACTCTCGGATTAGAGCGTCTGAGCCCCAGCGTTGAAGACGCTGGGTGGGTGATAGGGTCCTCCGTATGTGAGGATGTCCGGTTATTGCGTTGTTGGAAGCACATTCTTTTGAGTTCCTTCGGGACACCATTAGATCAAAGGGAGTTCTGAAGGTAGTACCCGCAAAACATTTTAGCAAATACAAGCAAAAACCCGTCCTAGAATCATCTCATGATCCCATGCATAATTAATGACCTTGATTGGACCTCCTTGTGAGGATATGGGGGCACAGGTTGGGATTAAGTTAAATCTGTCATTCTTGGTTAAAGATTCACGTTGGGTTCACCATTTTTGTTTCGTGGTTTCGGCCTCAAAACACCCAACGACTCCGTATCCGATGTTGGATGGACCTGCATTCCAAAGGTAGGAGTTTGCGGGATGGTATGACCAGCGACGCTTAAGAACTCACATTGGTCGAGAGGATGGGAATTCAGGCTCATCGTATCCTTTTGAGGGGAATTATTGCATGTTCTGGGACTCTCTTATAGATTTATGACGTATTCATATGTTCGCAAATCTTTATTTTATACCCAAACATAGTATCCACAGATTTAACCCGGGTGGGAAATGGTCAAATGGATGCAGGGGATTCAGAATCCTTTAGGCCTGAGGTTTACCATCCCTCATTGGATTAATGACCCCGTGGTGTCGGAACTCATTGAGCCAGCACTAGAAGTGATGTGGTGAACTGATGTGAAGATAGTCGGATCGCCCGGTTGTTGGGCTTGAACCTCATGGAGGCTTCCTATATACCCCTCCTAGGGGACATGGATCAAAGTCCACGCAGTTCGAATGGAGAGCATCGAAGAACTGACGTGAAGGTGGACCCGGGGGTCCATTGGTGATCGGGTGCTGAGCGGGCTTCAACCTCATGAAGGCTTCCTACATATACTTGTGGTAGGGAATCAAAGTCCTAATAGTTCGCGTTGTCTTGGGGCTTACACTCTGAGGAGGCCCAGAATGATTTATTAGGGCTTACACTCTAGGGAGGCCCATAATAGGATTTCATGGCCGATGCTTACTATAAACCTACATGAGTCATGCTCGGTGTGAGAAACAAGAGGAAGAAGGGACCAGACGATCACGTCGTGAAAGGTGCGTCTGTGAGAAGTGGAGTGTGGATTATGCATGGGGGCAGCCCATGGCGACAAAGCACAGTGGGAGAGGGAAATGGGGTGCTCATGTGCGCCTCTCATCTCTTGTTCCCTGGGGAAGTACCCGGGGAAGTACCAAGGTTCATGGGGATGACTGCCTTTTGATGGGTATGCTGCCCCCTCTTCGGGGAGGGGAGAAGTTCACGACCGCTGAAGCGTGAAACCCCCCATCTTGGCGAGTAGAGGAAGGAAGGGGATCTCGGGCTCAGACCCCACAATACAGTGGGAATGTGGACCCAGACATGCTTCAGGAATCTTCCCAAGGGTTGGGGAATCCCTTTTTCCCCTGTTTACCATCGGCATGTGAACTCAAAACGGCACGCAGATGAACCTGAGGGTTTTACCACACGGATCAGGTGGCTCTGGTGGAGGCCTTGGCTCGGGGCCGATGAGTAGGCCAATGAGGGAGTCATGGGGGATCGGGCTAGATTGGGAGTATCTTATGTGGCTTGGGGAATGGGAACTCTGAGGTGTTCGAGGGGCCACATAGGGGTATGGGTTGTGGTGCCCTTCGTGTAGGGAACTGCTACGCGACTGGAGAGGTCGTCCGTCAACCTGGGTGGTCCGTGGATTGAGGGGCCATCCGCGAACCAGAAGGGTCCGCGGATTGATTGACATCCCAAGAACCAGGAAGATTCACGACTTTGGGTTCGGTCCGTGTATAGGGTTAGTACGCCGAGGGTTCCACGCACGCAGCGGCAGCCAATGTTGGCGTCGGTTGGGGGTTCTTCGGTCGAGGCTTCACCCACGTAGGAGGGTGCTACAGGGTGCGGCAGATCGGAAAAGAGGCATAAACTCCCTGGTCCATGGGGAGTGCATCTGCGGAGGTTCTATGGTTCGTGGTCTCCTCTTTTTATGTTATTTTGAGTTCTTGGTTCTTCAAATTATTATGCACTTTTAGTTCCTTATTAGTTCGTTCCCAGGTTCATACCTGTTATGGTTCGCGAACTGGAACTTTCGAAATCCTAAGCCTTCCTTTGAAATCCTTCCACCCGAATCTGACTGATCTCCTCTCCATCTCCTTCCTCCGAATCTGAATCTCCAATCCCCTCTTCTCCTTCCCCCCTCGGTCTCCTTATAAAGAGTGGGGAAGGAGATGTATCTATGGTCACGCGACACCTTTTGCGTAGGCCCATGACCGAATACCCAGTTTACGGCTGACCTGATCAATATGTAATTCATGGTTGGTATTGAGTACTCCCCCCCCCCCCATGAACCGAACGAGGGGAGAGCTTCACGTCCGTGGAGGGTTCCGCCTCCATTTCGCGAACGAAAGCGGAGGCAGTTCGGGCAGGCTGACACGGCTTGCGGCTAGGGTGGTTCGGAATTGTGGATCGGGTTGGCACCCGCCCTGTTTCGCGCCCGCAGAGGATGTTCGCCTCTATTCTGCAAACGACAACGGTCCGCGGAGTGGGGGATGCTTCGCGGAATAGGCGGTGCGTCACTAACATTAGACCGGTCTACGGACCGGTTCCTCCTTCGCCATCCTTCAGTTTTGTTCAAATTTGCCCTTCCCTTTTGAGGGGATATTGGGTAGAATCTCCCTTGAATTAAAGGGGATCATCATTATCCTTTGAGGATTTTCAGGACCCTACAATTACTTATCATGATGACCATCCAATAGTGATGCATGTCCTCTCTTCAGGTGGTTTATAGGATGTGATTGTTGGTGGTTGTAAGGGAAACATCCCCCTCATAGACTCTGGTATAAGTAAAATTTCATTTTTTGAAAAATTAAATTGATCAATTACTAACGAATTTTTCCACATAGAGAACGAAAAGGTTCATGGATCTTCTTGCATGGAACTATAGTCTCTTGAGATGAAGAGCACATCTATTTTGAGGCATGCTACTTCAGATCATGATGAATCTAGTGATAATAATTACATTGCTGGAACTAAATATAATGAAAAGTTTATTGAGTCATTTTGTAACACCCCAAGCATCCACGGTATGCTTCTCTTTAAATAATACAATAGAGTGTGTTGTATGCAACTTTGAGTTCTAACACACCACAACCACTCAAACTAGCCGTTATGAATAGTAATACCCACCTTTTGAAATTTTAGGAAATTTATCTTTAAAAATGGACTTCATTTTTGGATTCATAATATCGAAATTATCTTAGGGTGAATTTTTGATACTTTTTTGATAACTTTCATATTTTGATGAATAGTCAAAAATTGCAAAATTTTAATTAAAAACAAAATTTCTAATAGAAATAATTAATATTGATAAATTTTGAATTTTAATGGCTTTGAAGTATAATTATATTATATTTTTATCATTTAATACTATTTAGGTCATTATAAGTAATTTCACATTTTAATTTGACATAAGCAAGTGTCAATCTTTTGATAGTTATTATTTTTTTAAAACACACATTTTGTTTTGAAAACGGGAATTAATTATTAATTAATTTCTGCCACTTATGTGTTTTGAATTCAGAAAAATGAATTACATATTTATAATCAGGAGGTCAAAATTGTGTATATTCGTAACTTTTATTTTTAGACATTTTGAATAATTACTTCGATATATTTTTTATTTACAATGGTTAAAGAGTAAATCCCGTAAATAAGGGTAAAAAATAATAATATAATAATATTAAATTACACCAAAACGTGTCATACCCATATTGTATGATACATGTCCGAACATGGGACTCTTTGGGTAGATTTGGGGACCCCAAGGAGCCACATGTTAGTGATAATGACACTTTATATTAATTACGTTAAAGTAAACACAAAAATGACATATGCATATATCTTTTAGTAAAAATTGTTTACATAGGGTTATACATGTTATTTATATGACTATAAATATTCATTAGAAAGATAAAAAGATTTCCTATAGAAATATATTTTATTTATAATTTTTAGACATTAAATTAATAAATTTATTTATGACACAATGATGATACAATATTTTCCTTATTAATGAATGAATAAAATAAATGATATTATAAATACTAAATGAAATATAATTTGAATGTTATGATGCCATACAAAATTTTATAGGTTACTATGGCATGTTAGTGTTGATAAAATTTATTTATTTCGAAATAATAATGTTGTTAGGTCTTTAACAAAAATAATTTATTAAATAATATCAAAATTGACATATATTTGTTTTTAAAACAAATACAATATTATTGGTTGATATAATATTCCTAAAAATAATGTTTTGGGACAAATGACTTATATAATTATAGTTTTATCATTAATGAACTACTTGGGTTTCTTTTTGAAGTTTATTGTTTGTTTATTGACCATATAATATTAAAATACAAAGAGACATGGTAAATGTCAAACTATTTAACTAAGAGTTAAATCTAAATGATAAAGTTAAAATAGTGACCCAAACTTGTCTAAAACATATTAGTTGAGTGTTTTGCGACCCATCATCACTGTAGAATATAAATAATCCTTATTGGAGCCATTAGAAACTGTAAAAGATTTTATTATAAAATAATATTTCTAGATTTTCCTAAGGTTCCTCTCACCCCTCTTATAAAAGGGAACTCCCCCTTCTCTCTAATTTACACCTTCAAAGCCTTTTTTCTCGGAAAAACTCTACCCAAATACCCCTTAAACAATCATCCATTCACCTAAATTCCTTAATTTATTCATAAATCCAACCTAAGGAGATATTTTGTTCAAATCAAAATGAAGAACCCGAAGAAGAGGTAAATATCTCACCACGTCTTTCAAGTTCCGTTCTTCTTCCACTTCCTTTTTCATTGTTGTTTCCATTATAAAATAATAACTCCAGTATCTTATATATACTGTGATGTTATTATAAATATGGTAAAACCATATTAATTATTCTATCCATCCTTTGAATGACTTGTCACCATATGAGTGTACGTAAATCTTACCCTCTCCACGTCGTGGTGTAATTGTTATTCAATACATTATTATTTGGATGGTTATAATAATGATGTGTAATTGTTTTAAATAATAAATATAACATTATAATTATTCCCTATATATGATATTACATCCAATTATATATTATTTTAATATCAAAATAATGATATTGTCGCTCGTGCATATGAATGGATTACTGTCTCCACGAACGCGATTAGATTCATTCCTTGTCGTATCCATTCAAGAATATCTTTTATTAGATGATAAAAAGTAATGTTTAAATACATGATATAATTATGGATATGAATAATATACATCTCATACATAAGAAATATGATTCACATAACAATGAATACAATGAAAAATGAATCTGTTAACACCCAAAATGATGATAATACTAATATATTATTAACATAGCAATGATAAAAGATCATATATGATATCATATTAATGTATATGATTATTGTATAATTTAATAACAATTATTTTACCATTATAAAGTAGTTTAACCTACCTTCAACCAAGGAAAAGTACAAGGTAAGGGTTAATTTCACAATCTCTTTATTATCCGAGGTTGTTTTTACGTAAGTATCTTCTGAGACCTCTTTATCATCCACATCCATGTTTCTAGGAAATGTATTTCAAAACATTCTTACTATTTTATTGGATAAGGGTTAAAGTCATTTATACCCTTTTTTTACTTTTTATAAGAAGTTTATAAATGAATCATTCCACCATTTTACAAACAAGGTCCTTTTTATCATTTTCGACAAAATTAAGGTAAGAATTTCTTTTTTAACTTATACGGAAGATGTGGCAATTTTCTGCCATTATAAAATAATTGAAACATCCCTTACAAGATTATAAGAATATTTTCAAAGTAAATTTTTTATTTTATTATTATTTGACTTTTAAATGATTTCAAAAAAGAGATATTTCTCTCAAATAGTTCTGATTTCATCAATGTCAACGTCCTTTGATGAATTTTAAGCATATTTGAATTTTATTTTTTTTATAAAAAACAGCTATATGTTATTGAAGTCATTGTGATATTTTTGAATGTAGATGTGTTTTTTATATACCATTCACAGTTTATGGATAAAGTATTGACATTTCATATGCCAGATTTAATACTAATGTTTATGTTATGTTTAAACCTGTTCATATGAGGAATGCATTGGACTTAGTAAGTGATGGGTGAAGCTCTCTATAACTCCTGAATGCATCGGTAGGTCTCATGAGACAAACTAGTGTCTTGCCACAACGCCTTGACAAAATATTATTTGTTGTCTTGGCACAAGGCCTTGACTATGTGGTTATGATAGTATGGCATTATGCATTCTATCATTATGAACATGGTTATTGACATTGAATGTGATTATTCGATAGGTAGAATATCCATTTAAATAACTTAATGGAATTATTTAATTTTATTTTTGACATATTATGCTGATGTTCATGTTTAAAAGTCTTTTCTTTTAGTTATACATTACCTTAAATGTTTATGCTTATTTATGAATGTTTCCGCTATATTTTTATCCTTACTGAGCATCTGAGCTCACCCATTTATATGTATTATTTTTCCTTGGGTGTGAAGAAGTATTTTATGACTGGCCTGCATGGATAGTTTGAGGGGAAATGATTGTGGTCTATGGAGACTATGTTTTTTAGTTTTTCACTTTATCATGTAATTTAAACCTTATGAATGTATCTAGTGTTTATAAGGATAGTAAACTAATAAGTATTTCGAGACCTGATATTTTGTGATCATGCCAATGCTTTTTAATAAGGCCCAGACCCTAGGTAACTAGGGTCGAGGCGTTACAATTGGTGTCAAAAAAAATTTAGTACAAACCTTGGAAGCTCAATTTAGATAAACTTTGATTAGATCACATTGACCTAAGATAGACATTGAGGATTAGTATAGAAGAACTTCCTAGAATTTTGGTATTTTAGAGATTTTGTGAGTTTTCCGAGAAATACATCCCTATCTAGATACGAGTAGTTAGAGGGAGCTCTGGCACAGATGTACCTAGGGGTAAAACCCGAAAACACCACTTTGAGCTAGACTCGAAAGAGAACTGGTGCACGACAACGGGCCTTGCTGCACTCTTGGTTACGACACTCCCGGGGGATATGATTAGAATAATTCTCATTTTATTTACAAACCATTATGAAGGTATTATGATTATATACTTTCTCAATGAAAATATTTTTATAATTATGGATTATATCTATAAAGAGTTCAATTTTTGTTATGTGTTTTACAAGTTTGGATTTATGTATTGCGATTCATAAACTAATCTAGTGTATGCCATTGTTTATAAATGGAGCCTAGTGTAAGGAATGGAAACTAATTAAATGCATTCACTCTATGTAGGGATTTCCCTCATAGTCAAGATAATTATAGTGGAGCTGGTGATGCAACTGGTGCTGATTAGCTAATCACTATTCTGGGACAACTCACACAGGTTATGAATAATAACCTTACCCGTATGGAGCACCCTGATCCACAACATGGAGGATCAATGTTAGACCACTTCACGAGACAACAAAAACAAACATTAAATGGGAATACAAATCCATTGGTAGATGATCAATTGATAAGTTCTTCAGAGAAAATATTACACGACTTGGGGAGTAGTGAAAGGGAAAAAGTTTTCATGGCAGTTTACCGCCTCACTGGAGATGCTGATCAATGGTTGTCATTGATTCAAAACACCAAGGAAGATGATGAAGTATCAAATGTGGAATGGGGGGAGTTTAAAGAGCTTTTCTTAGAAAAATACTTTCCTCGTGACCATCGAGCAGATATAGAAACACAATTTCTGAGTTTGAGGCAAAAGGAGGATGAGAATGTCGCAAATTTTGAAGCTAACATTACAAGGATGGCGAGGCATGTCGTAGATTATATACATAACCCAAGGAGTAATATTGATCATTTAATTGATGGGTTAAAACCATTTCTTCCTCGATCATTAGTCTCACAATCCTTCTCATTGTACGATGATATTGTCTCATGTGCTAGCAAGACAAAAAAAGAATTTTCGAAGTCTTACGACTTTAAAGCAAAGAAAAAAAAGAAAAGATCAGCTGATAACTCTTGAAATGGAAATAAAGGGATGAATGGAAAATTTGAATATAAATCCTACAATAAATGTGGAGAGAAACACCCTGGTACATGCTTGAATGGAATGAGAGTCTATTACAAGTGTGGGGAAAATGGACACCAAGCTCGTGATTTCAAGGGGAAGAAAGAAGCTATTGATGTTCAATGCTACAATTGCCGGGAGATGGGACATTATGAAAATAAATTTCCTAAGCGTTAGGGTATCATACCTCATAAAAGGACATGGGATCATGTCCAAGCATATTCTGTCACTATTGTCAAGTTTGAAGCTCCAAAAGACGTTGTGGCAGGTAATTTAATGGTTTCCTCAAGTTTAGCCAAAGCATTATTTGATTATGGATCATCTCATTGTTTCATATCTTACCAGTTTTCTATGAAAATTAAATATTTCCAATTTTATTTAACAAAGGAGTTGTCAGTAAAAACTCCTAAAGGAAGTATCATTGCAACAATGTTTTGTGAATCAGTCCCCATTAGAGCATATAAATGATCATTATCTGCTGATCTCATCATCATACCCATGATTGTATTTGATATAATCCTCAGTATGGTTTGGCATCAAGACCATGATGAAAAAATTTATTGTAAGAGGAAGGAGGTTGCTATTTTTGATAATGATGATAAGTAACACCTTATCTTTAGAGCAGAATCATCACCACCTAATTCTTATCTAGATCCACCCATTGTAGCTCAACTAAATTAAATTATTGGGGAGGAAGAGAATGAAATAACTATGGATGAGGAATGTTATGTTCAAATAGATCATGTACCAATTGTGAAAGAATATGTTCATGTTTTTCCAAAGGATTTACCTGGACATCCTCCGGAATGAGAAATTGAGTTTTCCATTGAATTAATTCCTTTTTCAAGGCCCATATCGGAGACCCCTTATAGAATGGACAATGTGGAATTAGTGGAACTAAAGAAACAACTATAGGAATTGGATAATCACGTATATAATCTCCCTAGTTTTTCTCCATGGGGATCCCTTGTCCTTTTAGTTAAAAAGTAAGATGGATCTATACAGTTGTGAATTGACTACAGGGAGATCAATGGTATAACAAAAAAGAACAAGTATCCCCTACCTTGAATTGATGATTTATTCGACCAACTTCAGTGAGCTCAATAATTTTCAAATATTGACCTTTGATCTAGATATCATTAGTTGTGTAAAGAAGGAAGACATTCTAAAAACTGCATTTTCAACCATGTACAGACATTACGAGTTTATAGTAATTCCATTTAGGCTGACTATTGCACCATCTATTTTCATGGATCCAATGAAAAGAGTTTTCAAGGAATATCTTGATGACTTTTTAGTGGTATTTGTTAATGATATCTTGTTATATTCTAGAAGTTGTGATGATCATGAAAATAACTTGTGCATTATCCAGAAAACTATTATAAGACATGAATTATATGGGATGTTTAACAAGTGTGAATTCTGGCTTCAAGAGATTTCTTTTCATGGCCATATTTTCTCTAAGGATGGAATATCTATTGATCCTTCTAAGACAAGAGAAATCCATGAATGGCCAACACCAATGAGTATAACTGAGGTACCCAGTTTTATTGGTTTAGTAGGTTATTATCGACATTTTATCTAGAATTTTGCCTGGTTGGCTAACCCATTAATGGAGATTACTCATAAAGGGGTTAAATTTTATTAGACAAAAGGGTGTGAAGATTGATTTGAGGAACTAAAGAGAAGATTATAAAATTCTCCTATATTGAATCTACCATCGGAGAATGATGGGTTTGTTATTTATAGCGATGCTTCAAAGAAATGACTTGGTTATTTCCTTATACAGAATGATAGGTTTATTGCCTATGCATCACGACGGCTAGAAATTCATGAGAAAAACTATCCTACTCATGATCTTGAGTTAACAGCTGTAATCTTTGATTTGAATATATAGAGACACTATCTATATGGTGAAAATGTGATATTTATACCGATCAAAAGAGTTTGAAGTATATTTTCTCATAGAAAGAACTCAACATGAGGGAAAAAAAGATGGCTTGAACTTTTCAAGGATTATTATTGCATGATACACTACCACCCGGAGAAGGAAAATAAGGTGGCAGATGCTTTGAGTAGAAAGGATCATGGATTTTTGAACAATATGAGAGTTGAAAGGGATCCTATTCTCAAGGATCTAGTAAAGATGGATATGGGAATTACCATGGAATGTGAAACATAGATACTTTTTTAAGTGGTTTCCAAACCATATTTTATGGAATGTATAAATAGTTCTTAGAACTATGATGAAGAGTTTCGAAATAAGATTAAATCTGTGAATGATTGAAGATTGAGTGACTTTGTGTATGAAGATGGAATTTTGAAATTTGGGAAGAGACATTGTGTTCTTGATATACCTGTTCTAAAAAGGGAATTATTGGACGATGCTAATAGTTACAATTTCTCTATACACCCTAGGAGAAGTAAAATGTATAGAGATTTGAAGGAACATTTTTGGTGGGACAACATGAAGAGAGAGATTGCTAATTTTTTGTAAAGATGTATGGTTTGTCAACAAGTGAAAACTGGAAGGCCACAGCCTGGAGGAGTCAAGAAACCTCTTCCCATACCTGAGTGGAAATGGGATAATATTACGATGGAATTTGTCATGAGACTACCAAAGAAACCTAGAAGGAACGATGCTATATTGGTCATTGTTGAACGTCTTACCAAGTCAGCACATTTTCTTGCTATAAGAGAAGACTTACCACTTGAACGTCTGACAAGACTTTATATTAATGAAGTTGTAAGACTTTATGGATTTCCCCTATATATTGTTTATGATCATTATCCATCTTTTATATATAGATAATGGAAAATTATTCATAAATCCCTCGATATTGAACTTCATTTTAGCACTGCCTACCACCCTCAAACTAATGAACAATAAGAATAGACTATTCAAACCTTAGAAGACATGTTGACATCATGCTCACTTGATTGTAATGGTATGTGGGATAAATATTTACCTCTTTTAGAATTTTCCTATAACAACAGCTTCCATTTATGTATTCAGATGGCACCATATGAAGCATTATACGGAAAAAGATGTCACACACCAATCAATTGGGATGATTTTGGTGAAAATAAACTCGTAGGAATAAAAATTGTGGAGGAAACAATAGAAAAGGTGAATCTAATCCAAACCCACATCAATGCATCTCGATGTAGATAGAAGAGCTATAGAGATAACCAAAGGAAGGATTTGCAATTTCAGGTAGGAGATCATGTTTTCTTGAAGGTATCACCATGGAAGGGTGTTAGATGTTTCGGTAAGAAGGGAAAATTGTGTCCCGGGTGCATCAAAACTTTCGAAATTATAGAATGAATTGGGGCTATAGCTTATCGTCTGGAAAGGCCACCAAGTATTTCCAAAGTTCACGATGTGTTCCACGTATCACTGTTGAGAAAATACATGCCTGACCCAACACATGTACTCACTTACGAGGAAGTAGAACTGGAACCCGATCTTTCTTATTACGAAGAGCCCGTCAGGATTCTTGATACAAGAGAACAAGTGCTGAGAAATCGGAAGACTCTTCTGGTAAAAGTTCTATGGAGAAACCATAAGATGGAAGAGGCAATGTGGGAACCCGAGGAACTTATGATGAAGAACCACCCGAGTCATTTTATGTAGTAATATTTTATAAATTTTGAGGACGAAATTATTTTCAGAAGGGGAAAATGTTACACCCAAATCTTCCACGGTATGCTTCTATTTGAATAATACAGTAGCGTGTATTGTACGAAACTTCGAGTTCTAACACACCACAACCACTCAAACTAGATGTTATGAATAGTAATACCCACTTTTTAAAATTTTATGAATTTTATCTTTCACAATGGACTTCATTTTTGGATTTGGAATATCGAAATTATCTTAGGGTGAATTTTTGGTACTTTTCTGATAACTTTCAAATTTTGATGAAAAGTCAATATGACTAAATTTAATTAAATTTTTTTAATAAAAATAATTAATACTGATAAATTTTTAATTTGAATGTTTTGGAAGTATAAGTTGATTTTATTTTCATCAATTAAAACAATTTAGGTCATTATAAGTAATTTCACATTTAAATTTGAATAAGCAAGTGTCAATCATTTGATAGTTATAATTTCTTAAAAACAAGTTTTTTGTTTTGACAAAGGGAATTCATTTTAAATTAATTTCTACCACTTCTATGTTTTGAATTTAGAGAAATGAATTCCATTTTTATAATCATGATGTCTAAATTTTTTAAATATTTATCTTTTATTTTTAGACATTTTGAATAAGTATTTTGGTAAATATATTATTTACCATGGTTAAAGGGTAAATCCGGTAAATATTGGTAGCAATATAAAATTATAATAATATTAAATTACCCTAAAACATGTCATAACCCTATTTGATGATACATGTCTGACCATGGGCATCTTTGGGTCGATTTGGGGATCCCATGGTGCCATTTGTAAGTGATAAGGAAATTTTATATTAATTAAGTTAAAGTAAACACAAAAAATGACATTAGCACATATCTTTTAGAAAAAAAATTACATAGGGTTATTCATGTTATATCGTTGACTATAAATATTCATTTGAAATATAAAAATATTTCATACATAATTATATTTTATTTATAATTTTTAGACATTGAATAATTATATTTTTTATGACAGAATGATGATGTCGTATTTTCCTTATTAATGAAAGAATCAAATAAATGATGTTATAAATACTAAAATAAATATAATTTGAACGTTTTGATGCCATAAAATTTTTTTATAGGTTACTATGACTTGTTGGGGTTGATAAAATATATTTATTTCTAAGTAATAATTTTGTTAGTATTTTAACAGAAATCAATTTTTAAATAATCTCAAAATTGACATAAATGAGTTTTAAAAAAACTATATTATTGGTTGATATAATATTCATAAAAATATATGGATCGATAAAATGACTTATATAATGATAGGTGTATAATAAATTAACCACTTGGGGTTCTCTTGGAAGTTTATAGTATGTTTACTAACCATATCATATTAAAATACAAAGAGACTTGGTAAATGTCAAACTATTTTACTAAGAGTTAAACTTAAAAGATAAGGTTAAAATAGTGACCCAAACCTATCTAAAACCTATTATTTGAGTGGTTTTAGACCCATACCCACATTATCCTTTAAATAATTTTTTGAGTCATTATAAGCTGAATATTATTTTATTATAAAATAATATTTCTAGATTTTCCTGAGGTGCCCCTCACCCCTCTTGTAAAAGGGAACACCCCTTATCTCTAATTAACACATTCAAATCCTTTTTTCTCAGCCAGCCTCTGCCCAAATAATCTCTAAACTATTCATCCTTCATTATAGAGGCCTGTCTTTAGTCAGAAATCCAACCTAAGGAGCCCTTTTGATCAAATCAAAAAGAAGAACCCAATGAAGTTGTAAATATATCACCACCTCTTTCAAGTTCCTTTCTTCTTCCACATCCTTTCTATTTGTTGTTTACATTATAAAATAAAAAATCCAGTATCCTATATATACTTTGATTTTTTTATAAATATGGTACAACCAAATTCATTATTCTATCTATCTTTTTAATGAAATGTCACCATACGTGCGTACGTACGGCTTACAGTCACCAAGTCGTGGTATAATTGTTATTCAATACATTATTATTTGGATGAGTATAATAATGATGTGTAATTGATGTAAATAATATACTGCATGATAATGATTATTAATATATGATATAACATCCAATTATATATTATTTTAATATCAAAATAATGATATTTTCGCTTGTGCGTACGTACAGATTACCGTCTCAACGAACCCGAGGAGATTCATTCCCCGTCGTATCCATTCAAGAATAAAATTCATTAGATGATTAAAATTAATGTTTAAAGACTTGATATAATTCTGGATTTGAATAATATACATCCCATACATAACAAATATGACTCATAAAACAAATAATATAAATGAAAATGAATCTGTTAACACCCAAAATGACGATAATACTAAGATATTATTTACAAAGCAATGTTAAAAGATCATATATGATATCATATTAATGTTTATGATTCTTGTATAATTTAATAAAAAATATTTTACCATTATACAGGAGGTTAACCTACACTCGAACAATGAAAAGTACAAGGTAAGGGTTAATTTCACAATCTCTTTATTATCTGAGGTTGTTTTTATGTAAGTATCTATTGGGACCTCTTTATCATCCACATCCACGTTTCTTAACAATGTATTACAAAATATTCTTAATATTTTATATACTATGGGATAAAGTAATTTATACCCTGGTTTGAATTTTTATAAGATGTTTATAAAGGAATCTTTACGTTGTTTTCCAAACAAGGTCCTTTTTAACATTTTCGACAAAATTATGGTAAGAATGTCTTTTTTAACTTACAAAGCGAGTGTGGCTATTTTTCGCCATTATAAAATCGTCGAAGCATCCCTTAAAATCCTATAAGAATATTTTCGATGTAAATGTTTTATTTTATAATTATGTGAGTTTTAAATAATTTCAAAAAAGAGATATTTCTCTCAAATAGTTCTGATTTCATCAATGTCAACATCTTTTGATGGATTTTAAGCTTATTTCAAGTTGATTTATTATGATACAAAAATTCCATATTGTATTGAAGTTTTTGTGATATGTTTGACTGTGGATGTGTTTTTTTATAACAGTGTTGGTTTATGGATAATGTATTGACATTTCGTGCGCTATTTTTAATATGAATGTTTATGTTATGTTTAAAATGGTTCATATGAGGAATGCATTGGACTTAGTAAGTGACGGGTGGAGACCACTATAGCTCCTTGATGCATCCGCAGGTCTCATGAGAAAAACTAGTGTCTTGGAATAAGGCCTTGACAAAATATTATTTTTATTCTTGGCACAAGTCCTTGACTATGTGGTTATGATAGTCTGGCATTATGCATTCCATCATTATGAAAGTGGTTATTGATATTGAATGTGATTATTAAACTAGTAGAATATTCATGTGAATAAGTAAATGGAATTATTTCATTTTATTTTTTCCATATTATGCTGAATTTCATGTTTAAAAGGCTTTTGTTTTAGTTATACATCACCTTAAATGTTTATTCTTATTTATGAAAGTTTCCACTATATTGTTATCCTTACTGAGCATCTGATATCACCCCTTTCTATGTTTTATTTTTCCCAGGATGTGAAGAAGTATTTAATGACTGAACTGCAGGGATAGTCTTAGGGGATATGAGTGTGGACTATGGTGACTATGTTGTTGTATTTTTTCACATTATCATGTAATGTAAACGTTATGAATGTATCTAGTGTTTCCAAGGCTACTAAACTAATCGGTTTTCAAGACATGATATTTTGTGATCATGTCAATGTTATGTAATAATGCACTAACTCTAGGTAACTGGGGTCAGGGCGTCACAGATTGAGCATGGATGACAGATGTAAATATCCGAAAAAATAGAAGAGGGGAAGATAATTGAGAAGTCGGGGCGGTTCCCATGGGAGAGGTGGTAGATATAAAAGTCATTGACACTCTTTGTTTTGTGATGATGTTTTGGAATATTGTTAAAAAAATTCGATATTTCCACGTCCTTCCCTCTCTTTCAATGAAAATATTTTTATTAATTAATTCCTATGACCATATATTTTTATCCATGGTTCGCACTGTTCCTAGTAATAACATATATTCATTTTTAAAATTTATTCATTCTTATTATTATTTATTTCATTAATTTATGTAACATATTATATAATACCATTTTTCAATTTTTCATATATCAAACGTATATATATACATTAATTTCACATAAAAAAATATTTATGTAATTAATAAACTCATATATAGAAACACACAATCCTAATATTTTTTTACATTGGAAACTCCTTATTTTAATGATCACCATATCATGTTTCTTGTGATACTGATGAGTGTTATATGATATGATATAATTTAACAACAAAAGGAACTTTAGAGTAATTTTTTCTAATTTGGGGAATGATCCATTTCTTCACATGACTCACCATTGAAGTTTAGTCACCACCAGCAATGACTCAGGTAACATCCATGAATTATTTTAACGTTATTATTCATTTAACTTCCATTATTTCTTTGTTATGTGGGGTTCCTATGCATTTTGGTGGAAATGCTACATTTTCAAAATTTAGGCCAACCATGAGCCCATTTCCAGATTTAGAAATAAATTTTTTATATTTTATGACTCATTCATATTTCAACATTTTACACATATTCCACTTCCCAATTAGCATACCCTGAAATATTAAAACTTTTATATCAATTTTTAGCCCATAGGAATCCATAATACTGATAGATTCGGGTTTTTTATTATGATATTGTGCCAGGCCATAAACCTATTTTCTGCTTTAATTTTTTTTTAATTTTTCAATATCTCATTAATTAATTTTTTTAGGGAATCCACCTCCCACTCAAATCCAAAAACATAAGGCTCACCCCCATTAGAGAGTTATTTTGAGCTGATCTACCTTATGTATTAGTGAAATATTTCTTAGTCTTTCTCAAATCATCCAGATTCGAATAGGTAAACTTTTCATTCATAACTCCTTAATTTTTCACTCTTTCCCCCAATTTCAGTCCCCACATGACCTACAAAGACATATTAGAGCCTCCATATAAGTTTTAGCTACTTCAAGATTCAACTATTGGTTGTTCTGGGTCAACTTCCTCAAGATCCCTTAAGTAAGTGGGTTTCCTTCCATCTTCCTCCGATTTGCTTACATTTTATTCCTTTTTCTTTTAGTTTCATCTCTATTTTATTAAATTTTGTAATTTCCATAAGATAGGGTTCATACCTAGGGTTTAAAATTTTTTCCTTTTGGTGAAATCTTATGGATTAGGGCTTGACTACAATCCCTTGTGGGGTAGCGGTGGATCATTTTATGTTTCACACAACGGTTTGGGGGGTTTTTGCACAAATGTTGGTGATTTCATAAGTAATCGTTATTGGATGAGTTAGTTTTTTTATTCATAATTTTATCAGGATTCTATTACATTTTTTTGGTGCGAAAATTATATTTTCTATCATTTGTTAAGCTGTTGGTTTCTATTTGGATTTTTTGTGCAAAAAGAATATTTTTGGAGTGTATTCCATGTTGAGTTGATTGGGGGTGTTTAATGATTCATAGAATAGTTTTATTAAATGATGTTAGGGCTTCCAATTCTATTTTTATGTGACATTGTTATTCATTTGGTCCTCAAATAGGGTTTTAGTAGGATTTTAGGTGAAACATATAGTTACACTCTTTGGAATTGTTTTGTGATGGTTTTAGATGGTTTCTTGATTTATGTAAGTGGGGAAACAATGTCGCCAAACAGTTTTGGTAAGAGTTTACTTTTGAAATTGTCTATTTTAATATGAAAGGGCTATTATGTGATATGTTATATCTTAAAATGGTTTTTATATATTTTTTTAATGTATTTATTGATGTTTGAAAGAGAGGTGAAATGTGTTGTGGGCTGTTTTGGTGTGAGAATATTTTCTACAATGAATTTGAACAAAATTGGAGATCATGTGACAGGTGTGTGGGCTATTTGGAATGAGTGACATAGAAGTGGAATTTTCATGTTAAAATTGTATTTCATGTCTTGTGGAAAAATTTTTATCACAAGAGGGAACACTTGGGTTACAATGTTGATGGACATGTACTAGTATGCTAGGGATCCTATGGAGGTTGGGCCCTGTTTCACGTAGAATATTTGATGATGACAACACTAACTAAACTATAATTATGATGATGATGATGATGATGATGATGTTGTTGTTGTTGTTTCTGTGGAACCACTAGGTTATGGGTATGATCATGAGTAGTGCCTTATGTGCACAAGAATAGATATTTTTATGGTTACTTTCACCAAGTACAGGGTAGCTGGGACCCATAGTGAGCTTGTGACTATGGTTGCTTCCCATTGCTAGTGCTTATTAGATATTTTATGCTTACCGTCATCATATGGTATTTTAGTATGGTGAAATTATGTATCATTTTCATTCTATTTAAAAGTGTTTATTTCTTTTAAATTATCCAACTTTTTTTTTATTTAATGTCTCATCTTTTAGAAACTGTTACTAGAATTTCTTGTTTACAAAACATAAATGATTTTGAATTATACTGATTACAAAACGGAGTATCTTTTGTTGGAATAATATTGGGATTTGTCTCAAATACTACTTATACAATGGGTGTAAGTAGACTTGGTTATTTTGTCACATGTTTGGGTCAAGATTTTAGTGCCAATGGTACGGGTTTCTAGCTGTCCTTCTGGTTGGGGTGTCATGGAGATGGATTGAGCGAAGTGCCTATTTCAATGAGGAGGTTCTTGGGCTGTATTTTTTGGTTTTTTCCCATTATAATTGACTTTAAACATTATCTTAAATTGTGTAATTAAATTCTGAAATTTAGTAAAATATTTTTTGTTTGGAAAAATCATATTTGTTTTATATGATTCACTTGTTGTTTTATGTTTATGAACTCAGGTAAGTTGTTCCAAAATTTCATTCTATGATAACGGGGCACTTGTTACAGCCCGTGGGGATTGGGATATCCATTCAGGCCTTATCAAGGGCCTGGTCAGTTGCCTTTTTTGATTACGAATAGATTTGGTTCATGACAAAATGACATCTGAGGGGTTAGGTTCACTCTTTGGGTCTTGTTATTTAGGGAATAGTCAGGATATTCCATTGTTAGGACTATTAGGGATTTACATTCCAATTACATGTAGGGTACCTGGAAAACACACCTCGTGACGTGATTCAAGCCTCCATGTTAAATCAGGTTTTATCTAATTGCTTTGTTTTTATTTGTTTGATGATGATTAGGGGAAATGAAAAGAGAGTTGTGTTAATGATCACAGTGAGCTCGTAGGGCCTAGAAATCCATGTAGTTCTAAGAATATTTTCTGCGAACAATCTATGTGGTGGTGAAGTGATTAGAGTATGGCCTCCAACCATATGTCCAAGTCACCCACCAGAACAAGATTCCTCTTGCATTGTCTTGTGTCCTTCAGTTTTGGAATCTTGGAAGTTTGGTTTTGAAGAAAAAAATGACTTGGTTTTAATATGCGTAAAGTTTGTGTGAAATGATCATATAATAAAGGGGGAATGGTTTGAATTGTGAAATGGTGGAACTAAATTTTCATAATTCTTTTGAAATGGTAAAGGTTGTATTGAAAATATTTTTAAAGTATAAATTAAGTGAAAGTGGAGTTTGAAAATCTATTTAAAATGGATCTTTATGAATTATTGAAAAATATTTTTGAATGGAACAAAGTGCTTTTTAATTTTTGTGTGATGTTTAGAAATGGATTTTTGACTTGGTAACTTCTGAGAATTTGAAATGTTTTATGAATCATCTGAACCTTGTTTTAAATAATAAGGTATGATTTTTTTCAATGAGTGCGTGTTGATAAAATGATGCTTTTCATTAAACCGAAAGTGTTTTGAATGGTGTTGTGATGTTTTAAAATTCATGTGAATATATTTGAAGTGAGTTTTAATTTGAATGATTATGCCTTTATGAAATGTTTTGTATGTTATAAATTGGGTTTTATTTGTTGGTTAGCAGGTTTGTGAAAAAGGAATTGTTGGTTGAATGTTTTAGTTCTGAAAAGTGGGAAGAATTTTTTTTTTAACCTTTGGTATTTCTGTGAGCAACCAAATTCATCAGTTTATATGGGATGATGGATGGTTAATGTAATGGTTGGATGAGTTCTGGGATGGATATGAGGAGGGTACCCAATGTGGAACAGAAACATGCATGTGTCTGGCCTATGCATTACCATTGGTGGATACGCTTACTGTCGAACCGTTTATTTTCAACGAGACGATTTTAAAGGAAAACTCAATGTATTGATAACCTGATTGGGGTGGTGTATCTTATGTTTTTTTTGGAAATTTTTTTGTTGTGGAATGTTTTGATTCCATGAACCATCTTGTTTGAACAGTGTTTCGGGTTAGTGATTCTTTGGTAAGTTGGGTTGAAGGGATGGTTAGTGGTCTCTTCTGAGAAAAGTTCGGGAAGCATTTATGATGGTTCCCTCATGTGTCGAGTTTATGTTTGTGGAAAATTTTGACAAATGGACCTTATTTTTTGGGTCCTTGGGTTCTGTCATTAAATAATTTATACCCCCATTAAGATTAATTGTATGAATAAAGTGCATCCTAGATTGATTCTTCATTGGAAGATCCTACAGTTGATCAATATAAGGAATATTTTTATTGATATTTAGAGATTGATTCTACACCATTTCCTTTCTTGGTTCTGTATATCCTTTTGTAGAGGGGTAGTTCTCATGGAAGGATAACAGAGACCATAGTTTCTTATGTTACCTGATTCGTCGAAGGAAAAAGTACTCTGGGGTTGTTAGTGTGGATGGTTTCTAAGAGGGCCTTTGGGTCCATCATAGTGTCTTAAATATAGGGGTCCATGTTAAACCAAAAGTGTAGGAAATATGGTCATGAGAGGCTGTTATGGCGACTTGCTGGAATTTTGTGTTGTTTCGGGACTTGAAATACTGTCCATTTCCATGTATTTTTTTTATCAGTCACAATGGTCATGTTCGGTGATGCCTTGAGATGTCATTTATTCGTTTGACTGTAAAGATGATGTTTTACAATCTTCTTGGAGTCATTTTTTAAGTGTATCTCTTTTTAGGAAATCTCAAACACTTTTGTTTAGAGTAAGGTGTTTCCATTTATCCTTTCCTATTTATGTTTCTCATATGAAGAAATAAGGGGTGATGTGTGTGTGTCTTCTACGTAATTGTTTCAATGAAATATTGAGTTAGGGTAAACTGAGTTTGGAATGTGTTATGTATTGGTGAACCCATCTAGGATTAGGGTAATGTTTTAATGGACCCAAAAGGAAAAGTTCTGTTTTTGGAGTTTCCAATGCCTAACTACGAGGCTGAAGATGCAATAATCCTTTGAGCTCCAGCCATATCTCCCAGAGTGAAGTTGGCGCATAGTGAGGGGAAATCATGGGGTTGATCAAACCCTTGTACAATGTCATGTTCTCTGTATGAAATAATGGAATAGTTTAAACCTATGGTGTCATCATCTAACTTTTTTCATTCCCATTTTTGTGGAAAAAGGTTAGGGGAACACATGTCCATGTTATTTCCCAATGTAATTCATTCCCGCTTCGGTTTCTAATGATTTTTTTGAGAAAAGATTGAAATTTGGTTAGACAGGTTGAGCGCATGGTTAGTAGTAATCGTTCCCCAGAACACATGAAGATAGAAGGATCCACATAGTTAGCACAGGGATTCCCCAACCGTACAGACTAATCATGCAATCATCCCAACTCTTTAAATTTTGGGTAATTTTTATGTCGACATGAGTTGGTCAATTTAGGTGGTTGGTTATTATATTGGGGAGACCCACTGTGAGTCTCTTGTGTGTTTTTTTTGGAAAATTCTAATGGATGTCTACCCCCTTGTATTGGAGGGTGCATTTGGGCCTCCTCCTGTTAGTGTCCTCATTCTCTCTCAAGAAAATTTATGTTGTATCCTATGGTGGGGAGCCCATTTTTGTCTCTCCGTAGTAGTATCTCAAATTATTCCATGGTCATGGATTGGTGATTGGTAAAATTTTTTAGAGCTATCTAACAACCAAAATATTCATTGGGTAAACATTGGTATTGGAGATCTCCCAACAGTTTAATTAAAGTAAGTTAGTGGAAACCTTGTTTGATGTTGTTTCTCGTTCGGGTAAGTTGCTTGAGTCTTATTTGGATAGTGTTTGAGGTGTTTTGTTTTTGTATGTAGATTGAATTTTCCAGATTCTTTTAGGAAGTGGTGTATGTTTTGGTTCGTGAGAGTATACCTTACTATATTGATTAATTGGTGGTGCTTTGGGTCTTTTGGGGGTGGGAGAAACTTGACAATGGAGCCCATTTCGGCCTTGTAGTTGGGTTTGGTTTTTTCTTTTTTCCTTTTTGTGGATTTCTAATGAAAAAAAGTTCTATGGTGGGGATAATTGTCATATCCATGAAATATTTTAAATATATTTTTCATTTAATTTCCATTCTTGATTTTTGGGAGTTTTACACGTTTTTTAGTGGTAATAGTGGGTTTCCAAAATTTGGTCCAAACGGTGAGCCCATTTCCAGATTTAAAAATAAATTTTATTTCTTTTATGCCTCATTCATTTTTCAAACTTTTACACACATTACGCTTCCCAATTAGAATACCCTAAAATATTAAAACCACCATATCAATTTGGACCCCATATGAATCCATAATAATGACAGATTTGGGGTTTTTATTAAGGTATTGGGATAAATTGTATGTAACACCCCAAGATTTCATAGTACATTATTTCTTCAAAATAATTCAATAACATGCACTACATGAAACACCGGGTTCGAGAGCACCATAAGATTACAAAAATAGCTATTCAAAAGAGGTTATGAATATAATTAACTAAATACTGAACAATATATAATATTTATAATTTTATTATCCATATTATGAGTTTCATAGACATAATTTAAGAACAAATTCAATTTTTTAGATAAAAGAAGTATTTATTTTAAAAAATGCACTTTTACTACCTTTTAATGATGAACCCTTTTTAAATACAATATTTGAACCTTTTATAAAGTATATTTGACAAAATAAACATATTCTTTATAATCAGGACATATGAATTTAGTTTCAATAATTTTTTTGTTCTTTTCTGTTAGCTTTCATATTTGGGTGAATAGTGAAAATACTATATTTTAACTGAAAACAACTTTTTTTAATCAAAATAAATTATATTGTAAAATTATAAATTTTATTGGTTTTTATGTTTAAATATATTATATTTTAACCATTTAATCCAATGTTGGTCATTTTATGTAATTTCACTTTGATATTGTACATAAGCAAGTGTCAATCTTTAGATATATATTGTTTCATAAAAATACTCCTTTTGATTTTGACAACGAGTATTAATTTTAAATTAATAAATGAAATTTATATGTTTTTAATTTCAGAAAATAGAATTAATTTTTGAATTTGGATTATCAAAATTAGCTTAGGGTGAATTTTTTGTATTTGTCTGAAAACATTCAGTTTTTGATGAATAATGAAAATTACTAAATTTTAATTAAAACCATCTTTTTTAATAAAATTTATTTATAGTGATAAATTATATTATTGTGTTGTTTTAAAGTATAATTAGATTATATTTTTATTATTTAATACAGTCTTGGTAATTGGATGTAATTTCACATTTAAACTGGACATAAGTAAGTGTCAATCTTTTGATGGTTATTATTTCTTAAAAGCATGATTTTTTCTTTGACAATGATAATTAATTTTAAATTAATTTATGCCACTTATGTGTTATGAATTTAGAAAAATAGATTCATATTTTGATTATCAGGTCCAAATTCTGTAAATAGGTATCTTTTATTTGGAGACATTAGTAATATATACTTCACTTAATATTTTATTTACCGTGGTTAAAAGGTTAAATCCATTAAAAAAGGATAAAAAAATAATATTATAATAATAATAGATTACTCTCAATTGTGTCAAAAACCTATTTTCTGATTCATTTCCAACCATGGGCATATTAGGGTCGATTTTGGGACCACTTGGTGCCACATGAGGGTGATAATGAAACATTATATTAATTAATCAAAAGTAAAGGAAAAAATGACATAAACATATATCTTTTAGTAAATATTTTTTTTACAAGGTATTATATAAGGTATATTTTCAACTATAAATATTAATTAGAAATAAAAAATTATTTCCTACACAATAGTATTTTACTTATAATTTTTAGAAATTTAATAATTAAATTTATTTAGGACACAATGATGATGCAGTGTTTTCCTTAATAATAAAATAATCAAATAAATGGTATTATAAATTTTTAAATAATTATACTTTGATTATTTTTATGCCATCCAAAAATATTCTAGGTTAATATAGAATGTTATTATTTATTAGATAAATTTATTTTTAATTAATAAAGTTGTTATGACTTTATCAAATATCAATTATTAAATAGTGTCAAAATTGACATAAAAGACTTTTTAAAACCAATATTATATTATTAATTGATATAATATTGCTAAAAATATATGGTTCAGCCAAAAGAATTATATGATGATAGGTATGTCATTAAACAACCACATAGGGTTCTATTGGAAATTTATAGTATTTTCATTAAACAAATAATATAAATATACAAAGAGACATGGTAAATGTCAAACTAATTAACTAAGAGTTAAATCTAAAAGATAAGGTTAATATAATGACCCAAATCTATCTACAACCTATTGTTTGAGTTTATATTTACCCATACCTTCCTTAAACTAGAAATAAATTTGTTTTGAGCCATTAGAAACCGAATATTAAATTATTATAAAATAATATTTTAAGTTTTTCCTAAGATGACCCGCAGCCCTCTTATAAAAGGGCACTCCCCCTTCTCTCAAATTCATACCTTAAAAGCCTTTTGTCTAGGACAAACTCTTCTCAAATACCCTCTCATTTTTCCTCCCATTATCCTAGAGGCATTACATTAGTCATAAATCCAACCTATGGAGCCCTATTGATCAAATCAAATGAAACAACCCGAAGAAAAGGTAAATATCTCACCACCACTTTCAAGTTCCTTTCTTCTTCCACTTAATTTTTCTTTTTGTTCCCAATCTAAAATAATAACTCCAGTATATTATATATACTATGATTTTATTATAAATATGTTACAACCAAATTAATTATTCTATCCATCTTTGAATGACATTTCACCATACGTGCGTACGTACGACTTACCGTCTTCACGTCGTGGTGTAATTGTTATTCAATACATTATTATTTGGATGGGTATAATAATTATGTGTAATTGATGTAAATAATAAATATAACATGATAATGATTCTGTATATATTATATAACATCCAATTATATATTATTTTAATATCTAAAGAATGATATTGTCGCTCGTTCGTATGTACGGGTTGCCCTCTCAACGAACGCGATGAGATTCATTCCCCATCGTATCCATTCAAGAATAATTTTCATTTTATGATTAAAAATAATGTTTTAGGACTTGATATCATTATGTATATGAATAATAAAAAACCTATCCATAAAAGACACATCTTATTTAACAAAACATATAAAAGAAAACGAGAATGTGAACACCCGAAACGACAATAAAACTAAAATATTTTTAACAAAGAAATTTTAAAAGATAATATATGATATCATATTAATATATTGGATTATTGTATAATTTAATAAAAATTATTTCACCATTATAAATGATGTTAACCTAACATCGATCAAGGAAAAGTACAAGGTAAGGAGTTTCTTATCTCACTTTTAATTCTGTGAGCTTCCCATAGTTCACCACTTATTTATTCCATGTGGTATATTGTGTACTACCATTTGATATATATTATCATGATTCTCTTTATATTCATGATATTATGTGATTCATTTGGTGGTTATTGACTATTTTTCATATGACTTGATTTATTACAATGAGGTAAGGGTTAATTTCCCAATCTCTTTATTATTTGAGGTTGTCTTTATGTAAGTATCTACTGGGACATATTTATTATCAATGTCCAAGTCTAATGAAGGAGTTTTCAAGAGGATATTTTTAAAGGACTTTTTTAGTAAAAAATCATTTTAAATGTTTTAAATATTTACTATTATAAATCATTCTCATTAATGTATATGTTTTCAAAATGGGTTTTAAGGATTTATTTATATGGACATTAATGTTTTTAAAATGATAATTACTTTAAAAAGTTTCAAAGTGGTATGGAACACATTGATTCAAAAATACCTTTAAATGTATTCCATTTAAAATTGTGTGACTTTTAAATGTTTTCATGAAAAAGAAATACTTCCCTCAATTATTTTTAAAATCATTTTCATCTATGTCAACATCCTTTAATGGATTTTAATCTTGTTTGTAGTTGATTTATTATGATAAAAATATTCCATATTGCGTTGAAGGTTTTAGTGTGGATTGTTATTTTTATACCATTCATGGTTTAGTGATAATGTATTGACATTTCGTATGCTAGTTTTAATACGAATGTTTATTTTATGTTTAAACCTTTTCATATGAGGAATGAATTGGACTTAGTAAGTGACGGGTGGTGCCCGCTATAGCTCCTCAATGCATCGGTAGGTCTCAGGAGACGAACTACTATTTTAGCACAAGGACTTGAAAAAATCTTATTCTTAGTCTTGGAACAAGGCCTTGACTATGTGGTTATGAAATTCTGACATTATGCATTCCATCATTATGAAAGTGGCTGTTGATATTGCATGTGATTATTCGACTAGTATAATAACCATGTGAATAAGTAAATGGAATTATTTCATTTTGTTTTTTCCATATTATAATGAAGTTCATGTTTAAAAGGCTTTTTTTTTAGTTATACATTGCCTTAAAAGTTTATGCTTATTTATTAAAGTTTCCAATATACTGTTATCCTTACTGAGCATCTGAGCTCACACCTTTCTATGTTTTATTTTTCCCAATATTTGAAGAAGTATTTTATGACTGACCTCATGGATAGTCTGAGGGGATATGAGTATGGAATATTATTAGAGCACATTACCCTAAGATAGACTTTGAGGACTAATACAGAAGAACTTCCTAAAATTTTGGTAATGTAGAAATTTTTTGAGTTTTCCAAGCAATACAACCCTGTCTGGATACGAGTAGGTAGAGGTGGCTCTAGTACAGATGTACTTGGGGGTAAAACCTGAAAGCACTACTTTAAGCTAGACATGAACAGGAACTGGTGCACGACAATGGGCCTTGTTTCACTCTTGGTTACGACACTCCTGGGGGATATGTTTAGGATAAATTACATTTTCATTACAGGCCTTTATAAAGGGTTTAGGAGTAAATACTTCCTCAAAGAATTTTTTTTATTATGGATTATATCCATAAACTATTAAATTTACCTTAGGTATTTTACCAGTTTGGAATTATTCAATGCAATTCATAAAATGACCTAGTGTATGCCATTGTATAGAAATGGAGCCCAGTAAAACGAATATGAACTCCCTCAATACGTATGATCCAAAGATTAAGAAAGAGCATATCTTTCATGGTATTAAGTCAATATATTGAAGGGAAATAGTCTCCCATGTATTCTAAACCTTTGAACAAATAGTATCATGTGTTAATAAGATAAGTAAAGAATTATCTGATCCTTTTTTATTTAAAGGGAATCAAGAGAAGGAAAGGATGGAAGAGAGAAATATAGATAAATAGGAGAGGGAAAATAAGAATTTTCCCATATGTAAAAACTGTGGGAAGAAACACCATGAAACTTGCCTGAATGAAATGAGAGTTTCTTATATGTGTGGAGAAAAAGGACACCAAGTACGTGACTGCAAGGGTAAAAAAATGGTTTCAAATTTATAATGCTTCATCTACAATGAATCGGGACACTACACAAACCAATTTTCAAATCATCAGAGTATTCCGCAAATGATTCTATTTTATAGTAATCAAGTTATGATACTACCACAGATGAGGATTAATGTTTAGAGTTCATGTGTTTTTATTTAATAATTATGTCATTTGAGTGTTTTATCAATGATGTACTGGTTATAATAATTATGGAGTATATAAGGATTATACTACAATACTATTTCATTAAGGATTTGAGATTATATGGTTCTAAGAAAAGTGACTTAATAGTAAGCTAAACTTTTTGTAAAATAAATGGTTGAAGAAAATGTAATCCTTAATATGGTTTGGATAATGAGGTAGTGATTTTGGAATAAGATATGGTTGATTTGGATAAATTATATTGGATTGTCTGGACTACCTTGAAACTAATTAATTATTTGTATATTCAATAATTGTTGGATTTTACAACATTTTTGGAAGTATATTCATTATTCTATAAGTAATAAGGAATCTTGATTGTAATAAATAAGGTTTTATGGTAATTTAGGATGTTGCATTGTTTTAAAAGAATACATGATGAAGGTGTTCACATGTTATTACACGGCAAAAATGATCTTCATTTTGATTAACTTTCTTAAAAAAAATGGACTGTGGGTTTGGATATAAGTATTTTGGATAAGTCTAAAGGTTTTAATGGATTAAGTTTTAAATTGGATACAATTGTTAAGGTTATTTTTAGATTGTCATAAAAACGACAACCCAGAGGTTGGGCGACAACCAGTCGTGTCCAGCAAGGCCGCTATACTTGAACCCGAAACCGAAGGGCGACAAGGGTACATCACCTACCACTGGCCTACGTGATGTCCTAGATTTTATAATGTAGTTTTTTTAAAATTTATGATATATGAATTATAAATTCATTTTTTGGTACCATATACGATTAAAAGAAACATATTATTTTTATGTTCTATTGTATTTTATAGAGAAAGATGAGATTGTGGTAGAAATTAGATAAAGGATGGAACTCAAGTATATTTTTTTTCTCTTATTCTGTGAAGAAAATAATTCTTAAACTTTAGTTAAGGAATATTAAAACCAAAAAATGCGTTAACCTAATACCTTATGTTTTGTTGAACCGATTATATTTTAAATCATCATAGATTAATGCCTTTGAGGACCTCAACATTACACTTCTTTGTGATTGATGACCTCAATAACTCCCTAAAAATATTTACATTTTCCCTCCAATTATGTGTCTATAATTTCCACCAATTTTCTCTTAATCAAGATCATAATTTAGTGGTTACTTTTTCATTCCCCTTTTCCTCTTATTAAGACAAAATTTTATTATCCCAATTTCGAATGTTGGTTTTCCGACAAAGGTATTTTCTATTTTCAACCTTTTATTTTAGAAGAACAATTTCAAATTGTGAGGACTCAATTTATTGATGGAGGGAATAATGTAACACTCCAATATTTCATTGTTTTTCAATTTAATTCAATAACTTGCACTAGACGCAACACTGGGTTTGAGCGCACCACAAGATTACCAAACTAGCCATTAAAAAGCAGTTATGAATAGTATTAACTGAATATTGAACTATATATAATCCATATAATTCTAGAATCCATATTATGAGTTTCTTAGACATAATGTATGAACAACTTCATTTTTTTCAGATAAAAGAAATATTTATTTTAAAAAAATTCACGTTTACCGCCATTTAATGATAAACCATTTTTAAATCGAATATTTGAAATTATTATATATTCTATTTGACAAAATAAACTTCTTCTTTAGAATCGAGACATATTAATTTTTTTTCAATAAATTTTTGGTGATTTTCTAATAACTTTCATATTTGGGTGAATAGTGAAAAATAATATATTTTAACAGAAAAAAACTTTTTTTAATAAAAATAATTTATAGTGTTAAATTATGAATTTTTATGGCTTATAAGAATAAAAATATTATTTTTTACCATTTAATCCAATGTTGGTCATTGTAAGTAATTTCACTTTGATATTGGACATAAACAACTGTCAATATTTTGATAGATATCATTTCTTAAAAATATGCCTTTTGGTTTTGACAATGAAAAATAATTTTAAATTAATAAATGAAACTTATTTGTTTTGAATTTTTTAAAATAGAATTCATTTTTTAATTAATAATATCAAAATTAGGTTTGGGTGAAATTTTTGTATTTTTCTGAAAAAAATCAGTTTTTGATGAATATTGAAAAATACTAAATTTTAATTAAAATCAACTTTTTTAATCAAAATAAGTTATAGTGATAAATTTTACTAATGAGTGGTATTAAAGTATAATTAGATTATATTTTTACCATTTATTACAATGTTTTTCATTGGACATAATTTCACTTTTAAACTGGACATAAGCAAGTGTTAATCTTTTGATAGTTATTATTTCTTAAAAACCAGCTTTTTTGTTTTGACAACAGGAATTAATTTTAAATTAATATATACCACTTCTGTGTTTTGAATTTATAAAAATGGATTCCATATTTGGAATCAGGAGGTCTAAATTGTGTAAATATGTAACTTTTATTTTTTGATATTAAGAATATTTACTTCTGTAAATATTTTATTTACCACGGTTAAAATGGTAAATCCAGTAAATAAGGTTAAAACAATAATATTATAACAATATTAAATTACCCTAAAACATGTCATAAACTTATTTATTGATACCTATCCGACCATGAGAATATTTGGGTCGATTTGGGGACCACATGGAGCCACTTGAGAGAGATAATGACACATTATATTAATTAATTTAAAGTAAAGGCAAAAATGACATAAACATATATATTTTTATAAAATATTTTTTACAAGGTGTTATTTAAGTATTATTTTTGACTATAAATATTAATTATAAATATAAAACGATTTCCTACATAATGGTATTTTATTTATAATTTTTATACATTGAATAATTAAATTTATTTATGACACAATGATGATGCAGTGATTTCCTTATTAATGAAAGAATCAAATAAAGTATATTATAAATGTTAAAATAAATAAAATTTGAATATTTTGATCCCATACAAGAATTTTATAGGTTAATATGTAATTTTATTATTGATTAAATATATTTATTTTGAATTAATAAATTTTCTATGACTTTAACAAAAACCAATTATTAAATAGTGTCAAAATTGAAAAATAAGAGTTTTTAAAACAAATATTATATTATTAATTGATATAATATTTCTAAAAATATATGGTTCATAAAAAGTAATTATATTATGATAGTAATGTCATTAATTAACCACTTGGGGTTCCCTTGGTAGTTTATAGTATGTTTATTAATGAAATAATATAAAAATACAAAGAGACCCGGTAAATGTCAAACTAATTAACTAGGAGTTAAATCTTAAATATATGGTTAATATAGTGACACAAAGCCATATAAAACCTACAGGTTGAGTGTTTGTAGACCCATACCCACCTTATAATTTAAATAAATCCGATTTTAGACATTATAAACAGAATATGTATTTAATATAAAATAATCTTTTAATTTTTTCATAAGGTTCCCCTCACCCCTCTTATAAAAGGGCACTCCCATTTATCTCAAATACATACCTTAAATGCCTTTTGGATCTGACAAAATCTTCCAAAATACCCTCTAAACTATCCTCCCTTAATCCTAGAGGTCTTCCTTTAGTCAGAAATCTAAATTAAGGAGCCCTATTGATCAAATCAAAAGGAAGAACCCGAATAAAAGGTAAATATTTCACCACCACTTTCAAGTTCATTTCTTCTTCCACTACATTTTCCTTTGTTGTTTCCATTATAAAATAATCACTCCAGTATCTTATATATACTATTATGTTATTATAAATATGGTACAAATAAATTCATTATTTTATCAATCCTTTGAATGACATGTCACCATACGTGTGTACGTTTGGCTTACCGTCTCCACGTCGTGGTGTAATTATTATTCAACACATTATAATTTGGATGGGTATAATAATGAAGTGAAATTGATGTAAATAATAAATATAACATGATAATGATTTTTTATATATGATATAACATCCAAATATATATTATTTTAAAATTAAAGAATGATATTGTCGCTCGTGCGTACGTACGGATTGCTGCCTCCAGGAACGCGATGAGATTCATTCCCCATCGTATCCATTCAAGAATAATTTTCATTTTATGAATAAAAATTATTTTTAAAGACATGATATCATTCTGGATTTGAATAATATACATCATATCCATAAAAAACACAGATTATGTAACAAAACATTTAAAATAAAATGAGTATGTGAACACCCAAAACTACGATAATACTAAAATATTATTAAAAAACAATATTAAAAGATCATATATGATATCATATTAATGTATATGATTGTTGTATAATTTAATAAAAATTATTTCACCATTATAAAGGAGGATGAACTACCCTTAATTAGGGAAATGTACAAGTTAAGGGGTTTCTTATCTCATTTTTAATTCCATGAGATTCCCCCAGTTCACCACTTATTTATTGCATGTGGTGTATTGTGTAATTCCATTTGATATATATTATCATGATTCTATTTATATTCGTGATATTCAGTGATTCAATTAGTGGTTATTTACTATTGTTCATATGACTCAATTTATTACAACGAGGTATGGGTTAATGTCACAATCTCTTTATTATTCGAGGTTGTTTTTACGTAAATATCTACTGGGACATATTTATTATCCACATACATGTTTCAAGAAAGAGTTTTAAAAAAGATTTTTTTAAAGTAATATTTTAGTAAAAAATAATTTTAAATGTTTTAAATATTTATTCTTCTAAATCATTCTCATTAATGTCTATGTTTTCAAAATGGGTTTTAAGGATTTATTTATATGGAGTTGAATGTTTTTAAAATGATAATTACTTTCAAAAGATTCAAAGTGGTATGGGACACATTGAATAAAAAATAACTTTAAATGTATTCCTTTCTAAATTGTGTGACTTTTAAATGTTTTCATGAAATTTTTTTTTTCAAATCATTATCATCTATGTCAACATCCTTTGATGAATTTTAAATTTGTTAGAAGTTGATTCATTATGATAAAAATCTTGAATTTTGTATTGAAGGTTTTACAGTGGATGTGTTATTTTTGTATAATTCATGGGTTATGGATAATGTATTGACATTTAGTATGCTAGTATTAATACGAATGTTTATGTTATGTTTAAAAATTTTCATATGAGGAATGCATTGGACTTAGTATGTGATGGGTGGATCCCACTATATCTCCTCAATGCATCAGTAGGTCTCATGAGACAAACTAGTGACATAGAAAAAGGCCTTGGGAAAATATTATTTGTAGTCTTGGAATAAGGCCTTGACTATGTGGTTATGAAAGTATAGACTTATTCATTCCATCATTATGAATGTGTCTATTGATATTGCATGTGATTATTCTATTAGTAGAATATCCATGTGATTAAGTAAATGGCACTATTTGATTTTATTTTTTGCATATTATACTGAAGTTCAAGTTTAAAAGGATTTTGTCTTAGTTATACATTGCCTTAATAGTTTATGCTTTTTTATTAATGTTTATGCTATATTGTTATCCTTACTGATCATCTGAACTCACCCCTTTCTATGTTTTATTTTTCCCAGGATTTGATGAAGTATTTTATGACTAACCAGCCGGGACAGTCTGAGGGGATATGTGTGTGGACTATGGAGGCTATGTTGTTGTGGTTTTTCACATTATCATGTAATGTAAGACTTATGAATATATATAGTGTTTACAAGGATAATAAACTAATCCGTCTTTCGAGACTTGATCTTTTGAGATCAAGCCAATGTTATGTAATAATGCAGTGACTCTGGGTTACTGGGGTCGGGGCATTACACCGTAAGCCCATTTCCTTCTTAAAATGATTTTTTCTAATTTATCAATATAAAATTTATTTTTTACTTTTTTCGATGGTTTCACCTCCCAATATAAGCCAAAAACCTAAGGCTTACCCCCATTAAATATTTTCTATCTTTTGAGCTAAATGACCCATGTATTAGGGAAATCTTTCTTAGTCTTTCTCAAATATCCTAGATTTTAAGAGGTAAAACATTTCATTCGTAAATCCTTAATTTTTAATAATTTTCCCTCATTATTGTGTCCATATGAAAAATAAAACATACTAGATCCTTAATTCCATGTTTATCTGCATTACGATTCAACTATCGGTGGTTTTGGGCTTATTTCTACAGGATCCCACCTGTAAGTGGGTTTCCTTCCTTCCTCCTCACATTTTCTTAGGGTTTCTTCCTTTAGCATAGGATTCCATCCATGTTTTCTTGATGATAATAATTTTTTTATGATATGGATTGTACCTATAGTTTATCCTTGTGTCCTATTAGTTAAATCTTCTAGATTAGGGCTCGATTTCACTTCCTTGTGGAGCGGCGATGGTGTTGTTGAATTTTCACACAATGGTTTGGGGTTTTTGGAAAAATGGTAGGTTATTCTTTCTATAAGCATTATTGGATGAGTTAGTTTTTATTGATTTATATTTTTTGCATAATTATATTCCATTATGTTTGATTTGAAAAATATATTTGTTAGAATTTGTTTAGCGATTTGTTTTTAGGTTGTATTTTTGTGCAAAAATAAAACATTTTTTGTGTGTATTCCTTGTTATGTTCATTGGGGTTGTTTTTTGATTCATGGAATAGAATTATTAAATGATTTTATTGCTGAGAACTCTCGTTTTATGTGACATTGGTATGGTTTTGGTCTTCAAAGAGGGTTTTTATAAGTAATTTATGTGAAAAACATGGTTAAAATCCAGGGAATTGTTTTGGGAAGGTTTTAAATTGTTTCTTTATTTATATAAGATGTGAAACTATGTCTCCATACTATATTGGTAGGAGTGTACTTTTGAAATGGTCTATTTTGATGTGTAAGTGATCTTATGTAATGTGTACTATCTTAGAAAGGGTTTTTAAAAAATTTAAAGTGTTTTTTGAAGTGTGAAAGAGAAGTGAAATGTATTGTGGGCGGTGTTGGTGTGAGTGTGTTTTCTAAAATGAATTTGAATGAAAATGGGGTTCATGTGACATGTGTCTGGGATATTTTGTGTGTGTGACTGAAATGTGGTATTTTCATGGGAAAATTGTATTTCATGGCTTGTTTAACATTCTTCATAAAACAAGGGAACACTCAAGTATCTAGTTGGGTGGACGTGTACTAGTATGCTATTGATCTCGTGGGGTTTGTCCCATGTTTCACGAAGCAAGTTTGATGATGAAATCAATAACTATACTATGATTGAGATGATGATGATGTTGGGGAACCACTAGCTTATGGGTATGATACTAAATCGTGTATCACATGCACAAGAACAGATATTTTTATGGTTACATTCACCGAGTATGAGGTACCTAGGACCCACATTGAGCTAGTGCATTAGGTTGTTTCCCACTTCTAGCACTCATTAGATATTTTATTCTTACCGTAGGCATACGATATCTTTGGATGGATAAATTTTGTAACATTTTAATTCTATTTAATAATGTTTATTTATTTTAATGTAGCCCACTTGAATGTTGTTTCTATTTAAAGTTTCATCTTTTAGAAATTGTTACTGGTATTTCCTGTTTAAAAAACCTGAAATATTTTTTTTCTTATAATGATTATAACATGGAATATTTTTTGGTGGAATCCTACTTGGATTTTGATCACACCATAATTACACCATGGGTGTATATAGACTTGGTTATTTTTTCAGAGGTTTGTGTAAGGCTTTTAGTACAAATGGTATGGGTACCTAGAAGTACTTCTTGGTACAGTGTTGTTGAGATGGCTTGAGGGTGGTGGATCTTTCCATGAAGAATTTATTAGGCTGTACATTTTTGTTTTGTTTCTTTATAATAGTCTTTAATCATTTTCTTAAATTTCTATAATTCAATTCTAAAATTTTGTATTAGTTTTTTTGGTTTTAAAAATACAGATTTGTTTTATGAGATTCACTTGTTGTTTTATGTTTACTAAATCTGGAAAATCATTACCAAATTTCATTTTATGATACCTCAGCTCTTGTTCCAACATGCGGGAATCAGGAATTCCCTTCAAGCATTTCCATGATCCTGGCCGAGTTCCATTTTGTTTGCAACCAAATTTTCTTTGTGACATATCACCATTGGGGATGACTCACTATTAGGGTAAAAATAAGGTAAACTAAGGGAAAGATTTACCACTTGGATATGTTATCCATTGAACCAAGAAATTTGGTTATGTTATGAAATATACTACTTCTAGACATATTTTACTATTGAATATGAACTTCTAGTAGAATGAAAAATTGACATATTATTGAGATGACCTACAACTGTGAAGACTCATTGATCACATGAGTCGTTATTGTCCTGACTCACGGCCATCCTATCTAACTAAAAGAAATATCTCACCATTCAAGAATAGTCCCTTTCAGAATTTATATTTACTTTGAATTAAATATTTCTAATGTATATATTTTCAAATTTAATTATGATATATATTTTATTCATTGTTCTTAACATATTATATAGATTCATTAAATTGCGTGGATGTTTTTTAGTACAGGTAATAGAGGATCTGAAAGATGCTTCCTTTATGCTAGTGTTAAAAATATTTAAAGAATTCCTCATGAAATATAGTCATACTATATGGATAAAATATATGTACACATGGAGTTAGATGATAAAATATTGAAATAGCTAATCATTTAGTTCTATGAATTGTTCCATACATGAGTCATCCTTGCCAGCAACCAATTGTGTAATATTAAAGCTCATCAAACATTCAGTTTCATCCCATAGTTAGAACAAAAAATTTCATGAAACTCTATTCTAAAATGATTTTTAGAACCATGATTCAAGATATAGTTTAATCTACATCCAATGAACTAACATGCTTCAGAGCACATCAGATTGAGCAACAATATCACATCTACATCATTATGTTCTTTATCTATTTATTATATAAACTTTATGAGTAGTGTGTGTTTAATATATATTTTAAACACACTCATTGTCTCATAATCCTTAATTAGAAGTTATTGGATATCATTTATACTTTCTTTTACACATTTTTCCATGTTTTTTGGAATATTTCCTTGAGTGGATTGTGTTTTTTCATTCCCAAAGTTGTTGTAGAAGCGGTCCTACATAGCCTGGATAACATTTTTATTGTCATTTACCCGATATATATTGTGGATCAAATTTAATTTTATATAATATCCTTAGATATAGGTGACTATTGGGTGGGGAGGATTCTGTCTCATCTTAATACTAAACATAATTTATTCTTTTAATAATTCATTTTTTGTTTTTTACGATTTAAAAATAAATATGTTTTAAACTATAAAAAACAATACTATTATATTTATCAGTAAGTAGTGATTATATAAGTATTTTATTCATTAAATTGGTTTTAATTGTTAAATTAGTTTTCATAATTGTTTTAACTAAGACTCAATCAATATTTAAGAAACCTATTAAGAGATCTGAGATTATATCGATCTAATATTTTGATTAAATAGTATATTTTAATTAAATTTTGGATTTTATTCAAACTAGTATAATAAAATAGAATTATTAGGTACTCAATTCATCTCCCTCTTTAGATACTCACTTTGACCAAAATTTGGTATCTTGTATTTAAAAAAAATCAATTGCGATTTTAGTTGAATTTTAATGATCTAAAATTGATGTAATTTCAAAATTTAAATATTTAAATGGAGAATAGAAAATAAGGTTCTTCTGTGAACATACCTCAGTTCTTTAATAGTAATAACTATTCTTAATGGAACGTAAATATGAGAATTCACATAGAAAGCATGTGATATGAAATTTGGTTAGGTATAGTTGATAAGTACGAGTTACCTAAGAATGATAGGAGTACATGGGATGACACAACTAATCGTGATTATAATAATAATTTCCAATATTGAAATTCCCTTTATATTCTAAAAAGGATTCAAAATTCAATAGGATATATTCTAGTAAATCGTTGTTTGAAATTTGGGATACTTTATCTATCACGCCCGAATGAACCACTAATGTTAATAAAATGATATTTAACACATACGAAACTAAATATGACACATTTATGATAAATCATGATGAGATAATTTTTAATATGTATCTCAAGTTTAATAAAATAGTAAATACAATGAGCTCCTTGGGAAATCTATTGTCAAATATAGACTATATCATGAGACTATTGATATTTCTTCCTAAATGATGGAGAGAGATATCCATGTAAATAAGGGAATCATGTGACATTAGTATTCTATATGTCAAGGAATGTATTGGGAAGTTTATGATTAATTAATAAGAACTTATGTTCAGCCAAGAAAAATATGATAAACCTAATAGAAAATCTATTTCTTTTAAGACTATAGAATCAAAACATAAAGAAAGAGAAAAGTAAAAAGATGAAATCCATAGTGACAACGAATCACTGTTTAATAGAGATAATGAAATGACCCATTTTCCATAATGTTTAGTATGTTAAATATGATGAAAAAGTTATTCATGAAACCAAGTTACAATGTTAATAATGATAACAATGGACTATGGACAAAGGATAGGAAAAAATATGATAACTCAAATGAGATTACCTCTTATGATTGTAATAGAAAAGGATATGTTACATCTTACTTTCCTAAGTTGAAATACAAGAATACTTTTGAGTAAAAAGATAGAAAATATAATTAATCCTTGAAATCCACATGGAGTGCCTCTATGGAAAACTCTATTGACTAAGATTCTACTCATAATAAAAAGCCAAATAGAGACATCAATTTATTTATAAAAAAATATGAGGTACCTACTATAACTATAGTGTATAATTATGATCAATATTAAAATGAAACTGATAATTATATGTCTATATATGAAATGATTGAATACTGAAAAATGAATGAGGATTATTTTAATTAGATTAAATTCAAATTAAAAATTCTAAAGAAACAACATGTTTTATCAGTTAATGTTAAATCTATTCTCACTGTAGAAAAATAGAAGAATGATCAATTATTATAAGAAAATAATGAATTGAAATTGTCAAATGATAAAATAAATAATGACTTGCAATGATTTAAAAATGGAAGAGAAACTCTAACTGAAATATTATAAAAATAAATTTCCTCTAAGTAAATTATTGTTCTATGATATCAACCTGGTTATGGAAGAGTGGGTAATAGTTATTGTGTTCCTAAGTAGACTTCTGGAATATCTACAACTAGTTTATATTCAAGTGGACTAAATAAAGTCTAAATTTAAAAATAAAATTATAGTATATTTATTGTAAATCCATTTAAAAAATGTGGGTTTCTAAGGCCTTATTAAATAACATATCTAGTCCTAAGAAAATTATGGTTCCATATTCATTTCTAGTATAAAAATAATTTTCTAAGCTGATTGAAGTGATATTTTATAAATTTATGGTACATGAAAAATAGTTGTTCTGAACATATGATAAGAGACTACTCAAGCTTTAAGAACCTGATAATCGATGATGGTAGTCATGTCACCTTTAGTGGCAATGCTAATGGAATGTCCACCGAATATAGTCAATTCGGTAATACTAACTCAGTTTCAATTATGAATATAATTTTTTATTGGTTTAAAATACAATTTACATAAATTTTTCTAATTATGTGATAATTTTTTTCATGTAGAATTATAAATCAATGCTTATGAATTTTTTAATAATAAAAATTATTTAGTATTTAATTCTTTGAGAAATTAGAATATGTATGCTATTAATATTGATTATTAATTTCTCAAAATCATTCTTCCTTATGTGCCTTTCAATGTGATATCTAGATTTGGAATATAATACTAAGACATTGAAACATTCACTGACATAGATATTTTTCTAAGAAAGGGTCAGATAGTGATATACCCACAATTGACTTCCAAAATGAAAACGTCTGCAACCCTTTTCAAAAAAGAAAATAACAAAAGATATTTTATAAAATAAAGATACAAGTTTCAAATTCTCAACCTCTTGAGATGGTTCACATGGACTTGTTTGGACCATCCATATTCTCTAGTTTAAATGGGAATCACTACATTTATCTTCTAATATATGAATTTTCTAGGTATGCGTGGGTATTATTTTTACCCCACAAAAGTTAATCATGTCTTATTTTATGAGGAATGATTTTTTTTATAAAATATAAGCGGGATTTGAATTAGGACCTTAAAAAGGAACCATTAAAATGAGTTTTAAAATCTAGACATTGAATCATATACGAACAAAATAGATATAACCCTAACTTTTATGCCTCTAGAACCTCTCAGAAAAATGGAGCTATAGAAATAAGAAATAGAGCACTTAAAGATATATCTCAAAATATGCTTAATGAATATGAATTACCTTTCTACTTTTGGGAAGAATATTTGAACAGAACCTATTATATTATTAATAGAGTTTTAATTAGATCTCTCTTAAATAAATCCCCTTATGAACTATGGAATAATAAAAAACATTGGTTTATTATTTTAGAGTTTTTTCTTACAATGTCATATTCTTAATACTGAGGATAATCTTGAAAAGTGTGCCTCTAAAAGTTATGAAGTAATTTTCCATGGTTATTCAACCTCTACTAAATCATATAAAGTTTATAAAAAATAACAATGACTATGAATGGGTCCGTTCTTGTCATGTTTGATGAGGTGTGTCCACATGAGCCAAAAAACCCTTAAAAACACATGATGTTTATTTGTAAACTATAAACATAAATTCCAAACCTTTTGATTCAACTATAAAGGAAGTAGAAAACTCATCCAATTATTAGGAACATCAGGGGAATGAACCTGATCATATAGTGGACCTTGAATGGACCAACCCTACTTCTTTGGAGTTGTAGAACACTTAAATACCATCCATTATATTCTATTGTTTGAGACATATATATAGGTACAAAAACTAAAACTTCTCTAATAATGAAGGCTGAACGTCAAGAATTGTCTCACAGTTTGAACCTAAGAACATCAATGATTCAATAAATGAGTAATTATAGGTTATGAATAAGAATGAATATTTTAATAAATTTGAAATAAATATTTTTTGGGAACTCAATGAGAGTCCTCAAGACACCTTGAATACATTCAATAAATCGGTGTATAGAAACTTTTTTGATGAATTTGGAATAATTTTAAGGATTAATGCTACACTAATTACACAAGGGTATAGTAATGAAGAGGGTATAAACTATGATAAAAAAATTCACCTGAAGATATACATGAGCCCATTAGAATAATAATTCCCTATACAAAACACATATATTTAAAGCAATTTCAAATGGCTGTTAAAACTATATTCTTAAATTAGAATATTGTTGACTATATTTTTAGGGATCAACCCCTCAATTTTAGAATACTCATTTTCAAAATCATATATTTATATTAACAAAAGATATATATGGTTTAAAACAATCTCCTAGATCTTGGTATTATAGGATCATATATTTTCTTACTTGGAAAGGATTTACAAATGGTATAGTTCACCCTATTCTATTTATAAAAATAAATGCTTAAGATGTTTTAGTTTTTTAAATTTATCTTGGTTATATTATTTTTGGATATTCTAAAATTATTTATCTACTGAATTTCATAAATGACGATAAATGATATTGAAATGAGTTTAATGGGAGAATTGAAATTCATTATAGGTTTTCAAATGTTATAAAATAATAGAGGAATTATTTTAAATCCAATAAAATATAGTAAATAAGTTTAAAAAGAATTAGTTTCCTATTTCTTTAAGTATAGTTATAATACAATGAGTACCACCTATAAATAGAATCTTAATGAATATGGGAAATTATTGGATCAAACTAGTTATAGAGGTATGATCTGAAGTCTTCTCTACTTAACTTCTAGTTGACTTGACATTATGTTTAGTGATTTTATGTGTGCTTATTTTAAAGAAAACCCAGAATTGTCAAACTTACCTTCTGTAAAAAGTATTTTTAAATACTCAACTATACACCCAATTTAGTGATGTTCAACCATAGAGGATAATAATTTGAACAATTTATTTATTAATCTAATGATTTTGGTGGTTCCATGTTAAATAAAAGAAGCACCAATAGAACATGTCATCTTTTAGGAAAGTCTCTAGTTTTTTGGTGTTGTAAGAAACAATATTAAGTTGCAATATCTAGTCCTAAAGCTGAATAAAATGTTGTAGGTAGCTCCTGTACACAATTTTGTCGATGAAACACACATTACTATACTATGAATATCAATTCGGTCATGGGCCTATAAATTGTGACAATACAAGTGCAATAAATATTTCTGGAAACCCAATATCTAACTAAAAATAGAAATTAATTTTAGACCTCACTTTATGATATATTATTTTTTAAAAGGTAATAAAACTATTGAATACATTGTAAAAAAACATAATCTTATTGATATTTTAACTAATACATTGAATTATAATAGAATGAACTACATCAATTGTGAATAAAGTATAATTAATTTTTTTTAAGCCTAGTTTTGTGGGAGTCACTATTATGTCTTACCCTCTATTAAATATTACTGACAGTTGCATTTTTCTCACCATTGACTTTTACCCAACAATGAGTTCACCATGTGTTGGAGTTTTACCCATTGTGAGTTTTACCCACCATTGAGTTTTATCAACCATTATGTATACCAACCATTGAATTTTTACCCACTATTGGAATTATTGACCATTGTGAACATTTTTCCTTTGTCCATTTACCATTTTATGTTTTTAGGAATATGTTGCTATTTTTTATTGATTATTTATTTATTTAATATATAATTAAATTAATATATTAATTCAATTTAATTTTACGAATCCCTAAATTCCCTAAATGATTGAAATGAAATGATTTGTCTAATTCCAATGATCCCTCACTCATTTGTTTTCTCTCAATCCATATTGGGACCGTCTCTCTTCAAACCATCAACCTTCTCTGGCCTTTTCATGAAATTTCCCATCATTTCAACATAGAAATAGTGAAGAAAGTTTAATTTTCTTTTCTAGATGAGTTGGGTCCATAAAATAAGTAGATATTCAATTCAAATCATTCAGTTTCTTTCTTATCCAGTGAATCTCGAGCTTGTGATGAGATTTGTTGTTCTCAAAAAATAGTTTCTTTTTGAGTGGTTATGTTCACATAGGACTTTAGTGCTCAGAGTTTTATAAAACTAAGGATGGGAAGAATGGTTTTCATCTAATGGGATATCATTCTATCCAAGGTAAGTGAACATTTTATACTAGTTTTTTGAGCCCATCTTCAATGAAAATGAATATTAGGTTAAAACTAGGATAAATGGATGTAAAGTATTTTTTCCATTATGTAATGGGATTTTTCTTTTATAATTACTCTTAAAGGTGTTTCAATATATTATCAAGTTATTATTCCATATTTTAGTTATACTTTTGTTTATAATGAATATTTGGAATAGTTAACTAGTGATAGGATACTAAGATGACCAGTTCCTATAGATCTTGAAGATGAATGCCACCTTATTTTCATTTTTATCCATCATATTCTATACTCTAGGAAAGGTGAAATTTCATCGATGGTGCGTCCTGAATTTTAAATTCTTTGTCTTATAAAAGATGATAAAATATTGACCTATATAGATATCTGATGCTTCATAGGGTGGATATGTGAAATATATATTATAGGCAAAATTCCTTAATATATCCAAAGATTATTTCAGCAAAGATGGAGGCTAATGTGCTAGTTGATCATGTTAAAAATCCATAGTGAACTGTGGAGATTTTTTCATTAATAGGGTTGTTTGAAAAAGGATGAAAATTAGTTTTAATCCTTAGAACACATAATGGGATGATGATAGTTAAATCATTTATGATGTTTCAGAGCAAGTTTATCATCCTTCTTGATTGAAAAAAATTTAGGATCCTAGATTGAATCAAGAAGAGTTGGTTGAGAATTCTGATGAATATGAATAGGAGGCTACTACCTCTAGTGATAAAGAGAGAAGGTATTATCATTGGATGATGTTAGTGACTCGGATTTACCTAAAATCTCCCTAGATATATCATTTGGTTCTCCTAGATCACCTTGGCATCTCTCTACTAGGTAAACTCTATTGAAGGAAAGATGTGAGGAAGAATAAACAGAAATATCTTGTGAAGAATAGTTCAAAATCACTTCCTTGTCTTTTGAGGAAAATGGTGGAAATTTTTAATAGGATAAAAAATATAAAGGATAAGATGAATAAAATGGTAGTGAATATGGAGATGAAAAGAGAAATGGAGATAGAGATGGAGAATATAGTGATAATGGTTTGATAGTCCTGGTGTATAAACTATAGATTAGGATGTAAAGATATCTTAAGACCTTATAAATTTCATACATTTCACTATTTCTAGATCTGAAGAGAGTCTCTAACATATTTTATATATTGATTTATCATCTTGAGAAAATAAGGAAGCATTAGATGAGGTGGAGAAGTCCCCTAGTTTGAATTGTCAGCCTATTGTGGGATATATTAGTGTGCCAAAAAACATATGTATAGAAGGATGATGAGTAGAATATTTTGGATCAATCTGTGTTAATGTTGTTGTTGGTAAGAGAAAAGTTCATGTGAAGATAGTTTTTTAGTAGTGTAATATTTTACCTTCTATGGTTTTGTGTACATTGTTTAGTTCTATAGGTGTAAAATCTCATGGTATGTCTTATTTTAATTGGATGGAAAAATATTTGAGGAATTGGATAAGTTTTTAGGAGAAGATGGAAGTCCACCAAAGAAAGGTAGACCTACTATTAAAGAAGAAATAATTATTGAGGGATCATTTCTTGATCAAATTTATATTTTTGGTGAGCTGTAGGGAGTTGATTTTGAGAGAGTTGTTGAACCTATTGTTCCTTCAGTGCCATTTTATGTTTTCTCTATAGGTGACATAGATTATTTCAGGTAAATCCTCTCATTGATTTTGGTTTATTGTTAAAAACCCAACATTCCTTGTTAACCATTATTATTTATTAGGATGAAATAAATCTAATATGGCTTGTGATTCATCACATCCAGCCCAAGATGATGCTCCACATTAATGAAGTAAAAGTGGAAGATAGAAGGATGGAAACTGAATGAAAGCTCTGAAATCTACCATGGAAGAAATAAGGAATTATTTTTCATAATCCATTACTTATTCTACAGAAATGATAAATAATCATTCTTCCATTTCTTCTACATCAAGTGCTACACCACTACCTTTTGATATTGATTTGATCAGATGTATAGTTAGAGAAGAAATTCATACTTGTGATACATCAGGTGTTGTACCAGACCATCCTCAGGAATTTTTTTAGTAAAATCCAATTTAGCATTGATCATATTCATATGATGGTTAGAGAGTAAATTAATGATATGAAGGCTGATAAAGAGACAAAAATAGAATAAATTACGTATTATCTATCTCAGATTCATACTAAGAATTATTTGAATGCTCTTCTCATGTTCTTGACATAAAAAATAAGGATGTATTCCATTACACAAGCATTTAAAAATAATTGAATCAGTTAAAGGTCATGAATACAGTTATTATTCTATTTATGGAAGAGAATATGGATTTTTTAGTCCTATGGAATGTAGAGGAAATATAATTATGGAAATTATAAATTTGATGAAGTCATTTCTCTATGTTTATGGAATTGTTGTGGTGGATCAAGATGCCATTACTGTTCTAGCTCATCTAAGTCCTCCTACATCAGATTCAGAATTCAGTATGGAAAATGTCATCAGAGATCCACTTTCTTCATTACCTTCTCATTTATAAACATTCAGTTTGACTCTCAGTGATGAATTCTAATATCTCAAGCCAATTATGATTAGATATACTCATTCTCTAAATGATTTCCCTTCAACCACCCCTCTATATCCCTCAGACTCTGCTGAAAATCCTTATATATTTGAGAAATTAAATAGAATAGAACATTTTGATCCTTGAAACCATACAATGTATTGAAATATGACTTTTATTCTTTTATAGAGATATTTTTTATATCAATTTTTTTTATATTACTTTGTTGTACTTTTCTTTATTTTCAGTGAAAACTATCATTTATTATTATTCATTTTTTTTGTACTTTCAATTTTATTCTCACTATTTGATAATAAAAAAAATGAAAGGAATTAATCAATAGAAATTCTTTTATTTAATTTTATATTAATGTTCCTTTCATACAATTATTTTTCACTACAATTTCTACCATATTTATTTACTTACATCTCTCTGATATTATTTTCTTCATGATATCTTTGATATCATTTCTATTTTAGGATGAACCACTTTTTCACTCATCAGTTTTTTTTATTTAAATTTTATATACATCCATTATTTGGGATAATAAAATAGGGGATATTTCTAGAGCCCCCTAGTTTTAATGACCAAAAAATAATGTTTCTTATGATACTAATGAGTTTTATATGGTGTGATATAATTTTATAAAATTAGAATGATTGGAGAAATTTTTTCAAAGATTGAGAAAGACGTACCACTTCACATGACTCACCATTAAGGTTGAGAAAACTCTAGGATTGACTCACCATTGAAGATGACTAATTTTCAGGGTGAAAATATGGTTATGCATGGGAAAGAATTACTGCTAGGAGATGACTCAAAATTGAACCATGAAATCTGGATAAGTGTCAAAAATAACTACTTTCATACCTATGTCACCAATGAAGATAACCTTCCATCAGAAAAAAAATGTGGAAAAGTATTTAGATGACATACCACTAAGAAGACTCACCACTTAGATGAGTCACTATTGGCCGAAATTACATCTAACCTAAGGGTCCAATATAATTAAGTCTCTATGCAAGAAGACTCAAAACCATTATTTCTATATATTTTGAATTAAATATTTCTGACAACTATATTATTAAATTTAATGCTATGATTTATTTTAAGGAATATTATTAAATTATTACATATACTCAATAAATTTTGGGTTGATCATCCAATATGAGGAGTAGAGGATCTGCATGAATCTTCTAATTTTTTAAAAGAACTAGAAAACTCCATATTTTAATAGAGAATTATAATAAATATATATATTAATATTCACGTCAAGTGAGATGAATCAATATTACAAGAAAAAACAGAGAGTGGTGTGAATTTTTCATTACATGAAGTATACTTACAAACAAAATACTATGGAATATTGAGCTCATGAGACAGTCAGTTCCTTCACACAATCATAAAAAAATTTCATGACACTATGTTCTATTATGATTTTCAGAACCATGATTCAAGCTCTTAATTAAGCTATATCCAAGGAGTACCAAGTTTCAGAGCACAAAAGACCAAGAAACAATATCATATATACATCCTTATTATATCTCTATATTTATTTTCGTTACATTATAAGAAATGTGTGTTTAATTTTTATTTTAAACATGAACACTATCTCCAGAACATTAACTATAAGATACTTGATATCTTATCTACTTCCATTTACACCTATTTTTCCATGTGTTGTGGAAGAGTTCTTGGAATGGTATGTGTTGGTTTCATTCTCATGGTTGTGGAATAAGAGGTATTTCATGGCATGGATAACTATTTTACTATTGTATACCTGATCCTTGTTATGGATCAAAGAATATTTTATATAATATTCTTGGTTACAGGTGATTTCCAAGTGGAGAGGATTACGTCTCGGCTTGAGACTGAACCTCTTGTAGTCTCTCTACTATGCGTTTTATTTTTTTGTCTCTAATATTTAATACTAAATATTTCATTAACATAAAAATCAAATAATTTAATAGTAATTATTAATTAGTGTTTATATAAGGTTTTTATGATGTAAATTGATTTCAAAAGTAAATGTAGTTTTCATTATTTTTTTAATATAGGCTTAATAAATCATTGAGAAATATTTTAAAAGATCATAACTTATATCAATCTTCGATTTTGACTAGTTAGACTATTTTAATTAATTTGTTGTATTTTATTTAAACAAATTTTAGATAGAAATGTTATTGGTTAGTCAAATCACCCACCTCTTGAGATACTCAATTTGAACTACTATGTAATTTATTCAAATTTTAATATTCATTTTAGAATTTCATTAAGTTGCATAATATATATAATATATTAATTTTTAAATAATAAATTTTATTTAATATTTTTAATATTATTTCAGTTAGTATAACATATTCAATTTTAAAATTAATTTTTATTTTTCATGGAATTTAATCATTTTCTAATATTTATATATATATGCTAGTTTTCTATGTTTTAATGTTTTTAATTTGCATTCATCTTCATTTAAATTTATATCAATAATTTTTTAAATGATTTGTATAATTAATAAAATTAATCCATTTTTTAGTATTTTTAATGTCTACACATTTTAAATTATTCAATTTAATTTATTTTTAGCATTCATGCATTTAATATTTTTTATTCATTAGAAAATTTTAGAATATATTTTGAAATTAATAATTATAAATAAATATAAATATAAATCTATATTTATTATATTTATAAAATTATACATTTATAATTACAAATAAATAAATATAGTTTTTAAAGAAATGTATTTATTTTATTATAAATAAATAATTATGTTTTTGAAAAATTATAAAATTATAATTAATATATTTAAATAATGAATATATTTACTATATTTATATTTATTTATTATATATAGAATTATATAAATATATATTATAACAAAAATACATTTTTAATTTTATATAAATTTTATTAATGTATTTATAAAGGTATTTATTTAAAATTTTAATTTTAATTTTATATTTAAAGTTAGATTTTTAAATACATATTTATGATTCTTTTAATATTTTAAAATTTTATACATACGCACACACACACACACACACAGATATATATATATATATATATAATTTTATACATTTAAACCTTTTAATTAAATTAATTATATTATTAGAATTATTTATATAGGTCATTATATCACATTTCCAGCACTGATAAATACAAATATTTCTCAGCGCTATGGAAACGCTAATAAAACATATATTTATCAGTGCTAAAACTATAGTGTTGATAAAATGGTATTTTATCAGTACTTACGATTTTAGTGTGGATAAACCCCTTATTTATCACTGCATTTTTGATAGCCCTGATAAAAAAAATGCCAATATTTTAAATAGATCCCAAACAGAACCAATTTCCCTAATGTTGTCTAATTTATCATGGAAGATTAACACTTTCTCCACTCCACCTTGACCATATATTGGATGAATAACCTCTATAAAATCTTTGATATGTTATTATTTCCCCTCTTCTATTGTTTATTAGTGTCTTTAATCACCTCTCTCGTACATACCCAGAAAATCCCATGCTATATTTTTTTGTGATTTATTAATTTATTTTTGGTGGCTCACCTCTTTTTCTTAAACCCGACCTCACCCCCAACTGTCATGAACATACCTTCATTGACCACACTTTCCTAATATTTCAATCCCATCCAACCAATGCAGCAAGCCACCCCTTTTTCTTTTTGGGAGTATTAGAATATTTTTTTTCTAGAAACAATCTGGTCACTCCGAAAAATAGATATTATTATCCTATTTCAATTTAAACCATGCTTATGGAATGAAGTTATTAAAAACTTTAGACAATGATTTAGCAAGTGGAATTGTTAGAAATAACGTCAGTTTTTTATTTCTGTGTCCAACTTAAAACAAGTTGTTCTATTCAATCCTGTTCTTATATGAAAACTAACAAAAAGTACATAAAATTGGGTAATTTTATATTCACATTAATTTTTTCATGTTTTAATGTTTTATTTTTAATATGAAATTTAGTTGTTTGAATTATTTTTTAATTTATTTTAAAATTGTTTCTTATAACCTATCCCTAACAAAAATTTACTATGTTTTTTAAATTATTTGATTATAAGAAAACATTGATCATTGTAGCATTTTACAAGGTGAAAACCACGTCATTTGTCCAAAAGAGTATGTTTTCAGCACACATGTATTTGTTTGAGTCTTAGTAAAAAATTAATAAATAAATAATTTGAAATCAATGTAAAGGAAAGAAATAAGGGTTATGTTATCCTAGTTCGACTACCAATATGTTTTCTTGATTGGTTTACATATATCAGGGAAATGATATTATTTGAACCATCAATAAATAACTTACTATTAGTAGTACTGTATTTAGAAACCACTTCTACATTCCATATATTTTCCTCTTAGGATAATCCAAAGACTTTTAAATTTTCCCACAACTACATATGAGTTTACTTATAATGCTTTATATAGAAGCGTGATGTTCCCACTTGGATGTGGGATGTGATCCCACATTCTTTAGAGATTGATCATGTTTTTTTTTGGTTTTACAATCCACACATGTGTGGGTTATAATAAATCTTAAAGAATTAATATTAACTATATTTAATGAAACATTAGTTATTATGTTAGCCTCTAGTTTTTCAATGTCACTTAATCCTCTATGATAACCTACCCTCAAGTTTGATGGAAGGAATATTTGGTTAAAAGGAGAGAATAATAGTCAACCACATTGATAGTATGTGGAATGGATTAAAGTTAATTAAGACATAAATTTTAAAACTACCATTTCATTTAATCCTGGGAGACACAAGTAATAAAATATTATAATAAGGAAATATAGAAAAATGATGATTAATCTATACAGAGTTAATTGGATGGATACATTGAATATAATGTTATATACCCGAGCATGGGTTTACTCCCCATTTAATCCTCTTTAGGTCAACATCGGTCTATATTAATGACTATAGGATTTATTCATTTAGAATAATGTAGGGGTAATAATATCCCATTCACTCATCTTCTTCATGGTTAAATAATTTATTTTTAACCCATCAATCATTTAAATTGGTATATATCGTATTAGTTTTCTTTTAATATAGAGGAGGATCTTAGAGTATTAAATTATTCTCTACTATGCCTCTTTCAGTTTAGATTTATATGTCTTCCAAATGATCTCCACTATCCTAGAACGATCTCCAGATGGAAAACTTGTTATTACATTACCTAATATAGTTACATAGGTATAAAATAAGATTAATTTATCCCCGTCAGCTTTTTTATGTTTCCTAAAATGATCATCTCCTTCACCAATACACATGAGATGTCATATTTCCATCCTTATCCGAACAGTCAATTCATTTCTTATTTTATTATTTTTTGTAATCACTATAAATTTTTGGTTGTATTATTTTAAGGTAGATTTTATACATTTATAAAATTTTAGATTTAGGGTATCAAGATTCAAAACTCTAAATAGTTTTTACTATTATTTTTTAAAATATTTTTAAAGTAATATTTAAATCATGGGGTTTTGAAATTAAAAAATATATTTATATTAAATTGTATTATTTTATGGCGATTTATACGAGATGGTTTTGTAGATGATTTAGTAAATTTATTTTAAAAATGAATATGAATAGTCAATGATTTTATAGAATTAATTTCTAAATATATTAAATTTTTAAATGGATAAGTTGTCATTTTTTGTGAAAATAAACATTGAATTAATTTTTTTAGAGTTAAAAATAATAATATGTCATTTTAAATTAAAAAAATGGTATTTTTATTAATCTTATCAATGATATTAGGGACATATTAAATAGGTTTCTTATAGGGTTTTAGCATGTGTTTTATTTTAGGTATTTAGGATATGATCATATTAATAAATATGGTTTGTGGTTTAGAATTTTGGATATTATATTATAATTTTTATCTAATGTCCATATAGAGTATAAATGCTATAAGATTTTCCCATTATGTGAAGACACACAATAATTTTTTTGATTCAACTAGTCTCCATATTAAATTATTTTAAATAATTATATAATGGACCTATCAATTCCAAGGGAATTTTCAAGGTGTTTTAGAGTCTTATATTAATTTATTAATTATAATAAGACTCTTATGATTGAAGGTTTTGAGATTTTTCATTGGTTAGTATAGATATTGAGAGAAATAGTTTCTAATTAATTTTCTAATCTAGTTTCTTTAAACATGAGGTCTAGACTAGGAAAAATTTAGTCATTGATTGAGATTTTTGGGTATGTATATGTTTCGTATTCTTATTTATAAATTTATTTATTTGAATTAATCTAAGTGAATAATATTATTATTATTTTGATTTGTTTTTTATTAGTGGGAATGGTTTGAGTGTAACCAATAAAAAAATTTAAAATTTAACACACAATTATCTTGGACATGAATAAGATTATAATAGTGGAATAATTTTATAATTTTTATTATAATATCTCATAACCATACTTGTGGTATGGATTTTATTAAGAAATTTTATACTCTTTCAGATATACCTAATATTTTTTTGACTAGTATATTTTTGAGATAGCATATACTTATATTTTTCATTGTTAGAGGTGGAATCAAAATGTGTTGGATCTCAATGATGTGAAATCATTTCCAACATTTCTTTTTGTAATTTTTATTAATGTAAATTATATTTGGTGTTTTTAATGAAATTGATATTTTTGGATATGTAAAATATACGCTAGATTTATAACTCTACTATTTTTGAAATAGTGGTTCCTCATTGGGTTATAATAAAAATGTATTTTTTGGTATTCCTATAATACATGTTCTAAAATGACTACATGAAAATAGACTAACATGGAATCTAATTTCACTTCTGATGCCAAAAAATGTTTCATCCATTCGATTCCTGAAATTCTAAGCTCCATGACTGAATTAAAAAATCCAATGTTTACATGACCCTGTATGTTCTGAAGAAATATATTTAACAAAAATTTATAAAGACAAGTTACAATTAATTTACAATATAGAACCAAAATATCCAAAAAATTATGCCATCCAATAAAAAATAAAATATTTTTTATGGCATATTTATTATCGACATTTTCTCTAACACAACGTCAATAAGAGAACTTGGACTAACAAACACATTTTTAACTTTGGTTGTTTCTCTTCAGTTTACACTTATTTAAAATGATAAAGTGTTAATAAACATAACCTATAACATTCAAATGATGTGATCACCTTATTACAATTATCTATAACTTTCTACATTGATTAAGAATAGCTTTTATTTATTTATTTATTATTTATAAAAAATGATTTTTTATTATCCTAATAAGGAAAAAACTAATGAAAAATGGATGAATAAAAATCCTATGACAATAGAGTAGCAAGATGGAGTTGAAGAGTTCATCAATTTTTTTAATAAGGATTGTATACGACCCTTCCCATTTACTTTTTCTATGTTTATGCTATTTATATTCAATAAAAATTAGTCTGGATGGTTTGTGAGAACATTTTATTTATCATGGAATAGAACAAAGCTATAAATGTTGGACTAAATATTGGGAAAACTGAACATGAAAACTGATTATAATTATATTTTGGTTTATGGATCATTTTAAATGAATATCAGTTTAGAGGATGATGGGGATATTATGGATGAAATGAAAATTGAAATTGAAGATAAACTTCATGATTGTACAAATTTGATCTAGAATTTATGTATCTAGGTTGATAAACCATTATATACAGATTTTAACAAATACACAACATTGTTAGATATATTTAATTTATATAATTTGAATGATGATAGAGGATGGAGTGAAAATAGCTTTACAAAATTACATAGTCTCTTAAGTGAAATGTTACTTGAAGAAAATGAACTTACTTTTCAAAAATATAATAATAAATTAATGTTTTATTCAATGGGCATGATCTCTAAAAAATACATGCTTTTCCAAATGATTTGATATTATTCTTTAATTATTATTAATCACTAATAATGTTCCATAAGTGTGGATAGAATCAATACAAGAAATATGAATCAATCCCCATGAAATTTGTATGATAGTTTTCTATCATTTCCATTGTTTACGACACTATATAGATTTCATGAGACCATGAGATAACTTACATGGAACATATATACATTAATTTAATATGGGAAACTGCATTACCCAGCAGACTCTCCATAGTGGGAGAAAATTGATTATGAGTATCCTAAATTTGGAATATGAGTCAATAAAAATCCTTTTTTTCATTATCTATTGATATAATAAATCATTTTAATGTACATAGTTGTACCCAATTTACATGGGATGTTTTTCTGGAAAATTATAATTTTCCACCATGGTTACGAATGAAGGGAAAATAAATTATTTTTTCTTTACTAATATCTAGACCCAAACTACTCGGAAGTAATATAGATGTCTATTTGGACCCATTAATCAAAGATCTAAAATATATGTGGGATAAATCTGTTACAATTTATGGTTCTCATATAATTATGAATTAACATTGAGGTACATGTTGTGTGGGATGATAATTGAATTTTATACTTATGTAAAAATTTAGGCTATAACATTAAAGGAATGTGGGGGTGCCCCAATTTTAAAGAATACACAAACTCAATTTGGTTGTAATATTACATGAGGAATATTTTTTCATAATATAATTTTTTTTACCTTGATGATAAAAATACAAATATAGGAATAAAATATTTTATAGGAATTTCAAGCAAGGTACAACACAATATCTACTAATGGGTGATCCACATTCAAATAATTTTAAAGATATTGAAACTATTTTTGGTAGAATATTTTCTAGAAACATTGCAAAATTAGGTTGAAAAAAAGAGATCAATTTTCTTTTAATTAGCATACTAAGATTGTAACACCCCAAGCTTTCACTATACACTTCTCTTTCAGTAATGCAATAGCTTGCATTGTACGCAAGTTCGAGATTCTAACACACCGCGACCAATCAAAGTAGCCTTTATGAATATTAATACCCACGTTTTGAAATTATATAAATTTTATATTTCAAAATAGACTTCATTTTTGTATTATGAATATCGAAATTATCCTAAGTTGAATTTGTTGTAATTTTCTGAGAACTTCCACTTTTTATGAATAATGAAAAATACATAAAAAACATTTTTAATCAAAATATATTATAGTGATAAATTATACTATTGAACGGTTTTATTGTATAATTAGAATATATTTTTACCATTTTATCCAATGGTGGTCATTAGAATTAAATTCACTTTGAAATTGGACATAAACAATTGTCAATCTTTTGATATATATTTTCTCTTAAAAACACGCTATTTGTTGTGACAACTGGAATTAATTATAAAATTAATTAATACAAATTATATGTTTGGAATATTTTATAATAGGAATAATTTTCAAATTCAGAATATCAATTATATCTTAGGGTGAATTTTTTGTATTGTTCTGAAAAACTTCAATTTTTGATGAATAGTGAAACAACTACGTGGTAGTTTAAAAATTAATTTTTCATGAAAATGAAACATTACCACTTCTATATATTGAATTTCAAAAATCCAACATACATGGTTGTCATTAGGAAGCAAAATTTGGTTCAATGAGATGAAAATAATTTTTGGTGAATAGTAACTTTTAAATTTTATTAATCACGATTAAAGGTAATTAGTGAAATTTATTGTAAAAATGATATTAAAAAAATATGAAAATATCTAGACACTTGTCCAAACCTTATTGGATGGGTAATTTCCAACCAATACAATCCATGGGTCAGCTTGGGGACCCCATAGAGCCACATGGGTAAGAAAATGGCATTAATAACGTTTTATTTAAAGTAAAAATAAAATTGTCACAAACATGTGTTGTATAACTAAAACAATTATTACATGGGGTTATATAAGTTATATTTTTGACTATAAATATTCATTGGAAAGATAATACGATTTCCTACATCATGTTAATTTTTTTATAATTTTTAGTCATTAAATAAATTAAATATTTTATGACAGCATGATGATGCAGCGATTACCTCAATAATTAACGATTTAAATAAAATAAAAAGATAATGTAAAATCTAAGGCTTACACTTGTCAAAAACCTATTGGATAAGAATATTTAGAACCCTTATCACCTTATCCTAGAAATATATTATTGTGGGACCTTTAGAATCCGAAAAGCATTTCATAATAAAGTAATATTTCAATCTTTCCAAGAGTGCCCCTCCTCTCCTCTTATAAAATGCCCCCACCTCTACCACCTTATTCACACCATCAAAGCAATTTGGCTCAGCCAACCTCTACCCAAATAATCTCTCAACTTCCCTCTCGTACTCCTAGAATCCTCAATTTGGGTAGAAGTCTTCCCAAGGAAGCCTTTGGCTCAAATCAAAAAGAGTTACCTGATTTTAATGGTAATGTCATCTCTTATGTTCTTTTGTTTTATTTTCCTTCTCCAACCCCTTAAAATATTTTTATTACTTTCTTTTGTAACAAAACAAGTATCTACAATATACTAGGGTGTTGTTATGATATGTATTTTATTTACACTTACACACACCTCCGTCTAATGGTTAAAGAACATACTGTTTCTTTGGGTGGCGAAATACTGCCGCACGAAACGATGATTGATCAATATTATTTTAACACCTATAATAGTGGCCATAATGATGACAGTATTTATATATATGATATATATTATGTTTATGTTTTCCTTATGCTTCTGTATTTATAATTTATGGCAAACCTTTATGATTTCCATTATGGGTAAATGTGATAATTTCGTTTTAGGAAGTGCGGACTACCGCCCCCTCAATGTGATTTGAATCGTCAATGCCATATGTGGGATGTAAAAAGGATGGAGTAAATGATATTATATATGAAATTATACTGGAATTATGATACACCTTTATATCATTATGATTTAATTCCATTAAATACGAAATAGAAATGAAAGTAGCGTTCATGCGTACGTACGGCTTACCTTCTCCATGAACGGTGCATTTCATTTCTTACCTCTAAATGTTATGTAATTTTATAACTGCTTATATATAATGGATATATATGATATATATGATATCTACATCATGAATATAATTCTGGATATAATGTATATTTTTCCACATGAACAAGTAGTAATTATAAGAAGTTTAATTTGGCTCAAATACCAATGATCGACAAAATGACTGTTATTAACTTAAATAATTACATAATGTTCATAACATAGTAATAAGTGATATAAAATGAATAATGAACTTGTAAAAGGTTTTAAATCTAGTATAAATTAACTCTAGTTTATTATTCAAGAGGTTAAAGAACGATTGAGTCAAGTCAGACACGAGGTAAGGGAACTTCTTAACCCAATTTTCGTTCTTTGGGTTAATCTCCTACTTTCAAATTATGTCATGATATTATTATGTCCTATCTTGTATTTGAACTTTCTTTATGTGTAATTATAGTGAATACACATAATAGATCTATTTTATTTAAAAATGATCTTTTTAAAGGAAATCGTCTCAATCTTCTTTCATTGAGGCATTTTTTTGTTTTAATAAAGGACTGTCCTTTATACGGTGTATAAACCCCTTGGACTTTTAATTTTATTCAAATGGAATCTTTTTATACGAAGCTTTTTACTAAACGACAAAAGGCAATGTTTTTTTGTCATTCATATGCGGAGAAAACGACATCTCCACCGCCCTGACCATTATTTGAGTTTTGACATCCTCTACAAGCCGTAACTTTTTTTTAAAAAAGAAAAATAAATATAATGTTTTACTTTTCGTTTATTTTGTTAATGAAAATGGTTTTGATAATGTTTGTATTATATAAATGTGTTGTATTGATATCATGTGATTGAAATGTGGAAATTTTATGTTTCCTTTATGAATGTTTTATGTTATATGATTATGTTATGGTTTATGATATGTTTAAACATGTTCATATGAGGAATGCATTGGACTTAATAAGTGACGGGTGGAGCCCGCTATAGCTTCTTGATTCATCGGCAGGTCTCATGAGACAAACTAGTGTCTTGGCAAGAGGCCTTGACAAATTCTTATAGTAGTCTTGGCATGAGGCCTTGGCTACGTAGTAATGATAGTCTGGAATTATGCATTCCATCATTATGAAAGTGGTTATTGATATTGCATGTGATTATTTGACTAGTAGAATATCCATGTGAATAAGTAAATGGAATTATTTCATTTTATTTTGGCCATATTATGTTTAAGTTCAAGTTTAAAAGGCTTTTGTTTTAGTTATACATTGCCTTAAATGTTAATGTTTGTTTAGGAAAGCCTCTGCTATATTTTTATCCTTACTGAGAATCTAAGCTCACCCCTTCCAATGTTTTAATTTTTCCAGGATGTTAAGAAGTATATTATGAATGTCCTGCAAGGATAATATGAGTGGATATGAATACAAGATATTTTTGTAGTTTTGTTTTACTTTATGATTTAATGTAAGACTTATAAATGTATCTAGTGTTTCCAAGGCTACTAAACTAATCGGTCTTTCGAGACTTGATCTTTTGTGATCACGCCAATGTTACGAAATAATGCACCAACTCTGGGTAACTGGGGTCAGGGCGTTATAGTTGGTATCATAGGCAGTTTAGTACTAACCTTGGAAGCTAGATTTAGATAAACTCTGATTAGAGCACATAGCCCTAAGATAGACTTTGAGTATTAATATAGAAGAACTTCCTACAATTTTGGTATTATAAGGATATTGTGAGTTTTCCGAGCAATAAATCCCTGTCTGGATACGAGCAGGTATTGGCGGCTCTGGAACAGATGTACCTAGGGGTAAAACCTGAAAACACCACTTTGAGCTAGACTCGAACGGGAACTGGGGCACGAAAACGTGCCTTGCTGTACTATTGGTTACAACACTCTTGGGGGATATGCTTAGGATAATTCTCATTTTCTTTACAAACCATTATGAAGGGTTTATGAGTATATAATTCCTCAACGAAAACATTTTTATGATTATAGTTCAATTTATGTTAAGTGTTTTACAAGAATGGAATTGTGTATTTTGATTCATAAACTAATCCAGTTTATTCCATTGTTTAGAAATGGCGCCTAGTGGGAGGAATGTAAACTGAATCAATGCACGAACTCCATGTATGGATTTCCTTCCTGCTCAAGATAATTATAATGGAGTTGTTGATACAACTTGTGTTGATCATCTTATCATCATATTGGGACAACTCAATCAGGTTATGAATAATAACCTTACTCATATGGAGCACTCTGATCCGCAACGTGGAGGATCAATGTTAGACCTCTTCATGAGGCAACATCCGCCAACATTTAATGGGGGTACAAATCCATTAGTAGATGAGAAATGGATAAATTCCTTAGAGAAAATATTCCATGCCTTGGGGAGTAGTGAAAGGGAAAATGTTTTCATGGCAGTTTATCGCCTCACTGCAGATGTTGATCAATGGTGGTCATTGATTCAAAACATTAAAGAAGATGATGAAGTATAACATATGGAATGGAGGGAGTTTAAAGAGGTTTTATTAAAAAAATACTTCCCCCGTGACCATCAAGAAGATATGGAAAGGCAATTTCTGTGTCTGAGGAAAAAGAAGGATGAGAATGTCGCAAAGTATAAGGCTAACTTTACAAGGTTAGAGAGGCATGCTGTATATTATATAAGTAACCCAAGAAGTAAGATTGATCATTTATTTGATGGGATAAAACCATTTCTCTGTCAAGAATTAGTATCACAATCTTTCTCAACGTATGAAGATATTGTCTCGTGTGCTATCAAGACTGAAAAGGAATTCTCTAAGTCTTATGAAAACAAATTAATGCAAGAGAAGAAGTGAATTGTGGAACAAGAGACAAATAAAGGGAAAAAGGGAAAGAGGGATGTTCCATTATGCGATAATTGTGGGAAGAATCACCCTGGTACTTTCCTAAAAGGAATGAGAGTTTGTTATAAATGTGGAGAAAAATGTCACCCGACTCGTGATTGCAAGGTAAAGAATGAGGATGTCAATGTTGAATGATACTATTGTATGGAAATGGGGCATTATTAAAATGAATTTCCTAAGTGTTAGGGAAACTTACCCCAGAAAAGGCCAAGGGATCAAGGCCAATCTTATGCTGTTACTACAGTTGAAGTGGAATAATTAATGTATTGGTGATTTTGGACTCAAAGATTATATTGTGGTTATAAGAATAATGTGAAATATATATAAGGATTGTACTAAAGTAATTTTTCTTTTCATTAGGGTTTTAATATGATGAAGGTAATCATATTTTTATTATGTGACAATAAGAGAAACTTTACTTTGTTGGAGGAACCTAATGAATTGATTTTGGAATTTAGAGACCTTTTAGAGAATGTCTGGACAGTGGTATTTTGGATAACTATAAAGGTTCTAATGGATTATGTTGGACTTTGGATAGTATTGTTTAAGGTTAAAACATTTCTGAATATTATTTTTGGAATACTATAATACTATAGTTTTCGGAAAAGGACAACCTGTAGGTCGGGGGATAACCTGTCACGTCGGACAAAGCTGTAGGAATTGAACCCACAACCATAGTGCGACATGCCTTTATTACCTACCACTAGCCTACAAGAAGTCCCTAGTTATTAAAAAATATTTTTCCTAATCTAAATATTATGTGTTAATATTTGGAACCTTATACAATTAGGATAAATAGAATATTTTTTAGTTCTATTATCGTTTTGAGTGAAAGATGGGTGTTTGGTAAAAATTTATTAAAGAATGAAATTCTACATGAAAAGTATGTATATTTCCTTAAATTCTTAGTAAATCTCCAAAATAAATTCCTCAACTTTATAAAAGGTAACTTAAAACAAAAACGTTGTCGGTTAACTTTTCTTACTAGGGAATCAATGATCATTTAACCAATCAAATGTTTGTGATTATCTTGTAGTTAAATTTCTCATAACGTTTTTTTCTACAACTCTCCATTAGACCTTGATGGTTTGTTTTTCCTCCATATCCATATATTCATATAATCCTAGTATGGGCTGTCTCAGGTGACCTTTGTACTTCTTTTTATTTCTTTTAAAGTTATAATTTTATTAACCTTATTTCCGATGTGGGTTTTTGACAAAGGTATTTTCTATTTTAAACCTTTTATTTTCGAAGAACATTTTCAAATTGCGAGGATGAAATTTATTGAATGAGGGGAGAATTTAACACCCCATGCTTTCACGATATGCTTCTCTTTCAATAATGATATAGCTTGCATTGTACGCAAGTTCGAGATTCTAACACACCGCAACCAATCAAAGTAGCCATTATGAATATTAATACCCACTTTTTGAAAGTATATAAATTTTATATTTCAAAATAGACTTCATTTTTGTATTCATAATATCGAAATTATCCTAAGTTGAATTTTTTGTAATTTTCAGAGAACTTCCAATTTTTTATGAATAGTGAAAAATACTTAAAAACATATTTTTTAATCAAAATAATTAATAGTGATAAATTATACTATTGAGTGGTTTTAAAGTATAATTAGAATATATTTTTGCCATTTTATCCAATGGTGGTCATTAGAATTAATTTTACTTTGAAATTGGACATAAACAATTGTCAATCTTTTGATATATATTGTTTCTTAAAAACACGCTATTTGTTGTGACAGCGGGCATTAATTATAAAATTAATTAAGAAAACTTATATTTTTGGAATTTTGTAAAATAGAAATCATTTTTGAATTCGTAATATCAATTATATCTTAGGGTGAATTTTGGGTATTGTTCTGAAAAACATCAATTTATGATGAATAGTGAAACCACTAAGTGGTAGTTTAAAAAAAAAATTCATGTAAATGAAACATTACCACTTCTGTTTATTGAATTTCAAAAATTTGACATACATGGTTGTCATTAGGAAGAAAAATGTGGTTCAATGAGATGAAAAATAAAATTTGGTGAATAGTAACTTTTAAATTTTATAAATCACGATTAAAGGTAATTAGTGAAATTTATGGTAAAAATGATATTATAAAAATATGAAAATATCTTGACACTTTTCCTACCCTTATTGGATGATTCATTTCCGACTAAGAAAATCCGTGAATCAACTTGGGGACCCCATGGAGCCTCTTGGGTATGAAAATGACATTAATAACTTTTTATTTAATGTAAAAATAAAATTGTCACAAACATGTGTTGTTTAACTAAAACAATTTTTATATGGGGTTATATAAGTTAAATTTTGGACTATAAATATTAATTGGAAATATTAAAAGATTTCTTACATCATGGTAATTTTTTTATAATTTTTAGTCATTTAATAAATTATATTTTTATGACACCATGATGATGCAGCGATTACCTCATTAATTAAATATTTAAATAAAATAAAAAGATAATGTAAAATATAAGGCATAAACTTGTCAAAAACATATTGGATGAATATATATCAAACCCTTATCACCTTATCCTCTAAATATATCATTGTGGGACCTTTATAATCTGAAAATCATTTCATAATAAATTAACATTTCAATCTTTCCAAGAGTGCCCCTCCTCTCCTCTTATAAAAGGCCCCCACCTCTACCACCTTATTCACACCATCAAAGAAATTTTTCTAGACAAACTTCTACCCAAATAATCTCTAAACTTACCTCTCTTACTCCTATAAGCCTCAATTTGGGTAGAAGTCTTCCCAAGGAAGCCTTTGGCTCAAATCAAAAAGAGTTACCTGATTTTAAAGGTAATGTCCTCTCTTATGTTCTTTTGTTTTATTTTGCTTCTCCAACCCCTTAAAATCCTTTTATTACTTTATTTTGTAAAACAACCAGTATCTACAATATACTAGGATTTTGGTATGAAAAGTATTTTATTTACACATACACACACCTCCCTCTAATGGTTAAAGAACATACTGTTTCTGTGAGTGGCGAAATACAGCCTCACGAAACGATGATTGTTCAATATTCATTTAACACCTTTAATGGTGGCCATTATGATGAAAATATTTCTATATATGATATATATTATGTTTATTTTTTCCTATGCTTCTTTATTTTTCATTTATGGCATTCCTTTATGATTTCCATTATGGGTAAACGTGATAATTTCATTTTAGGAAGTGCGGACTACTACCTCCACAAAGTGATTTGACTCGTTAATGCCATATATGGGAAGTAAAAAGGATGGATTAAATGATATTATATATGAAATTACACTGGAATTATAATACACCTTTATATAATTATGATTTAATTCCATTAAATGCGAAATAAAAATGAAAGTAGCGTTCATGGATACGTACGACTTACCGTCTCCATGAACGGCGCATTTCATTTCTTACCTCTAAATGTTATGTAATATTATAATTACATATATATACTGAATATATATGATATATATGATATCTACATCATGAATATAATTCAGGATATAATTTATATTTTACCACATGAACAACTTGTAATTATAAGCAGTTTATTTTTAACTCAAGTGCCAAATATCGACAAAACGACCATTATTAACTTAAATAATTTCATAGTGTTAATATAATGGTAATAAGTGATATAAAATGAATAATTAACTTGTAAAAGGTTCTTATGAAACTATAAATTAACTCTAGTTTAATATCCAGGAGTTTAAATAACGATTGCGTCAAGTCAGACACGAGGTAAGGGAACTTCTTAACCCAATTTCCATTCATAGCGTTAATCTCTTACTTTCAAATTATGTCATGATATTATTATGTCCTATCTTGTATTTGTAATTTCTTTATATGTACTTATATTGAATACACATAATAGATCTATTTTATTTAAAAAATGATCTTTGTAAGGGACTTCATCTCAATCTTCTTTCATTGAGGCATATTTTGTTTTAATACAAGACTTTCCTTTATACAGTGTATAAACCCCTTTGACTTTTACTTTTATTCAAAAGGAATCTTTTTATACGAAGCGTTTTACTAAATGAATAAAGGTAATGTTTTATTTGTTGTATGTATGCAGAGAAAATGACGTCTCCGCCGCCATGACCATTATTTGAGTTTCAACTTCCTCTACAAGATGTAACTTTTTTCAAAATAATGAAAAATATATACCATGTTTTCATTTTCTTTTATTTTGGAATAAAAAATGGTTTTGATAATGTTTGTATTATATCAATGTTTTGTATTGATATCTTGAGATTGAAATGTGGAAATGTTATGTTTCCTTTATGAATGTTTTATGTGATATGATTATGTTATGTTTTATGATATGTTTAAACCTGTTCATATGAGGAATGCATTGGACTTAATAAGTGACGGGTAGAGCCCACTATAGCTCCTCGATGCATTGGAAGGTCTAATGAGGAAAACTAGTGTCTTTGCATGAGGCCTTTACAAAATCTTATTTGTAGTCTTGGCACGAGGCCTTGGATACGTGGTTATGATAGTCTGGAATTATGCCTTACATCATTATGAAAGTGATTATTGGTATTGCATGTGATTATTCGACTAGTAGAATATCCGTGTGAATAAGTAAATGGCATTATTTCATTTTATTTTTTCCATATTATTCTGATGTTCATGTTTAAAAGTCTTCTGTTTTAGTTATACATTGCCTTAAATGATAATGTTTATTTATGAAAGATTATACTATATTGTTATCCTTACTGAGAATCTGAGCTCACCGCTTCCAATGTTTTAATTTCTCCAGGCTGTGAAGAATTATATTATGAATGACCTGCAGGGATAATATGAGGGGATATGAAGACAAGATTTTGTTGTAGTTTTGTTTTACTTTATGATGTAATGTAAGACTTATGAATGTATCTAGTGTTTCTAAGGCTACTAAACTAATCGGTCTTTCGAGACTTGATCTTTTTTGATAATTCCAATGTTACGTAATAATGCACCAACTCTGGGTAACTGGGGTCGAGGCGTTACAAAGATTGTATGAATATCATAAATTTTATTGATATCATGCATGTAGAAAAAATGTATTTGATATTGTCATTAGTACATTACTAAATGTTCTTGAAAAAAATTATAGAATCAAAGATAAGATTCACATGATTGAAATTCAGATATGAGAAGAGTTTGAACTAGTGAAGGGTAAGAGGCTTAATTTTCTTACTCCAATATCATACACTCTATCCAGATAATAAAAAAGTAATTTTTTATTTTCTTTAATGGTGTAATGGATATAGTGGGGTATTCATAAAATTTCAAGAATGTCATTTCAGTGACTGGTTCAATATTACAAAGACTAAACTCAAAATATATTAATGTTTGGATGCAAGATTTGATATACATTACTTTATAATACATTGTGCCAAAACATTTATGACATATATTAACAATACCACGCCTCTTTTTCAAAGTAATATATAATAAATTAATGAACCCATTGAAGTTACCAAACATCAAAAGGTGGTCATAGTAAAATTATGATAATTAAATAAGTTCATACCACGATCAATCCTTGATACAATAGTCCACATGATCATTACCTTGATTATATAGTTTCAAATATGTTGTTTTCTCTCTTATATATGGATGTATCCCATTGAATGGTATATGGATATTTTGAAAGGGTGTTACATGAATTGAATTCATATAGAATGTTGTGTTGCAGAATGATATATTAATGAAGAAGATGTTTAATTATTTCCAGATCACCTATCATATATTCATTGAATATGACACCTAAAGTTTCGTCACAGTGGATGTCTTAAGGGTGAACAGATTTCTGGAAGAGATATTGTGACAATTAAAATAACATAGTGATAGGAAAACCATCATTACATTATACACAATAATGAATTTTTCGATTCATATGCTAGGACCCAAAAAGAAATACAAAGACATTTAAACCCACCATGGGGAGAATTATGGATATTTAATACACATAATCAATAATTTATAGTATATTTTAGAGATCGTATTTATGATGAGTTATCTAAATATTATAATTCAATTGTAGTCTGACATTGATTGTTATCATTAAGATAATATGAAAATATATTATCTTATAAAGGTTATTGTAATTAGTAGTTCTATGTTCTATAAAAATGAAAAATTTGAAAAAACTATGATAAAATCAATGTATTTTTGCTTATGGTGGAAGCGATGAACATATCTAGTTCCAAGGATAGAAATATAAATTTATTCAAATATTCCATATTATAGAATCATCAAATATATATATGAGTATGATTATACAATATTTCAAGTTCTGATTTTCTATTGTGAATGGGTTGACAACAGGAGTTCTGGAAAAGTTGATAAATGGGATTCATGAAGGAGAATTTGACTATGGAAGGGAATAAGGATGATCTATTTATAATGGCATCACACGTAGTTAAGGTATTATATCTTAGACACAACAGATAACAATTTTTCAACGGTATACCTGGATACTAAAACAACTATAGGGTCATATAAAATTCAATCTAGTATAACCATTTCATTGGGAGATAAAAAACATTTCCTAGTGGTCCTAATGTTAATAAATTGTTGTATGTTAGATGAGACCATAATTAGGGGAATTGGATTCTCTATAGAGGATCCAAATATCTATAATGTTCAAAATAAAATAACGAGGGTTCAGTGATTAGGTTAATGTATTTTTAATATAGTACAATTTTCCTCATAATATTTTTTTATCTACTATATTAGTACAATATAAACTAAATGTTTGACTACTCATGCAGACAAGGAATTCTTCACATGTTGATGTTAACAATATGAAAGAAGAATATACCATCAATGATGAAATTACGAAATTATTATGGGATCAAAAACATGTTTATAGAAAGAAAATAATAATATAGCATCATGGTGTTGAATAAAATTATCACTGTAAGAACCAAGGTAATAAAATTTGAGTTTTGATAGAATCAATGTAGGAAACCATTTGACACCCACAACTCAATGGTCATTTTCTATGTGGGGTCATAATGTGAACACATGTTCTAGTTGACATAGATTCAGGGATCCATGTCCAACCTATAATAAAGGAAACAAATTGGGATGATATTAAGGTAATGTTTTGATGTACTTTCTATAAATTCCAAAAAAAAATATTTAATGAAACATTAATTAATTTACATTATTTATAATAAATATATCTTAATGGCCATTGGAAAATGCCACATAGATTTATGAACCCATATTACCATGTATAATCTTAGCGATGTAGAGGGTAATGTAACATCTCACCCACTAATTACTTATTCACACCTTATAAACATGGAACAATGAAATTATTTCATTAGTCTTCATGATGATAAATATTTTGAGGTGCATTTTATTTTATATTATATTATTTGAAATTATTTTTTTGAAGCGCCCCTAACCCCAGAAGAGTAGACCTGATGCCTAATAAAAATAAGTTAGCATAATATAAAAGGAAATAATGTCCCAATGGATAAAATATTTTAGTTGTCATGGTAATATGGATACATACATGAGTATTTTATTACAATTGAATATAAAAATTACAATATAATTTTTATTCAAGAATAGCATTATTCTATCTAGAATATCCCTACATATCATATGTATGTGACTTCATGGAATCCCAAAGAAAGAAATAAAATTAGGGTGATATGAAATTACCAACAAGGGTTAAGAACATAAAAACCTATCATTCATCAATAATTAATTTTCAATATGGAATGGTATATAACTAAGAATATGTTCCATTTAAATTTTTCGATAAGGAATAATCAATATTTTGAGGTAAATAAATGATCACACATTCCATTTTAAAAAATATATAATACATAATCAATATATAAAAGGAAATTACTAAAAAACATGTAATTTTAATAATTAGATAATGAATAATCAATATGGTAATGTAAATAATATAAAAACACAAAATTTAATTAATAAACATAGAATGAAACTCATAAATAGAGTTTTTGAATAGGGAAAATATCATGAATAATAATAAAAGAATATAAATGTAGGAAATTAATAATTATTGGATGTTATTATTTTCCAAGATCATAAAACCTTTACCATCAAGATCAATTATTAAGTCAATTTGAAACTTCTAGTTTAAAAAAACCATCTGATTTAGAAACCTGATTATTCTCATGAGACTACTAATGCATTGAGGGGATACCATTAACTGATCCCCACCCATGTGTTCAGGTATAAATCTGTCTTAAAATATCAAATAATCTAATTTATAATGTTCCTTATCATAAAATATCCTTATTGACTCATGAATATAGATTTATCAATGTTTACCCATATATTCAAAATAAATTTAAAAATATACACCATATGTTAAAATTATATAAAATTTAGGAAATAATCATATCGATCATAAAAAAATATTTATATTTAATAAAAATTAATCTCTAATGAAAAATGATTATAATTATGTGATTGTTTCATGATAAATTAAACAACCAAAATAGAAAATGATATTACAAAGATATTGAAATGGCTCGGACCTCTCAGGTCCATTCCCTGGAGAAAATGTGGTGCTAGATGTGCTCCGAGAGGTCTAGGTGACTTGGGGTGCGTTTGAGTGGACTTTTATGGAAATCTAAATGGTTATGGACTTCACACGGGAGGCGCATAGTTTTCCTAAACCATGTGTCCAAACTGTGCAAGGCTGGTCTTGGTGGTTGTGGCTAACGCATGGTTAGCGCACAGTTTGTCTAACTGTGGGGACTAACCATTCGAGGAGTGATTGTCGAGGTAGAATCTAAAGCACGGTTAGCGCACAATTTGTTAAACCGTGCGGACTAACCATGCAGGCACTTAAAGATAGATCCTAAAATTGGGGATCTAACTCGTTTTTCCTTTAATCACTTCGTTTAAGCCCCTAATGAGCCATAACTCGGTATTACCTTTCCTTGGAGGTTGAATAACCTCTACCAAGAATTTTGGAGGCGATCTGGAGTCTTATCTTCGCGAATTGAAGTCGGTTTCTCATGGTATGTGATCCTTTTGTTTGGTTTCTTAGATCTACGTAGATCTACTCCTCCTCTTCTCTCATGATCTTAGATCTACGCCTGTTATGGGTATATCTAAGTGTGTGGATGTCCTTTATGATGAGCTTTGGTCTTGGTTGTGTTAGGAGAGGAGATCTAAGGAGGAATCATGGAGAATCGACCTAGTTTCTTGGGTGCTCATCGACCGTTGTGGTTTCCCTCAAAAACCATTGAGGTAGGGGATTCGTGGCTTCTCTAATTGTTTATATGCAATTGTAGAGTTAGTATGATTTCGAACATTGGATCACAATGGAATTGACCAAATTAAATACATGAACCGGATTAAAAAAATTGGTGATCTTGTGTTTTTTCTTTGTACTGTGATAACAGTTCGCCTCTTGATTTTCTAGATAGTGTTATATATATGACTTGCTTGTTAGCCTGTTTCTCTTGAGGAAATTGATAAATAACGTAATTCTGGAATTAATAGATAATTAATTGGTTAAAGATAAAGAGGCATGTAAATGAATCCGGTTTTTGTTGTTGTGGATGTTGTTCCAAATTGATGTTAATAAAATTAATTTCGATGTGTGTGATTAACATAGTTGGTTGTTAAACATGAAATCTATTGGTGCTTGTAGTTTTATGGCTAGATGCCTTGTTAAAGGGACAAGAGCCCAATTTGATGTGATGTTTGTTTTCTTGCTTCTTGTATTGTGCTGTTACCCTAGAGGATTGTTTTGGTATCTTGTGCTATGATGTGACCATGGAGGGGTGTTGTGATATCTTGTGTTGTGATGTGACCCTGGAGGGGTGTTGGGATATGTGGAGGCAGGTAGGCCTTGTGGTTGTTGGAGCGGATGATGCCTAGACTGGCGAGATGCATCAGTTTATGCATATGGGTGTCGGGGAGGACACCAGGTATGATGGAATGGGATGGATGTGGTGGTTGGATGGTTGGTGCTTTGTTTGTTTGTTTACCTGTTTTACTTTTCCCCAGTGCTCAAGGCAGCTGGTTTTGCTTACACTTCTTCTGAAAGGGGAGAATACACGCGGGGAACTCCATGTTCTTACTGTTTTTAGCCTCTCGAGGGAGAATGGGTCTACGCTCTTGCTATAGGCGGAAAAGGCTCAATAGGTAGTATATCTACTCACCGTGTTGATCCCCCTTGTGTTTAGTAGCATAGGTTGATTTTTTATAATGCCTGGAAATATGGGAAAGTAATTCTGTAATGAATGATTGAATAAACGATGTTAACCCATGGGGTTGGAGTCTGATGAAACTTAATGATGAGGTTGAGAACTTTTGAAGGGACAGTGGGTTACGGATGTGATGTTAATGGAACATAATGTGGAATTGTTCTTGGTTAATTAATGTGTTAATAATTAATTAACATAAAGAGGAATTGATTAAAAAAAGGGATGAAGTAATCTAATGAAGTTCTTTAATTGGTTGTGTGCTTATAGGATACCTTGTCTTAGAAGTGACATCCCAGAGTTCGAGAGACTTTAGCTGTAGTCGTGTCTAAGACTATGTTATTCCCATAGTGTGGTTGTAAGTTATAGTATATTCTGTACTTTTTGTGTTTCTATATGCTTCTCCACCCTGTCGGTAATGACAACTGACACCTCGGGGATCTTGAGCCTTGGGTGGTGTTTTCCCCAACATTCTGGTCGGAGGATGAATGGTTAACTACCCCTTTAGCTCCGCTCTCTTCTCTTAGTAGATACTAGTGCCATTGGCACATCGGTTAGTTTCCCCAAATATGTGTCTATAGGTCATTAATGGCTTGTTGTTATTTCACACACATATATTCTAGATATAGTGTCTTATGTACTACTATAGGAGTAACATGTATGGGTTGTGATGGCTTGAGGATCCTTACTCGGTTTATGGGATGTAATGGCTTGAGGTATAATACCTGACGTATGATTCACATTATGCGAGCTATGGTGGCTCTCGGAAACTACCTGGTTACTTTTGGTTATGAGGATGTTGTAGTGCTTAGACTAGGTGTCTGCGGGCAAGCCTTTGTGATGCATGTGGTGCAGATTGTGGAGCTTAGCCCAAGTTTATATGGGCAAGCCTTTGGAGAGAGATGAACATGACGTATGTCGTTGGGGAAAAGCGGCAACCGGTGGGGAATTATTAGCGGGCTACCCTTGATATTCTATTCTATATACTATATTCTTGTATGTGTTACATGGTGAGAGTAGCCATGGTGAGGTTGGGAACGTATTATACCTGTTAGGTGATGAGTTAGTTTCACTGTTGTTCACTGTGGTTTAGAAATATTGCTTTACATTTTCACAAGAGGCTTTGGGGAGGATCCTACTAAGTATACTGTTATACTCACCCTACGTATATATAAACTATTTTTTATGTCACTTTTAGTAGGTTGGAGGTCAGGATGGTTACTACTAGCTTGTGGTTGTAGGAGCTGTTCGGGCTTTTTGTCACTGCTGTTTTTACTTTCTTTTGGGTACATGATGTTTCCCCTTTTTGTAGTAGTAATTTTTCATGACATTACATATGCACTTGGGTTTTCTTTTATACATTATTTATGAGATGGAGTTTGTTGGTGTCTATATTATCTCTCTCTTCCGCATGTGTTCTCTTAGAGGGTAATGCCTCCCATTTGTGTGTTTATTATACCCTCGGTGCTAGACGCCAACCCGACGACCTACTAGAGGCGGGACTCGGGGGTCATTATCTCCCTTTTCTCATTTTTGGCCTATGAGGGGAACACATTGTGGGGAGGGGGTCGTGACATAGTGGTATCAGAGGCTGTTTGAGGGATAGGATGGAGTTTGGAGCTAGACACAAGTGAGGATTCATGGGTTGGTAGTGAAATAGTTTCATTCATGTTTAGCAAGTGGGATAAACACTGGAGACCGGAAGAGACATAAGCGTTTAGGGAATCCTATTATCTATTGCACTGACCTTTATGTTTACAATGGCTACTAAACATGGTGATAATGGTTGCAGGGTAGAGACCTAGGAAAGGATCATGCATCATTCTTCTTTGTGCCTATGTATGAATTGGTAGACCTTGCGATAGGTTAAACCAAAACAAATGAAAGAAAACAATTATTTAATAATTGTTGAGTCTTCCATATTCTAGGATTATGAGATCTAATTGTTTGTTATTTTGTAGGTATGGAACCAGGTTAACGTCCCAGTCAGGTTTGCGTAGAAGACGTTCAGTAGGCTATTCCAGTAGGTCGCCGCAGGGTAGAGGTTGATGACGACGACTATTGGAGGAAGACACTCCGAGAGTTTCAATGCTAGAGCCTGAAAAAGTATGAGGGATCCGTTTCAGATGTAGTCATGGAAGACTAGTTGGATGAGGTCGAGATAGGCTTCAGTTCGATCCATGCTTGGAAGGAGCACTGGGTGTCCTTGGTTGTAACGATGCTGTGTGGAACAGCAAGGCAGTGGTGGTGGTTGTTCCTCAGGGATTGTGAGGATTCAGTGATCTCATGGGCGGAGTTCTGAGAAAAGATTAGAGTCGAGTTCCTTTCATCGACTGCGAAGGCGTCTAGTCACTAGGAGCTTCTTACCCTTAGACAGGGTAGCTCCACTGTTCAAGAGTTTGGAATCCATTTCAGGAACCTTTTACGATATGATTTGGACCTGTTACCAGATGAGGAGGCAAGGGCGAGGCATTTCGAGGAGGCTTTGCATCCATAGATCCAACGCCAAGTCACCCCATTTATGTTAAACACATATATTGAGGTGTTGGTGAGGTCATAGGTTGTTTAGAGGACTTTTTCCATGACCGTATCATCACGAGAGGGGGATCAACAAGATTCCTTACGAAGCAAGGCTGTGGTCCAGGGTTCCCGGTTTTCAGGGAATAAGTGCTTCCGTTCTACCGGGGGTAGGCCCCATCCCTTCACATCTCGTTTATCTGGAGTCAACATCCCTCAGGTCTATGCCAAGGGATCATGCACTTGTTTTTCTTGTGGTGGTCATGTTCATCAGTAGCGGGAGTGCCCGACCATTTAGAGTGGTCATCGTGCACCGGGTGCTCCGCTCTAGGTTCCTCCGTTGAGGCAGTTCCATCCGAGGCAGCAACCGCATATTGCACCAGCTTTCGATCAGAAGAGGGGATATGGGGCAGGCAGAGGACAACCCCATGACACTCCCTATCCTCAGACAGTAGAGTGAGACCATGGTGGTGGTCTTCATCAGGGTCAGAGAGGCCGTAGAGGAGGCCGTGGTCAGCTTCATGCTCTAGCATTGCCATATCCAGATGAGCCAGACGTCGTTCGAGGTACCCTTTTCTTGTTTTCTACCTTGGTTCATGCCTTGTTTGATTCAAGAGTGACACACTCCTTCATATCACCTACCATTGTCCATGCCTTGGGACTTGAGGTAGAGTGGCTTCCAGTGACCTTGGTAATGACTACACTAGTTAGAGGTCGAGCTGACTTGTTTGAAGTATGTAGGGATTGTGAGATAGTGTTGGGGCAGCACCGCTCTTGCGGATATTTCATATGTTTACGAATACAACCATATAATTTCATCCTTGTCATGGATTGGTTGTACTCAGTACAGGCTATTGTAGATTACTACATGAAGAAGTTTGTTTTCATTGATGCGGATGGAGAGCAAGTGGTGTTTCTTGGTGAGAGAGATCCTCAGATTGATCATCGAAGAGTTACATCCTTATCAACCATGGTGGCTGAGATGATGCAGAGTTCATTAGAGGTTCAGCAATTGGCGTTTCCTAGGGTCGTAGAGGAGTACCCAGATGTTTTTTCAAAAGAGGTTGTAGGCTTACCCCCTTAATGAGAGATTGATTTTGGGATCGAGCTGCAGCCAAGAGTGTATTCTATATCTATGTCTCCGTATAGGATAACCCCTTCTGAGTTACGAGAGATACATATCAATCTTGATGGTCTATTGTAGTGCATTTTTGTTTGACAAAGTGTGTCACCATAGGGTTCACTAGTTCTGTTCGTGAAGAAGGCCAACGACAGTTTGCGGTTGTGTGTCGATTATCGTCGCGTAAACAAACTAACAATAAATAACTGCTATCCTCTTCTGCGTATCGATGACTTAATCGATCAACTAAAGGGAACAAGTTGGTTATTGAAGATTGACTTGTGGTCAGGATATCATCAAAAGCGTTTGAAGGATGAAGATATCCTGAATACTACTTTCTGTTGTCGTCATGGGAATTATGAGTTTGTTTCAATGTCGTTTGGTGTGATGAATGCTCTTTCTGTATTAATGGGATTGATTAATGTTGTGTTCAGTGAGTTCCTCGACAAGTTCGTTGTATTTTTCATCGATGTCATCATTTTGTACTCCACATCTGAATAGGAGCCTGCATATCATCTACATATGGTTTTGGGAGTTCATTGTCGACATCAGCTATTAGGAAAGTTGTTGAAGTGTGAGTTTTGGGCTCGATAAGTCCATTTCATGGGGAATGTTATGTCCCAACAAGGTTTAGTTGTTGATCCATCGAAGAAAAAAGCTACTGTGTCTTGGGAAGCCCCCAAGACAGTGTCAGAGGTGCGAATATTCCTTGGTCTCACAGGCTACCACAGGAGGTTCGTAGCGAATTTATCCCGAGTTGCAACTCCTCTGACAGCATTGACTAGGAAAGATCAGGCTTTCATACAGACTGATCAGTGTCAGGCAACTTTCTAGTTTCAAAAGGGAAGTTAATATGTGATCCAATCCTTTGTCTTCAAGCTGAGAGAGTTCAGTTTGATGTTTTCTGTGATGCATCACATCTGGGGTGAGGTTTTGTCCTCATGTTGTAGAGATCAGTTGTTTCTTATGTGTCTCGAAAGTTTCACCCCCATGAACGCAACTATTCCACCCATGATCTTGAGTTGGTATCTGTGGTGTTTACTCTGAAGTTGTGGAGACATTACCTCATTGGTGAACACTTTGTGGTTTTCACTGATCATAAGAGTTTGAGGTATGTTTTCTCCCTGTGTGACTTGATCTTTCGGCAGTGTCGGTGGATGGAGTTCCTACAGGAATACGACTTTGGAATATTGTATACAACTAGAAAAGGGAATGTTGTAACTGATGCACTATGCCTAAAGTCACGTAGTGATGCTGTAAGTGAATTTAGTGATTCTTGGAGTGTAATGTAATAACTTTCGGCATTACATATTGATATGGGAGAAGTCGGAGTTAGAGGTTGTCTTTTTCAGATGTCGGTGCAGTAATCCCTGATGTAGAAGGTGGAAGAGTCTCATTTGGGGGATCTTGAGGTGGAGGTATAGAGAGACTTAGATGTTTGTGGTGAGGCCCTTGATGGTTGGTCTGAAGATGAACAACACAGAGTGTTGTATCATGGAAGGATTTTTGTTCCCTTGGCGATGCGCGAGACGGTCTTCAGTGAGTTCCATGGTTCTCCTTTAGCGGTGCATCCTGGCGTGACAAAGATGTACCGATCTTTGAGGAGTCAGTTATGGTGGCCTGGGATGAAGTGTGCGGTTGCAAAGTTTGTGTCTTGATATTTTTTCTTCCAGAAGGTGAAGGCCGAACACCATGATCCTGGTGGTCTTCTCCAACCATTAGAGATTCATCAGTGGAAGTGGGAGGACATATCAATGGACTTTTTTTACAGGTTTACCTCGAGCTCCGGGAGAACAAGATTCTATTTGGGTGGTAGTGTATCGTTTAATAAAATCAGCCCACTTCTTAGCAATCAAGGAGTTGAGCTTAGTGGATGTTTTACCTAGAAAGTATCTGGTGGAGGTGGTGAGACTTCACGGTGTCTCTAGGTTGATCATTTCTGATTGAGATCCTTGTTTTACCTCCAAGGTATAAAGAGGTCTCGAGCATGCTTTCAGTTCTAAGCTATGCCTTATCACTGCTTTTCACCCTCAAACGAATGGTCAGACAGAGCGAACAATCCATAATCTTGATGACATGTTACGCTCTTGTGTTTTTGATTTTAAAGTTTCAAGGATGAGGCACTTACCCTTGGTGGAGTTCTCTTACAATAATGGTTTTTACTCCACCATCGGTATGGCGCCGTTTGAAGCCTTGTATGGATGACCTTTCCGTTCTCCGTTGTGCTGGACTAGGGTCGGAGAATCAGCAATTCTCCGATCAGAACTAATGCAGAATACAATTGATATGGTTCAGGTGATTCGTTAGAGGATTAAGGCAGCGCAAGATCATCATAATTCATAGGAAGATTAGAGAAGGAGACCCTTAGATATTAATGTTGGAGATCATGTTTTTCTAAAGGTGACTCCTCGTCATGGGCAATGAAGGTTTGGTCATGGGAGTAAGCTTTCTCCTTGCTTTGTTGGGCCTTTCACGGTGTTAGATCATGTTAGAGCTGTGGCGTATCGAGTAGCACTTCCTCCACAGATGAGTCAGATACATGATGTTTTCTATGTATCGTAGCTACGTCGTTATCTCCATGAATACTCCCACATCATCAATTGGGAATATATCGATGTTGATGATGATTCCACCTTTGAGGATTGTCATGTGGAGATCCATGACCACAAGGAGCAGGTGTTGTGCGGGCAATCCACCCCTTTAATTCATGTCTTGTGGCGACACGACAACTTGGAAGAGAGTACTAGGGAACATGAGTCACAGATACACGCTCAGTACCCCCATTTTTTTAATGTTTAACTCATTTCATGTATCATTGTAACTTATGTGGCTGTAGAACTTTCATGTTTATGAGATGGCATCCTTTGTTTCATTGGTGTCTTGATCTCTTTTGAGAGGTATCTCATTGGGTGGTTGTTCAGACACTGTTTCGTTTTCTCTTTAAGTGGGTTTCGAAGTCTCGAGGACGAGAATGTTTTGAGAGGTATCTGATGTAATGTACTGGACCTCTATGGTCCATTACATTGTGAAAATGTGGTGCTAGAGATGTTCTAAGAGGTCAATGTGACTTGGGGGTGCGTATGGGTGGAATTTTAAGTAAATCTAAAGGGTTATGGACTTTGCACGAGAGGCGCACGGTTTGCCTAAACCATGCGGCCAAACCGTGCAAGGCTGGTCTTGGAGGCAGTGGATAACACACAGTTAGCGCACGATTTTTCTAACCATACACACTAACCATGCGAGGAGTGATTGTCGAGGTAGATGCTAACACATGGTTAGCGCACAGTTTGTTAAACTGTGCAGACTAACCGTGTGAGCACTTAATGTGAGATCCTAACATTGTGGATCTAACTCATTTTACCTTTAATCACCTCTTTTATCCCCCTAATCATCCATAACTCGAGATTACCTTTCCTTGGAGGTAGAAGAACCTCTCTGAAGCGTTTTGGTGGCGATATAGAGGCTTCTATTCGCGAATCTAAGCGAGTTTCTCAAGGTATGTTATCCTTTTGTTTGGTTTCTTAAATCTATATAGATCTACTCCTCCGATTCTCTCGAGATATTATATCTACACCTGTTATGGGTAGATCTAAGTGTGTGGATGTCGTTTATGATGAGCTTTGGTCTTGGTTGTGTTAGGAGTGGAGATATAATGAGGATTCGTGGAGAATCAACCCGTTTCTTGGACGCTCATCGACCATTGTGGTTTCCCTCGAAAACCATTGAGGTAGTGGATTCGTGGCTTCTCTAATAGTTTATGTGAAATTATAGAGTTAGCATGATTTATATATTTGGACCACAATGTAATTGACCTAATTAAATACTTGAACCAGATTAAAAGAATTGATTATCGCATGTTGTTGCTTTGTATCGTGATAACGGTTCGCCTCTTGATTTGCTAGATAGTGTGATATATATGCCTTGCTTGGTAGCATGTTTCTCTTGATGAAATTGATAAATAATGTAAATCTGGAATTAATTGATAATTAATTTGCTATAGATTAAGAGGAATGTAAATGAATTAGATTGTTGTTGTTGAGGATGTTGTTCCAAATTGATGTTAATCAAATTGATGCCAATGTACATGATTAACTTAGATGGTTGGTAAACCTGAAATCTATTGGTGCTTGTTGTTTGAAGGATAGATGCCTTGTTAAAGGGGAAAGATCCCAATTTGGTGTGATTATTGTTTTCCTGCTGATTCTGCTGTGTTGTGACCCTGGAGGGGTGTTGTGATATCTTGTGTTGTGTTGTGACCCTGGAGGGGTGTTGTGATATATTGTGTTGTGATGTGACCCTGGAGGGGTGTTGTGAAATGTGGAGGCAGGTAGGCCTTGTGGTTGTGGCAGTGGATAACGGCTAGAGTGGCGAGATGCATCAGTTTATGCATGTGAGTGTCGGGGAGGACACTGGTGATGGTGGAATTGGATGGATGTGGATGTTGGATGCTTGGTGCTTTGTTGGGTTGTTTACATGTTTTACTTTTCCCCACTACACAAGGCAGCTGGTTTTGCTTACCCTTCTTCCAAAAGGGGAGAAGACAAGCGAGGTATGCCACATGGTTCATCTGTTTAGCCTCTCGGAGGAGAATGGGTCTACGCTCTTGGTACAGGAGAAAATGACTCGATGGGTAGTATATCTACTCACTGTGTTGAGCCCCCTTTTGTTTGGTAGCATAGTTGGTTTTCTAGAATGCCTGGGAATATGGGAATGTAATTCTGTAATAAATGTTTGAATAAATAATGTTATCCCATGGGTTTGGAGTTTGATGAAACTTAATGGTGAGGTTTATAGCTTTTGAACGGACAGTGGGTTCCGGATGTGCTGTTAATGGAAATTTTTATGGAATTGTTCTTGGTTAATTAATATGTAAAGAATTAATTAATTTACAATGGAATTGATGAAAAAAGGGATGAAGTAATATAATGATGTTCATTAATTGGTTGTCTGCTTATAGTATACCAAGTCTTAGAAGTGGAAGCCTGGAGTCCAAGAGACATCAGCTGCAGTTATGTCAAAGACTAGGTTGTGCCCATAGTGTGGTTGTGATTTATAGTATATTCTGTACATTTTGTGTTTCTATACGCTACACCACCCTATCATTAAGGGAAACATACACTCCTGGATTATGAACCATGGGGGGGTGTTTTCCCCAACATTCACGTGGGGAGGATGAATGGCTGACTACCCCCTTTAGCCCCGCTCTCTTCTCTTGGTAGATACTAGTGCCATTGGCACAGTGGTTAGTTTCCCAATATATGAGTGTAGTGGGCTGTAATGGATTGTGGTTATTTCACACACAAATATTCTAGATATAGTGTCCTATGGACTACTATAGGTGTAAACTGTATGGGTTGTGATGGCTTGAGGATCCTTACTCAGTGTATGGGCTGTAATGGCTTGAGGTATAATACCCGATGTATTATACACGTTATGTGAGCTGTGGTGGATCCGGGAAACTACCTGGTTACTTTTGGTTGTGAGTATGGTGTGGTGCTTAGCACAGGTGTTTTCGGGCAAGACTTTGTGATGCACGTGGTGCAGATTGTGGAGCTTAGCCCTAGTTTATATGGGCAGGCCTTTGCAGAGAGATTCACATGACCTATGTCATTGGGGCAAAGCAGAAAACTAGTGGGGAAGTAGTATCGGGGTACCGTTAATATTCTTTTCTATATACTATATTCTTGTATTCATTACTTGGTGATAGTAACCATGTTGAGGTTGGGAACATAGTATACATGTTAGGTGATGAGTTAGTTTCACTGTTGTTCACTATTCTTTATCGTTCTTTCTTTACTTTTTCATGAGAGGCTTCAGGGAGGATCCTACTGAGTATATTTTTATACTCACCCTACGTATATATAAACTGTTTTCAAGTCACTTGGAGCAGGTTAGAGGTCAGGCTGGTTACTACTAGCTTATGGATGTAGGAGCTATTCAGGATTGTGGTCGTAGCTATGTTTACTTTCTTCTGGGTACTTGAAGTTTTCCCCATTTAGTTGTAGTAATTTTTCATGACATTACATATGCACTTGGGTTTTCTTTTATACTTTAGTTATGACTTGGAGTTGGTTGGTGTCTATCTTACCTCCCTCTTCCGTATGTCTTCTCTTAGAGAGTAATGCATCCCATTTGTGTGTTTATTATACCATCGGTGCTAGTCGCCATCCCGAGGCCCACTGGAGGTGGGGCTCGGGGGCTCATTATCTCCCTTTTCACATTGTCGGCCTAGGAGGAGTACACTTTGTGGGGAGGGGGTCGTGACATATATCTTCTAACACTTAGTAAATTTCAATTCAAAACCCCTTAGATGAGATAATTCAAATATATTCTTAAAAAAGGAATTATGACTATATCATGATGTAAAATTAAAAATGGGATGTATATTAACCACATTAATGTTAATATGTTAATAATAACAAATAAGTTTCAATGGAATTTAAATTGAGATGAAATAATTTACATTATACTCTTTTTTGGATGTAATCACTTTAACCTCCTATATAACCATTTTAAGAATGTTATTAAACTATTATAGAACCATATTATATTTTATTACATCATTTAGGATTATATAATAACATATTATTACTCCTTCATTAATAATATTTCATTATTTTTGTTGTTTAGGGTGATAATAACCTTGTTTTTCATGAAAATTTGACTAATTATTTTTTGTTTATCTTATTTAGATCATGATTTCATCATATAAATAATTTAAAACAGTATTTAAATATAATTTATGTTTATTATAGATTTATGTATGGTATTCCATTAAATTTGGGTATTGTAAATGAAATGAACCGTTCATGGAGACGGTAGACCGTACGTATGCATTAACAATGTTTCCATTTTCTTATCTTATAGAATGAATGAAAAATAAATATTATATATATATATTATCATCACAGTATCATTATTACTACATACATATAATATATTTTTATTAAAACCATTTTTAATACATTCAATGTAAAGCATGAATGAATCACATTGCTTCGCAAGGGAGTAGTCTTTCATACACACGAACGACGTCATTGTATTTCCAAAAACTAAAAATCCTAGAGGTATGTATTATATAATATTTGAAAATGAATAAATTAATCATAAATATTATAAATATCATATTTAAATAGTATTTTCATCATTATTCTCAGCCTTGTATGGTGTTAATGTAAAAACGAACAACATTGGTTTGCGATGTTGTAGTCTGTCGTACACATAAACAACAATTTCCTAACCTAGTTTGTTGAAGTATGTTATGTTTTATGTAATAAAAATGAAATTAAAAAATATAAATATATTTATTATATTCAGTTTATTATATAATCATTATAAAATAATAATTTCGGTAAGTGGAGAATGAAATAAAATAAAAATGATTTTAGAAATAATAATATTGCCTCTTCTTCGGGTATCCTCCTTAGGATTGCACTATCTCCTTTAAAATTTTGATTTATGACTAGTATATGTTTTATAGGAATAGGAGAGGATATTATAATAGTTAATTGGGTATATTTTGTGTGATATAATTGGTTTGGGAATTGTAAACATATATGGGGAGTGTGTTCCCTTTTATAGTGGAGGAGGAGTGAAATTCTTATAAATTATAAAAAGTAAAAAATATTTCGAAGCCTAACATACCTCATGTGCCTCAAATAATAGGAAATATTGGTTAAAAGTGGGTATATATTCAAAATATAGTCATCCAATTGGTTTTTACAATTTTATATTCCATTATTTTCTTTCTGATTAATGTTTAGTTTATTAACAAACTTATTTTTTCTTAATCACTATAAATAAATATAATTATTGGTAGTAATAATTTTTGAAAAATAAAATTAGATTAATTTATTATAAATTATAAATAATTATTATTTTAAATATGAAATTAAAATTTAAATTTCCAATCAATGAAGAGGAATAAATTAATTTAAATTTAATCTCGCAGATGGAATAAGAAATTGAGTTTTAAAAGTGAAAATGTTCAAATGTTTACGAGGTTTTTATATAAAATTTAATATAATAATGTTTCAAATGACAAAAAATGGATTAATATATTTATAATTTTTCTAAATTGAAATTAAACCCAATTCAAAATATTATTTAGCCTTATAAATTATGTATATGAAAAGTCTGTTTTAAATTACAATTTATTATTTTTTCAGTATTCAAAAAAAAGAATCTTCTTAGAAAAAAATCGGTTAGATAATTTTTACATTAAAATTTTAAAAATTATGTTTATTATCTAAAATAAATTTTTTAATTTATAAACATTTATTATTAAAACAATTTCTCCATTAAAAGATGGTGAAACTGCCATTCGAAATATACATCTATTTATGCCTAAAAATGTAATTTTTTTATACTATACCTATCAAATCTATTTTATGAATTTCAAGAAAAATGTTTGAATATATAGTATTTAAAATTCATTATAATAATCCAATAATTTTAGTTAATTTTATTTTTTAGGATAAAACACCTTTCGCATATAAAAATAGTTTTTGTATAAAAACATTTTCTTTATATTGAGTTGGTTAATTATTTGGTAACCAATGAATTTGTTTTTTATTTTTTCAAAAGATATATTTTCATAAGTGATTTAATAATATTCATAACCTCCAATTTAATGTTTATGAGAAAATTATCATTTTAAATAATAATATTTATAACATTCAATATAAACCAGTCATGCATATAATGAATGAAATCAAACAACATCATTGTTGCGTTTGATGCGAGATAACTCAGTATAACATGAATGAAAAGCTACAAAATAGATTTGATTTATTTGAAATATTATTTATATCATAAATTATCATGATATTATATTCATTTCTATGTTTTTTATTGTGTTTCATATAAAAAATTAAATAAAATATCATTCATTTAAAATTTTGTAGTGTCACATTTTTTCTACATTAAATTAATTTCATTCTTCAAATTTAAAAATGATCTTAGAAATAAATGTATTTATGTGTAACACATCATTAAAAATCACATCACAAAAGGGGTAATAAAATATCCACTTAATATGATTGATATGTAAGTACCACATTTATCTAGAATAACTAGATATCTAGGTTTTTCAATATGAGAACAAAAGTGGGAAATAAAAACATTGACATGGAAGAGAAAACTAACACTTTAATACAAAGGGATAGTGATAGAGAATATATTTATTATAATATTAATTATGAAATTTTTTTAAACTACATGTGTAAAAATGCTCATTGATATCATAAAAATGATGATAATAGGACAATATTTTTTTGTTTTTAGACCCTTTTCCTATAGTTGATGAGTTATTTCACTCACCAATAATAGTAGTAAATATAATTAAATGATATGTTTCTATTTCATAATAAAAATATTATTATTTGGTTGTCCCATGAATTATTTTTGAATCATCTCATAGAAAATGATTTGTCATATGGTAAAGGGATAAATTAATTTCTTATACAAATATCAAATTTAACCGTTTCATAAATGGTTGACCTTATTTCCCTTAAAAATTATCATGATAAAAATCATTTTATGTTCACAAAATATTAAAAATGAACATATCATTAATCCAAATAACATGAATTAGTTATAAATAGTCAAATACCAAACATGTGAATACATTCAAAATTCACTCTCTTGAAAAAATGTAATAACCTGAATTACTATAAAAACTTATTGAAAACATAAGTTTTTTCTTACTACTTAACTAAAAAATATATTATTGTATATATTAATGAAATATAAAAATGATGTAAACTCCATCAATTATGGAAAAAAATGGCTTTGTCATTAAATGTTTTATCAGTTCCAAGGCAGTCAACAAAATTTAATTTTTCCATATGAATCATTTATTTATCCCAACATCATTATCTCAACATCAAAACATATTAAATTTTGTCATTCCATAAATTACGTGTCTTTCCATGAATTTTAATTTGTCCCTACATGAATTTTCTTGGTCATCAGTACCTTCCAATATATGCTTTCAAATCCTTAGTGAAATTGTATTGCAGTATAATCCTTATATATTTCTTATTTCTCATAACCATTATTTCATTGAAAATAATAATCAAATGACACAATTCTTAAATAAAAACAAAATCACATTAGTAATTATTATTTGGTTGCATCAATAGCATACGATTGGAGTTGACCCCTTACCTTCTTCAGAGGAATATTCCCTTGATTCTTGGTGAATTAATGTGTGTAGTCCACCATAACTTTACAGTTGAATCATGGTACATTAGATACATTTTTCAACCCATTTCGATCAAAATCATGGTGGAATTTCAATACAACCTTAGAGAAAAATACACATCCTTTTAATCAAGTACCAGGGTGTTAATGTCAATAATTATCTAACATGGGAAAATAATTCTTTCCCTTATTCCCTTTATCCTTAATTTTTTCCAGTTTTTCCCCTCATATTGTTCTTCCCTCCAAATCTATAAGAGTTATATACCTCTTTTTCAGAAACATTATCACATGATACTATGTCCCCATATGATGAAAATTTCTAGGTTAGTAGTTACCTTTTAAATATTGTATTAATACAATAAAATGAATGATTGGTCTTACACATTAGATCCCAAGCATTGGTGATGATGACATTCCTTATGCTAGACACCATATCAAAATGACTTCATATACTAGATTATATAATATCATTCTGAAATATACTGTATAATCCCAAAACTAGTGAAATAATTAATATATATTGAAAACTTTGTATGTATTTAATCTTGTAATCATAAACATGGTTTATTAGGGAAGTTTTTATATACCTATCTCCAATGTTTATCATAATTTTATGGTCTATAATTTATATTTTCTTCAATCATGTTTCCAAAGATTCTCATATAATTTATCTAATCCCAACTGTAGTAACTGGGAATCTAGAAGTGTCACATCCCAAGTATGTAATGAATAATATATTTTCTAATATATGTCTATTAATGTATTATATAGTGTTTTAGAGGTTTAAAATGTGAATAAATCCAATCTTAAGCATGTAATACTCTAATATTTTTTAAAAAGATTATTTTACATCCTTTTGATGGAAACCCATTTTTAAAACAAAGTTTTGAAAATTTTATAAGCTCAATTTTTCAAAATAAACTTATTAATTATAATTGTTACATTGAAATTTATTTGGATAAATTTTTGGTATTTTTCTAATAATGTTCATTTTTTAAGGAATAGTGAAAATACTGCATTTTACTTCAAAACTGATTTTTCATCAAATTAAATTATATTTTTAGATTGTCATTATAATTGGTTTTAAAGTGTAAATAGAATATATTTTCACCATTAAATCCAATGGTGGTCATTATAATTAGATTCACTTTGGAATTGCGCATAAACAAGTGCCAAACTTTTCATAGATATTGTTTAAAAAAACCCACTATTTGTTTTAACAACGAGAATTATTTTTAAATTAATTATTTCAATTTATGTGTTTTTAATTTGGTAAAATGGATTCCATATTTCGAATCATATGTTCCAAATTATGTAATTAATAATCTTTTGTTTTTGGACATTATGAATAGTAATGCCGGTAATTATCATTAATTATCGTGATTAATTAGCAATCAGATAGTTAAGAATAATAAAATAATATAATAATAAAAACAAATTACCCCAACCTGTGTCATAATTCTACTGGTTGTGTAATTTCAGACCATGGGATGACTTGTGTCAAACTTAGGGACCCCATGGAATCACTTTTGGGTGATAGTGACACTTTATCATTTTATTTTTAAACAAAGGAGAATATAACAAAAGTATGTAACACCTAAGTAAAATAATTATAGTTTTGTATAAATAAATGATATCTTGGACAATAAATATTCATTGGAAAGATAAAAAAATTCCTAAATCATAGTTTTTTTTAATATTTTGTAGACATTAAATAAATTAAATTTTTATGACACCATGATGATGCAACGATTACCTCATTAATGAATGATTTAAATAAAATGAAAAGATATTGTAAAATATATGAATTACACTTGTCAAAGAACTATTGGATGGGTGGATTTTGATCCCTTATCACCTAATCCTCGAAATATATAACTATGGGACCTTTAAAATATGAAACTCATTATGTAATAAAGTTTCATTTCTTAACTTTCCAAGAGTGCCTTTCCTCCCTCTTATAAATGGGCCCCAACTATACCTCATTACCCACACATCTCAAGCCATTTTCTTGGCCAATATCGGCTCATTTTATCTCTCCAAATCCCTCTCTTCATCATAGAATCATTACCTTAGGCAGAAATATCTTCAAGAAACCCTTTTGGTTCAAATCAAGAAGAGTTACCGGATTTAAAGGTAATGTCTTCACTTGTGTTCTTTTGTTTTATTTTGCTTCTCCAACCCACTAAACTCTTTTTATTCCTTTATTTTGTAAAAACAATAGTATCTTTAATATACTAGGATGTTTTTATGAGATGTATTCTAGCTACACATACAAACACCTTTGTCTAATGGTTAAATAACATACTGTTTCGGTGGATGGAAAATTTCTGCCCCACAAAACGATGATTGTTCAATCTCCTTTTAACACCTTTCATGGTGGCCATTAAGATGTCAGTATATTAATATATGATATATATTATGTTTATGTTTTCCTTATGATTCTTTATTTTTCATTTATGGAATACCTTTATGGTTTCCATTATAGGTAAATGCTATATCTACATTTAAGGAAGTGCGGACTACCGCCCCCTCAAAGTGATTTGATTCGTTAATACCACATGTGGGACGTATAAAGGATGGAGTTAATGATATTATATATGATAGTATACTGGAATTATAATATACCTTTATATCATTATGATTCCATTCCATTAAATACGAAATAGAAATGAAAGTAGCGTTCATGCGTACGTACGGCTTACCGTCTCCATGAACGGTGCATTTCATTTCTTAACACTAAATGTTATATAATATTATAAATGCATGTATATACTGGATATATATGATATATATGATATCTACATCATGAATATAATTATGGATATAAAGTATATTTTACCACAAGAACAATTTGTAATTATAAGGAGTTTATTTTTGACTCAAGTACCAATGATCGACAAAATGACTGTTATTAACATAAATAATTACATAGTTTTCATAACATGGTAGTAAGTGATATAAAAGGAATAATAAAATTGAAAAAGGTTCTTAAGAAATTATAAATTAACTGATGTTTATTATTTAGGATATTAACGAATGATCGAGTGAAGTCGGACACGAGGTAATGGACTTCATCTCAATATCCTTACATTGAGGCATATTTTGTTGTATACACAACGTTCTTTTATATGGTGTATAAACCCCTTCGAATTTTATGTTTATTCAAAAGAAATATTTTTTATAAGAACCATTTTACTAAATGACAAAGGGGAATGTTTTTGTCGTACTTATGCGGTGACAACGACTTCTCCGCCGTCGTGACCATTATTTGAGTTTCAGCTTCCTCTACAAGCCCTAACATTTTTAAATGGAATATAAATACCATGTTTTACTTTTCTTTTATTTTGGTACTGCAAACAGTTTTGATAATTTTTTTATTATATCAATGAGTTATTGATATCTTGATATTGGAATGTGGGAATGTTATGTTTCATTTATGCATGTTTTATGTGATATGATTATGTTATGGTTCTTGGGAATTGTTTATGTAGACGGGTGGTTTTGTGATAAACTAAGGGCGGGTGATCCTGATATATCACTCCAATGCATTGGTTAATGCAAAGGGGTTAAACGCTAAGTATTCTCCGAAGATATTTAGGGAATAGAATGTGATGTGTATTAAAAACTTAACCATGAGGGTTACTCCCAATGTAAGAATGTTATGAATGCCTCATGTTACCTTTATATCATATGATTTCTGTGAGTTATTCATGATTTGACGAGGTATGTTAACATGCTTATGTTTTATGAGTAAAGTATGATTTCATTGATTCTTATGTATACATGGAATAATGATTTTATTACATATTTTTATATACCTTACTGAGCTTTTTATGCTCATCCCATGTTATTGAAATGTTTTTCACAGGTCAAGGAAAAGGTACATGATGTGATGATAGTGTCAAGGAAGTTTAATGAAAGAATCCATTTTTTGTTTTAAATATGTTTCCTTTGATGAGAAAAGTGAATATTGTATTTAATGTAACCACCTTGTTTAAATGTGGAATGTAATGCATGATTAATGATCTAATTATCTAAAACACTAAACCTGAAAAGATACTCAATGTGTAATCTTGTAATAACTCAAGATTAAGTAATGTTTAAGGCTGGGGCCGTATAGTTCGTATCAGAGGTCGGTTTAGATAACATTAGGAGTTAGAATTCTATTAAATGATTATCAAAAAATATTTTTTTATGGTCAAATTGAAATGATATAGCCTTTAGATATTACTATGTTGATTCATCTAAGACATGTTTGTTCAGAATGGATTTCCATAGAGGAAACAGGGAAGCAGTGCTAGGAAGGGATACAGAAGGAAATGACCTTCCGAATTAGCATCCTGAGATGGTCAGAATTGGAACTGAATAGTTTGATGCAGTAATGGCATAGTTGACTGAAGCGATAAATGGTGGTGGTATCGATGCACGAGATCATCCAGATCAACCGTAGAGGAACATGTCAGTGGTGTAACATTTCATGAGGCAACATCCCCCATCATTTAGAGGATCATTTGACCCTGTGCTAGATGAAGGGTGGATTAATGCACTTGAGAAGATATTCAATGTCATGGGGTGTTTAGACAATCAAAAGGTTAGCCATTCTGTTTACCATGTGGAGGGTGAAGAAGATAAGTGGTGGTTGATGGTTAAAAATATCAAGGATGCTGATTAGATTGACGCTCTTGACTCCAATGAATTCAAAGGTATGTTTCTTGATAAATATTTTCCTAAGGCTATTCGACATTGGATGGAAAAAAATTATTGGAATTGAGGCAAGAAGATGACTCAGTGGCTACTTATGAAGAAAGGTTCACTCGATTGGAAATGTATTCTCCAAATTTTATCTGAGAACATGATAGTAAAATCAATCATTTTTACACAAGATTATAGCCAAAATATCGAAGGGATTTATCTTCTCGTGAGTTCAAGAGTTATAAAAATATTTTTAGATTCGCTGAGAAGGTGGAAATTGAGTTTTCCTATGATCAAGTGTTCTATAACCACCAACTGAATAAGAGACCGAGGTGGCAGGTGAAAGGGAATAATTCTTCAAAAAGTTTTGATGGTAAGAAAACTATGTTTTCAGTTTGTGATAAATGTGGTAAAAGGCATGCTGGGGAATGTCTTCCGAATTCTGGAAAGTGCTACTAATGTGGTAAGATGGGACATAAGGCTCTTGACTGCACTGAAAATGATCAGGGTGATGGTAAGACCAAATTTGATTTACAGTTAGTGAAATGTTTCAAGTGAAATGAGATGGGTCATTATGCAAACGAGTGTTCGACAAAGAGCTAAAATGATGGGAAGCAGTCAGACTACAAGCAAAAAAGAGTGGTGAAATCCATTGCAACTACTTCAGCAGATTTTGGGCCAACAAATGAAGTAGTATCAGGTACTTTCTTTGATTTCTCATATTAAGCTATTGTGTTGTTTGATTCAGGGTCTGCACATTCTTTCATCTCTGAAAAATTTTCTACTAAATTGGGAATTACATCTCAAGAAATGACTCCTAAACATGTGGTAAAAACACCTGGGAGAAATGTTGGGGAAAAAATAATTTATAAGAGGCTTCATATCCTTATTCGTGGAAAGAACCTACTTGTAAACCTTATTGTTTTACCTCTAGTAGAGTTTGATGTTATACTGGGTATGGATTGGATCTCTTTTTACCATGATAAGATTGATTGTAGAGCTAAAGAAGTTTCGTTTCAAAAAGAATTTCAGTTTGTGTACAAGATTGAACCCTTACTGTTGATAACATATCAAGAGGCTGAGAAACATGTAAAAGATGAAAATGAATATTACATTGCACATATTGTTGAAAACAAATGAATCATTCAGATTAATTATGTGATAGTAGTAAATGAGTATCATCATGTTTTTCCTGATTAGTTTCCTGGAATAATACCAGATCGGGAAGTTGAATTTACTATTGACTTAGTTCATCATGCTAAAACAATTTCAAAACCCATTTACCAAATGTCTCAAATTGAACTTTTAGATTTGAAGGATAAATTTAAAGATTTATTAGAGAAAGGTTTCATTCGACCTAGAACATCACCATGGGGTTCTCCTATCTTATTTTTTAAAAAGAAATATGGTTCTATGAGACTTTTCATTGATTATAGAGCCATGAATAACATCACTGTTAAGAACAAATATCATTTGCCTCATATCGATGATTTGTTTGATCAACTCCAGGGAGCTCCATATTTCTCAAAGATTGACTTGAGATCAGGGTACCATCAGTTGAAGGTAAAGGAAGCAGTTGTTCTGAAGACCGTGTTTCGTATATGATAGGGCCATTTTGAATTTGTAGTTACGCCTTTTGGGCTAACCAATGCACCTGCTGTATTCATGGACCTTATTAATAGAATTTTCCATGAGTTCTTGGATAAGTTTGTGGTTGCTTTCCTTGATGATATTTTGGTGTTTTCTAAAAGTAAAGAGGAGCATGAACGTCATTTAAGGGTTATTTTTCAAACCTTAAATGAAAATAAATTGTATGGGAAATTCAGAAAGTGTGAGTTTTAGTTGCAAAAAATTTCTTTCCATGGTCACATTGTTTCTAAATATAGGATAACTATTTATCCTGCAAAAAAAATAGGGCGTTGAAGAATGGCCAAGTCCCACAAATGTAACTGAGACTCATAGTTTTCTTGGTTTGGCAGGCTATTACCGAAGGTTTGTTAGAAATTTTTCACGGTTATCTAGTCCAATGACTAAGCTAACTCGGAAGGGTGTTAAGTTTATCTTGACAAAATAATGTGATGATTATTTCATGAGTTGAAAAAAATATTGGTGAATGATCCAGTTTTGGCACTACCTTCCTGGAATAGTAATTTTGTAATCCATAGTGATGATTCATTAAAAGGACTTGGTTACATCCTAATAAAAAATGATTAGTTAATTGTTTATGCTTCACGATAGTTGAAAACTCATGAGGTAAATTACCCTACACATGATTTGTAATTAGCTGCAATTGTTTTCGCTTAAAAAATTTAGAGGCATCATTTGTATGGTGTAAAGTGTGAAATATATACTGATCACAAAAGTTTAATGTATATTTTCACTCAGAAAGAATTGAACATGAGACAGAGGAGACGACTGGAATTTATCAAGGATTATGATTTTACAATTCATTACCATACGAGAAATGAAAATAACGTGGCCTATGCTTTGAGTCAAAAAAGTAATGCCTCATTAACTATGTTACATTTGGGACATGATCCTTTTGTTAAGGATTTGATGAAATTTGGCATAGAAGTTGTTGGTTCATGATGTTCTTCTATTTTGTTTCAGGTATCAGTAAAATATTCTCAATCAGACAGAATTAAGTAAGCACAGAAGCAAGACAGTGAGTTGCAGAAAAAGTTAGAGCTGGTATAGAAGGGTAAGTTTCTTGAATTCAACATTGGTAATGATTGTGTTTTGATATTTGGGAATTTATTGTGTGCGTCGTGTGATTCACAGTTTAATATAGAGTTATTATGTGAAGCTCATAGTTCTCAGTTTTCAGTTCATCGAGGAGATACTAAGATGTATAGGGATCTTCGGTAGTACTACTGGTGGGATGGAATGAAAAGATATATTGCTGATTTTACTGTGAAGTATTTGACTTGCCAACAGGTTAAAGCAGAGCAGCAGTTACCGAAGTGGAAGCTTTATCCTTTACCAATACCAGAGTTGAAATGGGAAAATATGTCCATGGACTTATTTGTGGGATTGCCGAAGAAACCTCGAGGTAATAATGCAATCAGGATTATTGTTGATCGCTTGACTAAATCTGCTCATTTCCTTGCTATACGAGATACCTTTTCACTAGATAAACTTTCTCTTTTGTATCTTAAAGATATATTCAGGTTACATGGAGTTCCCCTCTCTATTGTATCTGATCGTGATCCCAGGGTTACTTCTAACTTTTGGAACGGCCATCATAAGTCATTGCGTACTAAATTAAATTTTAGTACAACCTTTCATCTTCAATCAGATGGGTAATCAGAACGAACAATTTAGACATTGGAGGATATGTTATGTGCTTGTTCGATGGATTATCAGGGAAGTTGGGAAAAACATCATTCTTTGGTTGAGTTTTCTTATAATAACAGTTTTCATTCCAGTATACAGATGGCACCATTTGAGGCATTATATGGGAAGCAGTGTCAAACTCCATCTTTTTGGGTTGAAGTGGGTGAATGGAAGTTGATGGGACCGGAATTGGTAGAAGAGTTGACAAAAAATGTTCAGCTGATACAGAGACATATGAGAATATCTTAGAGTATCCAGAAAAGTTATGCGGACAATAGGAGGAAGTATCTCTCTTTTAAGGTAGGTGATCATGTCTTCCTCAAAGTTTCACCATGGAAAAGTGTGATGCGATTTAGTAAGAAAAAAAAGTCGAGTCCAAGGTTCATTGGACCATATGAAATTCTGAAGAGAGTTGGATCTGTTTCATATCGAGTGGATTTACCTCCGAGATTATCTCAGGTACACAATGTTTTTCATGTTTCAATGTTAAGGAAGTACATGCCAGATCCATCTCATGTTTTTAGTCTAGAGGTAGTTCAGTTGGAAGAGAATCTGTCATATGAGGAACAATCGGTCCATATTCCTGACCACATGGAGAAAGTGTTACGGAATAAGGTGATTCATCAAGTAATGGTTTTTTGAGGAAACGACATGATTGAAGAGGCAACAAGGGAATTTGAAAATTCTCTGAGGGATAAATACCCCCAGTTATTCGATAAGTAAATAAATTGCGGGGACCGGATTTTCTAAAGGGGGGAGGATGTAACATCCTAAGAAAGTAATTAATAATATATTTTCTTATATATGTCTATTTATGAATTAGATAGTTTTTTAGAGGTTTAAAATGAGAATAAATCCAATCTTAAGCATGAAATACTCTAATATTTTTAAAAATATTGTTTTACTGCCTTTTCATGGAAAACCATTTCTAAATCAAACTGCTGACAATTTTATAAGCTCTATTTGTCAAAATAAACTTATTCATTAGAATTGGGATATTGTAATTTACCTTGGAAAAATATTTGGTATTTTTCTGACAATGTTCATTTTTTTAATGAATAGTGAAAAATACTGCATTTTACTTCAAAACTTCTTTTTCATCTAATTTAATTATATGGTCTGATTAACTTTATAATTGGTTTTAATGTTTAATTAGAATATATTTTTACCATTTAATCCAATGGTGGTCATTAGAATTATTTTCACTTTGTAATTGGGAATAGACAAGTTACAAACGTTTCATAGATATTGTTTAAAAAAAACCTCCTATTTGTTTTGACAACGAGAATTATTTTTAAATTAAATATTGAAATTTATGTGTTTTTAATTTGGTAAAATGGATTCCATATTTGTAATCAGAAGGTCCAAATTGTGTAATTAAGACTCTTGTTTTTGGACATTATGAATAGTAACAACGGTAATTATCTTTAATTATCGTGATTAATTAGTAATCGGGTAGTTAAGGATAAAAAAATAATATCATAATAATAAAAAATTACCCCAAAATGTGTCCTAATGATACTTGTTGTGTCATGGCCGACCATGGGATTCCTTGTTCCAAACATAGGGACCCCATGTAATCACTTTTGGGTGATAGTGACAATTTGTCATTTTTTTAAAGAAAGGAGAATATCACAAAAGTATGTAACACCTATGTAAAACAATTTTAGTTTGGTCTACATAAATGATATCTTGGACAATAAATAGTAATTGGAAAGATAGAAATATTTCCTACATCATAGTATTTTTTTAATAATTTTTAGAAATTAAATAAATTAAATTTTAAATACACGATGATGATGCAACGATTACCTCATTAATGAAAGATTTAAATAAAATGAAAAGATAATGTAAAATCTAAGACATAAACTTGTCAAAGTATTATTGGATAGGTGTATTTCTATCCCTTATCACCTTATCCTAAAAATATATAATTTTGGGACCTTTAAAATCCAAAACTCATTATATAATAAAGTAACATTTCTTGACTTACCAAGAGTACCCCTCCTCCATCTAATAAAAGGCCCCAACTATTCCTCCTTACCCACACATCTCAAGCCATTGGCTCGGCCAAGATCTACTCATTTTATCTCTCCATATCTCTCTCTTCATCATAGAAGCCTTACATTAGGCAGAAAGCTCATCAAAAACCCCTTTTGGTTCAAATCAAGAGGAGTTACCCGATTTAAAGGTAATGTCTTCACCTGTGTTCTTTTATTTTATTTTTCTTTTCCAACCCCTAAACTATTTTTATTCCCATATTTTGTAACAACAGAAGTATCATCAATATAATAGGATGTTTTTATGAGAATCATTCAAGCTACACTTACACACACCTTCGTCTTATGGTTAAGTAACATACTGTTTCTATGGATGGAGAATTTCTGCCTCACGAAACGATGATTGTTCAATCTTCTTTTAAAACCATTCATGGTGGCCATTAAGATGTCACTATATTTATATATGATATATATTATGTTTATGTTTTCCTTATTCTTCTTTATTATTCATTTATGGCATACCATTATGGTTTCCATTATGGGTAAACGTGATATCTTCTTTTTAGGAAATGCGGACAACCGCCCCCTCAAAGTTATTTGATTCGTTAATGCCATACGTGGGAAGTATAAAGTATGGAGTTAATGATATTATATATTATATTATACTGGAATTATAATATACCTTTATATCATTATGATTCCATTCCATTAAATACGAAATATAAATGAAACTAGCGTTCATGTGTTCGTACGACTTACCGTCTCTATGAATAGTGCATTCCATTTCTTACCTCTAAATGTAATGTAATATTATAAATTCATGTATATACTTAATATATATGATATATATGATATCTACATCATGAATATAAATCTGTATATCATGAATATTTTACCACATGAACAATTTGTAATTATAAGGAGTTTATTTTTTACTCAAGTACCAATGATCGACAAAATTACTGTTATTAACTTAAATAATTGCATAGTGTTCATAACATGTAATAAGTGATTTAAAAGGAATAATTAAATTTAAAAAGGTTCTTAAGAAAGTAGAAATTAACTCATGTTTATTATTCAGGAGATTAAAGAATGATCTAGTCAAGTTGGACACGAGGTAAGGGACTTCATCTCAATCTACTTCCATTGAGGCATATTTTGTTTTATACATAACATTATTTTATACGGTTTATAAACCCTTATCAATTTTACATTAATTCAAAAGGAAAATTTTTTATATAAAGAGTTTTAAAAAATGATAAAAGGGAATGTTTTTGTCGTACCAATGCGGAGACAACGACTTCTCCGCCGCCATGACCATTATTTTAGTTTCGACATCCTCTACAAGCCATAACATTTTTTTAAATGAAAAATAAATACCATGTTATACTTTTAGTTTATTTTGGTATTGAAAATGGTTTTGATAATGTTTTTTTTATATCAATGTGTTATTGATATCATGTGATTGAAATGTGGGAATGTAATTTTTCCTTTATGCATGTTTTATGTGACATGATTATGTTATGGTTATTGGGCATTGTTTATGAAGACGAGTGATTCTGTGATAAACTAAGGGCGGGTTAGCCCGATATAGCTCTCCAATTAATTGGGTAACATGAAGGGGTTAAAATCTAAGGTTTCTACAAATATATTTAGGGAATATACTATGATGGGTATTCCAAATGTAACCATGAGGGTTACTCCCTATGTAAGAATGTTATGAATGCCTAAAGTTACCTTTATGTCATATGATTTCTATGAGTTATTCAGGATTTGACGAGGTAAATTAACATTCATATGTTTTATGAGTAAAGTATGATTTCATTTATTCTTATGTAAACATGGACTAATGATTTAATTCTGTATTTTTATATACCTTACTGTGCTTTTTATGCTCATCCCAAGTTTGTGAAATGTTTTTCACTAGTCAAGGGAAAGGTACATGATGTGATGATAGTGTCAAGGAAGTGTAATGAAAGAGTACATGTTTTGTTTTAAATATGTTTCCTTTGATGGGAAAATTGAATATTTTCTTTAATGTAAGAACCTTGTTTAAATGTGGAATGTAATGCACGATTTATGATCTAATTCTCTAAAACTCTATACCTGAAAATATCCTCAATCTGTATTCTTGTAATAACTCAAGATTAATTAGTGTTTATGGTTGGGGCCATATAAGATTCTTAGAGCTGGTTCTTGCTATCATTAAAATAGAATGAGATATAAGGAAATCATTTCCCAATGGTGTGAATATTTTAATAGTCATGGTAATTTGAAACATAAATTATTCGGGTATTACAAAAGAATAAACAAACTGCAACATAATGTTTTTCAGGATTATATTTATTCAATGCAGAATATCACTACATCTCAATCATAGTAAAAATCATAGAATCCTAGGGAAACGAAAAAAATAATGGTGTTCTCAAATTCTTATTAATGTTTAAGTACATTATATACTATATGAAATCAATAATGAATAATAAATATGGGAAGTTATATAATTGAATACAAATACCATTTAAATAATTGGATGAGGCATAATATTTATAGAAAGGTAAATAAATGAAAAAATATTCGATTTATATATCAATAAAATACATAATCAATATGGTATGGTAAATATCTAAGAAAACATTCCTTTTGAATGACTTGAAAAGGCATAATCAATATAGTAAGGTAAATAAATAAAAACCAAGACATTTAATAAATAAACTGAGAATGAAAGGAATCCATATATTTTGTCATAGTGAAAACATCATGGATAAAAAAAAGTGAATATGAATGATGGTATGATTAATTTTGAAATTCATGTTTCTGAGGCACATGAAACCATTACTATTAAGATATATTCTCAAGATAATTTAAATCTACTAGGTAAAATAACCAATCCGATTTAGATAACTAATTCATCTCATGAGACAATTGATGCATCAAGGGGATATAATTAACATGATCAAACCCATGTATTCAAGTCCAAATAATTCCTAAAATATTTTATAATATATTTAATAATGTCCCTTATTATGAAATATCCATATTGAGTAAAGAATATTGATTTATCAACATTTCCCCAGATATAACAAATAACATTCAAAATTTACATCATTTGTAAAAATGGTATATGATTTAAGAAATAATCAGATATATCATAAAATAATATTAATATTAAAGATAAATGAAATGTATAATGATAATTTATTAAAATTAATTGACACATTCAAGATATAGCTTACAATCACAAAATAAAGTGAGATTACAATGTTAACTTTCACAACATGGTTTTTTCAATTCAAATCCCCTTAGATGAGATATTTCAATGTGATTCCTAAAATATCATGAATTTTGAGGGAATAATAATATTAAATTAGAAATGGGACGTTTAGGAACTACATTAATGTAAATATATTCATAATATAAAATAAGTCTCACCGGAATGTAAATTGAGATGAAATCCATTACCTTATGCTCCCTTTTGGTTGTATTCCCTTTAACCTCATGTATAATGGTATTAAGAATGTTATTAAATTATTATAAAACAATAATAATATTTATCACATAATTCATGATTATTTTATAATATCTTATTACTCATTCTTTAATGGTATTTCATTATTTTCATTACGTCGGGTATTAATTCCATTGTTTTTCATGTATGTTTTGACTTGTTATTTTTTGTTCCACTTAAATAGACCTTTATTTAATACTATATAAAATTTAAACCGTGATTTAATATTTTATAAATTTTTTATATATTTATTTAGAGTAATCCAGAAAATTTGGTGATAGGAAATAAAATATATAGATCATGGATACGGTAGGTCATACGTACTCATGAAAGCTTCTTTCATTTTCTTATCATATTAAAAGAAATAAAAGAAATATATATATATATATTATCATTCCAATATCATTATTAGGTCTTATAAATTATATATTTTTAATAAAACCATAATTAATACATTCCATGTAAATCGTGAATGAATAACATCGCTTCATGAGGCAGTTGTCTATCGTACACATGAATGATGTTATAATATTCTTAAAACGAGAGATAATGAAGTAATGTGTTACATAATAATCCCATAAGCATAAAGATACCATAAATATTATATATATATATATATATATTATAAATTTTATGGGTATAATTATTCCCGACCATGAATGTTGGTGATGGAAAAACAAATGACATTGATCTACTATGTGGTAGTCCATCTTAAATACGAACGATGAATTGGGCTGATTTCAGTGGAGAAAAATGGCTTTGTACGTATTAATAAGTGAGGGGAGTGAGTGCATTTTTATAGTGGAGGAGAATTGGTATTTCCGTAAATATGAAAAAAAATAAACACTGTTTGGAGGTCTCCGTTACCTCATGTGCCTCAAATAATGAACTAGTTTCGATCCATGAGAGGATATATTTGAAATATGTCTATAAAATAGGTATTAGAGATGATTATTGGTTATTTCTCCACTTATGTACAATGTTTTGTTCATTGATGAACTCGTTTTCTATTAATCACTTTAATTAGTTTTAATTATTTTCCCTAATAATTCTAAAAAAATGTTGAACTCATTATAAATAATAAATTATTATTATTCCAAGTATTTAATCAAATTTTATATATTGAAATAAAATAATTCTCAGAAACTAATTCAAATTTAATCCTATAGACAAAATGATAATGAGGGTTTTTAATGTGAAAATGTTCAATAGTTGACAATGTTTTTATATCCAAATTTAATATTAAATTATTAAAATGAAAAAATTATATTAGTAGACTTATAATTGTTCTAATGTCACTTTGAAACAAATTAATAACATTATTTAACATCATAAATAATTTTTTTAAAACATAATTTTCATTTAGTATTTACAATTCTTCACTGTTGGTAAAAAATGCATCTTCTCAAAAAATAAAATAAATTAATCATAACAAAATTTATAAATTCAAATTAAAAAAACTATTTTTATTTTATCAAATTTAATATTTAAAATTATAAATATATAGTTTTAAAAAAAATTCACCATTAAAAGGTTGGAAAACAACCTTTAGAAAAATAAATATTTTCATGCATAAAAATTATATTTGTTCTAATCCTATGCCTATAAAACATATTAGATGACTGTTAAAATATTAAATTAACATATATTATTTAAATTTCCTTAATTTCATCCTTTAATATTAATTAATTTTAATTTTTTGTGAATAAAACACCTTTGGTGCATTAAAATGGTTATTCTATGAAAAAAATCATTATATTGAGTTGGTTAATTCATTGGTAACCAATGATTTTTTTATATTTTTACAGACCATATATTTTGAAAAGTTAGTAAATCCTATTAATAACCTATAATTTAATGAATACGAGATCATTTTCATTTTAAATAATAATATTTATGTTATTCTGCAAAACTCAACCATCCATTTAATACAAGCCATTGATGAATGTCATCATTTTGTGTAATGAAATCTAACACATTATTTCGTGCATTTAAAGATATTGAATTTATTAATTTACTTAAAATTGAAAATACATAATAATGTCTCAGGATTTTATATTTCTTTCTACAATTGGTGTTGCATGTAACATATATAATTAAATAAAATTTTATTCATTTAAAACTTTGGGGTGTTACATATTTTAGCCAATTTGATTCAAAATTATGAGTTTATAAAATATAAATGGAGTGAAGAAAATAAATAGTATGCTTCAAAACCAATGTACCCTTATAAAAAATATTGGTGTATGCTTCCCTATATACAAAAATGGTATGTATTTGAAATCTACAATTACTTTTTTTGTGATATGAAATTACATATTATTTGTTGTTTATATGAAAACTGATGACTAAAAATATGAATCCACTTCCATCCCACATCATGTACTATGGATGGAGTCCTAAATATATAAATACGTTAAACTAGTTGATTAAAACAGAAATTTAGTATGGAAAACATGTTTATATATAAAATAATAGTAATTCATTACGCATTATAAAATTATTATATAAAAATATATATTAATTATCAAATGTTACATAAGATTTGGCAGCAATAATACCTGAATATGAACTATATTCAATATCTTTTAAGTGTCAAAAATAATACGGCCATGTTATAGGTGTATGTTTTAGAGTGTGAACTAGAACATATATTTAGAAGAAAAAAATAGAAGAATATACAAATCATATGATGAATGGATTGATGTTGAAAATATATGATTTTAAAGATATTATTTTTTAGTATGGTTTGGTACACCAATGTCTGCAAAAGGATCAATGAAAACTGGAAGTGGAATAAATATCAGCACATGAACAACCAACTGACTCCCCAAGATTTGAGGCTAGTCATTCCCATCAACCGCACAACTTACCTAAGGTAATCAATTATTTGATTAATCATTATCCATGTTGTGAATCAAGAAAATCCTGATAAATTTCCTATACTAAATTTTTTTAGTGAACTATTTTATGGGATTTATTATTATGAACACCCGCACAATACCTTGTTGTGCTGGGTACAATGTACAATATCCTGAGAGACATGGTATAGAAAAATAACTCTTAAAAGGTCCCATGATTGTGGGTATTAAAGTAGATCATGATTATAGTGATGATTTTCTTATTTAAAGTGATGATCCAAATATTACAATGATCAATGATAGCATTGGACCCTTCATTTCATAACCGTCCAATATAATAATGATATATGATTTATGTCAATAATAATTTTTTTTCAAATTCAAACCCTGCAACAGTTGATAAAAAAGTCCAAAAGTGAGGTATGGTATTTTAGACGGATAAAAAAAATGGATAAATATAATGTAAAATCAAGATAATCTTGTAAATCAAATAGTTAAAAAAACCAAATTTTAAGGAGTACCGTATACCTTCCAGTTCCACTGCAACATATATTAACATTACATCTTCATGAAGAAACCAAATTAATATATGTATATGTCACATACATTAAATATAGAGAATAAATATTGGGATACTTCACTGCAGATTAGTTTGGTCACAACAGTATAAACGAGGTTCTATAGTTTGAATGGTCGGTAGTCAATTTTTCGAGTACATACATCAGATACATTTTGAAAAACATTCTATTAATAATATATATAATATGTTTATTAAAGAGAATAATAATACATACTTTATATTGATGTTTATATTATTTATATATAATTAAAAAACCATATAAAGTATGATTTGGATTCATTAATCATTATATCATTTCTGCATAATGAATTTCATTGGGGTTGTAAGAAGTTTATATGAAAAAAGATGATCTTACCATGGAATTTGAGAAGAGAAAAACAAACAATGGACTCTTGCTGATTCCTACAAAAAACAGGTAAAACTATGTAATCTAATAATATAAAATATTTTTTTAATTTTTATTATATTTTATTTTTTTGGAAGCACTGGATTTTGATCACATTCAATTTGGATAACCCAAATATTCATTTTTTGGACCAAATGCATTGATTTCCTTCAAACCGACCACACATTATGTGTATTGTGAATTTATAATACACTATAATCAATATTTTATAGATAAAATTAGAATTATATGTTTTATAATGTTTTTTAATTATAATTTTGTTATGATAGGATGATCTATAAATATTTTAAAAAACATTGTATGAGGGCGGTCACTGAATATAATAAGCCCATGTGTTTCTTCAAAATTGAAATAGATTAGGGTAAAAATAGAAATATTAACTGTCAAAAAATATTTCAAAACAATTTTTTTAATGTTTATATATTGTATAACAAAATATTTCATAAATGATTATGGATATTTCATTTTCAATTTAATAAAAGGTATCATATTCCATTAAAATACTACAACCCCGAAACATGTAATTTCTCATGGTAATTACAATTTAATTAAAATATTTCTTAATCATTTTTTTGACAATATTATATCAGTACTACTAATGTTTCAAACAATCGACATACAAAAAAAATGTAAATTTCTTATAGATGAGTTGGTAGAGTACATATAGTCTGAATGTTTGACGATAACAAGTTGAGGTGATTACCTATTATTTTTGTGATCTAGTATAGGTTTTTAACATATAATATTATTTATCATGAGAAGAAATATTATTGAAATGTATATATAAATATATATTTTTTATTTATTTATTTTATGTTGAATTATAAAGGATTAAATCAATTTTTTATAAATGAATGGGAATAATATATTGTGTTAGAATGTAAATATACCTCAAGAAGAGGTGACTTACTACTACTTATTTATTTAATTTTCTCATCATTTTATCATGTCTTGAAGTAAATTTCATTATCTGTTTTATGTGATATTATTTTTTTAAATTTATTATTTTTTCAAAATAAAAATCACATGCTCAAAACCAAAAGAAAATTAAAATTATTTTGATATTATATGGTAATGATAAATAAGTCATTTTTATGTGTAGGATTTGACTTCACATAAGTTAGACACACGATGTGGTCGGTATGATATGAAGTATGTGTTTTCAATATTAAAGCTTCATTTTCGTTTAAAACACATATCATAAAGGTAAAAATGATAAAATAATCTCGTATTGTGTTCAATCATTAGGAAAATGATCTATAATTCTTTTTTGACATGTAGTAATTGACCGAATGTCAATATGACACCCAATGTGGTCGTTATGACTCGATGTGAGTGTTTTCAATAAAAAATATGATTTTATTTTAAAATGAACATCAATGAGACAAGAATAAGAATAAGAATATGGTATTCTATTGTTTTTAATCATTAGAAAAATGATCGATAATTTTACTTTGGAGGTGTGGAAATCAACCCCACGTCAATATAACCACTGAAGTGATATGTATAACTTGAAGAGCATGTTTTCAATAAAGAAGTGAAAATTTAGTTTTAAAAATTTGTCACATCACTATAATCTAGAAAATGTTGTTGGATTGTTTTTAAACCTTAGGAAATATTTCCATAATTCATTTTTTACATATTTTAATTGATCACGTGAAAATATGATACATGATGTAGTCAGTATGACTCGATATAAGTGTTTTAAATATTATAGTGTCATTTTAGTTTAAAACACAAATCAAATATCAAAAATAGAGAAAATGGATTGTTTAGTTTTTACAAAATATAAAATGGTTCAAAAGAAATTTATTATGTGTATCAATTAACCACATGTCATTGCAAGACATGATGTGACCGATATGACTCAAAGTGTGCATTTTCAATATAAAGGTGTCATTTTATTATAAAACACATGAAACAATAGAAAAAAAATTCTCATATTATTTTTATAATTTATGAAAACAATCTATAATTAATTTTTTACAAATTGGAAACAATTGAATATCAATCCAACATCTGATGCGGATGATATGGCTCTAAGTGCATGTTTTCAATAAATAAGTACCATTTTATTTTAAAATGAATTTCACATATCCTAAACTAAGAAAAAGATCTTGGATTATATTTAAAAATTACAAAAATTATCCATAATTCATTTTTCAGGTGTATTAATTAACATCATGAAAGTCTAACACATAATGTTGTTATTATGACTCGATGTATGTGTTTTCAATATGAAAGTGTGAATTTAGATTAAAGAAAATATCCAATGGAACATAATAATAAAATGTGTTCAGATTCTTTTGAAACATTAAGAAAATAGTACATAATTCATTTTTATGTGTAATAATTGACTACACACCATTACGACACATGTTGTGACTGATATAAAATTAAGTGATTGTTTTCAATATAAAGGTGTCATTTTGGTTTAAAATGAACATAACATGACAAAACTAATAAAATTATCTCATATTATTTTAAAACATTCATAAAATCATATATAATTCCTTTTTTGATGTGTATGAATTTATATCACATAAATCAGATGACTGATGTGGTCGATATGAATTGAAGTGTGTGTTATCAAATAAGAAGTTCTAGTTTAGTTTAAAACATGCACAAAAATTGAAAGAAAAAGTGAAAATGAGCTCATATTTTTTTTTAAATATTAGTAAAATGATCCATAATTCATTTTTCCCAGGTAGTAATTGACTACATGATAATCTGACACACTACGAGGTTGGAATGACTTGATGTTTGTGTTTTCCATATAAAATTGTTATTTTAATTTAAAAACCACGTCAAATAGGAAAAATAGGGAAATTGATCATGGATTATTTTTAAAATATATCAAACAGTCCATAATTCATTTCGGACATATAAGAATTAACAAAAAAAATAATATCGCACATGATTTATCTAATATGACTCGGAGTGCATGTTTTTAAAATAAATGTGACATTTCAGTAGAAAATGCATGTCACTAGTAAAAATTAAGAAAATTGGTTTGTATGTTTTTCAAAATTTAAGAAAATGATTGATAATTCACTTATGACATGAAAAAATTGATCTAAAAAACCAACATTTTATGTGGTTGGTGCGACTCAAAGTGTGTATTTTCAATATATAAGTGTCATTTTAGTTTAAAATGTGCATCACATAGGAAAAACTGAGCATAACAAATGTAGATCGTTTTCATCATTTTGTAAAGTGATATATAATTCATTTTTTATGTGTAGTAATTGACTGCATTAAAATATGAAACATAATGTGGCTGGTATGACTCAAAGTACATGTTTTTAACATAAAAGTTTCTATTTAGTTTAAAACACAAATCAAATAGAAAAAACATTAAAAAAGAGATTATATTATTTTCAAACATTAGAAAAAAATACATAATTCATTTTTGATACATAACAATTAACCACCCATAAATCGGACACAAGATGTGACTGATATGACTCAAAGTTTGTGTTTTCAATATAAAGGTGTCATTTTCGTTTAAAATTTACATCACTTGCCAAAAAATTCCCAAAAAATCATGGATTATTTTTAGACTTTACATACTTGATCCATAATTCATTTATAATATGTATAATTTGACTACACATCAATCTAATACATGATGTGGTCATTATGAATCGAAGTTTTTGTTTTCAATATAAAAGTGTTATTTTATTCTAAAATGTCCTTCACATTAGAATACGTGAGCATAACAATCTCATACTGTTTTATCATCATCTTATCTTTTACCACTTAATTAATTTCCTAATCATTTATATATGATACTTATTTATTTACTTTTTAAAGTTATAGTGCTTGAATATGAAGAATAAATGGTGTGATAATCAAATAATTTTTCTCAAAAAGAATGTTCCATTTAATTTGATCACATCTATAGTGAGTTTTTTTATCACCACTGATGTAAGCTAGTTGAAGAGAACCTTCTTTGGGATAAAAAAATGGTGTGATGTTTAAGAATCAACTGAAACTCAATATGATACACAATTTTCTTAGTGTGAATCAACGTCTACATTTTTAGTTTAAAATTGAAACATGGTGTCTTATTTATTTATTTGTACTATTACAAACATAAGAATTTTTTTCTTATATTGGTTCATTCTTTCACTCGAGCTAGTGTGGATTGATTTGTAACTAATATCATGACCTAGGGTTGGGGGTCACATACAATAGAACATTGATTTTTTGGAATGTCCTTGATAAATTATACATAGCTATATAATTTTACAAACCAATGCTTGATTTTTTTATAATATGTTGTTTTTGTTTAAATTTTTATGTTTATTTTTTTTTATTAAATTTTATCTTTTCTATCCCAATTTTTTTTCATTTTCTCCATATTTTTGTTGTTGTAGTATGCCGTAATTTTAAAATCACACTGCAGTAATATTCCCCTATATTAGTTATAGAAAAATAACTAATAACACTACCACATATTGTAAATTATAAAGAACTGACATTTAACTATGCTATACAAAAAGTGCGGATAAAGGGGAAACTTTTATCAGCACTTGTATAAATCACTGATAATATATCCTTTTATCAGTACTAACAATATAACTGATAAAAGGGTTCCATGTGTCAATGATTTTTTGTACTGATGATAATAGTCCCCTTATTATCACATTTTTTTTCAATAAAACGTGACATCTTTATCTATTCATTTTTAGAGCACTGATAATGGTTATAGTGAGTAATGTATTTTATATATAAATATATAAATATTCTTCAGTAATATTTACATTACAATAAGTATATATGTATAAATATAATATAAAAATGATTTATATGAAATTTAATAAGAACATTAATCTTATTTTCATAATTTTATATTTAAAAACTTATCAAATTCATACTAGTCAAAATGTTTAATAGTTTATATATATAAATTAATTACAAAATATGTATATAATTATCATAAATATAAAATATTAATATTTTATTTATACAATTATATAAAATATAAATGAATATATTTATTTAAAAATATAAATATATGGATATTAAATAATGGAAATTATATAAACATGTATATCATTATGTATGTATGTGTGTGTGTGTGTGTGTGTGTAGATGTGTGTGTGTACATATATATGTATGTTGTTCAAGTAATTGTTATGAATTCACTATTAAATATTTTTTTAATTTTTTAAATTTTATTTATTTATTTATTATTATATATTCATTAATAATGTTAAAATAATAGTTAATCATTTTTAATATTTATTTATACATATAATTATTTACTATACGTGTAATATTCTAAATATGTTTGTAATTTATATGAATACATTGTATTCGTTTTTTTTTTATGTTTTAAGATATAAAATATGCTGGAAATTTATATTATTTATCTGTTTAAATGAATATTTTAAAAATTTTAAACATAAATAGATAATTTTAAAATTGTGAAAAGGGGAGAGACAATCTTATATGTGTTTATCTTTCTCTAGAAATTGATTGTGAACAAGGTATCTGATTGAAAAAAACATCGATCGAGAATGGTACTTTGATCTGAAATATTTGTTCCGAGGTAACCTTATTTTACACAATTTTGCCACATCTTTTACATAAATATTTCATAATTGTATTAATTAATTCAACTCATTTTTTTAATTTTGAAAATTTATTATTTTATTATTGAATCAATTTTTATAATTAATCGTGTGTTTCAAGCTTTCAAATAGATAATTTTTATCTTACATTAATATTATAGTATAATACTTTTTAATTAGTTTTGTGATTTTTTCCCTACGAATTTAAAAATTAAACATTAATTAATTTATTAATCAATTCTGATTTTGTACATAAATAACGTAGTTTTAATTTATCATTTCTTGCATTAAATTTTTATTAATCAATGTAACCTAATTTAAATATTAGTCATCTTTTAAGATATTATTAATTATAAATTTAATTTTATAAACTTACTAATCTTGTTAAATTTATTTAATTTTGATTCATTAATTAACTTATGAATTTAATAACAAATTAACTAACTATTTACCTTAATTAATTTAATTTATTAATGTAACTATTTAAAATTAATTAACATTGTTTTAAGATCATTTAATTTAAAAATAAATCTTATTTTAACATTTTAAAAAATGTAATGGTCTCCTAATTTATGTTTTTATTTTTTTCTAATTTAAATGTTTTATAATAATATTTTTGATAATTAAATTAAATTATTTTTCTCATTCTTTTTATTTATGATTTAATGTTGTTTTTAATCTAGATTTAATTAATTATATTTTTTAGGCTAATTCATAGTGGCACAATTTTCATTACAGTGTCACCGTAACCCCTGTGACCGTATTCCATTTACCATGCCACAAAAAATATCCTTTATTGTCTCACCTTGTAAATTCTATCTCCGTTTCAATTTTTCTTTAACACTGTTTCAGAAACAGATATCGTACCACTACTTCCCTGGAACTACTTTAACCTTCAATTGCATATCACATTTATCCACGGTCACATTGTTCTCTACTCTGTGGCACAGTATCCGGCTCTATCTCCTAGCACTGTTTCTCACCGACACTAATTTCCTCTTCACACCGAAATTAATTCAGTGCAACTCTCTCACTTCCTTCATGGTTTCACCCACTCTCTTCCACTAATGCCTACATCACTGCATGCATTTCAATATCTTCTCAATGACAACACCATAAAAAACACCACAGAACGATAGTTCCACCCTCTCCCAGCCATTTTTGTTGTTGACGCACTATGCTCATGTTCCCTTTATTTTCTAATGTCTCACTGATGATGCACCGATGCCTCCTAAAGGTCATCTCAGCGTGAATCCTCCTGGAATATTATATGTTATTCCGATGGTCATTCCACCATCATATCTAGTCTCCATCGCTGAGTCAGGGCACGTCAAGAAAGAGGACATCGCACAACAGGGAAGAGGGTTCTTAGCCTCACCGGAGTCGACCATCGCCGCAAGCATGAGAAGACCACCATTGTGAGAAACCATGCCAATGTAGGAGTTGGGTACCTCGTCTCGATGTCGTGGATGGAGGGTGATGCCGAACAGATCCCACCACCTCATTTGATGGGCGAAGCCACAGACTTCTATAGAGTTCAGGGAGGAAGAACCCCCAAATTTCACCCCTGGTTGTGATGCACAAGAAAATGGATATGTGGGGGAAGAAGACCCAATAAAAAATAAAAGAAAGGCAATAAAGAAATTACAATAATAATAATAAAAGTAATTAATAACAATTGTAAAATAAAATAAAATAAAAATTAAAAGATAGATAAATATAAATAAATTTCATAATAAACAATAATTATTATATATTATAAAATTTAATTAAAATTTAAATAAATAAAAATTAATAACTTCTTTAATTAAAATTCAATGTTTCAAATTATATAATAATATTTATTAATAAAATAAATTAATTAATTTTAATAACTAATAAATAATAAATGTATTATTATATAATATAAAACTGTAATAATTAATAATTATTTAAAAATAATATTAGAAAAACTAATATAATAAAACTAAATACTTCAATAATAATAATACAAATATAATTATTTAGGAACTAAAAGAAACTTTAATTATATTATCTTTAAAATTAAAATAAATTTATTTAAATACAAATATTATTAATAATAATTTATAAGTAAAATTAATTTTAATTTATTCCACGTCTTTATATTTAAATAGTCAATTCATTATTATAACTTTACATTTATAATACAATAATGATAATTATAATAATATTAATTCATCTTAATTAATCATATTCTAATTTTACAATATAATTACCACTTATTAATAACATTAATGAAATAACATAATAAATGAAATATATTCTAAAACTTATTAATAATATTAAATACATTTTAAAGAAAATAATATCCTTAATTATAAATGTTTATTTATTTATTTATTTCACGTTTTTAACTATTTTGTTTTTTTCATTCCTGTGCAAGTTCAAACTAGAGTAGAAAACACGTCCACATAAATTCAACTATCTGGACCCGGAGTTTGTTACAAGGATAAAGTTAGAGCAACATTCCTTTATGGAAATGTGCACGTCTTTAGTGCTCAAGTAAGGGACACTTGAAGTCAGTGGAAAATAGGGGGTGACATGCAACAGATGAAAATGGGTTTTAATTAGTGTAACAGCAGAATTAGGATAAGCTCATTCAAATATTCGACTACCACATTTTTGGGAGACAGAATATTCCCGGGGGTAACACTAGAGATGACTTGGAGGCTATGGAGCTTTGAGGGAGAGCATCACTTGGGGAGTTATTCCTCCCCATTTCATTAATTATTGTACTTTTTTTCATACATTTTCAATGCTATATTTCAATCATAGGTTGAATTTTCTTTCCCTATAATTTTTATGCATTGTTGATTTACCCTTTAAATTCCTCACTTTTGCTTGGTTCGACATTGGAGTTGATCGGAGAGATCAGATATGATGATCTACTTATTTTTTCACACCTTATTGTCAAAAAATCCTCAAAAAGTAATGTTTATTTAGTGATATTGAACTTGAAAATATTCTTTTTTAAGCATTAACTTCATTATAGTTGGAGTTTTGAGACATGTTTTATTTCACCTATATTATCATTCAAATTTTTAGTAGTAGATGAATTTTACAGTGGAGAACTCCAAAAGTAATATTTCTGTTTGATGTATCTTCTGGAAAAGAAAATATATAGATCCAGTCTTAAGGTGTGAATAAATAAATTTTAGTGGATAAGTATCTTTTTATGTAGCAGGTTTAGAAATACTGAGTGTTTTACTTGATCTCTGCCCCTTCGGCCTTGATACCGAATTTCAGTATTTATTTCTTATATATTAGTTTCACTTTTATCAATAATTAGTGTAGGATTATTGTAATATTTAGTGGAAGATCAAGTTTCATAGATAAATCCTTTTTTCAATTTTTTATTAGTTAATGAAAATCATAAAATATAAAAAATTTAAAATTTAAAAAAAAATTACCCCACAGTAGACAATAATGGGGTTTGATTTGAGTAAACCAAAGACCACTCACCTACCTTCTCTAGGGATCGACTATGCACCACTGTGCTTCTGTTGGTTTATAAATGTAATTTTGAGGGTTGTGAAGACCTCCAACAAAAAACAAATTTGACATAATTGCTAGGGAAGGCATGTGCTGAGAGTCTGGGGTTAGAAAAATTAAAAAATCAATAAAAAACATATAAAAAATATCTCTTAAAAAACATTCTTGTATGTTTGAACTTCAATATTGTTTGAGCTGACTATAGAGAATTCTTCTAGGATTTGAGTGTCTGTTTAATCATAAAATTTAAAAAATGGTATGTTTTGAAGGCTCAAATTATCACATTGGACCTTATTATGTCTTTTTTGGAGATTATGGACATACTGCCTACTAGTGTGTCTATAACCATCCACAACAGTTTCATCACTTTGATGTTAATAGACAGAACGTTGGGCCCACTCCTGAAAGCCTAAAAAAATATAGTAAAATTTTATCCAAACTATATGTTAGGGAGTATTAATGGAGTATTCAGTTAAATAAAACCAATTAAATTCAAACTAAATACACTCAAGAGTAAGATCAATGAATTAAATTATTGGAAAACATGCTCTTGAAAATACAATGAAGGATTAAAGGATAAGAAAATTTGAAGAAAAAGAAAAATAAAGTGTTTATAAAAGATCAGAAAATGTTTTTGAATGGGAACATGATAGTGAAATTGTGAAATAAAGCTTTTACATTGAAAAATCTACATATGGTGATCCAATATTAGAAATAACCAACTCACTGAATCAATAAAACATTGTAGAAACCCACAAAAATAACTATAATGAGGTTATGTTGGAAAATTCTGAAGATGAATTGAAACATATTGACATGGAATTCCTGGTTCTCTTTATAATTCTTTCATTGGAGAAACATCACTGATTTAGAAATTTTGAGAATGATGTCACTCAGGTTGAAAAAAAAAACATGAAATTAGAAACATGATTGTAATAAAAAAATTCCCAAAACATTTCTGAATTTTTGAATAATCAGCTTGAACTTGATATTGGGTATAATTTGGATGAGAACATTAAACTCGATAATACAAAATCTAATTTTTTTTAACTTGAACTGAACACTTCTCTTCTATGTTTTAAATATTCAAACCCAATAATTTATGAAATGTTCTTGAACAAATAAGTTGAGGAAATGTGTTTTTAAGAGAGGCTAACTCTTGAGATTTCACTGCCATATTCTTAGACTCGTCACTTTTTTGAAATTTTTGGAAGAGAAATTTCAAGAGGTGTTGATTTATTTAGGGAATATTTTTTAAAATTAAAAACTATGGAAAGAGAATTTCATAATGTTAAATTGAACAATCCTTCCCACATTTATGAATTGAAACACTCAGTAGACATTGTTTAAGAAAGTGAGCATCTTGTACTTGATCATAAAATGATGGTTGAGAAAACACTTGATGATGGTAGCAGAATTGATTTTTTAGAAATAGTATATTTTTAGTGTAAGTTAATTGAAGAGGAACCTTTGGATGATATTTATAACATTGTTAAAACTGAATCTATTAGTGATCAAATTAATTATCTTCCCTATCTATCACTTCTATCATCAATTGAGATTGGTGAAAAAGGTTATTAAGATATAGATAGTAGTTTAGAATGGAATTTATTCTATATTTCCATGGTACATGATTCTGTTTAGCACTCAATTAAATCACTAATTGAAACTTATAATCAGATTTCACCCATTAGAACCCTTGTATTTGAATATGGTAATGTTGTTGTTGAGAGAGATAGCTATGAGAGTACGGTTAGACCCCTATGAGAACCTGTTTTAATGTTTTACCTTCATGTGAATTAAAATCATTATAAATCTGAACAATGTTTGGAAGTTGATAGCACCATGACCACAACTGTGAAGGGGTGTCTCTTAGTGGATATTTCAGGCTATGAGAGTATAGTTTCAGTTGTGTTAAGTTTTGATTCCCACATAATTCATTTTTTCAACATAAACTATCAAATTGTTCTTCTCCATATTTAAAATACAAATTTTGGGAAAAATATGAGTTTTACATGTGTGGGAGGTGTCAATTATTGACTAAGATAAACTATGTTAAATGAGAAGTCCATCAATTCCCAATGAAGCTTCAATCTTTTTGAAAAAATTGGTAAACGTTTTCAAATATTTTTCATAATTTTAGGCTTTACACTGTACCCAAATTGGTCTTGCCTTATATTGATGCATGATTATTAGTTCATAACTTCTTTGAGTATGAAATTAATGATAATGGATGATTTATGAGTGATCTATAATTAGTGATTATATGAAAATTTGGTTTTAGAACTATTTTTGAGAGTGATTTGGGAAATTTTTTTGTGGAGTTATGATCATAAACCATGGAACTGGAAGATTGATATTGATCCTAGAGAACCTATTATTCATTTAATTATTAAAGTAATTACCTTACTGAGACAATGTAAACTATTTTTATACAAATCTTTTGAAATTGAAGTATTTTGGGCATTAGGGATCCAATGGTGAATCTTTGAGAACCTAGATGCTAGTTGTGTTTCTATTAACTATAAGCCCTATATACACCTCGAATATGTGCATTGCATAGTGCTTATCCCATGATACATGGAATGAGAAAAATAAAATAAAGTGTTTAGTGTCAAAAATGAATTCATTAAGGGGTGGAGGATGATGAGATCCAAATGAAGAAGGGGACAAATATTTATATGAGAGTCATTTATGGTGTATCATTAAGGTGATTCACAAATTTTTTTATTATTTTTCGAACATTGAGAAGTTAAAAATAAAAATGTTTCTACTGTTATGTTTTTAATTCAACATTTTCATAGCTTTTCATCACTTTTGAATTTAGTTCTTAATCTTGATATGAAATGAATCATTATGTAGGTTCATAAATGAGGTAGGACATTTTCATTGTTAGATGGCTTATTTCTTTATAGATTACTTTTAATAAATTGTTAATGAAATATTTCATTTGAACAATTCATTTTTAAATGCCTACTGACATGTTTTTTTCCACTATTTCAAATTGCAGTACGTGTTACATTTTGAGCAGTATCAAAAATACAAATTTCTATATTACAAAGGATAATAAAACATGTTATTGTTTGAGGACAAACAATGTTTATGTGCGGTAAAATTTAGGGGGTCAATTCTTGACTGAGCTAAACCGTGTTAAATGAATAGTCAATCAATTCCCACTGTAACATAAATATTTTGGTAAAAAATGGTTTAAAATTTTCAAAATTTCTCTCAAAATTTTATGATTTACACTTTAACCAAATGGGTCTTTCCTTGGGATGATACTTTCTTAGTATTTAAGAACTACATTGAATCTGAAATAAATGATAATGGATGATATCTTAGTGATATATACATTGTGATTATATGAAAATTTGGTTGAGGAAGTGTTTTTTAGAGTGATTTGGGTAACATGCCTATGGAATTATGATCATAACCCTTGGAAATGGATGATTGATCTTGATCCTAGGGGAATCATTTTTATTTTAATTATTAATGTAAATACCTTTGTGAGACAATGTAAATGATTTTTATATGAATATTTTGAATCTCGAGTAGTTTATCCATCATGGATCCCACAATGAATCTCTAATACCATAGATAATGGGTGCGATTTTGTTAACTATAAGCCCTCTGCACACCTTGAATAAAATCATTGCACAGTGCTTATCACATGAGACATGGCTTCAGAAAAATAAAATAAAGTTTCTAGAGTCAAAAAAGATTATTTAGCTTAAGTGAATGATGAATTCTAAATGAAGAAGGGAACAATTTTTTATATGAGTCATTTAGGTTGTATCATTAAGGTGATTCAAAAATAATTAATTACTTTTGGAGCCTGGTGAAGTTCAAAGTACAAAGTCTCTACTGTTAAGTTCTTAATTCCATAGATTCATAACATTTCATCACTTTTCCATTTATTACTTAAGTTTGATTTGAAATTTATCATTAAGTAGGCTCATATTCGAGGAATGACATTTTCCTTGGTAGATGGTACATTGCTTTCTAGATTACGAGTAATTAAATTTTAAGGAAAGATTTCATTTTAACAATTAATTTTCAAATGCCTATAGACATGTTTCTATCTATTTGAAATTGGAGGAAATGTTACATTTTGAGAAGTAACATAAATAAAATATTCTGTTTTACTAAGGATAATAATGCATTTGATAGATTGAGGAAAAAGAATTACTATGTGCCTCCACCACTACTTGCTTTTCCATCTCTTCTCACCGACAACACCATCGCAAACACCACTAAATGAATCTTCCGCCCTATCCCAGCCTTTGTGCTGACGACGCACTAAGCTCATGTTCCCTGCATTTTCTGAGGTCTCACCGACGATGCATCGATGCCACCTAAAGGTTGCGTCATTGGGAAGACGCATGGAATCTATCTTATTCTACCAATCTTCTTTCCATCATTAGATCCAGTCGTTGCTGCTAAAGCCACTGACCCAGGGCACATCGAGGAGGAAGTCATCGCAGAGTAGGAAAGAGGGTTCTAAGCCACGCCGGAGATGACCATCGCTGCAAGTAGGAGCAAACCGCCGCAGTCACAAACAGAGGCAAAGGAGGAGTCGGGATACCTCATCTCAATATCGTGGATTGAGGGGGAGGATGAACAGATCCCGCAAAAGCATTTTTTGGACGAACCCACATGTTCCCATGGAGTTTGGGGCGAATAAAACCCCAAATTTCACCCATGGTTATGATGTGCAGAAAATGGATAAGTGGGGGAAGACGACACAATAAAAAAATAAAAGAAATATAATAATAAAACAAATAATAACAATAATAATATTAATAATAATGAATAATATGTATAAGATATAATTAAAAAATATAGGATAAATAAATATAAATAATCATTATAATAAAAGATAATTATTATAAACTGAAAATTTTAATTAAAATTGAAATAAATAAAATTTAATAAATTATTTAATTATAAATCAATGTTGAAAATTAAATAATAAAATTTATTAATAAAATAAATTAATCTATTTTTAACTAATAATAAATAATAAAGGTATTATATTATAATATAAAACTGTAATAATTAATAATAATTTAAAAATAATTTTAGAATAACTAATATAATCAAAATAAATACTTCAATAATAATGATTAAAGTAGACTTATTTAGAACAAAAATAAAATTTAATTATATTAAATTTTAAATTTAATAAAATTTATTTAAACATAAATATTATTTACAATAATTTTTAATTCAAATTAATTTTAATTTATTTAACCTATTAATATTTATACATTTAATTAATTATTATAACATAAATTTTATAACAAAGTAATAATAATTAAAATAATATTATTTCATCTTAATTAATTATAATATAATTTTAAAATATAATTACAAGTTATTACTAAATTTTTGTGAAAAAAGTAATAAATAAAATTTATTCTGGAACTTATCAATTATATTAAAGTCTTTTTAATAAAATAATGACATTAATTATAAATTTTTATTTATTTATTTTCTTTGTATTTTTAACTGTTTTTTGGTTCACTCCTGTGCAAGTTGAAAGTAGTGTTGAAAACACGTCCACATATATTCAACTGCCTGGACTGGGAGTTAGTTACAAGATAAAATTTAGCACGACGTGTCAGTCCTGAAAAATGCACTTGTGCGGTGAACAAGGGACACTTGTATTCAGTGGAAAATATGGGGTGAAATGCTGTGGATGATAGTGGGATTTAAGGAAGAGTAGCCACAAAATTAAGAGACACTCATTCAAACATTCGACGACCAAATTATTGGAGAGTAATGATTTCTGGGAGCAGCACTAGAGATGAGTTGGAGGTTAAAGAGCCCAGAGTTAGAGCAGTACTTCGGGATTTCTTCCACTCCCTTTCTTTAATTCCAGTACTCTATTTTGGGATGTTTTCAATGATAGATTTCATCATAGACTGCATTGTCTTACTTTATAATTTTTAAGATTTGTTTTTTACCCATTACATCCTTCACTTAATCATTTTTCAACATTAGAGTTAATCTGCGAGATCATATCTGATGACTGAATTATTTGTTCACACCTTCTTGTCAAAAAATATTCAAAGCTTCCAGTTCATTCAGAGAGATTGAACTAGAATATCTTCTTTTTGAAGAGCCAACAACATTAAAGTTGGAGTTTTTTGACGATTTGTATTTCAAATGTATTCTCTTTCAAATTTTTAGTAGTTGATGAATTTTGTAGTGCTGAACTTCCAAATACATATCTCTTTTTGATGTATCTTATGGAAACGAAGATATATCAATCTATTCTTAATGTGTGTATAATTAAATTTCAGTAGATAAGTATCATTTTAACCAATATGTTTTTAAATATTCAGTGTTTTACTTTATAACTTCTCCTTCGGCCCCATTGCCTTATTTTGGTATTTTGTTTTCTTATATATTAGTTTCACTTTTATCAGTACTTAGTGTAGGATTAGTGTAATATTTAGTGGTATATCTAGTTTCTTAGAAAAATCCTTATGTTCAATTTTATTTTATCTAAATAAAATCATTAAAAAAATAAAAATTCCAAAAATGTTTACCCCACTGCTGACAACAGTGGGGTTTGATTTGAATAAAACATAGAGCACTCACCTGCCTTCTATATGTATCGACCATGCAAAAATATGCTTGTGTTGGTTTATAAATGTAATTTTGAGGGGTGTGATGACCTCTGGCAACATCATGTTCATTGGTCCATGGAGTAAAGGTGATGATACTATCAGTATGGATGTTATTTCTCTTGCTTTGATTGAAGTCGATGCCTTGAATCATGTCATGAAATATTTAGTGAACTAAAGGGATCGGTCCCTTGACTGCGAGGGTCACCAATTATTTTTTCTTAATATTAGGAATGATGATGAGTCTCCTTGCAAGAAATTAATACATAAAGGAACACTTTACATCATTGAAGATAGTTTGAAGATTCATGAGGAATGACTAGAGGAATGAAAATTTTTTATTCCTTTATGGTTGATCATCTCATAAAAGGATAACCCATGTAATCTTGAATGATTAGGAAAACTATTAACTCAAATTTGGGTATTTGGAGGATAGGGCATCTCCTCAATCAAAAATGGTTTTTTTTTTCATTTCATCTTCACGTATAATGATGTTATTGCCAAACCATTGGGTATTGGAACAATTTCACTGAATTCTGATTTTTGGTATATAGGATTGGGATGCATTATTTTATGCACTACTGAACAATAAATCCGTTAACCTAACATGGATTCTAATTTCATACCTAATATGTTTATTCAGCCAAACCTAGATCCTTTGGAACATATCCTCACCCATTGGTGTTCCAATCATGTTTGAAAGGTAAACCTAACGTGAAAGGTATGACCATTTTTCTATAATTTTGGTGGAAGTTTAAATATCTTATCCATTGATTTATACTATTTTTCGTATTTCGTCCTAGTTAAATCTTGGACAGGTAATTGAGTATGAAAAAATTCATGATCTGTATTTTAAATGGCAATACTTTGGACATTCTACTGGGAAATGTAATAGGAATATGTACTTCACTAAAAGTTTAATGTCTGATCATAAAATTAACTCCTGTAAATTTATACTCAATGTGGATGGACACTCTATAAAGGAACATCATTAGCCTAGTGTTGAGAATGTTTGTACTTCCTCTTATTTTGTTGTTCTTATGCCTGAAAATGGGAGGAGATACACATATTGTAAGAGGGTTGGGAAACTTGTTGAAACTTTTCATGTCAATTAAAATTAATATGGCCTGGCTAAAGAATCTCATTATAATAATGTCCAGACAAACATTTGTATGAAATATGGAGTACTTATAAATTATGAGGCTTGTAAACCTATAGATCCTCATCATGTTGGCCTTGATCCACACTCACAAGCAAACTATGAGGATTGGATGGGTCAAGAATCTCCAAATTAAGAAGACTTTGATCTATCTGATTTAATTTACGATATCTTCATGATATATAGTAATAGTAAGGGAAACAATTCCCTTGAGGTACCTTCAATTTTGTACCCTAACATGTCGAAGGATGGACCATCAAGGACACCTATTCTGAATGTTTTTTATGGTGGAAAGGAGAATGATTGTCATAAAGGATCCCCATACGTTGTTGTGGCTCTAGAAGGATATATTCATAATGAGACTGTGCTTATGTCCGATGTGGAAACATCTAGTTTGAATCATGAAAAAACCAATGAGACTATCAATCATCCTAAAATATAGAATTTTTTTAATTCCAATTGTGAAATACACTGGACACCCCTCAAAGGAGAAGGGTCTCATATGACAAGTGGAATTTTAATTGGAAAATAATCCTCAATGTATCAAGATATTTGTGGGATCCATCCAGAGACATAATCATGGATACGAATCAACAAAATGGGTTGGTAAATACCCACTTATTCTACTTGATATTATAAATAGATCAAATAAAAATGAGGTTTTCCTTGATGAATTTAGTAACTATCATAGAATTTACACTGAGACTATTAATGCAAGGAGCATCTTCTGTCTGAAAAAGGGTTTAGGTCTGGCTTGTGAACATGATCATCAGTATATTCAGGATCCCAAACTGGTGGATACAATTTTGACCCTCCAACAGATGTCAACATGACATGAAAAAAACCCAAATCCTGGAGGAGGGGCTGACATATGACATGTCGGGGCGATGGATGATCTCATTCCACAAGATGATTTAAGGGGTCGCAGAACAGTGTAATGTTTCTCTTCATATCTATTTATCTTGATTTTCACAACTTTGAGGGTGAAATTTCTAGTTTAGTCTATCCTTCCATCACCATGTACTTTAACTTTAATTTAGTTGTACTATTCATCAAAGGGACATTGGTCCTTCAGAGCCATAAAATAGGATTTAATGCTCCCTGGGCCTATGGGCCACGTAATAGGATTTCTCTACCCACAAAAATGACACACCTTCCTTTGTTTAAATAATAAAGAGGATTTTTCCCAAACATAAAAAAATATAATAAATAATTATATTGTATTTATAATCATATATATTTTTATATTATGAATTTGGGGTGGCTCCTAAGTGTTAAATGTCATAATACTACATCCAAAAGATATGGTTTTGAATTTAATAAATCCCATTGTGTGTATTTATGTAGTAAGAATTGATGTGGAAATTATGTGGGGAGGTGGTGACACAGGCATGATGAGGACAGGCACTGATTCATGCATGGGGGGTAGGTGGTGATGTAGGTATGACATAAGTTGGAGGTGATGTAGGTTTAATGTGGCTAGGTGGTGACATGGGCATAACATTAGCCATGTGATGAAGGAAGGATGATGCATGCATGCTGATGTACTGGGCTTTCATGCTAGTAAATATGAGACATTTTTCGATGTAATTTTTTTCAAGCCCATTGGTCCTTTAGGCCATCAATATAAAATAAATCAAGAATGATGGGTGAGTTATCCTGTTAGAAGATGCTAAAGCATGTCTTTCTAGTATATTTGATGTTTTTTTATAGGTGTGATGTTATTTTACCCCGAAATACCTAATATATATATATATATAACTCTAGCATGTGTGTTGGACACACTTTGTGTTGGTGGTGTGTGTTCCTTGCACGACTGCAGGGGTATCAGTGGATAACTTCATTCAACGAGGTGACTTCCACGGGAGTGATGGCATGTGGGCCTGACATGAAGAATTTTTTTGGATTAGATTGGGGTGTTGTCATACTGCATTCCCCCTCCAACGACGATGCTTGCATGGGGGTGCAGGGTTCAGTGTGGGGACACACCATATGTAGTGTGTTCAGTTGACCTTTTCCATGGATACAGTAGAAACACATGTCCCTGATATGGGGAGGTGCAATGTTATTGGTTGACATCAACTAATGCGAGCCTGGCGATGGGCCCCGCCCGATGACGGGGGAAGCTTCTATTGTGGTAGCCTATAAGCTATCCATTATATATATATAAAATAAAAATAAAGACTTTAGTATAATCTGGACTATCCATTTTGGGGATATGGACTGAGTTATTCCCTTAGGGGCATGTTTGTATGTTTGATTATAATTGTACCACATTCACCTTATATATATATATATAATTATATATATTTTTTCATAATTATATTCCAATATTCTAAAATTTAATTAATTATAATAATAATTATAAATAAATAAATATTTTCAAATCATTATAAAATTATATGAAATATATTTACAAAATAGATATATATATTATTTATAATTATATACATTTATATATTGATAATTATATAATTTTATGTAATTATATATATAAATATATAAATATATATAAATAAATATATATATTTATAATTATATATTATTAGTTTTTAAATATATTTTTATCATTATAATTATATATAAATATAAATATATATATATAATAATTATAAAATAATAATAAATATGTTTAAATAAAAAATATATTAATTATATATATATAATTATATAAATATATTTATAATTATATTATTTCTTATATATATATATTTATAATTATAATTATAAGTTAATAAATATATATTTAAATATTTATCAAATTATTATAAATATATTTTAATAATAAATTTTTTTATAATATTTATAATTAGAAATATTTATATATTAATAAATATATATGTAATTATATAAAAATATAAAAATATAAAAATATGTAAAATTATGTTCAAATATTCATAATTATAAAAATATATAAACAAAGTGGTGCGAAGACTACTACAAACATGACTTATAATAGCGCTAAAAACTACCTTTAACAGCGCTAAAAAAGAATTATTCATCTCAGCGAAGATAAAGGGGGGTCCCCTTTATCAGTGCTAAAAATAGCACTGATTAAACTACTCCTTTATCAGCCCTAAGCAAGAACTGATAAAGGTAGTCTTTATCAGTGGTTTGTTCATTGCTGATAAATGTATAATATATAAGCGATAAAAATAGAGATGATAAACACTACCTTTATCAGCGTTATTTTTAGCGCTGATAAAAACTACCATTATCAGCGCTCAAAATAGCACTGATATATTATCCATTTATCAGCACATAACTAGCACTGATAAAGGACAAAGATCTTGTGCAAAACCAAAACCTGGACAGAACCTGCACAGAACCTACACACATTACAGCACCTGCACACAGCACAAACCACACCCGCACACAACACAAACAACACCCACACACAAAGCACAGAAGAACAAAAATGCTACATTCATTTACTTGAAATCATTAATACAAAACAACACACTAATATATACATTTCAAACAATGTTTAATTTGTTACAATTACAATTATCCAACAAATAGTTAAAAAACATTGATGTTCTATCCTTTTTGCATCCATCCACTCTAACAAATTGTCGTCTATGGCGGTGGTTTCCGAACAAAGAATTCGAACTCTGGAAAAAGATTTCACCTACATAAGAAAACAAATATTATGCTAGTAATACAATAATGAAATAAATTAAACATTAATATGAAACAATAAATTAATAAAATGTCAATTTTTACCTGTTACAACATTTATTTTAATTAGTTCATTGGTCTAGGAGATATGACTATAGAGTGAGAGTTCCTTCCCCATTGTGATGTGAAGACCTGGGTAAGTAAATATTTGTGGGATGGTTTGTGGATTGTGGAGAATCTCATGTGTATTTTATGCTATGATGAGACATAGGGGACCCAAGAATATTCCCAAGATATATGCGCTCATGTTATTCTATATAAGAAATAAAAAACACTCATGAAACGGGACCCTGATTTAATCAGATTACTAGCAAACAACTGGGATGCCTAGAAAGAAGAAGAGGACTCACTCTAGTTATACCAAGATGATGGTTCCATCATTATTTTAGCTAATCTTGTGATATTTACATCCTATTAGATTTCAAAACAGATTATATTTCAAAAGAGATTGTATAAAAAGAGTGGTGGATACTAGAGGAGAAGTCCTACAAAGGAAATGCACTAATGAATTCCTATAAAAGATAGAATAGAGAAAGAAGCACCAGGACTCTTACACAATCATTTTGATACTCAGATCGATGGGTAGTAAAAGACCTCCATATCCAGATACCTAGATAATATAAAGGGTAGCACTTAGCACACATACAAGATTCACCTCACTCTATTCCTGACATGCGACAAGAGAGGGAGGACTTTGGGAGCTCAGTTGGGATCAGAGGGGAAATGCATCATCTGGTAAACAAATAGTTATGGAATCAGATATAATGCTCATACTTATATCGATATTTCCCTCTGTAAGAGACCCCTTCTTATAAATATACTCTATCAGTACACACAGCTAGAAAATGACTCCATTTATGCCTATTGTAAGGCCTACCCCTTATAGAAGGAAGAGGTCTTTCAGCTCCTGATTGTAGACCAACCATAGGAGGATCTGAAGGAGATAAACCTTTCTAATCTTCTTACAGAACGTAAAAGATACTTAACCTAATAAGGATATAAAAAATTATATTTTCAAAATATAAGAGAGACCTTTAGGAACTATAAAAGAAAATGCGACCAGAGGGTGGATGATAGGTTGTTGTTGTTGATCTCTTCTAGGTAGAAAAATACACAAAGACAGTAGGCCCCAAAATAGTTAGGTTATAAATAATTTATGTTTATGTTAAAAATAATCTAATAATATTTGGTAAATAATGGGGTTGCTAAATTGAATTATACTAGTGAGGCACAAAACATAAAATAACCAATTATCCAAGAGAAACAATTAGGTCAATGCCCTTAACTCAACCAGAAGTCCAATAAACTTTTTTTAGTTCATACCAACCACAACTGAGTCCATGATCACAAGTATTAATATCCACAACATTAAATTATATAATTAATTAATTTTAACCAAAAATCCAGCATGGTATAATAGGTTCCAAACTCGTAGTGTAATCCAATAAAGACAGAATGTTGAGAAACTGGGTGTGATCCACTACTGACGCACACCTAATCCTAGAAAACACAAAATCCCCAATCTATATTACTAAATTTATGAAATATTAAGCCTAAATTTTTAAAAAACCATAAATAAATCTTCCACAAAATATAATCTTCATCAAATAAAGATTGATTACTAGTTTATGAAATTTTGAGACATGATCTAAGAGTCATATATAAAAGTCCCATGAAGAACAATGATTTATCCAAACTATGGTAAAATAATTACACCTAGAACCCTAAAAATGAATTAAAAACTTTGAGAAAGAAGCTAGAGTAGCGAAGAAGATGTAGGAGAAGATACCACATTGATTTGAAATGACGAACAACTGATAATCCACTCATGTCTAAGGGGAAGGAAGGAGGGGAAAAGGGTTTGGCCACCCCCTAAGAACATGGTTCCCAAACTAAGAAACCTGAGGTGGTTTATACTTTATAAACCCATCACCCACATAAAAATAAGTTTTAAATCATGTTACATGAAATGAACCAAGTGGTGACATCACTATATTTTGTGTCCAAAATCATACTTCACCCATTTTCCCCATTCATGACCATTATCACCCTATTAAATGCATTCATGTTGTGAATTACCTTTCACACTATGAGTAGCCTAATGATACTGAATTTCAATTGAATGACTACCCAAATCATCCTTGATATCCCCCCAAAACCCAATTACATTCATCTAGCCCCAATACATGTCTGAAATACCTATTAGAGGAATTAAGACTCTAAATAACCGAACCTGAGACCTAGTTCAAAAAATGAAAAAATCATTAAATGAGAATTCAATTTCCCTTGGTAATTTCTAACCCACAATGATGTGGGACATTACACCCTTGTGTTATAAACAAGCTTGTTATTTTATCCATAGTTCTACAGAGTATCATGGCCACATCACATTATATCTAATGCATGAGAAAACTAGTGAATGAAATTTAATCTCAAATTCAATTATTTTAAATACGATACACAATATCATATTCTTAAATCTGGTTCAATGTACACACATTTCCCCTCAATCATAATTGGATTAAATTGATATTATTTAGTGACTTAGTTTATTTTAATGATCATTTTATCAACAAAAACATAGGTGAGTATTTATCCACACTCTTATGCTTAACATAACCATCTTGGTAAAGATTTTGTTTTGAATTTTATTTTGAGGAACAATAGGATCATCTTGATGGTCAGCAAAAGCAACTTATCATCATCAACTTCCATCAACAGGTGCTCAAATAAAATTTTTACACTATATAAGAGTTTAATGTACTTTATTTCTATTGTGTCTATCTATGTAGTCAAGACCTATGTAAGTACGGAGTGACATGGGTATCCCAATTAGGAGATCATCTCCCAGGTGAAGAAACCCCCTGAGATATTTAGGAAGTGAACCAACTCGATCATAATAAATGATTTGTGATGGTTTAAACTTGTTTATTAATGGGATAAAAGTCCTAGATGATATATCCATACCTCTAGTCCCCCCTCTCACAGGTTGAACTAGAGTCTCCTCTCCCTAACTGCGTTCCTCAAAGCGATCCCCTTCAGTAACCAGCAACAACCCTTCTAAGGCATCTGCCAAAAATCACCACAGTTTCCTGGCCATCCTCAACCAACTCTCTACTGACCTCCTCTCCTCCCTTTGATCAGCCACTATAGTCGGTTGAACCTCCCTGCCACTTCCTTCTGGTCTTTCCTCCTATAGAACAGGTACCACCCTCGTACCAACCTCCAATTCCTTACTTAGGACATCTCTTTTTTCCTTGAACAGAGCCATGACCAGCCACAACCTTCATTCTACAGTCCTTAACCAGTTGTCATTCTAGGGCCCTCCCTTATTGAAAACCGCCACTGAATGACCCAAGCAGTGACAAATAGAACAATAATCCATCCCTTCCACATAAACCACATGCTGTTTGCGCCTATACTCCACTATTTGTAATCCATACGTGATCAAAAGGTATCCAAGAAGGATCCAATTACACATAAACCTGGGGATTAACTGGGTGACACATAGATTCTTTTCTATAATCAGAACATAAATACCATCCTACTAGAATAACTAGCATGTGAATATCTGCCGAATTCTGAAAAGGCAGTGAAATATCCCGAACATCTTCACCTCCAATGGTAAGAGAGTAACCAAATCCAATATATGGATACAGATAATATATATATATATATATATATAATTAGTTAGAATAATCCCAAATGAGATGGTAATAGCAGTGTTGTTAAAGGCGCATGAATCCCCAAGCGGCCTTTGCACCTTGTTGCACCGCGCGCCTTTGACAACAATGGGTATGGGGATATCCATCTTACATATCATTCAAGGAAGAAGAGTAGACAACAGTTCAAGAAGGCCCTCAATGATACCCATTATATCATACATCTACCTAGAAATAATTGTTCAATTCAAACAACAACACATGTGCTCAAATTCAAGTTTAAACAAATGAGATAAAAAAAATTGAAATTTCTTAAAAATGAACAAAGGGGTACACGATGTGTGAGAGGAAACAAACGGTGTCTGGTACCACTCCACCTATGGACCATGTATATGGGGCTACATGGACCCAACTACACAGCATGTGTTCATCCTTGTACAAAGCATGTCGTCGGTTTTTCTCCCGATTATCAAATACTATCTCTGCATGTTGAATTTGTTCCCGCTACTTTGATTTCAGAAATATTTATATTTAGACCCTATATATAACAGAAAATTCCTTTCTTCAATATTGATTTTCTCAAAGATCAATAATATAAATCCAGGTATAGAAAACATTAAGTAATAATTTAAGATTTCAATACACCAGAGCATTCTCAATCAACAATTGTTATATATCCATCGAAGGGATCGATCTGCTCAAACAATTTAATCAACAAAGGTGTAAAAATAAAATTTAAGATTCCTACTCAGATATTGGATCATTATTCGTAAAAAATAATGCTATCTAATGATTGAAGAATTCATTGGGTTCATTGTATCTTGATCTACTCGAATATGTCATTTATTCATCATCCAAGGTTATTCACCAAAGACAGTTGGAGGATAATCAATGATCATATATAGATAACATAAGTAGTAGAAAATCACCTTTATCCTATTTATGTACAATCTTTGATCACGTATTCTTTTCATTAGTTTCTAAACACATCTATATCATCTTCTGAATATGAGTTTTTGCAACAATCATGCTAGTAATAAAAAAATATAAATACACAAAGGATTAATAAATATTATAAATGAAATCAGAATTATTTTTGAAAAGACCTCTTTAGGGATGCTAGTTTCTTGATGAAATACAATATCTTTCATAAATGTTCAAACATATTAACCACAGTAATTTCCATTTGTTTGTTTTAGACACTTTAGAAACATCAACAACAATAATTAATTTGTTTTGATATGTGTTTGGATAGTGAAATGTTATTATATATACCAGGATAATTTACCAGTTGTAGATCTTGTAGGCATTCTTATCCTTAGTCTTTGGATTCATTCTATGAAATAGACGATATTGATGCGCCACCCTATCATAACAGAATCCTCATTAAAATATAACATAAATTTTATAACTAGTTGTTTAGTTTTAAAGTGTTGCATCTAGTGTATGAAAAATTAACAAATGCCATCATGTGTGGTCGGTTTGTTGGATATCCATGAATTGAATCTAGAAAATAAATCATTGGAGTATCCAAATTGACTGCAATCAGCATCCAATGGTTCCTAAAAATTCAAAAAGGAATAAATAAATAATGAACTGAAAATATAGTTGATATGATTAAATTGTAGAGTTTTACCCCTGCTTCGTTGGTATTAAAAAGAGTCTGTAATCTGAAATTTTGTTTTGAAACGATTTGAGCAGGGATGACATTATTGCAACCTCATTATCAGAATCTATTTCGTTTTTTAAAGAGGTGATGTGAGGACAAACGAGTCCAAATTTTTTTTCACAGAGAAATCCCTTCAATTGTTTTTCATATATACACTGGCGAAAAATATATAATGTATTTAGTCATAATTTTTAGAGTATATCAGCTTTTTTAAGAAGAAATCATGAAAACATACCTCATATATACATTTACAATTGAGGCACCTATCCATTCATACTTGATGAGTTCATTTACATTTTCAGCACTAATGAAATCTAATGATTCCTCTCCATACATATTTTTTCCAAATCAACTTTGTGAATATTTCCTTCTTTCAACATTGTATCTAAATGAGCCTGCAATGATATTAACTGCGGATATAGAATAGGCGGGCTGAAGGAGCTCTCAATAGACCGTTTCAATCAGTTGGTTGATCATTGAGATTGTTCTGATCTGATATTTCATTTCACCCCACAGTCTTTGTCGTTATGTAATAACATTCATCGGTTCAGACCTATTTTCATTAAATTTTAAAGGTCCTGCTTGAAAAATAAATTGGAAATGGATACCTTTTTGTCGACATGTTTTTTTACAAGAACTAGCGGCCTTGAGATTAATGATTCAACAGCTTGTTCAACCATATGAATGTATTCATCGTCATTTGAAATAGGTAGCTTGACACTCAGATCATTATCTATGTTAATTGACACTCTGAGATGATCTTTTCAAAGCTTTCTATTGTGTAGAATGCCATTTTTCGTATTGAACACCGTAGCCCTCGCTACAAGGAGATGGGTGAGAGTTGATAGATATAAATCACAATTATTTTCACCCTGTGGAATATTAGTACAGGAAAGGTATCAGTGTCTATGTAAATCACATTTCATAGAAAAAATTATTAAAACATTGATTACCTCATCTAAGACAGGTTTTTTAGTTGTATTACTCGCCTCAAAGCTGGTGGGGGGGTGGGGCGGGATAGTCACACACAGTTTTTTGTTGAGTTGTTTCTTATCTTTGACTCTCCCCCATCAATTTTGATATCATATCTCTCCGGTATTGTATTTCTTCTTGATAAATAGATAATTGTTCTTGCAGCTTTTCCATTTTTTCATTTTGATCCTCATCTTGATTTTGTTTTTGAAAATATGTTCGGGGTATCACCCCAAAACCCTCACCTCCGACGCGGCCATAATGTTGTTTCTGCATCAAGGCTACTGAAATTATGTCTGCATCTGGTGCGGTTTTTGTTTATTCTTACGACTATGTCAGATAGAAAATATAGAAAAATAAGTAATTATTGTAAAGTAATAGCGATTTAAAGGAATTCGAATTTATATTATGTCATACATAGACATGTCTCCCACACTTATTGTGTGTTTTCATCTATTAGTATCCCCTCTTTATTTACACAACCCTACTTCCATATCACATGGCGTGGGATGGATATGTCTTTCGATTTCGATTCATCAATTTTCATATAAACAGAGAAACATGGTTATGCTGTTGTTTTATGTCACATACAAGTAGTAGGATAGATTTAAAAGTCGTAACAATTTTTTCTCAAGTACAGTGTACCCCATCATTGCTTTACAGTTAGGGTACGCTGGTTTTGTTGTGCATTTTATATTTTCAGCACACAGTTTTTTTTCATAAATAAAAAATTGTCAATCAGAGTGATGAATACAAGAAAACGTCAAAAAACGTATTACCCCACACAATGTACCTAAAAATTCTACTCCCCACAACAGTTGCTAAACGTATCCCATGCTCATTGGGATATCAAGTGTGCGTAAAGAGGATGTGGGTGAAACATGATTTTACCTTTTGCATCTTTAAGATGATATTTCGTTAAAATTGTGTGGAAACATCTATGAATCCTTCTTGCAACTCTTAATACATATTCTTTGTGCGAGGCATCTACTATAAATTCACTATACAATGGATGATGAAGAGTAAGTCAATGTTTTGGTATTTTATCTTATTTTAATAAATTTAAAAAATTATATCATAATGTTATTGTAATATCATCCCACATTAGTGTCTTCAGCCCAGTGAAAACATGGTGCCATCATTTTACATCAATAGGCATGCGTTGTAAAGTGACGATTCCAATGTAGCTATTAAAGATAGCTCTGTCGGGGTTAACAAGTTGGCCTCGCTTATTCCAGCCCACCTCAAATTTGATACCTTTTTCTTTTTTCCTTAAGGATTTTAGAGAACACTGTCGAACTATGACGCTATTGTTTTTTTGCATTTTCAGGGTTTCATTTCCTACCATTTCCTCAGAAGTAGAAACAATATGTTTCCCTAGAGAGCTAGCATTGGCACTGGGACCAGTAGAAAAATGTTGAGAAACCTATTTTACCTTAGCACTGGGACCAACAACAACAGTTTGAGAAACATGTTTTTTCTCTGTACTGGGACCACCAGCATCTCGTTGAGAAACATGTTGTTGCTATACAGTGGGACCACCAGCAACTGGTTGAGAGACCTTTTGTGCCTCATGATTAGGTGCATCAACAGGTGTAGAAGTCATTATCTGCAGAAGTGGTTAAATATTTAATAGAGATTACATAAAAATAGAAGAGAATAGATAATAACATAACATAACACAATGTATATTACAATAAACAAATAACCTGATTATTATACTCTATTTTTTCATTAAAGGATGAAGAGATTTGACTCCTCTATCAACTATGTAAATCCCTTCATTGCGGTCTCCCCTGACATACAAAACACCGTCTACATTGGGACCGCTGCAAAATGATTGTGATGTCCCTATAAAAGGGTCATCCTCTGTTGAACTTTCATCTGAACCTTCAGTTGTTTTGGTCAATGACAGAACAATTGAAAAATTTTGGTTTGCAGTGTCTGGAACATAAAATACCTGTACTGCCTATGATGCCATTATAAATGATTTGTCTTTCTTCTCTTCCTTACTGAAATCAACTTTCACGAATCCTAATTCATCTATTTTAACAGCACTCCTATTATCAACCCACTTGCATTGAAAAATCGGCACATTGAATTTCGTATAATCCAACTCCATATTCGTTTGATTATGCCAAAGTATGACATTTTGGCATAAATTGGATTTTTTTCCATAGCAACAGAAACATGCATCGCCTCAGCCACAAGTGTAACCCCACTATTCTACATGGTACTGTCTTCATCATGTTCATTAGTATAGAATGTATAACCATTAACTGCATAAGAATTGTAAGATAATACATACACACTTGCTCCTCTGGCTAGCCATCGAAGTCGTTCTGAAATTGAGTCTATATTTTCATCAAACTGCTTACAAATATGCTCTTGAAACCATCCTATTAAGTATCGATTATGTGTATCTGATACCCATTTTTCAACCCTAGAAGGATTCAAACCCCTAAGAATTTATTTGTTGGTTTGAACATATGGGTTAACGTTGAAACTGTTATGCAAAACGTAATGGTGGGCCTGCTCCCGATCTGTAATATTGATTGTGACAACCTCTCTTCCAGAAATTCCTTCACCCTCAAGCTGGTCAGTGTGACAAGATTTCGGTATGCTAATGATTTTCACACCATACAGGTATTCGGTACAAAATTCAACAACTTCCTAAAAAATATATTTCTCCGCAATACAACCCTCTGGCCGACTTCAGTTTTTGACATACCCTTTCAAAATCTTCATATACCGTTCAATAGGGTACATCCATCTATAGTGTACATGAACACATGGTCGAATATCTCCCACCAAATGAACCATCAAATGAACCATCATATCGAAAAATGTTGGTGGTATGAACATTTTCAATTCACATAATATGACGGAAATTTCCCTTTCCATAGTTGGCAAATTCGTCGGGTCTATAACTTCGCAGCATATGGCTTTGAAGAAGAATCATAGATTCATTAATGTATGGTAGAAATTCATGGAAAAAATGCAACGTAAAGCTATAAGAATTAAATCATGCATCAAAACATAGAGGTCATGTGATTTCAGAACCTTTAATTTTAAATCTCCATTTGACACGATGTTCTTGATATTTGATGAATACCCCACTGGAACCATTACGTCATTCCAGAAGTTTCAAAACTGATATTTCTCTTTCCTGGAAAGAGTGTAAGCAGTAGGGGGAAGAAATGTTCATTTTTCACCCTTCACTAGTGCCAACTCTTCCCGTATTCCAATCTCAACCATGTCAAATCTAGCCTTAATTCCATCCTTTGTTTTGCCGAGTGAGTTTAGCAACGTGCCAATGACACTATGACAGACATTTTTTTCAACATGCATAACATCATAAAAATTTCTGACATACAGAAAATTCCATTATGGTAATTCAAAAAAAAATTGATCTCTTTTTCCAACCAGTTTTTGTAAAGTTTTTCAAAACCGGTTTACCAAATATAGTGTCCAAATATTTTAATTTCTCAATCAATTGATCACCTCTTAGTAGAGACAGTGATGTGCGTTAATCTAAACTTCCATCAAATTATGTCTTCCAATATCGGTACTTATGTCGTCAGGGTAGAAATCTGTGATGTCCTAGAAACACGGTTTTTGATGAATGTTTCAACCTAATTGACTGTGTACCTTGTTCACAAATAGGACAGCCTTGAGTTCCTTTAATGTTATATCCTAACAGATATCCATAAGCCGGAAAGTCATTTATCGTCACGTACAACATCGCTTTCAAAGTGAAATATTCATTTTTGTAAGCATCATACAACGTAACACCTGAATCACAAAATATTTTCAAATCCTCAATCAATGGGGCCAAATAAACATCAATATCATTACCTGATTGTTTTGGTCCTGATATTAGCATAGATAACATGATGTATTTTCATTTTATGCATAACCACAATGGTAAGTTATAGTTTACCAACATAACTAGCCATGTACTGTGACTGCTACTTTGAAAACCAAAAGGATTCACCATATCTGTAGATAACGCCAAATAAAGGTTTCTCGGCTCATTCCCAAATTCAGGATACTCGTGATCAATTATATTCCACTGAGGAGAGTCTATCCGGTGATGTAGTTTCCCATATTTAATTCTTTTATCTACATGACATGTCAATTGTCCTGCAGTCTCCTCACTTCCATATAGATGCCAAAACCTAAGAATGATTGGAATATAACATACAACTTTTGTAGGTATAGAATCATATTTCTTTTATCTAGAAGCACCACACATTGGGCATTCTTTAATTGATTTTTGGTCCTTGTGAAACTATATACATTAATTTTGGTAGGCATGTATTATTTCAGAGATCTTACCCATCGATCATAGAATTCATTTGGCATCGTATGTTCGGCTTGGGAGTTCATTATCTTTTGGGAGGATGTCATTCAGGAGAGAAAGTAGTTCTGTAAAATCAGCATCACTCCACCCATTTCTTGCTTTCAAATAATACATCCTCAATACGGCTGACAATTCATTATATTTAGTGCAACCAGCATACAATGGTGTTTTCCACAACTCTTTAACTTCTCAAACAAATTTGGGAAATCACGAAGTTCATCTTCAACTGTCCTTTTCATTTCCTCAATACGATCTTCATCATCATTCACATCTATAATCACACCCTCCATATGATTGTATTCACTATTCACACTTCTAATCATATCAGATGTTCTATAAAATGTCGCGTTATCTGAGCCACTACCTACATTCATTTTTCCCCATGTTTATTCCAACATGTATAACTTAGATCTATTCCGTGACAGATCAGGTGTTCATCAAACTCCTCTGGACTAATTTGTCTTGAATAAAAACATCGTAAACATAGACAAAGGATTTGAGAAAGGTCACATGCATGATCTTCTGCAAACTTGATAAACTCTTTCATGCCATCTTCAAACAATTTTTTCAACTGATTGGCATTCACCCATTCTTTATTCATATTCATCGTCTTTATGGGTTTGATCTCGAACTTACCAAATATTATGTTCTAATTAGTCAGGTAGAATTTTTTGGTTTTATAAAAAAAATCATTGTAAAAATGCTTTTAAAATCATGTGAAATCTATATACATGATGTCTCCAATAGGGTGAACATCGTGTAAGTATAAGATACCTGATTTAATATGACATATATCAAATTTATTCCAAGTTAGTCTTACAAAGACTGAATGATGCATTTGAAAATACATGACATTTAGAACAACTTGAGCACAAGTCGTGTACTTTAGACACATATTGAGTCACCTCACGAGCTATGCATCACATTTTTGTTGAATACACAGTGTGTAGTACTTACATGACCACTAGGGGTGTATAACCTATACACATCATGTTTCTATGGTATCAATACATGGTGGGAGTGAAGTAAAACACATGTCATATTGTTCTACCATCATTTCATGACATGTACATGGTTTCATGCTGAAGTATATGTCTTGGAGATACATTGTGTGTGACCTAGGTTCACATGAAATGTAACATTAAAAATGAAACTTATTCCATGTTTGAGTCAAAATATTAGTCATGTGGTGTAAATTTTGGAGATAATTGTTTTGTGGAATTAAAATCTATATGAAATCCATGAATAGTGAAGCATGTTCTATTTAAAAAGACTACATACCCTGTATTTTAATGTGTCTCATAGAGTCCTATGGAAGAGGTTTTCTAGGATACAATGGAATTACACTAGTAACAAAGTGGTGGTTCCATTGAAATGGGTAACATTTGGATTGATATTTAATGGTGGAAGAACTACTACATGGAAAAAAAATGGCATATCAATCATGCCAGCAACTGCAACACCATACAAAAACACAACCGTGATCACAATCGCAACACCATACAAACCAAACAATCAAAATTTTAGATTTTACAAAGCATCCCTTATTCAATTTTGTTTGTTAATTCAGGGGTTATTACATAAGTATTATCATCCTGGGGTGTTCATTCATAAGTTGCGTATACATAAATTTCCAATTTTTATATTCAAATGTTCAACAAGAATCAACCAACATTCAATTCATTTAGTGTGCAAATAAGGACCACCAATGGCCACGACTTTCAGTGGGGCATTTAGCCCATACCTTTCACATTATAACCATCAATATCAAATAGTAATAACATTCTAACAAGAGGAAAAAAATGAGTAACATGAGAAAACTCACCGCGAAGGTGTCGTTAAGCACATGATAGAGGTGCGTTCATGGCAGAGGAGAGGTGCACAACAGAGGAGATTTCCAACTAAAAAGAAAACATAAAATTGGAGAAACCCATGAGAATAAAATAATCTAAAACCAAGTACACCATTTACCACATCACTCAAACCCCAAAAGAAAATGAATGTAAATAAATTTAAATTTATTGATAAAAATCACTATTTGATCACTAATTTTTATCCAAACCATAGTTGCAAACAAATCCATATAGGAATAAGAAGGATCACATACCTCGAGAAAAGAAATCAAACCATAAAAATTATCAAGCATATAACAATATGAACTAGATGGGAGGGAGTGACCCAAAATATCAGATAATGATCTATCCAAGAGGATAATTTTGTAAAAAATATGAAGCCTCCAGAACACTATGGATACCAAAAAACCTTTTCTGTGACATTGACACTACATGTAATGCATTTACATGTCGTGTATTACTCAGGACTTAGATACACTAAAAAAGTCCCTTTTTATTTTAAATGTTATTTTTTTTTATTTAAATGATATGTAACAATTATAAAGTTTGTAAAATTGTTACATTGTGCATATAATTAATGTGTCATTTTTGGTGGTCATTACGTGTCATGTACTCCATTTACACATCATATTATTTCTCAGAATATTGTAAAAAATGTTGTTTTTTTTCTAAAAATTCCCTAAAGATTAGTAAATTTACCAATACACGTGTCCTCCAAATCCTTTATCAACATACCTCAACAAAAAAACCAAATAAATGTTATAAAATACCTCACATAAAATGTAATGAGGCTTTATAATCTCCCAACCATAAATGATTTACCCCCAGAAATCCCTCAAGATCATGTATCCTCTAATGAAGAACGACACTACTACCTCATAAACGAGTCATTCCCCCCATGTATCATAGATATATTGTCTGAACTACCACATTAAATAGGCTTGGGGTCATTTAATCATGTAGTAAATTATACTCCAGATTCATAATCTGAATTGGCTGGGGAACCAAAGTATTATCGGAATCAAGATCAAAATCCCTCGTCTAATCTCATGTAAATGATCTGGTATATAACTACTCAAATGGAAAAAATTAAACACATCATGGAAAGCTATCAAACCAGATGGTAACTGAAACCAATAATAAATACTCCCTAGTGACCAAAAATCACTATGTTTGTCCCATTACTCGGTGCAAACAGACATTGATAACCTAGCCGCTGATGTCCCAAGTAATGTGAAACTATGATAAAGACCAAATCACTAACCTAAAACACCAGCAGTGGATTCCAATGGTTCATATTGAATTTATTATGACTCCTTGTAATGATTAAATTCTTCTAAATCAACCGCACCATATCTTTCATCTCTTAAACAACACTCGAACCAACTATGGACCACTCTCCCAACTCTTCCCAATACTAGGGATATCTATATGGACTCCCATATAAAGAAACGTAGGGATCCGTCTTCATCACACCCTGATACAATTGTTATAGGGGAAATCAAAAAAAGGAAATTTCATTTCCCAATATCCAATGAAATCATGTGCATGATTCTGGAGAGTATACTTTAGAACATTATCATCCCTCTCTTTATATATTTCTATATATAGATGATAATGTGTTCTTAATTTACCCAAGAAAACTAGTGAAACCAATAATGATTTCCAAAACCATGATTTCAACCTCAAATCAATTTCTGAAACAATTATAGAGGGAACCTCATAAAGGCTCAAAAAATCTAAAACATACAAGTCCATGAGTTGTTCCACATTCATCGCCTCATTAATATGAAGGAAGTGCACATATTTTTTGAGTTGATCAACAACCACCCAAATGAAAACCTTCTTCCATGGATTTTTTGGCAAACCAATAAAAAATTAATGAAAATATAATCCCACTTCTATACTGGAATGTTTAATGGCTAAAACAACCACACAGGTCTATAGTAATCCTCTATAATTCTATAATATGTAAGGAACCTTGAATCCAAAACCGTTATCAACTATATCATCCATTGACTCTTGCATTAAAACCTCATGTCAAGATTTCACATGTTCAATTCAAGCAGTAGAAAAAAAATTTACCTGAAAATGAATATCAACAATGGTAGCGGCGTCGACGGATGAAGTGCCGGAGGCGGAGGCAGCGGCTACAGCAGCAGAGGTTGCGGCGGTCGCAGTAGCGGGGGTGGGGGTGGAGGCGGCGGCAGCAGCGGAGGAGGAGGACGAGGAGGAGGAAGGAAGAGGGAGATAAGGAGGAGGAGGAGGATGATGTGGTCACTGCAGACGAGGGTCCTGGTTTAGCTTCCGCAAAAGCGTGACCGCGTGCAAGCGAGGATGGCCGGTTAGGGTTATTAAACAAACACCGATGGAACCTTTACCAGCGCTCGTTAAAAGCACTGATAAAGGTATGTTTTATCTGCACTAAAATAAAAGAGCTGTTAAAAAACTCATTTATCAGTGCTTTTTAGCACTAATAAAGAGATACTTTTATCAGTGCTAAAAAAAGCATTGATAAAGGGTATACCTTTATCAACGATAATTTTAGCGCTGATAAATGTAACATTTATAAACACTTTTAGATAGTGCTGATAAAGGAATACCCATTTATCAGGACTTTATGTTTAGGGATAATAAAGGGTAGTTCTTCCCTTTCCCTGTTTTGTGGTAGTGGAACCATGATTTTTAGGCCATTGTCTCCAAACATTTTGAGAAATGTAAATTATAAGGAGTCAATGAAGGGGAAACCAATTTCTCTGAAACACAAAAGTGTCCCACAAGAGTGTTGACAATGTTAAGTCATGAGGACCCCCATTAATGCATGACCTATAGGCTCACAAAACCTACCGGAATCCCTTCCTGGAAATTGGGCCAAACCCCACTGCAGAAATAATACCCAAAAACAAATGGTGGAAAGGCCGAAGAATCTCAAAAAACCCATTAAACCTGTAATAATTGGTCGATCGTCCCTTAAAAATAGGCTAAAGGGCTTATCATGGGGGGTCCATAATCTCTCTATCAATGCTAGCCAGCAATTTCTAGCTTGTGCAGGTTGCTTCCCAAGGTCATTTCCTGTCCTGAGTACACCACTATCACACCATATCTTGTAGGAATTTCCATCTAGCACCCATGCTCTATTCCTGCACAAACCCCTTGTTGAAGCCATATACTTGACTGATTGATGAAAAAAATAGTTTTATACTTCCCATATTTGGATTTTAGGGCCTTCCAATGCCCCAAAAATCATTATTTCCAGCCCCCTCAGTAGGGAAGATCTCTATTCATTATCTATACAACTCAAAACTCATTTTTCATTGAAAATTCCATTAGGAAGGGCACATCTTAATCATCATCAGCAAGATAAATACCTCTTAGGTTCCAAGCCACTCTCCTTATTTCTCTCTAGTTGGCCTGCTCGTCATTCGCCAAAAGGATTAAGACATCTAAAGTTGTAAGTCAATAATCATGAGACCCACACCACTCTGAAATCATCGCCATCATCCCACATCCAGGAACTATTCCCTCCCCCAGGGCATCCCTCTCATTAAATACTCCCATTTAAAAGAGATACTTCACATGACAGAGAATCAAGATATTCAGTCTTCCCTAAATATAAAATGAAATCATCCCTAGACAAACTAGGGAGAGAAAATATATCTTTTCACACATCCACATCTAAATGATTCCATTCATCCTTTAATATATCTTATTTTTAGTGGTGGATTCCATATGATTCAAAATTTTCATTAAACATATTTGAGTTCTTGAGTGGAGGACAGAGTGAAAAAAATCTCATTATTCCCAAAAATAAAATTGAAATCAATCAAACCTAGAAATAAGTGATTTTGAGTGATCACCTTCATAGGTTAGAGAGGGATAATCTCCTCTTGAGAGAGAATCACTCATGCTTCATCAATTCATTATCATATAAATACATATAATTATATAGGGATATATATTTATATAAAAATATATAAAATTAAATAAAAATATACATAATTATATAAAAATATTTTTAAAAAAATTTATTTGTAATTTTAAAATTATAATTAACATATTTATATAATTATTATATATATAATTATATAAATTTCAATATTAGTATATATATATAATTATATGAAACTATTTTTAGATATATCTACTTATAATTATAAGAATATATATACATAATACATAAATATAATATATATATATATATAATAATTTTTTTGAAAATATTGAGTCTTGAACAACCTCTTAATTAATAAAAAAAGTAAAAAGGGAGGAGGTAAAAACATACATCATAATTACACAAAGAAAAATAGTCCAAAAAGAAATGAGATACCATGTATCTCTAGAACTAGTACTCGTGCTATGATGAGAGATGCATCTTGCCCAATCATGAGGGTCTCTTCCTATTCTCAATGATTTTACCTACATCCATAGCCTACTTTCATCATATATGGTATCACATAACTGATCACAATATTGGATTCAAAATAGGCACATGATCATTGGAAATTGTTTCCACTTCATTTCCTACCAAGGAAAGTAGATAAAATTTGTTTTTTGTACTTAATTCTAAAATATTTTTTATACAAGTTGTGTTCCTGGAAAGAATAATTATAATAATTACAAGTATCTATGGACATTTCTTCACTTGAAACCAGATGTTTTGTTTCCACTACTGATTTGAGTTTCATTCCCTTAGACAGTTCAGAATCCTGTTCAACATTCAAATGGGTAGCATTGTCACCACCAGAATGGGTAGTAAGATTGGATTTGTCCACCAAGAGGGAATCAACATCACCTGTCTTGTGGGTAAACTCAACCACATTCCATGTCATTGTAGGTTTTATAGTCCCTCCAAGAGTCATCTTCAATAGTGGAATCACTTCTTGTGTTGGTCTATCAAATCCTCATATAACCTTCTTTCCAGATTTCATGGGAACACCATGTGGATTAGGTTCCACATGAGCATTCTCTTCAATGAAGAAACAAATTTCGGAAACATTCACATCCTTTAAACTAAAATTTGTTTCTAGAATAACCCTACTTAAGGGTGTAGAAATTGGTGTTGTATTTATTCCAATAGACTCAAAAATATATAAAAAAGTCACCTTCTTTCCCCTATCAACAGTGGGAGAAAAAGTTGAATGAAATGAAGGATACCCTTTTTGTATAGTTGTGGAAGCCTCTACTTGAGCCTTTCCATGACTATTGTTAGATGAAATCATCCCATCCTTCAACAAAATAAACTAGAAGTCATTTTTTTATTTAATTTTATTTATCATTATGGCTATTAATAGAAACAACATCAACATTTCAATTAATATGAACATTCTATAGTGATTCCTTAAAAGAAACCATCGTAATAGGAAAATGTTCCTCATAAATTGAAATATCCCAAACCAAATTAGGATGAGAATAATCCATCAATCAAGAATTATTCTGATGGAATGGATCAATTTTTTAGTTACTTACACACTCCATATTTCTAGGAGTAGAATCATAATGAAAGCAAGACTTCGCCTGTAATGGGCGCTAAAGATGAGATTGGTCCTACACCATTATGGGAGGAGTTTTGTCAACAATAGTCTTATTTTACTCATGATCAGGGTCATCCTATGTATTACTTGAATAGTGAAGAGAGTCAATCCCTCTTATCTGATAGTTTGAGAAAACTATCTCTATTATTAATGAGGATTTATTATAACTAATTATGAGACAAACATCACTGAATAAATAAATCCATACATTCTCTATATTCAAACTGATATAACTCTAAAGTGTAGAGATAAATCATTTGTCAATAAAACAATATATGAGATCAATATATACTTTTAAATGAGAAATTATCCCATAGAAAATCATTTCAGTAGCTGAATCTATCCTAACCGGAAATCATATGGTAGAGGTGATATCAAATAGATTCTCTACGCAAAAAAAAGCCCAAATAAAGAGTGATTTTATCTATTCTTACTATTTTAGTGCTTATAAAACCTCTCTTTATCTGAATTTTTTAAAAGTAATAATAAAAGGATTAAATTATCTATAAGTATAACCCTAACCGATTTCTCGACCCTTGAATTATTCATGCTCACGCTGAATCGAAATTCCAACACTACACTTCAACAGTCTTATTGACGAGTCGATCCTATCCAAAGCTAAGGTTTGTGTCAATTTGTTTTTTTATCACCTGAATATCCACTTCTCAAAGCATGTACCCAAACCTAATCGCAAATCAACACAAGAAAACTATTTTTCCTTAAAAATATATTGTTAACGATCAAAATACACCCATTACATTCTAAACTATACACTTTATTCAATTCATATCCCACTATATAACGTCAAAAAAAACTGATATAACATCCATTGGTCGACCGCTCTATAAAATCTAGGCATCTACCCCTGGAATGATACTATTTTTCCCAAACCTTATGCTTTCACTCATAAAGGAACACCATGATTGTCCTAAAATACCCACTGATGTCTCATCCTTTAATTTGTATTTCTTTGCTTCACTAGTTCACTTTTTTTTTCTGGTTGATATCATAATTTGATTTTTTATAATGGTGTTTCTTATTTTCTAGTATTTTATACTTATCACCATCTCCCCACTTCGTATTTCTAATCCCCCCAAAATCAGGGTTCTTGGAAGGAAGGCCAACCTATGCCATTTTTTGAAATTTTCTACATTAACAATATGCATAATTTTTATATATAAATAATTATAAATATTTTATAAATAATTTTAATTATAGAAAATTATTTTGAAAATTATTTTTTATTATTTTGAATTAATAATTGATATAATTTTTATATGTTATTTTGAATTAATATTTTTGAAATAATATTTATTTTGAAATAATAATAATTTTGAATTAATAATTTTGAATTAATAATTTTGAATTAATAATAACTTTAAATTAACTATTTTTTATTATCTTGAGTTATAAATATTTAATTAATATATAATATAACTAATTTATAAATAAATTTAATTACATTTTATTGATAAATATTTATATGTGTATATTTTTTTTTATTTTATGTGTATAAATAATTTTACTATAAATAATTATGTGTATATAAATAATTTTTATTATGTGTATATAAATATTTTTGTCAAACTAATTTTTAAATAATAATAATGATCAATTATAAATATATTTCTAAATATATATCTAATATATTAAAAATTAATGTATTTAAATAATTTCAAATTTACTATAAATATATATATTTAGGAATTTATATTTATATAATTTTATATGAATAAATTTATTGATTTAATTATATATATATATATATATTATTTAATGGTATATTATAAATATAGTAATTCTGAGATTGGATGAGTGGTAAAGGCTCCATGTAATCCTACATTAGGCCAGGGTTCAAATGCGGGTGGGAGCGGATTTCCACTTGCAGGTTGTGATACTGGCCTGGAACCGGAAGGTTGTTATGCATGAAGGTGGTGATGCAGACATGATGCATGTATGATGCTGCACTGGCCCTTCGGGGTAGTTTGTGGGTCATTGGGATAGGTAATGGGCCTCATTCCCATTGGGCCATCGATCCGTGTGATTAAATAATAATGTTTCATGGGTGGTCTATCCATAGGGGGGTATTGCAAGTCTTTCCTACCTATGTGTGTGATATGTGTGTGTTTAATGAAATTATTCCTTCAAGAACCCAATATATTTTTATATATAATAAATATATATATATTTTTTTAAAATCAATGATAATATACAAAAATATTCTACATTTTCATTTGGAATAGTTGAGTATTATAACCAAATATTTTTTATAAGGGTTATCATAGTCATATTTCAAAAACATTTCTTTTCATTAAAAAAATTATAACCAAAAAATATGGAGAGAAATTACAACCATTTCTTTTTCTTTTACAAGATTTTATATCAAAACTATATAAATAGAAATTAAATGACATCAATTTAGTTTTTTAAATTTTTTTAAATGTTAGATTTTTTATTAATATATTTATATAATTTTAAATTTCATCAAACATTGATGTCTTGAAATTATAATGATAAATTAATATCAAGGTATGTGACCACTAGTGATTAGTTTCTCCCTCTCAAACTTATTTGTTTGTTTTTTATTTTCCCAAATGATTTTAACAGCATGCACAAAAGAGATTTTATTTTTCCTCAATATACAACATCGATTGTCCACCCAATATATCTTTCCTTAATCCATTGTTGGTTCAACATCTCCATCACCATTACTTTCATTTTCACTCATTAATCAATATTTAAAATTCTGATTGCATGGAGCTCTGAGATATGTACTAAAAAAACACATCCATCGTATCATGTATGGTGGTGATTTCAAATGATAATTAGGAAGTGTTTTTGTGGTGCAAAGTTGGTAATTGGAACCATGATCCAAGTATCCCTTATACTCCTATGGATTAAAATCAATCAAATCTTCCCATTTTCTTCCAATTACCCCTCCCCTCACTATTACTCTCCCTCACCACCATGTACTCCCCTCTCTCTTCCTTATACGAATCGTCACTTTAAAATCACATGATTTGTGAATTCTTATATGTCATTAAATATTTTGACATTTTCACTCATTCTTTGGAAATTTTTAATTTTCCCAAAGTATTAGAGTGATGCATCACCTCTCTCATGCATACCTGATGTGACACCATCATCAAACACTACATAGATATCACCTACTTTATCATATTATTTAAAATGAGTGTGAAAGATTAGGTAACTTTTACATGCCAGGCATGACATTTTTTCACCAACAAGTGTCAGTCAAACAAAATTTCTCACTCAATCTACATCCTGAGGTAATTTTGGAGTGAGGTATTGTATTGAACATCAAAATAACGTGATAATTTAGGTTTTTAATCTTCTTTGTTTTCTTCTTATGTGAAAATCCTGTTAAAATTTATCCGTTTACATTTTTATTATCTATAAAATTTGGAATATTGGTAGTGAATATTTAAATATATCCATAGTTAAACATCATTAATAGAAATTTATATTTCAAATTTTCATTTTATTTTTGAACACTCCTTAAATAATTATAAAAATTATGGGGATAGATTCAATATATGTATATATATATATATTTAGATTTAATTTTATGTTTTTTCTCTTTGAGAAATCATCACAACCATATGAATTGTTTAAATTTGAAGCACTCATGAATTCCAAATAATATTTTTCTTTAGTTTTTATAATATCTTTAGAACCCTAACCTGAGTGTTCTGATTATTTGGATTTAAATTCAACCGTTTCTTCATATTTTGGGTCTTAAGAGCATGTGATTGGGAAGTATAAACATTATTATAATCTGATAAAAGATGAACTTCAACTCCTATTCATCATATTAATGAAATAAATCCTGACCATCCATGTACCAAATTAATAAATGAATAAACATAATCTCTTCCCTAATGTTATATTCCAACATAAAAAATTTTAAAAAAACATCCTTAGTCTATTTATTTTGTAATAAATGAAAACTTAATTTGATTTATTGTAACATCATTTTTATCATACATTCCATTCCTTCAAGTATTTCAAATGCTAAAAAAATCAATTAAAATCGCTAAGCTCATACTTTCATAGAATAATGACTTCACATAGCATAAATAATTTTTTTATGAATGTCCTTTATGGTTTCCAATTTCTGTATTTCTATGTATTTATTTATTTATGTAAAATATTAATATTAACGAATCAAATAGGATGGATATGAATAACAATTAATGTATTCCAATCATATAAAAAAGATTATAAGATGGAGTGAAAGAGCTCATCGAGTTTTTGAAAGATAATGCATATGGATATTCTCAAATCATATTTATATGTTAATGTTATTATTTTTAATGATTAATTAATATAGAGGAGAAGGAAGAACACTTTATTTTTCATGGAATTATTCAAAATTATTAATTTGGACTTCACAAGTGTTAAAACTGAAGGTAGCTAGTGACAAGGTCAATACTATGTTTTATGAATCACATGATGTTATTATAGTTGTGGAAAATTATTAAGATTGTATTGAGGATGTAAATACAATTGTGAATATTTATGAATATCATATTGAGGAAGTAAATATGATAGTGGAATATGAACTTTATGATTTTCAAGAATTGTTTGATAAGACATAGAGTTATGAAATGACACCATTTTATGTTGGGTGTACTAAATATACATCACTATTATCCTTACTAAATCTATATAATTTTAAATATATAAATTGATGTGGTGACACCATTTTTACTAAAGTAATTGATATCTTGAATTATTTTCTCCCATAATATAATGGGCTTCCTTACTGATCATATAATGTTAAATAAATTCTACCTTTAGTGTCTATGATCTCTATATAATTACATATCTATATAAATGGATATATATTATTTCTGACAGACCAAAAATAATTTTAAAATGACCACTATTTGATTTTTCTTCACACATGAATGATTAATCGGGTCTGATTAGTTTTGTTTCGTACTTTCAATAATTCGAAGGATTATGTTCCCATATAGAAGAAGGAAGATTTCAAGACAATCTATGGAATGTGCATATAATAGGAATAATGATGGGAAACTTCATCACTTAAAATACTCTCCTTAGTGGAATCGAATTGATCATGAGTATCAAGGATTTGGAAACGAGATGAGGAACCTTATTCATTATCTATATATAAATATAGTGAATCCTTTTTGTTTTCAAAATATAACACATAGTATATGGTCAGTTATGTTGGTAAATTATAACATTCAACTTTGGTAATGCATGAAATCAAAATACGTTATGTTTTCCCTACTTATATCTGAACCAAAAAAACTAGATAATGATGTTGATGTTTATTTGGCTCCATTTATCAATGATTTAAAATTTTTATGGGATTAGGTTGTTCCATTTTACAATGCTTATGAAAATGAATATTACACATTGAGAGCCATGTTATATAGGATGATAAATGACATTCCTACTTATGAATATTTGTTAAGATATATCATTAAAGGAACTCAAGGGTGTTATATTTGTGAACAAGGTACATTGATATTTAGGTTGAAACATTTATCAAAGACTATGTTTATAGGACATGGGAAATTTATAATCTGGTGAAATAAGTAAATAAATTAGATGGAATCATTATATGGGAGTTTAGAAGACCGTAAAACCCTATCTAAACAAAATGTGATCAATTTCTTGATAATATAAAAGATATGGTATCCTTTTTTAGTATCCTTTTTCAAAAAACCTTACAAAAACTGGATCGAAAAAGTGATTTTTTTTATTTACCACACATAAATTTTTTGGAGACCAGAAATTTTGTTGATGTCAAGAATATTTTAAAGATAATATATGCGATAGTTTCATTGACATGTTTCTAAATACACTAGAAAAATGGATGGAATTGTGGATAGAATGGATATGATTTACATGGTAATAAGTGAGGTTTTGGAAAAATTATAGAGTGAGAACATACTTTTCATCCTCAAAATGCTTACACTCTTTTTATTACATAGAGAAATTAGGTTTTTTACCTCTTGAATGATGTAATGATTTGATATGGGTATTTATAAACTATACAGAATATCATTTCAATGACTAATTTAATGTTAAAGGTTATTACATCACATGAATTCCATGTTTTAATGGAATATTTAATGAATATATATTTAAATTTAATTTTTCCCAATAATTTAAATCATAAATTAAAAAAGGAATTTTTTTTGTTTCAAAGCTGTCTATAGTAAATTTATAGGCCCTTCATAATTTCAAACAACGGAAGTGGATATTTCTACCATGTTATTTTAATTGTAGATGTTTTCCCACCAACATTCTTAGATATAGTGGCTCACATGATGGTTCACTTGGTAAGGGATATTTGAATATGTGTTACTTTACACTATAGTTGGATGTAATCCATTGAATGGTATATGAATATTTTTAATTGGTATTTAAAAAATTGAAGTTAGCTAAAAGGTTGTATTATAGAGGGATATATTGTTAATTAAGCTATTGAATTTTTTACTAACTACCTACTTGATTTAGAAAGCATTGTTATACCAGAATCTTATCACACATGGGGGATTGTAGGTGTAGGAATTACAAGAATAGATGTTGTGACAATTACTATTTTAGATTGGGATAAGAATGACCATTACATTTTTCATAATAGTTTCAACATTTCACTTGATTTTAAAATCCAAATTTAAATTCTTAGGCATTTTAATACATCAGGGGAAAAAATATAGATATCAAATACACATAATCAACAGTTTATTGGATAGTTTTCAGTAAATATTTTTAAATAGTAATCTAATAATATTGATTCAAATTCCGAATGACTATAATGCCAAGTGAGAGGACCAAGTGTGAATATATTATCATATAATGGTTTTGTAATTAATGGATACATATTCAATACAACTGAACGAGATGAATGCTGTTCCATGAAAAATAGTGGAGTTAAAATTATGGCCGAAGTGATGCTTGTATTTGGTATGGAGGATATAAATCCTATTTATGCCAATACTTCATACATTGAAATCATGAAATAAATTTGGGAGTTGGATTATACAAAATTAAAAGCGTTGTTTCAATGAATGTGGGTTTATAACATGATTTCTATTAAACTAGATTAATTGGGATACATGAATGTGGATTTTAGTAAGGAATAGTAAATATTAAAATAATTTTTTTTATGAATTGAAAGTAATACAACTATTTTATGTTCAAGATCCCACAAACTAAAATATTTTAATTATTTTATTATCGACCAAAACCACTAAATGGTTAGATTCCAATTAAACAGAAGGTGGAAATTTCATTGCAACACCATAGTCATATCATATTGATAATAATATAGATGGGGTCTTGTATATTAGAGGATTTACCAATGATTGGATTTAGATACTTGACAGAGGGGTCAAATCCCCTCAACCATAAAAAAGAGTTCAATAATCAAGTTATATTTTGTTGTAATATAAACTGTGTTACATTATTTTGTTATAGGTTCACTACTTCATTTAGGTAATTTAATTAAATTTTCAACAAATTATTTATATATGGACTTCCACGCACGATGATGCTCATAATCTTGATGAACAACATGTTTCTGAATGTGCTGGTGCTCCCAATGAAGAGGAAATACAACCTTCTTTATATGATTATTCTACCAATCCATATGATCCACATATTGATGACGTTGAAGATGTGGAAATGGTAGATGTTTAAAAACCGGTGTCATGAAAAAATATGTGCATTGTTTCATGATATTGTTTGAAAAAAAATTAAGGAAATAAATAGAAGCATAAAATTTGAGGTTGGTTGGAGTGCATCCAACAAACTAGATAACCCCAACAAGGCTATGTTCTGTAGTTACATTGGGTTAACCACTCATATTCATGTTTTCATTGATATATATTCAAGGAATAATGATGGGAAAATTTTTAATACATTAGATTGGGAGGATATTAGGGTAAAATTATTATATAAATTCTTCATTCTAATAAAATGAAAAATAATGAAACATTGACTTACCCATCATTATCCCTTGAAGAGTGTATTTATTTTAGATGAATCTAAAATAAATTTTTATTAATGATCACTACAATGGATCACTAAGTTTTTTGTTTCAAAATTCATATAATGTTTTTAATCAATGATGGTGATGGAAAAATTAACTCAAACCCACCAATGATGTAAGCACACAAAATAACCCAATAATCTGGGGATACATTTTTTCATCATCCTGAGGAGAAATATTTTTCAGTTACACTGTGAATGGTACTTAATTTCTATAAAATACATGTATTAATATCTTTTATTAAGAATTATGAAAATATTAAATAGTAAATAAGTTTTAAAAAAATGAAACTAGTAGAAAAACTAACAAACCACTATCATAAAGAAACGATATGGAATGATTCACTTAAAAAATGATATTTATTTTAAGTCTACCATAATAATATTATGTGATATGAAACAATAATATAATTTTATTCAACGATTAATATGAAGAATTATTAATAAAAATCAAAATCTACTTCCATCCCAAATATTGTTCTATGGAAGGTGGAACATGTAAACCAAAGAAAGGATACTAATATATGAAAATAAATAAAAAGTGTGGGAATTATGTGTAATTATGACATAATAATTATTATTTTCTTTAAATACATATTACATAATAAGGATTTAATATTTATTCTACATTTCTACCAGACATAGACAAAAGAATCATCATCAGTTGTACACAATTAACAGATACTATTAGTTTCATTGAAACAGTTATATCAACATGGCCACATCAAATGTGTGAGTTTTGGTGTGTCTCCCTGAACATATATTGAGAAACAAAATGAAAATTGTGATAAAGATAAGAAAATGGAAAAGTTTTATACAAGATTATCTAATCTATAAGAACAAAATAGTTGAAATTTAATATTGTTAGAATTTTTTTTGGGAAGGAATAAAAGATAAGAAAAAACACAAGAACAACCACCATGTGAAGCCCCCCAACTCCCCAACCAGTTTTGCTGTGAGAAATTACCCTTAAAGAGTTATATTAGAAGTGGTAATCAATATTTAAATGGATTTTTATGTGAAACGTGAAAAAATAATACAATTATTCTTTTCTTATACAGATATTATACCATATTAAAATTATGATGATTAATATCCATCGACACCCACCCATCAACATATTATGATTTGTACCATCTAAAATATCGAAGGTGATATTCTATAAAACAAAAAATTCCAATGTATTATGTGATAGTGGGTTTTAACGCCGCTCAAAGGATTAATCCTTTATTTATTTATATTTCTAAAATCCTACTAGGGACATAAACATTACTCATATTTAAAGGATAAAATATTTTATTTTTAAAATGATTGGGAAGCATACCTAGTATTAGAATGCATACAAAAATCATGACTATGTGAATTTATACTACATATTTAGTTTTTTTTCTCAAAATTTTATGTCCAATCTGACTCGAAGTTTATTTTTTATTTTAAAAGTGAAATATTAGTCCAAAAAACATGTTAAATAATCAAAACCAAAAAATCAGATTTGTATTGTATCAATTATTGAACAAAACGGTCAAGAAGTCATCTGTGAATTGTAGTAATCTGTCGCACCTCAATCTGATACCTGGTCTTCTTAGTGTGACTCAAAGTGTCCATTATCAGTTTATAAATTTATTTTTAGTTCAAAATGAATGTTAATAACTGAATAATAAGATAAAAGAATCTTATTTTCTTGAAAATTTATTAAAAAGATTTGATAAGTTATTTGTGATATGTACAAATCAATAAAACACCAAACTAACACATGATGTGACCAGTATTACTCAATGTGTGTATTTTATTTATAAAATGATATTCTAGTAAAAAAATAATGCGACACACTCAAAACCAACAAAAAAATAACATTGTTTTTATAATTTATGAAAATAATCCATAAGTAATTTTTAATGTGTAGTGATCATCTATACCTGAACCTGATGCACGTTGAAATCAGTACGACTCCAAGTTTTCCTTTTTATTTAAAATATGCATTTTATTAAAAATAACAAGTGACATAATAAAAATCATTATAATTTTTTTATTTATTTAATAATTTTGGAAAATGATTCATATGTCATTGGTGACATGTTGGAATCAACTATACATAAATCTAATACAAATTGGGGATGGTATGACTCGAAGTGTTCATTATCTCTCTAAAATTAAGATTTTAGTTCAATAACTATGACACTCATTGAAAACTAAAAAAATTATTGTATTTTCATTATATATTAGGAAAGTTATTCATAATTCATTTATGATGTGTATGAATTAGTATCATGTCACATAGATAAATGATTTGAATGGTATGAATCAAAGTGTGTTTTTTCAGTTTAAAATTTCATTTTAGTAAAAAGGACAAGTGACACACTCAAAACCAAGAAAACACATTCATATTTTTTTATGGTTTCAGAAAAATATACATATGTAATTTGTGAAATATAAGATGTAGGCACACCTCAATCCCAATAATGTTATGATTGGTATGACTCAAAGTCTGTGTTTTATTTAAAATTGAAATTTTAGTAGAAAGTGAAATTTACATACTAAAAAATAAGAAAAAAAATATTCATATTGATTTTTTACTTTTGGAAAACAAATTATTGATTATTTTATGATGGGAAAGAATTATATGCAGCTAAATTAAATGAATGATGCTACCATTATGACTAAAAGTGTCTATTAAATGTTTAAAAATGACATTTTAGTTCAATTCAAGTTTCAGTAACTAAAAACCAATAAATTGATCATTTTATCATGATAATTTTTTAAAATGATTCATATGCCATTTTTTATGTTTAGTCATCAATATTATATCAATATGACAGAAAATGTTACTGGTAAGACTCAATATGTGTGTTTTCAGTTTGAAATGATATTTTTTAAAAAACAAAGAACTCACATACTGAAAACAAAGAAAATACATTTGGATCATTTTGATATGATATGTTAATGATCCATAAATCATTTGTGATGTATAAGAATTAGTCACACCTCAATTTGGACAAGGCATGATCGGTCTTACTCAATGTGAAACTTTTTATCAAAAATTAACATTTTAATAAATAATACAAGTGACATACTAAAAACATAGAAATAAAATTTAGATTATTTTGATACTTTAGAACAAAAATACATAGAACATATTTGATGAGTAAGAATTAGACACACCTCAATCTGATACATGATATTCTTATAGTGACTCCAAGTGTCTATTAAGAGTTTAAAATTGATATTTTATTTAAAAATGTATATTACTCATTGAAAACAATTAAAAAAATGCTTATATTGTTTTCATAATTTTTTAAAAGGGTTAATAAGTAGTTTTTGATGTGTATGTGTCATTGTCTTGTATAACTGAAACACAATGATACCATTATGACTCCATGTGTGTGTTTTTAGTTTAAAATGACATTTTTGTAAAAAACACATGTGAAATAATCAAAAACAATAAAACACATTCATATTGTCTTGATACATTTGGAAAATGAACCATAAGTCATTTTTGATGTGTAGGATTAAGCCACACCTCAATCTAAAACACCGTGTGACTGGTATGAAACAATGTGTGTATTTTTTCTAAAATTTACTTTTTAGTAAAAAAGGAAAGTGATGTAATAAAAATAGAGAAAGTGGATTATAATTTTTTTTATACTTTATGAAAATAATATATAAGTCATTTATGATGTGTAGGAATCATTCACACCTGATCTAGTACATGATGTGTCTATTATGACACAAAGTTTCTGTTATCAGTTTAAAAGTGATATTTTATTAATTTATTTTTTATATCTAGGTTTAATTTATATATTTTTTGTATTACTAAGATAAGAATTATTATTTTTATATTGGTGGATTATTTTTCTCATGTTGGGGTGCTTTTTTCAACAAATGATACCAATGATGAACTTTTTAGAGGGGTTTAGCTACTAAGGAAAATGCAACATTTGATGTTTTCAATTTTTTTGATAAATAATTCCTAATATAATTGTATGAAAAAATCAATGAAATTTTTATATTATAGTGTTTTGTTATTTATTATTTAACTAGTATTTAAATTAAATTGTTAATTTTGATATAATGAATTTACTGATACTTCTATCAATATTTTTTTCATTTTTGTTGATGTAGTGTATTGTAATCTCAGCAACACACTAAAATATTATGGCTTTTATCATTGCTGATAAAAGACCTCTTTGTCAGTGTATTTTTGCCCTGATAAAGGGGGCTCATTTTAAAGGTGCTTAAAAAGAACACTTTTTTAGCACTCTAAATAGATTTCTCTAGAACTGTTTTTATCATAGTTTTTTTGTAGTGTATAGGAATTTTTTATAAGTACCAGGGAAGTTGCTCATAAAGGGACCCTTTATATTTGATAAAAAAACTGACAAAGGACTCCCTTTATAAAAGATTCTTTATGTACTAATAAAGGCCTATGGGATTTTATGGGTGCTCATATTGGAAGCATTTTTTTCACAGACAGAGCCCTATTATAGAGATTATTATGGACTTATGTGATGTTTTGATAGATTTGTAGTAAAACATTCCTATATATAATCATTTGTGTAATGTCATTAATTTTTAAATTTTTATGATGTTGTTCACCGTTGTGTTTCAAATCCATATTAAATTAATCCAAAACATGTGTTTCTATAAGAGGAATATATATACATTTAAAATTATGTTCTTATAATGTATATGTAAACCACATAATATGCAAAAAATATAGACATTTATAATTGTTTACTATTTAAGAGGCATCGTTTTTTAAGGGTAATGTTTAGGTGGGGGGGGGGAATTTTTGAAATATATATATTTTTTATTTTTCATTTTTTATATATATTTTAGAAAGACTTATATTGTCCTTATAATTTAAATGAATGTTTTGAAAATTTAAAGAAATGTTTATTTTTTCTAATTTAGAAAAAGGGGGGATTGTTAGTGTCTGAACATCGGCGTTAATTTTTAAATATGTTTTCTTGTTTTTTAAATTATAAATAACTCACATTTATTTAAGTTTATTTTCATTAAATAAAAATATTTCATATGTCAGAAAAAGTGTTATGTTATTTTTTAATTTTTTTTAATTTGAATAAATTAAGTGTTTTTTTATAAATCACATGTGATTTTTGTTTTTATTTTATCCAATTTTTTATTTTATATATTACATGGGTTAATGTTTTTATGAGTCTTATATTTTTAATTTCTTAGTAAGATCATCTTGTATAATTATTTTAATTATATAAATATCATGATATATATACACACTCACACACACACACACAAATATATATACATTAGATATATAATATATATATTTTCATATGAATATTTAAAATAGTGTGTATTTATATACATACATCATCATCCTCAAGCCTGCCACAAATCTGTCCATGATGGCTCGACTCAGAAAGTGCGTGTATGTTCAAAACATGCTTGGATATCCTTCTATTCATATCTTTTAATCACGTTATCAACTCATCCCCTTCAACCATGCGACACCAGTCATATTTCAAATGTGTTTTTTATATGAATTTTTTAAAAAATTATTCAAATGACTTTAGGTAATACATATTTTTAACAAAACATGAAATGTGATAGAGTACGTTTCATCTATGGCCTATTTTTCTATGATCCATAAGTAAAAGGAACCTCTCTTACCTTTCCTTAAATTTTGGCCAATTGCGGAGAGGTCCTTTCCACCATTTCCCATAATGAAAAAAATAATTTTGAATATACATGTTAGTGTATTTAAATTTTTTATTTTCTTTTTGTTTTGGTTTGTTTATATTGATATATATATATATATATATATATTTGTATAATTTAAAAACTATATAATATCCATCATTACTTCCATTAAATTAGTCTAAAATTCTGATAGAAATCATCTCCCAATGGTACCTTTTATAAGGTGGCTTGCCCTTGAAATCCATGAGGATTTCTGATGGGGTATCAAGGTCATACCTTTCTTGCACATTATTAATAATATATTTATTATTATCAATTAGTAATTAGTTCATAATAAATATTAATAATGAATAAATAATGATTATAATACATTAATAATATTTAAATACTAACATTTATTATTAAATATAGACAATTATGTAATTAATATTAATATCACTTTAAACTATATTAATTAATAACTAATTGATTAATAATTAATTATCAATAGTTACTAGTTTTTAATTAATTAGTAATTAATAAATATATAATTATATTTTTTATAGTATAAATTACATATTAAGTAATTATTATTGGGAATAGTTTATTACACTTTTAATAATAAATATTTACATTTATTATTTGGTTACTAAATACTAATAATTATAATCAATTTATTAAATTAATGATTTTTAAATTGTTATTACTAAATTAGTTTTAATTAATTGACTAATAGTTTATAAATGAATATAATTAAAAATAAACAATAATAAAATATTATTATCAAAAAATAAATAAAACTAATTTCTAATAATTATTTAAAATTATTATTTACAAAATAATTATTAAAAATAATAAAATAATAAATAGTTATTAATTATTTAGTAATTAAAATATATTTATTACATAATAATAATGTTAAGTCAATATTAACTAATTAATTATTTAATAATTAATAATTATGAATATTTAATTTAATACAATTAGTTATAAATGTCTAATAATAATATTTTGTTACTAAATATAAGAAATAATGATTAAATTATGAAAATACTAACGATTAAATAATTTGTATTAAACTATTATTATTTAATTTAATAATTTTTCCCAATTAATATTAATTACTAATAACTATTTAAAATTAATTTTTAGTTATTGAATAATATAAATATTAATTATATATATTTTTATAATTTAGTTATTATTAATACTATTTATTAATAATCATATATATTTTATTTTCCAATTAATTAATACCTATTAATTATTAATAATTAATAACTAATCAGTTGGTTATTTATTAATATTATTAACAATTTATTAATAAATAATTAGTTGTTAATTAATATGTTTTAAAATATTGTTAATATTTATTACATAACTATAAATATTGGATAGTAAATGTTAATAGTTAATTATTATTTAGGTATTATTAATATATTATTAATTAATTATTTTCACCTAATTTTAATTAATTACTACTTTTTAAAATTAATATATTATAAATTCTCTATAGGAAAGAGATGAACTGGATCCAATAATGAAAAGCAGATGGATTTCCATGGAAAGCCCTCTTATAAAAGGTAGTCATGGGAGAGAGTTTCTATCTTATTTCTAAACTACTTTAATGGTAGTAATACTAGATACTAAATAAAATTTATTTTTTGTAGAAATTTCTTGTTATATCTATATAAACAAAAGAAAAGAAAACAAAAATAAAAAATTTAAACATACTAACATGTATATTTAAAAGATTTTTTTTTTTCATTTAGGCAAAGGATTTAAGTGCCTGACCTCCTTTGCCCAAAATTTATAGCAATGGTGGAATAGTCCTTTAAATATTTTTCTTCGATGAAAATAGAACAAACACGGCATGGCCCTTACCATCTTTATGTCCAAGATTTAGAAATATTTTTACCCTATACTTAGTTGAATAATTTCTTTTCAAAAGACTTATATTAAAATCCTCATCGATGATAGCTCTTCTTCTACCTATAGTAGCACTACAAATCAATGGCATGAGTACCATATAAATTAGTGGTATCAGAATAGTAGTATTAGTGGATCCCCTATTTCACGTATTACAACACCATCTTCAGTCAGATATTAAATGTGTCATCATCACCAAGTAGAACAACATCAAATGGTAATTTTTAAGAATTAATACAACATTAATGAAAATTTATTTATTGATATATTATTTATAAATTAAATTTTTTATTAAAAACATCTAACAATGATCAGGGAAGGGATACAACTAATTTTATCAGTGATAATTAGAATGTGATTATAATAGCCTCATCTTTACGAGCACTAGAAAAAACTGCGGATAAAGGTTACATTTATCAACACTTTTATTAGTGGTGATATAAGTTTTTAATAAAAAATATTATGAACATATATAAAATTAAAATTTTTGTTGTCAAAAATAATGTTTATTTATATACATTAACAAAAAATTTCATTTTTATAATAAATATAAATGCGATATAATAATATATATTTTTTAATAATTTCAATATATTTCTATAAATATAATGTTTTAAAAAAAGTACTTGTATGATTTTATATATATTTTAATGTAATTGTACCCCAAAGCACCAAATATAATATATATATCTTATGATATAGTGATGATATTCATGGAGAAGAATGGAATTATTTATGTTCATATATTAATGGATGAGTATAATTGATGTTATATGATTATAAGTTTATTTATGGACAAGATTTTGGGTTTCTATGTTCCAAACATTAATATTACCTATATTCAGATCACACATTCATATGTTATGTATCCAGGACTCATGAATGTTCATTTATACATTCACACCCGTAGTATTCTTGCTTTTCATATATGTGATGACTCATGTTTTATTATCTATACTTTAGTAGTTATGTTTTATTAATGTTACCCATGATGTTTTTATATTATCATAAATATTATAATACTATAATGATTTAAATAAATAAATATATATTTATAATTAAAAATTTATATAAATACTTATTTTTTTAATTATAAAATTATAAAAATATATTTGTTATATATATATAATTTTAGAAATATATATAATTATATAAATATATACAAATACATGTAAACAAATTTATTATACATTCAAATATAAATAATTTTATATTTATTTATAGTAATAATTATAAATATATATATATATATATATATCTTTTTTAAATATATTATTTTATAAATACATATAATAATATAAATCAATTATTAAAATTATCCCTTTGTTAGTTTTTTAGCGTAGATAAACATATCCCTTGATGAGAGCTAAAAAACAAGGTCAAATGGGTAACTTTATCCGCATTAAAAAAATCCCTGATAAACAAATGTTTTATACATGATTTCTATTTTACATCTGATAAAAATACTATTTATCATCATTTTTTAAAATTATCTGATAAAATTCTTCCCCGATGTGATAAAAATAACCCCAATAGTGTCACATTCTCTCATGCCTTCAAACATTAATAGAACCCGACTACTGCTACTGTCAAACCATACTGCCACCATTACTGAACGCTACTGATGTTGTAGCCATTTCCAACCTCTACCTCAACTGCCACCAAACCCTACCACCATCAACAAACCCTCTCTAAATCTAAGGATTTTTTCACATCATATTCACAACTTCTTCAAAGTTGAGAACTCCAGGACAACGTTTATTCCTCCCCCCCATTCCCCTTCTTTAATATCTATATTTTTTCTCTACAATTAGGTGGGTTATAAATCCTTCACCGAAGGGATCAAAAAACCTAAGTAGAATTAATTTAGGATGACAATGAAAAACTACCTATATTAAGAAGCCTCATAACAGTTGTTTGATTAATTCACTAGTGAAGATGAATTGTTCCAAATTATGAAAATTATCATTTAAAATTGGCTCCCCTCCCTTTATCAATTTTTGTTAGCATAAGTTCAGTTATTCTTAGTATATGTTATGTAAATTTAATTAGTTTTTTTAATTTAATAATTAATTAAAAATATTATGGAGTCCTAAAAATTAGATTAGGTATTTTAATTAAGGTTCACAATTCATCATTTGATTACCCCAATCATTAAATTTACAATGGTTCAAGGGTTTCTGATTATAGAAAAAATATAAATTGTAAACATTGGTAGACCATCAAAGGAAATGAAACCATCACCATATATGAATAAGGTTGTTTGAAATATATTATATATTGAGATTAAATTTATATAATAAATGATATATTAGGTCTCTATAAATTCCATAATGTACATATTGGAAGCATATCTGGTAGATGTTGACAAAGAATATAAAATATAGTGCCAAATTTTCACTCAATGGATACCTAGTTCCATATGCACCAATTTTACTCTCCAAATTAATTATACTCCTTCAAATTATTCTTAAATGACTTTGACCCCAATGTTTAGTTTTTTAATTATTGATAAATAAACTATGAGGAAGGACTATAGAAATAATGTATTTGTAGGGGAAATGAAAACAATTTTCAAACCAACCTGCGTTGTGCCCTAGTTCTTATAATTTTTTTGATGAAACATCTATAAGATTAAATTAAGTATATTTTATTTGTTTTAGATGGTTAATATATAAAGACCACATTTTAAAAAATAAATTAGTTTCAGGTTAATAGGTGTCTCATATAATAAATATTTATGGAATTAAATTTTAAGGGTTAAGATAAATTGGTTATTTATTTCCTAGTTATAAAAATGGGATTTATATAGTTAATATATTAATTATAAATGTGAGATTTATCCATGGAATAATAATTATGGTGGGATGATTTTTTATATGGTAATTTGTAATAAATTATGAAGACTTAGATATTTCCTCTTAGAAAAAATGTTTTACAATTATTAATTGATTTATAAATGGTTTTAGAGTGCTTATGGAAGTTTCTCTTTTTATGAGTCGTTTTTTGGGAATTCTGTGAGGATTTTCGCGGAAAGCTTTTGCATTATTTAATAAATTGGTATTTTAATGTGTGCATCCTTTATAGTGGTGGATTAATTTATAATTAAATTTCTTATAAGAATCATTTTCATTATATTCATATAATTTATATATAAAATTTTGTTAAAAATTTATAAATTTATAGTATTATAAGATTTTAAATTTATACACCATTAAAAATTTATAGTATATCATATTATTCTAATAAAATATAATAATAATTTTTTAACATATTTATAATTTAATAGTTTTATTCATTTATAAATTAATATACTTTTTAAAATTTTATAGTATATCATATCTATATATATAGTTTAAAAGTAAAATTTTATTAATTATTTATTATTTTATATTATTCTATATTTATATATTAATATTCAATTATAGTTCTATTTGTTATAAATTATAATACCTTTATACATTCATAAATTATAATATTATATATTGTAATTTTATACTTCTATAATTTTATAAAAAAAATACTTTTATAAATTATTCATACTTTTATAAAATATATTTACTTTTATATAGCTTTATAATTTTATATATATTTTCAAATTATGTATATTTCATTAAAATATATATTATTTATAAAATATATATAATTTTATACATCTATATACTTCTATAATTATATATACTTATATAAATATATTTACATTTGTAATTTATACTTTTATACACATTTTTTTCAATTTATCAATAGTTTAATACTTTTATATATTTATACATTTTATTTCTATGAATTATACTTTTATATTTTTATAAATTTTTAGCATTGTAATTATATTTAAAAAAAATTATTCTTCATAAAGAATATTTATTTTAATATAAGATGTATTTTACGATTTAAATTTTAATAGATAGAAGTTGGATGTATGATTCTAATTGAGTGTTTAATGAGTTTAAAAATTAGGTTTGTTTTTTTGGATTTTATTTTCAATAGTGTGTCTAATGAGGAACTTATTTGATTCCTTTTTATAATTGCATCTGTTGACCATGGTTAATCATAAATGCTGTTATATATATTTATATGATCATATTAACTTTCATATACCTCCTAGATTCATATAATCTCACCTTATACATAATATATATTGACAAAAACACCATAGAATGTGAATTTCACTAACATTATCCAACCCATAGGATATCCATCATGACCTCACACCCCTAAAAGGTGAATTAATATTTAACCCCATTGAAAATCATAATCTTTATTTGTTCCCTAAAACTCATTGAACTAATTAGATATCCATCATGTCCTTGTAAGAACCCATTTTTTGCTGAGAAAGACTTTGGAATATTCTTTATGATATTCCAGAGCAGCGCCTTTAGACGGCGTGCGATTCCGAGCCCCGGAGTGGCCGAAATTAAATTTTCAGTGCGTTCACACTGAAAACGCTAAATAAATAAGATAAATCCTAAACGGAGTTCTGGATCAAAGATCCGAGTGTACGGATGGGTCCGTAATGGGGTTTTTACCCTAGGAACGACATAAAACTTGTCTACGCGGGATGTTTGGTGCCCTCGCCCACTTCTAGAACGTTAAACGGATTAAATAAATTAATTAATTCATTTAATGGTGAAACTCTCGTATCTTTTAAATAGTGGCACAGATTGGAAAACTGAGGGCACCGTTGAGTTCGGAGCATGCGGTTTACCCTAGGAGGGGTATAAGTTTCGCGGGCGCGGGCCGTTTGTGAAAAATGGCCCCAGGGGTGTTTTCGTAGTTTGGAGGCCTCAGGCACTAAGTTTAATAACTTTGGAACGGGCTATCAGAATAAAATTCCGAGACCGCCGTTGCGCTCAGAGCGTGTTTCTTATCCTAGGGGAGGCTAAATCCCAACCCTGTCGGGAGTTCGAGTTTGAGGCTGTCGGGCGGGCGTTTAAGTGATTTGTACTTAAACACCCCCACTCCCCCATCTTCTTCTTCTTATTCTTCCTCAAACCCTACTCCCCCTCCTTCACCACTGGCGAGGCAGCTCCGGCAAGGTGCGGTGGTTCCGGCGGATCGACGCGAAGCTCCGACCGAAGCCCACCGAGGTAGGTGGTGTTTGTTTGAGTTTTAAATCCCGAACCCCCACTTGAACCCCAATTTTAGCATCGATTGGTTGTTTAATCTTCGGACAAATTTCAGGGCCGTGTTGTACACATTTTACTCTTTCTGTCGCTTCATTAGGAATTGAAATCAGAGTTCGAAGGAACCCGCATCACCTCGTCGAAATTTGCGGGTTTTTGTTTTTGTTACGGCCGGTTTTGGGTGGATCTGGCGGGTTTCCGGCGGTCCGGCGGGGTTCGAGCGACGGCTCCAGTGATCAGCGCAGGAGGCTGATGGGGGCGACAACAGTGGCCGTGGGTGAGGTGGCAAGAGGCACCGTCGGCGTTGGCTGGCGCGACGGCGAGGCGGGGTCGCGGCGCGCGGCCCCCCGTGTAGAGGCAATGACCTGCGTCGCGCGGGTCGGCGCGCGACAACTGGATTAAGCCGGTCGGCCATGCGGTGGACCGAGTCCACCGTCGGCCCGCGCGGCCGAGCCGCGGGCCAGGCGCGGAGAGTCAGGCTGGCCAGCACGAGCCGGGCCGGCCAGCACGAGCCGGCCCCGGCTAGGCGGACCGGCCCGTCCAGGCCGGTCCAGCCCAAGGGGCTTTTCCCCTCTGTATTCCGACGCCCGTAACTTTCGCTACAGGAGTCTATTTTGCACGCCGTCTGTGGAGGCGCGGACCTGACGTCGATGCGGACTTTTAGACCTAGTTTTGGGAATTTTTAATTCCCGAAACGAGGGGCCGCAGAGGCGCGACGTGTCCTTATGTGGGCGAGTGTATTCCCCGAGTTTCTTGTTTTGGACGGCGCAGACGCATGCGACGTCCGCATTGAGTGCCGTCAGTTGCGTTGGGAACCTGGAGCAGGGGAGAAGGTTTCCAGGGCAGTTTCAGGCGTTGGGACAGGATTTGAGGCATGGGCTCCACGACCCGTCTTTCGAGCCGCGTGCAGCATTTCACGACTTTTCCCTCGGACGTCCGTTCGGGGCGTGCGAGCAATTGATGTTGGGTGTTTTTCCGAGGGTATCGCATTGGCGCAGTCTGCCCGCTGTAATTCCACACGCTGGTGAGGGCCCAACGAGGGCCATTTCGGGAGTTGATGGTGATTTCCAGCTTTATCACCGGGTGACCGTTTTGGACAAGTGAATAGTTCATCTTGTGTGCTTTTTCGAGAGGATCGCAATGGTGCGATCCGTCCGTGGAGTTTCGGGACCGGGTTGCGGGTCCCACGAAGCATCGCTCGTTTGAGGTGTGCCGGAATGCATCTTTTTCTCTAGATATCCGTTGCACTCATACGAGTAGTGCTTTTGACATGTTTTCCCGAGGGGATCGCAATGGTGCGAAGCGCCCGACTGTTTTTGGGGCCGAGGCTCGGGATCACGGGACGCCGTTCGGGTGTGAGGCGGTGTTGGTGACTTTTCCGTAGGATATCAGTTGGAGGCGAGTAAATAGTCGATCTCACGTATTTTTCCGCGAGTATTACAACGGTGCGATCTGTTTGGACATGCGGAGCCTTATATGTGATATTATTAAATGTGGAAGCATGAAAGGTGATCCAGTGGTGGTTCGTCCTACCATGTTGGTAGCGGACCCTTGGCGTGTGATCGCGCACTCTTGGTAGAGTGCTATAAATGGTTCACAAGATGTGGTTGGTCGTGCCTAGGACTTTGAGTTGGAGATGTTACGTCACGCCTTCGTGTTGATGCTGGGTTCCGTGTGCACGATAGACTTTGGGATGGAACATGGTATACTCTGGGAGTATACGGGGGATGCTTGAAGGTACATGAGGTTGTTCGTACCTGAGAATGTTTGGGCGCTTGGTTGGGGTTGCGATGGGGCCACACGTTGTGTGGGCCCCACGTGCATGCCATATTCTACTTTACGTACTTTGACCTCTCACGACATAGAGGGTCCCTCTGTGTGATTGTTTGACTAGAAGGGTGGAGTTCTTCCCCTGGATCTGTGCTCGTTTGTGACCAGCATCCCGCACGTCTGCCCCGAACTGCAAGCCAAGGGGCTCAAGCTACAGGACGAAGATCCCCTTACGAGCTTGATCGCGCACTCTTGGGAGAGTGCTATAAATGGTTCACAAGATGTGGTTGGTCGTGCCTAGGACTTTGAGTCGGAGATGTTACGTCACACCTTCGTGTTGATGCTGGGTGCCGTGTGCACGATAGACTTTGGGATGGAACATGGTATACTCTGGGAGTATACGTGGGATGCTTGAAGGTACATGAGGTTGTTCGTACCAGAGAATGTTTGGGCGCTTGGTTGGGGTTGCGATGGGGCCACACGTTGTGTGGGCCCCACGTGCGTTCCATATTCTACATTACGTACTTTGACCTCTCACGACATAGAGGGTCCCTCTGTGTGATTGTTTGACTAGCAGGGTGGAGTTCTTCCCCTGGATCTTGGGCTAAGCTACAGGACGGAGATCCCCTTACGAGCTTGTTCGGGCTTCTTGTCGAGCATACATATAGGTATATACCTTGTTCGAGTACCCACTTCTTGGTCCTGGTTACTCTCCCTCCAGGAGAGGCGAAGACGCGCGGGGTATGCCACGTGCTTTCCATGTCTAGCTTCTCGTGGTTGGATGAGTCTACTCTCCTGCTATAGGTATCGAAGACTCGACGGGAAGTTCATCATCTCACCGTTTCCAGCTCCTTGTGCCTGGACGAGTCTACTTCCATTATCTTGTTTGGTTGAGCTGGACTCTTTACTGCACTCTCTTGTACTTCTGTTCTACTCCCTGTTCGCTCTACTGCTCACCCTTCAGTACCTCCTTTGTTTCTCCCTCGAGCCTTTGGGGTATCCTACTGAGTATTTCTATACTCACCCATCTTGGGCTTTGCCTGCACTTGGTGTGACTTTGCAGATGACGGACAGGTGGAGCGTGACTTCAGTGGAGAGTAGGAGCTTGGGAGCTTGTACCACGTGCGGTGGTCGTGGCCGGGTTCCAGGTGGCAGACCCGTTAGCTGTTTCTTTTTTTTACCTGTTGCCGGGTTGTGGCACTTTTTGGTTGGGTGCGTGTTTTTCCCCTTCTCTTTTCATCTTGTACCTTGTATTGTTTAGAGGTCGATGCACTCTATGGTTTATATATAGTAGTTTTCATTTTTACTCTGCTTGTTTTTATTTTTACTCTGCACTTTTGCATTGAGTGTGCTGTGTGTGGGTGTGTACAGGTACTTAGGAAAAGGCCTCCCCGAGTTATTGTGCCTTCGGCGCTGGTCACCAGCCCCTGGCCTATGGAGGCGGGCTTGGGGTAGTTTTGGCTCGAGCCCGGGTAGGGTCAGGTCGTGACGAAGTGGTATCAGAGGTGGTTCGTTCCTTGGGACGCTGTTCAGACGTCCCTAAAATAAAAGGAATTGGTTGTGATTTAGGGAAACAGTGTTAACGTGTATCGAGAGTGGCTCTCAGGCCAGGGAGTCCAGTGATGGTGCAGCGACCGACGTATCCATTAAACAGGACCTTGATAACCCGGTTGTCGACTCGGCATGCTGAGACACTTGTTTCAGGGAAATTTGTTTGTGCATCACATATGACTTAGTCCTTGAATGTCCTTCTTGAGTCTGATCCCCATCGTTGTTGTTGTGGTATATGCATATATGCTCATCTTACCGCGACACTCCTTGATAATTTTCAAGATGTCTCCGCGAAGACAGCCATCCAGGATACTATCTCTGGTCTGTGACGAAGACCCTATGAGCTATGAGGCCAATGTCTAGAACCCATCATGCGATCCCTTTTCTCCGGGTGGGCCAGTGGCAGCACCCCACCTGTTGAGCAGCAGGCAGTTTCAGCGCAGGTTGAGCGTGCTCCGTGAGTTCCAGCGGCAAATACTGCTGAGGTTCAGTGGTGAGCTAGACCCTCAGGTAGCAAAGGTTTGGCTCGAGGCATTGGTTTGCCTTTTCAGGCTTGTGCAGATGCCAGAAGATCAGAGAGTGGATTTGGCAGCCACCCGTTTTCATGGAGCAGCTCGACGTTGGTGGAGTCTGGTGAGTTAGTTTCTTGACGAGTCGTCACTTTAGTGGGACGACTTTCGGTTGTTGTTTCGTGAGGAGTTTTTCCCCTCCTGCTTGCGCTCCGATCAGATTCAGGATCTCATGTAGTTTCAGCAGGCAGGGATGATGGTGGCCGAGTACGCGGGTAGTTTTGCAGACCATGCACGCTTATACCAGACTTGGTCCATGACGACAACCTCCGAGCGTGGAAGTTTGAGCAGGGTCTCCGCGGAGAGATTCGTGTTGTCATATTACCCTTGGGCATTTCCACATATGCCGGGGTGCTAGAGCATACGCTGGTGACAGAGGGCTTCCTGTCATGTTTTGCGGTTGGTAGTGGCAGTGGGCGCGACGGAGCCGGGACGTCTGCCGTAGCTAGTCGGCGCTGGAGGACAGGACCACGATGCAGGTGGCCTTCCCACTGCCGGTTTCGGAGACATGGACGTATACCACTGTGGCAAAAAGGCACAGGGCCTCAGCTGAGGATGACCTTCCGTGAGTGGATCCCGGGCCGTGGTCGTACACCACAGTGGTGCCAGAGGGCACCAGGGTAGCCCAGAGAGCGCCGAAGCTATGCTTGTGAGGAGCGAGGTCACTTGGCACAAGACTGCCCGACCCGAGTTGCTGAGAGCTTCGGGCAGGCAGTAGGCGCACCACCACGGCAAAGGCAACGCCGTGATCAGTGTAGTGGCCAGAGAGGTGGTGCTATCAAAGGAGAGGGAGGAGATGGGGGTGGGGGACAACGTTACGATATCTCCCCATCACCACTATGTGGTCCACGTCAGGCTCCGGGAGATGACGGTTGGGACCACGGGTAGCCGTGATCTTTGGATGTCTGTGATCCTGTAGAGCACGGGATGGTGAGAGGTACCCATTGTGACTCTTCTACTTCTTGCAGTAGAATTGTTAGGCTCTTCCTGTGAAATGAATTTCCCCCTACTCCATGTTTGAGGTGTTACCAGGGTGACGCAGGGCGTCGGGTGTAACCCTGTGTTGGTAAGGAAAAAGGCGTGAGACCATTTCCTTTAGTCGATGGTGTTGGCTCCTTCACCTGTTGAGCGTGTAAGAGAGAATCGAATGTGGAATCTTGCATGACCAGATATCCGTGGGTGTTTCACCATATGGATATTCAGAAGGAGGGAATCACCGGGCCTTGTTTCAGGTGCGGGCGGTGATTCCAGTCGTGGCGTGCGACGTAGAGGTTTGACCGGGGAGGTGAGCTACCCCAGAGGGACTTTGGGCCGTGTGAGACCGTGCAATGGGATGGCGAGGTACCCTACTGCCTTGGCCTAACCCCAAATTCTGGAGTGGATGCACGACGTCAGCAAGGGCTGACCTAGTGTGAACAGATCAATCCTTTGGTCTGTGTGCGGTGACGCAGTGCTGTGCGTGGGTTCTTCTCGGTATGGGAAAGCCAGGTGCGGGCTTAGTACCCTGTGTTGTTCCCTGGTTTTTCTTTTCGAGGACGAAAAGCATGAAGGAGGGAATGATGTAAGAACCCAGTTTTTTCTGCGAAAGGCTTTGGAATAATCTTGATGATATTCCAGAGCAGTGCCTTCAGACGGCGTGAGATTCCGAGCCCCGGAGTGGCCGAAATTAAATTTTCAATGCGTTCACACTGGAAACGCTAAATAAATGAGATAAATGCTAAACGGAGTTCCGGATCAGAGATCCGAGTGTACGGATGGGTCTGGAATGGGTTGTTTACCCTAGAAATGACATAAAACATGTCAGTGTGGGATGTTTGGAGCCCTCGCCCGCTTCTAGAATGTTAAACGGATTAAATAAATTAATTAATTCGTTTAATGGTGAAACACTAGTATCATTTAAATGGTGTCTCATATTGGAAAACCGAGGGAACCATTGAGTTCAGAGCGTGTCGTTTACCCTAGGAGGTGTATAAGTTTCGCGGGCGCGAGCAGTTTTTGAAAAATGGCCCCAGGGGCATTTTCGTAATTTGGCGGCCTCAGTCACTAAGTTTAATAACTTTAGAAAGAGGTCTTGGAATAAAATTCTAAGACCGCCGTTGCGATCAGAGCATGGTTCTTTTCCTATGGGAGGCTAAATCCCGACCCTGTCGGGAGTTCGGGTTCGGGGTTGTCGGGCGGGCGTTTATGTGATTTGTACATAAACACCCCCACTCTCCCTTCTTCTTCTTCTTCTTCTTCCTCAAACCCTCCTCCCCCTCCTTCACCTCCGGCGAGGCAACTCCGGCGAGGCGAGCTCTGGCAAGGTGCGGTGGTGTCGGCGGATCGACGCGAAGCTCCGGGCGAAGCCCAGCGAGGTAGGTGGTGTTCGTTTGAGTTTTAAATCCCGAACCCCCTTTGAACCCCAATTTTAGCATCTATTTGTTGCTTAATCTTCGAAAAAATTTCATTTCCATGTAGTACACCTTTTACTCTTTCCGTCGCTTCTTTTGGAATTAAAATCGGAGTTCGGAGGAACCCACAACACCTCGTCGAAATTTGCGGGTTTTTGTTTTTGTTCCGGCCCGTTTTGGGTGGATCCGGTGGGTTTCTGGCGGTCCGGCGGGGTTCGAGCGGCGGTGCGGGTGATCAACGGAGGAGGCTGATGGGGGCGACGGCAGCGGCCACGCGCGAGGTGGCGGGAGGCGCCGTCGGCGCTGGCCGGCATGACGGCGAGGCGGGGTCGCGGCGCGCGACCCCCCATGCAGAGGCAACGACCGGCTTCAGCCGGTCGGCCACGCGGTGGGCTGAGTCCACCGCCGGCCCACGCGGCCGAGCCACAGGCCAGGCGCGGCGAGCCGGGCCGGCTGGCGCGAGCCGGCCCAGGCCGGGCGGACCAGCCGGTCCAGGCCGGTCCAGCCCAAGGGGCTTTGCCCCTCTGTATTCTGACGCTCGTAACGTTCACTACGAGCATCTGTTTTGCGCGCCATCTGTGGTGGCACAGACCTGACGTCGATGCAGACTTTTAGAAATAGTTTCGCGAATTTTTAAGCCCCAAAACGAGGGGCCGCGGAGGCTCGACGCGTCCTTAAGTGGTCGAGCGTATTCCCCGAGTTTCTCGTTTTGGACGGCGCAGACGCATGCGACGTCCGCTTTGAGTGCCGTCAATTGCGTTGGGACCCTGGCGCAGGGGTGAATGTTTCTAGGGTGGTTTTGGGCGTTGGGACTGGATTTGAGGCGTGGGCCCCACTGCCCGTCTTTCGAGCCGCGTGCAGCGTTTCACGCCTTTTTCCTCGGACGTCCGTTCGGGGCGTGAGAGCAGTCGATGTTGGGTGTTTTTCCGAGGGCATCGCGTTGGCGCAGTTTGCCCGCTGTAATTCTGCACGATGGTGCGGGCCCCACGAGGGCCGTTTCGGGAGTTGATGGTGATTTCTAGCTTTATCACCGGGTGACCATTTTGGACAAGTGAATAGTCCATCTTGTGTGATTTTTTCGATAGGATCGCAACGGTGCGATTAGTCCGTTGAGTTTCGGGACCGGGTTGCGGGTCCCACGAAGCACCGCTCGAGTGCGGTGCGCCAGAATGCATCTTTTTCTATGGATATCCATTGCACTCATGCGAGTAGTGCTTTTGACGTGTTTTCCCGAGGGGATCACAATGGTGTGAAACGCCCGACTGTTTCTAGGGCCGATGCTCGGGATCACGGGACGCCGTTCGGGCGTGAGGCGGTGTTGGCGACTTTTTCTTCGGATATCCGTTGGAGGCAAGTAAATAGTCGATCTCGCGTGTTTTTCCATGAGGATTACAACGGTGCGATCCGTTTGGCTGTGCGGAGCCTTATATGTGATCTTATTAAATGTGGAAGCATGAAAGGTGCTCCAGTGGCGGTTCGTCCTACTATGTTGGTAGTGGACCCTTGGCGTGTGATCGCGCACTCTTGGGAGAGTGATATAAATGGTTCACAAGATGTGGTTGGTCGTGCCTGGGACTTTGAGTTGGAGATGTTACGTCACACCTTCACGTTGATGCTGGGTGCCGTGTTCACGATAGCCTTTGGGCTGGAACATGGTATACTCTGGGAGTATACGTGGGATGCATGAAGGTATATGTGGTTGTTCGTACCTGATAACGTTTGGGAGCTTGGTTGGGGTTGCGATGGGGCCACACGTTCTATGGGCCCCACGTGCATTCCAAATTCTACTTTACGTACTTTGACCTCTCACGATGTAGAGGGTCCCTCTGTGTGATTGTTTGACTAGCAGGGTGGAGTTCTTCCCCTGGCTCTGTCGTCATTTGTGACCAGAAGGGTTGAGTGGTCTCCCCTATTTTTGTTCTCGATGGATCGGCCAATAGCGGTGCTAGTGGCACCTAGTGATGGAACAGGCGCTGAACCCCTTTGTGTGAGTTGTGCTGGAGTTGGGTGGTTCCGCGATACCCACTACGTGTTCAGTTGGCCAGTGTTGTACCCTCCAGTAGATATGGCCAGAGCAGTTCTGAGTTTTAACCTCCAGCGGGGCTGGGCAGTGGGTTACTCATCGACTTCTTCGGGTTTACCCTCCAGCAGGGCTGGGTAGTGGGTTTCTCACTGACTTCTAGGGTCTACCCTCCAATAGAGACTGGGCAGTGGGTCACCCGATGCTCTTAAGGTCTACCCTCCAGTAGATACTGGGCAGTGGGTCACCCGACGACCTCTTAGGGCCTACCCTCCAGCAGGGCTGGGCAGTGGGTCGCCCGTCATCTAGTTCCAGGTCTACCCTCCAGCATGGCTGGGCAGTGGGTCGCCTTTCGACTTATGTTAAGATCTACCCTCCAGCAGGGCTAGGAAGTGGGTCGCCTGATGATATGTTAAGGGCTACCCTCCAGCAGGGCTGGGAATTGGGTCGTTTGATGATGTGTTATGGTTTGCCCTCCAGCAGGGCTGGGCATTGGGTTTCCTGGTGATGTGTTGGGGTTTACCCTCCAGTGGGGCTGGGCAGTGGGTCCCCTGATATCTGGTTTTGAATTACCCTCCAGCAGGGCTGGGAAGTGGGACACCGGTTGGCATTCCAGACTCAGTCCTTCCGACTAGGCTAGTCTGTGGCTTTCCTCTGTGATTACTGGAGCGGGACTCTTGGTTGTACGGGTTGGTGATGGAACAACTTGACTTTGAGGAGACCTCTCGACTGCGGGGCAGTGACGAGTTGTGGTTTAACATTCCCCCAGAACCCTGGAGTACGAGGGGTGCTTTACCCACCGACACGCATTCTTGTGATGTGATCTAAAACCGTGCGGACGAGTCAGTGCTGCCCAAAGCGGATAGTGTCTAAGTGCGGTGATTGAGCCCCTTGGCTTGTGGTTCGGGGCAGACATGCGGGATGCTGGGCATCGATGGTGTTACTTCTGGGACTATTGGTGACTCATTTTCATGGGCTGAACTAAGGGACCGAGATCCCCTTACGAGCTTGTTCGGGCTTCTTGTCGAGCATACTTATATGTATATAACTTGTTTGAGTACCCACTTCTTGGGTCTGGTTACTCTCCCTCAAGGAGAGGCGAAGACGCACGGGGTATGCCATGTGCTTTCCGTGTCTAGCTTCCCGTGGTTGGATGAGTCTGCTCTCCTACTATAGGTAGAAAAGACTCGACAGGAAGTTCATCTTCTCACCATTTCCAACTCCTTGTGCCTGGATGAGTCGACTTCCTTTCTCTTGTTGGGTTGAGCTGGACTCTTTACTGCACTCTGTTTTACTTTTGTTCTACTCCCTGTTCGCTCTACTGCTCACCCTTCGGTACATCCTTTGTTTCTCCCTCAAGCCTTTGGGGTATCCTACTGAGTATTTCTATACTCACCCCTGCTTGGGCTTTGCCCGCACTTGGTGTGCCCTTGCAGATGATGGACAGGTGGAACGTGACTTCAGTGGAGCGTAGGAGCTTGGGAGCTTGGACCTTGTGCGGTGGTCATGGCCGGGTTCCAGGTGGCAGACCCGGCAGCTGTTTCTTTTCGTTTACCTGTTGTCGGGTTGTGGAACTTTTTGGTTGGGCGCGTGTTTTTCCCCTTTTCTTTTCAGCTTGTACCTTGTACTGTTTAGAGGTCGATGAACTCTGTGGTTTATATATAGAAGTTGTCCTTTTTTACTCTACTTGTTGTTCTTTTTACTCTGCACTTTTGCATTGAGTGTGCTGTGTCTGGGTGTGTACAGGTACTTAGGCAAAGGCTTCCTCGAGTTGTTGTGCCTTCGACGCTGGTCGCCAGCCCCTGGCCTATGGAGGCGGGCTTGGGGTAGTTGCGGCTCGAGCCCGGGTAGGGTCGGGTCATGACAGTCCTCATCAAATCTACCCTTGAATGGTTTTAATTTCATTTTTTTCTTGAGACTCATCCCCCATACATTCAATACAAACTCCTATATGACATGAACTACTATATACAGTGGTCATCCCATAATGTGTACTGGTGGAAATTATGGATGAATTCTAAGGATAACACCTTCCACTAGTGGAGTAATACTTTTTTTAAATTTCGTTACCCATTTCCTTCAAAACATGATGAAATTATTTGAAACATTGAAATTTTGGATTCAGCTTATTTTAAATTCCCATTTTGTGTATCTATTTATATTTTTAAATATTAATATTAAAAAATAAAATTGGATGGATAATAATAGAGAATTAATGGATAATAATTGTATGGAAAAAGTTTACAAACATGGGGTGAATAAATTAATAGTGTTTGAAATAGATCATTCAGAAGTACCTTATAAAATTGTTTTTCTATGTTTACAAAATTGTTATTCAATAGTAATTTCTACAAAGGAGTTTTACAGATACTTGATTTATCATGGAGTAGATCAAAGTTATTAATGGTTTATTAGACTTGAGGAAAATGATAATATAGCTAGTGACATAGATAACACATCATTTTATAGAACATTTAATATGATTAGAAGTTTTTAAAATTAAGAACAGTATATCAATGATGTGTTTAAAAGTTTGAATGATGATGAAGATCATATTGAGGAAATAAAACTGACAGCTGAAGATTAAATTCCAGATTTTCCAAAATTCATTCAGATGTTATAGAGTTATGAAATTTTTCCAATGTATGAGAGTTGCACTCAATATAAAATATTATCATGCATACTAAATATGTATATTTTAAATTATGGAAATAAATGGAGTGACTTTAGTTTTATTAAACTGCATGCTCTCTTGAATAATATAATTCTAGAAGATAATAACCTCTATAGCAGAACATAAGAAACTAAATTAATTCTACATTTGATGGGTATAATCTCTAAAAGAATAATGCCTTACTAAATGAATATATTATATTTATAAAGTACCAAAAATCAATTAAATAATGTCAAATTATTGGGGATTCTCGACACAAGAAAGAGGAATCGGGTCCTAAAAAAGTTATATTGAAAATTAAACATATTTCAATATCCAGGTGCCTATATAGAAGTGAGGAGACTGCAAGAAAATTGACATGTCACACATATACAAGATATAAATAGAGGAAAATTTGTCACCAAACAAACTCATATCAGTGGAAGAGAATTGATCATCAGTATCCTAAACATGGAAATGATATGAGAAACATCTGTCTTGCGTTATCTACAGATGCAATGAATCCTTTAGGTTTTCAAATCATTAGCTATATTACATGGACAATTATGTTAGTAAATTAGAACATGGAAATTGTGTTTTTCATGAAATGAAAATAAATCTTGTTATTTATTCTTATATTTGGATCAAAACAACTACATAATGATATTGATGTTAATTTGGTTCCATTGATAAAAGATATGAAATTATTGTGTGATTCATATGTAAAATTGTATGATTCTTATTGAAATTATGATTTTACATGGATATCCATGGTGTATGGGATGATAAATGATATTCCTGCTTATAGAAAACTTCTTGGATATAGAATTAAAGGAACTCAAGGGTGCCCCATTTTTAAACAATGTACATAGTCAAATAGGTTAAAACACACAATGATGTCTGTGTTTCTAGGACATAGAAGATTTATTCATCAATGAAATAAGTACTGATATGGTATAACATAATTCAGTGGAAGTTAAAAAGAACATACAACAATATGTCCAAAATTGGAAGTCAATAGTTTGAGAAAATAAAATGTATGGATACTGCTTTTGGTAAACTATTTTCGAAAAAACATATTAAAACTTGTCAGAAAAATTGATCAGTTTTTTGAACTACCATACTTGAATTTTGGGCACACCAAGAATTTTTTTGATTTTTTGAATGTTGAAGAAATATGTGTGTTATTTTAATTGTAATGTTACTAAATGCACTTGAAAAACATAGGATAGAATTAATGTCACAAACCATGCCAGGTTTCCATCTGACACGGTGGATGACCCGGTCCGGAACATGGCCTGAAGGGCGTTCCCAATCCCCATGGGCTGGCACAAGTGCCAAGGTATCAAAATTAACACTAGGGAATTATTTACATGATATAGTAAACACAAAAACAAATGATAAGATGATTAACCCAAAACTGAAAATAGAAAACCAAACAAAAATAAACATTAAAGGATTACAACTTTAGCGAACATCCATAAATAAATGATAACATATGAAAATAAAACTCTAACTCAAACCTTCAAGTGATAAGAGTGGTACAAAATCCTGACGACACGACAACAACCGACACGAGAAGACCATCAACGACAAAAACCACCATCGCTGTGCATGATGTCACAACTTGGAATACATGAGAAACAATGTCTACATACACCCAAAGGTGTATGTACGGTGTGATCCAAGAGCCCAGTAGGACGCCCCCCAACAAAAAGGTTCCACATGTTTACATTATATAAAAAATACATTTTCAAGCTTAATAAATGAAAGGAATTCAAATCTTAAACAACATTAAAAGAATAGTTTCTATAAAGAATGCACTTTCAACGAAAACAAATTAAATAAAAATAAAACATCCTTGCAGTTAAGAAAAATCAAACCCTCAGGAGAACCCAAATGCCACACCGTATGCCGAAGGTGAGTGTATAGTAGTCCAAGAGAACAAAATTAGGAGCGGACCCATAGTTACTAGCAAAATGAATGGGACCCTAGAACATTGTGTCTCAGTGAAAAATATTATAGGAAACACAAAAAAATACATTATTGTGCATGAGCCACTAGTATGGAAACACATCCCTAATCTAGTGGTCTACAATCATTGTCTAATGCTTAGTTAGGGTTGTAATCGTTAAACTAGCTAAGAGAAACCGGGCCAGAGCCACTTCCGTATCACTAGCATGCTAGATCTAGTATGCCCACCTAGCAACCAGGCTTTCCCTTTTGTACTCAATATGTTATAATTTCACATTTCATGTCATACTCAAATGAATAAAATAGACCGGGTGTAACCTAAACCCAACTCCACACTTACACTCTCACAAATATCCATTTGAAATAGTACGCAAACCAAAAGACTTTACCCAACTAAATGAAAACAATTTCTGCATTGTTAATAATTATTTATTAAAACATATTAAATTCATTGTCAACAAATTAATTAAAAAGAAACCTAACCCGACTTAACACTAAAGAAACAACTCATCCCTCCTTCATGAACAAACACACCCAACCACCACATCAAGAAAAAAACCACACTACTCAAATCAATTAATAACTCAACCGCACAATTAATAGACCATTTTCCAAATTAAATAAATCACTAGAAATTTTATTACCCAACATTAGGATATGACACATGACTATAAACATCAAAAGTACACTAAAACCTTTTTTTTGGACAAAGCACATATGAACGCTACACCAAAACATCAGCCGCCACTTTAGATGTTTCACAAAACAAAATCAGACTTTATAAAATAGTAGTAGACAACTAAACAAAGGTTTTCACAGCTACAACCTACTCAGCACACACAACGCCTTCACTTATGAAAAAGCACATGAAACACCAATTCAAAGGTGTGACTGAAACCACTTGCATAGATGAAGAAAAAAAACCACACATATTAATAAGTCACCAACAACTTAATAAATATAATTTCCTAGCCAACGAACAAACCCACATCACATGAACATGCTACCAAAAAAATTTAACACATTGAAAAATTCATGAAAACCAAATCTGCACCCAAGATACTTAATTAAAAATAATCACAAAATAATTAAGTAGGAAAATAATTCATTACATATTGTTTAAATGCAGAACCACATACCTTGGAAGGAAGAACTCCCAAAACTTGTGTGAATCTCCAATAACACCTAATACGGACCACACGTGTACCGAAATAGACCCTAAACTATAATTTGAACCAAATAGAGATTAAACAACGACCCTTATCAAACCTTATACCTACATAAAGAAACAAAACACTAAGGGGTAAATCAAGAGAATATCACCAGAGCGGGTTTTGTGCACGCGGAAGGAGGGAATGATGCTGGCGGGGGAGAAGGAATGAGGCATCGCCAGTCAGCAAGGGGAAGGGGATGCTAGACTATGCCGTGACCAGTAGGGGATGGGGTAGCACAAGCCAGTTCCACCATACAGAAGGCTGATCAAGTGGCTGGAGAAGGAGGAAGGTACGATGCAAGGGCCATGCTGGACATGGGAGAGGGAGGAGGGTGAGCTAGATTTCCAGGGGGGTCATCATCAAGGGGACCATGTAGGGGAACACGGTGTGATAGGGAGGGAGAAAACCAGAGTTGTGGATGGTCCGGCGAAAGGCATGGTCCTCGTGGGTAGGACGGGAGCAAGGCTGTTGAGCCGGGTAGGTTCGTGTGACAGGGTTCCAAGGAGGAGGAGGCTGATGGCCAGGGGGTGCGGTGGACCGTGGAGTGGCCAGGGGGTTATTGCGCGGCGTGATGGGGATCTAGGGGGTAAAGGGGCCTGAAAAAGAACATAATAAAGAAATATAAGAAATAAAAAAGATAAAATATATAAAAAACTAATAATAATATTGATATTAATAATAATAGTATTTATAAAATAATATCTTTACAATAATAATAATAATAAATAAGAATGAGAATAAAAATAATAGTGTAATAAATGTGATATATTCAACATGATAACATTAATTAAAATTTCAACAATTTTAATGGGAAAAATTAATGATGATAATAAAAATAACTTATGGTGGTAATAATAGTAATGACATTTATGATATTAATAAATGTTGTATCAACCTAACACAATATTAACAACAATAATAAGTATTGCCATATTAATAATAAATTATATATTCTTAGTTAATAATAATATTATTATTAAACAAATTTATTATTATTATCATTAAAACAGTTTCTTAAATTTTATTAAACTTCATATTTTTATTTATTTCAATTTTATTACTCATCATCATTTTATTATTACTTTATGTTTTAACTCGTTTCTGAAATCCAGGAAGACCTCACCGTCTTAGAACCGGGCCCTGCCCATAAGTCCGATGACGCAAAACCCAAAACAATCATAATAATAATAGTAATTATAATAATAGGATAATAACATAAATAATAACCTAAATAATAACCTAAAAAATAACCAACATAATAAAATGAAACTAATAAAAATTATACTATCAATCAAACTATTATCCAAGAAAATAATAATATTCTCAAGTGATATTAATATTATCATTATTAATAATACCCTTCTTAATTCGTCTTATTCCATTAGTTGAACATTAGGCATGATGTGCGGCGAGTTGGACGAGGTCACACGGTGACTGAGGTGAGGCCGTGCATCTTCGATCGTGGTGCGCTAGATGCAACCAAGAGTGAAACATTCGTTTCTAAATATGAGATCAGAAATTTTTAATTCGGTCCTCGACCCGAACTATACTATGCCCAATAAAAATAATAAAATAAATAATATAAAAAGGAATGGAGTGACAATTAAGGCTAGGTTGGACATTGTTTTCATAATAACATAGAAATATTTTGTGCTAGTGAAGGGTGAAAACGATCCATTCTTCCAAAAGTTTCATACACACATTCTAGAGAGGATAAATATCATTTTTTCAAATTATTTAATGATGTAATGTTTCTAGAGGGTTATTCATCAAATATTATGAATATTGTGTCAGTGACTGATTTAAAGTTAAAGGATATAAATTCACATGACAATTTCGTTTTTATGAAAAATCTAATTCATGTACCATTATATTGAATTGTTCCCATGAATTTTCATCATACAATAACAATGATCTAGTTTTTTTTTTCAATGTAATATGCAACAATGTTATAGACCCGATGAAATTTACAGCCATGGAAAAGTAAATTTCCATCATATTATGTGAATTAGAATTATTTTTCTTTCCATCATTCATTGATATGATGACTTACTTGATGGTTTTCATAGTGAGAGTGATTCAATTTGGTGGTCCTATATTTTTTAGATTGATGTAATCCATTGATTAATATATGATGAATTTGAAAGGGTATATCCAATATTGATGTCAGCTAGATGGTTGTATTGGAGAGTTATATATTATTTTTGAATATATTAAATTTTTTACCGACTACCAGTCCAGTTTGGAATGCATCGGTCTATGAAAATTTCTTCGCACAGGGAAGCTTGTCGGTGAAGGAATTTCTTGAAGAGATCTTATCACACTCAATGTTACAGATAAGAAGTATTCCCACCCCCATGTTTTTTATAACTCTTTTTAGGTTTCCCCATATGTTTGAACCAATAATGAAATTGATAGTGATAGTAATATATTAAAGGCTAAAAAATGGATATCAAAGACACATAATTAATAGTATATTGTATGTTTTCGAAACTATATTCTTAAAGAGTCAGGTTAAAACCAGGATACAATTTTAGAATAGCATCGATGGCTAGACCAAGGAACCCGTATTCTTGTATTACATTATAATGGATATTTAATTAATGGATATATGTTATATATAAATGAACATGATAATGTAATACCAGGAAAAATATTGGAGTTACACTTGTGTCTGAAGTGATTCATGTTTCTGGTATTGAGTACAAAAATCTAATATATGTGAATATTGGATACGTTGCAATCTTCAAATAAATATGGAACTTTGAATGTACAAAATTCCAAGTGATTATTTCTCAACAAAAGTGGTATGATGATATTAGTGCTATTAAAATTAATGAAATGGGATTCATGAAAGTGGATTTAAGTAAGGAAGGGTAAAACTATGAAGCATTTATAATGGAATCATATGCAGCACTAGTATATTATGTTATAGATCTTGCAAACTGAATGTGGTCAATTATTCTGCTATCAACCAAAACCACTTAAGGGTCAGTTGAAAATTCAATTGAGGATGTCCTTTAAATTAGGATGTCGTAATCATTTTACAGTGGTCCTAATGTAGAAATAGATTTTTATGTTAGAGGAAACTATAATGAATGGATTTGGATACTCGATATTGTGGTCAAATCCCATTATCCATAACAAAATAAAGAGTTCAATTACCAAGTTATATTTGATTGTAATACATATTGTGTTACCTCTTGTAATTATATGTCCACTACTAAATTTATTTAATATAAATTAAATGTTAAACCACTTATGAAAATAATGAATTTTTCATATACCAGAGCTCCCAATCCTATGAAACATCATATTTCCCAACCTACTAATGCTCCCATTATATAGTAATAATGAATTAATTCACTTTATGGTCCTCCCAATATTGAGGAAAAACATATTTTTCTACTCGAGGCTTCTCTTAGTGAAGATATACAATGACCTTCTACACATGCCGATTAAACCATTTCTGAGGAACAACATATTGACAATGTTGATTCTGGGGATGTTTTAGGCAAAGAAGAACCAATAATGAAGAAATTATACGAGGTCCACAGTGTGATTATTTTAGGAAAACATACTAAAAAATGTAGAGGCATGAAATTTATGGTACGATTGAATGCGTGGGGCTAGGATTCTATCATTAACGAGGCCATTTTTAGAAATTAAATTAGGCTCATCACTCAGTAGTGCATGTCGATTGATGTAGATTCAGAGATCCATGTTACACCCACTCTTAAGACACTAATTTGGGAATATATTATAGTAAAATTATTATATAATTTCTTTTTTTTATTGAAAAGTAAAATAATTAAACATTAAATTATTTTCATCATCCTTTGTATAGTGCATTTATATTATATATCTCCCATAATAATTTTTTTTATAAATTATTGTTGGAAGGAGTAATTGAGGCTTTCAAATTATTCTAATAAGATTTTATTTTAATGATTCTTAAGGGAAAAGAAATCCACACCCATCGCTTATGTATGAACACCTGATATCCAAAAAATAACATGATTCTTTTAGCCGATATTTTAAAGAGATATATTTTCAAGAACACTGTGGAAGGTAATAAATAATATGAAAATACATGTATTCATAAATTTGGTTGTGAATTTTTTATTTATAAAATAGAAAATGAGTACTGAAAAAATGGAACAGGTAGAAAACCCAATGTACCCCGAACAAAACAAGAATGGGGTACTATTTAGTAGAATTAATATTTGTTTTATTTTAAATATACCATAATATATTTATGTGAAATTAAACAATAAAAAATATTTGTTATTCTGTTTCTATAAGTATGTAAGAATAAAAAACTAAATTCAATTCCATCACACACCATGTGTTACAGATGAGGGGATGTTTAAATAATGATGAGATACTAATAGATCAAAATGCCCTAAATCTTTAAGAATGATCTGTATATATGACATAATAAAAATTTAATTACCTTTAAATATTTATTAAGGTAAATGATTAATTAGTTTCTTATATTTTCTGTTTGAATTAGAAATAAGAATCATAAAGAGGGGCTGGTTTAAGAGGGGCTAGTTTTGGGGTGACACCCTGAACATATTTTGAGAAAAAAAATTGAATGACAAAGATAATGAAATGATAGAGATGAAAGAAAAATTATTTTCCCATGACTATCCATTTCAATGGTAGAATGAGTTTATATAAACTTTAATGGGTGGTAGGAAGAACAGTGATGGAAAACTCAAGAAAAATCAAGTCTTAAAGATATAAACCCACCCCCACAATCTTTGAGGTGATACATTACACTAAAAGTGATGTTTTAGTTGAGGTAATCCATATTCTAATACTTTTTTATATAAAACATGAGTCATCTAAACATTGATACCTCTAATTTACTAATAGTATTAATGGTAAAAATATGTCTGATGTATATCTACCAACACCCATCCATTACCTTCTTGTGAGGGATACCGTTGTCAACATATAATAAATAAATCTACACAATAGACCAATTCCAGTGGGTTATGTGAGAGTGAGGATTAACGTAGCTCATAATCCTAGAAATGATCTACCTGCTCCACTTGATGAAGGAAATATTCATACGATCTCCAAGATATCTAAAAATTTATAGCATGGATGATAGATCTTGTTTAATAAGAATGTTGACAATGAGGTATCAATTTCCAATTTTGATTTCATGATAAACCATTAAGAATTACTGAAAAAAGGTTTGAACTAATGAATTAAATTATAAATAGACAAATGGAATGGGTGAAATGAAATTTTGACTCAAAAACATCTAAAGGATCAACATACCGATCAAAAATATTTTCTAAAATCACCCTTACCCATTCAGTTCCATATCTTTATTTATAAAACATTGAAATTTTATACAAATACAATGTTATAAAATTTTAGTAGTAACATAGTATTTTTTGAAGAAAAAATGTTCAGAGATGATATTATAGATTAAATTTCTATAGAAAATGTAAATGAAATCCTCAACAATGAATAGATTAGAGGCTCAGTTCTAAATGTATACATGAGGTAGGTTTTTATTATTTGTTTTTCCAAAAGTTCATATACTATGTTAATTATAACTAAATAGAGTTAATACTTTTTTCAGGAATATATATCAATACCAATTGATGGTATTAACCCATGAACATAAATTTGGGCTCATTAGTCCTCACATCACTTTTACACAATAAAAAATGAATAAAAAATGAATGAAATAGTGACAAAATCAGCCAAATCATTTGATAGAATACTTTTTAATGAATCTATATTCTTTATACTACCATTTTAGGGGTAAAAATATAAAATTTAATTATATAAAAAATATTTTAATTCTTTTTAATACATATAATTTTTTATGTTTTTAGGAAACATTGTATTCTAATTATAATCAATTTTGATACTCTAAAGATTTATTTTTGGTATTAACTATATGGAAACCCAACAAACTTACCATACAAGATAACATTTGTCATTTTTTATACAATAAATGAAAGTATCTAGAAAATAACTTCCTTATGTATGTTTTATATTTTATTTTTATTATAATTATTTTATAAATAGGGTGTTTTAAAATATCATAAATATCCTGGAATGAGGATGGATAATTTTCTCACAGACCCTAATATGCTCTAAATGAGGAAAAGTGTCGAGGTATATATAATAATATTTATCCATCAAAACACGTATAAATACAAACAATTTATTTTCTCTCATTGTTTATATAGTGTTCTTAACAAAAAAATGGAATTATTTTGGTTATTATATTTGTGAATATATGAGATAGATCACATTCCATCAATAAAATAGAATCCCTTAAGATTCATTCTAAATGATAATTACAATTTCATTTAAAATATACAATAATTATTTTTCTATTTTTATTTCTCCAGTACTACTTTTACTGTAAATAATTCTCATATTCACATAACAACATATATTTGTTTTTAAAAAAATAGGCAATATACCTAAAGAATAAATGTGAAAAAATAGAATGAAGAGGTGAAATATGTAGAACAAATTTATTATTCTATATTTAGGTTAAATTTATTTATTTTTTATATTACTCATAGAAAAATTTATTTCTTACATAATTGGATTAATTTTTTGAGTTGAGGTTGTTTGTTCGAAGCTGCTCATGCTCATGAGAGATTAGACATTAAGGCTACAACTAATAGTTATATTAGTAGGTTAGTGTGTGTTTTAATATACATTTTTTCCCCATAATATTATTTTTTATCAACTACCTTAACATTATATATATAAATTTTATGACCACTCATAGAGACAATGTCTTATACATATGATGTTGTCACCAATACTATAGAAGAAAATAATATAACGAAGAAATTCCTTTTTGAAGATGTAAATGTAATTTTAAAATACACTTTCTATATTTTACTAAAAATTATATAATGAAATGTTTATTTAATTTTCCATATTCCATAAAAATTTCATTTGTTTTAGAATATATAAATCCATATTTTATTCCATTCTAAACAAAAACATCTAGAGACTTATTCTCCCTCAAAACCTTTTCACCCCTATTGTGTTGGAATTTGTCACTTTCCTTTAAGTTCCCTACACTTTCATTGTAGTAAGAGAAAGGAAAATAACTTTTCTAAAAGAAAAATTTCATATGGATGTTTTCAAAATAAAATCATTTTCCAAAGAAATAATCCAAAATTTTATGTTTATAATAATTTATTTTTTTTTAGTACAACTCACATAATGATTTTTTTCTTATACATGTGGATTATTTTGATCAAAATGGGGGGATTATTGATTTATGTTTATGATCATGAGAGATTTTATTTCGAGGATATAACTAAGATAATAAAAAGATTAAACATGTCAATAATGTATACAACCATCCTAAAATGTTCAATTATTACTATATGTTTAATTAATTTTTTCAAAAGTTTATATATTATTTATAAGTTAATTTCCATGACTTCTTTATATAGTACTTATTTTATTTTTTCATTGATCATATGATAATTCATATTTTTCATTCAATTATCTACCAAAATACATAAAAGATGTATCAAGTTCCTTTTTAAAATTGTTATCATGCATTCTATTACTTTTCATTGTTGAACTGCCAACACTACATATTGATTCTATTTTTTAGCCGAGAACCTATCTTGTTAAATATATAAGTGTTGAGAATGTTTTATGGATAAAACCATCAACTCAATATGTGGTTTTGGATGTTCAACAAAGAAATGAGATTGTATGGTGTGACTATTTTGAAACTAGCTATGTCTTTTTATTTAACATTTACATTACTTTTTATAAAAATGTGTTGCGAAATACTCAAAACTGGGGAAAATCATTCATATTGTTATGATAATTTATGATATTGATATATAAAGTCATTTATGATGGGTAGTAATCAAAATCACCTCAATATGATGTAATGTATGATTAGTATAATTCCACATGTGTCTATTTATTTATAATTTTCATTCATTGTAGTAAAAAGAACATGTGACATAGAAAAAAAATGAGAAAACACATTCATATTTATTTCATACTTTTGAAAAAAGTTACATAAGTAATTTTTGAAAGGTAAGAATTAACCAGCCCTAAATATGATTCACAATTTCACTAGTAAAACAAAAAATGTGTCTTTTTATTTAAATTTGACATTAATTTTAGTAAAAAGAACAAGTGAAATAATTTAAAACTAGAAAATACATTCATATGTTTTTGATACTTTAAAATAATGATTCATTAGTCATTTATAACAATTAATAATCAACTAGACCTCAATATGATGCATGGGGGTGATCTGAATGACTCTAAGTGTATCTTTTTTATTTAAAATTAGAATTTGATTTAGTAAGAAGAAGATATAACATGATGAAAACTGAGAAAATAGATTTGTACTATTCTGATAATTTTGTAAACTGATCCATAAGTAATTTTGTCTATGTATGAATCAACCACTCTTCCATTTGATGCATAGTGGGAACAGTTTGACTCAAAGTTCCAGATATCAATTTAAAATTGATATTTTAGTCAAACATTTGTCAATCACTGACAACCAAGAAAACTATTTCCAATTATATTGATATTTATAGAAAATGATTTATAAATCATATGTGATGTGTAGGATGCTGTCACATGTAAAACTGATACACAATGTGACCGATGGGACTCAAATTGAGTGTTTTATGTTTCAAATGACATTTAAATAAAAAAGAAAATTGATATACTCAATAAAAAGGAAAAACATTCAGATTTTTTTGATACTTTAGAAAAAATATACATAATTCATTTTTGATGTTTTTGAATTATTAACACCTCAATATGAAGCATGGTGTAACCGGTATTATTCCATGTGTATCAATTTATTTAAAATCAATACCGAATTTATTAAAAAGATCATGTTCTATTATGAAAACCAATAATATTAATTCTGATAATTTTTATACTTTAGGAAAATGATCCATATGGTATTTGTGATGTGTAGGAATTATCCTCACCTTAATCAGATAAATAGTGTGACTAGTATGACTCAATGTGTTCCATTTTATATAAAATTCACATTAATTTCGTTAAAATAAACAAGTCACGGACATAAAATTGAGAAAACACATTCATATTTGTTTTATACATTAATAATATGACCAATGAGTCATTTGTGACAATAATGAATCAACATCACCTCTATTATAACATGGTGCGACTAATATAACTCAGTGTCTGTAGTTTTATTTAAAATTGACATTAATTTTAGTTAAAAGAACAAGTTACATACTAAAAACAGATAAAAAACATTTGGATTATTGTGATACTTTTGTAAAATTATCCATATGTCATTTTTTTCTTGTAATAATCAAACAAACCTCAATCATATGAATGATGTTACTAGTATGATTCAATGTTTTTCTATTTGTATAAAAATGAAATTAATTTTTGTAAAAAGAAAAATAGACATATTAAAAACCAAGAAAATACATTCCGATTATTTTGATACTTTATTAAAATGATTCGTATATCATTAATAATTTTTTAGAATCCACCAAACATAAATCTAATGCATGGTTTGATTGATATTACTAGAGATGTGTATTTTTATTTAAAATTGACAATAATTTTATTAAAAAGAAAAAGTGACAAACTAAAAACTGATCAAAAGCATTCTAATTATTTTGATACTTTATAGAAATGATCCATAAGTCATTTTCAATATGTAGAAATCACCCTCACCTCAATTAGATGCATGTTGTGACTGGTATGGCACACAGTGTGTGTTTTTTAAAATTAAAATTATTATTAGAAAAAGAAACAAGTAACATATTGGAAACAAAGAAAATTAAATCAGATTGTTTTTGATAATGTATAAAAATGACCTAGTTTTCATTTCTGATCAATACGAATCAACCTTACCTAAAATATGACAAAAAGTGTAATCAATTTGACTCAATGTGTCCATTATTAGTTTAAAATTGACATTTTAGTTCAAAACAAGAACCTCTCACTAATAACAAAGAAAATACACTCCAATTAAATTTATAAACAATGACCATAATTCATAAACCGTTTGGGATGTATAAGAATTATTATCACATAAAACTGATAAATGATGTGATCATTTTGACTCAAAATGAGTTTTTCAATATTAAGTGAAATTTTAGTAAACAAAACAAGTGACTTAATGAAAAAAAAGTGAACAAATTAATAATTTTTTGATGCATTAGATTAGTGATCCATTATTAATATTTGATGTGTAGTAATCAACTAAAACTCAATCTAATGCATAGTGTAACTGGTATAACTCTATGTTGTTATTTATTTAAAATTTAAATTAATTTTATTAAAAAGAACAAGTAACTTACTGAAAATTGAGAAAAAATATTCATATTATTTTGATGTTTTAAAAAATGATCCATAACTCATTTTTGACATGTTATAATCATCCCGACCTCAATAAGAGGCATGATGTGACCGATATAACAAAAAGTGTGTTTTTTATATGAAAATGACATTTTCTTAATGTATTATCTCATATTAATCTATAATTTATTTCATTATAGTATTACTAACAAATGATTTTTTTCTTATATAGGTGGATTTTTTTGATAGGGGGAGGTGAATTGTTCAGAAAATGATACAATAGGGTGAATTATTTTAGAGTGGATCACCAGAGAAAAAAGAAGAAAAATTAATGTTTTTAAATTTTTATGGACAATTGTAAATGTAATCATACAAAACATTCTTAGACAAGTATATACAATTGTTTTTTTGTATTCATGATGTAAAATTTATTTTAATTGAATTATATATTTTTCATATAGTGGTTACATGTTTTTTGCGTGTAATGTTAAATAAACAACAAACTAGAACATGTGGGGTCATTATCAACACTATTGATAGTGTAGATAAAGGGTGTACTTTTTTAGTGCTAATGAAACCACTGAAAAAGGGGACACTGTTTTAACAGTTTCGATTAAAAAATTACATTTTAGAACTGTTTAATGCCTTTATTCAAGCTATTAAAGGGAATATATGTAGTTTTTAATATTAATGGATGAATTTGATAAATATTTTTTTACATAAATTATTAATTCTATAACACAGTTGTAAACATGTGTTGATTATCTGTTTGATTTACATTTTTATATTTCATTATTTTTTTATTTTATTCAATTAGTTATAATTGTTTTTTTTGATTGGTATAAAAATATATAATATAACTTTATTATTATTATATTTTATAAAAGTTATATAGAGAATTATTTTTGGAGTTAATTTGATTAAAATTATTCATTTTACAATTTATTTGTTTACTGCATATTTTTGAGAGATTTTTTTATTAAATCACTTATTTAAAAAAATCTTATATATAATAAAAATCAGATTGGAAGATTTTTAATTATTTAAATGAATGAATTAGAGAAAACTAAAATTATTATTTGATTATGAATGATTTTTAAATATAAAACAACATTATTCTATATTTTTTTCTTACTATTGAATGGTGGTGATGAGGTTTGGAAAATCAGGCACAATTATAATTTAACGAAAGATCTACATGAACCTTTATGGTTTGACTATAAATAAATCCTAAGGCATTTAAAGGGAAATATTTAGTATAAACACAAAAAATATCTCTAGAAACTACAGATTCATTGGTGTACTAAAAAATGATCTTCAACCTTTGAATTTCTTCTATTGAAGTGGTTGGAGATCTCCAACCCACACCAACATCCACATCTTATACTCCTTACTAATATTTATTATTTTCCAATTTTTAATATATTATTTTTATTTAATATATTTTAAATTATAAAAATTACTTTATTATTTTACTAATCACGAGAATGTCTATTATTTGTTATTCTACCAAACGAAAGGCTATTTCTATTGTTGTGACTCCCAAATAAAATTTATATTATTATTTATTGATAGCCTTGTAAAATATAATATGTGTTATGACACTATGTATTGTAAAAGTTAGAGTCTACAAATATGTTATGAAAACTTTAAAAGTGATTCCTCATAGTAGCTACCAATCATCTCTCTCGTAGATACGATTGAAGATTAGAGTAGGTTATTGGTTATCCAAACTACTACATGGAATAAAACTATTTTTATATTTTATTTCAACAACATAGATTTCATAACATTATGACATAATGTTTCATGATTCAATAATAAAATCTGGTTGATTGTTTGTTCACAAAATTTGCAAATGAATATTATTCCCCCTAGTCCATTGGTTATATCTATCAGGGACAATTTACAACTCATTAGATCACTCATTTATCTATATAAATGGATCAAAATGGTCATGTCCTTTTTATGTTTTCATATATCTATCCTCTTACTCTTCCAATCATGAATCTTATCCTCTTGGACCCATACCAACTAAAATTTGGGGTTTTTTCTTGGGAAGAAATAACCAACATATTCCCTAGGAATTTAGCTCTCTATGGATTATACACCTGTTATTTTCTTATTATATTCCCCTATTTGTTAATGGAAAAAATGTTTAATAAAATATGGTTGGTGAATTAATATTTTCTTCTTAATTTTGTAAATACTTATGTTTATGGGAGTTAAATTTGTTATATTACATTTACAATGAATTTTTATATTTTCTATCCTGGATTTGTATAAGGATTTTTTGTTTTACTTTTTTGATTTCAAACTACCATAAATTTGTTTTAATTAAGTTAATGTATAAAATTATTCTCTCCCAATTTCATATCCACATGGGGTTTTATTAATATACTAGGAATAGTTTTGTCTAATATTTTTATTAAGGATTTAATTTATGAATTTTTCCCTAAAGGATGGAAAATGGTATTTTTTTAAAATTTATGAATTTAATATGCTATTTTACAAGTAAAAAAATATAATTTTTTGTTTTTTATAGTTCTTCAAATTATATCTTTTTTATTCCTGGTTTTCAAATTATTATGTAATATAAAAAAAATAATTAGAAATATTTTTTATTTTGATTCCCATAATATTTTTGATTATATTACTAAACAATTTTTAGATTAAATATCAAGGTTTTTGTATCAATAATATTTAGATATGTATTCCTAGTATTATTTAATGTTTTTTAAAAAATATATCTTATATGTTTTTATTAATTTTTGTTTGAAAAATATTCAATTCTATAATCATCTATTTCTATAGGATTAATTGAAAATAAAATTATTTACAATAAGGCATCTCAATGATAAATTATAAATGTTGATGAAATATCATGGGTTGATAAATGGATTTAGGTTACATAAAAAATAAAATATTGGAAACATAATGAGGGAAATACCCTAGGTTCTATGAGGTTGCCTTGAAAATGATCCATGCTTGGTTATATAATACCTTTCTAGATTGTGACTTCCAAATAATTAAAAAACTCTAAATAGAGTGAATAGTTATGATATAAATTTGAAAAAACCATCATGATCACACCACTAGTTTAATATATCTCCATGGAAACAACCTATTTGAAAATCATAATGGGATATGGTGAGTATATAATATATTGTGATATATATGTAGTAACTATTTATAGATTTTTTTAACTTAAGGATATTGGCCATTTACCTAACTTATAACTATTTTCTAATTCCTGTGAAGCATTTCCATATCCTTTATTTGAAATTTATCTACAATTTTTCATTATTTAAAAATCAATAACATGCAATTTTATTCATATGATTTTAACTAAATCAATATAAGTAAAATTTAAAATGAAATCATATAATACTTGATTTTCGGAATGTTAAAAAATATGGTTCATTTTTATTTATTTCTCAAATGAAAAGATTTAGTATTTTATTGAAAGTGAATCCAGGAAATAGATGGTGTAATCATTTTTTATTTATCTCACACCCAACATACCCACCTTTGTTAGTTTGTAGCCTTGTATTTCATAAGACTTTATTATTTGTATGATAAATACCTCATTTTTCTAGATATAGAAAATGGATTAGATTTAATATGTTAATGATGTGGATTGTGAGGATGGACATGTGACAAAAAAGGTTGCATCTGAATTTTAATAAAATTATTTTGTTTTTGTTATATAATCTTTGTTTAATTTATAATTATTTGTTTTTATAGCTTGGTTTATTATTTTCATAAAAATGGTGTTTTTATCATGAATTTATTCTTTATCAGATAATAAAATTTATATTTTTAACATTTCATATATGATACCCATAAAACTATTTTCTATTCCATGGTGATCAAGAACACACCATAGGCTTTCTAGAATATCAATTTGGAAAATGATTCAAATTATCTAAGATTATATATTATATTACTATAATAATTTTTATGGATAGAAACCTTATATGGTTTCATTTACCATCTATCCAAATCTCACCACTTATTTAGAGTCAAATAAAGACTTATAATCCATGTAAACAGAAGTTCAAATATCTATAGTGATCAAAATTTCTCATATAAATGTTTCTATAATCAACTTTGCACCATCATCACTCACTTAGGTCAATCACAGCCTCTTAATTCCACATTAATGTAACATTACACATGAAATTACATAAATAAGTATTTGAATTATTTAACACCAACATATCCATGAATTTAGCTCATAAAATAACACTTGATCTGTCATTCTTTGATCATCCTGATCACCCTAAAACTCTTAAAAAATCCAAAAGATCACTTAATTAATAATACAAAATTTATAATTAATTATATATTTTATCCCAAAATTAGCATAATATAATTAAAATCCCAAACTATAATATACTAATTATAATCCTATAAAATATATTATACAAGGAAATTAGTACAATCATTCTTACACCATCAGAAAAATGTATTTTTTTTAATTTTTATTTATCGATCAATTTAATCCATAAATGATCAAAATAAATAAAAAATCATAGTTTGATTAATTTTTTGTTGAATAGAATAAAATAAAAATAATTAATTTCCCTTTTCCACTGCTAACCTCGCTCGAAAAATAATAAACTTGCTATAAATATTTCTCCTTGATCAAGTGAAATATAATTTAAATTAAAAATGGTGTCCAAAAAATAGTGAAAATAAAATATATTAGAAATATATTAATAATTTCAGGGATTTTACATTAACCAATGAAAAAAACACTCCCAAATATCCTAAATCAAATGTGAAATAAATGATAGGGATTATGTTGGGGTTTGGAAACTCTCCCTTTTTCCATGCATTCTAATGATGTAAAGATCATATGGGATATTTCTATTTAATATTTAAACCCATTTTCACCCTTATTAAACAAATAATACTAATATATGTTAGCCCCATGTAACATGGTATTATTATATGGAATATATATTTTTAATTAATTTAATTTCTCTCATATCATGGGTTTCATGCAACATTGAGTTTTAATGAACAATAATAAAATTTAAATATATTATTATTTAAAAATAATCATTGTTACATAGCCTTTAAATTGAACAACATGAATAGGAATAAATTTATTATGAAAATTATATGGTTTACACAATTATTAAATGAATTATTTATTTATCAATTTAATAAAAAAAATAAAAATAAAAATAATTTTAATTTAAAAGAAATGTTTTCTAATAAAATTGTTTTTTACACAATGTTTTTTATCATAATAAATTAAATTATTAAATATTTGTGATTTATTTTTATTAATATTATATATTAGATATTCGACAAAATTTATTATCAATAATCAAATATTTTTTTTCTAAAAGTTGAATTAGAATAAAACTTGTTTTATGCTTAAAACTATATTTTTCATCCAAGTGGTTTCATCATATTTCACGCACATGTTTTATTTAAAATTTAATATTTTTTATTTTAAAAATTGATTTTTATAATCTAAATATAAAATTTAAATTAAGGTGAAGTATTTTTCTTTTTATGAAAATCTTTGTTTTTCAATAAATATTTAAAAAATACCGAATTTTTAAAATATGTAATTTTATTTCATTAAATAAAATAATTTACTGTCCTAATATTTTTTATAAAATTTTTATAAGTAAATGTTGAAATATTTTATTTAAAATAATATAATTTATTTAATTTTAATTATTAATTTTCATGTTTTTTAGTGACTATATTTTTATTCTTGAAAGCACATTTTTTTCTTCTGAAAACGATTTCTAGTGGATAATTTTTTTCAATTTTAATTTATCAAATAACCTAAAATGAAGGATTATTGAAATATAATATATATATATATATATATGAATATAAATATATATAATGAATATTTATATTCATATATTTTCGGTAAAACCGTATTTTCTTTGATAAAATAATTTTCCAGAAAACTATTTTTCATCATGCTTGTGAGTTTAATTTTGAATTAAATTATACAACCAATATTAATTGAATTTTTTAAAATAGAATCCATATTATTAAACATAACAATTAAAATTATGTAATAATTTCAACTTAATATTTCATCAAAATGAATAGTAAGAACTATAAAAAATCAATTATTATTGTTAATGTAACAACCCATGCCTTTAAAAATAATTTGGAATGAATGAAAAAATGTTTTAAGAAGATAGTTATAAATAAATTTTAAATATACTTTTTCTACTTTTATAAACTGAATTTCAAAAAACTATCATCTAGAGTTGTGATCAGTATGTTATTTGGAGTCTGATAGAATAGACTTGTTTTTTAGAGTATATTAATAGACCCTAATGAATAGTATTTTGAATAGAAAAATGAACCTAATGAATAGTAAATTTTAATATTATTATATAGTCTTATGGATTTAATATAATAATATTTTTATTATTTTTTCAAATATATACAAAATTATTTTTATTTTTAAAATAGTTATTTTCTTAAATCAAGAGTGATTCAATTTTAAACCCAAATACTCACCTTAAGGCTGAATTTTTGGTATTTTTCTGAAATTCATGAACTTTTAATGAATACTGAAATACAGTAAAATACCATATATACAAATTTTCAGTGAAATATAATATTTTTGACATCATGACTGATGTAATACCACTCGTTTTGATCCCACATGCTTGCCTTAATATTTTTAAAACAAGAATGAATAATATTCATAGTCCAGGTTAGAAATTTTAAAAAATGATTAAAATTATATAAAATCCCTCTTCTCCACCACTATAAATACCACTCTCATTCCCTGATTCCTCTTACACCTCCCATGACTTGAGAATTGAATATGTTCTAAAACTTCCACTATAAAAAGTTCTTACCCACTTCAATGTCCTAATGGTCTCACTAATGGGCCAAAACTAAAGGCCTTAATGAGGATCTCAAGGAAAAGATATCAAGAGGTAAAATTCCACTTTCATTTTCATGTGTGTACTTTTCAGTTCCTATATTTTATTACACTATTTCTCCTCCTCTTATACAGGAGGTATGAAATCTCTAGAATCATATAAATATTTTATGTTATCATGTTTATTTGAACAATTCATCATCTTTCTTCCTCTCATTATGCTCTAATTCTAGAAAATAGAAAAAATCTGTTCGTGATATTTTGTTTTGAAAAATTGGGGAAGATGTGATACCAATTTACATTAATTCATTCCAATCTAATCATAGAAACATTTAAATAGTTCATATAGATTTTAATTTTTATTAGATAACATATTTTATGTTCTAGAGTTATCTTCTATGCATAACATTAAATTATATAATAAAACATTTTCAGGATTATCGAGGAACCCAAAAAAATAATATAAACAAACATAATTAATGTTTTATGTATTTATTCATCATCATATATGAAAAAAATATGATATCATTTAAAATTCTTGAAACACATTAATACCATTTGATTCAACTTCTTTAATTTCATAACCATATGATAAAAAAATCAAATACAAACTTGGCATGGAAATTATGTAAATAACCCACATGAATGAATGGTAGAAACAACATAGTAATAACTAAAGGGTGAAATGATTTTATAAAATGATCATATAAGTTGTTATAAACATGAAAATATTTCTATAAAATACTAATAACCCTATTTTTACCATTAAAGAAGAGTTTTAATCATGTTTGTAGTAAGAGAAACATGAGGTTTGGGAATTCTTAACCTAATTTCCATTTTTTGAGATAAAATTATACTTCATTAATTATATGGTGTTAAAATTGGTTTTGTGATTTATTTTATTTCAATTATCTTTATTTATAGTGTATTAACATTTTCCTTAAATTCAATTCATTAAAATATCAATTATATGTTATTTTTAAGTGTCATTTCTTATAAAATCCCCTTTTAAACTTCTAATTTTACAAAATTCAAATTGAGTGTTTTCATGCAAGTATTCACGTACGATGAGAATGTTATGGTTATTAGGAATTGTTTATCATTAAATGAGGGATCTATATACCTCTCTCTTATGGATTGGGTATGTGAAATTGATAGGTTAATCATACGGTTACACTATATGTAGTTGTGATGTTCACACCACAAGGATGCTGTGAGGGTTACATTGAAAGGTAGCCATGGTGGTTAAAAATTGTAAGGATACTGAGGGGGTTAAAATATAACTATTTAATGACCCAATATACCATTATGGTAAATTTTATGTTCTATATAGTTTTTGGAAATCATGTGGAAATATCAAGTTTCACAATGTAAGTTTATATGGGTGACAAGTATGTCTTTTTGAAAATGTTTTCATAAAATTACAAGTTTTTGTGGACTAATGTTTTTATTTTACTACATTTTATATCCCTTACTATTCATTTTGTGCTCATCCCATGTTTTTAAATTATTTTCACATGTTATAATAATGCATAAGACAAAGAAGGAATCCAAGTCAAATGTTATGAATATTTGTTAAAGAAATCTTGTTTTATTTTAAAAGTTTAATATTTGGGAAGAAATGGGCAATGATTATTTGGAATGATATATATGTATTGTATCCCGATTATCTAAAAATCTACACATGAAAAGATTCTCAATATTAAATGAAGTGTGTTCTTGAACAAAACTCAATATTATGTAATGTAATAAGGCCAGTTCCTTATTGTTGGTATTAGAGTGTAGTTTAGATAATATAGGGGGGTTAACATGATCTTAATAAAATAAAATAATTTATTTTTACTCTATATTTAATTTTTAATGAAATATCATTAAAATATTAACATATTTATTTGACTAAGATATGTTTTTTAGAGTGGTTATCTGTAGAAGAAATAGAGAAGCTGAAGTAAAGAGGCTCGGACCGAACGATATCCTTTAGAATCTACAGATCGGAAAGGTAGGGATTGGAACTAAGTCATTTGTGATAGTAATGGATCATATGATGTAGGAAATAAATTGTGGTGACATCCATGAAAGAGAATAACCAGAGCTACCACAGAGAAACATGACGATAGTGGAATATGTTTTGATGCAACACCCTCATTCTTTCTGTGGATCTTCAGACCCAGTTGGTACTGAAGGATGGATTAAATCCCTTGAAAAGATATTCAATAATATCAGATGATCATATAATCTAAATTTTAGTCTTTAACTTTAATTTTTTGAAGTTGAATATGATAAGTTGTGGTCAATGGTCAAGAATATTTGAGTTATAGGGGATATTGAAGCCTTTGAGAGGGATGATTTTAAAATAATTTATCATGAAAAAGATTTTCCTATGGTTGTTCAACTTAGGATTCAAAAGAAATTACTTTAATTGTAGAAAAATAAGGATGATTATGTGGTCATGTATAAAGTAAGCTCTACCCAACTGGCGAGGTATACTCCAAATCTTATTCTAGATCAGGATAACAAATTCATCCATTTTTTACTCCGGATAGAATCCAAGGTATTGAAATGAATTCGCCTCCCGTGAGTTCAAATGTTATGAGAAACTTGTATGATGTGATGAGAGGATAGAAATAGAGTTTTATTCTAATCATGTTCACTAGGAAACAAAGAGAATAACTGGTCCAGATGTCGAAATATGGGGAAGAATCAATCAAAGAAACTTGATGGTAAGAAAGTCTAGTTTCTAGTTTGTAAAAAGTGGGGAAAAGCTCCCCAGGGAATGGCATACCAAAATTGGGAAATGTTTTCATTTTGTAATGTTTGGACATTTGGACATAGATTTTAATGAAAATGATAATAGGAAAAATCACGATAAGAAAATTATTGCGTATTGTGAATGTGGGGATAAGGGTTATTATGAATATTCATACACAAAAAAGATCTGAATGATGCAAAGAATTCATAATATAAGAAGGAAGGTGTAATGAGATCCTTTTCCACATTTTTATCAGTTGACTGGCCATCCAATGATGTTGTACAAGGTACTTTGTTTGTTTACTCAGATTTTTCTAAATCTTTGTTTGATATGGGGTATATATAGTATTTTATTTCTATAGAAATTTTTGGTAAATTTGAAAAATTACATAGGAAAATGAGACAAGAAATTATGTTTAAAACACCCAGTGGAAATGTTACAATTTTTTAAGAATAAACCTATTGTTATCTGTCGTAACATATTACCTTCAAACCGTGTTGTATTTTCCATAGTAGATTTTGAAATTATTCTGGGTGTGGATTATATTTCTATTAATCATGCTATGATTAATTATAGAGCTAAATAATTTGATTTTTCAGAAAGTGTTTTAGTTTTTTTACCAGAATAAACCCATAATATTGATAACATATCAGGAATCTATGAATCTACTGAATGATGGAAATGAAAGTTATATTGCTCATATTGTTAAAAATAAGAGGGCAATTTAGATTAATGATGTGCTAGTGGTAATTTAATATCTTCATGTTTATCCCAATGAGTTAATCATTGTTATTCTTTATTGGGAATTTTAATTAACAATTTAATTAGTTCTTGATGCTAATCTAATTTGAAAACATCTTAATCGAATGGCTCAAATTTAACATATTGTATTGAAAAAATAGTTTCATGAGTTTCTTGATATATGGTTCATTCATCTTAGAACATTAGTATGAGGTTCTCTTGTTTTGTTCATTAAAATTAAAAATGATTCAATGAGACTTTTCATTGCTTATAGATCCTTGAATAATGTAACTAATAAAAACAAGTATCATTTTCCGCATATAGACGACTTTTTTGATTATATCTTTTGAGCTCGGTACATTTCCGTGATTAACATGACATCCAGATACAATCAGCTAAAGGTGAAGTAGGATGACATCCCAAAATTAGCTTTTCGTACTAGATATGAGAATTAAGAATTTTTTGTTATGATATTTGGTTTAAACAATGCGCCTTATGTATTAATAGTTCTTATGAATAGAATATTTCATGTGTATTTGGATGAGATTGGGGTTTTGTTTCTTGGTGAAATCTTGTTATTTAATAAGAGTAAATAGGAGCATGAAAAACATATATGGGTTGTCTTAAAAACATTAATAGAAGAGAATATATATGGAAAATTCATAATGTGTGATTTTTGGTTGCAAAAAAATTATTTTCATGGGCACATTTTAAATAATTATGGAATAACGGTTGATCCTGCCAAATCAAAAGTTGTTGATTAATGGAAAATACCTGCAAATGTTATAAAGAATCATTTTTTTCTTGGATTAGTAGGTTTTTATCAATTTTTTTTAAAAACATTTCATGGTTATCTATCCTTCTAAATATGTTGACAAAAAAAGGGATTAGATTTGTTTGGACAAAATAATATGATGTTTGTTTTTAGGAACTGAAGAAGAGATTGTTGAACGCTCTATTTTTCTCCTTTCCTTCCCTAAATGGTTATTTTATCATCTAAAAAGATACAAAATTGATGGGACATGGTCATTTTTTGGACAAATAATGATTAGGTAATTACTTATTATTCAACACAACTAAAACCTCAGGAGTTAAATTATCCCACACAAGATTTGGAATTGGAATTTGTGGTTTTTTATTTGACAATTTGGAGGCATCATTTATATGGATCCAAATTCCAGACATGTAAAGACCATTTATTTATGAATTATATTCTATCTTAGATGGAATTATACACAAGATGGAGAAGCTAGATTCAACTAACAAAGGATTATGATTGCACAATCAATTACCATCTGGGAAAAAGAAAACAAATTCTAGGATGCATTCAATTCAAAACATCATGAATAACTATCCAAGTAACGTTAGAACATGATCCCCTGATTAATGATTTGATGAATTTTGGTGTAGAAGTTATTGGTGCATGATATACATTTTTTTTAATATTCACTGCAGTCATTATTATCAGATAAAATTATGCAATCATAGAAGGAAGACCATGAGAAACAAAAAATGTATATTTGGTAGAAATGTTAACTTTCCAAAATTTAACCTTGATAATGATTGAATTTTGATATTTGGAAAAATATTACGTATTCCTTTTGATTCCATGTTAATAATATATTTATTGTGTGAAGCTCATAGTTCTCCTTTTTTAGTTCATCCCGTCAATACTACGATATAAACAAACATTCATGAATATTACTGGTGGGATGGAATGAAAAGAGATGTTGCCTAATTTATTATGAACTGTTTGATATGTCACATGAATAATGCTAAGTGATATATAAAGGAGGGTATGCTTCAGTATTTACTAGTGCCATAATAGAAATGGTAAATATTTACATGGACTTCATTGTGGGACTACCGAAGAATTCTTTATGTTACAATGTGATTTGGGTTATTATTGATCGACTAACTATATATAAACATTTTCTTTTTATTTGAGATACAATGTCTTTGGATCAAGTTTCTTTATTGTACCTAAATGATATTTCTAGTTTACATAGAGTTCCCCTTTCCATTGTATCTGATCGGGATAAAATGATCACTTCAAAATTTTGGTAGGGGCTTCCGAAGTTGTTGGGCATAAAATTAAATATCCGTAGAGATTTACATCCCCAATAAAATGTCTAGTAAGAATGAAAAATTATGACTTTTGAGGATATGCTTCGAGCTTGTTCAATGGACTTTTAGGGAATTTGGTATCATCATATTTTTTAGTAGAGTTTTATTATAATATCAATTTTCATTCCAGTATACAGATGAAACATTTTGAAAATTTTATTGGGAAGTAGTTTAAAACTCTATATTTTTTGTATGAATTCGGGGAAAGAATGTTTATTAAAATAGAATTAGTAGAGTATGTTTCTAAGAAAGTGAATATGATATAGAAACACATGAGGAAAGCTCAGAGCAGGTAGAAAACGTATGAAGACAACAAGAGGAAAGTCTTTTCTTTTGATGTAGGTGATCATGTTTCTCGTAGAATATGACCATGGAAAAGTGTTAATAATTTTTGTAAGAAAGAAAAATCTACGTACATGGTTTATTAGACCTAATTAAATCTTGAAAAAATTTGTATTATTCACCTATGAAGTAGCTTTGTCTCCAATTTTATCTTAGCTACATAATGCTTTTCATATTTAGATGTTGGGAATGTATGTACCAGATTCATGTCATATCTTGAGCCCATATGTAGTTCATATGTAAGATAACCTCTCTTAAAAATAGAAACATATTCAGATTCATGAACAAAGAGATTAGGTATTGCGGAATAATGTAATAGACAAGGTAATGGTTTTGTGAAAAAACGACATGGTTGAAGAAGAAACATAGGAATATGAAAATGATATGAGTTAAATGTACCACCACTTGTTTAATAAGTCAAAAAATTGTGAGGACATAGTTTCCAGAAGGTAGAGAGAATGTAACACCCCAAGGTTTGAAAAAAAATTGAAATTCATAAACCTTTATTTTATGTAGATTGATATAAATAGCCATTAAACATAATTTTTCACCTATATGATTTGAATTTAAAAAAACAATCATATATTGTTGTGATTAGTAAGTTATTTGAAGTTTATTAGAAAAAACATATTTTTTAGTGAATAATAACATTACCTTATGAATAGTTATATGATCCTAATGGATAATAATTTTTTTATAGTTTTGTCTTAATGATTTAAGATAATGAGATATTGATTATTTTTTAAGGTTATATAAAATCAATTATAGTTTTAAAATTTTTATTTTTTGAATAAAGTATGATTTGTATTAAAAATTAAATTAATCATATTTAGAAAGTCATTTTTAAAAAATAGAGTTCATATTTTAATTATACATGTAAAAAAATGGTTAGGGAGAATTTTTGGTATTTTTCTAAAATTATAGAATTATTGATGAATAGGGAAATACAGAAAAATACTGTATATACAAATTATCAGTTAAATACAATATTTTTGAATTCATGACTGATTTAATCCCCCCTGTTTCAAACTCAAATTCTTTATTTAAAATTTTGATTACAATAATGTCAACAATTGATAGTCTTTGGAAGAAATATTAAAATAATGAATAAAATATTAAAATCCCTCATCTCCTCCACTATAAATACCACCCTCGTTCCCCTCTTCCTCTCACACTAATCAAGCCTTTGGTATTTTTTACGTTCTACCAAATCCCTTCCCCAAGGCCCATACCCACATCCAATACCTACTTTTTTCACCAATGTTCCAAAAACTAAGGCCATGTGGAGGATCTCAAGGACAATAGATCAAGAGGTAATAATCCACTTTCATTTTCACGTGTTTTCTTTTCAATTCCTTTCATTTATTATACTCTCTTACCCTCCCGTTATCCAGGAGGTATGAAATATTTATAATCATATATATTCTATCTATTATCATGCCTATGTAAAAAAATCATCATCTTTCGTCCTCTCCTCTTCCTCTGATTCTAAAAAATATACAAACACCGTTCGTGATGGGTCGTTTACCAAAATTATGGACTGTGTGCTTTCAATTTCCTTTACATCCTTAAAATATGATCATAAACCATTTTAATTGATGCAATATAATGTAAAGTGTATAATGTGACCTATTTTATGTTTTGGAGTGAACTTATATGAATGAAATTAAATTATATAATGAAACAAGGTCATGATTATCGAGGATGCACAAAAAATGATCTAACCAAATAACATTAATGTTTTATATAATGATTCATCATAATATATGGTAAGAAAGTAATTTATGACATCATTATATATTTTATAAACACATTAATACAGTTTCATTATACTTTTGGAATTTCATTTCCATACGACATGAAAATAAAATACAAAACTAACAATGGAAATCATGTAATGAACGCACCCGAAACAATGGAATGATCAAAATACTAATAACTAAAGGGTAAAGTGATGTTATAAATTGGTCATATAAGTTGGTATAAATATGATAAAGTTTTTAAAAAATAGAAATACTAGTATTTTAAAAATTATACATGAGTTTTAAATAGGATATAAGTAAGTCAAACCCGAGGAAATGAAATTCCTAACCAAATTTACATTCTTTGGGTTTACATTATACTTCATTAATTATGTGGTATTAAAAAAATATGTGAATAATTTTGTTTATATTATGTTTAATTACGATTATTTATAGTTTATACACATATTCATTTCATTCAATTGAATCTTATATCAATTATATGTTATTTGTCAGTGAGTTATATTATTAAATGCACTTGTAACCTGTTAGTTTTTCAAAATTGAATGTGAATGTTTTTATGCATGTATTATTATTTTGATGAATATGTTATGGTTCTGGGTAATTTTTTATGATTAAGGGTGGTACCTATATCTCCCTCCAATTCATTGGGTATGTGTAAGTTGGAGGTCATCCGTATGGTTACTCCATGTGTAGCCGTGATGGTTAACTCATAAGGTAGCCGTGAGGGTTGAATTGTAAGGTAGTTGTGAGGGATAAAAATCATAAGGTATCCATGAGGGTTAAAATATTAGTATTTAATTTCCCACGATACGTTTATTTCTATATTTATTTTTTGTTTGTTTTGTAAAAATCACATGGAAATCTCATGTTTCACAAAGTTTGTTTATATGGTTGACAAGTATGTATTTTTGAAAATTACTCCAAACATTTATAAGTATTCATGGATGAATTTTTTCTTTCTTCCTTATTTTTATATCCCTTACTATGATTTTTGTGCTAATTCCAAGTTTTTAAATGATTTTCATTGGTTATAAGGATGTGTATGGCAAATAATTAATCCATGATAAATTTGATGAATATTTTCAAATAAATCAGGTTTTATTTGAAATGTTTTATATTTTAGAAGTAATGGATAACGTTTTTAAGGAATTTTATTTAGGTATTATATCCCAGTTCCCACAAAATATAAACTTGAAAAGATCCTCAATATGATATGAAGTGAGTTCTTGGATAAAATTTAATATTATGTAATGTAATAAATTTGGGTCCTTATAGTTAAGGGTAAAACAAGTATACAAGGTGTTAAACCAAATGATAAGAATAATTTATATTATAAATATGTATAAATAAAATTTTATTGAAATATTTTCACCTTATAATATCCCAAATTCAAATATATTTCCATTTGGAAGAATTTAGGTTTGGAATTACTCTCTCATTTTCTATTATTTTATGAAATCATAAAATGGGTTTCCTTCTACACTTATAAAAGAGAACTTCATATCCTCTCCTATCCAAACATAAAAATATATTTCGTACAGACAAGCCTTGAATAAATCTATTAATAAAATCCATCCCAATGAATTAGATTCCATATTTTGATCACTATTCCATCCTAGGAATGATTTAGTTATAAACAAAAGTGGTTGTCTGAAGAAGAGGTGTAATTATTAGCAATGTGTTATATTTTTTTATTCCTAAAGCACATTAAAATCATATTATATTATTATATAATAACAAAAATAATATATTAAAAATTATTATATGATATTAGGTTAACTACATAAACTATATCTATCTCCTGTTCTATCAAATGGGAAATAAACCCACCAATCATGTGTTCAAAGGACAACCACCTCACAAATAGATATAATTAATTTTCCAAAACAGCCTCTCACTACTGGAGGAAATGGTATATTTAATGATTATATATGCTATTAATAACATAATAATATCAATATAATTATAATTCTATATTTACTTTATCATATTCCAATTCATTAAAAAATGAAAATGATTCTCATATGTATATATGGACAACCGCCTCAACAAAATGATGAGATTCATTTGTCATTTAATTATGAAAAATTTAGAAATAAAAATTTATTTAAAAAATATAATATATATATATGATATAAAAATTATTTTTTAAATGAAATCTAATTTTTTATATGTCTTTACTTCCATACTTTTAGAAAATGGAAATAACATTCATGTGTACATACAACCTACTGTATCCATGAATGATATAATTTATTTTCTATCTCCTTATATGATGGGTGAATCTAAATATGTATATAAGGAATATATAATATATTTATGTGAATATTAAAATTCTATAAATAATCTAACCAGAATCAAATTAGAAGGACTATAAAACTACCGAACTAAAACAAACATGAAAAACCATGGCTTTATAACCAAAAATAGTAATTTAATACCAAATTGGTAATGAACGGGTGACAAAGTTTTATATGTAAATAATATATGGTATGATATATATGAGTATGTTTTTTAAAGATATTTATAATATACCATTATTTATTATACATTACGTTATAAAGTGTTTTAAGGAAGTCGATACTTAAGGTATGAAATTTTTGTCTCACTTTTATTTCCATGTGACATAAGAAATATTCAAAAATAATTTATATTATGCGGTGTATATAATTCCCATGATTTTTTTATGATTCTGATCATGAAAATATTGGATATACATACAAACCTATGGTTATTTATTTCATGGGGATTATTTTACAAATATTAATAAGTGGTAAGAGTTTTCTTTTATAATCTCATTATATATCATAATTGTTTATGATTAAGTTTCCAATTTCCAAATGTTATGATATACCTATAAATCAAAAAATCAATTATATTATAATATATTTCTTTATGATGAATATATTTTTTCCTTTCAATTTAATCCCTTTTATTAATTAATTTACTGGAAGAATGATATTAAGAAACTAATACTTTATTTCATTATTCAGTCATAAAAACATTATATTCCATGTACATGTTTTCTCAAAAAAATCATTCCAAACTATTTTTTATATTCATCAATGATTAATTAAACCCATCTATATCCATTTTTATATTATTAAAAATTGTTTGAAAGGAATATTTTTTCTTTTTAGAAACATATTACTTTTGACTTTTACTGAAATTGTAATAAGAAACATTATTTTAACATGTATGGAATGAATGGTATTTTAATTCATCATAAAAACTCAATGATTTAAATATAATGTTTTATGTATCCGTGGTAATTTTAAAATAAGGATTTTTCTTTTATATTTGTGAATTTTTTTAGATTTTAAATATCTGATTTCAAATTGAAAGGTTTAATTTTCTCATAAAATGTTCCAACCAATATTTGAAATACATTTTTTTCTCAGATGGAATAATTTTATATTACGTAGGTATATGTGGATATATGATTTAATTATATCATAATTATTCTTCATCTTGATGGTTTATGTTTATGATGAAAATCTATCTATGAAATTTGTTCCTTCTCTATGAGTTATTCTATTACAATGTAATGAAATATTTAAAAAACCCATTTCATTTACACGGGTTATGCTATGATGAAACATTTATGAAACCAATATAACTTTTATGTTTTTTAATATGATGAATGATTTATAATATTATGGAACACATATGTATGATTTTATTCATATTATGTGTGGTTCTAGAATTATATATCCCTCCAATGCATTGGGAAACGATTTATAAATCTCGAGGTAAATATGTAATGTGTGAACATAATTTCATGTAATAAATTTCATTAGTTATATTAGTTTTCATGTCCATAATATATTGCATGGACCTGGTTTTCATGTCCATATGTTCAAACATGGACCTACAATTTTTATCTATAATATTATGTATTGACATGGTTTTCATGTCTATAATCATATGTGGGTAAAAATTGATATTTTAAAATAATAAGTAAATATTTTTCTATTTATACATGTTCATAAAGTTATATGATTATGTTTTTTCACATTTCTAAGTATATTTTATAACATGAGGGATCATGTTCTTTTATTTCATTTAGGATCCATCTATTATAAAATGCCAATATAAATTTTGTAACTTGGAATTATGATATATGATATGTATTATATAGTTTACAAATGATAATCTCATGTTATCATACCACTATTATCATATTATGCCTATGTGATCATTGCTATCACACTTATAATACAATACTAAGCATCTAATCAAACCATTTCTTATGTTTTATTTCCCAAGGTTAAGAAAAATGTTTTAATTAAGATATGTCTATGAACAGAACTATGTGAATGACCTTTATGGGAGATATATAATATCTTTTAATAAATCAAAATACAATGTATCAATTCCAAAATGATTCTAAAACATTACAATACTCATGAATGTAATTTCAAAATTTATTATATATTAATATAAAATATTATGTATTATGAATGGAAATTATGGGTTGTTAGAGTTAGTGACATAGTTTAGGTATAGTAAACCTTTTGATATTTAGATTAGAGAACATTGTTAAAACCCATAGGGATAACTCTATATACAAGATACCATCCTAATGTTTTTTTATGAAATAGATTTTTTGGTATCCAAAAATAAATAAATCTATGTCTGAATATTAAAAGTGGATGTGGTTTTGGTGTAGATCTATCTAGGGCATAAACCCACAATAAGAGTTTACTCAGTAAATCTCATCCATCATTCTGGATAAGGATTAATGTGTCTTTTCTGATCACCTTATACGATACTCCTGAGGGATATTATTGGGTAATAAAATGTTTAATTATAAACTAGTTTGAATGAATTAAATATATGATGAACATGAATGACCTAGGTGTCATAATCCAGGGCATTGACAAAATGATTTTCATGAAGATGTTACAATTCAATCTAATTTTTATGGTGTGATGTTTTAAAATAGTTTTTTATTTTTAATAAAATGTTTTTACTTCTAGGAATCATGTGATTAATGAATCTGTCATCCAATAAAATGACCATCCCCAGGAGAAACCAAATGTATTAGATATTGGGATGATAAATTATATGACTATTGTAACCCATATTTCTCGAGATATATTTGGAAACATGGGTCATGTTGAACTTCTAAATTTATGAGGGAGGAAGAAAAATACTATAAAATATTTTATATAGTATAGTCCACCGTCCTTTTATTGAAGTGAAGATTCAGTAATTTTTGATAAATGGATCAATTTGATAGAAAATATATTTTCTATTCCCCAGTTCATAGACCATTAAAAATTTGTCTTTTCCATTTTTCATTTGTAAGCATGAGTTGATCAATAGTGGAATCATAATAATAATACAGTGAAATAGGATAAAATTGGCTCAATCTAATTGGATGATTTTAACAGGGTATTTCTTCATAAGTACATCCCTCATGTTTTAGGTAAAATTACTGGAAAATAATTCAATAATCATAAGGAGAAGAAATATAAATACTTGGTAACTTGGTGGAAAATTTAACCAGAGTTGAAAGTGATGATTTTGGTTTAATCATTAACCTTAGAAGTAAAATAGGTCAAATATTTAGTGGTTTTATGCTATGTCTTCAAAATGAATTAGCTATAAGGTACATTGGAATCTCTAAATGTATTTTTTTGGTCACTAATTATAGAAGTGTAATTTTTAATCCCTCGTGGTTATGGTGATAATTAATGGAAGGTAGATATTCATGGAGGCAATAATGGCATATCATATGATGGGAAGAATAATTTTCAACATCCTACATGCCAAAAATTTATGAAGGAGAAATCATGTTAATGAATGAAAGGAATAAGAAGATTTTTTTAAGTGTGGGAAACTTGCCCATAGGGAAAAGACTACTAAAGTAATGTAATGAAACCATTAAACGAATGTAATGAAGAGATGGTTCAAAATAATACAACATTGACAATTCAGTGCTACAAATGAAAGGAGTATGGTAATTATATGAATCAATTAACTAATGAAATAGATAATGAGGATAATAATCTATATCCAACTATGAAGAAAAATTATTATGATAAATATTATATATTGAAAATATCTTATGTGAAACATGATAATTAGGGAACAATTAACCTCAAATCAAGTGTGATACTTTTATGTCATATTTGGTATGAATAAGACCTATAAAAACGTGTTATTCATCATTTATAGAAATATTATGTGATTATAAACAAATATTATCTCTCTCTACATGGATTCTAGAATAATGAAATCACATTTTTTTATTTTAAATAAATAAATGACCAGCTATCAATTCAAGGAAAAAATTTTATTTTAATGAAAATGTTTTTTATGTAACTTAAAATCTTATTTAATGAATGAAGGTTAAATTATATTTTGGAAGAAAATATGATTTATTATGAATTTATATTTTAAAATAATCAATGAATATACAATTCGGTATGATAATTTAAGAGTGGTTAAAATTATTTCAATATAATTTTTATATTGATCATGGAAGGATGTGAGATCAAGTAAATCCAATCTTTGGGATTCAATTTTGGTCAGGTATTGTATATAAGAGCCTTATGGTTAACTGTTTATCAAATTCTTATTTTGAACCTTGGGTGTTATTTTTTATTTTTTAAACATAATTATTTGTATTTATCCATATTGGATAACATGTGTTAACTATTTTGGTTTTGGTAAATATCTAGAGATAGTAGGAATAACTTTCCATCCATTTATGGATCTTAAAATCCATCAAAAGATGATTTTAGTACTGTATGTATAAGGATATTCATTTTGAATATTCATTTCATCATGTACAAGATGAAGTGGAAATTGATCAAAGTGCAGGAAAAAGATGATATTGTGACTATAAAACTGAATTAAATCTAGTAATTATATTTTCTCATAAAAATTCATGAAATTTAGGAAAATGGTCTTCGAATAAAAATATAATACACTTACCTTAATTTCTATTTAATCAATTGTATTTTCACCCATTATATAATTATTTATTTTTGGACATTAACTTAACCTAGACCATATTCTCTACCACCTTCTTTTAGTCTGCGGGTGTTATATTTCTCCTATATGTCCATAGTTTCACATCCTAATAATTTTCTCACAATTGGAAATGTATTTTGGTTTTATTATAGAGTACCTTCGTATTTTCCTTTTCCCTAATTATGAGATGGATTTTTATTAACCCTTTTTATGATGTGTTATTTTAAAAAAGGTATTTACAGATGTCAAAATCATTATTAACATGATCATGTTCAAATTGAACGTTTACAATTTATTAATGGGGGGATGTGATGCACTATGTTTATAATAAATATTATTTTTAAATTAATTTTATTTCCGTGATATAGAAAATTATATAAAAAATGTAGTTTTAAGGAACCATTATACACTTTAAAATTATTATTATTCAAACAATACAGTTAAGAACTATCAATTAAATTGAAAGGTAAGAATAATAAAAACTATGTTATGAAATTTATATGGTTTAAAAATGTATAAAATAAAATCAATATTTATCAATTTATTGGAAATGAAAATTAAAATCATTTGAATATTAGAGAAATGTTTTAAAAATATATTTTTATGTATGAAATTTGTTTTTTTATCTTAATAAATTATATTAATCACTATTAGGGAATAATATTAATGAAATTTATATACTAAAAATCCAATAAATGATATTTTAACTAATATAATATGTTTTCTAGAGTGACAAATTCTTTTAATATATGGATATTACAACTCAAATGATTTATATTATATTTATTATAAAAATACATCGATGAGGACCTTAATGGTTTAATGTCTTTGGAAACCTGGATATATAAAGAACTAGTTCATAAGTGAAATATGTAATCTCGCAATATGTTCTTCATAACTATCATAGTTCTTGTAATTATCATACATAATACCTTTCTTCACAACCTGGGGAGAGGAAACATAATAAAGGATGAGCTCAGATGCTCATTAAGGGTAAAAAAGGGATATATCAATATAAAAATAGAATATTGATACGAGAACATGAGAATAAAATTTGAAAACAATTCCATGAATATAAAAGACATAAAATTGAGTAATATAATAAAAATTATTCATTAATATGACAAGAATAATAAAGTAATTAACAAAAATAATCCAAGAGATCACAACATTTTCCTAATACATATATTTGTTGTGTACTAATAATAAAAATAAATATAATGTCATGGATAGGCACTAAGGAATTCATAACATGTTAGGATTACAATTAACAAACTGTTTACCTTCTTTGGGTTGGGATAACCTGTAGTGTACCCTCTTTTGTCTTGGGATAACCCCCTGTGTAACCTCTTTTGGGATTAGCGTAACCAACCATATAACACTTGAGTTCATAGAAAATAACTAATTACCTAATGAATTAATGGGATATATAATTATAATAACACCAATAATAAAATATAATTTGTACTTATGTATTCCACAAGATATTAAAATATTCATCAAATCACAACCTATGAAAATGAAACATACTCCAAAAACAATTTATCTTTGAATATCCTGTGGAAAAGAAACCGGTTTCATAAAAATATTTTCATCATAATCATAATAAATATTGATAATGAATAATTATGATATCATAGATCATATCACTAGTAAAATTAAGGAAACATTTTTTATTTTTTTTTTGATGGAAAATGATTGTACAAGATCACTTGCAATATTTCTTGAGAAAAATATTCTTTCGACATTGAAAAAACTTATTTAAAGTATAAAAATTTATTTAAATATAATGAAAATTTTTATATTGGAAAATAACCTCCTAAAAATGTAATGAAATATTTTAATCATTCAGTGTTAATGACGGTATAACATTCAGTTCTTGTTGTGTATGGTAAAATAAGGTATCCTTTCACATTTTTAAAAAAAATACAAATTGACATAGTTCAAAAAATAATAGGAATATTTATTTTAAATAATGTTTTAATAATAAAAAATTGGTAAATGAAATTATAAAATCATTATATAATATTGAATTTTATTTTTTAAAAATATTTTAAAAAGCATCGATGTAGAAGAAAAATTATTTTATACCAAAAAGAGAAAAAGTTGATTTTACATAAAAATAGTATTTTAGTTTCATTAATTACTACAATGAATAGAATGAAGTGAAAACATGTATTATGTTGAAATTACTAGATGATAATTATATTCAAGATTTTTTTAAGGGTTCGATCGTAATATTTCAATATTTTAAACTTAATCATATACAATCTCGATAAACAATGAGATTGGACCATAAAATATTTACCAATTTGGTAATGTTTGAATTTTAAGACCCATGAAATAAAAACCTTATTTAGATATGTATATACTATAATTTCAATGATAATTAGAAAACAATAAATTCAAAGGTAGTATATACACCATAAAAAAACTGGCGAACATGGAATGTGTCCCACATAAACAAAAGAGAGATAAAGATCCCTTACCTAAAGTCTTACCTTTCTTCATACATGTTCAAAAAACATGTATAATAAATATAGGTTTATTATGAAACTATTACAGAAATATACTCATATATATAACTCCTTATATGATTTTCATATGAATGTTTATTACTTATTTATTTTAAATTTCATTTAAAATCAAATTTTGGATAACAACTACTTTATTTTTCATGTATGTTTTTGGCCATTCTAATTTGATCACAGTAACATAGTTTACCAAATTATAAAATTCATATGAATATTATATATATTTATTATATATTTATTTATTTTAATCTATACAATTTATAAATATAACATAAATTACACCGTTTATGGAGATGAGAGGTCATACAAACAAATGAATGTTGTTTCTATTTTATTGAATGATTAAATAATATAATGGTAAATAACATATAAAAATTACAAATTATTTTTGGTGTAATATATTTAATATATATTCATTTATTTTATCCTTATTACATTCCATGAACAAATAAAATTAAAAATTAATCACATTTCTTTGTAGAGGCTGTAGTCTACCCGTATGCATGAGCAACATTGTCGTTTTCAATGGATTGAATGGTAAGATGGTATAAGTGATAATATAATTAAAAGAGTATACATATTATATATATATAATATTTAACCATTAAATCCATCATTATATCCAACTGTTATAGGAAGTGATTGAATAATAATAAAATTGTTTCACAAAGAGGTAGTTTTCCACACACATGATAGGCTTCGTTGTTTCATATTTTACATAAGTGGAGATGGATAAAGGTAATTTAATTAACATAATAATATCTAATTAATTATTACATGTTAATTTTATTTTGTAATAATAGTTGAAAAATATTTAAATGAGGTGGAAGAAGAAAAGGAACAAAATTACTTGGTTAAGAATGATACATCTTCCTCAGAAAATTTATTTAGTTTTGTACCAAAAATCATCCATATGAGGGTTTAATAATAACAATAGGGACCCTAAGAAGTCTAGTACTAATAATGGATTTTAATTTTCCATGTTTCCATATCATGTTCATCCACGTATATTTTTTCATACGTTTCAACCATCCAAGGCTCCATGACCCTCCATTGAACCCGTTCTCTTCCATTTTCTCCATCCCACTCCCGCTCCAGCTTGGGTTTCATCTCATTGCGACCTACACTCCCCACAAACCACCTCCTCCTTCAAGCTCTATCTCTTGGTTACATTTCACTCCATTATCCTCCTTCTCCAATGTGTTCCTTATCCCAGTTTCACCTCACCTCTCCGACATCTTCCTTATCCCGCTCAGGTTTGGGTTTCATCTCATCATGACCTTGGGTTTCCGCAAATCCCTGATGCTAGTGTTCTCCTCCTTTAGTCTCCCCAATATATGGTTTCCTTAGTATCTCAAATTTCTCTCCCCTGTCATGTTTTTCATTATGTTTCCCCAGTATAATGTTTCATCTCCTTCATGCACACCTCCAAGAACTACTTCGCCACGAAAAACCTTCACCCCCTTCTTCTAGATCTGCATTCGTGTTACCGATTATAACATACTTATCCATGGAGATAGAACCCCGATAACAATGTCATATTCAGGTTTTTTCAAAAAAACCTTCATCCTCTGAAAATGTAACATCTGTGATTCAGAACTCTGTTTCTATATAAAATCAAATCATTTAGAAATATTTAGCTTATTGGGTCATCGTGCTTCACATTTATTATACACAACTGGTTATCTGATCAATTTACTGTTCAATAGATACATTTTGTTGATCTTATCATAGAGGATAATGCTAGACTGTGCCTCTATTTTCTTTGTTCCTGGGATTATGTGTGAATCAATATGCCCACTTACTCAGATTTTATAATTTTAATTGTTTTTCGATGTCTGGATTATGTTGATTTTAGGAGAGGGGATTCCATTAAAGAATAATTTTTTTGAGTGTGAAAGTGATGCTTTAATTGTATTTTGTACTTACAAATTCTTGACTTCTTTCTATGTAAGCTTATTCAATTTTCAAGACATATTAATTGTTTTAGATTTTTTATTTAATCATATTTAAGTAGTGGTTCTTTTTTATAGTAGTGGATCATGTATTTAAGAGAATTGAATCATGAATTATAGAGATTGGACATACTTATCTCGTCAGACTCCATACGATCCCATCATTGGGGAATGAAGACATATAGTTTCAATTCATGGGAGACCACTAATGATTTTTATGTGATGTATTAGTTGTATATTCTTGAATGGATATCCCACCTATAGGTATTGGCCATCCAAATTTCTATTTTTTGTATAAAATGATTGATTAGTTGCTTTTGAGTTTTTCTTCTCTGAATACTTATAGGTGGGAACCTGTGGGTCATCCAGTTTACTAGCATAAAATCATTAGAAAGAATAAATTAGGTGAGGGTTTCGAAATATGGTGTGGAATCAGAATTTAATTTCCTTTATTATAGGTATGTCAATGTAAGTTCAATGATGTATTAAAATAATTTACTTCAAAGTAACATTTTCTACGTTCTAGTGCACACATATAACTCTATTTCCTATTTTCAGGGATGGTAGGAAGGTGATGGATGCACTTTGGAATTTTTTGGTATGATTTTGATTCTGCATGGATGTTTTATCATAGAGGTAGTGAGATATGTATATTTTCAGTGTTCCCCTTTGACTGGACAACTAGATCCTCTACATCAGTTTCTAGATCTATAATTTTCATTAGGTACTAAAATATGGACTACCTCATCAAAGTCTCATTTTCTTGGAATTTCTACCTATGGACTATAGATACGATCATTAAAAATGATTTTTTTAGTATATTTTACTTTTGGAAACTGATTCATTTTTATTATTTTTTGTATCATAAAAACATCTTTCATGATTAGAGAAATATGAGATGGAATAAATTTATTTTTACTTTAATAGTTCAGTAGTGCATAGTCATCAATTTATGTATATTCTACCAATATGTAGTTTCATCTACAATTTTTCTTAATTTTTATTTTTCTATGACATCAATTACATTGATATATATTGATTTTGGTTTTATATCACTTATATTATATTTATTTAATTTCATCGTCCCTATAACAATAAGCTCAACTTTAAAATCATCTATGTTTTAACTGTTATTTGTAAATAGTATCTTCTTAACAATGAAAATTATTAGTATTAAATATATTATGATATGATTGTAGATATGACACACACACCTTCAAACAATAAATCATGCTTCATGAAGAGTAGGTTACAAAGTGTATTATTCTTTTCTATAATTGTGTATATTTTTAAAAAAAATTATATAATGTTCTTATCTGCACGATATAAAATCTGTTTAACTGATTACACAAATTAACAGTTTATCAATTACCTTAAATAGCATACATTTTTATTCTCAGCAACAAAATTACACTTCAAATATGGTACAGGAATTCCCAATTCTTACATAACTTATGATATGTCAGACTTCTACCATTTACCATGGTTGTTTTGTTACTATACATCTATATTTTAATGCTAACTAAAAACAATTCTTTAATGTTATTATTTTAGTACCTATTGTAGACACAAAAATTTTACATTCTATTACTTTTATCATAATATATTTTATAATTAAATATATTTTTTATTAGCAATTCAATAAGAGTTTTCAATATGGATGTTCCCTTTTTAAAAAATCACCTTCAATAAGAGTGTTTAGGATTGGTGTTCCTAAGGATTATTATTATATTGCCCTTTGATTCATTCATGCTTTGTTGTTTAATTCCAAAGTAATGTTTCTAGAATCTATATGAACTTATGTGTTTGAATTCTCATTTTTATGAAACAAATCCTAATGGTTTTTAAAATGTACAAGATATTAATGTGTTCTAATAAAGAAGGCATACATGTTCATCTCTGAATCGGTCCATATGTCTATGCCATGTGGAATTTCGGGTAATAAAGAAGGTTTTTAGTATTTTGTGTTTTAATTAAATAACATTGGATGTTTTTAATCATCTTCACATACTATTGATGGATGACCTCTTCAAACATTTCACCCCACTATGCATCCATGTCACCCAAAAGTTGAATTCCTGACTCTAAATATGTGGAAACCACGTCTCTCAGTATCCCTCCAATATTCTTCTTACTCAGTTGTGACATGAAATATCTAAAATATCATGAATTCATTCCAATATTTTTTTTTGGAATATGTAATACGTCTCCACTCGAAAAATTAAAATTCAACCATCTATTTTTATTTTTTATAGAAAATATAGGTTGAAGTCATATGGTCTTTCTAAGAGCATATATATGTTTCACATTTTTGAACATATATATATCCATTTAGAACAAGAAAACTACCCACCCTTATTAATTATATTCATAGATTATTTAAAAAAATACACATAATAGTGTATCCTATATCATTGTTGTGCACCTAATCATGTATAAGATGATTCTTTCTTATGATTTCATTTTGAATCAAACTAGTTCCCGTTGATCGTCTATTTTTTTGTACATATAGACACTACTTCAAAGAATTTTTTTCTTTTGATTTAAATACAATCCCATTAACATCATAATTAAGGGTGGATGATATGATTTCAATTGTGTTTCATTTTTTTGATACTCCATGTTTTCCATGTACTAAAATACGTTTTTTTTCTTTTTGACTACATTCTTCTTCGTTGAATAAACTTCTCTAATTCAAACTTCTTACTATATCTCCGCATGACTTGACATCCCAATTTAGCATCCAATAGACAATTTTCAACATATAGGATGATTTACTATGGCTATTTTAGTTAAAACTATTTTAATTCAACACATGTACTACTTTTGTGAAAACATGGTGCATATAAACAAACACCACTTTATGTTAACAAAAACACTATAAGGAAACAAACACAACCTCATGTAAAACTCAACCAATTTGAAATCACAATATATGGGTGAGGTTTTCAAGTTTGATTGATTAATAAGAACTTCACATAATATGTTCCCCTTGAGTGGAGTACTTTTTTATGTATTGAGATGAACTGACCAGAATTTCAATTGGTGGAAGAAAAATGTGTTGAGAAAGAAATGACTTGGGATTCCCCCACTGTTCTCCCACCCAAGAACCTGGTTGATAATAACCCAAATAATATATGTGTACGTATATTACCACTTATTTTCCCTTATATATCCATATATATCTCCCTCCATCTTCCTAAACCATTTTATGTTTAATGTAGACATTGTGTAACATGTGATGCACAATTGGTTGAGCCTTCTTACTCCCTGAAAAAATACTTTCTATCTTTTTTACTATAATTATTGTAATATTCCATCAATTCTTGCTCTATGCTACTCAGTGTTGTATTGGTTAACTTTCTCATTTTCACTATAGGTTTATGTGAAACATACTTCAAGAAATATCATGCTAGAATTGGGTATACAGTGGTTGAAAGTTAAAATTTGGGCTTTATAGCTGATTTCTAAATTATTTTGGAGATGATAGACACTATGAATGAAAGGAGATATTTATAGGAAGGATTCCATGTATTGAATTAGTTTCATATCTTATCCCATTATTTAATAAAAATTGTCCTTATAATTGCTAATCATAAAAAAATTCTTCCAATTACATAAAATAAAAGTATAAATTTTAAACATTATCTAGAATGAAATTGTTTTTGGAGGAAATTTTCATTGTTAGATTTTGGAAACGCAGTTATAATATTAATTTCCAAATATATCTGTCCTTTTATCTTTCCTTTCACCCCAATTTATATATATTATTTGTCTGTGATTTTTTTGGTTTTTTATTGGATTACAAATTATAATTTTTTCACCATTGAATTATTTTCATTTTGATATGATGTAGTACTGCATGAATTTTTTTTATCTTTTAAGAGAAACCTATAGAATACTATGATATTTTATGAAGAAGTACTAAATGAATCATTATAATAGGATTTGAAACCATAATCTAGATACTATCCAACTAGGTATCTCCATCCACCAACTCCCTGTAAAAGGATCTAAGGGACCACAATTTATTTTATCCAAAAAATATTGACCAACTAGATAAGTTCACTATCAAACCACAGTTTGTCTCGAGATTAGTAAAATTAAAAATAGTTATTCTTTAAAAGAAATAATATTCTCAAGGGATTGATATAAGAAACCCTTAATTAAGCACAAATTGTTTCTAAAAATTCCTCCACAACCTATAAGTCCAGTAGCACCTTTGACAGCACCATAAATGTTAACATTGATATGGGAGGAATCCATTAAACTAGTTTTCTTGGGATTCCCAGCTAAACAAATTACACAAACGTTTTTATGATAATAAGATCCTATATTGACTTTATCATGAATCATAACATCAATGTGGAAGCCATTTGGATATCCCTCATGATTCCAACAATAGTATATTTGAAGGGAAAATGTTTTCCCTAAAATCTCATGTACTTTCTTTATTTCCATATATGAACATTTCGAGAAAAAATAGCGTTAAAAAATAGGTTTTTAACATGATTACTCATGTACACATTGAGAACATATTTCGTTAAGTAATTCATGTCACAAAATGGTTGCATGTGAAGAGTAGATGGTGGTCATCTTTTGAATTTTTAAGCAATAAGTAGCAGACGGATGCATGATGTATGCCTCCCGGTGGCCTTTTATTTCATTTTCAATTTTTTACTCAAGCCAGATACTTTAAATGTGATCTTCAAATTTTGAATTATGAGGTTTACATAACAGAATATTTAGAGAAAAATGAATTTTTTTTCAATGGCGTGGTGAATGAAGAGGTTCTAGGTATCATTACATGCATAACAGAATGTTTCACTAATTCAAATATCTAGGGATGCTGGTGTCTTTCGATACCTTGATGAGGCCTTATGAAAAATGATAGTGTTTTTTTCTGCTTCATGGATTCTTTTATAAATTAATCTAAAAACTATTCTGGTACATACTAATCTATTGAAGGGATATGGTGCGGGGAAAGAAATGATGAGGATTATTTATACCGATGACTTCCAGAGAAGACTTCCTAATAGACTTCATGGTGAGATACTTTCTAGGAACCTTCTTGCATGTGGATATTCAAGAAGTTTTATTTATATAAGCCATGAGATGTTTGATTATCTAGAGATATTGTCATTGATCTCAATGAAATTCGCCGAAAATTGTGTGGAGAACTATTTTCCATTTGAATTAATATAATTGATACTTCCAATTAATATTTCACTTCATTAGTTTATCCATAAGATTTATAAATATTATATTCTTTTATATAAATAAATTTTAGTACATCTATGTATTTATGATGAATATTTTTCCTCTAAAATAAAAAAAAAATAAAAATAAATAAAAAGAATGATCTGGGGATATGGTGCCTCGTGTTCTTAGTTCTAGAAGAATTTTTTATTCAGCTTTGGGTTGAGAATATTTTTTAAATACTATATAAATTTTTTATGTCAATAGTTTTTTCTATTGTTGTTTCTTAGAATGGGTGAATGTATTCAATTAGGGAAATGAATTCTGACTCCACTTCTCCAACCCCGAATATTCTCTATTCAGGCGATCTTTAATTCTGACAACTGAATAGTACTGAAATCTAGAACCCTCTACATTGTCTTTCATCGTTTATTATAATCTCGCCTCTTGCCTCCATCTCCACGCCCACCTACAATTACTATTTCACCTTTGTCTCTAATATGAATCTCCCATTTAGTCATGTTCCTTATCCATTGTCATTAGTTTTCAATCAATTTTATTATATCGTGAGAATCCCACTCACTTCATTATTATAATTTTATTATAAACATTATAATGCGGGACGATATAATAATTTATTTTAATTATACAGAACGTAATATTTTGAACAAAAACTGAATAGTCACATGTAGTTGCACGGGTAGAGTACTAGTTTTTTAGAAAATTCAGGAAGGTATTAGGGTAGATATTTACTGAAACAAAAGTATTTGGAGGTGTGGATAGGATATGAGAGTGGATTCCCTATTATAACTAGGGGAGAGGGCACACATAGATATTTTGAAAATAAAAAGGCATGCCTTTCTTTTACACATTAATAAAGGCTCCAAAATGGCTCATTATATTACTTCTGATGTGATAAAGTCAAAATATTTCTATAAAATAGGAATTGGACAAGTGTTTAGTATATTTCAAGACATATATTTTTAGTTTAACCCTCTAGTAAATAAGTTTATCCTAAACCATGATAGTTAAACATTACTACGTTTTCTATTCATTATGAACAAAAATTAAGTTGGAAGAATTATATAATATAAATTATGTGCACAAAAAATATGTAGTATATTTTCCCAAATTCAATTAATAGAAGTGGAAAATTAAATTTTATTTCAGTCTTGTAGACGTGACTAAAAAAATAGTTTTCTAAAGAAAAATTTATTATATTTTTAAAAAATAGTATATCAAAATACAAAAATAAATAAATTACAATGAAATAAATTTTATTTATCATAGTATACTATTTAAATTATTATTTTTAAATAACATTAAAATAATAAATATCAATGTAAATAATTTAAATGAAAATACTGGTTTTAATAAAAATTATTATATTTCATTATTCATCAAAAAATAAATCTTTAGAGGAAATTATAAAAAAACACATGAAAATGATTTTGAAACATTGATTCAAAAAAAATTATGTTAATAATTCCACTTAGAGTTTATAAAATTGGAAAAAATTTATTTTATTTAATTTTTAAAAAATAGAAAAATATATTTTTGAGAAGAAATGTTTATTCATAGTATTTAAAGACTTTACCAAAAAATATGAACATATTTATCAATATATTTTATTTATATAAAGCATGTATAATTAATTTTAATTTTTTTTATTTCTGACCTCAAATTTAATGTCTTGGTTATAACAACGCAATTGGAATAATAATATTAACAGTATATTGCATTTTTTAAAACTTGGTGTTGTATGTCATAAAATCAGTCAAAGAAATTAAATTTATTACTGATAAAAATTTATAAAATATCAACATGTAAAATTATACCCACTTAAAATAAAATTAACTATAAAAAATCCACCACTTTGATAAAAACATCTCAATATAATTATGCCACATTATACCCTTAGGTTACCATATAGGTTGTTCAAGTTGGTAGTTTCACCACAATAGTTTAACTGTGTGGGTGTTTTTTGTTTCATAGAGATTTATCTCAATCGTATATAATATCCAATGGTAATTATTAATAAAAAATATCATGATATAATGGTAATAATTATTATTTTAATACATGTTTCTAATCAAGAATTTACATTATCAGGAGTGACAAATGGAACACACCATGTACTTGAGAGAGGTTCAGTGGAAGCATCAAAAAATATGAATCTCTCCCTAATCAATAATGAATATACAATGAGATAATATACCTTTTTATCATCTATCATTTATTTGAAAATATCATATATCTATTTCACAGAGAAATTCTTTAAAATACCTTTTCAAAATTTTCAAATTCTAGATCATGTCGTCCATTGAAAATATATCTTTTATCTCTAACTCTGATATTCTATGATGTGATGTTGAATGGTTGGGAATTTCTCAACCATTTTTTCAACTCTCTGAAGTCCTAGATTTGTTTTCTAAGCTCATCCCAGAAAATTAGATGTATGTAGTTCTTTCCATAGATGAATTCATAAGAAAACATCTGAATTCTCAAGATAAAGCTAATGTTCTATGAAAAATCAACTATAAAAAGGTGTAGATGAAAATACAATTTAAAATAAATAAATGATGATATTATTATAACTTATTCTTTTTAAATGGTTATCTCAGGATATTCACCTATTTGGGGATGACATGTAGTGCTAAAAATCAATTCTAATCCAAATCCAGCTGATGAATTCTCCAAAACATCATGGTAAACATAAAAGCTTGATTAGATACAATACAATGTCATAATATATTCAAACTTAATACTTATATTATGTATATCCCAATAATATAAACCATATATAAATCATATTTGGTAGTAATGATATGTGGATACATTGTAAGAAGGTTGACTAAAACCCATACAACATTTTACTCTTTTGATGTTTTTGGGATTCCAATGAATAAATATATAGTGATATTTTCCCATTTATAATATGGTATGGGTCAAGGTGGTAATATCACACTATCATTTTTCCCAAGTATAACATACTAAAATATAAATCGCTGTGATAAAAAAGAATAATATATTACTTTATTCCATCTCAACGGAAAAACTATTTCAAATTTTTATTCATCGTTTATACTTCCTGGATGAATTTAGAATGATGAACTATAATCATCCTCCAATAGATCCTTATTATCATCCGGTATGAATGGAATAAATATAGTGTTTGTGAACCTTATCTTTCAACCATAGGAAAGGTTAATCTTGAAAACAATTCTCACAATCAAGGGTAATTATATACCCTCCTTCTATTCCTCTTAAATCATTAAATTTATGGATTTTTGAACACTCATTTGAGAAAGATTACATTTCCTAGCTTCCATTAATATTTCTAAGTCAAAAATTTTAAATCTATAAATATTGGATATTTTTTATCATCATCATGGATAAGGAAGAATGATTCTTTCAACTGAAATAATCAACCACCTTGTTGTCTTCTTAGGGTAGAAACATATTGAGTTATCATAATCATTAATCAACTTACACCATATTCACTAGTTCGTGATAAAATATAAACAAGAGAATATATAATTTAAAATTTTGTAATCATTATACGCATCACACATTTATCAATTAGGATAACCCCTCTAAATTTATAATGAAAACTTTACCGCAAGTAACTCCAAATCAAAGGTTGGGTAATATTTCCCATGAAATTTCAATTATCATGAGCCATAAGAAATAAATATATAATTATACATGATAATTAATCCTAATACCCTATTTTATTAATCATTCTGGGTTATAAACTATTATCCACTGTAATGTAATATATGAATAGTATCACCGACTAACCATCTATTTAGTACCTTGAAATTTTATTCACATCATCTGTACAAATGAAAATTTCCCACATTTGAGTAAGATTTATTAGTGTAATAGATATTCCAGAGAAAGTTTCAATAGAGCTTTGATAATATCTTTCCAAAACAATAAAACTATATATCTAAGTCAGAGTGGTTGTTTTGGGATAATATTCAATAGCCTTCTTCATTGATGGATCCACCAATATACCCTCTCTTTACTTTATATGACCGACAAAATAATACTTTTGTATCCATAATTCACACTTGGTAAATATATTATATACATTATCTTTAATTTGTATCTTTAGTAAAATCCTCAAGTTATCTTTATGATATCCATTTTCCTTTTAATAAAAAATAATATCTTCTTTAATGACTACCAAGAACGGAACAATGTATTTTCTAAAGTCTCTATTTGTTAAATAAATGAAGAAAGTGGATGAATTTGTAAGACCAAATTAAATTTATAAATATTCATAGTTTTCATACCTTGAATTAAATGTTGTCTTGGGCATATCATCCTTATTGACCATAAATTGATTATATCAAGAAGGAAGGTCAATGTTGGATAAGTATTGAGATCCAAATATTTGATTAAAAAATTTATCAATATGTGGTATAGGATAAATGTTCATAATGTTGATATTTTTCATTTCTCGATAATAAATGTAGAGTATCATTACTCTATCTTTCTTCTAAACAAAATAAACTATTGAACCCAAAGGTGACAAACTTAACCCAATTAATCCCCTGCCAAAATTTTCTTATATTTCATTCTATAATTATTATAACATAATCATGGAAATTATATATGGGTCTTTTGAAATATATATAACACTAGGTATGAGTTTTATTCAGAACTCATCTTCATGATTCAGTGGAAGACTAGGAAACTCTTTTGGAAGGACATCGAAAAACTCACATAGAATATTCATACCATTGAGTTGATTCTATAACCAACCATATTAGATCACTATAAATTAAAAATATGAATCAAGACCCATAAAATGGGTGTAATTTCCATTATATGTTCATATTTATCATCACAATATTATAAAATAATATTTATTGTTGTAATATCAAACAAAAATTCCCTTCCATGAAAATTAATGTGGTATTTTTGTAGAGAAATACAATCCATGAATATGTGATCATGAAATAATATCATAGGGATAATAATTTGATTTTTATGGAGAAAATTCCCACAAACATAAATAGGAGATGAATCATAGACATTATATTCGATCATCATACCATTATGTGTTTTCACTTTTAATTCAAAATTTAATAGTTTGAGTCATATTTCGACACCATTTTCAAATTACTTAAATATAATATCATGGGTAAATGCCAAATAGAATAGGAAATTAATAGCTTTATATTGGATGGTATGTGCACCTTTCAACACATCATTATCATACCTCTCATGAAAAATATCTATCTCATGAGATTTTACTTTTTCTATTATCTTAAGCGGTTATTAATGTATATTATCATAATTATCCATTAGACAGTATCACTTCCTAGAATTATTTGCAAAAAATGTATTTGAATCAGTATGTTTGGGTAGGATATTCGGATAACCTTTCTATTTATTAACATCATTTAAAAACATATTCTAAAAAATTTTATATACATCGAATCGAAAACATTCCTTTATATAATTAAAAAATATTTTAGTCACCTTCACATAATTTTATCTACACTTACATCCACACATCAAGTAGGAAGGAAAGCTCATCATCTTTTATCCAACATTTTTAGAGTTTTATTTAAATTAATTTTTTTTTCTTATAAAAACATTGAGATGATGGGTATAATTAATCATAATTTCCACCTTGTTAGAAAATTGAATGATTTATTCACAGATAATAATGTTTCTTATGGATAAGGCCATTTAGATACATGCTTTTAAGCCAATGATGAATCGATCAACAATAATTTCATTTTGGATTATAATACCATATTTATTCCTCAAAGGTATAATTAATTAAATGTAATAGGTACCAATAGATTCATTATCCTTCTGTAATAGCAGAAAGAATTAATTCTACATTTTCACACAATGAATATGTGGAAAGTAATTATTGAAAAATATCCTCTTAAACTCATCCAACTATAAGGAGACGATTTATTCTTATTTACTTTTAGACTTGTTAATATTCCACCATTAATCCTACTTTCATTACATATATTTGGAAACCAAAATGGAAATTTCAAGACCCAATAACTGGAGAATTAATAACAAAATTTCAGTGGTACTGACCCATTTATCAACAACTGGTGCATTAATATAACCACTAAATGTAGGTGTGTGTTTCCCCATGAAGGAATCAATAAAAAATAATTCTGTCCTTCCCTCATTTTGATGTTCAATATGGTTAATATAAAGAGAACATTGTTTGATAATATCAATGATATTCTTCATTCCACCCCCCATAATATTTGGTTTCTTATGAAGGCAATCAATAAATTTCCCAGTGAATTCAACATTAGCATGGTTCCTTCGACTTATATGCATCAACCTGAACAAAAAATAATAGTGTAATCAATATTAATTATAGAGGGTAACCACATAACTATGATAACCCACCCACATGATTTCTAAATCATGACATAATATTTTCAATCGTGGAATCCTTAAGAATAATTATGGACATTATTTATCATTTTTTAAATTTTTATTGGTGGTTCATAATGCAAATGTAAATTTGAAAAACATAACACTTGAGCATGTCAAAACAGGATTCACTACTAAAAGGTAGGCCTTTAATAGCGATATCCTTAATCAGTAGTAGAAAAAGAACTCAAAATGGCACTTTTATCAGTGCTAAAAAAGTGCTGATAAATTTTATCTTTTATCAGTGCTATTGTTTTAGTGCGGATAATATGTACCCTTTATCAATGCTTTATTTTTTGCATTGATAAAATCCTGAATAAAACTATATAAGTTAATAAATAAAAAATAAAAAATTATTTTATTAAAATATATATTAAAAACACTACTAATTATATAAATATTCATAAAAATGAATAAATTTATTACACTATACATAAATTATAAATAATATTAAATATGAATATATTAAATATATTTATGTGTATGAAAAATTAACGTTAAAAAATTAAAAATAGAAATAATTAAATTGAGATAAATAATAAATATTTTATTAATTAAATAATTATTGACAATGTTAATAAATAATATATGGATTCATATATAGATATATTTATGAATCTAAATAAATATGATTTATATAATACAACATATTTTTTATTTTATATTAAATATCATTTATTTTGTGAATAATGTTTTATAATGAAAAATAAATATCAATTAAAAATACTGACTAATTGCATAATGTAATTGATATAATTGAATGTTGTTTGTTTTTTCAATTTAACATATATCAAATGTGTGTTATATTGATTTCTCATATATATAATAATGAATTTTTATATATATTCATCACACACACAAAAAACATATCCATTTCTTCAATACTATTAAAGTGTTGTTATTTTTAATTTAATCAATTTCACTCATTTTTATCATGCATGCACATAAGATTAAACATACATTAATAATAGTAAAAATATATTTGTATATATATATATATATATTTATAAATGTACATTTACAATATTGATTCATTTATATATTTATAATTATAATTATATAACTATTTTTTTAAATAATTATATAATTATAAATATATATTTATATATATTTAAATAATTATTAAATTTATAATAAATATATTTAAATAATAAAAATATTTACTATATTTATATTTATATACAATTATTAAATATATATATATCTATATATGTATATATATTAATATATATATATATATAATGTAATAAAGATAAGTTTCTAAATATATTTACATAATTAAAAAATTAATTATATATTTTAATAATAAAAATATTATTATAAATAAATTTAATTAAATAATATAGTTAATATAATTCAATTTATATATATTTATTAAATATATATATGTATATATTTTTAAAAAATTTATTTATCATTATAATTTGAAATCCTTTCTCAGAACTTAAGTAATAATGGCTGATAAAATGAATCTTTATCAGCCATTTTTTAAAGCGGATAAATATTTACATTTATCTATACTAAAAAGCGCTGATTATAGTTATATTTATTAGAACTAAATCAATAGCACATATAAAGATGGATTTTATCATCCCTTATTATGTAAGATTTTATAAATCGTACTTTTATCAACGCTTTTTTAGAAGCACTCATAAACGTTTCCCATTCAATTTTAGGAACCCTAACAATAATGAACTATTTCACGATATCTGGAGCTCTTCGTGGAATCCACTAGATTCTGGTGATCCTCCTCGATGATTCTATGATTGAATCAAGGATCAAATCAAGGCTAAAACAATTCCAAGGCTCGAACAATTCATTGGGAAAATGAATTTAAGGCATGAACGTAATGATTTCTCTATATTATCTCAAGTGTACATCTATATCTACGTTATCTTAGGGAAGTTGATGTGTAAAAAATCAATGGTTCTGGTCATGGTGGAAGATATTTTGAATCAATGAGTTTGGTGAGTTAGAAATTTTGGAGTTTGGACATGGCGATGCTCCTAGTTCATATGGGCATATTCTTCCTTCTCAATTGTAGCTGTAAATTAATATATGACATTTGTGAAAATCTTCTTTTATGTTATTTTATGGATACATCACACTTTATTTTCATTGGATAAATAGTTGAATTAACCATATTGTGGAAGCCCTGGACCTTTTTAGATAATCTATATAATTGTGTGTGTATCAATTTCCACGATTGTGCTTGGGTAGCCTATGAGACTGATTCCTAGTGAATTAAACAGGATAGTTATTTTTTTAGTTTGAAGAAAGAGATATAATATGGGGAGTTATGTTTTATAGATCTGCTAATTTTGTGATTCCAAATAGATATTTGTGTGAAGGGTAGTCCACTTTGAAAATGTGACCTCACAAGAGTAAATGTGTTTCAGACTGCCTCCCTAGAATCCCTCATGTCATTATATCTTATGTGATGACCTCCCTCAAATCATTTGGATGGGTCGATGAGGTGATTTTATATGACAGTAGTATTGAGAGGTTTTTTAATATTTGATATACTGTTAAAATTAAATTTAATAAATCCATTGTTTGTTACATCACTTCCTTGAAAAAATAGAATGTAGGTTATCAAATATACTATATCTACTAAAGCTGGGTGTACCTATTCTTATCTGTCACCTACACACTGATTCACGTCAACAATTTAACCTTTCCAATTACAAATTAACCCTCTACTACTCAATCAAATCCATGTAATACCAATTGAATATCGACATCCAGAAAAGCACTACCGCAACACTTTCGACCTTCCGGCTCATGATTTTCTTCTCCCAATCCATGGGTTACCAGTGAAAATCAATTCCCCTTTCCTACCACTCTTGGGTTAATTCCTATAGAAATAGGGTTCCTGCCTCTTCTATTGGCTCCTTATACCTCATAATCTAGACCTAGAACTTTATGCATCTCCACCTCCACCAATGCATGCTCCGCTATCGCATGCTCAGCCTCCTCCAACATCAGCTCCTCTAAATTTGGCTCTGATGCCTCCTACGATTCTACATCGGCGACAATGACTCGTAGTGGATTTATATACCCTTATATAATCTACTAATTTCATCAACTCAGGTTACATTGATAAACTAGGGTGTTGGTGTCTCTAAATCGGAGGGCATGGAAATCTACATCTGGGAACGGCTGGGCTCAGTAACCCATTTGTTTTCTAAATTTACATCTAATTTTATCTTCATTCTAGGTTTTGGTCTGGACATCATCATAAAGAATCAAATGACAGTCTCTAGAACCCCTCTTCAGTGCATGGGATTCAATTATTTGAGCATCTTCAATGATATCTGTTGAAATGGAGAACATAAATAGTGTTGCATGATTCAAGGTATTCCTCTTCAAATGATGTAGGTTTGTGTTATCCATGGAGATAGACCCCTAATAACAATGATATATCCAGGATTGGTCATCACTACATTCATCACAATAAAATGATACTCAGGTGATTCTCAATTCTGGTTGCGGATGAAATCAAATCATTCAATGATCACCGAAGTATTGTTTCATGATCATAGGTGCCTCTTTAACTCAACTGGTTCACATATATTTTACTCACCCTGTTAGCAGATCATTTTTTATTTGTTTGTTCATCAGGGTATTGGTTGGTATCTAAATACATGTGTTTGAATGGGAACTTGACGGTTTAGTTGAAGCTGTTAGCTATCAATCAAGGACTACTTTATACAAAGGGTCATCCAATCTGCCAGAGAAAAAAATTTCTATCATATATTTAGTTATTTTATTTCTTCTCTTACATTTTTCATATTTATATTTGATTTATATTTTTTTTCAATTTTCCCATTTTTCAAAACAAATGATTATTTCCTTCCATTATTCTATCTTCTACGTTCATTGATTATGTTCAGTTTTCATTAATTTAGGTTGATAGGATTTTTGATCATGTTTCAATAACGATATCTTAGGGGATAAAGGGTTCAGTTTGTTTTACTGTATCTATAATTATTTATGAAATGATATTTTTTTATGTGGAGTGGTTTTCATTTAATCCTTCATATGCCCTTTGTATTATTATCAAAATTCATCATTATATACAAAAATCAAAACATTATTATTAGAGATTTTGTTATTTCATATCTTGTATTAATTTTTTAGTATCTCTTTTTTCTTAGGATTTTTCCTCATGTAATTTTAATAGATCTATTCTTCCATTTCATCTATTGCAACAACTATTTCATTCATTACTACTATATTTATTCATCTATTCATTTTTTTGGGGTTCATAATTTGTTCAAGCTCTTCAATGGAAATGTGGTGGTTTAGTTGAAGTTGTAACCAAAAAATCCTATACTGAATTGTATATAGGGTCATCCAATCTATGATAGAAAACCATTTGTATTGTAGATTTAGTTATTTTATCCCATCTATTAAATTTTTAGTATTTTGTTTACTTAATGGTTTTTGGCTTCCATCAGTTTTTCAAATCAAATGATAACTTCTTTCAATTATTCTATATTATTTGTTCACTAATTCTGCTTATTTTTTTTATTTCAAGTTAACAAGAATCGTAATCATGTTTACTTAATGTTATTAACACAATTATAGGTTCAACTACATACTCTGGTTCTTGATCATTTCTTGTAACATATATTATTGTTTCAATTGATAATGCCTTCATATTGTATTAATGTTTTTCAAATGGTTTTAAATTTATTATAAAATGTTATAGAAATTTTTGGACAACTTCATATTTCATACCCTATAATTGGGACTACCAAATGAAACATCAAAACTGTTTTAGAGGATGAGAGGTTAGTAATATTCTCTTCTAACTTCATTTGATTGAAATATTACAATTAACAAAAATGTTTATGTATTTTATTATAGAGGCTTTCAAATTAACTGCATCATATGGGGAGAGTATGCCAATATAGTTACACAATAGTTGGAAACCAATAATGACCCCTCTATGGTTACTTATCATGCAATTAGTTAGAGAAAAAATATTGAGTTGTATTATTTCCAGGTAACTATATAGTGAATTTTCATAAATTTCATTAATAACCATATAAAATTAACATAACAACAATTCTTTTTAACCTTATTATATAAGATCATTATCATAGTGAATCATTAAAATTATTACAATTGACCAGGAAGAGGTTCTAATTTTACCTTTTTAATTTAAATTCATTATAAACTATATAACACATTATTGTAATATTGATTTTACACTTGTGGTCTAGAAAAATGAAGGTGATGGATGTTCAGGAGTTAGTTACAACAATGAAATTGGATTTCATACAACTACAAATATTTCATATATTCAGGTAGGTGATTTCTTATTCATTGTTTTTATTTTTTCTACATCATTGGAGTAGAAAATAATGATTTTTTTCATTTTTATTTACAATGTTTTTATTATAAAAACACATTGTATTTGTTGTTCTCATATGAAAATAGGTAATCATCATAGTTCTGATGAGAATATACGGTACACATAACAAATTTTCTTGTTTTTTCCATAGCTATTATTAATGTTTATAGGGATTGACATTGCTCTCAACCAAAAACAAGAAGTTTTGGTCCACTGCATGAAATTCACACAACATTCTCGGTAGGCTATTACTGACATGAAAGTATGAACATATAATTTTTCAAAAGAGCACCCCATATGTTGTTAAAAATAGTAGCTATTTATTATATTTTTTACCCTTCATTATTTTAGTTAAACCATATTTTGTAAACATATTTTTATGTTTCTCTGGTATCAAAACAATCTCTATTATATTACATTCACAATTACAATTTTATATTTCCCTGTTTTTTATTACTTCCTATTTGAAATGTATGATAATTGATAGATTTTCATTCCATTTGATATATAACTTATTCTTACTACTATTGTGATGATTTTTGAATAAATTATACATCTATTCAAATTTATATCACTATTGTTGTAATTGTAACATTTTTTGAGAAGTCGGTGATTTTATTTTGATTAAGTTAATAGTTTTTTTCACTTGTAGAGATATCTGTTGACTGAAATCAATGCTGGTTATGAATTCAGACAAAATGTTTCACTAACTGATGAATCCACACTACCATTAACTGATTCCACTAATATTCATATTCAAATAAAGGATACCATCATATAAACACATAAAAAGTGGACTATAGGTTTGTCTTGCAGTAATTATCCATTTTGAAAACACATTTTCTACAATCAGTATGTTTCCAAAAGCCTGTTATAGATGATTTATCAACTTTTATTTCAACCAATACTATAGTTTACTAATACACTGTAGTGAAATTTTTAAATCAAAAAATAGATAATTCATTTTCTGTTTATTAATTTCTATTTAATAGTTTCTATTTATTCAAATATATACATTAAAACTGATTGTTTTTGTGTTTAAAATAGGTGGTTATTTGTTAAAAACTGTTTCTTATTTGTTTTAATAAATATTGTTTCATAATTTCTATTTACTAATTTATGTTTAACAAACTCCGTTTAACAATTTCTGTTTACTAAATTTTGTTTAATGAAATTACAAATGGTTATTCTGATTAATAATTTATCCACATGATGGGAAGAGTATATACATTAAAATAGATGGTTATTTTGTTTGATTTTTTGTGTTTGATTTTTGTTTAATAATTTGTGTTCAATTTTAATTTTATTAAATTGTGTTTAATTAAATTATAAACATTAAAACAGATGGTTATTTGCATAAAACAGATTCTTATTTTTTTTAATAAAAAATGTTCAATAGTTTATGTTTACTAATTTATTTTTATCAATTTATGTTTAACAATTTCTATTTAATAATTTATGTTTAATTAAATTACAAATTGTTATTTTAATAAAAACTATTTAATAGTATATGTTTGCAGGTATTATCTATTCCAAAAATCTGTTTTGTTTAACAGAAAACATAAAATAGTTGAATGTTTTTTATTTCATGCTATCTTACATTAATTTTTACAATCCTTATATTTGAGGTACAAAAAAAACCGTCCTGTTAGAAATTAATTTTCATTTATGTTTCCTGTAACTTTACTTCCAAATAATTCCCTCAGTATTAAAGTGTATGAAAAAGATAGAATAGTCAGTATAATTAAATCCAAATGTATGATTTCTTTATATTTTTTTTGTACTTTCCAGTCACAAAAAATGTCTTCACATATGAATTAGGTCACAATTTTTTATATCCTACCATCTCCATACTGGGTATTTCTAGAACATTCATTCGTATTACTACAACCATATACTATTTACCTGTTACATTGGATTTTCTTATTTAAATATTCATTACTATTTATTAATGAATATAATTGGATTTTCATCTATAGGATGCACTTCCTAGAAAATATAGAATCTGAAGACATATTGTAACCTCAATATGTTCTTGCAGACTTTGTTACATCAGTTAGATTCAACACTTCTTCAAACATTATCTTCATAGAATATTGTGCTATTATATTATTGGATTTTATTGTTCTATATTCAAATTAATCCCCTGTGTTGTTCGCATTTTTTATTATTGTAATGACTCATAGTGATTGTGTCTTTCAGTTTTATTTACACTTCATGCATTAATTTATATGAACATTAAATCACTCGAACATTGGGAGTCACCAACAATGTCTAGAGCTCCAAGTTAAAGAGTATTAACATGTTGTTGATCATGTAAATTTATGTTGTAGATGATCATGTGTAGTTCCCGGTATTTTGATCTATTGATTCTGTGAAACTTTGTTGTAGATCATTTGATTATGTTCAGTTCTGTAATAGATCATGGTAGATCATTTGATTTAGATTATGAAACAATGGAGGTATTTTAGGAGTTGCTCGGAAAACTGAAAATGGGTATTTTACACTAATTACAAATATTTCCTCTACTGAGGTATGTGTTTTCTATTTTCAATCACCAATATTTTTATAAAATAATCAGAACCAACAATACTGAATTCTTTAATGTCATATGCATTTCCTCTAACTATCACATATACTGCATTTCTTCTTCTCTGTTGGAAACTGTTAGAATTCTTCTTCAATAAATTGTTTTGTGAATATTATCTGCTACTTATTTATGAAATTAATTTCTCCATGTAGGAAAATTTGATTACTATGTTTTATCTTGATGATGCTGTCCGAAGATATGTAAGAATGTTTCTAGACTACCCTAATACAACAATCTATTCCATTGAACAAAAACTCAGAATAAAGGAAAGCATAAAATAAAAGACTGATCAAATAGACGGATATTTCATGATGTAATTGCATGTTAATTGAAAATCTAGAATTATTCAGTTATTTTCATCATTGTTTTTAAATTTTCATTTCCGATAATAATCTACACTGTTTATAGACTATTCAGATATTCTTAACACATTTTTTTCACATTTATTATGAAACTGTTGTTCCATTCAAGAATTATTTCTACATAATTTAGGTTTCTAATTACTAGCCATTATACAGTAGACAACATTTCTTGTTTCTTTTTCTTCCAAAATATTGTATTGCGTCCATAAAATGAGTGAACCATATCGTCCTGAGAATGCATGGACTATGAATTTTTTTAATCACCATGAAAATGTACGAGCACGTACTAGTTATATATAATAGAAATTAATTTTAGGTATTCTTCATTTTAGGTCTACATATATTGTTTCCACCCCTAGGAATATCCAATTACTATCCATGTATATGAAATTATTCATTATTTATTTTAATGTATTATCATTACATTTTAATATCTTCTAGTTCATGGAATGAGGGTTTACAATTCTTGTTTATCATATATGGTATTCTTATTAATACTTAATTCCCTATATTATATTTTCATTTGTTTAGTGGATCTAAGAGAGACTTGATGTCTCTCAAAAAATACTTATTATTGCATTTTTTCTTGAGATAAATCCCCCATCTATTTTACAGACAACTTTCATCCTCCTCAATTTCATCTCTTGAATAGTTATTTCATTTTTTTGGTTGAGAATCATCCCCCATATCTATAATGTTTCTTGTACGTCTCTATGAAATAGTCATCCCATTGATGACAACATCTTAGAGTATTTAAAGAAACATAGGTGCATGTCCACATGATATTGAGGATGTGTGTCAAAAAAATGCAATGATAAATGTTTGGGATATTAGATGATTATAATTTCAGTTGTCTATAACATTCACCTTTGACTGAATTCAAAGGATAACAACTACCATATTGGATTAAATATTTTATTAAATTAAATTACCCATTTTCTTCAAATTATACTGAAATTTGTTGATACCATCAAATACTGGGTTTCGCTTTTTAGAATTGTGGATAACTTTCACCTTTGATAATGAATATCTTACGTGAATTTAGTTATTTATTATAAAGAATTAATATTTTACAAACCCAATATGATGGATATGAATTAAAATTTGATGAATACTAATCTTCTAGAAAATTTTGTATAAATATGGAGTTAATTAGTCCACTATGTTTTCAAGAGAACATGCATAAAACCCTTATAAATTCAATTTCTCATATTTACATTGTTATTATTCAATAAAAATTAGTCTATAAGAGTTTGAAGAACTTTTTATTTTTAACAAAAACTGATCCGAGATATAAATGCAGGACTAAAAATGTGGAAAAATGAATGTGAACATCAATTGAGATGATACTATCGTTTATGGATCATTTTATATGAATTATAGTGTAAATGATGATGGAGATTGAATGGATGAAATGATACAGGAAATTGAAGATGGCCTTTATGATTTTCAAAACACATTTTAGAAGTTAAATTGATGTTTTATGAGACCATTGTATACAGGTTGTACTAAATACACAACATAGCTTGTTGTATGGGTGTTATATAATTTTAAAGCATGCAGTAGATTGTGTGACACCAGCTTTATAAAATTAATCTATCTTCTAAATTATATGATTCTAGATAAAAAGAAACTACAATGTTGAACATATTATTCTAAATGAATTCTACATTCTATGGTCATTATATCAAAAAAATTACATGTTATTCCCAATGATTGTATACTATTTTCTAAGCATCGTGAATCAATCATAAAATGCTCTAAATGTTTAGTACACCAATACAAGAAAAATGAATCATGTCCTTCAAAATATTTATGGTACTTTCCTATCATTACATGATTTAGAAGACTATATGTATTTCAAGATACCATGAGACAATTTACATGGAATTTAGATAAAAGAATTAATTATATGAACCTGCACAATCTAGTAGATACTCCTCAATAGAATAAAATTTATTACGAGTGTCCTGAATTGGGAAATAAGCTAATAAACATTCGTCTTGCATTATCTAAAAATAGAATTATTTATTTTGTTGTGCAGAGTAGTAATCATAGTACATGGATCATTCTGTTGGTAAATTTTAACTTTCATCCATGGAAATGTGTGAAGAAAAAATAGATTATGTTGTCTTTGCTTATATTTTGACCAAACTAATCTTGTAATGATATTAATGACTATCTAGCTCCACTTATCGATGATCTAAAATTGATGTGGGATAAAAGTGTTACAGTGTATGATTCTCCTAGAAGTGAAGAATTCCCATTGAGGTCCTTGTTTCACAAGATGATAAATAACATTCACACCTTTGGAAATTTACCAGTATATAGCATTAAATGAATGTTGGGGTTTCCCAATTATGAAAAATGAATATACTTAGTTCAGTTGAAACATTCCTCAATGATTATATTTTTAGGAAATTAGAAATTGTTTTCTCAAAAACATAAATACTGATCATGGATGGAAGCATTCGATGTGAATACTGAAAAAGGTACAATACTATCTCCAGTAATCGATGATCAACTATAAGACAAAGTAAAAGGTAATGACACTATTTTTTGGTAAAAAATTCTAGAAAATCCTTTAAATAATAGGTTGGAGGAAGGTATAAATTTTCATTGAATTACCATTTTGTAATTTTTTGTATTCAAGACATTTTCATGATTTTATGCATGTAGAGAAAAATGTATTTCATAGTGTTATTGTAAGGTTACTAAATTTCCCTGAGAAATTGAAAGATGGAATCAATGCTAGGTTTGAGTTTACTGAAATGAGGATAGGAGAAGATTTGAAAATGGTGAATTGTAAAAGGAAAACATCTCTTTGTCTATCATCTTACACTCTATCTAGATAGGAAAATTTTAATTTTTCCATTTACATAATAGTTTAACAGTTCGATAGGTGTTTACATAAAATATTTAGAAAGTCGTGTTAATTACTAATTTGAAGTTTCAAGGGATAAAATCTCATTATTACCATGTTTTTAGGTATTAATAGATGCATGTTTCTTTTTGTTGGATTCTGTCTCAAAATTTATGGCTTACATTCAGAAAAATCTACTTCTTTCTCAAATCCATATGCATTAAATTTATAGACCCAATGAAGTTTATAATTAAGAGTATGGAGGATGTGGTCATATTATGTGAATTAGAGATTATCTTCCATTCATCATTTATTGATATAATGGTCCACACAAATTTTAAATATGTGTTCATGTATATTATAGATAGATGTACCCCATTGAATAATATATGACGAATTTGAAAGGGTAAGTCAATCATCGAAGTCATCCATATGGCTTTATTGCGGACTTATATATTATTGAATAAACTATTGGATTTTTTTCCGATTACCTATCATATATTGACAAAATGGGTCTCCCAGTGTCTTATGATAGAGGACACCATATGGATGAAGGGATCTCATGAAGAAATATTATTAAAATTACATTTACATTTTCTAAAATAGTGAATATGTTGACCCATACATTATATCTCAAAAATAAATTCTTAGCGATTTGAATCCATTAATGGATAATGTGTGGATATCAAACATGCATAATCAACAGATTATAATATTGGTAAGGGATCAAACATATAAGGAGTTCTTTGAAAATACAAAATAAATTTCCAAACAACTTTAATGGATATATAGGGGACTGAATAAAAATCATACACCGGTTTTGTAGTCAATAGATATGTGTTTAATACTAAAGAACACAATGAATCTAGTAGGATTAAAAATAGTGGTGTTATGATAATGTCCTAATCATTGACAATATTTGCTTCCAAGGATAGAAATACACTTTATTCAGATATTTCATATTTTGGCATTATAATATAGATATATGAGTTGGATTATATAACATTTAATTTCTCAATTTTCCATTGAAAATCAGTTGAAAATATGAATGATGTGTATGTTAATTAAATGGAATTTTTGAAGGTGAATTTCAGTGTGGAATTCTTAAAGATGACACACTCATAATGGTATCAAAATAAGAAAAAGTATTTTATGTCTCAAATCAAAAATAATAATTTCATCATTGTCCTGTTGGTGACTAAAACAATTGTCAGTTCAGTTGAAAATCTAATCTTGTATAGCCCTTTTATTAAAAGATAAAAATTATTTCAAGGTAGTACCAATATATAAAATGTCTAGTACTTTATAGGGGACCAAAAAAGGGGATTTGGAATCTTTATAGAAGAACCAAATCCATAAAGTTGTTAAAAAATATAGTTTAATGGTATGGTAAAACTGTTTTTTAATATACTATGTTATTTTTCAAAATATTACATATTATATATTTTATAAATATAATCTAAATTAATTACTTGACTAATAATTACAAAATTTCTTCTGCACATGATGAAGTTACAAATCCTTCAGAAGAATAAACTATAATAAAGGATACCCTTTGGGAATATGTAAAGGTAATGATATGTTATACATTATCTATTTTATAGAAAAATTATCCAATGGATTGTCAATTTAATTTTTATTATTTCATGTAGTGATCATTTATTTTAGGATATATCTATCTATATTTAATTTATTTGAATGAAGATCAATGATGTTATCTCTACTCAATCAAAGAGGTAATCTTTATGTTTTCATAGTAAAATTTGTTTACATGGAATTAATGTATTGTTTCATATTTATGTTTAATTTATTTATTTTTAGTATTTATCACATAATAGTTATTTTTTTAAATAGGTTTATTCTTTATTTCATTCTGGGCTGGTCTATCCATCTATCAAACCTTTCTTCATCAAAAATTGCTCATACATATTATCCCTCAAAACCTTTTCACCCATACAGTGTTGGCATTTATCACTTTCCTTCATGTTCCCCCATGACTCAAACAAAAGTGTAGTTAGGATGATTCCGTACAAAAAATAATTGTATATATAATGGAAGTGTTGTTTCAAATTTGTGTTTTATTTTTCAGTATTATTAATATAATAATTATTTTCTTATATATGTTGATTCTTTTGTTCGAGTTGGGGTGGATTATTCGAAGATGCTCATGATCGCGAGAGATTGGACATCATGCTTGAAATGTAGATAATAAAAACATGGAAATGCATCAATAATTTATATAACTACCATTAAAATTTGAATCCCAATGATTTATTTAATTTATTTTTTCATCATTTAATCTAAAATTTTTTAGTTATTTAGTATGTCATTTTTACCAATTAATTATTTAGTTTTTTATAGAACTTTTGGGAAGTCATATTGAATCGACATTCTTAGTAGAAAAACCATTCTCATAAAAATCTAGAAGAGTAAAATATTCTTATGTGGTCATTGTAGTGACTTATCATGATATAATGGGATATGAACATCCTCTACTCATCTATATTTTAATAATGAGAATGATTTTTCATCTATGAACATAATGTAAATATGTAGTGTTGGAAGTTAAATGGAAACGGTAATGAAAAGCATCTTAAATTTGGTAGTTATGATTTCTTTAAGACTTTCAGATGTGTACGAATAAGATTGATCTTTATTTGACATTGTTTGTGAACGGTATTTCTTCATGTTCTTCCTTTTATTTAAAAATGTTATTAATTTTATCCAAATAAAAACAACGGACTTTATCAAAATTAAGGAAAATTATTTATATTTTTTTGATACTTTTGGAAAACGATCCACATGTTATTTGTATTGTGCATGAATCATTATAATCTCAATATGATACACAATGATCCTAGTAATATTCTAAGTAGAAATTATTAGTTTAAAATCTACATTTATGTTCCAAAAGATTCAATTACTGGAAAAAAATAAAAGGCAGTCAAATGTTATTGATAATTTTGGGGAAACAATTCAAGTATCATTTTTTTGTCTAGGAATGAGTCTTACGTCAAATCGATAAATGATGTGATCGGTACAAGTTAATGTGTGTGTTTCTAGTTGAAAATTATAATTTAATAAAAAATACAATTGAATTACTTAAAAAATCATTCCATTTTTTTTGATACTTTAGGAAAGCTATACATAAGAAATTTTTGATGTGTAAAAATTCGACACACCCCAATCCGACGCAAAGTTTGACTATTATGACTCCAAGTGATTCTTTTTATTTAAAATTGTCATCAATATTAGTAAACTAGAAAACTAATCAACTAAAAACCAAGAAAACACATTCTTATCATTTTGATACTTTATATAAAAGATCCATATTTCATTTATGAAGTGTATTAATCTTCCTCCATTCAATCTAATACACGATGTGCCTGGTATGATTCAATGTGGCTTTTATTAGTTTAAAATTCAAATTTTTGTTCAAAACGTTTAACTCACTGAAAACAAATAAAAAATTCCTATATTTTATGGATAATTCAGGAAAACAATTCATAATTCTTTTTTTGATGTGTTGAAATCAATCTCTCATAAAACTGATACATGATGTGACCATTATGAGTAAATTTTCATGTTTCGATATTAGAATGGTATTTTATTAAAAATAAAAAGTGACGTACTCAAAACTATGAGAACACATTTAGTCTATTTGGATAATTTAGAAAAATAAAATATATTTCATTTAGAAGTATATGAATCATTCATACTTCAATTTGATTCATGGTGTGGCCGGTATGACTCCATGTGCGCCGTTTTACATTAAAGTGACATCAATTTTATAAAAATAGACAACTTACCTATTCAAAACCAAGGAAACCAATTTATATTGATTTAATAAATTAATAGAACAATTAATTAGAAAATTTTGACATGTAGGACCTCAATATAAAACACAATGTTCCCAGTATGACTCAAAGTGTCCATTGTCAGTTTAAAATCGATATTTTTTTAAAAAAAGTGTCACTCACTAAAAACTAATCAAACACACTCAGATTCTATTGATAAATTAGGAAAAATAATCGAAAAATAATTATTTATTTGTAGGAACTAGTTTCATATAAAACCAATACCCGATGAGATCAATATAAGTCAAAGTGCATGTTTCCAGTTTAAAATGAAATTTATGTCAAAAAGAAAAGTGAAATACTCCAAGTAAGGAAAACCCATTCATATTTTTTTGGTAGATTTTAAAAATTATAAATTTGTCATTTGTGATGTGTTTTAATCATCCTCATCATAATCTGACACATGGTGTGATAAGTATGACTCTGAATACGTCTTTTTATTTAAAATTGACATCAATTTTAGTAAAATTGACAATTGGCCTACTCAAAACATTCAAAATGAATTCAGGTTATTTTTATACTTTATATAAATGATCCATAATTAATTTTAAATATATAAGTATCATACTTACCTCAATATAATAAATGAGGTGACTGGTATGACTCAAATTCTCCATTATTAGTTTAAAATCGACATCTTAGTTTATATTGGACCAGTAAATGAAAATAGATAAAAAAAACACTCTAATTTTAATAATAATTTACAAAAATGATTGTTAAGTATTTTTTTATGTTTACGAATCAGAATCACATCAAACTACTACACAATGAGATCTGTATGAGTCAAAGTACACATTTCCATATTAAAATTACATTTTAGTAAAATAGACAAGTGGCATACTCAAAACTGAGAAAATACATTCATATTGATTTAATACAATAGGAAAATGATCCAATGTTAATTTGAGACATGTATGAATTAGCTACAAATCAATATGACACACAGTGTGACCATTATGACCATGAATGTATCTTTTTATCTAAATTTTTAATCAATTTTAGTAAAATAAAAAAAATCCCCACCCAAAACCTAAAAAATCGCATTCCAATTGTTTTGATACTTTACAAAAATGATCCATGTGTCTTTTAGGGAATGTTGGAATTAACTGCAACTCAATCTAATACATTATATTCTCGGTATGACCCAAAGTGTCCGTTATCATTTTAAAATAAAAAATTTAGTTCAAGAAGTGTAATCCACTAAAAACTTATCAAACACACTTATATTTTACTGATTATTTGGGAAAAGTATTATAAATCATTTCTAATAAGTTGGAATTTGTATCATGTAAAACAAATGCATGATGCGATTAGTATGATTCAAAGTACGTGTTTCAAGTTTAAAATGAAATTTTTGGAAAAAATAAATGTGACATACTCAAAACTGATAAAACACATTCGTATTGTTTTCATACTATAGGAATATTAACCATATTTAATTTGTGATGTGTAGTAATCATCCTCACATCAATTTGATTCACAATGTGATCTTTATGACTCAAAGTGTGTCATTTTATTTAAAATTGACATCAATTTTAGTAAAATGGACAATTGACCAACTCATAACCAGGAAAACAAATTCAAACTATATTTATACTATAGGGAAATAAACCATAAGTCATTTCTTTGAGGCACACAAATAGAGAAACCTTAATACAATACAATATGTTCATGGTATGAATCATAGAGTACATTATCATTTTAAAATCGACATTTCAGTTAAAAAAAGTGTCACTCACACAACCAATAAGATGAACCGGTGGGGAATTTTCTTATACTTATTTAATTACTTTTCATAGATATAATGTGTGAATATGAACATGAAATGGAGTGACATGTTAGAATGAACCACAAATCAATATGATACACAATGTTCCTGGAATTAATCAATTGCAAGTTTTAAATTAACATATCCTATTAAATTAATTTATTATATTATTATGAACATATGAATCATTTTATTATATAGGTGTATTTGTTCTCTCAATAAGGGGTGGTTTTTTCATGAATCACATGAGTCATGGTCAGGGTTAGAATGAAAACCAAAAATGATGTTTTTCAAAATTATTTTATAATTTGTACTTATGAAATTGTATAAATCAATGTTTTTAATGTATATAATATAGTGTTTTTTTTCATGTATTTATTTTGTAAATTTCATTTAATTTAAATTTATAATTGGTAATTGATTTTTTTATATCTGGTGGTGTTTTAGTTGTTGTGTTGTGCTATTATAACACATTTCAGGAGTGATATAGTGTTCTGTTATAGCTCACTGTAGTATCCCCCCTTATCAACACTTTTCAAAACACTGACAAATAATCCCCTTCTCAGTTATTTAGAAAGTGTGGATAAAATCATCCTTTATCTATGATTTTTTTGTAACTAAAAAATGTGTCTTCGAACAATTATTTGAAAAGAACTAATGAAGGAATCCTTTATCACTGATAAATAAAAGCATTCATAAATGGGTACTTTATCAGTGTTAAAAAAACTCTCATAAAGAACCCATTTATCAGTGATTTTTTAGGGCTATTAAAATACAATGGCTTTTAATCTGGCTTCAATAGACATCACTTTTCAAGCGATGATAAAGGACAATTTTATGAATGTTAAAGGACTATTATGTAGTATTATGTGTATTAAGTTATGTTTTCATGCTCCACGTGACAATTGAGTAAAAGGACAATGTGCCATTTTTGTATTTATTCCCCCTAGGTAAAACTCTACTAGAGCTACATACACTTATAAAATCTATATAGGGATGTATTTTATTTGAAACCACTCGCTCTATTCTTCAGAAAAATACCAGGTCATTTAATTATATTTTGACTTATCCTTAGACGTATCCCTTGGTTTCTAAAAATATTTTCGCAATCTAGTTTGAATGGTTAACTAAAATAATCTTATGATAAAATCTATAAGAACACCTAAGTTTCAATGATAGATATTATTTCTTAATAGATGAGTATTATTTTAAATTATATCAAACATGAAAGAGGACGATAAATGTTTTGTGTATTTAGACACATGGATACATAAACATCTGGTTCATATGAGAACTAAAAAATCTGCCACTAACTTGTTCATAACTAGATCCCTTCTTAGAAATATAATACACAATACATTTTTTCGAATCATATAAAATGAAAACAAAATAAAGGCTGATTTCAAATTATCAATAAGAGTATAAAGGATATTTCAACAAAAAATGAGTATAATGGTATGATAATTTGAGAGAAACATTTGAAATCAATACCAAGCATATCATATATCAAAAAATTATTTCATGGAATAAATCCTAAATGTTCATAAGTAATAAATCCCAATGGAATAAAAGAACAGCATCTATTTGAGTATAACTTTGGAATAAGAAAAAAAGTTGTAGAATACTCATAACCATATAAAATAATATATCAAGTATACACAACAGGACATTCATTACATGGTAGTCTTGGTCTATCCACCAATGTTCCCACATCATACTTTGGGTAACCTATCATGTATCCTCTTACGGGCTTGGGATAACCTCTTATGTACCCTATGTGGGCATAGAAACTTAATTATTAAACAATCAATTTTATGGATATATAATTTTAGGCCCACCCATAAAATAATGAAAAAATGCATATGTGTGCCTCATGATGATAACACAATTATCGTATCACAACCCATGAAAAAGAAAAATAGGTTTAAAAATTATTTCATCATATCACAACCCATAGAAATGAAATTGGAATCCTAAACATATCTTCATAATAATAATAATACATTTATAGAAAGAATATGGATTGTATTATTGGATCATAACCTCAGTAAAAACTATAAAATGTCAAGGATTTATTATTTCATTAAAAATTTCTTTAAAAGATCATATGAAACATTTCTTGAGGAAAATATACATTCGACATTGAAATCACTTATTTAAAATCTCAATAATTTCTTAAATAATAAATAAAAAATGTTTTTTTAATTAAACATGTAATCATGTAGAGGATACATTAAATTGTTTTATGGTAATGATAGTGAATAATTCTGTTCCTATAGTATACCTTAAAACAATGATTCCTTTAACATCTTCAATAAAAATATAAATATAACTTGTTTGGAAAATGAAAAGAAGGTTCCTTTTAAAAAAGTTCGTTAAAACAAAAACATGGGTAAATGTTTCTTTGAAAAATAATTTTAGAATAGTGAAATTAGTATTTAAAACTCTTTTAAAAAACTTAGATATGAAAGAAAATAGATTTTCAACCGAATGGAGACATAACATCAATTTTTCTTAAAAATTTTATTTTTGTATCTCTAATCCTTAAATGGTTGAAAATAAAAGGAAAACATGTATTATATATATAAAAATAATATAATAATACTACTTGTGTTTCAATATATTTATATTATAATATTGTATCACTTGAAACATAATCAAAAAAAATCATGGTAAATAAATAGACATTAACATAATTCTTCTACAACTTTTTTAACATTTGAATTGTAAGACCCATGAAAGAAATAAAAATAGATGGAAGTTTATATCTCATAATTGTCATTATAAGTGTAAAAAATATATATTAATGGAATGTATATATAAATCAAAAAAGAAATAAGCGGTGAATATGGCATGTAACGTACCAAAATAAAATTGAGACGAAAATCCATTACCTAAAGTATCATATTTTTTAAGACACATTTTAGCCTCATTTATAATAAATATAGATTTATTATACATAAATTCCTTATATTTAATCATTTATATTTAACCATATTTTATTTAATTATTAATTTTTTATCATATTTATTAGCAATTCCTTGTTAGAATCATGTTTTGGTTAATAAATGCATCATTTTTTATGCTTGATTTGGTTTCGTATTTTTATTTATTTTACATTAATTAGGGTTCCAAAATATCCTGAATTTTAACCATTATATAAATTATATATATATTCTTTTTATATTAATTTAGAGTATCCTATAAAGATATGGATAAAAAATGAATTGCATTGTTCATGACGATGTGATATCATATGTATGCATGAACGTTGTTTCCATAGTCTAAATGGGTGAAATGAAATAAATTTAAATAATATATCACATATAAAAAATAATTTTTATGTCATATATATCATATATATTAATTAAATAAATCATCAAGACCAAAAATTTCAAAATACAATGAAAAATGTTTCACATCGCTTAGGGGAGGCGATAATCCACACGTACGCATGAGAGGTGTTATTGTTTTCAATTGATTATAAAGTAATAATTTAGGTGAGATATTATATTTATTGACATATAAATATGTCATAAATATTGTATATTATAATTAAATTCTTAATTATCTCCAACCATGTTATTTTATGATAAAAAATGAATTACACCGGTTTTTGAGGCGGTAGTCTGACGTACACACAATCGACGGTTTCATTTACCATTTGATCAACGAGGAGATGTAAATATGTTATAATATTAAAAAATAATCATCCAATTATATGTAATATATTGATTTTATTATATCATCATATTTTAATATTATTTCAATTAGATGGAATAAGAAATTTAAAAAAAATACTCGGTTAACAACGATACCAATTCTTCAGAAAACCTCCTTAGGTTTGCACCCAAGGTCTTATTAAGTGGGTTTTGTAATAAAAATAAGAAATATAGGAAATAATTATTGAAATAAAAAATTGATTAAGATATTAACTTTCCAAAATAACCATTTTTTTAATTTTTATGTGGAGAGGAGAGTGGGTTCCCTTTTATAAGAGGGGGAGAGGACACACTTGGAGGGTTTGTAAAGAAAATGGTATACACACATTTTACAGATGAAAAAGAATCCAAAGTGAATCATTATAGAATCAAATATTATATATGACTAAATTATTGAATTTTAATTTTAATTTGGAATGTTTTTAGGTTATTTTTACCATTTATTTTTTAGTATAATCCTATTGTAATCCTGTTTAAACCATAACTATGATAATTAATTTTTATCACAATTGATATTTATTATGAACAAAATTTAATATAAAATTATTATATAATATTAATTATTATTATTTCAAATATAGAATCCATTTTATAGATTCAATTCATTTAATAGGTAAACATTAATTTCAAATTAACCAACAGAAGCGATGAAAAAATTTACTTTAAATGAAAAAGCATTCAAAGGTACAAAAATTTTATATAAAAAAATTTTACATGAAATTCATTCCAATGAAATTTAATATATTAATAATTATATAATTTTTTTAAATTTTTGAAACATATATTTTAAATGTAGATATAATTTTCCAAATACCATAAATGAAAATAATGTTCTAATAAAAATCAATATTTTCAATATTCACCAAAAAGGTGTTATTTTAAAAAAAATTCATAAAATCCCCCTGAGATAATTTATACATGTTAATTCAAAAAATTAATTTCATTTTTTCAATTATATTTTATAATGTTTCAAAAATAAATTTTACAAATTTTTATATAAATCAATGAAATCATTTTTTGTGAAGTCATTTACTTTATATGAATATAATAACTTTACCCAAAGTTCTGTACTTAATTACGAATATATTTTATTTATCTAAAAAAATTGTAATTAATTTTCAATATATTTATATTTATATTCATACCAAAAAATTTAAATTTCTATATTATAATGTTCATATAAAATTAATAATATTAAAAATATATTGTTTGTTACTAAAACATAGGGTTGCGTGTAACAAAAGCTATTGGATAAATTAATTTTTTGGAAAAAATATTTCATTAAATCACTGGAGTCGTGCATCCTAGGATAAAAAATAAGCATCCCCATTCTTAATGTTACCAATCATCATCTAGAATGGTTGTTTCTTGGGTGCCATGGAAAAAGCTTCTTTCCTATCAATCGAGTCACAATCTCGTAGAGACTGTATTATAGTTGTCTAAGAATCAATGAAGTATCCCTCTTGAATTGGAGAATTTGTGATGATAATAAAACTTAATGCCTGCATGCATGCAGAACCTGATGAGAAGAAAGGGCGTACAACAATACCTCACAAAGCCTGTGGGGACTCTATTCAGTTCATGGCTCATAAGGGTCTCATGGAAATGGTCTTCAATGATAATAATCCCACATGGTCAAACAATCAAAGATGATACTGACACACCTAGTGGTGCCTTGAAAGGTGCATTTCCAATATCCAGGCGATCTCGACATTTCCCAATGCCAATGTTTCTCACCTCATATATAGATTATCTGATCACTCCCCCATATTTATCTCACTCTCCCCGTAACTGGATTGGAAAAACTTTTGTGTATTATTTCATTCTTGGACCAAAATTCCAGGTCTTCAACAGGTAGTTATAGACTCTGGGTGAATGTCTATTTGAGGCTTTGGCAGGATTTATTTTCATAAAAAACTACGGAGACTTGATGGTGACTTATAGTTGTGGTTGAGTAGCCATTCCCCCCATCATAGGGAGATGAATGTCCTAAATAAAGAAAATTAAATCATGGATATCCATATAGAAACTAATGAGTGTGATTACCAATTTGAGTAACTCACCATAAATAATGCTATCATATAGGATTTGGTTTTAATGGTGGAGAGGGTGGCTCGGGAACAATTAAAAATTAATTTTATTTGTTAGGGAGATTGTAATTATTCACATTTCAATGTCTAATTAAAGATAAAATGAAGAATTATCATACCAAAAATACATCTATATAATGGAAGATTTACTGATGATCGAGAAAGAGTTGGGAGACGAACTGAGGCTCACTTCAAATACCAATTAGTTGGTCCTAATTCTCATATGGAAAATGACTATCCATGAGGACACGACTTGTTTTTGGAGGTGATCCCTATCCCCATATCCATCCCAGACAAAGACTCTTTTGAAAATATTCAGGATGAGAAGGATATTCATAAGGGGATCATGGTCATTAATATGGATAGTTCCTTGGTTCCGGAATTGTATTCATAAAATCCTATGTTATTTTATCTAGGAAGCTCACTCTGATGGGAACCAGCACTGAGATTATTGGGAGTGACTCCCCAGACCGCTTAAGGAGGGAGGAATCAACATGAGGAGCATATTCGGTAACTTTCATGGCATGCTTAATAAACTTTTTGGGAAATTATCGAATAACTTCATCTGTACTATATGTTTATGGAATGTAAGTATAAGTAGAAAGAGGGGCCTAGGTTGGTAATTCCTCCTCGATATGGGAAACCTTTGAAATCTTCTTCCAGCAATCTAGCATGCACACAACCTTTATTACAACTGTACTGAAGGATGGGAATTCACATGGCTTCACGATTCTCCTACTATCCTAAATGTAGAGAGGAAATCGCAGATCGTCTCTTATTTATGGGGGATTGGGCCAAAGTAGTGTGGTATGAGTTCAGAGACCTTACATGGTTTTCATCTATTGATCAGTTGGAGGATCACTACCTTAAGAGAAGGTTTCCTGGTACATGAATTCAAGGGCCGGAGTTGAAGGCTCGCGCCTTGGTTCTTGCAGAAGACTGCCATGGGACAAAGTCATTTTCAAGGGGGCAGTCTGCTCTCTTTGTGTTGTGGTGGAAATGTTAAGGTTAGGAATGCTAGATTTGATCCATCTATGCAAAGGTTACCAGGATACCCCCACATGGAAGTTTCTTATAGCCCGGAACCACTCACTGATTCCCACCAGTAATGAAAAGAACGGGAATTTGGTTCACTATTCCCCACATTCGATATGTCTCAAGAAGAATAATGATGGTTCGTGCACTATAGGAATCGTGAGGCGGGTGGTGTGATCTTGGACTCAAATGTTCTGGTTATGGATTTTTTTCAGCTCACATTGGTATGGGTTATTCCTTGTAGGTCGAAGCCTTGGAGATTGTCTCCAGTCATCGCCTGTCCAAGTAGAGGAACATATCCCTTAGAGGATTGGAAACTTACTCCATGACCACCTACAACTCTTTTTCTGGAAAGGGATCTATCCCATGGTCCATTTCCAACATCATTCAAAAATTCCTCTACCTCATGGATATCGACACATAGATTTATCCCATATGGCGTGAGGGTAACAAGGTTACTGACCTTCTTTTTTCCTTTTCAACATATGTTAAGAGTTCCATTTATTCTACTAATTTTCACACTATGATTACAGAGGGGGAGCACTTGGTCAGAGGAGATTGTCTTGGGCTCAATCATTTTAGACCCCCATAATTGTTTTTTCATTTTTTTTATAAATAAATAAATGATGATGATGATAAAATATTTTTAGTCATGTATGTCTGTTTAATTTTAAATAAAAATTTTCCACTTCGATTAAATGAACATGGTAAAAAGGATTCCATATTTTGAATCATTAAAGTTATTATTAGGTGATAATATTAATATAATATTTGTTCATAATGATGAATAAAAATATTACAAATTAATTACCATAGTCAAGGTTAAACCAGGTTTACCAAGGGGTTATACCAATCGATAAGGGTATGTTTTTCAATTAAACATTTCAAAATTTTATTTTAATGAAATATATTTAACTTATTCAATGACCACCATCCAATATATATCCCTACAAACTATTGTTTCATTGGAATTAATTTATTATTTTGTATTCTTTTAGGAAATTGAATGTTGGTTCCCTCCCCCCCCCACATATAGTAGGACACTTCCTCTCCAATCCTCTATACACACCAAGAAACATTTGGTCCAACTATTAATAGTGAAAAAACCTTATAAAAATCCTTCTCAATGAAGTAGAGCCCCTATTTTTTTTGGAAAACAATACTAGAATGTTTTTAGGTATAAACCAATATAAGTATTTCAAAGTAGAGGTATAGTTTAACCATGGATTTGAATTATATTTCATCATATAATTCGTTAAAATCATCTTTAATTATTATGAAATTATATAAATGTATCTCACATTTATTGATATGATATTACTTTAATGTAATAAACTATATCAATCTTCTCTTCTATTAAATGAGAATCAAAACTATCAATCATGTGCACGGTGGACTACTGCCTCGCAGACTGATGTTATTCTTTTTCCATCACTACCACTCAGGAAAAGAGATAATGAACAATTTAATACTTAAATATGATATTCAATACATAATTATACTCTTTTAATTATTGTATCACATATACCTTGTTTCCATTCAATATTTCTGAAAATTAAAAGGTTTCCCATTCATATTTCAGCATTCTCACCTCTATAGAGCAATGTGATTCATTTTTCAATTTATTTATAAAAAAATTGAAATTAGGATATATTTAAGAAACATATATGATAAATTATATATATATATATATATTTTAAATTAAAATATTATTTTCCTTTCTTTCATTTTGTCTGTTAGAAAAAAGGATACAATGTTCATATGTATATACAACCTACTATCTCCATGAACAATGTAATTAATTTCATTATCTCTAACATTTAGGGATGACTGTAAAAATTTATAATATATATATATATATATATATTAGTTATATCATTATTAACATTATAGAGTTGGTGGACCCCTGATTAGATTACATGGTCCAAAAACTACCGAACCAAAACATAATACGACGAACGGAGCAGTTATCACATGGAATAGTAATTTTAATAAATAATTATTTAGAAATGGTTTATAAATATTTATATATAAATCATATATCATATGATATATATGATTATGGTTCTTTAATACATTTATAATAAGTATATATTTATTATAAAATATGTTTGGACATGCAAGAACAATGTCAGGACTTGAGTTGTATAACTATTAATTCCATGGGGGCATGCCATATTCATCTGTGTTTATTTATTGTAGTTCATATAATTACTATGAATTTATTTTATTATTATTATCATGAAAATATGTGATATAAATATGTATATATTATTCTTTATTTCATGGGCATAATTAATAAAATTTAACCAATGTGGTAAGGGTTTTATGTTACAATCTAATTGTTTATCAGGACTTTTTATGATTATGTTTCTGATGTAGAAATAATATGATATACCTCTAAATAAACACTTAAATTTCATTCACAAATAATTATTTCTATATGATAAATGTTTTAAATTAATTTCCCCCTTTATACCTCAAGATTCAAAAATAAGTTTTTAATGAAAAATTTACATCATTTCAATATTCAGTCGAAATTAATTTATATTAAATTTCAATATTTTTAAAAAAATTAAAATTAAAATAATATATCTAAATGGGTTTTGAATTATAGATTTATCCATTTTTAATTTTTTATAATGGTTTAAAATGAATATTCTTTTCTCATTCTGAAAACTATAATTTATTATTTTTACTGAAAATGTGAAATTAATATTTTCTTAGCATGTATTTAATGATGAAATGACCTATCATTGATTTAATGATTTCTTTAAACATTTCAAAAATTATTTTCAATGAATTTTTTTATTTATTATTTTTGAATTTATTTGATTTTAAATATGTAATTTAAAAAATGATATTTTCCTTTGGAAATGTTCCAAAGAATCATTTAATGATATTATTATCTATGATGAAATACTTTGATATTACATAAGAATTATTGGGGACATAATCAAATGATACCATACATATTAATTGTTTTGATAGTTTATGTTTATGATGAGAATATTTTTACAGAACATGTTCATTTGAATGAGTAATGAAATGATGATGTGATGAAATGTTTAGGAAACCCATTTATTTTCCATGATCTATGCTATGATAAAATGTTTATTAAACCTCTCTATTTTCATGGGTTTTGATTTGATGATTGTTTTATGATATATTTTCACACATATGTATGATTTTTGTATTTTTATGGATGACCCCGTAATTATATCTCCCTCTAATGCATTGGGAAAAGATGGATAACTCATGAGGTAAATATGTTATGCATAAACCTTATTTCATGTTCCGAATTTAATGGATAAAACTATTTTTAAGTGCATAATATTTATCATAGATAAATTATTCATTTCTACAAGATTATCAATGTTCCTAGATTCCATTTCAATTATATTATATATAGACCTAGTTTCAATGACCATAACTTTATGCTAGGTCCTGGCATCATTTCCATGACATAATGAATGATCACTTTTCTCTTTATACATGTTAACAATGTTATAATCTAATGTTTTTCCACATTTTTTTGTATAATTTTTGGTCAATTAAATAAATTTAATTTATTTCAATTATGATTTATGTATTATAATCATACAATATTCATTAGTTGACTCAGTGTTATAATCGTTGTTATATAGTGTTTAATTTTAAAATTTTATACTCATAATGTAATACCATTATACTCATGTTTCTCCTATTAGATCATTTATTTCACTCTTTTTACATTTATTATTTATCTAATAACTAAATTTATTATATTTCCTTTTCTCAAGATATGAAGAAGGTTTTTAGTAGGGTATTTCCATGAGGTGTAGTATGTGAAATATATTTAGGGGATATGCTGGTGATCATTCAATAAATGTGATGATTTTGCATCTAGTGTACAATGACACTAAACCATTATGATACATGGGTGTAAATTTATGAAATGTATTGAATATTAATTTAGAATATTATGTATTTATCTCTAAAAATGCAGTTATGTTAGACCCCACCAACTACCTGGTGTCACATTAGGACTCTATTAGAGTACCATATAGATTTGGGTGGCTTGTATTATCATATAACACCACTAGACTTTTCACAAGGTCATCATTAGATGCATACTGAGTATGTTCTAGAACATAAAACTACACACTTAAATATAATATATTAATAAATATATATTTTCATCAAAAAAAATTTTATTCATGTACCACAGTATGAAAAACAATGATAATAAATTTCTAGAGACACTTAAACATCCCCTTATATATCTTATTTGAAAATATCCTGACCATCCTAGATCTTATTTTACTATTTTTTTTGACACATTAAACAATTGAACAATACAAAATGATATATGTCCATAAAATCTTTCCACCATAAAATGTATCATCCTCGAGAGGTTTCATCAAGAATTTGTAGTAAAACATAGAAATATCTACGATTCAATGCACATTCCACATTTCCATGAAACATACTGATCATGAACTTATAATAACCACTAAACATGAATCACATAAAACTATCACTTAATAAAAAGTAATAATCTCCACTATATGTGTAACATAATAAATTTTTAGTTTGAACATCACTTTAATAGATCTCATGTTTTTTATAATTTATATTAAAGGTAATTTAAAGATAAATTGAATAAATTATATATATATTGACTTGTAAGATAACATAAAAAGTTAAATGGTCATGCATTTATATATATCTATATCAAATATAATTGTGATGATATTTAGAGGAATAAATCCGTAGGTAAATTAAAAGCCAAAAAGATTGAATTATTTACCAATGTTGAATCCCATGAAATTCATGCAACCAATTATAACAATGGATTGATTTAAATATTTTAAATATATAACAGATATATTGAGAATGAAATAAAGGAATATAGATAATGAATTTATTGATTTTAGTAAGGCTAAATATACAATTTTGATATGACAATAATATTGTAATATTGATGTTTGATATATATCCATCGAAAATGCATTCATTAGATATATGGAATTTGGGTTAACTTATATCCAATTACTATATTTAAGACATATATTTTAAATGTATAAGGTAATAACGTATTATTATCATGACCCCTCCCCACCAAGATACGACAATGAGAGGAGAGACATGGTAACTTTTCAAGTCTAGCCACCAGTACGCCCTATGTTGGAGACTATCACCTAGGGTATTGTAAAGATGCATATGGGAGGCATTAACCTCAAAGAAGAAACATGTATATGAGAGATATAAGAAGGATAAAAAACCAAACAGTTCTTATACATACATATATATATAATAAATCCGTAGCGAAAACATATAATGTCATACAACACTAAACAATTGAAATGAAAACTAAAAGTTCCTCAAAACGCTAAAAACGTTAGACACCACAAATCATAAATACTTCTTGAAAAACATCTTGCTTGTAATATCTAGCCCAATCACTAACCTACACCATCTAACATAAAAAATAGTTTGTATATACATACGGTGATCATAATTTTATACTACATAGGTTCCTTACCGAAGCCTCTAGTGAAAAAGCTAACGAAAGCAACCTAAAGCATAGTGAACAACAATGAAACTAATCCATTGCCTAAATAGGTATACAAAGTTCCCATCCTCAAAGTGGATATGTCTTAGAAAGTAAAATACAAAAAAGTGAATAAAATATAACAATAAAACATCATGGGATCCCCTTTATATCTTTTCTATAGTTTTTCCTCTCTTCTCCAACATCGCACGTTCTGAGCATTACTCTCCTAAAGTAAGCCAAAACATAAACACCCAAGACATGAACCAAAACCTTCACCTAGTGTTTATCATAATCACATCATCCCATCAACATATCCATATATTGAAACCATGTATTTTCCATGATCACCAAAGACTGTAATAAATTTCTAAAACATTAAGTATTATACCTCAACCATTAATACCAATACACTGAGTAAGAACCTCAATCCATCAAAGCATGCACCAATCATACATTTGAAAATATTCTAGTTAATATATATGGTAATACATGCATGTGAAATAACCACAACCCACCACATCCCTATACACACATATATGGGAAATCTAAACTCCGAGTATAACAACACATTTAATTTCCAAGATAAGAGAGTGGTGATAGAGGGCGTAGACAACCATCCATCCTCCCAGTGTGATATTGGGGAAAACACCATCCCAGATTCCACTCAGTATCTATTTCCCTGACTAAAATGGATAGGGTATCATATGATATAATATAATATACATGATATAATATATATCAATATCACAATATGGGTGAAACATAATATTATACTCGACCACAACTAATATCACATGGAATATCGACTTCCACTACTAATAATAGATATCCTATAAGAACACAAAGAGATACATCAAATTAACTAATTTATTTTATCACTTACTTCCATTAATTTATTGATTATTCATTAATTAAGTGTTTAAATTATTTTACATTATATTATTTAAATGAGTAATGTTCATTCCCTCTTGGAAAATCAAAATCATGTTTATGGTTTATCAAGATTAAAATTCTTTTACAGTTACATTAAATCATCAACTAACCATGTAGGTTAAACATTTATTTATTAATAGCATCAGTCCATATCCATGTACTCATGGAAAACCATTATAAGCAAACACTAATAAGAAATATGCAATAAATAACCACCAAATGTCTCAAGAATTGGTGAAAGTAATGATGATAAAAAAAGAAACATGACCATTATAAATTACACCAATTCAAATGAGAATACCATCTCTCAATATCTCATCAACATATAATCTTAGTTTTAACCAATTACATCACCTATGCTTCCATCCAAGACACCCACATGCATATACCAATTCATCTCACCAATATGGGTGGCATTTATTGCCTCATCATCTAAGACACCTTGCAAACATATATCACGCCGTCCGTCCATATCATAGCCATCCCAATATCACATAAAATCTAGATTTCCCCACCCCATATTACACAATCCACACTAGGCTCAACAATATAAGTCTAACATCACAACACTCATATCCCGAGCACATCACAAAGCATCATGGAAAAAGAAACAATCAATAGGGAAATTGGACCTCAAAATAGTGATTTAAGTCTTCCCATACAAACAAGATCTCATGTCTCCAACACATGGAACATGGCCTTCTCAATAGAATAAGAAACCTAGGCCCTATAAATTTTTATTTATCACAAAACAAGAACATATTTTTAGTTGAATTAATCAATTCATTTACTAATAGGTTACATCTATAGGAAACATAAGGCGTTAATCTATAATAATCTATTAGTGGAAAAACATTATCTTAGCATTTATTATTATTTCAACAAACTTAGCGAAGTAAAATAATCAATTATCATCCCCTATTACACATTTTTTTATCAAACATCATTATCATGATTCAGGTTTGTAAACCAATTTGAATTAAACATGCCTACTTGGATCTTTTCTATCAACATCAAATTATATTAATCCCATATTAAAAAACTCCCTCTAATTTTATTACTCTTAATAAAATCAATTATTAATTATTTATGTATTTAGATTCCTTATAAATTTTGACTTTCAAATACAAGACTAAGAACATTCTAACATATAAAAGAATAAATATCACACAATCTAGAAAATCATGATCCAAACCACAATCATTCAATAAAAAAACAATGCCAACATGATATAATTTTTTTTATCATTCTTGTTAAATAATTATTAGGTAAATTTAATTTTAATTTAAAGGGATAAATTTGGATCAAATTCCAATTTCATGTAAAAAAACTTAAGAGAATCAATGAATCCCATACCACAAAAGCTTTCAACTTTATTCAAACGATTATATTCCACATTATGGATCTACAATCACTTCTCCCATAAGAACTATATATATCCAAGGATGTCGTGATACAATGGACTAAAAAATAAACTAAAAAACCCCATTAGAAAAAACAAATATCAATAACAGTAGCATGGGGAGAATATATGGGAGGAAGTGGGGTCAAAATTGGAGTACCCACAAGAAAATAAAGGAATAACAAAAGTTGGATAAAAAAAGGTAAACCAAAACAAAAAATGGAAGCCAAATGATTGATTCCCATTGATAGAATCTAAAAACATAAATGCCTGGAGTGATGGATGTTGAAATTGATAGGGAGAATAAGGTTTGGGAAACCCCTGAGTCACTACTCCTATTATTAACATACTGCCCAAAACATTTACACAACATGTAATACATTTAGACATCATTTAAACATCAATTTGTGGTTTTCACTGATTTTTTCTTCACCTTTTTATTATTTAAACATGAAATTTACATGTTAAGAACTATCCCTGCACAAACCATGAAATATACACACATAATATGTATTATTTACATTCACCATATTACCAGTATTTGACATCCAAACCCTCCCGACCAATTCCATGCCTCCTTCGATATCCATGACCCTAAACGAACACACAATGGGTCTGTTTACTTATATCAAGGAATATATATTAGATACCACTCAAAAAATTCTCTTCCCCAGAAATCCAAACAATACTAGTAAGAAATTAAAAAGGGTTATCCGAACAACCACCCTGTGAGATACTTTTCAAATATCTATCTATCACAGGATCTTAACTACATAAATCATAAGAATAAGTGCAAAACCATACAAAAAAAATAAACAACTCATAAACACTCTTTTGGGGGAGGTCCTTCTCAATGGGAGAATATCCATAATAAGAAACAAGAGGAAAATGTCTCATAAAGCATAAAGGGAAACATAAAAACAATAAAAACATTATAAGAGAAGATATAAATATCATAAAAATTAGGGTATTACATGAAAATATAAAACTCATGTTCCTAGGTACTATCCTCCATGACACCGTACAACCACCTGAAACAAACCAAAGGCATATCATACACACACAACTCCTTCTCCTAGAAGACTTGGATCTCTACTGGTCACTCTTAAAAGGTTGCATCATTTTTTACATCTATCTAACCTAAGTTGATGATATGATTGTCATCATGAAAATAATTTCATAATTGAGAAACTTGAAAAAAATAGTGTATCTCTCTCATCATTGGGGGATGTTTGATATGATACACCATGGATCCAACACAATCCAACACATCAAAAACCCCAACAAAATGTTTAGAAACATTAATCCTATGTCCAAACCTTCAGTTCCCATGATGAAGAGTCACCTTTAAGAATATGTGATTACCAATATCAATCTTCATATATCTCCACATATGATCAAAAAAATACTTAAGATGATCCTATGATAACTTCATCGTCTCCCTATGTACATGAAACATATATATCATATTTTTTACAAGTTCCAGCATAATAATTATTGCATCTATAACCCCATCCCAACCTAATAGTGAATGGAAAGGTTGGACATTTAATGATTCAAATTGAACCATACTAATGGTGGAGAAAAAACTATTACTGCAAGAAAATGTAGCCAAGGGATGGTGAATCCTCCACAGAACTCCAAAATCCATGACATAAGAGTTCAACATGTTGTCAGGAGTCTCTATATTCTGATATGTCTGACCACACATCTACAAATGAAAAGAAATTCAAAGGAATAACAAATAAATAAACGAATGATGCAGAAATCTCCACAATATAAAGGTGAAACGATAGCCTCAATATGAATTTATTATCCTCATGAATCCATGGATTCACCCCACCACCTCTAGAAAGATCCTAAATAAAGCCTACACGATACACGAATCCTTGATTTTTATATTTTGAAATGAATTCCTCAAACTATCCACTATCACCCACATAACATAATAGAGTCACTAATATTGAGGTAAAATATCATCAAATTCCATCGATATTTATTTGAACATCCACTGGGGTACATCTAATGGATTTTGAAAACCATTGGAAACATGGTGCTCAACATTAACCTTTTGGAAGACCAAACATCAAGAAACAAACTTTGTGACTATGCACATCAACCCATGCCACCAAAGATGACCACTTAAATAATGGTACATCTTGATCATGCCACAATGTACATATTAAAGAGAACTATGGAAGTCCATGAGAAAAATCTCTTACTTCGACGAAGGAATGAAAATACTTCACTGAAATAAATCCCATTATTTTCTATTTCCATACAAACCATTAGGGGAATCCCAAAAACTACTTGGTCTCATAAAATTCATAATCCTACAATAATTTATCAATCAACACTGATACAAGCTCATGTCATGTTTGGTGATGATATACCTCAAGCTCTTCTGGTCAGTAAAAACAAAAAATGATCATTGATGGGATAATATAACAAAAAATTCAAAATATACACCACTAAAACCAACTCAGGATCATGGGTGGCATAATAATTCTCATGGGGTGTAACTTATAAGTCCAATAAAAAAAAACTGATATATACTGCATCAGAAGACATTCCATGATAAAACACGAGTAATCATATAAAACATCATACTGAAATCCCTCAGCTGTAAAACAAAAAACCGGGGAGCTAAAAAACTTTTCCATTGGGTACTAAAATTTTTCCTAAAAATGGTCAGTCCATATTAATTCCCCATATTTTCTAGTATATGATTTTTGCAGATTCACAATTAATTAGAAGTTGTCTACAAACATCTTATAATATAATATAAGACAATTTAACACCACACATTTTCCACTTTTTTAGGGGCTTCCCAAGACAATAATTTCTATATCTTCAAAGGATCCACAAAAAACCCATGATGGGACACCACATTCCCAAAAAAATGGACTTCACAAGACAAGAACTCACAATTTGACAAAATATCAGGAAGCTGATCCAAATGAAGAACACCAAAAATGAAATGATTATGCTATACATGATTCTCCTATGATAAAGTGTATAGAAGGATTTAACCAGGGAAAACCTAAAAAATCATATATGTGGACTCTCTAAACACAGAATTAATTATCCCCATGAATATGTGTAGTGTAGTATTCACACCAAATGACATCAGAAAAAATTCATAATTCCCATGAAGAAAAACAGAATGACTACTTTTGAACATCCTCACCCTTCACCCATATTGGATTATATCCAGATCCAATGTATAAATTCTAAAACCAACATGAACCCATTACATGATCAAATAAATCAACAATTTACATTATAAGATAGTGGTTCTTCAATGTAACTTGGTTTATGTGATAATAATTGGTACATAGGTACAAACTTCCATTGATCTTCATAAAAAAACAGGTTCACCCCAATCTAACACACTTGGATGAATAAAATATCACTACAGCAGATCATCATGTTTTACACACAGTTCGCAAAAATAAGAAGGTTCCATCCAATAAGGAGTCATGAAGATAGGATAAGCACATATGTTTATCTAGATCCAAAACATGATCCATTATAAAATTTGAAACACTAAATCCTACTCTATAAATACATCATAGTACTCCTATACAACATTGGGAAACACCGACTACTGAACATCTGATGAAGTAAGAATCAATTAAAAAATCAATGATTATAAGTATAGAACATGACTTCAACCCATACAAGGATATCATTCACCAAAAAACAATTATTGATCTTTATTAGAATCATATAACACCACCTTCCTATTATATAAATCCATGATATCCTACACCAAATAAAACAAATCTATGCCAAGTATGATTTTATATTTCTATATCTGCAAGCATAGAAAGTATCCCTAATGGTGGTTCTTCCCCATCACTAGATCATGGTGTCTACATACTTCATACAAGTCATCTCGACCTAAAATTTAATATTCAATACCAAGGGAACTAGAATAATCTCCCCCTTATGTCCCAAATCATGGATGAAGGTAGGTGATATAATAGACTATGTCACTCTTGACTCGAACAAGTCATAAACCTAACTATAAAACTATAAAATGGAACCTTTAATGATGTTAAACTCTCATGGAACTAGAAAATCTAATGAATAAAGCTGACCATGACCTGCTCCATTTCCTCTTCGACCCTAATGATAACCACCTACAAATATTTTGTCTAATATATAAGGAAGGTGATTATATTGTGGTTGTCCTCTACCTTCATCATCTTCTCTCAGTTGGTCCCAAAATGGGGTACCCTATAGCTATTGTCAAAGTTGAAGCTACCTCAACAGAGGAACTTGAAGTGTAATACCTAACACATGGTAACTAATGAGTATCTTCTGGAAATCTCTCCAATAATAACCTATACCTCCATAAGAAAAACTTGTCTCTAATCACTTGTATTAACTCTGTTACATTTTCCCTTGAGAACCGAGATGTTGAGGTTTAGGACCTACCTATTGCTTTGCAAAGACTATTTTTTTCTAGAAAAAATGGAACCCTGGACGACAACTCTTCTTCATGAAAAATCCTAACAAATCCCCTTTCATGATGATCCTATTTTTTCTAGTATCCTCTATAGGATATATGATATCTCTGGAATCTCGAGACACATCTTCATTTTAAATGGGGTGACTTAGAATTGTATCTATGGAAGTAAACCCTCCTAAAAAAATTTCACTCTGGCCACATCATATTGAAATAGGTATGACATATTTTACAGAAAGTTCTTGAAGTAGATTCTGAACTCTCGAACATTGGAAATCCCCTGTTGAAGGGTATAAAGCTCTTGGTGACTAGCTGCATTCACTGTGTAAAAAACTCTCCTCAGAAATAAGATCACAACTTTTCTAATGAGACCACCAAATCCTCATGATTCATAGGGATGAAGAACCACCATTGCATCACTACACCACACAACATCATCACAACCAATAAAAACCTGAGATCCTAACCAGAATATATTGAACTAAATTCAGTTTCAAAATCCTCTAAGTATTCCTCTATGACATTGTTTAAAAAGTATCTCTCACACTTCTATAGACTATGAAACAAAAATTCTCTAAGTGTCCTCCCCAAAGTTTTGTCTTCATTGACCTCTACTCTATGACAGTCTATTGGCACATCCCACTGAACATTTTTGTTGCAAATATATTAATGATGCCTACCTAGATCCATGCCTAAAAGAAGAAAAAATAGTTAGGGTTCCTAAAACCAAAATATGGAATAATGAACATTAATTAGTTAGTTAAATTATATTCAACGTATTATCCTATCTCAAGGTCTACCTAGTTCAAACAACGGTGTAAAGTAGAATAGTACATGATCCTTTCCTAGGTCTCTACATTGTAACTAGTATCACTTCATTTAGTGGGGTTATTAAACATAAGATTCTATGTATCTGATCAAATGGATCCCTAAATGCCTATTCTCATCCAGTCTTCTATTTTTACATCACTTACTATGTTTACATAACAAAGTTTTCATACCAAACCATGCAACCTCACCTATGCCTAACTCAAAACACAATCTTATACCTAAAAATGAACTTTTTATCCAACACATTCATTACACCTACCAACAAGGATTTTTCGATGATGGAATGGAGATGGTGACATCCCGAGTACCATCTCTCGTAGCCCATGAGTTAGTGACTAGCAGCAATGGTATAATAAGCAGGCATATGGAAGGTAGTGTTATATAAGAGAAACCTGTGGAGGAGAGAGATATGAAGGATTAAAAAACTAAATTATTCTTAGAAAAATATAAAATAAATAAGAATTGAAAACATGAAATGAAATATATTACTAAAAAACTGAAAGGAAATACAAAAGAACCCAAAATAGTAAAGACGATATTGAACAAGGAGCCGAATCAACTCTTACAAAACCTTTTTCTAGTAATATCAACCCTGATAACAATCCTAATCCTGACGACTTAAAAATATCTTATATATAAATAGGGTTATAATAATAGTCTAATAATTAAGAAGATACCTCGAGCCTCTCATTAAAAAGAAAATGAAATCACGCTGAAGCACAATGTTTATAGTGAAACTAAATATTCACCTAAATATGCATACTAAGTTCCCAATCTCACCATTTATTTACGTCTCCAAGTATCACTTATAAGAGAGAATATAATATAAAAATAAAACATCAAGGGTACCCAAATCCCACATCCCCATTGATTTTATGACCTTCCCCAATATCACACGTCTTGAGCATATATCACGAAAAATAAGACGACCTAAAAACACATGGGTAAGGCACCACAACAACACCTATTGCATCATATAAAGACATCATCCCATCACCATATCTATATATTGTAACCAAGTAGTTTAAAATACCCCACACACAACTCATGTAATGTGTATCATAAGTTATGTATTATACCTCAATCCATTATAGTCCATACATAGAGTCAGTACCTCAAACCGTCACATCCTATACCCATTATAACTATAATTATACATTGGTTAATATATATGGTAATTAATATGTGTGAAATAACCTCAATATGTCACATACATATATACAAAAATTTGGGAAAACTATACATCATTCATACAAACACAAGTAACTTCCAAAGATAAGGGAGTGGCTCCATCGGGGATTGTGAGCTATCCATCCTCCAAATCAAGATGTTGGGGGAGGCACTATCATAGAGTCCACTGGGTGTAAGTTTCCCTAGACAACATGGGGGGGGGGGGGTAGCTTCTGATGTCATATAATATACATGATATAATATATCTTACAATCACACTTTGGGAATAACCTAATCTTATACACAACTTCAGCTAATGTCACTCAGACTCAGAGCCACCACTATTAAAACCAAATATCCTATAAGCACAAAAGAATTTAAAATATATAAATTAAATTAATTATTTTTCATTTATTACTTCACTATATTAATTTATTAACTATTAATTAATTACCAATTTACATTATTCAATATTACATTAATGAATAGAGTAAAGTCCATACCCTAAAAGAGTAATCCAATCCAAGTCCATGGATTATCAAGATTAACATCTTTTTGTGTTTACATTCCATCATAAACCAACCAAGTGGGTTAAATTTTTTTATTAACTATATTATTCCATATCTAGGTACTCTAGGAAAACATTCCAATGATTCCACCCAAATGAAACATGAATTCTAGCACCTCCATCTACCTCATGTAGTGGTAAAGGAATGAAAATAAAAAAAGAAACTCAACCATAGACCATTAAACATATTCAAATGATAATACTATCTCTCAAAATCTCATCAACGATTAAGCCCATATTTAACATGTTAAATCATCTATAACAACATTACCATCAAATAAATGTATATACTAATGCATCTCACCAACACGTGCATCATCTACTGGTCATTATCTGGGCCTCCCCACCCACATATATCATGTCATCCATCTGATGCTTAACTATCATAAGATCACATCACATTTGAGACTCCCCACCATACATCACTTCAAACATACTAGGCTCAGCTATATCAGGATATCATTACAAGGCTAATATAGAGAGAAAATCCAAATGAATATTGATACAATGTAACATCCAATAGAGAAACTGGGCTCTCAAAACATTGCTTTCATCTATATCATGAAAAATGATCTCTCACGACTCCAAAACAAGGATCTTGGAAATCTCAAGAAAATATAAAACTCATGCTATATAAAATTTTATTTGTCTCACAACTAGTTCATATTACATCAAGAATTAATAGATTCTTTTATTATTAGGTACCAACTATGGGATACATATGGTTACAAGATATAATATTCAATTAGAGGAAAAAATCATCATAGAATTTATTCTAATTCCAAAAAACATATAGAATTTTAATTATCAATTAATATACCTTTTAAAATTATTTATCGGCAGGAATTATCATACTTTATGTTCATTAAATAGGTTCACTTAGACATTTCTATTTACATTAATTATACTGAGATCAAATTACATTAACCCTAGAATTTAAAACAACCACTTCTTTAATTATCCTAAACCATATAATTTTGAATTAATTTCATCTCTATGTTATTTAAATAATTTAACATGCTAGTATAATAATATGTAAATTCTAACATATAATTTCATAGATATCACAATATCTAGAAAAGCATGAGTAAAATCACTATCATGATATAATGAATCAACACCATTAGTAAGAAATCAAAACCATTTTCTTTAATACTCTTATATAATTATTAGGTAAATTTTCATGTCATAAAATAGGAAAAATAATGATCAATTTATGATTACATGTAAATAAAATAATATTATAATAAAAGCAAATACATCAAAATATATCAACATTCTTCACATGAAAACATAACACATTGTAGATCATTGATAACCTCATCTGCAATATCTACATCCATATATTGATAATGGGACATAACTGTACTAAATAAATCAAGAAAACCCCATAAGAACCAATAATGATCAAACACTATATCATCCTGAGAAGATATAGTAGGAAATTTGTTAAAATTGGGAGAACCCTCTAGAAAATGAAGTAAGAATACACCTTGTATCAACATGGATCACAACTGATCGAAAATGGAATCCCGAGGATTGATTAGAATAGAAAGAATCTCAAAACTGAAAGTGGAGGAGCCACTGAATACAAGAAAAGGGATGTATCAAATGATTTGGTAATCCCCTAATCAATTTCACTTTTTATTAATATGATGCATTGGATATTTAAATGGTTTGTAAATGTATGGGTGCAGTTTTTTACAAAATTATTATAACATTTTTATTATTCAACAATGAAATTTACACATCGTGAATCATTCCCACAGAATCCATGAATTGTACATACAATACCTGTAAGCTTTAAATGCCATTTATTTATCCATATTCCTGCATTTCATAGCCATACCCCTCCAAACAACTCCCAAGCCTCTATAGATCACTATGAGCCTCTAAAACATAGAAAGGGTCAGTCTACATAGATTCTTGACCTTACATTCATAAATAATATATTTTATGTACAAATTATACAAAATAAATAATTATTAAATATAAAATATGTTAATAAGTAAATTATTCACAAACTATTTACATATTTATGTAATTTATTTTTTCTAAATCTATTAAACTTAATGAATTAAGTTTCATCAAAATTAATTATATATATATAATTAAATTAATTAACATTCATAATCTAATAAATAATTTATAAGAAATGTGTAATTTGGAATTATCAAATTTCAAAATTAAATTTTATAAAATTTATTATATAATTTCAATCAACCTAAGTTAATATGTGATAAAGTCTATTAGTTTTTTAAAAATAAAATAATTAACTAATTTATCAGTTTATTTTTTTGGAAAAAAGTAAAATGTTGTGATGATTAAAATAATGATTAAAAAGAAAAAATATATAGAAGACTTATCACATAACAATTTTTATGTGGAAAGGATTGACATATCATTATTCTTTGTTCACTTTGTATCTTCTTTTATTGTAAGATTTTATTCCTTGAATATTATGACTATGGTATTTGACAATATGTCACCAAGAATTCTTCTATAAATGGCCCCATTCACTAATAACATCAAATCACACCTTCCATTATATTTATTATCTTATAAATTACAAAATTATAATCTTAACATACCTATATCATGTATAAATTCCCTTAGTCTCACTATGGATATAAAAATCCTGTAAATCCAAAGAAGGTTTTCAAAAAAATTATATTTCTAGATTTTAAACAACAACACTATTTAATTTTATGTATAAATATTTTTTTATCTAAATAATATCGTTGTAATTATTTAATAATGAACATAAAATAAAATATATCAAAATAATATGATTAAACTATAATTTTTTATTTTTGTATTTCAGTTTAACCTCAATCATGTATGACACTATAATATTTTAATTATGAAAGATTCTAGAATCCTAAATTGTGATAATATATGGTAATAATGATTAATTTATATTATTTTACAATTATTGAATTTTATATATATGATTATACACACACACACACATATATTTAAAAATTAATTCTTTTGATTAATTAAATAATTAAAAAAAGAGAAATTCTAATCTTTTTTCCTGTGTTTTTAGCATGGAATCATTGAATTATTACATGGAATCCATAAATACATAGAATAATATTTATAATCATATAATAATATTTTGGAAGTGTTAACATTATCCATGAGAAAGCATTGGAACTTCCATATCGAGGATAACATGGGATATATGGAATTTTTTTCACATGTTAATTAATATTTACTATGAATGAATAGTAAATGGGTTATAGAAAATTTAAACGAATAATATTAACTAAATAAATTTTAATATTATTATTATATATAGAAATAATAATTCCAAATTGATTATATATTCTCTTAGATCACATTTGAATACGGAGGAATTTTAAGTATGTTATTTCTTAACTCAGCCTCCTTTCTTTGAGTTATTCACATTATACATTTTCTATGTTATGGAAAGATATATAAATTCATCCATATAATTATACATCATTTAATTTCATCTTCTATGGGAAATAAATTTCCGTCTCATAATATAATTTTTACTCTTTCATATCTTAAAAACATCAGTGTGAATTATTGTTTCAATAATTTTTATGAGTATTTATTCTCCAAATATATATTCAATAATCATTATTTGGATTACTTTTAAATTTTTAAAATATTTATTATTTTAAAATATTATATTTCAGTTTAATAGTATGTGAAATAATATATATATATATTGATCTAGGTTACTTTAAAACCATTATAAATGATTTGAAGTTCATTAAACAGCTAAACCAATTAATTTCCTTCACTCCATCTATTTAATAAATTCAAATTATTTCATTTAAAAGTAAAATTACTCGAATGTTATATTATAAAAAATAATAATTAAAATAATTTAATAAATGTTTTTTAAATTATTTATAATTTTATATATATCTTCTTTTTTTATGACAACAAATGAAGTTAAATGAAAAATATTTTTACAAATTGGTTCAATTTATTTCACTTTATCTTGATTTTTCATCCCAATTGAAATCATTCATTTTTTAACTAGACTATAAATTATTTTATGATGTTATTAGTTTGGTTTAGTAATGTTTAGGTATCATTATGTAATTTTTTTTTATTATTTTAATATATTTTTGTTCTAAATTTGTCACATAACCCATATTATTTAAATTGGTTAATTAATTTTCAATTTTAATATATGTTTCATTGATTTAATTTCAAATAAATTTATATAATAATATCAAAATTTTATGGGTCGTAATGGAATTATATAAATTTATTATTCAGTGTGTAAATTATTATATATAAGGCCTAATGTTCAGTAATGGACATAAAGAGTTGACAGGGCTGAATCAATTTAACAAACATCATTGGTGTTTTTTTCTCTTTCTTAGTAGTTGATTTTGTGATCAAACAACTGTCTTAATTAGTATATATGGATCTATAAATATTATTTTTAACCATAACTTTTTATAATATGTATAAGTATCCTGAACATCCAATCATTTGGTTTTTACAGGGTTGAATAATGCACACTCTTTATCATGTATGAATTTTTTTTGAGATAAGGATTTAATTATCAATAATATTTGAAGTCATTACATGAGTAAATTATGTATCAAATATGTTTATCCATTTATCGACCATGTTTTCAAGGGCATGTATCATCAAATTCAAAAATAGTACTTTTTTATTTATACTAGAAAAAAATTTCATCACTGGTCTTCCTTGAACTCTTGAGGGAGACATATGATTATGAATTATATTTTAGCACATCAACTAGATTATTATTTTCATCTTATAAAGATCATAACATATACTTCAAAAATAAAATAATTAATAATGAATGAAAATATTTTTTAAAATTACATTAAATAAACTAAATACATTGATCGAAGTGTATTCTTATTTTGTAAGAGATATTACCCTATGATCAAAAACAATTATTGTCTGTCACTAGTAATATATATATTCATCTTAAATGGTATTTTTTATTTTACTAATATTCACTAAAGTAAAAGGTTTTATTATTATCTTCTCATCCATATTTAACAATGGTTGTATCTTTTATGGTACACACATATAAAATGCTCTGTCATTGTCTCATCCTTTACATGACTCATGAAATGATCTATAAATATTTTGGAGTCAAATAAAATATATTATTTCTCATAATATCAATTTTTATAGTCACTCTATAATTTTAATATCATTCATATAACATTTTAATTTAAAATTTCCACAAATATCATCCTTCAAACTTCTCAAAATATCACTCATTAAAAAAAGATTCCTTCATCATTGTTCATGAATAATCAAACATATACCATTTATTTAATATAAACTCTTGGTATTTCTCAACTTTATAGAAAATTCTTGTAACCCGATGTTTTCATGAGATCCAATGCAACATCTATATGGTACTTGAATAATCTAAATCCTCAAGTCCTTGTTGCATAGAGAATATATCAAGGTGAAAGAATACTATAATGAATCAAACATTACAATTTTGTTATCATAGTTATATATTTAAAAATCATATATATACACTAAAGTTTTCATATATAATTCAATAATTAGGTTTTTACCCTATAAAGATCTTATAAATTCACTTTTAATGATAATAAACAACCTTTTGATGATCAGTACCATATAAAATTCCATAGGTGCTCCAAGAATTCCTCTAATAAATTTATGAGGGTTCACCACATAAATTATATTTTGAAATTCATGAATAAATATTTTAATTTTTGTTTTTATTTCCTTTAATATTATTAAAGGGATATTGAAAACTGTTATCATTAGTCCTCAATATCAACCTTATTTGTACTTAAATAGTGTCATGTCTTAATTACCATCATGAAACTTACTCTTAGAAGATAGAACATAAAATATTCTGGATTACTTCTTTTTAAATTCTATATTTTGAATTATAATTGTAGATAAATATTATTTTACTAACTCTTGAATCCTACGTGGAAAATATAGGCATTACATTCTCTGAACATTAACACTCATGACTTTATCAAAACAGACATAGTGTTAGACTATCACTCACAAAAAAACACAATGTGAATTATGTATTATATGACGTAATTAATGTTATATGATGTTAATAATAAAAATAATAAATGATTAATATAAAACCATATAAAAATTAACCCAATGTTTTTTTATAATTTGGGTTATGCTAGTTTATAAACATCCATATTCCTCAATACAAAATTCAAATCATATTTCTCTCATTTTCTTAATGGTTCAATATACCACCCGCACAGTGAATCTTTCTAACACATTCACTACCCTATACTCCATGATTATTCCTAGCGAATGTAGGCTCATTGATAATTGTATTTTCTCTATTATTTGGATATTACCATTGAGATCGAATATCTTTCCGTGTGATATGCTAGTTTCTCATGTTTAAGAGAAACACAAATATGTCCATATTATTTTTGTTATATTTTCATCTATATTACTTTATAAAAAAATTATGTGACAAATATTCACATTATATGATATATTTATAGAATTCCAAATACTATGGACTTCATAATCTACCATTGTTTTGGAACTCACCAAAAATAATTATTTTATTTTTAAAACACTCATGGATTCATTATTCTTACAAACAGGGGCGAGCAACTCATCGTCAATTTTTATACTATTTTAAAATTACATTTAGAGTATGTAAAGGAATCAACAACATATCTGGTGGAAACATATCATATAGAATTTAAAAAAATAGTGATTGATGATAATTTAATTAAATTAAATCCACTTATAATACATAAATGTAATAAATTATAATAAAAAATTTCATGGGAATTGCTTTTACATTCTAAACACATATTGAAGCCTATTTATAATAATGTAATGAAAAATTATTGACAAAAAAATACAACCTTTGGCCTGTTCTTTTCCATAACACCCCATTTATTTAATTTCATTTCCATAAAATATATTTATTTCAATATGTAGGACTTATATCAATTTCTATCTCACCTTATTATAATGTTCTAAACCTTCATGGCATTTCCTTTATGTTTTCATGAGACTTGGTGGTGTCAAGAAAGTATTTGGAGGCATTCTTGAGGCTTGGTAGTTGTATTATCCTTATTGGAGACCAAAATATACTATTAGAGGATATGGTGGTGGTTATATTAGGAATATTTTGGATAAACATGTGGTTCATGGTATTCCATGACTAGAAAATTAGTATGATAAGCTGTTTTAGAAGCGATTTTGACCTGGCGTTCTCATGATCGATATTGGAATTTGACAATTCCTAGGAAATTATGTGGAGATAAGAATGATTCTTTGGAATAATACTAATCCAAGATGGGAATATGAGATCGAAATGACCATGGTATTGTGATTTGTGAGATAAAAACACACTAGGTACTAGAACATGCCTTAACATAAGCTATATTTGGCTATAGTTTTCAAGCCCACCAAGGCCATGATTGTAACAAACCAAAATTATTTTCAATTGAAGATCCCTTCTTATAAATATTTCATAAACTTTAATCACATAATATAACATTAATAACACCATAAAAACATTATTAATGAATAATTAATGAAATATGAGGTATTTCAAGGAATTAATGAACCTATACCGACAAAATAGTAACATGACCTTTGCAACAATAATGTGACCCTTAGGAATAGTAAACTAGAAAATAGAATCATAACATCACATATGAAGGTATAAATAAAATTTATTCATCCTATTAATGAATATATTATATAATTATATCATAGTATAAGTAAAAAAAATGTTTTCAAAATTGTTAATTAAGTGTTGATATTTTAATAAAACATAAGTGTTTATTTTCAATTTTATAAATAATATAATGATTTAAAATAAAATAAATATCCATATACTTTGTTAATAAATTAATATTTATTTATCTTATTATTGGTATATAATTGTATGATAACTTAATAATTTTTTCAATGTTATTCAAACTCAGTTATAATTCTAAAATAGACATTTTCATGTAAATGAGTAGTTTTATTAAAAAATAAATTTCACATATTTAATAAATTATTTTCATGAAATGGAATTTATTTTTTAAATTTAACACATTAAAAAATGATTATGATGAATATTTGTTATTTTTATGATGTACATGATTTTTTGGTAAATAGTAAAATATGATTGTTTATGGTTTATATACATTATAAATAAAATGATCTATTCATTGAGTAATGGCTGATAATAGAAAAATAATATTAAACTCAACTTAATTTGTTTCATATAATTAGAAAAAATTATAAAAATATTCTTAGACTTAAGAAAAAATAACAATCTAATGAATAAATAATGAGAAAACACCCCTCTCCTCCTCCATAAATTCTACCCCTCACCTCCTATTCTCCTCACACATATAATGCTTTTAACATTGTTAAAATTATATTAAAATATCATACCAATGACCTAACTAATGTAGACTATCCTTTTTTAAATAAAAATACCACAACCAACCAACCAAATTAGTTTCTCAAGAAGAAGGATTCAAGAGGTAAAATCCACTATCTTTTTTTAATTGATTTTCAAGTTGTTTTATTTTATTACTCTCTCCCTTCTTCCACCCATAAAAATGGTACGATAAATCTAGTAAATTAAATATAATATAATTTTATTATGATTATTTAACAATAAATCAATGTTTATTACCAAACTCTTCTATTACTAAAAATTAAAACATCATCTGTGATGTGTAAATTTATAACATTGAATGATGATAATGTTTTCTATTTCCAATCCAATATTATAGAATGATCATGAAACAATTTTTTATGTAAAAATATATAATATTATATGTATTAAAACGTTTTTAATGTTCCATAACTATTTTATAAAAATGATATTCATAAATAAAAAAACTAGTTTTTAGGACCGAGAACCACCAAAGTGATCTATATGACTATCATCAACATGTTATCTAATGAATCATCATTACATAAAATTACCACATGAATTCTATAAGAATTTAATAATATAAATTTTAATTAATAAAATATAAAAATAATTCTTGATAACCACTACCATTATATATTATTTTCCTTAAATGTATACAAGTAAACCGATCATTAAAACAAAGGAAACCAGTGCTTCCAAACGCTGAAATTAAATCTAATAACCAATCAAAAGGGACATAAATGAACATAATAAAATTAGAATAAAACAAATAAATGTAGAAAATCATATAAATAAATTAATTAATGGATTTAATTTCATTATCAATGATATTAACATCAAGTGAATAATACTTTCAAACATAAGGTAAAAGATTCTATCCGAACATTAACTTTTCCTTCAGATAACTCTTTCTTAATATTAACTCAAATGTTAATATATTTTTTTGTAAAATTATTCTAAATTATTTTTATATGTTGAAAATCACATATTTGGATTAGATTAATATTCATTAAAGGTAAATGCATATTTTTAAAAGGTTTCCTTCTCAATTATTCAATTTGGGAAAGCCAGATCAAATGGAGAATCTAGATTTCTTGCCAATTTTCATGTTCACTCCATTATATTAATAATATATAATTATTTTTACAATATAAATAATTTTATGATGAAAAACTATCATGGTTCTATTCTGATTTTATTTAAAATACTTTTCCTTATCCTCTTTAAATTCAGTTTAAATGTTTCCTTAAACTACCCTAAACTGTTTTATTTATAATGGTTCTTAAATAATAAATATACTTCTTTTCACTCCATTTTAACAAAAAATAAATTTATATATGCCTCTATTACCATTATAATGCCCATTTATTATTTAAATCCATTCATTCATTGAAACCATTATGATAATCCATTTTGTAATGCCTTTTGACATGGATAGGATATAGAATTCCTTTCATGGGTAACCCTTATGTTATGTTTGATTCCTTATTTATTATTTTTCATGTGCGAAAAATATTAATGAACATGTTTTGATGGGTGCACCTAGATAACACTCTAATGAATTGGGTAATATTTAGTCTCAGGAGACGTCATGTTGGAACATGTAGTGATCCTAATTCCTTTATCAGACGTTTTCTACCATATCTTGGTTGCTTTCCTTGACTCATGTTTATGTCATGTTATAAATTGTTTCCACATTTCTATAATTTTATGGTTATATTTCCTTATGTTATACATGTTATTATTCCTTATGTTTATTCACATTCCATGATGTTATGTTATCTTTTTATTCATTCTAACCCATGTTTTAGTTTTTACTATTATGCTTATTCCCTAAGTGGGATTTTTAGATCATCCATTTTGTTGATGTATTCCATTGGTTATAATATATAGATATAATGACTAAAATTTAGTTAAGAGCCCATTATGATGATTAAATATTTTTTTTGTATCATGTTGTTTAATTATGCACATAATTTTCCAAGACCGTAGACATTATGACCCTTGGCATGTAATTTAATGTTTTATTATGTATAAAATCATCCTATAATATGTGTAATATTATAGGTATAAAATAGTATATATCAGAATAAAGTCTAGTTTTTTTTTGAGATTAGGAATATGAAAATTTTGTATGAACCCAAGGTGTAATTATATAACCATGGATAACCTTTATTAAAACATGGGGAATCAAAAGATATGTTATAGTGTTAATTTAAATGATTATCCTTAGATGTTCAATGTTTCTTTTTTTGTACTTATTATATAATTATTAAATACCCTCTAATTATACCTACTTTTTTTGTGATTGTATTGAAATATTATTACCCTTGTGAAGAAACAATGACATAGTCAATGTGATGATTTCCTGAATTAATTTCCAAACATGAGGGGAATGGGTGCTCAAAACATCACGAAAATAATGGATTAGCTCGATCATGTTATGGAAAATAGATTTAATAGTATATAATTCATTCCTTCTCATAATAAATAGCATTTTTTGATTGAATAATTAAAATGGGAAAATGCTCCCATGTTTAGTGGATCTTCTAATCCCCTCCTTTGAGAAAAATGGTTTAACCCCATTGAGTAGATATTATCATTCCTCCAGTGCTCAAAATAAGAGAATTTTATGATCGAAGTATATTGTATTGATGGAGAAGATGATAAGTTATGGAAACTGATCACGGAAACAATGTGAAAAGACGGAATTGATGCAATGGATTATGAGTATTTTAAGATAAATTTTTTCAATAAATACTTTCCCTAAACCCTCCATGTCAAGATAGAAAGTTAATTAATTGTAGTGAATTAGATGGAAGAGAAGTCTATAAGGGTGTATGAGTAAATTTTAAAAAGGCTTGAATGATAAACCTCTGGAGTTTTTATGAATATCAAATTAATGTTGGATTGATTCTTTAGAAGACTAATGTAAATTCTACAAATGGAATTGGTGATTCAAGACATCAATTGTTAGGGAAATATTTTCCATTTTTCCATTAAGGTCAATATAAAGATTATAGAATCTTAATGGTCACATGGGTCCAGTTATTAGAATAAGAAAATAAAGTTTAATATGGGTGGATCAACATATAAATCCCATTATGAAATGAAGAACCAACATCCCACATGTCAAAAGTATGGGAAGATGAATACTGGATAATTTATAAAGGGAATAAAGATATGATTAAAATGTTAAGGATAAGGTTATATAGTTAATAACAGCTGAAAGGATATGAATAATCCCACTAATGTGGAATAATAATGGAAGGTTAATATCAAAACATAGTATATAGATTAGTTTTTCAATTGTAAGGAACATGGGAATTGTAGAAGCCATTTCCCAAATCCAAGGGGGTTTCATGGAAAACAACAATGAAAACCTCCAAGGGAGTAGGTGAGAGCACATGATATCACAAATACTAAAGTGGATTCTGAAAACAATGTGGTGATATGTATGCAGGTTATTCATTCATGAATAAAAAATACTATTTGAATCTAGTTCTCTGCATTGTTTCGTATATTGCAATTTTAGTAGAACTATTAAATCACCATATAAAAATTTGGAGGTTGTGTTAACTATGAGAATAATAAACGGGTAAATGTTTATCCAATGTTTACAACTCCTACCTAGTTAATGTTTGTGGACATAACCTCCTAGAATATATTTTTACACTCCCTTTGGAAGGGTTTGCTGTAAAATTGGGAATAGATTGTCTATATTTATACAAATACAACATCAACTTTTGGGAAATGTACATCACTATTCACATCTTGTAGAATATTCTAATTCATTATAGGTGTGTGGAGGAAGATGAAACTCCGTTAAAATTATTATCGCATTTGTGGATATTATGTCATTATGAGGAATCATATTTAGTTCAAATGATTGAGTCAAGGAAGAGAATCAATATAAAAGACATTCCAATTGCGAGGGATTAAACCTATGTGTTCCCTGATGAATATCTTCGTCCTCATCCGAATTGATAGGTTGACTTATCAATTGAACTTATTACAAGATATTTTCCTCTATCAAAGACACCTCATAGAATTTCCAACATTGACATGGAAGAAATAAATAATAATTTACAGGAGAATCAGGATAAGGTTTTTATAATCCTATATGCTTCACCATCGGGTTTCCAGTCCTATTTATCAAGGAGAAAGATAGATAAATGAACCTATTAATTGATTATCACTTGATTAAAAAACTATTATAAAGAAAATTTATCTTCTTCCACAGATAGATGACTAATTTGATCTTCTACATGAGTCTAGTAAGTTTTCTATGGTAGAATTTTTTTGAGATATCACAAATTAAAGGTGAGGAAAGAAGATATTCCAAAGACTTCCATTAGTATATGGTATGGACATAATGAGTTCATAGTGATGTTCTTCAGACTCGACGATACTTAATCAATTTTCATGGAAATAATGAATAGATTATTTTGATACTTCCTTAAGATATTTTTGGTGGTGTTTATTGAATATATTTTTACATACTCCAACAGTAAAGTGGAACACCTGAATATTTTGAATACTATGAAAAACAAACTGAAATGGGAGAAAATATATGCAATGTAAAATAAATGTGAGTTATGGATAGAAGAAGTATCATTATTGGGGCATGAAATCACTGTAAAAGATATTTCTCTGGACAATTCCATTACAAAGGAAATTGGAGAGTGACTCAGGACAACATATATAATGGAGATATTTTGTTTCCATGGACTAGCATGGTATAACTATAAATTTTGGATGAAATCATCATGATTTTTGAACCAACTAACCAAGATGTCTCAGAATGGAAAATAGTTTTTTATATATAATTGAATGTGAATACTACTTTAAAGAATGAAAAAAAGGCTCATCATTGTACCGTTTCTCAAAATACCAACAAATGGAGAACTCTTTGTTGTGTATAATGATGCTTTAAAAAATATATTCGATTGGATACTAAAGAAAAATGATTAAGTGATAACCTATGACTCATGGTAGTAGAAAATATATGAGAAAAACAATTCTATACAAGATCTCGAGTTGGAAGCTATGATCATTTCATCCAAAATATGGTTTAATTAGCTATATAATTGTGAGATATATACTGATCATAAGATAATCAATTATAAATTATCAATGATGGATCTTAATATATTCCAACAAATATGGTAATATATTTTCAAGGATAATAAATTCTCAATCCATTATAATCCTAATAATGAAAATAAGGTGTAAAATACTCAGTGTATAAAGGATCCTTCAACATTATCAATGATGAGAATTTAGAATGATATAATCTTCATATACATGAAAAGGATGGACATGGGACTAATTAGGGAATGAAAATCATTAATACTTTTTCAAATAGTTACTCAACTATACATAAAAGAGAGAATAAATAGTTCTAAAAGAAATGACATGGAATTCAGAAGATGATAGAATCCATGGGAAAAGGGAAATCCTTTGAGTTAAAAAATGATGTGTAAGGAGTCATGAGATCTGGCACATGACAATGTATATTGTCTAATCCAAATAAAATGAAAGTTATTATAAATGATGCACATAGCTCAACCATCTCTATTTACACAGATACGAAAAATATGTATTGTGATATTTGATATAACTATTGGATGGAAAATATAAATATGGATATTGTTGAATATACATCAATGTGATTAGTGTGTAAAAATGTGAAGGATGGATGAAAAAAGTTTAAGGTAATGATGCAACCATTTCCCATATCATCATGGACACAACTAAACAACAGAATTTATATTTTCAATATACTTTTGAAGACATCCCGAAGAAATAATGCGATATGGTTTGTTCGGGATCATGTTTCAAGGATAATTGAATTTATCACAGTTTGATAGGACTTATCACTTGATCAAATGACATTGACATACAAAAGAGGATGTGGTTAGGATACATGGATTACAACTACCAATTATATCTGATTCAGTTATGAGATTCTCCTATAGGTTCTAGAAATGTCTCTAACAAGCTCTAAACATTGAGTTTAACATCAGTATGTCCTATCATCATCAAAATGATGTCCAATATGAGTGGACGATTAATATAGTAGATGAATTTTTGAGAGCATGTTCTACAGACATCAATGTAATATGGGACCAATATTACCACTAGATAAATTCTCATACAACATTTGTTTCCACTCGAGCAATCAAATGGATCCATATAAATCCCTTTATCGGGAATGATGTAGAACAACAACATGTTGGGATGAGCTCAGTGAATGTATGATTCTATGACTTGAAATAGTTGATGAGATAACAGAAAAGGTGAACACGATTTCGTATAATATAAAGGCATCATAATGTTGATAGTTGAGTTATTTATACAATCATTGATGTGTCTTTAATATTAAGGTTGGAGACATGGTATTCCTCTTTATATATCCACGGAAGATGATCATGATATTTTTGAAGAATATAATGTTATGTACAAGGTACATAAACCCCTTCAGGATTATAGATCATGTCAGAGCTATGGACTATCGACTAAAACATCCTTCAACCATGTATCATTTGCACGATTTATTCCACGAATCCATCTTGAGGAAGTACATATCGATTATTTCACATGTACTGAATTCAGAGGTGGTATGGTCGGAAACTAATATCTCATATAAAGATTAGCCAAGAAAGATATTGGATCATACAGATAATGTTTTATGCAACAAGACTACTCACCTGGTAAATTGAATATGGTGGAACCATCAGTACAAAGAGGTAACATGGAAACTATAGGAAGCGATGATGGAGAATTACCCACACATGTTTTCAACATATAATGTAACATAAAATTTCAATGGTGAAATTTCATAAGGGGGAAGCATGTAATGACCAGAAATTTTTATCATTAGAAATTACCTTCTTATAATTATTTCATATAGTAAAATCATATAAAATCATATTAACAACATAATAAAAAAATTATAAATTAACAATTAATGATATAACGGGTATTTCTAGATGTTAAGGAACCTATATCGATGAAATAGTAACATGACCTTTAAAATTGTAATGTGACCCTTATAAAATAATAAACTAGATAATATAATTTTAACCTAAAATATGAAGGTATAAATAATATTTATCCATAATATAAATGAAATATGATATAATTATATCAAATTATAATTAAATAAATGTTTTAATAATTATTAATTAAGTGTTGATATTTTTATAAAACATAAGTTTTTATTTTAAATATTAAAATTAATATATTGTTTTAAATGGAATTTTATTTCAATAAAATTTATTCATATGTTAATATTTTTTAATATAATAATTACAAAATAATTTTATGAGACATTAATTAATTTTTGAAAGTGTTACAAAATTAGTTAAAATTTTAAAATTGTTACATTTCAAGTAAATGCTAATTTTAATTAAAAATAAAATTTTCCATATTTAGTAAATTATTACTATAAAATAGAGTTAATTTTTGATTTCTACATATCAAAAAATGGTTAGGGTTAATTTTTTGGGATTTTTTAGAAATGCTTGAGTTTTTTGGGAATAGTAAAATACAGTGATATAAAGTATAAATACATTTTAAATAAAATAATCTATTACTTTAGTCATCGATCATGTAAGTACCAAAATATCAGGCTACCTATAATTATTTAAATATATTCAGATATAATTATTAAACTATTCATATTAATTAGATAAAATAATAATCTAAGGAATAAAATAATGAGAAAACTCGCCTCTCCTACCCTATAAATGCCACCCATCACCACCTCTTCTCCTAGAATCTCTCGCTCATTCAGAATTGTCCAAATTCTCCTCAAATATCTATCAAATCCCCTCCCACCCATCTTGGATCCATTTTCTTCAATAGAGGGACAACACAATCCCACCTATAGAGGTTCTCTAGAAGAAGGATTTAAGAGGTAAAATCTTCCATCTTTTAGTTTAATTTCTTTTCATGTTCTTTTATTATATTATTGTCTTTTAACCTAAGCCATACTAATGGAATGATAACTAAAATACCTTAGGTATAATATAATATTATTATTCTAATGTAATAATCCAACATAATTTCTTTACCCTCTCCCTTTATACTAATAATGAAAACATCATATGTAATTTGTTAATTTATCACATTCAAGGATGGAGAGGTTTTCGATTTCCATTGCCTTCTTAAAGACTACAAAAAAAAACCATTTTTGTGGTAAAAACTGATTATTTTATTAATTTTAAATCCTATTATCTATTTTGGAAGAATTATATAAACATGATATTAATTAATAAAATATAAATAGATTGTGATGATAAAAAAACCACCAAACTAATCAAAATGATTATTACTAATATATTATCTAATGATTCATGATAAACCCAAATTACCAAATGATGTATATAACAATTTACATTTTCTGATGTACATTAATAATCAATAACATAAATTCAGGACAACCACTCTCATTTTTCATGATTTTCCATACAAGTATACAAGTAAATCGATCATTAAAAGCTAGGAATCAAGGCTCCCAAATGATGAAATTGAATATCATAGCCCAGGAAAAAGGTATTAAATAATGATCCAAAAATTATAATAAATTAAATAAATTTAGAAAAGGTTCTTAATTAATTAATTAATATATATTTTTTTATTATCTTGTACTTCAAGATCAAGAGCAGAACACTTTCGAACATAAGGTAAGAGATTCAACCTGAGCCCCCATTTCTTTTAGGTTAATCATTCACTTTATCCACTAAAAATTAATCCTCATTTATTTTTGTGTAATTATTATAAATTGTGTGTTTATATTCCAAAATCATATATCAAAAATAGATCATCCTTTTTTATGGAAAATATGTGTTTATAAATGGTTCCCTTCTCAATTCTTAATGAAAATACAGCCTGTTAAAAGAAAGATTTATGATTTCATTACCATTTTCATGTTCAATCCATAATCTATTTTAAGCCACCATTATTTTTATAAAATAAAAACTTTTATCAGGAAAAACTATATTGGTTCAATTTTGTTTTTATATAAAATATTATGTCTTTTCTTCTTTAAATTCTTTTTAATATTTTCCATAACCAGTGCTAAAATGTTTTATTTCTAAGGTTTCTTATACATTAGTTTTACATGTTTTAACTCCATTTCGAAAACAATTATCTTGTAATATCACTATTTTCCCATATTAATGTTTATTTTTGTTTTAAATCCATTATTTCAATGAAACCATAATGATATTCCGTTTTTTTATTTCCTTTTGACATGGTTATGATTGCCAATTCGTACCATGGGTAATAATTATGTTATGTTTTATTCCTTATATAGGATTCATCATGTAGCACAAATTATAATGATAATGTTATTATGGATGATTTTAGATTGTTCTTCAATGAATTGTGGAACATTTAGTCTCATGATACCTTATGTTGGGACAATGAGTGAACCTGATACCTTTATGGGACCTTCTCTACACATCTTTGTAGCGGTACTTGAATCATGTTTATTTATAGTTATATCTTGTTGACAAATTAATATGACTTCATGTTTTTATGTTCACATGATATACATGTTATTATTCTTATTTTTATTCATGTTCCATGCCTCAATGTAATCATGTTATTCGATCTAACCCATGGGATATTTTTTATTCTGATACTAATTTCATTACATGGATTTTAGATCATCTCTTTTGTTCATGTATTCCATAGGTTATCCTATGCAGATATAAGGGATCAAAGAGATTTAGGATCTCATTGTTAATTTTAAATAATATATTTTTTATATTTTGTTTTCCTGATGCTTAAATATGTTCCAAATCATCTAAGACACTGGACTTTAAAATAATTTATTTTAATTTGATATTTAATTCTACTTAAAATCATGTAATAATATGTGTAAAGTTCTTGGGCCATTATAATGTCTATTCCATGGTGGAAGTTGTGGTCATTTTTGGTCTTTTATTACAACTAAATAAATGACCACCTCCCATATCATATTTTGATTCTTATAATGGGGGGAAATCTATGCACCCGAATAAGGAGTCTTTAATGTGGTTTAGGTAATTTAATTCTCTATTTATTGATTTTTACATGCTCTTCAAAAATTGCTTCAATACCTACATGTTTTAGAGAACCTAGGGTATTGATGGGTGATTATTCACATTGAGGATCTATTAACATGCATTTTTATGGGTAAGATTTAATTCATCATCCATTAGAAACCCATTTTCATATATTGGTTATTCTAACATGATCATGGATAATAGGTTATTCTTGGTTCAAAATACCTCATTTTATCCTCTTTTTCATTCTAAATTTTTTCTTATTTGTTCTAGATTTTCATAATAAATATAACCTTAGTTTTGGGGTGTTATTTTAGAAAGGTATATTTATGTCCTATGGATGTTAGGTTCCATCATGACTACATTATGTTTTATAGTGTTTCTCTAGGTGCAGGTTGACACTCGATCATCCATTTTGATGGAAATAAAGTTGAACATAAAAATTAAGGTATTTTATTTTATGTCTCTCCAAATATATAATATTCAACTGTAATGCAATATTTTTTTGAAAATATTTGTAAATAAATAAATGAGATTTATAGTTATTAAATCACAAATAATTAAATAAATGTGTTATGTTTATAACTATCACATGTGTTGATACAATATTAATGGTTAACCTCCCTTTTTAATAGATAGTGTGCTATATTTTGAATATCATATAGTAAACATGTTTTTGAATTTTTTAAGATTAGAACGTTTTTTATCTAAAAATTGTGTAAAAAGTTTATATCGAGTAATGGTTTTCAGGTAAATAATTGAAGAGAAATGTTCAAAATGAATTTGTTTTCCAAGATATTTGACAGAATCAATGTGATTATTGAAGAATGATTTAATAATTCAAAGGTATTAATATATTATTCATACAGTACAATGTGGTATTATCCTATTATAAATTAATTACTTAATTCAAGATGTTAAAGGATTCTTTATATGATAAATATAAATATTTTTGACATAGAGAGCCCATTTTTAAGGTTGGATTCATTGGATTTTGGGAAAAGGTTCCCTGTTGACTATTTGTTATTTCTATACTACCCTGTTTAGTAGATTTGGTTGTGATGCTTTCTATGAAACAAGAGGAGACATTGGGATATATGATTTCTGATGATACATGGGTGGGGAGTCCTAGGTTTGTGGTTTTAGTTGGACCTTATTATGTATGAATGGATGGTTATATGAATAGTGGTGTTGGGGATTACACTTGGAATGATGGAGTGGGATGAAAGTACGATTTTCTATTTTTATTGTTCTAAAATTTGCTGTGATGTCTTATTGATGAAATTTATATATTGATTAGATGGATAGGTTTATCGTTTTTTTCATTATTTTTTTCAACTAATTTATGTGGAAGGTTATGCATGGTGTATGCATATTTTATTGTAACTTAGGATGTTTCATTATTTACCAATAAATTTGGAATGATAAAAAATAATAATGGTTTTAAACTATGTGGTTGGTTCTTGAATGGAATGCCAAATGATGATAATTCTTGAGGAATCAAGGGATTAGTTAGATTTTACCTTGATAAAAGAGACTTGGTTTAAATTAATGTAACATAAATTATTTAAATTAATAATTTAATTTATTTGAATATTCATGAAATGAATGTTCTTATAGGATACATTTTACTTAGTAGTGGTAGTTGGGTGTCCAAAATATGATATGTATAGTCGAGATTATGACATAGATGATTCCCAGAGTGTGGGGTAAACTATATATATCTTGAGTGTTATGTGATTTCATATAGTAACCCAAACAATTTTGTAGGGTGATTCACAAGAAGTGGACCCGGGGAGGGAATTCTTCATACTATTTAGGTTGGCATGGATCATATGGCTAACTACCCACTCTTTCTCCACTCCCTTATCCTAGTAGTATAATGTGAAGTTATCAATGTTGATTACCTTCCAAAAATATGTGTGTAGAGGGATGTGATAGATGGTGTTCATTTCAAACACAAGTATCAATGAATATAGTTACTTATGAATTATTATAGTCACGATTTGCTTGGTTTGTTATGGTTTTAGGTATATTTCTCGATATATGGGATGTGGTAGATTCTAGAAACCACATAGTTACTATCTATTGATGTGGTATTCAGTTCTGATATCATGTGATTAATGAGAAACATAATATGTGTTGTTGGGATGATGTGATTCATGATATGGACTATATGATACATTTTCCAAGGTTTCATCGAGATTGAATAATTTTTGAAAGAGATTTATAAGGACTTGGGATGTTGGGAAATATCTATAAACCAGTGGTTAATTGGTAGTATGGTACCATTTTTTATTATTATGGATCTTATATGATTACATATCCTTATTACCTGGTGATAGATCGATGTTGTTTCTATGAATTAGTATACCCATTTATGTTACAAAATAGTATCACTTATTGTTCAATAGGATTTGGTATTCATTCATTATAATTTTCATGAGATCCCCTGATAGGATCCTACTTAGTATTCCTATTATTCAGACACCACACACACACACACTCACACATAGGTATATATATATATATATTTATAATTTTAGGATCACTTGAGATGGTTAGTGATTAGGATGGACATTATTGTATTGTGGTGTTGTATGGGAGCTACTTCTGCTTTGAGACCACTACTAAGGATTTTACTGTTGGTATTAGAATATTCCATTGTAGTTTTTTAGTTGTAGGACATTACATGAATATATTGGGATGTCTCTTTAATTTTTTTTATGAGAACGTGTTTTGGGTGTTTCTATATTACATCTCATTTCTCAAATCATATAGGGTAATTCCTATTATTGTTTCATGTGATATACCCTCAATTATTATCACAAACCATATCCTATTAAAGGGGGATTAGAGAATCATTAACTCCGTTAACTCATATACAACTATGAAGGGTACCTTTTTTAGGGAGGGGGTTGTGATACAGTGGTATCACTGATTCTAGTTGAGAGATATGATTCTTTTTGGAGTTTGGAACAGCTGAGGATGACATGGGTTGGTAGGAAAATAGTGTCATGTAACATTAGAAAGTTATGTAAGTAGAAAATAATTTAAACTATATGATTAATCTAGACACTTTAGAATCCGATGCACATTTATTTATGTTTTTTGGGCTTAAAAAGTGAAGTTATATTGGTTGTGTGGAAGAGACCAAGGTTAGTATAATGAATCATTCTACTTTGTGACTATATTTGAAATGGTAGAACTTCTGATTCAGCTGAGGCACAAAAATTTAGTTATTATTAAATATTAAAAATTTCAATTTTTTTAGTCTGATATTCATAAATATACCATATTCCATGTTTATGGGTCCCTAATTGTTTTCTTTTTGAGGTATGCTTCTAGGTCGACATCATCATTAGGATCACTCTGAAGATGTTCAATATGGCATCATAGTAAATCACTATAGAGTAGATTATAGTAATTATGTAACATATAGGAGGATACATATAGAGTGGAAACTCTAGATCTATTGGAAGTGTGAGGGATCTGTTTCAGATGGGGTGATAGAAGAACTATTAACAAAGGTGGATATAATCCTTCAGTTCGATCTATGCCCAAAAAGAGAACTCGGTTTCCATGAAATTCATTATTTTTATGGGGAATTTAAGAAGTGGAGGATCATATTCGTTTGGGATAATGAGGTGTTATATGTCCCCTAAGAAATATTTTATGACCTATTTTTGAGGAATATTTTTTCATCTACAACAACGGATGCCAATCACCATGAGAAGATCACTCATCAACATGGGATTTCTTATGTTTCAGAGTATTTGAACTTGTATGGGGACCCTATAATATGAAAAAAAATATATTCCAAGATGGGGAGGATATGGAAATGAATTTCAAGGATTATTTTTCATTTATAGTTCTAATTTTAGCTACACCTATTTATGATTATGACACATCTCAAATTGATGGGGAGAGTATTGTTCCTAGGGAAAAACTATCTAGTAATAGATCATCTTGAGAGGCGAGTAATCAAGATTCCATTGAGTGTATAGTTATGATCCAGGGTTCCAAGATTACTATATAGAAAAGTTTATAGATATCATGGGTAGTCTGAAACCCTATTCATCTCCTTTTTATAAGTGTGGTGGATCTTAGGCCCCAAATAAGGGATCCAACATATATTTTATTGAAAAAATGGATGTTCATAATGGGAACGAGTACACTACATTTCTGATCAGTCAATGTGTTGTAGGTTATCCTCTTTTATTTCCTCTACTGTAGAAATTTGATCCATGGTAAAAGCATCAGTCTGCTCTATATGATGATCAGTAAAGGGGAACTAAGTAAGGAAGAGGATAGCCTCGTGATGTTCCTTTTCGTCAATGAATAGAGTACGAATGTGGAGGTTGTATTAAATTGAATTCAAGTGTCCATGGATAATGCAATGGACGTTTTCATGAACTATAATTTCCAAATCTAGGTGAGTTTAACATCATTTCTAGAACCACTTTATTATTTTTCTACATGCATACATTCTTTTTTTATTCAAGAGCTACACACTCTATAATATTATAAGCCCTAGATTGTTCCGTAGAAATTTAGGTTGATAAACATCTAATTACCTTGGAATTGATTATAGAAGTGGGTGGTAATTATTTTCTACATGATTTTTATATAAAATGTATGCTAGTCCTGGGGAATCTTTTTTCTTGGATATTATTATTTATGTTTAAGGATATATCCATATGAAATCATCCCAAGAATAAACTAGTTCTATTTGGTAAAAGATAACATGGATTTCATTAGGTGGAAAATTGTATTATGTGATGAAGACTATTATTAAGCTATGTTCTTTGGAGAGTGATAAAATCAGATTGGTTAGAGGTGTATTCATCCTGTATCAAAATTTATGGTCATGCTCAGGTCGAGTTCAATAGAGGTTTAACCAACAATCTTTATGAATGTTATTAAAGAACTAATTAATATCATTCCTGAGGAGACTGTGGAATTACCTCATTAATAATATATTGACTTTCTGATAAAGCTAAAATTAAGGGGATCATATATATATATGTATATATATCCATACATGTCAGTTACTTCTATGATATGGGAGATGTAGGTAAATATCGATAATCTTTTGTACTGAGGTTTTGTTCTGTTGAGTGTGTCACCTTAGTAGGAACCAGTTGTATTTATACATATGGTCGATAGAGATCTATGTTTATGTATAAATTATCATGTTATAATTATGATGACAATAATTAATTGATACTAGCTTCAATCGATTAATGATTTAGGTTATCAGTTGGAGGGATATAGTTGGTTATCAAAGATCTATCTAAGATCCAAATATCATCAAATGTGTGTTAAGGAAGAGGATATAATAAATATCACATTCCTATGTTGATATATAAATTAAAAATCTTAATGATTCTATTAGGTGTGAATAAAAATCAAGTAGTTTTCATGGGGGTGATGAAACCGATCTTCATAGAGTTCTTGGATTGGTTCATGTTGGTTTTCATCAATGACATCCTTGTGGAAATTCCATTAGAGGAAGTGCATATACAGAATATGAAGGATGCTTCAGGATTTTATCCTCATAAAAATATGTTCATGAAACTATGAAATTTTGAATTCTAGGTATGTGATGATTTATTCATAGGTTATATAGTTTCCTAATGTTGAGTATCTTTTTTTCCATCAATGATCGAGGGAGTGGTTTCTTGGGCATCCACTAAGAGTGTTATAGAGATAAAGATTCTCCTCATTCAAGTAGGAATTTATCATAGGTTTTTAAATGGAATATATTATATTGAAACTCTTATCATATCATGGAATAGAATAGAATAGGTGTTCCTATAGACTATCTAGTGGAAATAAGATTTCGAGTATCTATTGGAGATGTTGGTCTGTGTACCAATACATTATTCTTGATTAGAGGGAGTCCAGTTTTGGGGTTTTATGATGTTTCTGATATTTTATTGGGTGTTGTATTAATTTATAAAATATTGGTTGTTCAATATGGAATTTAATGTTATTTCCCTATGTATACAACTATTCGACCCATGACCTTGAGCTAGAAAAAGATAGTTTTCCATAGAAGTTGAGGTGTTTCTACCTCATCAGTTAATGTTATACAGTTTTCACCAACTACAGGATACCAAGGTATGTATTTTCCCAATGTAATTTCAACTTATGATAAGGATTTTGAATGGAATTATTACTAGACTATGACATTGAGGTCTCTTATTTTATATACTCCATTTTTTGTAAGTATTTTAATATTTCAAGGAATATTTTCAATGCCATTCATTGAGATAGAATGTGGTTCCAAGGATTTTTTTCCCCATAATTAGTTTTATAAAATAATAAATTTATTTTATGTAAATGAAAAATATATTTTCAAAAATAAATTGATATCTATTAATTGGAATATAAAAATAGAAATATAATACCGTGGTGGAATTCGTGCGAGGTATTTACCCTTGGAGTGACATAAAATAGGTTATTTCTAGCTGTTTAGTTAAATAAATCATTTAAGGGTATGTTTTGTTGATTAATTTATTAATTAATTGAATTAATTCATTAAATGGAATATTATTGTTTCCTCTATAAATAATTTATTTTGACGTATCTGTAGGGATATCTGTATGACCCTGGGATCATTGAGAAGAGGTTTTATAACCATTCACTAGTGAATTAAGATCATGAGATTAAATGAAAACCATCTCATGGAGAATAGAGGTGCAATGAAAATAACATATCTTCCACATTATAGGAAGCTATTTTCTTCAACAATTATTCATTTTAATCAAGGAAGGAATCGACATTTTTGGATTCCTCTCAAAAGATTAATGTTTTGAGAAAGTTCAAAACCATATTTCATTGATCTGAACAAAATTAAAACTTTTTCATGCTCATGGTTATTGAATTAATTAATTTATTTGATCTATTTATTATGCTAGGAAATTATCCGTTCCAATACACAGTTCTTAATTTTTTTGTCCATGAATGCATGGAAAAAAGAGATATCACCATGATATTTATACCTTTCCACCATTACTTATTAGCGTTCTTCATCAATGTACCGTGGGGTCCTAATTCGACTATTTCCAGGTGGATCTTAGAATAATTGGTCCCCCACATTCATGTCTGATGCATGCACAATGACCATATTGGAGGATTAAGGAAGAATCAGAGTGGATTAGGGGTAGCATTGATGGATATATGGAACCACAATCTGAAGATAAGTTGGCAGTGACATGGGAGGCATACAAGGATTGTTTGGGATTTTGGCCAACCAACATAAATACAATTTCAAGACTCTGTAGCATTAAAATTGATGAAAGGAGTACTTACCACTCAATTTATTGCAAATATAAAGCATAATTTTGTGGCAGAATTAGAGTATCAACTATCCATTTAGAATATCTATCATTTTATTAAAAACTCGACGACACAATGATTAATCTAAGAAACACACGTCATGTGGTGGCCATGCATGGGTAGCTAGGATTTCCAGGTGAATTAAATATACCAAAACCATGCAGTACCCCCCCCACATTGTGTGAAACAGTATTGGTGAATCGACATGTACTCTAGGAGGTCACATACATAGGATTGATAAGGAACACACTGTCTACTAGAACACGACCATATACATTAATATATATAGGAGAGAATGGGAATGTCCTGAGTGGTAGAGACACACAACATAAAACCCTTACATTTTGTGTAGTTCAAAATGGCAAGTGAGCCACATGCTAATGAGGACACGAATATGAAGAATAGTTAGACAACATGTCATGTGGGTCACTTACATGTCATATACCACCTTTTGTGGAATCTTATAACTATCTTATTTATTGTTTATGGAGTTGGATTATGGCACATGAGGATCCTATCTTGTGTGTTTTTTCATGTAGAACATGCTAGCATCATTTGTGAGGATTTTGATATATGTTGTGAGTTTTTATATGTGTGATTTCTCTTTAGGTTATACTCGATGACTGTATTGATCATACATGATCAACGACCTGAAAAACTATGATTTGGACATGTAATGTTACCCTTATTTATAGAGTATAACCTCTATAGGAATACTGTGTGGGTATTATATCTATTAATTGAGTAGAACTCTCATGTTGGTATATGGCATGGTTCCTTTATCAAAATAGTGGAACCCCCCTAACGGAATATGGTGTTGGTCCCCTATTTATCTATCCACAAAGATGAAGCATCCTATTGGGATATTACATAGGTCCACTATCTATATAGTGGACACCCTTTATAGACAAGGGTATTAGTCCTATACCTCTCCATATTACGAGTGTAATCACATTTCTTGGATAGTGAACAGATCCTCTATCCATTTTATAATAATAACCCAATGATAGATTAGGGAATGAGTCCTCTAGCTATATTCCATGTATAACTATCCATTCATCACAAGGAATGGGTCCTCTAATTACAGATTGTTCCATATTGAATTTTTGGAATAGAGGTGAGGTTTGGATTCAAACGACTTCTCTTCGGATAGACATGTTGGATAATGGGCATTAATGATAGAACTCTGGAACTGTTGGTATAATATTTTCTTGGGCTGGTCTCTAAGATCTTGATCACCATTCTCTATCATATAGAATTATTTCTAAGAACTAATATACATCCTTGATGATGGATTTAATTTCTGTCCCTGGGAAAACGTGGTTACTTATATCACGTCTTGTATTTATCCCCTTAATCTTTTGAGGTGTCCTACTAGGTATATATATAATCACCCCCACATAGGATTTTCCTACATGTGTCATGTCTTTTATAGACTATGGACATGTTTCTGGTGACCACAGAAAAGTATAAGGGATAGCCAAGTGCATTGGACCGTGTAAAGTGGTTGTCGGTAGGATATTTGGATTTGGGATCTCCCAACATTTAATTTTCCAGTTATTGTCTGGTTAAGACATTATTATGGTTGGGAATGTATTTTTCCCATTTATATTTCACAATATTCTATCACAATATTATATTACCTATAGTTTCTTACATGAATTCTTGTTTTTCTAGTTGTTACTATCTTTTGTATTTATTCTTATTCCTTTATTTATGAACATGGTTTGGTGTGTGAATACAGGTACATTAGGAAAGGGGATCACATACTAATTATTCATATTATTTATGATCTCTATCCCATAGTATATAGAGGAGGGCTTGGGGTAATTTCAACTCAGCCTTCAATAGGCTAGGTGGGCCCTTATGTGTCAGTTCATCAGAAATTGGTATCAAAGGTGGTTCAATCTTGGGATGCTGTTTGGAGTTATGACTTATTTTGTGGTTTGGTCGGAAACATAGGAAAATATTGTCAATGTTTCTTGAGTGTAGATTTTAGGATTAGGAACCCAGTGTTAGTGTAGTGAACAATGTATCCACACAATAATACTCTATATAACTACTTGTCAACTCAGCATACCGAGACATTGGTTATAGGGACAATAGGACTGAGTCTTTTGACTGCCCCTATTCAGTCACTTACTCATGTATATATGCTTATTTAACTTTGGTATATATTGATTAATTTTTTAGGAAGATTCTACAAAGACATCAAACTAAGATACAAATTTAGGATCAATAAAATAAACTAATAAGTTATGAAGCCATAGTTTAGGGTCCATCACACAAGATCTTTCCTCCAAATGTGAAGGAAATAATATCCTTTCCTATCAAGTAGTAGATTATACCATAAGATAAAGATGATGATATCTACAAAATTTCCACACTTCACGATTTCTAGAGCTAGAAGCCATTGAGGTTCCATAGTGAGCCAAATCCCCAAGTGATATAGGATTGGATAGAGTTAGTGATTCACATTTTTAGGCTTATTCAAACACCAACCAGTTTGGTTTTTCCAATGGCACCCAGTCTTTTCAATGGAGTAGCTGGGAACCAGTGGAGTATTGTCACATAGATACATGATGAGTTGAAATTATCAAGGACCGTCTTCTAATATCTATTTCATGAGTTTTATGACCCATCATGCTTATGATCATTTCATATTTAGTTGATTATAGAGTAGATACTGGTAGGTATGATAGTTTCGGTGTATACCTTGAGGATCACTAACCATACAAAATTCATCCTTGATATTAGTCAAGATTGATACCTCCAAGTCTGTATGTATGATTAGTTCCTCCATAGATATATCTTTTATAGTGTGCTCCCCTTGTGCATTCCCATATATACTGGAGTGCTAGTACATATGATCGTGATGGAGAGGTTCCTGTATGAAGGATGCCATGTTTTGGATCGAGAAATGGGAATCCTAGGGCTGAGTTATCTGCAGTATCTTGTAAGATCTAGTCGGTAAGTTCACTTAGTAGGAGATCCTATCATGACCAGCCTCAATTATGTGGTAATGCATAACACAGACCGAAATGAGTACCAATGAAGCTTACATATGTACATGTCATGAATGTGATGGGAAAGGCCACATAGAACCATATTTATCAACCCAACATGTTGAATAGGGAAGATAGATAGTAGATGGACTATAAAGTAAGAGGTAACACCATGATTATGGATCTCCCAACTGGGGCAGAGAATAACCTAGGGAGGCAGAGTGGGAAGAGGAGTAGGAGGGAAAATAGTATGAGGAACTAGGGGTGTAGGGTGTATCTATTAGATCCTTCCCCCACCCCCACCAATCATCCAATGTCATGCTTAGGGGGCTTCCTATCGGGGTCATGGGAATCTCCGGGCTATGGAGACTTAAGAACATGTATTTCACAAGATGATAAAATGTATTATCAATTATAATTAAACACATTATTTATTATTAATAAACACATCTTAATATAATTGCTTCATCTCTTTAATCCAAGTATAATATATAGAGCTCTCAATTGAGACCTTATCCTAGTAGCCTTTACTTGATGTTCCTATCGGGATTTCTTATTCAAAATATTTTATCCTCTGATAGTGTGAGATATAACATAGTGGAGATAGCTTATCATGTGACCCTTTGTTCATTAAGATGAAACCTTATGAAATCATCCTGGGTATAAATTTGTTCTCCACAGTTCAAGCCTAGACTGACTGTCACTATAGACATGTTAGATGACTTAGTCCTGATGGGATGAGATTTTATTTTGTGGGAAAGATATATCTCATTGAAGAGTGAGTGGGATTTATCCGATGAATGTGAAAATACAAAACCCATTAGTTTTTGAAAATATACCTAGTTGTAATAGGATCTTTTGGAATTTGGATTCCATTAGTTGTAGAGAATTATATAGAAACCTTCGCTAAGGAAATTTTATGATTACCTCTATGGTTAGAGATGGATTTTTTTATTTACATGATCCATGGACCTTATCATGTATCTTCTATAGACTATCATATTTCCCCTAAAAACCATGGGAGAATAGGGTGAAATTAGGGTAACTTTTAGAGAAGGGTTTTATTATACATAGTGGGTCGCCCTATGATGATCCAATGTTGTTCGTGATAATGGAATACACGAGCTTGAAAAATTATGGTGATTATCATCACATCATCCATGAAAATTGAATAAACAAGTAACCCTTGATGAAGATATATGACCACTTTGATCATTTTGGATGTGTGATGTGGTTGACGAAAAACGATCTCAAGTTCGACTACAACCAGTTGATAGTTCACACGAATGATATTATGAAGCTATAATTCTGATAACACTATGAGCAATATGAGTTCCTAGTGATTATATATTTGTGACTAAAACCCTCAACATTTTTATGGATTTTATTAACTGGATCCTCCCACCTTACCTAGACTAATTTTTTGTTGTCTTAACTGATGACATACTCATATACAATAAATTATAAAAGGGTCATTCAAAGAAAATGAGGACGATCCTTGAATTTCATCAAGAGAACCGTATTTATGGTTCGCTCATGAAGAAACATTTTTGGATGAATGATGTTAACTTTAGGGGGGATGTCATTTATAAACTTGGATTAACTATGGAACTAGTAAATATTGATGAAGTGATTACATTCAAGCCACCATATAATGTTTCATAAGTGCATGATTTTCTTGTCGAGGAGGGTTATTGTATGATGGTTTTCAAATACTTCTATTATATTTCATCCCCTTTTACTACCCTAATGTGGAAATGGTAACAATTTACCAAGATTTATTAGTGTTAGAGAGCCTTTGAGGAGGTGAGGCAGAGGCAGACGAGTTCTCCCAATTTAAGACTATGAGAGGAGGATGTGGAGTACCTAGTATATTTAGATGAATATGGAGAAATAAATTTACAAAGTGCATAGTTTAGGGTGGGTTAATACATCGTAACTATTTATTATTGTATTTAGAAGTGGTTTATAAAAAATAGCTACAAAATATTATTAATTTATGAAAAAATAGACTCTTTCTCCCCAACCCCCAGCTTATCCCGTGAGAACCCCCAAACCCATTATCCCTAAATCATCACATACCCCAACCATATCCATTTCCCCTTCACTATAAGTCTCTTTTCCCCCACACCCTCATCAGTGATATTATTTCCCCTGTCCACCCCCCCCAACATTCTTGAGACATATTGTCCCTCACCCTCACCAGCGCTTGATCCCCACGCCCTCACCAATACTCGAGCCCCATGCCCTCACAATGACTTTAGACACCCAAACCCTTTACAATGATCGAGCCCCACCAACCCCCACCCTCACCTATATATACAATTTCTCCGGACCAACCCCTTTCCCTCAGCCACACCCTCGTCACCTTTATGTTATTTTTCTCAGTGTGGTGTAATTATTTCTCTTTTTTTACAAATCATTTTGACTAATTATGCAAGATGATATACTGGTTGGATTGTGTTGCTGTATAACAAGAGGTCTTTCTAATTTCCACTTGTTTATTCATAAATTTTTGTTTCTATTATGATAAAAACATTCTTTATTTCAATGATGTCTTCATTAGAATGGAACTTCTTGAAGGATTTATAATATAAATTTTATATAATCACGTGAGTAATTTTTTAATGTCATGAATATAATTATATATGCCAATTATTGTTGTATCTAATTAATTCATTTAATATATGTGAGTAAATCAAATATATGTTTATTTTCATGATGTTTTAAGTAAATAACATTATATTATGTAAAAAATAAAATAATTATTCAGTCATGAATAAATTATTTTTATAAAATAATGGTTTGTTAAATTCATTATTTTTAGATTGATTATATTGTATTGAGTGGAAATAATATAGAATATTTTTTATTATATAACATATTTTTTTATTCTCAGTAAATTTTGTATTCACTTTGAATGATATTATAAAAGAATTTTTAGAAATGTTGTTAACATTTAATTTTTCCTTCTTATATATTTAATGTTATCAAATAATTTGACATATTTTAATTTCCTTGGGTTCATGGCGGTGTGCTAACACAATATGATGATGTTCTAAAATAGCAACGGTGATGTGCCACATTTTTTAGAATTTGAATAGAAAATACTCAACACTTACATGGGATCACGCACAATGCATTACTAAATTTCCTAGGGTTCAGGGAAAATTAGAAGGATGATGTTCCAAAATTCTAACTCTCCTCAACATTATCAGTTTTATATGGGTTAGTTGATAGTAAGACAATTGATTATTTTTCATCTATTTTTACGATAGATAAGATATATTTTATATTTAATAATACATTATGAAGGGGATTTATTTATGATGATACGTGATAATAATTATGGGAATAATGTTTGAATATTATGGAATGTCATAGTATATAATGATGTTGTGAAAGGAATATGGTGACATTAATGGTATGATGATATATATGATGTAATGATAATAATGGGATGATGTTCAAGGATTTTAGGTGGATGTGAATAATCATGTGTGTTTTAAAATGGGACCATTTAATTTTAATGGATGATGGTTTAAGTATTTTTTTATAATTTTTAATGGTCATTCAGTTGAATTATCAATGGTTCTTACTATTTAATATCAATAATTTTTTCCAGGAGTTAATAAAAATTTCTATCTTAATTTTGAATTTATTCTTCTTCTAATTTTTCTTAATTCATGACATGTTATGATGGTTTTTTTATCGAGATTAGTTACTCGGGTTAGAAGATATTTGTCTAGATAATAGGTAAGTATAATTGATATATTTTTTCTCCATGATAATTCCTGATGTTCAATAATATTTCTTAATTTTTAGAGTGTTTTATTGAATTTTTTATTTTTTTATTGATAATAATAATATTGATGCGATTTCAGATGGGTAATATAATTATGGATTGTGTGAATATAATTCTGTATGATAAATTATTTTAATGGAATGGTTAGTGTGTAATGTGATATTTATATTTTTTTGATGGATAATGGATCAATTCATTTTGATTAATCTAACATTGATATTTTTTAATTTATTATTCCATACATTTTATCCATTCATGTTTAACGACTATTTTTGATTTTTTTTAATTTTATTTAACTATAAATTGTAAAAAATATAGAATAGTATTTTATTGATTAGTGACCATGTCCAAATATGTTTACATGATCAAATGTGTTGGAACATTATGAAATTTAATTGCATCAACGTAAGAAAAAATTATTTTATTAAAACTTATGTATTGGGAATTTAATTTATTATGCCATAATCATGATGTTGTGTAGAATGAGAAGAATTTTTGAGACAAATTAATCTTTACATTTATTAATGATAATATAAAATTGAAGGACCATCTCAATTCCTATAAGGACGTTCAATCAATGCACATGAATCATGATCTCTAGCTGGATGAGAATTGAATGCTCTCTCCAGAATTATTATCAATGAAAAATCATGATAAATATACATTAATTAAAATTTTAAAAAATTTGAAGGTATCTGATGTGTATTCATGTAACATATCATGATTCGTTGACTTAAACCAATATAGGTTACATATATTTATATTTATTGATTCACATTATTTGTTATATCATTTACTACCATTCGAATTATTTATATTTTTACCTGAATAATTTATTAATGTTGTATACCAATTTTATACATTATTCAGACTACTATGTGATAAAAATCTATAATAATATGAGCTTGGAAACATTCAGTGGATATTTTTATTGAAACATTGTGTGAAAGAGACGATATATCGTCCATCGTTTTTTATGTTCATTATGCATTTAACTGCGAATTTGGTACGAGAAACTAAATAGGAGGCACCATACATTATTGATGGATGTATCCAATTACGAGGTACTTTGTCTATATGTTTTCACATTATGTAAACAATTCATGGAGCTTCATTTAATATATAAATATGATTTATTTATTTTATTTCAAATATATATTGGTTATTTGAATTCATATGTAGAAGATAATGTTCCACATGCAGGCTCTATTTCCAAATGATTTTTAGTAGAGGAGTTTATTAACTTAATTCAAGATACATGGGTGATTTTGATGATATATTCAATCGATCTAGATTAGTTTATGACACGCCAACTGTAAAGACCTGGAAATTTTAAGGAAATTTTTTTCTTAAATTCTTTGGGATTTTACAAGAACGCAGTTTCTAAAGGCACCTGATTCCGAGGCCCGGTGTGCCCTGAATCAATTTCTGATGTTTTGTTAAGCTTAAATTAACACGCGTAAGTAGTTTTACTGAAAAAGTTTCATAACTCTTTAATGGTTACTCGGATCAAAAATCTGAGGGCACTGTTGCGCTCAGGATAGCGGGTTTACCCTAGGCGCGACTTAAGTTTAGTCGGCGCGGGCCTCCTATGAGAAATTACAAAAATGTCTTAACAGTAAATAAAATAATTAAATAAATTATTTTATTTTTCAAATGCTTATAAATCACAAACGGTAGCTCGGATTAAAAATCTGAGACCACCGCTGAACTCGTGAGGGAATAGTTTATTTAGGCAGATACTAACTTCGGCTGGCGCGGGCCACCAGAAAAAGTTTGTTTTTAGCAGAAAATAAAATAATTAAATGACAATTATTTTATTGTAAATTTTGTATCTTTTAAACGGTATCTCGAATTGAAAATCAGAGACTACCATTGGATTCATTGGGGCGTGTTTCACTTAGGCAGAGCCTGACCATGACCGGCGCAGGTCGAGGGTGACTGATAATACTTTTCAGAACTTTTTTTCGGGTACGTTCAGTAAACGTACGTGTGGGTTTTTCTATCTCTTAAATCGGTACTCAGAATCGATATCTGAGGAAACCGATGAAACCGTAGCACCGGTAATTTCTTAGGAACGCCTTTTTTGAAGGTGCATTTTCTTGGGTGTTGGTGTAAAAAAAGTGGGGAATAAAAATATAATTGTTTTATTTTTATTTCTTCACTAAGAGGTTTAAGTGAAAATTAAGTTGTGTCTCAACTTAATTTCTCTTCTCTAGGTGTTAAATCCTAGGTGTGGGAGATGGAGTGGGACCCACCAGTTCTTAACATCCCATGAGAGGATTAAGGGTGAGGTGGGGCCCACATGAGCCCCCACCTTTTCAAATTCCCTAATCACTCTAAATTTTAATTGAGTGACTCCTCACCTCCCACATTAATTCATTCCACCTAAACACTAATTAATATTACAACTTAAGATCATTTAATTGTGTATGTTAGGTTTTATATTTTGGATTTTTGAAATGGATGGATTAAGTAATAAAATAAGAGGTTTCTTATTTTATCTGGGTTTTAGCTTGTGGAGTTGAGTTTTTGGGAGAGTTCTAGTTTTTGACGAGTTTCATCCATCCACGAAGAACTCCATCCTCATCGTTGAAGAACACGAAGAAGGTCGGTGCCAACCTCAGCTTCCTTTTTCTCGACGCTTGACGATGCGACGCCGTCATCCTACGACAACATCTACGGAACAATGGAGCTTTCCTTTTCATCGTCAAGCAATCAACCTTTGTGAATCGAGGTAGGGGGATTAATTTGAGAATGGTATTATTCCCTTGGTTGTTCCTTCTAAAAAAAAGAACCAGGATCAACTCATCATTAAGTTGATCCGCGAAGAATATGTTTGCGGGTTGAGAATTCTTGTTTGTGGGGAAAACTGTAGGGGTGTTTATATATGTTTGAATTCGTTTTATTGATTCTTCATATCCTAAATTCATGATGATGATGACCAAATGAACATGATCATCATCCTACACATAAACCATTCTCCTTTTTTTTTATTCTTCACGTGTTCTTCATGTGTTCTTCAAAGTCCAAATATTTATTAACGCTGGAAACACGGATTATTGTTGAGAACAATATACGGATGCGAAGCCCTTGACACAAGGATCAAAAATATGCGCTCGTTTAATTTTTCGGGCTTGGAACGAAGCCGTAATGGCTCGTCGAAGGAGGCATCCAAATATTTATTGACGCTGGAAACTCCATGTTTCCCTGAGCGCGACATACGGACGCCAAGATCTCGACCCAATGATCAAGGATATGCATTCGTATCTTTTTTTTTGAGTTAAATTGAAGTCAGAATGGAGTGCGGAAGGATCTGGAGGCGTAGCTGGCAGGCAGCCAAAGGTGGTGGCCATGCCTAAAGAAGAGAAGGCGCTAGTTTGAATGGTGGTGTGTGGCTTTTGGGTGTGTTAAGTTACGAATTAAATTAAATTAAAAATAATAATAATATAATAATGTTATTATTATGTTTGTTTGGAAAACTGTAATTTGACGGTATCTTCTTCGTGCGACCTCGGTTTCACGAACCATTAGTGGCAGTGCGACCCTGACTTCGAGACAGAATTTATGAGTCCAATATTGGATGTTCATTTCAGGTTTTTGGATCTGGTACCCAAAACGCTCATACATAATAGATTTAATATTATTATTAAATCTTTCACCCGCCATAACTCATGCATGCGACGTCCGATTGACTCGCCGTCAGCGGCGATGTGACTATATCTTTAAGACGGTCGATTCAAGTCTAAAGTTGGATATTAAATTCTGGTTCATGGATCGGGCCCACGAAACACCGAATAATAATAATATTATTATTATTACGGGATCTTGTATCGGACATTTCTCTCAAATACAGTTTCAGAATGATAAACCGTATGCAACGTTTCCACCCTTGAATTAAGACGGATTTTTTAAGACCAATTTTTGATATTTATGTCGAGGTCGAGGCGCGGGCCCCACGAGGCCCGGTTCGCGCGTTTTGCGGTGAAATGAAACTCTTTTCAACGACTATCCATTTTGGACCAATGTGTAGTCAATCTCATGTGTTTTTCCTTATGGATCGCAATGGTGTGACCAGTTTGATTAACTGGTGTCATTTGAAGTACGACCGAGTTGGTTCGAACCCGAAACCAATCGGGCCCTCGGAGCGGAAACGCTTATAACTTAAGGAACGGGTGTCCGATTTATGTGTCGTTGAAATTGTTGGATTCCTCTTGATAAGATAGAACTTTTGGCATACATAACCTGAGGTTTGGACGCAGTTGGAGTATGGACGGGTTGGATTGTACCCAAAATCCAACTGGGCCCCTAGAATGGAAAAGATGATAACTTTCAGACCAGATGTCCGTTTGACGAACTGTTAGAGGCGTTGGTGATCATGTGGAGAAACGGTCCCTATGAGTATACCCTATGAGATTTCAAGGTACAGTTGTGATACGGCTGGGTTGGTTCGCATATAAAACCAACCAGGCCCCTGGGACGAAAAAGCTAGTAACTCACAGATCGGGCGTCCGATTGACGCACCGTCTGTTGCGTTGATACCCCTTTGACGAGGCGGTCCTTTGAGACACTTATTCGTTGGACTTTGAGATACTTGTAGTATTGACCTGTAGCTTGTGTAGTGGACCCTCCTAGAGACGAGTGTGTGGAGAACAGAGACCGTTTAGACGGGTGAGACCTAACGACTGCTTGACCGACTCGACTTGGAGTGAGTCGACTAGAACAGTGGATGGAGCACTACTTTGTTTGGGTGCAGAACCACAACGGATGGAGCACTACCTGTGTGATAGTGCAGACCCACGGTACTCGTCTGGAGAGTACCTATGCAGGCTACTAGGGGGTGTTCACTAATGTGTTTGGGTGGCATACCCCGGTGGGAAACACTACTGTGTTTGGGTGGCTGACCCGCGGTACTCGACAGGAGGAGTACCTCAGTAGTCTTAGGATAGTGAGCACTACCTCAGAGTCATGACAGGACCACTATACACTCCAGAGACGGGGCTCTTCAACAGTTACAGTTTCGATAATGAAAATCCTGGTTTGAGTTAAGTCTATGACCTCTGTGTTTACCTCATGATTGAGATGGGTCACTTGATAACATAGTTATATGTATGGGAATATACCTGGGTAGTGGTTATCCGTTGATTTCATAATCTTTGTGTTTCCTCATGATTGAGATGGGTTACATGATAAATTGGGTATATGCATGGGCATATACCAAGGTAGAGGTTTTCTACTGAGATCCTCTTTGTGGTTATCCTTGTTGTATTTAGTGAGACCTTGAGGGTCTCGGGGTCCCTACTGAGTATCGTTATACTCACCCCTACATGAGCTATGCCCGCACCTCATTATGTTGGTTGTAGACGATGGGCAGTGCAGACAGAGGCCGAGTGTTCGAGGACTGGACGATACCCGGAGGTGGACCTCATGATGAGACAGTATCTGGTGGTGGACTTCACGACGAGACGACACTCAGAGGATATTGATTGGAGAGAGAATTTTAGAGGCTATCTGTACCTACCCTTCAGGTAGGATCCGTGGTGGACGATCCTGGAGCTGCGCTATCTGTACCTACCCTTCATGTAGGATCTTTGGTGGACGATCTAGGAGCTTCTTGTCACCTTTAGGCTGTTTTATATTTTTCCTTGTACTTTACAGTTGGGCTTGTATTTCTGACCCCTTTACTTTCAGCACAGCTTGTTTTAGTTTTACATAGTGTTTTACTTCTGCTTGTACTCTGTGGTGTTTTGTTTACTTTTATAAAGGCAATTCCTTCCCAGTTATCAGGATTTATGCCTTTGGTGATAGTCGCCAGCCCCTAGCCTATGGAAGGCGGGCTTGGGGTAGTCACGGAACGGGCCCCGAGGACGGGTCGTGAAAAATTGGTATCATAGGAGTCGGTTCTACCGCAGAACTTGTAACTCTGATATTCCCTTTATGTGAAGCAATAGTGTTAAGAGTACTAAGTGTGGTTTTCAGTTCAGGGAGTACAGTGTTGGTGCAGCGGCCGACATATCCGTACACCAGGACCCTGACTACTGATTTCCGACTTTGTGCACGAAAACACCGATTGTGTGTGTGTTTCCAAGAGTCTTAAAGTTAGATCAAAGCAGGTCATCTCACCAGGTATAAATCATTTGACCGTGTCGTATCTGTTCAGTATGTCTCTACGCAGATAGTCAGTTGGAGTTCTGAGATTGTACTCGATGGCGGCCCACCGAGGGACGAGGCACCGGTGCGGGGCCCTTTTTACTATGTTGGCACCCTCGGGTGGTGTACCAATAGCACCAAAACCTATTGGGAAGCAGATGCCAGTAGCTATACTAGCGATTTGTGCACGCTGGCAGAGCGCGTTGCACGAGTTCCAACAGTAGAGGCCTCCGAGGTTACGAAGTGAGGCAGATTCCCAGACAGTAGAGGACTGGCTGGACGCGATTGCTAGAGTTTTCCACCTAGCTGAGACACCAGTGGAGTGGATGGTGGACTTGTCCACTAGTGTTTTCTAGTAATGACCATGAGGATGGTCTTCATAGTGATGAGGCTTCGGTACGTGGACTGATGACTAAGATAGTGCCTTCGGGTAGTGTGTCAGCTATACATCACAACCTGTTGGTCAGAAGTTATAACCGACGGTACTGGTAGGTGACACATGTAGGCTTACTACCTTATACATGTTCCAACATCAGATACCCTCAAGTTCTCAGGCGAACCTCACTCACAGGCGGCTGAGGACTAGCTTGAAGAGGTGGCTGAGAGTTTTCTAGAGCTTATACATCTTCGGCAGGACGACGTGTCGGTAGCTGGTGTCACGACCCGTCCTCGGCGCCCATGCTAGGAATACCCCAAGCCCACCTTCCATAGGCCAGGGGCTGGGGACTAGCACCAACGGCGTAAATCCTGATAACTGGGAAGGCATTGCCTTTATAAAAGAAAACAAAACACCACAGAGTAAAAGCCGAAGTTAAACACTAAGTACAAAGAGAAGTGTTGAAAGTTAAATGGGCCAGAATACAAACCCAAATGAAAGTAAAACTACAACTGATCAATAGTACAACAGAAAAAGACAAACAGCTGGAAGAAAGGAAGCAGATCTTGGGTCGTCCTCCTCGAATCCTACCTGGAGGGTAGGTACAGATAGCGCAGCTCCTGGATCGTCCGCCACGGATCCTACCTGAAGGGTAGGTACAGATAGCGCAGCTTCACAATGATCTCTCCCGTCAACCCCCTCCGAGTTTCTTCTCACCGTTAAGTCCACCTCTGGAAACTAACTCGTCGTGTGGTCCACCTCCGGGTACCATCTAGTCCTTGAACACTCGGCCTCCGTCAGCTCTGCACGTTGTCTGCAACCAACACAACGCGGTGCGGGCATAGCCCGTGCATGGGTGAGAATAACGATACTCAGTAGGGACCCTGATACCCTCATGGTCTCACTAAAACCAACATGGTAACCACAAAGAAGATCTCAACAGATAACCTCTACATAGATATATGCCCACACATACACCTAAGTTATCAAGCAACCCATCTCAATCATGAGGAAACAAAAAGATTATGAAATCAATGGATAACCACTACCTAGGTATATGCCCATACATATACCTAAGTTATCAAGTGACCCATCTCAATCATGAGGTAAACAAAAAGGTCATAGACTCAGCTCAAAACAAGATTTTCATTATCGAAACTGTAACTGCTGAAGAGCTCCATCTCTGGAGGGTACAGTGGTCATGTCACGACTCCGAGGTACTGCTCACTAACCTAAGACTGCTGAGGTACTTCTCCTATCGAGTACTGTGGGTCTACGACCAACAACCGGGCGCTCCGTCCGTTGTGGGTTTGTCGCCAAATATCGGGTGCTCCCCCTAATAGCCTACAGAGGTAGTCCTCCTGTCGAGTACCGTGGGTCTTCGGCCAACTACCGGGCGCTCCGTCCGGCGTGGGTCAGTCGCCAAATACCGGGCGCTCTGTCCACTGGGCTAGTCGACTTACTCCAAGTCGAGTCGGTCAAGCAGTCGTCAGGTCTCAGCCGGCTACACGGTCTCCGTACTTCACAGGCTCTTCTCCGGTAGGGTCCGCTCCACGAGCTATAGGTCAATACTCCAAGTATCTCAAAGTCCCATGAAGAAGTTTCTCAATGAACCGCCTCGTCATAGGGGTCTCAACGCAATAGACGGCGCGTCAATCGGACGCCCGGTCTGTGAGTTATTAGCCTTTTCGTCCCCGGGGCCCGGTTGGTTTCTTGAGAGAACCAACCCGGACGTATCTCAACTATACCCCGAACTCTCATAGCGTATACCCATAGGGACCGTTTCTCAACGTGATCCCCAACGCCGCTGACGGTTCGTCAAACGGGCGTATGGTCTGAAAGATAACAGCTTTTCTGTTCCAAGGGCCCGGTTGGATTTCGGGTACAATACAACCCGGCCACTATCCAAAAACAACCAAAACTCAGGCGAAGTATGCCAAAAGTTCCGTCTCATCAAGAGGAATTCAACGAGACAGACGACGCGTCAATCGGACACCCGGTCTGTGAGTTATTGGCTTTTTCGTTCCAGGGGCCCAGTTGGTTTCATGAGCGAACCAACCCAACCGCACTCTGACGACATCCAAACCTCGAACGGAGTAAGTCAAAATATCTGTCTCACTTACAGTAATCCATCAAAGTCAACGGTACATCAATCGGACGTCCGGACCTCAAGATATAATCGTTTCCGCTTCGAGGGAACGGTTGGTTTCGTATCCGAACCAACCCGGCCGAACCCAAAGTGTTCCAAAACGTTGAGTGAGATATAATGAAACCACCGTCTCGATCCAAGGATCGCATCACCACTGACAGTGCATCAATCGGAGGTCTACAACTCAAGATATGGGCGAAAGACCGAAGAGGGTCCGAAAACGGGGGGTCTGGGCCCGAACCGACCCGGCCCGACCCCCCCTGGGTCGGCCAGAACCGGGTCGACCCGACCCGGGTCCGACCCAGCTGGGCCCTGCCCGGCCCGGCCGGCACGGTGCAGCCTGTCCCGCGTAGCCCGGCCCGGCCGGCTCAGCCTGCGCGGCCACGCGGAATCCGCAGAGCGAGGTGCATGGCTCCCCCCCCACGCCGCTAATTGAAGCCGGCGGCGAGCCGCCACCGCCTTCCGCGGACCACTGGACGAGCTCTGGTGGTCCATTTCTCCTGCAGTCATCGCCAACGGTCCTCCCGAGACCTGACCTTTACTGCGAAGGGATTCAAACGCCATAGCGGTCTGCTTCGTCGTCGTCCATTGATCCTCACATCGATTAACAAGCTGCAGAGGGTTGTCGAGTCGTGTTTGTTCGGCCCGCGTCCTCCGCGTTAGGTGTTATCAATTGGAAAATAATAAACACATGATTTTTATCATTGAAGATGGTATAATTTATCTAAAATAAATTATACTAACACCTTACAATCAAATACCCACGCACGAGAGTTTAAAAAATTTGAATGGGCGGTGTGACGATGTCACACATTCTTGCCGCTCGATCCTGCACGGTGTGACGATGTCGTGCATATTTTCCACACGATTCCGCGTGGTGCGACGACACCGCGTCAATTTCATTCGATCCGCAACAATAATAAAAACAATAAGGGAGGGGGACGACCGTGTTTGTGCGGTCCGGACTCCTCCTGTTAACTGATCTCATGCGGTCCAAATATCGTGGATAAAAGACGGAAGAGAATCATGTAAGGAAAATCATGTAAACCCCCTACCTCGGTTTCAAGAGAGGATTCACGGAAAGTGTATTTGAAGACGATGTCGGGGTGCGTCTGAGGGGGAGGCGGCGTCTCCTCACGTGTTGCGGTGAAGAGGAAGGAAGGAACATCGTTGTTCTTCGTGGAAGGATGGTGTTCTTCATCGTAAGAAGAACTCTCCTCTGAATTCCCCAAAGGTTTTCCACACCCAAAATATTTGCCAACCGAAAAAATATAATAAGGCCCTCCCATTATGTAACATTGCCATGCATTTTAAAATTAATTGAAAATGTAAATTGAATTAATTATGGCATTAGTGTTGGCAACATAAATGGATGGGAGATGGAGAGGTTCCACAAATTAATTAAGGGGAGAGTTAACAAACTTAATGAAAAAGGGTGTTAATGGGGGATTTCAAGGGAGTTATGGGGAGATGAAAAGTTTAGGGCACGTGTGGGCCCCACTCCACTAATATCCTCTCATGGGAGGTTATGTTGGTGTGGGACCCACCTCTAACTCCCCTTGGGAGGAAATAACTAACATTGATAAAATAAAATTGTGTTCCACAATTTTATTTAACTTCTTCTAATTCCCAAAAAAAAATTAACTCTCTCAACCCGCATAAAACGCTACTTCGGAAAAGGTCTCCGTAAGCAAAAATCGTCGCTGCGGTTTCATCAGTGCCCTCAGAATTTAATTCCGAGCACTGGTTCAAATGTTTAGAAATTTCCGCTCATTCGTTCACTGGACGTACCCGAGATAAACTTTGGAAATTGATTCCGGGCACACCGGGTCTCGGAATCATGCGCTGTCAAAAACTGCGTTCTTGTAAAATTCCAAAACAAATTAAGAAAATATTTTCCTTGAAATTTTCAGGTCTTTACATTACTCCCACCTCAGGTCTTTATGTCCCCATAAAGCTTCAACACAAACTAGGGTCACAAAAGCGGAATTGAGCACCCACCTGAGCCTTCCGCTCCCATGTGCTTACCTGGAGATTCCGTATTTCCAAAGAAGGTGCACCAAGGAATCGACCATCCTCATAGGATCCCCTCCTATCGATTATCGATATCTACTGAAACCTCCGTGGAAGTAACCCCATCGCCATCGTCCTGCTCCTCACGGTCGATGATATGCGAAGGGTAGAGCGCCTATCTCCTCAGTTGAGATACCTGGAATACGCCGTGCACCTGGTGCAACTGAGGTGGATGGGTCAAGAGGTAAACCACCTCGCCTACCCAGCTGAGGACCTAGAATGTTCCGTTGATCCTCAGAGATAACTTGCCGCCCGGGCCACATCTCCGTAAACCTCGTCGAGGTGAGACCCGTATAATGACGTGATTGTCATCCTCGAACTCTAGAGGTCTCTAATTCCTGTTAGAACTGAAACTCAAACGACTGCTACCACGAGGGTATAGTTGACCGACTCAAGAGTGATCTATCGCACCCTCCTGTGAAAGAGTTTATCTTGTGCTGCCTGGGGTTTCCTTTTCACCGACCAAGGAAAACCCATCCTGATGTTTGCCTAAAACTGTCAATTTGAGTATGAATAGTTATTGCCCATTCCATACTCAAACTAACGTTGTAAGGCCTCGACGATGCCACCAAGGGATTCCAACCGAAACTCTCGCCTCGAGGGTTTGAACACATCGTCGGTGTCAGTGTGATTATCGAGTCTCCTCCCAAGGTATCTCCAGACGTGAGGGTCAAGGCCACGGCATCCGGAAACTCTATATCTGGAACAAGATTGGTGAAAGCAAGGAATGGTTCATATCGACGTCTGTTACTACAGCAGCTACTAGTGGACAAAGACTTTCCCTTGAATAATTTTTAGAGCCATTGGGTCACACTCCTTGACCGCATGAAACCTCACTCTTCCTCTTCCCTCCAGCTCCCTGAGCATGGCGGGGATAACTATGGTGGGTGGTTGTAGAATGTTAAGATGTACACCACCTCATGCTACTCTCCTAGCTATGCCTCCACGCCTGCTTCTCCGCAGACTCATCTCTCCTTAAAGCTTCCTCTTCATTAAACATTTAACATGCTCGAGTCTCTAAGACTGGAGCCTGTTTCCTGTTTCTTACTGCAATGTGCAATCATCATCCACTCCTGGATGATCTGAAGGAGCTGCTAAAATTTCTCCTTTGCCGAAAAGAGAAACTCGGTCTCATCCCCGGGAAGAACCACACCCATTGCCTAATAAAGTCAATCCTTACATGAATGATGCATTCACGCCATGGATGACGTCGTAAGGCCTCGACGTAACTACTAAGAGATCCAACTGTCACTCTCGTCTCCAAGGTTCAAGTCACACTGTCGGCATCAGTGTGAGTTCACTGGGTCTCCTCCAGTAGAAATCTCAAAAGTGAGGGTCAAGTCAACAGTTTTAACCAGGACCACTCAGTATCAACCAAACAAAAGGACAGGAAAGCAAACAAAGATAAGTGTCTCTTTCTTATTGTAGATCATAGTACAAAGACACGAATAAAACAACAACATGGAACTAGAAGTACAAGGGACATATCCACTAGTTCCGCTCCTTTCTACCAACTCCCAGAGCTCTACTGCCTTGTCCACTGCTCGGCTATTGCTCAGGAACCCGCCACTGCTTCTGCCTCGGTGGCTCCTCCAAAGCATGCAGATCAATTGTATGAGTAGTCGGAGAGTCACGTGCTAGGTGATCCTTTCCACCGCATGAGTAACACTATCTGTTTCTAGAACGCCTAGCTCTGTCCCCACCCCGGGTTCCCCACACCACCGATCCTAAAACCCGAGATCGCCCAACTGCTGGTCTGGGCCTCCTGGAGCTCTGCATCATCTGTCTACTGCCCACATATGACTCAGATACTGATCGAATACCACGCGGAAAATTCAACACCTCCTGAACACGCTCGGGGTGTAGAGCTACTGGCACAAACTCCACCCTGAAGAAGGTCTCGAAGTCTTCCCATGCAAAGGTCATCCAGTCGTAAAACTCGAACAAGTGGTTCCACCACCTGCCTGATGCTGCTTGAAGAAGGCTGGCAGCAAAGATCACCATGAAGTCTGCAAGCATCCCCACTAGCCTGAAGAATCTCACCACAGCCTCCAGCCAAACCTCAGCCGCCTGCAGGTCTGTCTCTCCCTGGAACCTGGGTGGCCTCTGGCGCTGGAACTCGTGTAGCGCACTCAAGTGGAGGGAATCGCCTACTACTGGGGCTGGTGGAATTGGTGGCCCAACGTATGGTAGTACCGCTGGTGCCTCAACTGCAAGAGGGCCCAGTATCGAAGCCTCATCCCTCGATAGGCTATCAGTATGCACATACCTCTGGGCTCTAGCTAGTCGTCCGTGAAAAGGAATCCTGAAAGAAACATACGTGACACGGTCAAACGATTTATACGTGGTGAGCTGACCTGGTTTGAGCTGACTTTTAAAAAAACTTCTGGAAACACACATGCAATCAGTGTTTTCATGCACAATGTTGGAAATCAGTTGTCAGGGTCCTGGTGTATGGATATGTCGGCCGCCCGCACCAACACTGGACTCCCTGAACTGAAAACCACACTCGGTACTCATAAAACTATTGCTTCACATAAAGAAAATATCAGAGTTATAAGCTCTACGGTAGAACCGACTCCTCTGATACCAATTTGTCACGACCTGTCCTCGGGGCCCGTGCCGTGACTACCCCAAGCCCGCCTTCCATAGGCCAGGGGCTAGCGACTAGCAACAAAGGCGTAAATCCTGATAACTGGGAAGTCATTGCCTTTATAAAAGAAAACAAAACACCATAGAGTACAAGAGGAAGTAAAACACTATATACAAAGAGAAGTGTTGAAAGGTAAATGGGCTAGAATACAAACCCAAATGAAATTAAAACTACAAATGAACGATAATACAACAGAAAAAGACAAACAGTTGAAGGAATGGAAGATGCTCCTGGTTCGTCCTCCTCAGATCATACCTAAAGGGTAGGTACAGATAGTGCAGCTCCTGGATCGTCCTCCATGGATCCTACCTAAAGGGTAGGTACAGATAGCGCAGCTCCATAATGATCTCGCCTGTCAACCCCCTCTGAGTGTCGTCTCGCCGTGAAGTACACCTCCGGATACTGACTCGTCGTGTAGTCCACCTCCGGGTACCGTCTAGTCCTCAAACACTCGGCCTCCGTCAGCTCTGCCCGTCATCTGCAACCAACACAACGAGGTGCGGGCATAGCCCGTGCAGTGGTGAGTATAACGATACTCAGTAGGGACACCGAGACCCTCAAGGTCTCACTAAAACCAACATGGTAACCACAAAGAATATCTCAACAGATAACCTCTACTTAGGTATATGCCCATACATACACATAAGTTATCAAGTAACCCATCTCAATCATGAGGAAATAAAAATATTATGAAATAAACGGATAACCACTACCCAGGTATATGCCCATACATATACCTATGTTATCAAGTGACCCATCTCAATCATGATGTAAACAAAAATTTCATAGACTCAGCTCAAACCAGGATTTTCATTATCGAAACCGTAACTTCTGTAGAGCTCCGTCTCTGGAGTGTACAGTGGTCATGTCATGACTCCGAGGTACTGCTCACTAACCTATGACTGTTGAGGTACTACTCCTGTCGAGTACCTCAGGTCTGTGGCCAACTACAGGGCGTTCTGTCCGCTGTGGGTCTGTCGCCAAATATCGGGCGCTCCCCCTAATAGCCTACAGAGGTACTCCTCATGTCGAGTATCGCGGGTCTGCGGCCAACTACCGGGCGCTCCATCCACCGTGGGTCAGTCACCAAATATCGGGCGCTCCTTCCACTGGGCTAGTCGACTCACTCCATGTCGAGTCGGTCAAGCAGTCGTCAGGTCTCAGCCGGCTACACGGTCACTGTACTCCGCACGCTCGTCTCCGGGAGGGTCCTCTCCACGAGCTATAGGTCGATACTCCAAGTATCTCAAAGTCCCATGAATAAGTATCTAAAGGAATCTCCTCGTCATAGGGGTCTCAACGCAACAGACGGCGCGTCAATCGGACGTCCGGTCTGCGAGTTATTAGCCTTTTCGTCCCCAGGGCCCGGTTGGTTTCGTGAAAGAACCAACCCGGCCGTATCTCAACTGTACCCCGAACTCTCATAGGGTATACTCATAGGGTCAGTTTATCAACGTGATCCCCAACGCCGCTGACGGTTCGTCAAACGGACGTCTGGTCTGAAAGATAACAGCTTTTCCGTTCCAAGGGCCCGGTTGGATTTCGGGTACAATCCAACCCGGCCACTATCCAACAGAAACCAAAACTTGGGCGAAGTATGCCAAATGTTCCATCTCATAAAGAGAAATTCAACGAGACAGATGGCACGTCAATCAGATGTCCGGTCTGTGAGTTATTGGCTTTTTCGTTCCAGGGGCCCGGTTGGTTTCGTGAGTGAACCAACCCGACCACACTCTGACGGCATCCAAACCTCGAGCGGAGTAAGCCAAAAGATCCATCTCACTTAGAGGAATCCATCAAATTTGATGGTATTTCAATCGGGCATCTGGAGCCCAAGATATAAGCGTTTCTGCTCCGAGGGTCCGGTTAGTTTCATATCCGAACCAACCCGACCGAACCCAAAGTGTTCCGAAATTTTGAGTGCGATATACTGAAACGACCGTCTCGATCCAAGGATCGCATCGCTGCTGACGGTGCGTCGATCGGAGGTCTAAAGCTCATGATATGGTAGAAAGACCGAAGAGGGTCCGAAAACGGGGGGTCTGGGCCCGAACCGACCCGGCCGGACCCCCCTGGGTCGGCCCGAACCGGGTGGACCCGACCCGGGTCCGACCCGCCTGGGCCCGACCCGGCTGGCTCGGTCCGGCCCGACCAGCCGGCCGCGGCTCGGCCCGCGCGGCCGAGTGGAAGCCGCGGAGCGGGGTGCGCGGCTCCCCCCTCCCCTCACCTCTAATTGAAGCGGGCGGCGAACCGCCGCCGCCGACCATCCGGCGGCGTGCCGCCGCCACCAGTCGTCGGCGCCGCTGCACCGGCGAGGCGCGCCGCCACCGCCTTCTGCGGACCACCGAACGCACTCCGGTGGTCCGTTTCCCCTGCAGTCTTCGCCAACGGTCCTACTCGGACCTGACCTTCACTGCGAAGGGATTCAAACGCCATAGTGGTCTGCTTCTTCGTCGTCCGTTGATCTGCACATCGATTAACAAGCTGCGTAGGGTTGTCGGGCCATGTTTGTTCGGCCCGCATCCTCCGCGTTAGGTGTTATCAATTAGAAAATAATAAACACATGATTTTAATCATTAATGAGGGTATAATTTATCCAAAATAAATTATACGAACACCTTGCAATCAAATACCCACGCACGAGAGTTTAAAAAATTTGAATGCGCGGCGTGACGACGTCGCACATTCTTGCCGCTCGATCCCGCGCGGCGGGACGATGTCGTGCATCCTTTCCGCTCGATTCTGCGCGGTGCAACGACACCGCATCAATTTCATTCGATCCGCAACAATAAGAAAAACAATATGGTAGGGGGACAACCGTGTTTGTGCATTCCGACCTCCTCCCATTAACTGATATCATGTGGTCCAAATATCGTGGATAAAAGATGGAAGAGAATCACGTAAGGAAAATCACGTAAACCCCCGACCTCGGTTTCAAGAGCGGAGTCGTGGAAAGAGGATTTCAAGATGATGTCGGGGTGCGTCTGAGGAGGAGGCGGCGTCTCCTCACGTGTTACGGTGAAGAGGAAGGAAGGAACGTCATCGTTCTTCGTGGAAGGATGGTGTTCTTCGTCGTAAGAAGAACTCTCCAACAAATTCCCCAAAGGTTTTCCCTCTGAAAATATTTGCCAACCAAAAAAATATAATAAGGCCCACCCATTATGTAACATTGCCATGGATTTTCAAATTAATTCAAAATGTAAATAGAATTAATTATGGCATTAGTGTTGGCAACATAAATGGATGGGAGATTGAGAGGTTCCAAAATTTAATTAAGGGGAGAGTTAACAAACTTAATGAAAAAGGGTGTTAATGGGGGAGTTCAAGGGAGTTATGGGGATATGAAAAGTTTAGGGCACATTTGGGCCCCACTCCACTAATATCCTCTCATGGGAGGTTATGTGGGTGTGGGAACCACCTCTAACTCCCCTTGGGAGGAAATAACTAACATTGATAAAATAAAATTGTGTTCCACAATTTTATTTAACTTCTTCTAATTCCCCCCCAAAAAAAATTAACTCTCTCAACCCGCATAAAACGCAACTTCGGAAAAGGTCTCCTTAAGGAAAAACCAGCACTACGGTTTCATCGGTGCCCTCAAAATTTAATTCCGAGCACCGGTTCAAAAGTTTAGAAATTCCCGCTCATTCGTTCACTGGACATACGTGATCTAAACATCGGAAATTGATTCCGGGCACACCGTGCCTCGGAATCAGGCACCGTCAGAAACTGCATTCTTTTAAAATTCCAAAAAAAATTAAGAAAAAATTTTTCCTTGAAATTTCCAGGTCTTTACAGCTGAGAATTCATCGAGGTGTACCGAACATTCCGGGTACTCGATGAATACGATTCGATCAGTGCTATAGACCTAGGACCTCTAAGCGTGGTGTGTTTAAGGATATTCGAGCCATCACTTTTTCCTCTATGCATTCCTACTCACGTTAGGGTGCTAGAGATAACCTTGAAGTTGAATGTTCTTTGGCTGAATGAATATAGCTAGAGAATGTTAGAAGTCAGAACGCAGCGAGCTGGTGCCAGTCTCAGTGACTTAGGCGTGCGAATGTTTCATGAAGAGGAAATGTTAAGGATAGATAAATCTGCAGAGCAACAGATGTAGAGGTAGAGCTAGGAGAGCAGCATGGGGTGGTGTACATTTCAACATGTTACAACCCCCCTCTTTTGTTTTCCCCTCCAGGATCAGGGAGATGAAGGGAAGGGGAAGAGAGTAGCTGAATGTGGTCAAGGAGTGCGACCGAAAGGGATCTAAGGATGATTCAAAGTGCGTACTTTGTCTTCTACTAGCTACCGTAGCCACATACATCGATATGAATCATCCCTTCCTTCAATGAATATAGTACCAGACCTAGAGTTTCCGGTTAAGCCATTGACTTGACCCTCACGTATAAAGATACATTTGGGAGTAGAATCGATAGTCACACTTACGCCGACGGTTTGATATGACCCTTGAGGCGATACTCTCAGTTGGGACCTCTTGGTGACAGCGTCGAGGCCTTACGACGTTAGTTTGAGTATGGATTGGGTAATCACTGTTTATACTCAAATTGACGATATTAGGCAAACGTAGGGATGAGGTTTCCTTGGTCTGTGAAAAGGAAACCCCAGGTAGCATAGAATAAACTCGTGCTTAGGAGGGTGTAGCTGATCATTCTTATGTTAGACAACCTTACCCTCGTGGTAGCAGGAGTTTGAGTTTTAGTTCTAATTTGGAAAGGGAGACCTCTAGAGTTCGAGGATGATGACCATGTTCTTATACGGGTCTCACCTCGATGAGGTTTACAGAGATGTAACCGAGGAGGCGAGATATCTCTGAGGTTCAAAAGACCTTTCTAGGTTCCCAGTAGGGTAGGAAAGGTGGTTTACCGCTTCAACTTTCCACCTCAGTTGCACTGGGTGCATGAAATCTTCCATGTACCTCGGCTGAGGAGATACGTGCTTGATCCTTCACATATCATCACCCTCAGGGAGTTGGACGTCGATGACAGGGAGACATGCACAGAGGCTCCATAAGAAATTGAGGATCGACAGGAGCAGGTCCTACGAGGATGGTCAATTCCTATTGTGCATTTTCATAGGCAGCACGGGAACCTCCAGGTGAGCACATGGGAGCGGAAGGCTCAGATGCGTGCTCAGTACTGCTTTTGTATCTCTAGTTTTTTTAATGCTTTATGGGGACGTAAAGCCCTGAGGTGGGAGTAATATAAAGACCCGGAAATTGTAATGAAATGTTTTTCATAAATTCTTTAGGATTTTACAAGAACGTAGTTTCTGACGGCACCTGATTCCGAGGCCCGGTGTGCCTGGAATCAATTTCTGAAGTTTTGTTAAGCTTAAATTAACGCGCGTAAGCAGTTTTACTAAAAAAGTGTAATAACTGTTAAACGTTTACTAGGATCAGAAATATTATGGCACCGTTGCGCTCAGGATGTCGGGTTTACCCTAGGCGTGACTTAATTTTAGTCGGCGTGGGCCTCCTGTGAGAAATTCCACAAATGGCTTAATAGTAAATAAAATAATTAAATAAATTATTTTAATTTTCAATTGCTTATAACTCACAAATGGTAGCTCAAATTAAAAATCTGAGACAACCGCTGAACTCGCGAGGGTGTGGTTTATTTATGTAGATACTAACTTCAGCTGGCACAGGCCACCAGAAAAAGATAGTTTTTAGCAGCAAATAAAATAATTAAATGACAATTATTTTATTGTAAAATTCGTATCTTTTATACGGTAGCTCGAATTGAAAATCTAAGAGTACCGTTGGATTCATTGGGGCAAGATTCACTTAGGCAGATCCTGACCTTGACCAGCGCGGGTCAAGGGTGACTGATAATAATTTTCCAAACTTTTTTTCGGGTACGTTCAGTAAACGTACGTGTGGGTTTTTCTATCTTTTTAACCGGTACTCGGAATCGAAATCCGAGGGAACCGATGAAACTGTAGCGCCGGAAATTGCTTAGGAACACATTTTCTGAAGGTGCATTTGCTCAGGTGTTGCTGTAGAAAAAGTGGGGAATAAAAATATAATTGTTTTATTTTTATTTCTTCACTAAGCGGTTTAAGTGAAAATTAAGTTGTGTCTCAACTTAATTTCTCTTCTCTAGGTGTTAGATCCTAGGTGTGGGAGTTGGAGTGGGACCCACCGGTTCTTAACATCCCATGAGAGGATTAAGGGTGAGGTGGGGCCCACACAAGCCCCCACATTTTCAAATTCCCTAACCTCTATAAACTTTAATTGAGTGACTCTTCACCTCCCACATTAATTCATGCCACCTAAACACTAATTAATATGACAACATAAGATCATTTAATTATGTATGTTAGGTTTTGAATTTTGGATTTTTGAAATGGATGGCTTAAGTAATAAAATAAGAGGTATCTTATTTTATATGGGTTTTAGCTTGTGGAGTTGATTTTTTCGGAGAGTTATCGTTTTTGAAGAGTTTCATCCTTCCACGAAGAACTCCATCCTCATTGTTGAAGAACGCGAAGAAGGCCGGTGCCAACCTCGGCTTCCTTTTTCTCGACGCTTGATGAAGCGACACCGTCATCCCGCGGCAACGTCTACAAAACAACGGGGATTTACTTTTCTTCGTCAAGCAATCAATCATTGGGAATCGAGGTAGGGGGATTAATTTGAGAATGTTATTATTCCCTTGGTTGTTACTACTAAAACAAAGAACCCTGCTCAACTCATCATTAAGTTGATCCGCGAAGAATATGTTTGCGGGGAAAATTGTAGGGGTTTTTATATATGTTTGAATTCATTTTATTGATTCTTCATATCCAAAATTCATGATGATGATGACCAAATGAACATGATCATCGTCCTACACATAAACCATTATACTTTTTCTTTTTATTCTTCACGTGTTCTTCGTGCGTTCTTCAATGTCCAAATATTTATTGACGCTGGAAACACGTAGTTTTGTTGAGAGAAATATATGGATGCGAAGCCCTTGACGCAAGGATCACAAATATGCGATCGTTTAATTTTTCGGGCTTGGAACGAAGCCGCAATGGCTCGCGGAAGGAGGCGTCCAAATATTTATTGATGCTGGAAACTCAATGTTGCCCTGAGCGCGACATACAGACGCGAAGATCTCGACCCGAGGATCAAGGATATGCGTTCGTATCTTTTTTCTGAGTTAAATTGAAGTCGGAATGGAGTGCAGAAGGATCTGGAGGTACAGCTGGTGGGCAGCCAAAGGTGGTGGCCATGTGTAAAGAAGACGAGGCGCTAGTTTGGGTGGTGGTGAATGGCTTTTGGGTGTGTTAAGTTAAGAATTAAATTAAATTAAAAATAATAATAATATAATAATGTTATTATTATGTTTGTTTGGAAAACCGTATTTTGACGGTATCTTCTTCGTGCGACCTCGGTTTCATGAACTGTTAGTGGCAGTGCGACCCTGACTTCGAGACAGAATTTATGAGTCCAATATTTGATTTTATTTTCGGGTTTTTGGATCGGGTACCCGAAATGCTCGTACATAATATATTTAATATTATTATTAAATCTTTGACCCGCCATAACTCATGCATGCGACATCATATTGACTCGCCGTCAGCGGCGATGTGACTCTGTCTTTAAGACGATCGATTCAAGTCTAATGTTGGATATTAAATTCTTGTTCGTGGCTCGGGCCCACGAAACACCGAATAATAATAATATTATTATTATTACGGGATCTTATATCAGATATTTATCTCTCATACGGTGTCAGAATGATGAATCGTCTGTGACGTTGCCACCCTGGAATTACAACGGATGTTTTAAGACCAATTTTTGATATTTATGTCGAGGTCGAGGCACGGGCCCCACGAGGCCCGGTTTGCGTGTTTTTCGGTGAAATGAAACTTTTTCAGCGGATATCCGTTTTGAACCAATGGGTAGTCAATATCGTGTGTTTTTTCATATGGATCGCAACCGTGTCGCCGGTTTGATTAACTGGTGTCATTTGATGTATGGCCGGGTTGGTTCGAACCCAAAACCAATCGGTCCCTCGGAGCGGAAACACTTATAACTTAAGGATTGGGCGTATGATTGACATGTCGTCGACTTTGTTAGATTCCTCTTGATGAGATGGAACTTTTGGCATACATAACTTGAGGTTTGGAAGTAGTTGGAGTATGGCCAGTTTGGATTGTACCCAAAATCCAACTGGGCCCCTGGAACGGAAAAGATGATAACTTTCATACCAGACATCCGTTTGACGAACAATCAGCGACATTGGTGATCATGTGGAGAAACGGTCCCTATGAGTATACCCTAGGAGAGTTCAGGGTAGAGTTGTGATATGGCCGGGTTGGATCGCATATGAAACCAACCAGGCCCCTGGGACGAAAAAGCTAGTAACTCACAGACCGGGCGTCCGATTGATGCACCGTCTATTGCGTTGAGACCCCTTTGACGAGGCGGTCCTTTGAGATACTTCTTCGTTGGACTTTGAGATACTTGGAGTATCGACCTGTAGCTTGTGGAGCGGACCCTCCCAAAGAAGAGCGTGTAGAGTATGGAGACCGTGTAACCGGCTGAGACCTGACGATTGCTTGACCAACTCGACTTGGAGTGAGTCAACTAGCCCAGTGGACGAAGCACTACTTCGTTTGGGTGCAGACCCACGGCGGATGGAGCACTACCTGTGTGATAGTGCAGACCCGTGGTACTCATCTCGAGAGTACCTATGCAGGATACTAGGGGGTGTGCACTACTGTGTTTGGGTGGCATACCCCGGCGAGAAGCACTACTGTGTTTGGGTGGCTGACCCGTGGTACTCGACAGGAGGAGTACCTCTACAGTCGTAGGTTAGTGAGAAGTACCTCGGAGTCGTGGCAGGACCACTATACACTCCACAGACGGGGCTCTTCCGTAGTTACAGTTTCGATAATGAAAATCTTGGATTGAGCTGAGTCTATGACCTTTGTGTTTAGATCATGATTGGGATGGGTCACTTGGTAACTTAGGTATATGTATGGGCATATACCTGGGTAGTTGTTATCTGTTGATTTCATAATATCTGTGTTTCCTCTTGATTGAGATGGGTTACTTGATAAATTGGGTATATGAATGGGAATATACCTAGGTAGAGGGTATCTTTTGAGATCTTCTTTGTGGTTATCCTTGTTGTATTTAGTGAGATTTTGAGGGTCTCGGGGTCCCTACAGAGTATCGTTATACTCACCCCTGCACGGGCTATGCCTGCACCTCATTGTGTTGGTAGTAAATGATAGGAAGCGTAGACAGAGGCCGAGTGTTCGAGGACTGGATGGTACCCGGAGGTGGACCTCACGAAGAGACAGTATATGGTGGTGGAATTCACGAAGAGACGACACTCAGAGGAGGTTGATGGGAGAGAGCATTGTGGAGGCTATCTGTACCTACCCTTCAGGTAGGATCCCTGGTGGACGATCTAGGAGCTGCTCTATCTATACCTACACTTCAGGTAGGATCCTTGGTGGACGATCTAGGTGATGCTTGTCACCTTCCGGCTATTTTATCTTTTTCCTTGTACTTTACATTTGGGCTTGTATTTCCGGCCCCTTTACTTTCAACACATCTTGTTTCAGTTTTACTTAGTGTTTTACTTCCGCTTATACTCTGTGGTGGTTTTTTACTTTAATAAAGGCAATGCTTTCCCAGTTTTCGGGATTTATGCCTTTGGTGCTAGTCGCCAGCCCCTGGCCTATGGAAGGCAAGCTTGGGGTAGTCACGGAACGGGCCCCGAGGATGGGTCGTGACACCAACTTAATATCAACTACATATGAAATCTGAAATCAATCCTTTTATTAGTTCATTACATGAGAAGATCTTAAATGTTACACTGATTTAAATGAAATTATTATGGACACATAGATATGTGTTAATGAATTGTGAAATTTCATATCCATTTATTGAAAAAATCAGGAAGCAAATAAAGAGTCGAATGATAGGCAAAACAAGAAATGATAATGATATTACAAAAGTTGATAATAAATATCTTTTAGTTTGGTTTTCACGTCGTGTAAGTTCATAAATATTGAAATCAATAAAGATATATAATTGGAACATAAATTTTTTAAATCAGAAAATGTATATTAAATTTTATATATCAGGTATTGAGGTACTAAGGTTGAGTTTTTAAAAAATTTAATGTTTCTAGGTCGAGGCCCTTGAAAACAAGATTGAAACATCGATGCTTACAATATATATGGATTTAAATTTGAAATAGTAAATTTAAAAGAGGGTTTAAAAGATAGAATTGTGTTTTAGTTATAGTAACTATATTAAGATACTATGGAATGTAGAATGATAATATAAAAATCTTCTACCCTGGGCATTTTTTTATTTTTTTCATTAAAATTCATGTGGGTCAATATTACCATGGGTTTTGAAAGTGATTCCATAAAATTTACATATATGAATTTTTCTCACTTGATAGATGTCTATGATCATAAATTATGTGAACCATATATATTAAAATCAAATGAAAAAATATTGTATTATGCAAAATATTTCAGGGATGAATAATGGAGTTTATTTTATCATGTAAAACAAATAGACATGTATGATATGGGTGTTGAAGTGGATTATTTTACCTATGATATTGAATCCCATAAATTGTATGAAAAAAATTATTTATACACCATAATAATGAAAATATTAGGCTTTCCATAGATTATAATGTAGAAGAAGTAAAGATGGAGCGGGATAATGACATGATTTATGGACACAATGATTTTATGTGAAATTATACATTAATTTATTGAAAATTATGATATATGTGATATAATTAATTATCATAGCTATGTTTATTTTCATTTGTTAGTGAAATTAATCTGTTATTATTTAAATTTTTTTTATTAATTTGTTAAATGTATGTTCTGAATTTATATTTATTTTATTAAATGATAAGAATGTCAAAGAGAAACGTTTTTTCTGACCCCAGTCAACTCTCAGAATGTGAGACAAGACCTACCAATTCAGTAGCGAGGGATAAAAATTTCACTACTGTTTCATCATGAGGATATTCGAGGGTGATACTTATAGGTACAAAATATTTTGTGAATAATTTTATTGAAATTGTTTAACTACTATTTATTTTTTCCTAAAAGAAAAAAATGTTACTATGAAGAGAAATATTAACTATTCAGCTATATAAAATCCGAATGTTTTGATGATATTGATCCCATTTTACTATTATAGAGTTCAAATAGATGATTCAATAGGATTATTTGGAAACTTTTAATTCCACTTGGCTGCAAATCCTGTTACCTTTCCTATTACCTATGTTGATTTGAGGCATGTAGCTCAATCATGAAAATATGAAGGGTTTTATTCATATATAAAAGAAATTTTATTAAATTATGGCGTAATTTAAGGAATTACATTATTAAATTCTAATATTCTAAAAATTAATCTATTTATACAGATGTTATTCAACTTTACTATAGCGGAGAGGGAGCCTGTTGAAATGAAAAAAAAATCTGAAACATGGGACTCCTTTAAATATTATAGTTGAAATGATTTTAGTTCTATAGAATTCACTAATTGAATTATATCAGAAGATAACTGGATCTATCCCTGGTGATATTTCACCAATCTATGTTGGTGAGAAGGCATATAACACAACGCCAAAATCATTTAGTGAAAAAATTCTTATGGGATAAAAGTATAAATTTAAATATACAAAATAACGATTATGAAAGTGTTGGTAGCATGATGTGGACAAAAATATGGAGAGGGTGTTGAGAATAGTTCATTGGTATGGTAAATAGAGATGCGAATGTGGAACACCAATCAATGTGAATTTTGACTACTTCATATACATTTTCTATTATGGTACTGATTTCTTAGGGTATTTTTCACAAAAGTTTCTAAAATTCCTTTGATACTTAATATTATAAATGTGTTACATTATAAAAATGATAATTTTGGTGTATTTAATTGAAATTTTAGTCAGGTGAGGATGTATATAGAAATAATAGTTATTATTTATATCTTAATGTGATATAGTTTGATATCTAATTTTTGTTTAACTATTCCGAGTCTATAGATTATATATTTGTATTCTTTTTAACTCAATATATAGTGATGGTTTAAAAAACCACCATATATGCCAAATTATTATTTATATGGGGTCCAAACCGTATTTATTAAGTGGTGATATTTCTTTAGTAGTATTTTTTTTATTTTTAGCGGCGCTTTCACCTCCTAAAATGATTGTGAGATTGTAGTGGTTCAAACCACTAGTATACTTTAGGCAATTTTTGATAGGTGAAACCCTCTCTAAAACTAAAAAAACCACTACTAAACCAATGTTCAGAGATAGTTCCTTGAAATCACCACTATGTGGATGGAACTGGATCGAGTTGAATTCATATTCAATCATTATCTATAGATTCGAGAAACCATCCCAAAATCATATGGTGGTAGTTTGAACATCCACAAAATAAATAAAATCCCAGACATATGTCCATTTGTTTATTGCGGTCTCATATGCATGTTGTAACACCCCAAGCTTCCATGATACACTTCTCTTTGAATAATACAACTGTGTGTGTTGTACACAACTTCGATTTCTAACACACCACAACCAATCAAACTAGCCATTATGAATAGTAATACCAACATTTAGAAATTTTAGAAATTTTATCATTTAAAATAGGCTTCATTTTTGGTTTTTTAATATCAAAATTAGCTTAGGGTGATTTTTTTTTTGAAAACATACAATTTTTGTTGAACAATGAAAAATAGTTTTTTTTAATTAAAAAAATTTTAATAAAAAATATTTATAGTTAGAAATTATAATATTTAGTGGTTTTTATGTATAATTAGATTATATTTTTATCATTTAATCCAATTTTAGTCATTGGACACAATTTCACTTTTAAACTGGACATAAGTAAGTGTCAACCTTTTGATGATAATTATTTCTTCAAAACATGCTTTTTGTTTTGACAACAAGAATTAATTTTAAATTAATTTCTACCACTTCTGTGTTTTGAATTTTTAAAAACGGATTCCATATTTAGAATCAGGAGTTCCAAATTGTGTAAATATTAAACTTATATTTTTAGACATTTTGAATAATTATTTCGGTAAATACTTTATTTTCTAAGATTGGAGGGAAAATCCTGTAAATAAGGGTAAAAGTTTTTTATTATAATAATATTAAATTACACTAACCCGTGTTCTAACCCTATTGGATGATATATTTTCGACCATGGTTATCCTTGGGTCGATTTTGGGACCCCATGTAGCCACTTGTAAGTGATAATGACACATTATATTAATTAAGTAAAAGTAAATAAAAAAATTACAAAAGCATATATCTTTATGTAAAACAATTTTTACATATGATTATATATGTTATAACTTGAAATATAAATATTTAATAGAAAGATAAAATTATTTCCTACATAATGGTATTTTATTTATAAATTTTAGACATTAAATAATTGATGTTTATTTATGACACTATGATGATGTAGTAATTACCGTATTATTAAATGATTAAATAATTGACATTATACATATCCAAATAAATGTAATATGAGACTTCATAAAACTTCCACTAATATTTTTGGTTAATATGACATGTTAGGGTTTGTTATATTAAGTTTTTTTGAAGTAATAATGCTGTTACGTATTTAGAAAAAAAATACCAAATAGTGTCAAAATTGACATAAAAGAGTTCTTGATACACATATTATATTATTAATTGATATATTATTCTTAAAAATCTAAGTATCATCAAAAGGTATTAAATAATAATATATATTTCATTAATGAACCTCTTGAGTTTCTATTGGAAATTTATAGTATGTTTATTAACCATATAATAAGGACTCATGGTAAATGTGAAACTACATAACTAAGAGTTAAATCTAAATGATAAAGTTAATATAGTGACCCAAACCTATCTAAAACCAGTTTTTTGACAGGTTTTCTACCCATAACCACATTATCATTTAAATAATTCATTTTTGAGCCATTATAAATTGAAAATGATTTTATAATAAAATAATATTTCTAGCTTTTCCTAAGGTACCCATCACCACTCTTATAAAAGGGCACTCCCCCTTCCCTCAAATTCACACCTTAAAAGAATTTTGGCTTAGCCAGAACCTACCAAAATACCCCTTAAACTATCCTCCATTCATCATAGAGGCCTTAATTTTGTCATAAATCCAACCTAAGGGGCCCTTTGGATCAAATCAAGAGGAAGAACCCGAAGAAGAGGTAAATATTTCATCACCTCTTTCAAGTTCATTCTTCTTCCACTTCCTCTTTCTTTGTCATTTCCATTATAAAATAATAAATATAGTATATTCTATATACTGTGATTTTTTTATAAATATGGTACATCAATATTCATTATTCTATCCATCTTTGGAATGACATGTCACCATACGTGCGTGCGTACGGCTTATCGTCGCCACATCGTGGTGTAATTTTTATTCAATACATTATTATTTGGATGGGTATAATAATGATGTGTAATTGATGTAAATAATAAAAATAACATGATAATGATTCTATATATATTATATACCATCCAATTATATATTATTTTAATATCAAAATAAATGATATTGTCGCTCGTGCATACGTACGGATTATCGTCTCCACGAACGTGATGAGATTCATTCCCCATCGTATCCATTCAAGACTAATTTTCATTAGATGATTAAAAATAATGTTTAATGAATTAATATAATTATTAATATGAATAAGATACATCCTATCCATAAAAACATTAATTATGTAAGAAAGAATATAATGGAAAACTAATCAGTTAACACCTAAAACGACAACAGTACTAAGATATTATTATCAATGCAATGTTAAAAGATCATATATGATATCATAATAATGTATATGATTCTTGTATAATTTAATAACAATTATTTCACCATTATTCATGAGATTAACCTACCATAGAACAAGAAAAATTACAAGTTAAGAGTTAATTTCAATATATATTTATTATCCGAGGTTTGTTTTACGTAAGTATCTACTCAGAGCTCTTTATAATCTACATCCATGCTTCTTAAAAATGTATTCCAAATTTTTTCAATATTTACTAGACTATGGGTTAAAGTCATTTATACCATTCTTTGAATTTTTATAAAATGGTATGAAGGGAATGTTTCTGTCATGTTCAAAACAAGGCACCTTATGACCTTTTTGAAAAAATAATGGTATGAATATTTTTTATCTTATACGGCGGGTGCGGCTATATTACATTGTAATAACAATGTCAAAGCTTCCCTTACAATCATATAAGAATATTTTAAAATATTAATGTTTTCTTTTATAATTACATGACTTTTAAATGATTTCAAAATAGAAATAGATATTTATCTAAAAAGTTATGGATTTCATCTATGTCAACATCCTTTGATGGATTTTATGTTTGATTGAAGTTGATTTATTATGATACAAAACATCCATATTTTATTAAAGGTATCGTGTTATGTTTGACTGTGGATGTGTTATTTCATACCACTCATGGTTTATGAATAAAGTATTGACATTTCATATGCCATTTTTAATACGAATGTTTATATTATATTTAAACCTTTTCATATGAGGAATGCATTAGACTTAATAAGTGATGGTTGGAGCCTGTTATAGCTCTTCGATGCATCGGTAGGTCTATTGAGACAAACTAGTGTCTTGGCACAAGGCCTTGAAAAAATATTATTTGTAGTCCTGGAACAAGGAATTGACTCTCTGATTATGCAGTCTGGTATTATGTATTCCATCATTATGTGAGTGGCTATTGATATTGAATGTGATTATTCGACTAGTATAATATCCATGTGAGAAAGTAAATAGAATTTTTTATATATATTAACTATATTATTATTATGAATTTTATGTTGAAAAGGCTTTTGTATTAGTTTTAAATATTTCCTAAAATTTTTAGGCTTATTTATGAATGGTTCTTCTATAATGTTTTTATTATTGAGCATCGGAGCTCACCCGTTTCTATGATTTATTTTTCCCCGGACACAAACAAGTTTATTATGACTGACCTATATGGATAGTCTATGGGATCTTCGTGTTGCCTATGGAAACAATGTTGTTGTAGTTATCCATTTCATGTTGTAATGTAATCCTTATGAATGTATCTAGAACTTATAAGGATACTAAACTAATCGATCTTTAGAGACTTGATATTTTGTGATAATTCCAGTGACACTTAATAATGCATTGATTCTGGGCTTTTGGGGTCGGGGTGTTAGAGTTGGTATTAGAGGAAGTTTATTACAAACCTTGGAATCTATATTTAGGAATACACCGATTAGACCACATAGCCCTAAGATAGACCTTGAAGATTAGTTTTAAAGAAATTCCTAGAATTTTGATATTGTAGATATTTTTTGAGCTTTCAAAGAAATACATCCATGTATAGATAAAAGCAGGTAGAGGAGGCTATAACTCAGATGTACCTAGTGGTAAAACTAGAAAACACTGCTTTAAGCAATACTTGAACGAGAACTAGTGCAAGACAATGGGCCTTGCTCCACTCTTGGTTACAACACTCCGGGGGGATATGATTAGGATACTTCTCATTTTCATTACAAACCATTATTAATGGTTTATGAGTATATACTTCCTCAAAGAAAACATTTTCATGTATATGGATTATATCAATAAACTGTTCAATTTATGTTAAGTGTTTTACATGTTTGGATTTATGTATTGTGATTCACAAACTAATCTAGTTTATAAAATTGTTTAGAAATGGCTCCTAGTGGGAGTAATGGAAATTTTATCAGTGCGCGCACTCCATGTAGGGATTTTCATATTACTCAAGATAATTATTGGGGAGCTGGTGATGGAACTGGTGCTGATTAGCTAATCACCATACTATGACAACTCACTCAGGTTGTGAATAATAACCTTACCTGTTTGGAGCACCATGATCCAAAGCATGGAGGATCAATGTTAGATCTCTTCCCGAGGAAAAAACAACAAACATTAAATGGTTTTACCAATCCACTAGTAGACGAGCAATGGATAAATTCCTTATAGAAAATATTCCATGCCTTGAGAAGTAGCAAAGGAGAAGAAGTTGACATGGTAGTTTACCACCTCACTGGTGATGCAGATCAATGGTTGTCACTGATTAAAAACACAAGGAAATATGATGAAGTATCAAATATGTAATGGAGGGAGTTTAAAAGAGATTTTCATAGAAAAATACGTTCCTCATGACCATCGAGTGAATAATGTAAGACAATTTCTGAGTCTGAGTCAAAATTAGGATGAGATTGTCCCAAATTATGAAGCTAACTTTAAATGGTTAGCGAGGAACACTGTATATTATTTATGTAACCCATGAAAAAAATAGATGGTTTCTTTGATGGGTTATAACCATTTATCTATCAATAATTAGTCTCACAATCCTTCTCGTCATACGATGATATTGTCTCATGTGATATCAAGATAGAAAAAAACTCTCCCAGTCATTTGATGTTAAAGAAAAGCAATTGTAGAAAACCTCATCAGAACACTATGGAAATGTAAATAAGGGGAATAAGGGAAAAGTTGAATACCAATCTTCCAGTAAATGTGAGAAGAAACACCCGTGTACTTTCCTGAAGGGAATGGGAGTTTGTTACAAGTGCGGTGAAAAATGCCACGAAGCTCGTGATTGTAAAGGGAAGAAAGAGGCTGTCGATGTTGAATGCTACAGTTGTAGAGAAAGGGTACATTATATGAATTAATTTCCTATGAATCATGGGAACATAACTATGAAAAGGCCCAGGGATCAAGGCCAATCTTATGTTATCACTACTGCTGAGGTTGAAGCTCCAAAAGATGTGGTGGCCTGTAATTTAATGGTTTCCTTAAGTTTAGAAAATGATTTATTTGATTCTGTATCATCACATTGTTTCAAATCATACCAATTTGATAAGAAAATTAGATATTTACAATTTTAATTATCATGGCAGTTTTCAATCAATACCCCTAAGGTAAGTATCATTGCAACAATGTTTTGTGAATCAGTCCCCATTAGGGAATATAAATGTTCATTATCTGCTGATCGCATTGTCATACCCATGATTGAATTTGATATAATACCTAGTATGGATTGTCTATTGAACCATGATAAAAAAATTTATTGTAAGAATAAGGAGGATACTATTTTTGTTGATGATGATAAAGAACACCTTATCTTTAGAGAAGAATCACCACTACCTAATTCATATCTAGATCTACCCCATGTAGATCAACTAAACTAAATTATTGGGGAGGAAGAGAATGAAATAACTGTGGGCGAGTAATGGAGTGTCCAAGTAGAGTACATAACTATTTTACAAGAATATGTTGATATGTTTCTAGAGAATATACCTGGACATCCTCCAGAATGATAAATTGAGTTTTCCATTGATTTAATTCCTAGTTTAAGGCCCATATTGAAAACCCCTTATAGAATGGCCACTGTGAAATTAGTGTATCTAATGAAACAAAAAGATAAATTGAGTAATAGAGGATTTATTATCCCTAGTGTTTCTCTATGGGGAGCCCCTATCATATTTGTTAAGAAGATAGACAGATCTGTGAGGTTATGCATTGACTATAGGGAGATCAATGCTATAACATTAAAAAAAGTACCCCCTACCTCACAGTGATGATTTATATGACCAACTTCTTAGAGATCAATATTTATCAAATATTGAACTTCGATCGGGATATCATCGGTTGTGTGTGAAGAAGGAAGACATTCTGAAACAACATTTAGAACCAGGTACGAGCATTACAAATTTACAGTAATGCCTTTTGGGATGACTAATGCACACACTATTTTCATAGATCTAATGAACAATGTTTTCAAGTAATATCATGATGACTTTGTAGTGGTATTTATTGATGATATCCCAGTATATTCCAAAATCTATGAAGATCATGAAAATCACTTGCACACAATTCTGGAAAACCTCAGAAGAAATGAATTATAGGGAATGTTTAGAAAATGTGAATTATGGCTTTAAGAGATTTTTTTCTTGGCCATATTGTCTCTAAGGATTCAATATCTGATGATCCTTCAATGACCAAGGAAATAAAAGAATGGCCAGAACCATTGAGAATAAATGAGGTACACAATTTTATTGGTTTAACAGGTTATTATCAACATTTCACCCAGAATTTTTCCTAGTTGGAAAACCCTTTAACAAAGCTCACACGAAAAGGTATTAAATTTGTTTGGAAAAAAGAGTGTGAAGAATGTTTTGAATAACTGAAGAGAATATTAGTCAATGATATTTTATCTACTCTACCATCGGGGAATGATGGGTTTGTTATTTATAGTGATGCTTCAAAGAAAGGACTTGGATGTGTCTTTATGCAGAATGATAGGTTTAATTACTATGCATCACTACTGCTAAAAGTTTATTAGAAAAACAATTCTACTCAATATATTTAGTTAGCAGCTGTAATCTTTGCTTTTAAGATTTGGAGACACTATCTATATGGTGAAAAATGTGAGATATATACTGATCACATGAGTTTGAAGTATATTTTCTCACAGAAATAACTCAACGTGAGGCGAAGGAGATGGCTTGAACTACTCAAGGATTATGATTGCACTATAAACCACCACTCAGTGAAAGAAAATAAGGAGGCATATGCTTTGAGTAGACAGGATCATGGAGTTTTGAACAAGATTAGTGTTGAAAAGCATCCTATATACATGGATCTAGTAAAGATGGATATTGGAATCACTATGGAAGGTTTAAAATCAATACTTTTTCAAATGGTGGTAAAACCGTCTTTACTAGAAAGGATAAAGAGTTCTCAGACCGATGAATAAGAGTTTAGAAAGATGATTAAATCTATGAATGATGGTAGATTGAGTGAATTTGTGTATGTAGATGGAATTTTAAAATTTTGGAAGTCTTTTTAATCCCTATATACCTGATCAAAAAAGGGAATTATTGGATGATGCTCATAGTTCCAAATTATCTATACACCCTGGTATCACTATGATGTATAGTGATTTGAAGGATCATTTTTAGTGGGACACCACTAAGAGGGATATTGCTGATTTTGTGTCAAGATGTATGCTTTGTCAATAAGTAAAATTTAGAAGGTAACAGCCTAGAGGATTCATGAAACCTCTTACCATACCAGAGTGGAAATGGTATAATATTACGATGGAATTTTTCATGAGACTACCAAATACTCCTAGAAAGAAAGATACAGCATGGGTCATTGTTGATCGCCATACCAAGTCAGCACATTTTCTTATTATAAGAGAAGATTTACCACTTGAATGTCTAGTAAGAATATATATTAATTAAGTTGTGAGACTTCATGAAGAACCCCTATCGATTGATTCAGATCATGATCCATGTTTTACATCATGATTTTGGAAACGTTTTTAGAAATCCCTGGATACTGAACATCATTTTAGCTCTTTCTACCAACTATAGTCTGATGGAATATCAGAACAAACTATTAAAACCATAGAAGATATGTTGATATCTTACTCACATGGCTTTCAAGGTATGTGGGATCAATATTTACCTATGATATAATTCCCTTATAAAAATAGATTTCATTAAAGTATTCAGATGGAACCATATGAAGTGTTATATGGAAAGAGATGTTGCACACCAAACTATTGGGATGATGTTAGAGAATGAAAACTCATAGGCCGAGAACTTGTGTAGGAACCGAATAAAGATGTGATGGTAATACAAAACCACATCAAAGCAGCTCAAAGTTGGCAGAAGTGCTATGCTGTTAACTGGAGGAAGGATTTGGAATTTTAGGTAAGATATCATGTTTTCATGAAGATATATACATTGAAAGGTGTTATAAGTTTTGGTAAGAAGGGGAAATTATGTTCCCGATACATCAGAACTGTCAAAATTCTAGAATGAATTGGGGCTGTAGCTTACTATTTGGAAATGCCACCAAGTCACTCCAAAGTTCATGATGTGTTCCATTTATCAGTGTTGAGAGAATGCATGCCTTCCCCAATGCATGTACTCACCTATGAGGAATTAGTACTAGAATCTGATAATTCTTATTGCGAAGATCCCATCAGGATTCTTGATACCATAGAAAAAGTATTGAGAAACCGGACGACTCGTCTGGTAAAATTTCTATGGAGAAATCATAAGATGGAAGGGGTAATATGGGAACCCAAGGAACATATGATGAAGAACCACCCGAGTCTTTTTATGCGGTAGTATTCTTGAAATTTCAAGGAAGAAATTATTTTAAAGGGAGAATGTAACACCCCAAGCATCCACAGTATGCTTCTCTTTGAATAATACAATAGTGTGTGTTGTATTAAACTTCGAGTTCTAACACACAACAACCAATCAAACTAGCCATTATGAATAGTAATACCCAATTTTTGAAATTTTATAAATTTTATCATTCCAAATGGAATTAATTTTTGGATTTGGAATATCGAAATTAGCTTAGGGTGAATTTTTTATTTTTTTCTAAAAACATTCAATTTTTGATGAATAGTGAAAAATAATAAATTCTAATTAAAAACAACATTTTTAATAAAAATAATTTATACAACTAAATTATTCTATTGAGTGTTTTTTAAGTATAATTTAATTATATTTTTACCATTTAATCCATTTTTTCCATTGGACATAATTTTAAATTTAAAATGGACTTAAGCAAGTATCAATCTTTTGATAGTTATTATTTCGTAAAAACACGCTTTTTATTTTGACAACAAGAATTATTTTTAAATAAAATTTTGCCACTTTTGTGTTTTGAATTTATAAAAATGGATTACATATTTAGAATTATGAGGTCAAAATTGTGTAAATTGTTATCATTTATTTTTATACATTTTGAATAATTACATCGGTAAATATTTTATTTACCATGGTTAAAGGGTAAATCCAGAAAATAAGGGTAGAAAACAATATTATAATAATATTAAATTACCCTAACACATGTTATAACCCTATTGGATGATACATGTATGACCATGGTCATCATTGGGTCGGTTTTGGGACCCCATGGAGCCACTTGTAAATGATAATGACACTTTATATTAATTAAGTTAAAGTAAATACAAAAATGACATAAGCATATATCTTTTAGTAAAAAAATTTTTACATAGGGTTATATATGTTATCACTACAACTATAAATATTCATTATAAAGGTAAAATTATTTCCCACATAATGGTAATACATATATAATTTTTAGACATTAAAAAAATAAATTTATTAATGACACAATGTTGATGAAACAATTACCATATTAATGATAGTATAAAATAATAGACAATATAAATTTCCAAATAAATGTAATATGAAATTTTTAATAAAGTACACTAATTTTATTTGTTAACAAGACATGTTAGGGTTTTTTGATGAATTTATTTCGTAGTAATAATTATTTTATAAATTTAGAATAAAATACCAAATAGTGTCAAAATTGACAAAAAAGAGTTAAAAAAAATTTAATATTATATATTGATATTCAATTCCCAAAAATTTAAGGTTTATCCAAAGGTCTTAAATAATAATTCATATCTCATTAATGAACCGCTTGAGGTTCTCTTGGAAGTTTATAAATTTTTTATTAACCGCATAATAAAGAACATGGTAAATGTCAAACTATTTATCTAAGAGTTAAATCTAAAAGATAAAGTTAATATAGTGACCAAATCCTATATAAAACCTACTGGTTGAGTGTTTTTTGACCTATACCAACCATATATTTTAAATAATTAATTTTTGTGCCATTATACCCTAAAAATATTTTATTATAAAATAATATTTGTAGCTTTTCCAAAGGTGCCCCTCAACCCTCTTATAAATGGGTGCTCCCCCTTCCCTCAAATTCACACCATAAGAGACTTTTGGCACACAAAACGCCAACCCAATTACCCTTTCAACTATATTCCCATCATCCTGGATAACTTAATTTATCCATAATGTCTTTTAATGGATCCCTTTTGATCAAATCAAAAGGAATAACCCAAAGAAGAGTTAAATATTTCATCACCTCTTTCAAGTTCCTTTCTTCTTCCACTTCCTCATTCTTTGTTGTTTCCATTATAAAATAATAACTCAAATATCTTCAATATATATTGATGTTATTATAAATATGGTATATCTATGTTCATTATTCTCTCCATCCTTTGAATGGCAGGTCACCATACGTGCGTAAGTACGGTTTACCATCTCCACGTCGTGGTGTAATTTTTATTCAATACATTATTATTTGGGTGGTTACAATAATGATGTGTAACTGATGTAAATAATAAATATAACATGATAATGATTCTATATATATGATATACCATCCAATTATATATTATTTTAATATCAAAAGAATGATATTGTCTCTCATGTGTATGTTCGGATTACCGTCTCCCCGAACACGATGAGATTCATTCCCCATCGTATCCATTCAAGACTAATTTTCATTAGAAGATTAAAAATAATGTTTAAAGTTTTAATATCATTCTGAATATGAATAAGATACATCCTATCAATAACAAACATTACTTATTTAACATATCATATAATGGAAAATGAATCATCTAACACCTAAAATGATAGTAATACTATGATATTATTAAAAAAGCTATTTTAAAAGATCATATATGATATCATATTAATTTTTATGATTTGTGTATAATTTAATAAAACAAATTCACCATTATACAGGAGGTTAACCTACCCTTGACCAAGGAAATATACAAGGTAAGGGTTAATTTCACAATCTCTTTATTATCTGAGGTTGTTTTTACGGAAGTATGTACTGAGACCTCTTTATCATCCACATCAATGATTCTTAAAAATGTATTCCAAAATAGTTTTACTATTTACAAGAATATGGGTTAAAGTCATTTATTCCATTTTTTGACTTTTTATAATTTTTTTTGAAGGTAATCATTCTGTCATTTTCTAACGAAGGTGCCTTATGACCTTTTCGACAAAATTAAGGTAAGAATGTTTTTTAACTTATACAACGCGTGTGGCTATATTATGCCGTTATAACAATGTCAAAGATTACCTTAAATGCTTATAGGAATATTTTCAGATATAAATGTTTTCTTTTATAATTATTTGACTTTTAAATTATTTCAAAATAGAAAATATAATTCTCTAAAGAGGTTTCGATTTCATCTATGTCAACATCATTTGATGGATTTTATGTTTTCTTGAAGTTGATTTATTATGACACAAAACTTCCATATTGTATTTATGGTTTTTTGATATGTTTGACTATGGCTGTGTTATTTCATACCATTCAGGTTTTATGGATAAAGTATTGACATTTCATATGCCAGTTTTAATACAAATGTTTATGTTATGTTTAAACCTTTTCATATGATGAATGCATTGCACTTAGTAAGTGACAGGTGGAGCCCGCTATAGCTCCACAATGCATCGATAGGTCTCATGAGACAAAATTGTGTCTTGGAACAAGGCCTTGACAAAATATTATACGCAGTCTTGGAACAAGGCCTTGAATTGGTGATCATGCTTTCTGTAATTATGCATTCGATCATTTTGAAAGTGGCTATTGTATTTCATGTGATTGTTAGACTAGTATAATATCCATGTGAGTAATTAAATAGAATTATTTTGATTTATATTTGCCATATTATGATGATGTTCATGTTTAAAAGGATTTATTCTCATTTTATACATTTCCTTAAATGTTTATGCTTATTTATGATCATATCTGCTATATTGTTATCCTTTCTGAGCATCTGAGCTCACCCCCATTATGTTTTATTGGTCCCAGGATGCGAAGAAGTTTATTATGACTGACTTATAAGGATACTATTTGGGATCTCAGTGTTTTCTATGGAAACAATGATGTGGTAGATTTCCATTTCATAATGTAATGTAATCCTTATAAATGTATCTAGTACTTCCAAGGAAACTAAACTAATCTGTCTTTTGAGACATTATCATTTATGATCATGCCAATGAAACATAATAATTCACCAAATCTAGGCTTCTGGTGTCTGTGAATTACACATGTTGATGAAGGGTTAGAAAATGACCACATATATATTGAGGTAGTTGAGAACCAATGATAATAAGTACACGAATCCAATCCTTGAGGTGATAGTGGTATTCTTTTACCTAGAGGTGACAGTGATAGACTTTTATCTGATGATGTGAAGCACTATCTTCTATGAGATCAATTTGTTGTTTACTCAGACCATTAGATTCTCAGGCATGTATTCACACAGAGATACCAGAACCAGAGATAGATAAAGTGGTAGTATTTAATGTAGAACAATGACTTTGAGATATCCTAAACTCATTGTTGGGGGAAATGTGGTGGAAGATTCTCTATGTCGGGAGTATCATTATCACATAGTAGTGGAGGCATACATGAAGTTTTATTTCTTAAAATTGACCCTAGTTGAAGATAAGGGTGATACTTTTCATTAGTTGAAGGTATAAAAATTTTCTTTTCTTGAACATGTGAGGGAGGCTCAGTTGGGAGACATCGGCTATGAGGTCCTATGTGACTAGATATCCTCAGAAGATTAACCATATTAATTTTATGAATGAGGTAATCACATAATCCTTTTCTAGTTATGGATAGTGGTACCATTCATAATGTTAGAGGATTCGATGAGGTAGGTTGACACATCACAATTTTTCTATATCCTATTATAGGTATGATTTACCCGGATATTATGTTGTAGTTTTTATGAGATGAATTGATGTCAATCATGGAATAGTTAATATCTTGGTTCTACACATACTAACTAGTGAAGGATGAGAAATATGTTCTAGAAGGTTTGCTGTAACCCCTTAAGATCCTAGAGTATAAATGAGATGGCATACCCACAGAATTCATGAGTAGGAATTCAAAAATAATGTGTGGTCAGGATGAATTTTATGTGATAATAGACAGACAAACAAATTTAGGACACTTCCTAACTATCAGGGTGTAGTGTTAAGTGGAGAGTTTAGGACATTTGTATAAATGATATATTTTACACCTGTAAGGGGTTTACTCAAAGATTGTCTCTAAATGTGATGTGTATTCTACATAATGGTTGGGTAGACTCCTTCAGGAGGAATTTAGGACTCAAATGTGGATGAGTACAACCATTCACCACCATAAAATGGGAATACCAAGAACAATATCTATCTACTTGAGGATATACTATGGTCCTTCATGTTAGACTTAGTCTAGATATAGGAGGATCAATTACTCTTGGGTTATTATTCTCATAATAATAGATACCAGTATCCCAAAATCATGAAATCCTTTGAGTCCCAATGTGGGAGACCTTGATGGTTAACCTAATATTGGAATGAGATCAGTGAAGCATATATTGCTTGTCAATAGATGGTGCAGTAAATTAAGGAGAAGGTTCCAGTGATCTACGGGAAGATGAGAACAACATTCATTCAGTCTAAATATTATTCATATCATCATCTTAAGCCATTATAGTTCGATCATGGAGACCATAGTTTTCAAATAGTCACCCTATAATAAAGGTTCTAGACATTCAGCTTGGGAGGATAGATATACATGAGGATCATAATGATTTTCTAGATCTATTTGAGGATTGGTGAGGTTGTTTTGCACCTTTCCTTACCCCCATAATTATAACAATTTTATGGAGTCTTCCATGTGTCTCAATTGAGGGGGTACATGTATGATCCCACACATACAATTGACTGGGGTGATCTGGACATCAACGATTGAGCAACATTCATGGTGTGAATGATGATGATTGAGTATTGATAGAGGAGGATCCTTCATGGGAAGATCGTTCCCTTGGTTCATGCATTGTGGTTTTATGGGATCATACTAATGTTATCCTGGTATTGGGATAGCTAAATGAGGGCTTATCATCCCAAAATTTTTGTTTAGTTTTTTGTTTTTGAGGAAGAAATATTAAATTATGGAATAATATAGAATTTTTTTTTATTTTGAGACATTAAAATATACAAGTGAATATTTTTAGATCCATACACTCAGATAACACATGATTTAGAAGCATGATGTGCGCAGAATTAAATTTCTAAAAATTTTAATTATATTTTATATCATATGTTCACATGTTTTCAATTATAATATGAGATATCCAAAATGGTGTCGGAAATCAAAAATATGAGAACACTACTGAATCTGGAGTGTGGGATTTACATTGTGAATCGCCTAATTTTGGATAGCTGGAGGAATTCAGATAAAGTGACTATTAATTACTAAATTTAGTGGATTAATTAATATATTCATTTAATTAATTCATTGAATTATGAAATTGGTTTATTCTATAAGTACAATCCTATAATAAATCTATAGGTTTTGCAGCATAACCATGGGATCCTTAAGAGGAGGTTCTTCCACCCTTCATTGGCAAATCATGATCGGTCAGTCAAATGAAAACTGGATCAAGAAAAATCAACGTTCAGTGAGCGCCATAAATCATCCCCATCATTAGTAACTATGTTCTAAAATAATTAATCTTAGTCAAGGTAGGACTCATCATTTTTTATTTTTCCACTATGAATTAATTATTGAGTATTTTCAAAACCATATTTCATTGATCTGCATTTAATTTAATAATTTTCATTTTATCATGAATAGAATGAGTTAATTAATTAAATATATTAATTATTTTTTGAAATCACTAATTATAATCCCTGATTTTGAGAACATTGACCAAGGACACTTGTCCAATAGTTATATTATCTATTTTCTTGCCATTTTCCCCCACCCATTCTTCACGTTCTTCATCATTAGACACTATGGTCTTGGATTGACTACTTTTGGGTAGATATAAGAAAGATCGAACCCTCATATTAATCGTGTGTATATGAACAATGAAATTATTAGATATTTAAGAATGAATTAGAGTGTATTGCATGTATTGGTGATATATTCATGGATATGGGATCCGAAGTTCAGTTGGCTGTAGTGAGTGAGAAACATGCGATATTTGAGATAACTATCGAAAATTTGATTTATGGATGAAAGAGTAATCTTATCAATGAATGTAAGAATTCCTCATCCATTTCAAGTGAGTATCAGGAATGATTTGGTGTTGGGGGGATCCGATCTGGGATGGGATGAGTAGATATGACTTTCTATCAATGTCTTGAATAAACAACGTGTATTATAATGAACACGTGTCATGTAGTGACACAACTATGGTGGATAAGATTTTTAGGTGAGTTAAATATCACACACCATTTGGGACCCACACATTCCATTTGACTTGCAGTTGGAAACATGTTGTGTAATCTATGGGAACATTAACATAGGTATTACTACGAACATGCCTTGTACATGCACATCTAGGTACATGAACATGGATAGGGTTGTTAAGCCACATAGGGTTATAACCCTATACACCATGCCGTATTCTTACATTCCATATAGTGATACATGGCCAGTGAGCTATTTACCAGTGAGGACATGAATAGGTAGTAGAGTGAGACCTCACACTGCGTGGACCCCTTACGCATTATGTACCAAATTTTGATGAATATTCTACCACTCATAGATGCATTGTTTGAAATAAAATTTTGGATTGCGATTATACTATATGGAGTGTATTTTCATATCAAATGTGATGGTGTCCTTCAGATTGGATATCGTGATATGATGCGAGATGTTCCGAGCATGACATTCATTTAGGAGATGCTCAATGATAGCTATGATCAGACAAGATCCACAAAGTGTAACCCACCTACTGAGATAGGGAATGGGATATATATACATAGAGTGGAAACTCATGATAGACATGGTAATGACTTCTCTATATACATAGAGTGAACCCATCAAGGTTGGAAAAATCATGGGTCCTCTATCTATAATGTGGAACCCCTGGTAGACAAGGGAATGGGTCCTCTATCAATCTATCCATTGAGTGGAACCGTTTTTTGGGATAGGATTGTGTCCTCTTACTATTGAGTGAACCCCCCTGATGAGAAAGGGGTCATGTACTCTATCTATCCCTATTATGTGTAGAACCCTCTTGTTGGGGAAATTCATGTGTCATATTTCAATGTTCTGAATGGAACCCACTAACAGATTAGGGAATGGGTCCTCTAGCTATCTACAGAGTGGAAACCTCCTATCATACTAGGGAATGGGTTTCCTAGATAGATATTGTAAAACAATAAATGTGTGACCCAATGGAGAGGTGTGCGTTCACATGGTTACTCTTCAAACATACATATGAGATATTGAAAATCATTGTATGTCCTTTGGAACTATTGGAAGACCAATTTCATAGGCTGGGATTTGAGATGAAGATCCCAATTCTCTTTCATCTATGTTTCTTTCTGAGCATATATATAAATCCTATTTGTGGGATTTTGTTTTTTATATTGGTTAAAATTTTTACTTCTAACATGTATCATATATATCACCATTTATATTTTAGGGTGTCCCACTAGGTATGTATATAATCACCAATGTAAGGTAATTTCCTACACATGTCATTCCATACATTGATGACAGATAGGTTGGGTGACTACAGAGAATGATAGGGGATACATTGGTGCATTTGACCATGTACGGTTGTCAAAGAATGAGGATTTGGAGTTTTGATTTCTAAGTATTTACATTTATTGTTATTGTTATATTGGGACACCTTTCTATTTGGTAGTGTATTTTTCTCCTTTTCTTTTCTATTGTGTTATCACAAACATGTAATCCCTAGAATTTTTTACACTCATGGTTGTTACTCTAGATGGCACTATATTTTATATTTATTCCTCATCATTTATATATAGAGATGGTGGGGTGAATTCATAAGGGTACATTAAGAAAATTTCTCCCATACTTGTTATTCCTTTTGAAATAGGTCACCATCCCCTAAAACATGGAGGTAGGATTAGGGTAGTTACGAATCGACCTTCTACTAGTCAAGTGGGCCTTAATGGGTTGGTTCATGACACTTACACACTATTAATTGGTAATGTTGTGGATGATGTTCTAAGAAGAAATTAATGTAGTTATGCCATTCATGAATCTAGATATTCATACAGAGTAATGAAAGAGATTTTCATATTGTATCTGGATATGGGTGAGGCAGCAGGATGGGTATATCATTTTTAGATGACAATAAAGGAAACTTTTTTGTAATCAATAGACTATTTCCTACTAGAGGATTATGAGGAGGAGGTTTATAGTTATATACATTTATATGTTGATACCCCTAATTGATAGTGTGAGGATGAGAAACACCTAGTGTTGTTCTAGGGGAGTTCTTTAATTCCTTCAGTGATACACGATGTTGTTCTTTGTGAGGTGCATAACTCACAATTAGTGTTACATCAATGTTTGAAAATGATGTAACATGCTAAAAAATGTTATTATCAGAATCTTAATTTAAATATTTTTGTTTTAGAGTTTGTGTCTTGATTTTTGGATATACAAAAGCTAATGTGAAAACATTGTGTTTTAAATGTTTTTTAGTTGAAACATTATAATCAATATTAGTGGGAGGATATTTTTATTCAATTACTTAATGGTTAACCACATTTTAAATGAGTACCTAGTTTTATATGGGTGATAATGGTCCTTGTGAAAATGTGTTTTTTATGTATAATGATCTAGGAGATTGGAATAGTGGATGTTTTTTTGTGTCAATACATGGAGTTGGTGGTGAGGTTCCATGGAGTCCTAATGTTAATAATCATATTCAATATCATAATTTTACCACCTGGTTGTGGAAAGGAATTGATTATGATTTTTATTCGAAGTTATTACTTAACAGTGGGTTTCATCTGTAGATAGATGCTCAAATAGAGTGGAATATCATGACAATTGAATAAATGATTCTTTCTTTAGAATGAAATTTGGAGATTCATGGATGGTAAATCTATGTTTGGTTGAGTTCTATTTCATTAATGTTTTTGAATATAACATCAGTATGATGTTTTTTTTTGAATTTATGAATTTTCTATCATAACCATATCCATTTTTCTAGAGTAGGGTTAGGGAGTTAGAAATTATCATGTTGGACCTTGTCTAAAACCAGATTGATTTAGTTTATGTTATTCATGAGATGATAAAAGAAGTTATTGATTATCAAAAGTAATTTATCGACCTTATGAATATTCATAAAATGTTTCACTTGGGAGATCATGTGCTCCTAATAGTGACTCATCATCATATAGAATGAAGGATTGGTCACAATAGAATGATTTATCTATGGGTTTTTAGTATTTTGTGGTGTTGGCTAATGTCAGATTAATCACTTACCAAATATAAACCCCCCATAGAAGATGATGATCCATGATGTGAGTAATGTGTCAAATATTCTTCATAATCTGTATGAAGACTCTCAAATCATAGATTTTATATAGATATTTATTATAGAAAACATTACCATTATGAAACATATAGACATTTCTGAATATAAGGAAACTATTGCGCATGTTTGGGATATTACATTGGTTTTTACCCTTTGGGGACTTTGTGGCATGGAGAATATCACCTAGGAATGTGTGTCACACATTTATTCTAATTATCATGAGTTTTTTGATGATTTTTTCTGATTTTGTATCAATGATTTTTTGTTGTCAAACATTATTTGGAGTATGAGATATTTTTCTATGCATTGAATCATAGTTTTCCACTTATTCTTGTTTAAGTGGTATCTCCCCTTAGAGAGTGTTTGGGAGCTGAGTTTTAGTGTTCTGCAATTTTTCACCTTTTCCCACTATGTGAGGTGGGTTTTCTCTTAAGATGAAGAGAATATTGAGATGTATCTCATGGTTTTTATGATCATACAACCCATTTTATTTTCCTTTTTTTATATTTTTGTTATAATTATCAATGATGCCAATTTTCTGAGAGGTATCAAATGAATTAGTTCATTCCTTCTTTATAACATCCAAGGATTTTAAAAGAGTAAATTATGCTTGATATCGTATATGAAACATTACACTAATATTATAATATAATGTAACACACTGAGAATTTATAATATATTTATTTATAAATAAAATCAATATTTTTTATATATTATGAGGCATGTAACACCATGTTTAAAAGAACTGTGATACTATATTAAAATATTACCATTAAAATAATACCATTATAACACAACAATTATGTTGGTTGGTATTAATAAGACTAAATAAAATTTAAAACCTTGATGTTTAACACATGTACAAAATAAATTCAAAGTTTACCTATTATCTTTAAAAAAACATTTGGAAGAAAAAAAATGCTTTTTGAAAAAATATATTATTCTTAAAAGTTTTTGAGTCACACATTGAGAAAAAAATTTAAAATTAATTTTTACCACAATTTTTTAATTTATTCTTCAAAATAAACTCCATATTTGGAATATAAATTTTAAAATTACCTTTGGGTGAATTTATAAAAAAATTTGTAATGATTAATTTTTTGATGAATAGAAAAAAATACTATTTTCTATTAAAAACTATCCTTTTTCTAAATTATTTACAATGTTCAATCATAATTTTAAATATTTTTAAAGTAATATTAGTAAATTTATATTAAAATTTAACTAACTCAGTTAATTGAAAAAAATTTCATATTTACTTCTGATATGAAAACCTTTAAATGGTTTGGAATTTTTTTTCTTCGAAAAAACGTTTTCTCAATGAGTCTGGGGATTTTATTTTAAATTTTATTCATCCAATTCTGTTAATTGAATTACTAAAATGTATTTAATATTTATTTTTGGGTTAAATATTATTATATTATAAGTTAAAATTAAATTGTTTCCTTAATTATTATTGAAAATAGTAAAAATTAATCACTGTGGTTAACGTTAATATTGATTTACTAGGGGGTTAAAATAAATATATAAGATATAAAATGGACTAAAAATTGACAAAAAAAAATTTAAGGTCATATTTTTATATTATAAATACTAATATTTTGATAATTACCCATTTTAGGCATATTTCAGGATAAAACGTGAGAATAAATGATTATTAAAAAAATTACAAGCATGTCCTCTCTCCCACATATAAAAGCCCACCCACTCTCCCCTCCACTTCACACTCTGAAATCCCATTAGTTCAAAAAATTAAAACCAACATATATTCATAAATTTACTCAATGAATATTATAGGTATTATTTAGATCATAAATTCATTATAGGATGACTTTATGTTAAACCAAATGATGTTTCATGAAGAATAGTTAAAGTTTTTAACTGTACATTTTCAATTTACTTATTCTTCTAAATCAGTCTAATATTATTCATCTATTATAATTTTATAAGACCAGTATATCCCATATAATTATATGTTATCATGTTATGGTAAATACCTATATCCATATACTCTTCCATCGAATGAGAAATGAAACCGTCAATCATTTGTACGATGAATGAACTACCACCTCGCAAACAGATGTAATTTGTTTTCCATGACCACAATTAAAGGATGGGTATAATGATATACATTATATATATATATATTATTTATGAAATTTTTATAATTATCTAATTATTATATAATGTATAACTTTTTTTACATTCCATTCCGTGGGGGATTTAATAATATCACTTGTGTGTATGATAGATTGTTGCCTCATGAAGCGATGTTATTACTTTTTCACTAAGGAATTACATTGAATGTACAATGATAATGTTAATGAATATATGTGATATTAATAAAAAATACATACTTATGGATATATAATATAACATATAACTCCATACCTTTAAATCATTTGGGAAAACAATAACGTTTCTCATGTGTACGTGTGAAATATTGCCTGTTTGTTGTGTTGTGAATTATTTTCATTTTATTTTTACATGGATTTCAATAAAAGATAATTTTATTAATAATAATTAATAATATAAAATACTAATTATTATTTATTGGTTAATTATAATTTATTTTATTTTCATTCCATCCGTTGGGAAAATAGAAATAACATTAATGCATGCGTACAACCTGTCGCCTCTATGAACGATGTGATGCATTTTCTCCCTTTAAATATTATAGATTACAATAAATACATATATAATGATTATATATTATATTTATATAATTATTTAAATTTTTTATGTATGTAATTATGATAATTGTAACATGATAAAATTTTCATAACCAAAATATACATTAAAAATAATATAACTATCTCCAGAAACAATGATATAAAATAATAATTATTATTTAACAGGTCAAAAAAGTCTTTAATTATATCATATATTATATGAAATATATTATTATAGATATATAATATAGTTATAATAAATACCTATTTATTATACTAGAGGTACAAACATGTATAATTGAAATCAGACTCGAGGAATCAGTTTATCACTATATTTTTACTTATGTGAGACGTATTTGTATTCACAAATTAGTAATTTTTTTTGGTGTATATACATCCCATTTTATTTGTTATATCATGAATACCTATGTCATGACCCGTCTTCGGGGCCCGTGCCGTGACTACCCCAAGCCCTCCTTCCACAGGCCAGGGGCTGGCGACTAGTACCAAGGCGTAAATCCCGGTAAAAAGGGAAGGCATTGCCTTTGTAAAGTAAACAAACACCACAGAGCATGCAAGCAGTAGAAGTAAAAACTATGTAAAAATAGAGTACAACTGTAAGTGCAGAAAGTAAGTGGGCCAGTATACAAACCCAAGCTGAAAGTAAAGTACAACTGGAAAGGGAAAACAACAATTGAATGGTAAAGCCGCAACGACGAGCTGTCCACTGGGAATCCCACCTGATGGGTGGCTACAGAAAAGCCCCCACTGCTCCTCGGGTCCAGACTACCGCTCCGAGTACATCCCGCCCAGTGGTCCACCTCCAGGTACCGTCCTGCTCCACAAGCCTCCACCACGATCAGCGTTGTCCGTCGTCTGCAACCAACACAACGTAGTGCGGGCATAACCCGTGCAGGGGTGAGTATAAGCTACTCAGTAGGGATCCCGAGACCCCCGAAGGTCTCCCAAAATCCACAATGGATAAACCACAAAGTAAAGATACAATCACGAAATAACATCTGACACTTCTTAGGTATATACCCATACATATACCTAAGTCATCAATTCTCATTCGGCTCCAACATCCGAGCCCAAGTAAACCCCAGTCCACACAGGAAAGAAAATGTATTCCACACAGGAAGCAAAACGTAATCCACACAGGATAGCAAAACACAATCCACATAGGAAAGAAAAACGTAAATCCACATAGGATAGCACAACACAGTTCATATAGGAAAGCAAAACGTAAATCCACACAGGATAGCACAACACAGTCCACACAAGAAAGTAAAACAAGATTCAGCTCACACAGGTATACTTATTCGAAAGATGATAGAGATGATCACTGATCCATCTAAGTCGTCAGACCCACAATGGAACGATAGGTACTAACCCCCGCAATGACCCAAACAGGATCGGACCCACACATTATCTGTAGGCGCTGGCTCACATAGAACCGCTGAGCGTGGACCCACACATGATCAGACCCACACAGGATCGGTAGCACTGATCCACATAGGATCGCTGAGTGTTGTAGTCATCGTCCTCGAATCCACTGAGGATCTCTGCACAGTCGTCGTCGCAATCACAGTAGCAGTCGCAGCCAGCACTAGGGTTCCCGCACACAGCAAGCTCGTTCGGGAGGGTCTGCTCCACGAGCCGAGAGGCTGATACATCAACTGACACATAGTCTAGAGTTAATGTATCCAAAAGTTCCGTATCGTCAACAGGAACTCAACGTCGCAGACGGCGCGTCAATCTGACGCCCGGTCTGAGAGTTATTGGCTTTTTTGTTCCAAGGGACCGTTGGTTTTTTAAGGCAAAACCAACCCGACCGTACTCCACCTGCATCCAAACCTCGGGCGGAGTAAGCCAAAAGTTCTGTCTCACTGAGAGGAATCCAACAAATCCAACGAAATGTTAATCAGATGTTCGAAGCTCAAGATATGAGTGTTTCCGCTCCGAGGGCCCGGTTGGTTTTGTGTACGAACCAACCCGGCCGAACTCAAAGTATTCCAAATCTTGAGTGCGATATACCAAAACGACCATCTCGGTCCAAGGATCGCATCGCAACTCACGATGTGTTGATCGGAGACATGTAGCAGACGTTCTGGGCGTCCGACCAGAAAAGGTTCGGTATTAAGGGGTTCGAGCCCGGTCCGACCCGACCTGATACCCCCGGGGTCGACCCGAACCGGGGCCGGGTTAGGCCCGCTAGGGCACGGCCCGGCCCGGCCGGCGCGACCCAGCCCGGCCAGGGCCAGGGCGCGACCCGGCCTGGCGGACCTGCCAGGCGGCCGGCCTGGCCTGGGCACAGCACGCCCAACGCGCTGGCAGTCGGCTAACGGTCGAGCCGTTGGAATAGGGGGGGGGGGGGCGCCTGCCCCCCCTGGTGTAACCACAGACCCCCCATTTATGAGGGCCATTTTGTAGGCCGGCCGGGGGAATTAATTCCCCCGGTTTCTCTTTGTCCGGTCGGCCCGCACCGGCCGGTCGGTTCTGCCGACAAGGACCGGTGACGGCCAGTCCTTCCTCCATCTCTGACATCGGTGGCCCGGAACCGGCTGCCGGTCACCATGCTCCGCCGCGGCCCGGAACCGTCCGTGGCATGGTTCAACCTGCGCGATGCGACGGCACCGCGCCCCTCCGTCTCGGCCCCGCTCCGGCCGCGGAGTCTTCGGTTTTCTTCGACATGGTGCGACGGCGTCACATCATTGTTCATCTTCACGGCGCGGCGCGACGGCGCCGCACATTACTTGCCGTGTGTTTCTTGTATGGTGCGACAACACCACGCCATTTCATCCCAAACACAAAGAATCAAACAAGGATAAAGGAGGAGGGTCGGATGTGTTTGTGAGGTCCGGCCCCCTCTCGTTAATCGGTATCATTTGGTCGTATATCCACGAAGAATGAAAAACTAGAAAACACGAACGAAAATATTTAAATAATCCCCTACCTTGATAAAAGAGATGACAAACATCAGCGTCGCGGAGCGAGGATTCGAAGACATTGACAGATATTTCATCGCGGAAAACCATCGCGAAAGAGACGTCACAGAAGAAAAACGTCGTGGAAGAAGACGTCGCGTCACAGGTCGGTGTCGAAGAAGACGGTCTCCGAGGGCTCGATGCTCCACGTCAGAGATCCTTCATTCTTAGCGTTATTCGTCAAAGAGAAAGAAGAACTTGAGACTTCCTTAGTTTTTTTCTCCGAGGCTCTCAAACAAAAAAACACACCAACCCAATAAAATAAGTTCTAAACTAATTTTATTAACACATCAAGTTTTTTTAAATTCAAGTGTTTGAACTCCACATTAACTCACCTCATTAATTCTATAAGTTAATAAACTTAAGTTATCAAAATTAAATGGGAGGTGAGGGGGTTAAAGGATATGAAGGGGTGAGGTTCGTGTGGGTACCACCACCCTCATAACCTCCCAAGGGAGGTTGGGTAGTTACCCAACTTCCATTCCAAGGATTATACACATAGAGTAAAAATTAAAATTGTTGTTAAATTTTTATTTTTAACTTCCACAATTTAACAACTTCTCTCGTGTAAACGCAACTTCGGATTAGGCGTTCCTAAGCAATTACCGGCACTGCGGTTCCATCGGTGCCCTCAGAATTCGATTCCGAGCAACGGTTAAAATGATGGGAAATTCCGCTCATTCGTTCACTGAACATACCCGAGCTAAACTTCGGATGGAAATTCCAGGAACATCGGGCCTCGGAATCAAGTGCCGTCTAAAACTGCGTTTTTGTAAAATCCCAAAGAATATTAAGAAAAAATTTCCCTTGAATTTTACGGGTCTTTACATTACTCCCACCTCAGGGCTTTACATCCTCATAATGATATATCGAAAACTAGGGAAACAAATGTGGGTACTGAGCCCACATCTGTGCCTCCCACTCCCAAGTGCTCTCCTGGAGGTTCCCGTGCTGCCATCTGATGCGCACTAGAGGAATCGACCGTCCACGTAGGACCCACTCCTGTCGATCCTCGATCTCCACTAGGACCTTCACAAAAGTCATCCCGTCATCAACGTCAAGCTCCCCATGGTCAATGATATGTGTCGAGTCGTGAACGTATCTCCTCAACTGAGATACATGGAAGACGTCGTGCACCCGATGCAACTGAGTTGGAAGAGCCAAGCGATAAGCCACCTCACCAATCCTGCTGAGGACCTGGAATGGTCTAATGAACCGTGGAGAAAACTTGCCTCCTTGGCCAAATCTACGTAATCTACGTCGAGGTGAGACACGCAAGAAGATGTGGCCGCCATCCTCGAACTCTAGTGGCCTCCGCCTCCTGTCAGCATAAGACTTCTTCTGGCTCTGAGCTGTCCTCATCTACTCCTGGATGACCTGGACCTTCTTTGTCGTGGCCTGATCCATCTCCAGTCCCACAAGTACGGACTCCCCAGGGTCTTTCCAGCACAATGGAGATCTACAAGTTCGGCCGTACAATTCCTCGTATGGTTCCATCCCGATGGTGGAGTGGTAGCTGTTGTCGTACGCGAACTCCACCAAGGATAGGTGGTCCTCCCAGCTGCGACCAAAGTCGAGGACACATGCGCGGAGCATGTCTTCGAGATTCTAAATGGTCCTCTCCGTCTGACCATCCGTCTGATGGTGAAAGGCTGTCCTCAGACGTAGCTGTGACCCGAACGCCTCCTGCAACCCCTTCCAAAGCCGGGAAGTAAATCGAGCATCTCAATCAAAGATGATAGATTATGGCACACCGTGAAGCTTCACAATCTCTTGAATGTAATGTCATCCCAATATCTCCACTGAGCCCTACTCTCTGATGGGTAAGAAGTGAGCCGACTTGGTGAGTCGGTCGACAATCACCCAGATGGAGTCGTGACCTCTAGAAGTGTGTGGAAGTCCAGTCCCGAGGTCCATAGATATCCCATCCCACTACCACTCTGGGACCTCTAAGGGCTGTACTAAGCCTGCTGGTACCTGGTGCTCTTCCTTCACCTGATGGCAGGTAAGGCATCGAGAAACGAACTCTACCACAACATTCTTCATGCCCGGCCACCAATGCTATCATCTGAGATCGTGGTACATCTTCGCCACTCCAGGATGTAACGCCAAAGGAGAAGTGTGAAACTCTCTCAGCACATCCTCTTGTAAAGCTACTGGTACTAAGCTATGTAATCTAAAAAGGATGTCGTGCTCTGCTCCAAAGGAGATGCCATCAGGTGCCTGTCCTGAGGATATCTGTGCACGCCGCGTCTCACAGTCAGCGTCCCCATGCTGTGCCTCTCTGACCTGCTGCAGTAGTGGAGGAGTGACTGTAAGAGACTGAAGGAAGGTTGCTCCATCTCTATCCATGAAGGATATCTGCAAAGAGGCTAGCTGCTTTGTCACCTCCTCAAGTAGCTGAATGCCCGTACTCCTGCTGAGGGCATCAGCTACCACGTTCCCCTTCCCAGGAGTATAGAATATCTCAAAATTATAGTCCTGGAGGAACTTGAGCCATCACCGCTGTCTCAGATTCAGGTCCTTCTGAGAGAAGATGTATATGAGTCTCTGATGGTCAGAAAAGACTATAAAGCGCTCGCCCATCAGGTATTGTCGCCATGTCTTCAGAGCGAAGACCACTGCTGCTAACTCCAGGTCATGGGTAGCATAGTTCTTCTCATGAAGCCTCAACTGACGTGATCCATAGGCGATCACTGCCCGCTCCTGCATCAGGACACATCCGAGTCTGGTCCCTGATGCATCACAGTAGACTAAGTACCCTACTCCCTCCTCAGGCAACCTCAAGATAAGTGCACTGGTCAATCTCCGTCTCAGCTCATAGAAGCTCTGCTGACATCTGTCTGACCACACGAAGGGTTTCCCCTTCTTCGTCAAAGAAGAGAGTGGTGCCACAAATCAGGAGAAGTCTAGCACAATTCTCCGATAGTATCCAGCTAGTCCCAAGAAACTCCACACCTCTGTCATGCTCTTGGGTGGCTCCCAAGCTAGAACTGCCTCGATCTTCGCAGGATCCACTGCAACTCCCGCCTCAGAGATGACGTGTCCCAAGAAGTGGACCTCGCGTATCCAAAACTGACACTTCGTGATCTTACCATAAATCTGGTGCTCTCGGAGTGTGTCTAGTACAACCCGTATGTGGTAGGAGTGCTCCTCCTCAGTCGTGAAGTAAATCAAAATGTCGTCGATGAATACCATGACAAATAGATCGAGGTATGGCTGAAATATCCTGTTCAAGAGGGCCATGAACACTGCTGGAGCATTGGTCATGCCGAAGGGTATAACCACGAACTCATAGTGGCCATACCGACATCTGGAGGCCATCTCCTGCACGTCCTCATCTCGAAATCTGAGCTGATGATAGCCTGACCTGAGGTCTATCTTCGAGAACCACCGTGCTCCCTTGATCTGATCGAAGAGGTCATCAATCCTCGGTAGCAGATACTTGTTCCTCACTTTCACTTGGTTCAGGCAATGATAGTTGACACAAAGTCGCAAGCTCCTGTCCGCCTTCTTAGCGAAAAAAATCAGGGAAGCCCAGGGTGAAACACTGGGTCGAATGAACCCCTTTCCCTGCAAGTCCTCCAACTGTACCCGCTGCTTTCGAAGCTCAGCGAGGGATATTCGATATGTTGGAGTCGATATCGGGGCTATCCCGGGTTATAGGTCAATATAAAAGTTTACCTCTCTGAGAGGAGGTAGCCTTGGAACGTCATTGGGGAAGACGTCTGCATACTGATCCACCACTGCAGGAAAAATAGGACTCCGCACGTCAACTGCTCCTAGGATGAGGCTAGCCAACTGATGAGTGATGAGTTGTCCTCTCCTCTGTGAGAGTCCATCCTGGGCTGCAAAGGCTCTATTCTCACCGGTAAAGGTGACCCTGCTCCCGTCGGTGCGTATACATCGCACCTTGTGCCTAATACAGTCAATCTGTGTAGGGACCGTAGAAAACCAATCCATGCCCAAGATGATGTCGTAACGCCTCGACGCTGATACAAGAAGATCCCAGCCGATGCTCTCGCCTCCTAGAGTAAGCCCACACTGTTGGCCCCAGTGCGTAATCATCGAGTCTGCTCCCGTAAGAGTCTCTAGCCATAAGGATCGAGCCAACGGCTCTGTCAGAATCTCCGAGCTCCAAACAAGGGCATCGACTATGAAAGAGTGACTCGCTCCTGTGTCTATAAGAACTACAGAAAGGGTGGAATAGACAAAGATAGTACCTCAAATCATCTCGGGCACGCCGTGGTCATAGGCCTCCACTGCTTGGAGCTATGCCTATCTCTTCCCGCCAACTCCCTGTAGTCGGGGTGGACCTCCTAGTGGTGGTGGTGGTGAAGCCACAAAGCGTCGCCCACCACCTGCTGCTCGGAAAACTCCCCTACCTCGTCCGCCTACTCCCTGCGGACTGCCACGGTCGACCCTCTTCCTCTACCTTGGTGGTCCCTCAACCGTCTCCTGCTCCTCGGCATGGCGGGTTGGGAAATCACGAGCCATGTGGCCCTGCCCGCCGCACGAGTAGCACTTCCTGTCTCTCGAAAGACTGGATCCATGCTGTGGGCCCTGCACAGCTGAGCCAGTGTCCTGAGGTCGTCTTCCTGTAGGTCTGGTCTGCCTGGACCCATGAGTCATCCGTCGACTGCCTGCTGTAGAAGACTCTGCTACGTGCCGCCCTGCAGCGGGTCTCGGAGCTTGTGTAGACTCAGCAAGAAATCTCTCGATCAAAAGGGCTCTCTCCAGTACTCTTGTCTGAGTCGTAATGCTGAGGGAGATCAGCGATACCCTGATCTCGTGTCTCAATCCGTGCTCAAAGGTCTGGGCCCGGAAGAATGGGTCCCATACCATGTCTTTAGAGTAGCGAGAGAGATCTGTAAATCTCGCCAAGTACAGGGAGACCGTCATGCTGCCCTGCCGCAACAGAAGAATCTCCTGAATGCGGACCACCCAGACGATGGCTGGGACGAACTCAGAGTGGAAGAGGCTCTCAAAATCCGTCCAGAGAAGGGATGCCTCATCGTGAACCTGGAGCATCAAGCTCCACCACTTGCCTACTGCTACGTGCAGTAGGCTCACTGCTAGGATCACCATTAGGTCTGCTGGTGTCCTCACTAACCTGAAAACTCTCACCACTGCCTCCAGCCAGTCCTCAGCTGCCTGGGGGTATGTCTCCCCATGGAACCTGGGCGTTCGCTGCCGCTATAACTCATGCAGTGCACTGAGGTGACGTGCATCGTCAGAGGCAGGTGCTGGAATCATCGGTGGCTCGACGGGTAGAGCTACCGCCAGTGCCACTGCTGACAAAGGGCCCTGCACCGAGTCCTCGTCGCTCGGTGGGCTGTCGTCATGCTCAACTCTCGGAACCCTAGCTGCCTGCCATCGTGGGGCCATCCTGAAAAGGAAACAGGTGCGCCGCGGTCATAACAGTATACCTGGTGAGATGATACAAAGTAATCACAAAGAAAACTTGAAACACTCATGCAATCAATGTTTTCATGCATTAAGTTGGAAATCAGAAGTCAGGGTCCTGGTGTACGGATACGTCGGCTGCCGCACCAACACTGGACTCCCTGGACTGATAACCACACCCAATACGCTAAAAACTATTGCTTCACATAGAAAAAGATCAGAGTCTCAAGTTCTGTGGTAGAACTGAACTCCTCTGATACCAATTTGTCACGACCCATCCTCGGGGCCAGTGCCGTGACTACCCCAAGCCCACCTTCCATAGGCCAGAGGCTGGCGACTAGAACCAAGGCGTAAGTACCAATAAAAAGGTAAGTAATTGGCATTGTAAAGTAAACAAACACCACAGAGCAAGAAAGCAGTAGAAGTAAACACTAAGTAAAAACAGAGTACAACTATAAATGCAGAAAGTAAGTGGGCCAGTATACAAACACAAGCTGAAAGTAAAGTGAAACTAGAAAGGAAAAAACAGCAACTGAATGGTAAAGCCGCAACAACGAGCTGTCCACTGGGAATCCCACCTGAAGGGTGGTTACTGAAAATCCTCCACTGCTCCTCGGGTCCAGCCTACCGCTCTGAGTACATATCACCAAGTGGTCCACCTCCAGGTACCGTCCTACTCCGCAAGCCTCCACCACGATCAGCGCTTGCCATCGTCTGCAACCAACACAACGTAGTGCAGGCATAGCCCGTGCAGGGGTGAGTATAAGATACACAGTAGGGACCCCGAGACCCCCGAAGGTCTCTCAAAATCCACAATGGATAAACCACAATGTAAAGATACAATCACAAAGTAACATCCGACATTGCTTAGGTATATTCCCATACATATACCAAAGTCATCAATTCTCATTGAGCTCCAACATCCGAGCCCAAGTACCCCTAGTCCACACAGGAAAGCAAACATATTCCACATAGGAAGAAAAACGTAATCCACACAAGATATCACAACACAATCCACATAGGAAAGAAAAACGTAAATCCACACAGGATAGCACAACACAGTCCACATAGGAAAGAAAAACGTAAATCCACACAGGATAGCACAACACAGTCCACACAGGAAAGTAAAACAGGATTCAGCTCACAGAGGTATACTTCTTCGAAAGATGATAGGGATGATCAATAAACCATCTAAGTCGTTGGACCCACAAAGGATCGATAGGTACTAACCCCCGCAATGACGCACACAGGATTGGACCCACACAGGATCTGTAGGCGCTGGCTCACACAGAACCGCTGAGCACGGACCCACACAGGATAGGACCCACACAGGATCTGTAGCACTGATCCACATAGGATCGCTGAGTGTTGTAGTCGTCGTTGTCGAATCCACTGAGGATCTCTGCACAGTCGTCGTCGCAGTCACAATAGCAGTCGCAACCAGCACTAGGGTTCCCGCACACAACATGCTCGGTCGGGAGGGTCCTCTCCACGAGCCGAGAGGCTGATACATCAACTGACACATAGTCCAGAGTTGATGTATCCAAAAGTTCCATATCGTCAACAGGAACTCAACGTCGCAGATGACGAATCAATCTGACGCCCGGTCTGAGAGTTATTGGTGTTTTCGTTCCAGGGGCCCGGTTGGTTTTTTAAGGAAAAACCAACCCGACTGTACTCCACCTGTGTCCAAACCTCGGGTGGAGTAATCCAAAAGTTCGGTCTCACTATGATAAATCCAACAATGCCGAAGGCACGTCAATCGGACATCCGAAGCTGATGATATGAGCGTTTCCGCTCCGAGGGCCGAGTTGGCTTTGTGTACGAACCAACCCGGCCGAACTCAAAGTATTTCGAAACCTTGAGTGATATATACCGAAACGACCGTCTCGATCCAAGGATCGCATCGCAATGGACGGTGCATCGATCAGAGAAGCATAGGAGAATTTATGGGTGTCCGACCGGAAACGATTCGGTATTAAGGAGTTCGGGCCCGGTCTGACCCGGCCTAGTCGGCGCGGCGCGGCGCCGCCCGGCCTGGGCCCAACGAGCCCAACGCACTGGCACTCGGCCAACGGCCGAGCCATTGGCAGGGAGGCGCCTGCCCCCCTAGTGTAACCGCGCCCCCCCCCCCCATTTATGGGGGCCGTTTTGTAGGCTGGTTGGGGGAATTAATTCCCCCGGTTTCTCTTTGTCCAGCCGGCCCGCACCGGCCGGCCGGTTCTGCCGACAAGGACCGGCAACGGCCGGTCCTTCCTCCATCGCTGACACCAGTGGCCCGGAACCGGCTGCCAGTCACCCTGCTCCGCCGCGGCCCGGAACCGACCACGGCTTGGTTCGTCCGACACGGTGCGACGACACCACCCCCCTCCGCCGCGGCCCCGCTCCGGCCGCGGCGTCTTCGATTTTCTTCAACACGGCGCGACGACGTCGCATCCTTGTTCATCTTCACGACGCGGCGTGACAGCGCCGCGCATTACTTGCTGTGCGTTTCTCGTGTGGTGCCACGACACCACGCCATTCCATCCCAAACACAAAGAATCAAACAAGGATAAAGGAGGAGGGTCGGCCGTGTTTGTGTGGTCCGACCCCCTCTCGTTAATCGGTATCATTTGGGCGTATATCCACAAAGAACGACAAACAAGAAAACACGAACGAAAATATTTAAATAATCCCCTACCTTGATAAAAGAAATAACGAATGTCGGTGTCGTGAAGCGAGGATTTGAAGACGTTGACAGAGATTTCGTCATGGAAAACCATCACGAAAGAGATGTCGCGGAAGAAAAACGTCGTGGAAGAAGACGTCGTGTCGTGGGTCGGTGTTGAGAAAGACGGTCTCCGAGGGCTCGGCGCTCCACAACGGAGATCGTTCGTTCTTCGTGTTCTTCGTCAAAGAGAAAGAAGAACTCGAGACTTCCTTAGCTTTTTTCTCCAAGGCTCTCAAACAACAAAACACACCAACCCAATAAAATAAGTTCTTAACTTATTTTATTAACACATCAAGGTTTTTGAAATTCAAGTGTTTGAATTCCACATTAACTCACCTCATTAATTCAATAAGTTAATAAACTTAAGTTATCAAAATTAAAAGGGAGTTGAGGGGGTTAGAGGATATGAAGGGGTGGGGTTGTGTGGGCCCCACCACCCTCATAACCTCCCAAGGGAGGTTGTGTAGTTACCAAACTTCCATTCCAAGGATTATACACTTAGTGTAAAAATAAAAATTGTTGTTAAATTTTTATTTTTAACTTCCATAATTTAACAACTTCTCTCGTGTAAATGCAACTCCGGATCAAGCATTCCTAAGCAATTACCTGCGCTGCGGTTCCATCGGTGCCCTCAGAATTCGATTCCGAGCACCAGTTCAAAAGATAGGAAATCTCATTCGTTCGTTCACTGAATGTTCTCGAACTAAACTTTGGATAGAAATTCCGGGCACACCGGGCCTCAGAATCAAGTTCCTTCTAAAACTGCATTCTTGTAAAATCCCAAAGAAAATTAAGAAAAAAATTCCCTTGAATTTTACTGGTCTTTAAAACCTATATCATCAGGGTATTTAATTTTTCATTTTTAGCAATTTATTCAATGAGGATTATGATTAATATTTTTTTAAAATTAGAAGTGGTTTATTTTGTAATTTCATTGCATATCGGTATTGTTGGTGATTAAATTTTCAATTTTGATATAGAAAGTTATATTAATAAAAGAAGTCCATATTTTATTTTATTATATTTAATAATCAAATTTTCAAAAAATAATTCCATTTTACCCTCATTATTACGCAAAAATGATTGTGGAATAGTTTTTTAAGAAAATCTTACATAATTTTTCTTTTTTGTAAAAATAATTTTTCTTCCAAAACTAGATTTTCAATTTGTTAAAAAGTTGTTTTTATAATTTTAAAAATGATTTATCATTTATATTTTTACCATTTTATGATTTTTTATGTTTTTTGAAATGAATCTTCACTTCATTTTTCAAATAATTAAAATTTGGATTTTACTCAAAATGTGATAGTAATAATTGTTTAGACATATAAAACTTGTAAATAATTTCTTACCATCACGATCACTAAATTTATTAAAGATTAATTTATTATAATAGATTTTTTTTCAATTAAATTTATTTTTAAAATGTTTCCACAACTTTTTAAAAAATAGTGATTTGCAAAGTGAAATGGATATTTTCTTCAAAAATGTTTTAATGGAAATTTAATGTTATTTATATTCATAATAAACTATAATTTTACATTATGATACATTTTGAAAATGTTAAAATGATAAAATAATTATTATCTCTCAAAATGTTTTATGATTGGATTATTGGGTTTTAATATTTGGATACCATTTACCATATTACTCTGAATGGTTTATGATCAAACTTATTAATTGAGGTAATTTCTAACATTTCACATGCTAGTTTTTTAATACAAATATTTATGCTGATTATGTTTCACCACATTCATATAAGAAATATGTTTTTCTTAATAATTTATGGGTGATTCCAACTATATTCCGTCAATGTATTTGTATGTCTCATGGAAAAACTGGGTTGTGTTTTGGGATGATGCCTTACCGATTTATGCAACATATCGTAGCATGAGGCCTTATTGGTGTAACATCCTAGAAATTATATGATTTTTTTTAATTTTAATAAATTATTAATAAATAAATTGTTTTATAATTAATATTAAATAATGTTTACTATATTCAATAGTAGATTTAGATTTTGAAAAAATATACAAGTTATAAAATATTACGTTTATTTTTTGAGAAATATTATCATTACTAGTGTGAAATATATTTTCCAAAATATATTCATATATATATATATATATATTTTATTAAAAATGTATAATTTTAAAAAATATAAAATATAGTCATAGTATAATTAATTGAATCTTTCTTTTGTAAATTGTAATAAATTAAAATAATTTTCTAATGAAAGTAGACTTAACATAAACTATAAATTAATTAATTGTAACATTATTTATAGTCTTCAATATTTTATGTTACTATAAAATTACATATATTTTAAAACTTATTGTAATTTTATTCTTTAGGAAACTTATATTTTTTGTTAAAAATAAAAAATACGATACTATTTTTTGAGTAATGATATCATATAATAATAATTTGAATTATAAATATTTGGTTAACATATTATTAAATGATGAATTATTATTTTGACACAAATATATTTATGTCAAAATTTTAATTAACAATTATGGTGAATAACATCAGTAATTTTTTTACATTGGATAATGTAGTAATTATTATTTAAACATGATAATCAATAATCATGATTCATTTTTATATATAATTGGATGGATGTAAAATTATTTTTATATATGTTTAATAATGTTTTTAATAATCAAAACATGCTTTTATAAACAAAAAAAATTGTCCAACAACTAAGGCTAAGTCAAGGGACCCTTATACTCACTTGTAAGAACCAATCAGGTCTGCCAAGTTGAGAGGTCTAACTTGGCCAACTAGAGTAGTGAAAGGGAGAGATGGTCACCTCGCATGGAGGTAGAATTATATGGGTAGAGCACCTGAAAGGCTCTGTTTAGTCTTCTGGGTGGACATGGGTTCTATTGGGATATAGTCTATATAAAAACCCTACTCTTTATTACACACATAAACATGATTTATTACATAAACATGCAGTTAAGACAACTCTGATGATCGATAGGTCTAGTGTATTTGGAAATTAGTAACATTACATAAAATCTTAGAAAGTGAAACACAACATATTTATTGAACACTTATTTTACACGACCACAACATTCCTTCATACTTAGTAGTTCTTGGGAAAATCCAAGGAGATGGATAAGAAAAGAAAAATCTATAAATCCCAGTAAGGGGTTATACAAGGAATAACATGAATAATATATTTCATGTTAGGAAATAGCCATATCAATGGAGCATAAGATAAATAGTAAAATAAAGGCATGATATAGCATGATTATCATAACAGGGAAATGTGGCATCAAAATTTAACATTATATTAGCATGAGACAATGATCATTGCACAAGGAGCATTAGTAAACCCTCGTTTAAATTGATTTATCATGAGTAATACCTCATTTCAATAGACATATCATGATACTAATTTTAACCCAATGAATTGGAGAGCTATAATGTCACACCATTTATAAACATTTCATTTTTGGCATAAGTGTGCAACATGGATCATACCACATAGACTAATTAAAAATCATTATTTATTCCACGAATAAGTGATGTGGAATAAATAAATGTATGTCCTTAGTAAATAAGTACATGTGCATAAAGGTGAATACCCTTGATAGAGAAATGCGTATGGTATTCACTTATAAAATGATTTTGGAATGGGAAATTTGGGTGTAACTTCAGTAACATAACAATGTAAAATAGAAATTGTAAACTGGGTTGATGAGATAAAAAGGGGTCTCTCATAATTTATACATGATATGGGTAGTAAGGGAGTCATGTAACTTAATATTCTAACATATGTAATAGATTTTAGATACATAATATAAAATCATTTCATGAATGTAAATGTGTAGAGAGAAGTTATTATAGAAATTTAGCATGGTAACATGTATACATGGGAGGCATTAATGAGAGAGTAAGAGACCAATAATCATTCAATCCTAAGGATGGTAGTATGGGATAGGTTAAAGATCATACCCCATTAGTTGTAATTGAAATAAAAGGATATATCAATATAATGAATCTAGGACAAAAATGAGAAAGGGTGAAATCCCTTATGGAGTTTCCGCAAGGTAATAGGTGTACATGGGAGGAATTAATGAGAGATAAATGGGTATCTCATAATTCAAACATAAGAAGCATAATGGGAGAGGTGTGAAATAATTCTCTAAAATTTGTAATTGAAAATAAAAGAGTATAACAATATAATGATATTTGGACAAAAATAAGAAATGTAGAAATCCATTTCGGAATTTCGGAATGGTAATCAGTGTACATAGGCTGCATTAATAAGAGAGAAAGGGGTCTCTCATAATTAAAAAATAAGGAGGGAATTATGGGGGAGGTGAGAAATAATACCCCAACATTTGTATTCATAAAAATTATAAGATAATTTATATTTAATAAAAAGTAATTTAATAATAATAATATTTTTAAAATATTATTTAATTTCATAAATCCTTTAATTAAACATACTAGATTTCTTAATTGAATATTAACTAAAAATACTACTTGTTCATTAAAAACTGTTTAAAAAATAATAACAATGAAATGAATGTATATTCTTTATACAAAAAATAAATAACATAATCATATTGATACGGTATTGTTACATAACCCCTTAAAACACCCACATAAGACTTAATGGTATGTTTCACAATTGTGACAAACTCTTGGGGTGGCACAGATAACATTGCTCTGGTGATAATCTCTATCACCTTCCACTTCTACCAAAATAAGTTCTGTTCAAGGTTATGATATTGAAGTCCACCATGGGGTTGGTCAAGAGTGATTCCCAATGACACCAAATCCTTTATGAGCTCCATAAAATGGGCTTCGTATGGAGAAATTCTACTTGTTGAGGACATCACTTCCTTTTTTGAGTAAATTGGACTTGTTAAAGCACAATATTTATACTAATGATGTGGTGACTATTCAATGGAAATAGTAGAAATGATAAAAATTCATAATGGTATTTTTAAATCCAGAAACATAAAACTAAAGGAGTGAATTTTTTATATATAACCATTGTACATAATAATAAATTTAATCAGACAAAGAGGAATTTTTATTAGTAAATGTTTGCGTTCTTACAATCTTCCCCCCTTAAGAAATTTCTCCCCCGAAATTTTCTTTTCCCAAACTAAAATAGATAAGGGATACTCTACATCATCACTACATCTGATTCCAACATTGCTTCTTCAAACTTTTTATTTCACCACAACACCTTGATGAGGGGCATTGTCTTATTTCGTAGAACATTTTCCCTATGATATAAGATCTTAAATATCTTCTCTTTAGAGTATATTTCATTATTCAATGGTACCACATCTATATTGACTACTTTTGATGGGTTAGTTTTGTACATTCTCAAGAGTGATACATGTAATACATCATGTACTTGATATAGGTTCGATGTGAGAACTAGTCGATTGGCTACTACTCAAATGCAATCGAAGATCTAAAAATGGTCGATGTACCATGGAGAAAGCTTTACCTTCTTCCCAAACCTTATAACTCTATTCCACTGTGATACATGGATGAATACCATGTCTCTAATATCAAACTCTATATCTTGTTGATGATTATCAACATAGCTCTTTTATCGACTCTGAGAAGATTTAATGTGATACTGGATGATATTAACATTATCCCCTATTTCTTAGACCATTTCTGGGCCTAGCAGTTTTCATTCCTCAACATCATTCCAACATTCTGGATTTCAACACCTCTTCCCATAAAGGGATTTATAAGGAACCATTTGGATGCTTGATTGGAAACTACTATTGTAAGATAACTCAATACGAGGAATATTTTGATTCTATCTTCCTTTGATGTCCATTTAATATTCTCTCAACATATTCTCATGTTTTTGGATAGTCTACTCAGATTGACCATCAGTTTGATGATGATAAGTTGTACTTATGCTCAACTCAGTATTGAGAGAATGTTGAAGACTCTTACAGAACATAGAGGTGAATCATGGATCACGATTGGATATAATAAATACTGATACTCCATGCAGCATTACCACTTATATGGTATATACATGTTCTAGTTAATCCCATGATAATTTATCTCGAATTGCAATGAAGTGTGCAATATTTGTATGAAGATCTACACCAACCCAGATAGCATTGTTTCATTTGGATGTTTTTGGATTTATGGTGACAATGTCCATGGTTATGTTCTCCCATTTCAATGATGGTACGGGTAATGGTTGCATAATCCCCTTATAATTCATCCTCTTAGCCTCAGATTCTGATATACCAAGAACTATGATGTATACTAAACGATCTCCTTCTTCATGTTATCCTACCAATGATGCTCTCGGATATCTTGAAACATCATTGGGTTTCCTAGGTGAATGGAGAAATTCAAACTATGTTCATCATACAAATGTTAACTCATTAACCCCAGATTTTATGGAACACATAGTTTTCCCCAAATATCACAATTCTGTATTCATTAATATTGAACACCGAGGATTTAAATTATCCGATAGATTACACATTATTCTAAATTCCTACATCATCCTTTTTTGCATACTTTAACCTTTTCAAAAGAGACGGTTGATAAATAATATGTGAAAGGATTGATTATGTTCCATTCATTTCGATTCCCATGTCCATATTCATCAAATATATGAAGATTGGATCCTTTTCAATTATCATCAATCATAGAATCGTTGGGTACTTTCTACTTAAATCATCCACCACCTTGTTTTCTTTCCCAGGGTGGTAATGGATTGAGCAGTCACAGTCTTGGATCAGCTCTTACCATCTTCATTGGTGCATATTCAACTACTTCTTTGTGAATATAGAATTGATGTTTTTGTGATCTGTGTATATTTTATAACATCTCCAAAAAGATGTAATGTTGCATAATTTTCAATGTGATGATTACTGGAGCCAACTCCAGATCGTGTGTTGGATAGTATTTCCCACGAACATTCAATTTCATTGAATCATATGAAATGAATTTTTCATTTTACATCAACACATGAACCATTCCATTCTTCTAAGAATCACCAAATACCATGAAATGTTATCCAATTGTGGTTAGCATGAGCACATTCATAGTGCCAAGACTCCTTTTGGAATACTTGATCTATCTTTTCATTCATCACTCCATGAAAACAATATCCTCTTCCATGTTATCTTGGTAAAAGGGGTGAATAATCGTGAGAAATTTCTCAAAAATCAGTGATAATATCCAGCTACCCCCGAAAGCTACAAATATCCATCACCGATGTTGGACTCATCCATCTCTCAATTTCTGTTATCTTGGAGGGATCAATAGATATCACATTGCTTGTGATGATATGACCTAATAATGAGACCTCCATCATCCAAAAACTCACACTTGTTGTACTTTTCATAGATCTTCTTCTTTCTCAAGGTCTCTAGTACAATGCTTAGATGATTTTCATAATCCTCCTTGGTTTAGGAGTATACATGAATATTATCTATAATGACTACCAAAAATTTGTCAAGGTAATCTATAAAGACCACATTCATCACGTCCATGAATATTTCTGTAGCTTTATTGAGTTTGAAATGTCTTACAATGAATTCATAGTTCATGTATCTTGTATGAAAAAATGTATTGGGGATATGCTCCTTCATCACCCTTACATATTAATATCCTTACCAAAAATCCACCTTGGATAAGTATTGTGCTCTATGTAGTTGATGGTACAGTTCATTAATTAATGGAAGAGGATACTTGTTCTTTATCATGATATATTTGAGCTCATGTTAATCAATGAAATAGAACATCTATCCATCCATCATCAAGACAAAAAGGACTGGTTCACCCCATTGCGAAGCACATTGGAATATAAAACCATTAACTAGATTCTATTATACTTGTTTCTTTAGATCCCCAAGATCCAAAACTACCATTATATAAAGATTCTTTGATACGTTCAATGAACTTGGTAAAAGATCAATTGATAATTCCAAATCTCTTTTATAAAGAAGACCATTCAGTTCATTGGGAAACATTCCAGCAAATTCCCTCAAAATAGGCATGTCTTCAGGGATGGTTTCTTCCTTAGACTCAATCACATAAAAAAGATATGTTTTCTCATAGGGCAGTGATATCCATGTTTGAGAATATGGTGCAATGAAAATTCATCTACCGCCTTTCACCTTTATAGAATAGGGGGTCGATTTTTTATATGGATTTTGATTTCCCTCTCACAGAAATTTATGTTGTCTATATATAAGGAAAGACAATACATGCCATGAATTGCATAAAATTCTACCAAAGGGAGTATGACATGGTTTTCTGGGAATTTCAACACAGAAATTATGATAGGGAGGAGATATAGTCATGGGATTCTATTATTTCCCTTTTTTGCGTTCTCAATGACATATTTAATTCCTAGATTTGTGGTGGTGTAGTTATTATTTTACTAAAATTTTGGGACATAAAAGAATGCATAGAACTGGAAAAAAAATAAGTTTTCTATTCTTGAATGAATAACTAGAGTACCTGTCACCACTTCTTGGTTGGGATTCTCTTCAGCAGTGGTGATGGAAAATATCATCCTTGGATGTTGTTGTTTTCCCCTTAAAACCCTTGGATTAGGAAGCTGGTTTGCAAAGTACCCTAGTTCTTTGTCATTTAATCATTGAAAAATGAATTGTGGGTGAATAGAGAATTCCTATCCCCTATCTCAATAGTTGGTTTTCTTGTCAGTAGTTAACGGACAAGATCCCTTCTATTCCACACCTAAAGAATTTCCTCATCCCCTTAAATCATTTTCGGGGTTCTTATTTCCACCCCTTTGGGAAGTGGGGTGATGAAATTTCATATTACTATTGGATTTATCAATCAAAACACCAGAATTAATGTGAACCATACACTTTATATTCGCATGATACTTCTGAGATTAACCGATCTCCATTTTGAATTTGAAAGAACTTCAGACAATTTCTTCATAACTATCAAATTCCTATATCAACAAGTATTTCCAGAGGGTAGTTTTTATCCCACCCAAGAAGAGATTGGCCTTGAATTCAGCTGTAAAGAAAATGCCAGATACATATCATTAATGACTTGTGATGTTTTCCTTGTAGGCTCCGATGAGTTTGTCATCTTTCTGATTAAAGGAAAGTAAGTCCCTTTCCATATTAAGTTAAAGGTTGTGAAAAAAATATTTATCGGATATTTTTTTTGAAATCCTTCCATTCCAACACTTCGATCTCTTCATCATGATTCATATTTTTGATCAATTTACACCATTGATCATCATCACCCTTGATATGATAACAATCTATAAGAACCTTATCTTGTTCATAACATTGAAGGATGTAGAAGAAATTTGAAGGGAGTTGATCAATTGTTCGGTAATTGAGGGATTAGATGATCCATTAAAAGTATGTGGCATGTGTATCATGAATCTCTTGATTACGACTTGGTATTTCCTTGGGGGGGGGGGTTTAACATTCTTTCTGTACCATGATTCTATTCAAAACATTATTTAACTAATAGTGGATCTTGATGATGTTTGTGGTTCCCACTCCCATTGGATTGAGAATTTTATTTAGACAATCATCACATGGGTCTTCACATCGGTTGGTAGCCCACATCCTCCTATTACTGGCTATTGGATTGAATAAAATTATAGTTATGGGTACCAAATTAAGGTTAATCCAATGAAAAAAGGGATAACTAATAAATTACATTTATTTACACATGAATTTATAGGCTTTAATCTATGTTATCCATGATCTACATACCAACATATATTCCTAGGAGAAAATTTCCCCTTAATAATGGTTCATACTAATATTATGAATTTACCAAATCATATACCCTAGGAGTGTGGTAACCAAGAGTGAAGCAAGGCCTATTTTCATTAATGTGTTCCTGCTCGAGTCTTGTCCAAAGTATTATTTTCGTTTATTACCACTAGAAACATCTATTTTAGAGCCTCCTCTACCTGCTCGTATCCAGACCGGGATGTATTTTTTTTGATAAACCACTTACTCAATACTATCCAATATTTAGGGATGCATTTATTTTACATAGTATTATCCCTAAGGCTTTCAGTAGAGTTTTCTAATCCTAATCCCAAAAATAACAAATCCTATCATCTAATATCAGCTATAACAAACCATATCTTTATTACACACTTAAACATGATTTATTACATAAGCTTACACATAAGAAAACTCTAAATATCGATTGGTCTAGTGTCTTGGTAAATTAGGATCATTAAATAACATCTTAGAACATAAAATACAACATCTTTATTTACAGCTTCTTTTACATGACCACAACATTCTTCGTACTTATAATTACATGGGATAACCTGGGGACATTCATAAAAAAATGGTGATCCTCAAAGCCTAGTAAGGGAGTAAACAAGGTATAACATAAAGAATATAGTACATGTTAGGAAATAGTCCAATAAATGGAGCATAATATAAACATGAACATAAAGGCAGGATATAGCATGGTTGTCACAACATGGAAATGTGGCCTCAAAATTTAACATGATATTAGCATGATCTTAGGCTCATTGCACATGGGCCATGAGTAAACCATCATTTAACTATAATTATCATGATTATACCCTCATTTCACTAGACCTATCATGATTCCAATCTTTACCCAATGCATTGGAGCACTATCAGAGCACAAACTTTATAAACATTTCATTTCATGCAAAAGTGTGCCACGTAGATCATACAACATGGATTCATTAAACATGATAATTTATTACAAGAATAAGAAATGTGGAATACATAAATGTTTTTAATTGATCAATAATTCCATGTTTATAAAGGATAATACACATGATAGAGAACTGGGAATGACATTCACTTATATGATTATTTTGGCATGTGAAACTTTGGTGTATATTCATCATCATAATGACATAAAATAGAAATCATAAAATGGGTTGATGAGATAAAAGGGATATCTCATAATTTATACATGAAATTGATAGTAAGGGGGTCCGGGAACATAATATCCTTATATATGTAATGGAATTTAGAATCATAATTGTTGACGCTCATTTCCGTCACAAAGTCTAACGACTGAAAAAGGGAAATAACTTAGTCCAAAGTGATTCATCCTTTGAAGAAACATCAAAAATAAAAAAAGGCATGAATAAGGATTACATCCCACTTGGGTCGCATAGGTTTCATCATGGTCGTGAAATTATACTTTTGCGCTGCATAGTGGTCGTGCAGGTGACTTGCACGCCCTATTTGATTTACACCCAAGGTCTTCAGAGGCCTATAAATAACCCTTGTGGGCCCCCCATTTGGGGAAAAAAAATCCAAAACTCAAGATTGAGCTCCCAGCGCCCTAGTCTCTTCCAGAAGTTTTCCAAACACTTATAATAAAATTTCATACCTAGAATGGAAGCTCTAAATAGGGGAAACAAGGCCTAAGTGTTGAAACTCATCAACACTTGGCGCCTATGTGGCCAGCCCTTAAGGGAAATGGAAACACTTTTGTGCCTCCTTATCCCTTCAATAACACTTGCGCGCCACATTTTATAAAGCATTTAGGGAAAATACTAGGGATTGAGCCATGTCTCACCCAAGTATTACCCTAAGGGTTGACCGTCACGCAAGTACCCATGTGCCGCACAAGAATAATTCCTCGACCAGGACTTGCGCACCCATGTAGGACTTGCACGACTCTCCATTTCTAGTTTGACATCCTTTATATTCACTTGATTTCTTCAAATCCACCTATCTTTTTCAAGATTTATCCTTCAAAACCCTCTTCAAATTCATTTATGACATCGTTCCTATTTTGGCATCCTTATCTTATAGGAATTCTGTGGAAAATTTCTCAAAACCTAGTTATTTACATATCTTTATGTCAATAAGGTCAGAGATTTAATTCATTCAATATCATCCTTTAAATATGAGAGGATCTTTAATACGGGCCTCCTTCTCATTAGTAAGTCCCAATATCAAAATCCAAAATTTGGGCATCCTCCTTAGGAGTAAGCCCCAAGTACACCAACCTGGGCCTCCATTTCAGGATTAAGACCCAATATTCATGTTCCTTAATTTTGGTAATCCTCCTCAGGAGTAAGCCCCAACCATAATTCTTTTAATATGGGCATCATCCTTAGGAGTAAGCCCCAAGTTCCCAGAATCCAAATTCCCTTAACAAGGGATTCCTTTTCCAGAGTAAACCCCAATCATAATTCCCTTTAACATGGGCCTCTTCTTTAAGAGTAAGCCCCAATCATAATTTCTCTTAACTAGTCTTATTTTAATTATGATTTGGAATTCCTTCTCTGGAGTAAAACCCAATCATAAGTTATCTCTACTTTGGGAATCCTTCTCATTATTAAGTCCCAACTTAATTATCCAAATCTTCATAAAGCACAAATAACTTTATGGACCCTGTCACCAGGTTTCTTCCCTGAAGTAAATCCTAATCTTCATCTATCTGGGTAGTCATACATATATAAGCCCCACATAATTTCTTATAATTGCATATTTCATGGAAAATTTGTCTGGTTTTACTAATACCTCTTATTTCTCACACCGATCATGAAACACGTGAGCTTGGAGTGTAAAAGTAATTATGAAATCTTTCTTTAAGCCATCATTCATGCATAAACCGCATACTTCTTTACTCAAACTACATTGGTTCTAATTCCTTTTCTAAAATAAAGGATATGTAGGTAGCCCATCTGCGGGAATGATCCCAACTCTAAAATAATCTATGTCCTTCTGAATGACAATAAACTTCAAGTGTCCTGCTTAGTGGCTTTAAAACTAGTATGGTTATCACAATGACCAAGATATCTCTTTATAATATGTCAAAGGATACCATTGAATATGAATCTCTAACAATTATAGATTATTCCTTATTGATGTAGAACCTAGAATACATATAACAGATTCTCTAAATCCCATTCATACTAATTATTGATTTTCGTATCTAAAGGAATGCTCATTTTCATACTTGGTAATTTAATAAGGATTAACAATCATAACCTAAATCTATAAAGAGAGTCCCAGAGTAGATAATAATTCCCCTAAAAAGGTGAGATGAGTCTGACCTCCCATACTCTCAACCAATTCTAATTCTGAAGCCTCATCAGTTCATAACTAATGAGCACCTACCTTTGGAAAGTAGGTCCAAATTTATATGGAATCATTGGATGTTTCTGGTTCTACGAACAAACCTGTTAGAAACCACTTGGAATGTTTGAAGCTTAATTTAATGAGGTAATTCCCATTTCCAGAGGAAACAAAAAATGGTGAACCCGACGTGAATCCTTAACCAAGTTAAAATGTTGTTTTACTTATTTTGATAGGCCCATATTTAATCTCAATGAGAGGTCTAACAGAACAATCAATAACATATGTGCTCGTCCAAAAGATGTTGTGTCTGAACTTATCCTGATTATGTATGTTATATCAAATAGGCACTCTTTTCCAAGATCTTCTACGTTACCTAAATGGCTTCTCTAAAGTTCACGCCTATGAATACCTCTGCTGTGAATGCCTCTACTTATACTCTTGTTGGATAGTCATCCAATCTGAGGACGACAACACCTACTCAGCATCTTCAATGCTGGGTATCAAATGAGCTGTTTAAGGAATACCATCAAAATGGTATTATTTCGACTCTACAGGCCACTAGACAAGCCCTCCAAGTCAATAATTCTTCCTGGTCATCTGGACAGTGATGACCAGCGATCAAGAAGCAGGTGACGATAACTACCGTCTATAACCATTTCAGGTTGTTATCCCCGAAACAAAATCACCATTCCCTCCCATATTCTTGGGAGGTGAATGAGAATGTCTGTCAAGGCCATATTTCAAAGATACATGAGTCCTTCCCAAGGGCTCCAATCAACAATCGCTGATAGAATCGTGTGACAGTGCACCCTCAATATGATGAGGGTATCATCTCCAGGAGTTCGGCTCAGGTTCCTCGAACCCGAACAGGCAAGACGAACCACCAGAGGCGACGACCGGTTAACAGTGAGCATGTTCTTATCTCTTCCATTTCCAGAGAAGACCACCAACCTAACTTGGTAGTAAGCAACGAGCAGGAACAGAAACCCTTAAGTTTTAATTTCGTTGTCCAGCAAACTTGTCTGGCACCAGCACGCCATTCCTGCCAGGAAATTCCAAAGGAGTACTATAGACATTAACATACACCTGTTTATAAATAATTAGCTAGTCAGCAGGCTTGTCTGACTACATACGATGAAGCCCGCCAACCCAATGTGTTGAAAACTTGTAAACATGCACATACACCTGCTTACACTCATCAATCCGGCCAGATGTCTCATCTGCCAGTATTGAAGGAAGTTTATCAACCATGTTCAGTGGAGTGCAATTAGCAGGCACATACACCTGATTGTATTGATCAATCCTACCAATATTCTCAATTGGTAGCACCCGAAGATGCCAATTGGAAAGCCCCAATGACAAACATGAGGCAGACTCAACTCTCTTCCCCCACACATAAGTACTGTTAGAACTCACTAATATGAAAAAAAGGATAGGAGTAGGAACACACACCTAATCCATGCACGGAATGGATGTATATTCCCATTTCGGTAGCTGAAGTCACCAAGCATATTTTGTCAATGGTGAAAGAGCAGAAGAAAATATGTGCTCATATTCTGGATGCTTTCTAGAGTATCATAACAGCTTTAGCTGCATCACAGGGAAAGAAATGAAAATCTAACCCTACCAGTGGAGTGAAACATCAACAGTTCACTTAGGAATACATACACACCTCTATTCCAGTCCAAGAGTGTTGTGGTGTATACTCCCCCAGGTCATATGAAAAACCATGTCAGGAACATACTCCTAATTTGAGTGGAGATAATCAGCCTATCCTGATTCTTTCTCCTGAATAGAAACATACACCTGCCCATAATAACCAGTTTCTTCAAAAAGTGCTTCTGAAAGTGAGAAAAAAGGAATCTAAGAAAAAGACCCTTCCAACACAGTCAAGAAATCAATTGCCTATCTGTAACAAGGCTTTGCTCGGTGATGGAGTTATTGATGCACTCAGAGCATTATCTGTTGCAACTCAAGATTATACTCTCTTAGTTCCCAATAATGGGAACATTAATTCCAAAGGTCATCATCAGACACTTCTTCATGAAGTCTTTCTTCATGATAGTTTAGTCAATCATGAAGTATCATCTTCAGATGAGAGTTACGATAACCCTCTGCATGGCCAGAAGATCAAGGAGAAAAATTTTCCATCTTTTGTTGTAATCCACCATGGTGGTCCTCCCCATGATGATGAATTTAGCTGTGAATGTCCTCTCCACAGTAGTAAGTCACATTTACTGGAAAATGCTTCAATGGACAATGTAGTGATGAGAATGACCTATTATCTTGAGGTACTTGAAAATATGAATCCAATGATGTCCGATGCTTTACCAATACCAGTTGAAATACTTTCTCAATCAGAATATAGCCAGGGGTGATGGTCATTCTCCGAACCACCCCTTAGTCATGCATCTTCTAGTTTGATATGTAAATTCTCTACCAATCATGTTGAATCTGATGAAGCAACAAGGAAGCACCAGCTTTAGTCTAAATAGGTAGAATAATCTTCATTAAATGATAATGTGGAAGTACTGAATACGTAAAAACAACTGGAAAAAGGTGAAGTGCCAGTTATTTTTGTCCTTTGGATGACTCTCAGTATGACATTCCAGATATATTGACGGGAGATTTTATTCAAGATATTCATCAAAACATGTGGACAACTCTTTGTTAAATTAAAAAGAAAATATTATCTTATGATAAATATGAAAATCATGTCAAGATAATAGAAGGTTTACAACGCCAAATTGATTTGGCATCTCTCTTAGTGTATCGATATCCGAAGGCTGAACAGTTGTATAGAGCTTTTCAGCTTTCATGTCATGGCACAATAAGAAGTTTATGGCAGTTAATTTCCAATGCCCAATCTTGTATTCATATCAGGGGATGGGGTGTTCATGGAGCACTACATTTCACTGTACTCTCCAGTCAGCAAAGCTCGTCAAAAATGGTCTCATGCAATGTTATTTCCCATCGCCGGCCACATCCAATTGGATTTGTTTGTAATCAAAGGCTCATTCATGAACAATCCTCAACTAGTTCCCCTTAAAATAAAGCATATAGAGAACATGTTGTTGAATTACTCCTACATAACGTAAATGAGAATATTGAAGATTCTTCTCATTTGAAGCGTGCACATCATCCCATGACAGATGTTTCAGAGATCATCCAACGGGATTTTGAGCCTGGTGATAAGAGTGGATGCAGGTTGATGCATCAAACCAATTTCTGGAATAAAGTCTGTATGATCTGGAGAGATTTTAAGAAGGTCTCAGATATAGAAACTCAAGAACCACCCCAGCTTGCCAGACTGGGGACTCTTTTAACCCAACCCTCAAAATCAACAAATAGGATTGGAGGAGTTGAGTAAGAACAACAGGAACAGCTCCAGTCCACAGGACTGGGGACTTTTTCAAATCCTCAATCTCTTCCTCGGAGATTTTCAGACTTCTTTTGATTATGGAAAAATTCCCATGATGAATGAAGAGACAAATTATGAGGATATTCCCTAGAAATTACGGTTTGTCAAGAAGTTACGGAGGGATCAAATTAGCAAAAGGCAGTGTCTCAACAAGGAAAAGGAAGAAGACAATATTACAGAAATTCTGATAAAAGAGATGCAGTGCATTATTCATCAATTAATGTCATCAATGTTGTTGTTGATAATTCTCTAGATAAGTCTCACTCAGAGGGATTAGATGAAGACATTTATGTTCCGATGTTGTGCACATAGACACAAATGAAGAAGGTGTGCGTAAAAGAAATCAAAGGCTTACCCATAATCTAGGTATTCCTTCAAATAACCAACATCCCCCTCTCTGAAAGGTGTCCAAAAAAGGAAAAGGGAAGAATCAGTTTACATACCCTTCCTCTAGAGAAGACTAATTGCTCTCACTAGAGAAATGATTCGCACAACAAGAGGAAGAGATGAAGGAATTGAAGAGGTTGAACGCAGAACTACTTCAAGTTAGTCTTCCTCCTGAGCGTGATGAAGTCAGTCACCCAAGGGAATTTGTTGTAGCTACTGAGATGGATCAAAAATATCATCCTTTATCAGTACACCCACACAGGTCTAATCTTATGGGTTAAGTGAAACAACAACCGGAAATACTACTATCAGTGGTAGTCCCGGTCGCCACACCTATCCAAACTCCAGTTATTGAACCTGCACAGGTCCAACCTCAACCGGATGTTTCTCAAAAGTTAATGACTACCATTGAGTCAATAATAGCTCGTTTGGATGCTATAGAAGGAAAGAGTGCCCCAGTTCATCCACAGAAGAGAGCTTACATAGAAAGGGTAGACACAATTCCTCCCCTATCAATTTTTGCAAGTACCATATTCCCAATCATTAATGGTTCGGGAGACCCAGAGGAACACTTAAAACATTTTGTTTCTCATTGCGATTCTATGATGGGAACCCCTCATCAACAAGAAGCTGTTATGCTTAGGTGTTATGTACAGTCACTACAAGGTCCTGCTTTTGTCTGTTATACAAGCATTCAATCCGGGTAAATTACTGGGTGGGAGGATCTTCGTCAACAATTCCTTCTTCAATTCAACTCAAATTTTCTGAAGAAAACTATTTTTGATCTTAAAAATTGTAAGAAAAGGGAGAATTAAAGGGTTTCATATTTCATTTCTTTCTAGAAGTGATTAACATATTCCATGAGATTAACACTCCCTCAAGAAGATTTTTTTCCAATATGTGTGGAAAATTTTCTTTATGAGTTTCGCACACCGTTGATCCCTGTGAAATACACAGGAGGGTTTCGAGAGATTACTTCAATCACTCAACAGATTGAAGACTCTCTAATAAAGTCTAAGGATAAAGCTCTTGTAATTCCATCAGCTCTAAGAAGGAGAATGGGTAAAGTAGACACTGCTACAGTTACACTTAAACAAGCATATGTACCTGCTTTTTCCTCAAGGCCTTCATCTTCTGAAAGGGATCCACCTCCTGAGCATCAACAACAGAGGCAGTTTCTTCAAGATGAACAAAGAGGTCAAAGATGAAATTTTTTTGAGGATCTAAAGGGAACAAATTACACTTTCTGAAATGAACAATTTTCTTGTTACTTCATTTCATCTCTAGAAAATAATTTGGATCAATTGCCAAGGCCTAAAAGGCCAAACAAGGAAGGATATGAACACCATCCAAATTATTTACCATTTCATTAGATGTTGGGGCATCCCATTCAGGAGTGTTTTGTCTTCAAAGACCTCTTGCAAAAAATGGTGGACTCAGGACAAGTAAAGTTGAAAGGTTCTTCAGCTCAGGTAGAATGTGTAACTGCTACAAATCCAGAGGAATATGGTGAGTGGAAAGAAGTCAAGAACAAAAATTCCCAAAAAATTATGATTGGATGGTCATAAAAATGATCAACCGAACTCATGCCATTTTTTAAATGCAATTGAAGAAACCACTTGTGTCTTCTACTTTGAATGCCCTAGTAAAGCCCCCTTCATCAGAGGGAAAATCCTCAAAGAAACGACATAATTCAAAGAAAGAAGAGAAATCAAAAGAAGATGAGATCATGTCAAAGCCCAAATTGTCTTTGACTCTCGCAGATTTTATGCCATCTACTTTGAAGCCATGGGCACCACCCCCCCCAAATGACACTACCTAAATTGGCTAATCAGGCATAGTTTTCATTGGATGAAGAGTTGATCATTGGTTCTGTTAATATGATTCATTAAACAGATCCTCATGCCAGTCACAGTTTCGATTTTTTATGAGCGGAATTCCATTTATCAAATAGAGGAATTAGAGGGAGTTCTAGAGGTCTTTATATAGAGGAAGATGTGGATATACTAGAAACCACTATTCAAATTCTACCCCTTCTAGAACAGTGTATGCAGTAGAATCTCGTGGTAGAGCCCTTCAACAGGCTCAACAAGAACAAGAAAACTATTCCACCAATAGCAGACTCAGTCCTGGCATAGTTATTCTGGAGGATCGGTTGGAGATTCCACCTTCATCCTCTGAGAAAGTAAATAGACCTATTTGGTATAATCTTCCAAATCCAAGAGTATTTTCAACTCCTAACCCGATACAATATGTATCTACCTCCAAAGCATAAACTTCTAAGGTACCAGTGAAACCACATGTTCCTATTGGGAATAGTAGACCATTGGATCAAAATTATGATGTGTTGACACACATGGCCCAAGTACTGGACAAGTTATCAATTTTTGACCCCTTAAATTTATCAAAGGATCTTTGGGAGGCACTCATTGAGGCTTTGTCAAGTCCTTAGGAATTTTAAACCGAAATTGTTGCAGCTGATGTATACCATGTTGAGAATAATCCTACAGAATGTCATGCAGTGATTTCTTTCATAGATGAATATGAAGATGATGTCCTGCATGGACATATTAGACCTTTATAATTATTTGGAAAGTTCAATGGTGTATAAGTCCGAGGAGCTTTCATTGATATTGGCCCAGGAGTCATCCTCATCCCCATTCGTACACTACGTCGATATGGCCTTACAGAATCAAATTTATCACCTTCTACTTTGATGTTTCAAGGATATGAAAAAAATGAACAAGAACCACTGGGCGAGATTACACTCAGAACCCAGTTTGGAGACCTTGTATCCAATTCAGATTTCATGGATGTTGATCAAGATACAGCCTTTAATGCTTTACTTGGAAGACCTTGGATACATCAACACGTGACTATACTGTAAAGACCCGTAAATTTCAAGGAATTTTTTTTTTCTTAATTTTCTTTGGAATTTTACAAGAGCGCAGTTTCTAACGGCACCTGATTCTGAGGCCCAGTGTGCCCAGAATCATTTTCCGAAGATTGGCTCGGGTACGTCCAGTGAACGGATGAGCGGGTTTTTCTAACTTTTGAACCGGTGCCCGGAATCGAATTTTGAGGGCACCGATGAAATCGCAGCGCCGGTATTCGCTTAGAAACGCCTCTTTCAGAGTTGCGTTTTCTTGTGTGTGGTTTTTAATTTTCAGACTTAAAGTTTAGAAATAAAATAATTTTGCGACAACTTTATTTTATTTCACTTAAGCCACTTGGAAGCCACTTGAAGCCACTTAAAGGCGGCTTGAACTGAGTTGAAGCGGATAGGATGCTATCCAGAAATATCCTACCCCCCTTGGTAGGATATTTGTGAGGTGGGGCCCGCATGAGCCCCGCCGTTTCTTTCCGCTAAGAAACGCACCCGTGAAAACCCGTCTTAATGAAAGTCAACTGACGCGTTTCTTAAAATCGTAACAGACCATTTAATTGGGCTGTTTCTTTCGTGAATTAATTGGGATGTTTCTTTTGTTTAATTAATTCAACGAATTGGTGGATCGTTTCTTAACCAGTTTTCAAATTCGTTGGCGTAATAATAAAATAAGGCCAACGCTCGACCTCTGGTTACTTGCGCGTTGAGAAGATTTGAGAGGACCCTTGTATCTTCTTCTCCCTTGTGAAGAACGCGAAGAACTCGAAGAATGAGAAGAACGCGAAGAACACGAAGAAGGCGAAGAACCCCGAACCCGGAAATCGACGACGCTTCCGTCCGAGACATTCTTCCCCGCTCCGATCTCCGATCACCGACCGTTTGAGGTGAGTGATTTAAGATTTCCTCTCAAGGTTATTTTCTTTTGGTTTTAAACACAGATTTAATTATTTATAATTTAAATCTGTTGTTCTTGGTCCGTTGAGCTCGCCGACTCAACGCCGGATTCCGCGACGACGCGATGCCTCCCCGCGACGACGCGACGATCCCTCTCTTCCGCGACGAGCTTTCCCACGAAGAACGCCCGCGCGCGACGATCAGCGAGGTAGGGATTTATTTTGGGATTTACCCCTTTTTAATTATTCCCGTATGTGTTTCTTTAAAAAGTTAAATAACCGGTTTCAAACGAACAATTTTATTTAATTAAAATTGTCGGTTCATGTGTTGAACAAAATTCTCCCGTTGTTTATCTCTAACGCGGAGGGTGTGGGCCAAACGAACACGGCCCGGCGACACTACGCCGTTCTTCATTTTGTGCGGATTTGAAGGGTGATGACAGAACATACCACAAAGGATGTTTGAAGATCCCGCAGTGAAGAACGAGTCCCGGTAGGATCAATGGCACATACGGGAAGAGAATCGGACCACCGGAGCGATCCCGGTGGCCCGCGGAACACGCCGGCGGCGCCCCGGCGCGCCGCCAGACAGGCCGCCGCGGCCTAAGCCGCGGCGGCGGCGGCAACCGTGGACCCGCGGCCGCGTGGGTCCGGTTCCCTCGGACGCGGCTGAAGCCGCGTCCACGACACAGCGCGGCCCCACGCAGGGGGCCAAGACACCACCAGGCCGCGGGGGCGGCGCCCCGCGTGCCTCGGCCGTTCGGTCGTTCAGCCGAACCAGACCAGGCCAGTCCGACCGGCCGGGCCACACCCTGGCCAGACCGGACCGGGTCGGACCGGGTTGGGTCGACCCGATTCGGCCGACTCCCGGGGTGGGGGGGGGGGTCGGGCCGGGTCGGCCCGGGCCCGTACCCCCCGTCTTCAGACGGACTTTTTTCAAATGGCCGTATCTTGAGCTACGAGCCTCCAAACGAGCCTCCGTCAGTGGCAACGCGATCCGTGGATCGAGACGGTCGTTTCGGTATATCGCACTCTAGGTTTCGGAATACTTTGAGTTTGGCCGGGTTGGTTCGTACACGAAACCAACCGGGCCTTCGGAGCGGAAAAGCTCATATCTTGAGCTACGGACGTCCGATTGACGTGCCATCAGCTTTGTTGATTTCCTCTTTATGAGACGGATATTTTGGAACACTCCGCCCGAGGTTTGGACGCAGGTGGAGTATGGTCGGGTCAGTTTTGTCTTAAAAACCAACCGGGCCCCTGGGACGAAAAAGCCAATAACTCTCAGACCGGGCGTCCGATTGACGTGCCTTCTGCGACGTTGAGTTCCTGTTGACGATACGGAACTTTGGATACATCAACATCGGACTTTGTGTCAGTTGATGTATCAGCCTCTCGGCTCGTGGAGCGGACCCTCCCGAACGAGCTTGCTGTGTGCGGGAACCCTAGTGCTGGCTGCGACTGCTACTTCGACAGCGACGACCATGCAGAGATCCTTAGTGGACTGCAGCAATGACTGTGCAAAGATCCTCCGTGGACTCCGACGACGACCGTTCAGAGATCTTCAGTGGACTGCGTCGACGACTGTGTAGAGATCCTCAGTGGACTGCGACGACTACTGCACTCAGCGATCCTACGTGGATCAGTGCTACAGGCCCTGCGTGGGCCCAATCCTGTGTGGGTCCGATCCTGTGTGGGTCAGTGCTCGGTGGTTCTGTGTGAGCCAGCGCATACAGGTCCTGCGTGGGCCCGGTCCTGTGTGGGCCCGATCCTGTGTGGGTCCGATCCTATGTGGGTCATTGCGGGGGGTAGTTACCTATCGATCCTTCGTCGGTCCGACGACTTAGATGGATCAGTGATCATCTTTATCGTCATCCGAAAAAGTATACCTGTGTGAGCTGAATCTTGTGTTTACTCTCCTTTGTGGATTGCGTTGAGCTATCCTGTGTGTATTTACTGTTTACTCTCCTTTGTGGACTGTGTTGTGCTATCCTGTGTGGGTATACGTTTTGCTTTCCTGTTTGGACTGGGTTGTGCTTGGGCTCGGACGTTGGAGCCGAACGGGGAATTGAAGACTTAGGTATATGTATGGGCATATACCTAATCCGTGTCAGATGTTACTTCGTGATTGTATCATTCCTTTGTGGATTATCTTTTGTGGATTTCGGGAGACCTTCGGGGGTCTCGGGGTCCCTACTGAGTAGCTTATACTCACCCCTACACGGGCTATGCCCGCACTATGTTGTGTTGGTTGCAGACGATGGACAGCGCTGACCGTGGTGGAGGCGTGCGGAGTAGGACAGTACCTGGAGGTGGACCACTGGGCGGGATGTACTCGGAGCGGTCAGGTGGACCGAGGAGCTGTGGAGGCTATCTGTACCCACCCTTTAGGTGGGACTTCCAGAGGACGGCTCGACGCTGCAGTTTTCCATTTTCAGTTGCTGTTTTTCCATTCAGTTGTACTTTACAGTTGGGCTTGTATTTCCGGCCCCTTTTACTTTCAGCACAGCTTGTACAGTTTTTACTTAGTGTTTACTTTTCCGCTTTCTTACTCTGTGGTGCTTGTTTACTTTTCAAAGGCAATGTCTTCCCTTTTTGTTGGTATTTAAGCCTTGGTGCTAGTCGCCAGCCCCTGGCCTATGGAAGGCGGTCTTGGGGTAGTCACGGCACGGGCCCCGAGGATGGGTCGTGACAAATTGGTATCAGAGGCGGTCGGTTCTACCGCATACTCCGATCTTTCTTCTATGTGAAGCAATAGTGTTTAGAGTATTGAGTATGGTTATCAGTCCAGGGAGTCTAGTGTTGGTGCGGCGGCCGACATATCCATACACCAGGACCCTGACTTCTGATTTCCGACTTAATGCACGAAAACATTGATTGCATGTGTGTTTCATGTTTTCTTTGTGATTACTTGTGTCAGCTCACCATGTATACTATTCTGACCATGGTGCACTTGTTTCCATTTCAGGATGGAACGACAACATCAGCCAGCTAGGGTTCCTAGAGTAGTGTGCGACGATAGCCCGCTGAATGACGAGGCCTCTGTACAGGGCCCGTTGACAGCAGAGGCACCGGCGGTACCTTTACCCGCCGAGCCCCCGATGCTTCCAGCACTAAAAGCTGACGACGCACGATGCCTTGGAGCTCTGCACGAGTTCCAGCGCCAGCGACTACCCAGGTTCCGTGGGGAGTCGGTCCCCCAGGCAGCCAAGGACTGGCTGGAGGCAGTCGTCCGAGTTTTCAGGCTAGTGAGGACACCAGCAGACCTCATGGTGATCCTCGCGGCGAGCCTACTGCACGCAGCAGCATGGAGATGGTGGAGCCTGATGCTCCAGGTACACGATGAGGCCACCCTCATCTGGACGGACATCGAGAGCCTCTTATGCTCAGAGTTCGTCCCGAACACCCTCCGTGCGGTGCGCATCCAGGAGCTTCTTCAGCTGCGGTAGGGCAGCTTGACGGTCGCTCAGTACGCGGCGAGGTTCACCGAACTTTCTCGGTACTCGACAGACATGGTACGGGACCCCTTCTTCCAGGCCCGGACCTTTGAGTAGGGATTGAGACACGAGATCAGGGCATCGCTGATCTCCCTCAGCATCCCGACCCAGGCATGAGTGCTAGAGCGAGCCCTCCGGATCGAGAGCTTCCTGGCTGAGTCCCCAGCGAGACCTACCGCAGGGCGGCATATGGCGGAGTCTTCGGAAGCAGGTAGCCGACGGATGACTCAGGGTTCCAGGCAGACCAGGCCTTCCGGCAGACGACCTCAGGACACTGGCTCAGCGGTGCGGGGCACACAACGCGGAGCCAACCTTCCAAGAGGCAGACAGTGCTACGAGTGCGGCAGGCAGGGCCTCTGCCTGGGTGGTCCCTCCACCGTCTGCTTCCCCTCGGTACGACGGGTCGGGCAGTCAGATGTCAGCAGAGCTTCCAGGAGCTGAGTCAGAGGTTGACCAATACACCTATCTTGAGGTTGCCTGAGGAGGGAGTTGGATACGTAGTCTACTGCAATGCATCAGGGACCGGGCTCGGGTGTGTCCTGATGCAGGAGCGGGCCGTGATTGCCTATGGATCACGTCAGTTGAGGCCTCATGAGAAGAACTACGCTACCCATGAATTGGATTTGGAAGCAGTGGTCTTCACCCTGAAGACATGGAGGCACTACCTGATGGGCGAGCACTTCACAATCTTTTCTGTCCACCAGAGTCTCAGGTACATATTCTCTCAGAAGGACCTGAACCTGAGACAGCGGCAATGGCTCGAGTTCCTCTAGGACTATGACTTTGAGATAGTCTATACTCATGGGAAGGGGAACGTGGTAGCTGATTCCCTCGGCCGGAGGACGGGCATCCAGCTACTTGAGGAGGCGACAGAGCAGCTAGCCGCCTTGCAGATATCCTTCGTGGATAGAGACGGAGCAACCTTCCTTCAGTCTCTCACAGTCTCTCCTCTACTTCTTCAGCGGGTCAGAGAGGCACAACGTGGGGACGCTGACTGTGAGACACGGCGTGCACAGATATCCTCGGGACAGGCACCTGATGGTTTCTCCCTTGAAGCAGAGCACGACGTCCTTTTTAGAGGACGTATCTTGGTACCAGTCGCTTTACGAGAGGAGGTGCTGAGAGAGTTTCACACTTCTCCTTTGGCGGTACATCCTGGAGTGGCGAAGATGTACCAGGATCTCAGACGATAGCACTGGTGGCCGGGCATGAACAATGCTGTGGCAGAGTTCGTTTCATGGTGCCTCACCTGCCAGCAGGTGAAGGCAGAGCACCAGGTACCAGCATGCTTGGTTCAGCCCTTGGAGGTCCCGGAGTGGAAGTGGGACGGGATATCTATGTACTTCGTGACTGGACTTCCACGCACTTCCAGAGGTCACGACTCTATTTGGGTGATTGTTGACCGACTCACCAAGTCGGCTCACTTCTTACCCATCCGAGAGCAGGGCTCAGTGGAGATCTTGGGGCGTCTCTACGTTCAAGAGATTGTACAACTTCACGGTGTGCCATCGACTATCGTCTCCGATCGGGACGCTCGTTTTACTTCCCAGCTTTGGAAGGGGTTGCAGGAGGCGTTCGGGATACAACTACGTTTGAGCACCGCCTTTCACCCTCAGACGGATGGTCAGACGGAGAGGACCATTCAGACTCTCGAGGAAATACTCCGCGCATGTGTCCTCGACTTTGGTCGCAGCTGGGAGGACCACCTACCCTTGGTGGAGTTCGCGTACGACAACAGCTACCACTCCACCATCGGGATGGCACCCTACGAGGCGTTGTACGGCAGGCCTTGCAGATCTCCTTTGTGCTGGACAGACCCTGGGGAGTCAGCACTTGTGGGACCAGAGATGGTCTGGGCCATGACAGAGAAGGTCCAGGTAATCCAGGAGCAGATGAGGACAGCTCAGAGCCGGCAGAAGTCATATGCTGACAGGAGGCGTAGGCCACTAGAGTTGGAGGATGGCGACCACGTCTTCTTGAGGGTCTCACCTCAACGTGGTTTGAGGAGATTTGGATGAGGCGAAAAGTTGTCTCCATGCTTAATCGGACCCTTCTAGGTCCTCAATAGGGATGGCGAGGTGGCTTATCGCCTGGCTCTGCCACCTCAGTTGCACCGGGTGCACGACGTCTTCCACGTATCCCAGCTGAGGAGATACGTGCACGACCCGACGCACATCATTGACTATGGGGATATAGACGTGGATGATGGGGCGACTTTTGCAGAGGTCCCATTGGAGATAGAGGATCGACAGGAGCGGGTCCTACGTGGGCGATCGATTCCTCTTGTGCTCATCAGATGGCAGCACGGGAACCTCCAGGAGAGCACTTGGGAGCGGGAGGCTCAGATGCGTGCTCAGTACCCACATTTGTTTCCCTAGTTTGATGTATCTTTACGGGAACGTAAAGTCCTGAGGTGGGAGTAATGTAAAGACCCGTAAATTTCAAGGAAATTTTTTTCTTAATTTTCTTCGGAATTTTACAAGAGCGCAGTTTCTGACGGCACCTGATTCCGAGGCCCGGTGTGCCCGTTATCATTTTCCGAAGATTGGCTCGGGTACGTTCAGTGAACAGACGAGCGGGTTTTTCTAACTTTTGAACCAGTGCCCGGAATCGAATTCTGAGGGCACCGATGAAATCGCAGCGCCGGTATTCACTTAGAAACGCCTCTTCCGGAGTTGCTTTTGCTCGGGTGTGGTTTTTAATTTTCGGGCTTAAAGTTAAGAAATAAAATAATTTTGCGACAACTTTATTTTATTTCACTTATGCCACTTGGAAGCCACTTGAAGCCACTTAAAGGCGTCTTGAACTGAGTTGAAGCAGATAGGATGCTATCCAAAAATATCCTACCCCCCTTGGTAGGATATTTGTGAGGTGGAGCCCGCACGAGCCCCGCCGTATCTTTCCGCTAAGAAACGCACCCGTGAAAACCCGTCTTAATGAAAGTCAACTAACGCGTTTCTTAAAATCTTAACAGACCATTTAATTGGGTTGTTTCTTTCCTGAATTAATTGGGCTGTTTCTTTCGTTGAATTAATTCAACTAATTGGTGGATCGTTTCTTAACCAGTTTTCAAATTCGTTGGCGTAATAATAAAATAAGGCCAACGCTCGACCTCTGGTTACATGCGCGTTGAGAAGATTTGAGAGGACCCTTGTATCTTCTACTCCCTTGCGAAGAACGCGAAGAACGCAAAGAACACAAAGAAAGCGAAGAACGCCGAACCCGGAAATCGACGACGCTTCCGTCCGAGACGTTCTTCCCCGCTCCGATCTCCGATCACCGACCGTTTGAGGTGAGTGATTTCAGATTTCCTCTCAAGGTTCTTTTCTTTTGGTTTTAAACACAGATTTAATTATTTATAATTTAAATCTGTTGTTCTTGGTCCGTTGAGCTTGCCGACTCAACGCCGGATTCCGCGACGACACGATGCCTCCCCGCGACGACGCGATAATCCCTCTCTTCCGCGACGAGCTTTCCCGCGAAGAACGCCCGCGCGCGACGATCAGCTAGGTAGGGATTTATTTTGGGATTTAGCCATTCTTAATTATTCCCGTATGTGTTTCTTTAAAAAGTTAAAGAACCGGTTTCAAACGAACAATTTTATTTAATTAAAATTGTTGGTTCATCTGTTGAACAAAATTCTCCCGTTGTTTATCTCTAACGCAGAGGGTGCGGGCCAAACGAACACGGCCCGACGACACTCTGCCATTCTAAATTTTGTGCGGATTTGACAGAAGATGACGGAACATACCGCAACGGATGTTTGACGATCCCGCAGTGAAGAACGAGTCCCAGGAGGATCAATTGCGCAGACGGGAAGAGAATCGGACCACCAGAGCGATCCCGGTGGCCCGCGGAACTCGCCGGCAGCGCCGGCAGCCGGGAGCGGCGGCGGCCCGACATGCCGCCGCGGCTGAAGCCGCGACGGCGGCGGCATCCGCGGACCCGCGACCGCGTGGGTCTGGTGCCCTCGGACGCGGCTAAAGCCGCGTCCACGACACAGCGCGGCCCCACGCGGGGGGCCACGACACCACCAGGCCGCGGGGGCGGCGCCCCGCGTGCCGCGGCCGTTCGGCCGAACCGGACCTGGCCGGTCCGACCGGCCGGGCCGCACCCTGGCCGGACCGGACCTGGTCGGACCGGGTCGGGTCGACCCGGTTCGGCCGACTCCCGGGGGGGTCGACCCGGTTCGGCCGACTCCCGGGGGGGTCGGGCCGGGTCGGCCCGGGCCCGTACCCCCCGTCTTCCGACAGACTTCGTTCAAATGGCCGTATCTTGAGCTACGTGCCTCCAAACGACCCGCCGTCAGTGGCATCATGATCCTTGGATCGAGACCGTCGTTTCAGTATATCGCACTCAAGGTTTCGGAATACTTTGAGTTCGGCCGGGTTGGTTCGTACACAAAACCAACCGGGCCTTCGGAGCGAAAACGATCATGTCTTGAGCTACGGACGTCCGATTGACGTGCCATCAGCTTTGTTGATTTCCTATTTTTGAGACGGATCTTTTGGCACACTCCGCCCGAGGTTTGGACGTAGGTGGAGTACGGTCGGGTCGGTTTTGCCTTAAAAACCAACCGGGCCCCTGGGACGAAAAAGCCAATAACTCTCAGACCGGGCGTCCGATTGACGCGCCGTCTGCGACGTTGAGTTCCTGTTGACGATACGGAACTTTTGGATACATCAACTTTGGACTTTGTGTCAGTTGATGTATCAGCCTCTCGGCTCATGGAGCGGACCCTCCCGAACGACCTTGCTATGTGCGAGAACCCTAGTGCTGGCTGCGACTGCTACTTCGACAGCGACGACCGTGCAGAGATGCTCAGTGGACTGCGGCAACGACTGTGCAAAGATCCTCCGTGGACTCCGACGACGACCGTGCAGAGATCCTCAGTGGACTGCGGCGAAGAATGTGCAGAGATTCTCAGTGGACTGCGACGACTACTGCACTCAGCGATCCTACGTGGATCAGTGCTACAGGTCCTGCGTGGGCCCGATCCTGTGTGGGTCCGATCCTGTGTGGGTCAGCGCTCAGCGGTTCTGTGTGAGCCAGCGCCTACAGTTCCTCCGTGTGCCCGGTCCTGTGTGGGCCCGATCCTGTGTGGGTCCGATCCAGTGTGGGTCATTGCGGGGGTTAGTTACCTATCGATCCTTCGTGGGCCCGACGACTTAGATGGATCAATGATCATCTTTATCGTCATCCGAAGAAGTATACCTGTGTGAGCTGCATCTTGTGTTTACTCTCCTTTGTGGATTGCGTTGAGCTATCCTGTGTGGATTTACTGTTTACTCTCCTTTGTGGACTGTGTTGTGCTATCCTGTGTGGGTATACGTTTTGCTTTCCTGTGTGGACTGGGTTGTGCTTGGGCTCGGACGTTGGAGCCGAACGAGGAATTGAAGACTTAGGTATATGTATGGGCATATACCTAATCTCTGTCAGATGTTACTTCGTGATTGTATCTTTACTCTGTGGATTATCCTTTGTGGATTTCGGGAGACCTTCGGGGGTCTCGAGGTCCCTACTGAGTAGCTTATACTCACCCCTGCACGGGTTATGCCCGCACTACGTTGTGTTGGTTGCAGATGATGGACAACGCTGACCGTGGTGGAGGCGTGCAGAGCAGGATAGTACCTGGAGGTGGACCACTGGGCGGGACGTACTCGGAGCGGTCAGGTGGACCGAGGAGCTGTGGAGGCTCTCTGTACCCACCCTTCAGGTGGGACTTCCAGAGGACGGCTCGACGCTACAGTTTTTCCTTTTCAGTTGTTGTTTTTCCTTTCAGTTGTACTTTACAGTTGGGCTTGTATTTCCGGCCCCTTATACTTTCAACACAGCTTGTACAGTTTTTACTTAGTGTTTACTTTTCCGCTTGCTTACTTTGTGGTGCTTGTTTAATTTTCAAAGGCAATGCCTTCCCTTTCTGTTGGGATTTACGCCTCGGTGCTAGTCGCCAGCCCCTGGCCTATGGAAGGCGGTCTTGAGGTAGTCACGGCACGGGCCCCGAGGACAGGTCATGACATATCTCTTCTTCATGCCATCAATGCCTCAAATATTGTTTCGATAGTAAAATTGGGACATTGTATGGTGATAAATACCCCTTAAAAACATGTGAATTTCAATATATTGATTCGTAATTCTATCACATGAAGGGTATGGAGAATTCCACAACAAGGGAGGTTACCAAGTTTAATCCTCTATATGGTTTGGAAAAGATATTCATCTCAACATGTGGACACTCATTGTCAAATGAAAAAGAAAATATTATCTTATGATAAATATGTAAATCATGTCAAGATAACAGAAGGGTTACAACGCCAAATTGATTTGGCATCTCTCTCAGTTTCTCGATATCTGAAGGCTGAAAAGTAGTAGAGAGCCCTTCGTCTTTCATGACATGGCACACAATGAAAGATGCACCAGGTAATTTCCAATTCCCCATCTTGTATTCATATCAGGGGGTGGGGTTTTCATAGAGCACAAAATTTCACTATACTCTCCAGTCAGCAAAGCCCGCAGAAAATGGTCTCATGCAATGTTATTTCCCATGGCCGGCCACATCCAATTGTCTTTGTTTGTAATAAAAGGATCGCTAAGAACAGTCCTCAACTAGTCCCAATAAAAATCATGAATACATAGAAAAAGTTGTTGAATTACTCCTGCATCAATTGAACGAGAATATTGAATAGGCCAATAGTTTGAAGCGTGCACATCATCATGTGACAGAAGCTTCAGAAATCATCCAACAGACTTTTGAGCCAGGTGATAAGAGTTGTTGCAGGTTGATGCATCCAACCAATTTCTGGAATAAAGTCAATAATATAATTAGATTTTTTAAGAAGGTATCAGATATAGCAACTCAAGAACCACCCCAGCTTGGCATACTGGGGACTCTTTTAACCCAACCCTCAGAATCAACAAATAGGATTCGAGGAGTTGAGCAGGAACAGAAGAAACATCCCTAGTCCATAGGACTGAGAACTTTTTCAAATCCTCAATCTCTTCATCAGAGAAAGTCATTCATCTATCAATTATTGAAAAATCCCTAAAAGGAATGAAGAGACAAATTATCAGGATATTCCCTACAAATTATGGTTTGTTAAGATGTTACTGAGGGATCAAATCAGAAAAAGGCAGTGTCTCAACAAGGACATGGAAGAAGACAATATTGCACAAATGCCGATAAAAGAGATGCAATGCATTATTCATCAATTAATGTCATCAATGCTGTTGTTGATAATTTTATAGATAAGGCTCACTCAGAGAGATCATATGAAGACATTACTTCTCAAGAAGTTGTACACACAGACACAAATGAAGATGGTGTGCATACAAGAAATCAAAGGCTTACCCATAATCTGGGTATTCCATCAAATAACCAACTTCGCCCTCTCCAAAAGGCATCCCACAAAGGAAAAGGGAAGAATCAGTTTACATACCCTTCCTTTGGAGAAGACCAATCACTCTCACTAGAGCAAAATATTCACACAATAAGAGGAAGAGATGAAGGAATTGAGGAGGTTAAATGCAGAACTACTTCAAGGTAGTCTTCCTCCTAAGCATGCTGAATTCAGTTAACCAAGGGAATTTGTTGCAGCTATTGAGATGGATCAAGGATATCATCCTTTATCAGTACACCCAAACAGTTCTAATACTATTGGTCAAGTGAAACAACAACCGGAAATACTACCATCAGTGGTAGTCCCAGTCGCCACACCTATCCAAACTCTAGTTATTGCACCTACACAAGTTAATCCTCAACCGGATGTTTCACAAAAGTTAATGACTACCATTGAGTCAGTAACATATCAATTGAAATTTATGGAAGGAACGAGTGCACCGGTTCATCCGGAGAAGAGAGCTTACCCTGAATGGGTAGACACAATTCCTCCCCCATCAATTTTTTCATGTACCACATTCCCAATATTTAATGGTTTGGGAGACCCAGAGCAACACCTAACAAATTTTGTTTCTCATTGCGATCCTATGATGGGAACCCCTCACCAACAAGAAGCAGTTACGCTCAGGTGTTTTGTACAGTCATTACAAGGACCTTCTTTTGTCTGGTATACAATCTTGCAATCACGGTCAATTACCGGGTGGGAGGATCTTCGTCAACAATTCCTTCTTCAATTAAGCTCAACTATGCCAAAGACAACAATTCTTGATCTTAAAAACTGTATGAAAATAGAAAATGAAAGGGTTTCATATTTCATTGCTTGCTGGAAGTTATTAACATATTCCCTGAGCTTATCACTCCCTCAAAAAGATTTTTTGCCAATCTGTGTGGAAAATTTTCATGATGAGTTTCACACACCATTGATCCCTATCAAATACACAGGAGGGTTTCGAGACATTACTTCAATCTCTCAATAGATTGAAGACTCTCTTATAAAAACTAAGGATAAAGCTCTTGTATTTCCCTCATCTTTAGGAAGGAGAATGGGTATAGCAGAGACTTATACAGTTACGCTTAAACAAGTATATGTACCTGCTTCTACATCAAGGCCTTCATCTTCTCAAAGGGCTCCACCTCCTGAGCATCAACAATATAGGGCGTTTTGTCAAGATAATCAATGAGACCAGTGACGAAAACAATTTGAGGATCTATAGATCAAAAATTACTCTTTCTTAAATGAACAAGTTCCCGGTTACTTCATTTTGTCTCTGGAAAATAATTTGGTTCAATTGCCAAGGACCAAAAGGCCAAACAAGGAAGAAGATAAAGACCGTCCCAATTATTTCCAATTTCATCAGATGTTGGGGCATCCCATTCAGGAGTATTTTTTCTTCAAAGACCGCCTGCAAAAAAATGGTGGACTCAGGAAATTTCAAGTTGAAGGGTTCTTCAGCTCAGGTAGCATGTATAACTGATACAAATCCAGATGAAGATGGTGAGTGGAAAGAGGTCAAGAACAAAAATGCGCAAAAATATGATGATTGGATGGTCAGAAAAATAATCAACTGAACTCATGCGATTTTTTCAATAACAATTGAAGAAACAAATTGTGTCTTCTACTATGAATGACCATGTAAATCCCCATTCATCAGAGGGAAAAACCTCAAAGAAACAATATAATTTAAAGAAAAAAGGGCAATCAGATGAAGATGAGATCGTGTCAAAGCCCAAATTGTCTTTGACTATGGCAGATTTTATGCCATCTACTTTAAAGCCATGGGCACCGCCCCACCAAATAGCACAACCTAAATTGGATAATCATGATGAGTTTTCATCGGATGAAGAGTTGATCTTTGGTTTTGTTACTATGATTCATTTAATAGATCCTCATGCCAGTCACTATATCGATTTCTATGAGACGGAATTCCATTTATTAAATAGATGAATTAGAGGGAGTTCTAGAGGTCTGTATATAGAGGAATATGTGGATATCCCAGACACCACTATTCTAATTATACCCCTGCTAGAACTATGTATGCAATAGAAACTTGTGGCAGAGCCCTTCAATGGGCTCAGTAAGTACAAGAAATTTCTTCCACCAATAGCAGACTCAGTCCTGGCATAGTTATTCTGGAGGATCGTTTAGATATTCCACCTTCTTCCTCTAAGAATGTAAATAGCCCTATTCGGTATAATCTTCCAAATCCAGGAGTATTGAAAACTTCTACTCCGATACAAGATGCATCTACTTCCAAAACATCTACTTCTACGGTACCTGCAAAACTACACGTTCCTATTGGGAAAGGCAGACCATTGGATCAAAATTATTATGTATTGACACACATGGCCCAAGTACCGTTCATGTTATCAATTTTTTATGCCTTAAATTTATCTGAGGATCTTTGAGAGCCACTCATTGAGGATTTTTCAAGACCTTAGGAATTTGAAACCTAAATTTCTGTAGCTGAAGTATACCATGTAGATAATAATCCTACATAATGTCATGCGGTGATTTCTTTCACAGATGAAGATGAAGATGATGTCGTGCATGGACATATGAGACCTTATACTTATCTATAAAGGTCAATGGTGTATACTTCAGAAGAGATTTTATTGACAATGGTTTATGAGTCAACCTCATCCCCATTCATACACTTCGTCGATTGGGCCTCACAGAATCTGATTTATCTCCATCTACTCTAATGTTGAAAGGATATGATAAAAATGAACAAGAACCACTGGGCGAGATTACACTCAGAACGTAGTTTGGAGACCTTGTATCCAATTCAGATTTCATGGTTATTGATCATGATAAAACCTTTAATGTTTTACTTGGATGACCATGGAAACATCAACAGGCAACTATCCCTTCATCATACCATGAATGCCTCAAATATTTTTTCGATAGTCAAATTAGGACATTGTATGGTGATAAATCCCCCTTAAAAACATGTGAATTTCAATACATTAAGGCGGAATTCTATCAGATGAAGGGTAAGGCGAATTCAACAACAAGGGAGGTTACCAAGGTTAATGCTCCATTTGGTATGGAAAAGATTCAAGTAAATCCATTCACGCATGGGAGTGTAGATTATGTGTTGCTTATCAGTCAAAATGATAGGATATACCCAAATCAAAATACTCTTATAGAAACCTCCATAATGTCAATTATGGAAATCAAGCTAGACAACATAGGAGAAATTGGTGATTCACCAAGAAATGATGAAAGATCAAATGGGGATTTCTTCATTTCAGCTGCTGAAATATAGCAAGTCTATACCTCGCCAACCAGGCCAGAAGATGTTATAGCAATTTCAGAGATGAACGATGATGTCAATTCTACATCCATCATCTCCTTTTCATTACCCAAGGACGACCCTTCATCATCAATCGGGTCGGAAATGGAAGCTTCTTCTTCATGATGATAAAATTTTAACATCTCTTAGGATAATGGAAATTCTACTTCACCATCTACTATGCAAGAAGAAACAGAGAAATAACACATGTTGAGAAGAAGATGAATATCTTAGTAATGATCCTTTAGTATATAAGAGGGTATCTTTAATAATATGGATGAACTTAGAGAAATAAATCTGGGTACAAAAGATGATCCAGGCCCTACATTAATTAGTGTGGCCATGACTCCTGAAGAGAAAGAAATGTGTATTTCATTTTTAAAGAAAAATTGAGATATATTTTTTTGTAACTATATAGTTAATCTAGGTCTTGATCCTAATGTTGCTACTCATCATTAGGGTTTTCTAGAATAACATTGAGGATTTAAGCAATCCGCAAGAAGAACACACCCAACCTATGCTTCCAAAATTGAAGTGGAAGTGGATAAGATTATCAAAGATAACTTTGTCAGAGAAGTTCAATATCCCAAGGGGTTGGATAATATTGTCCCTGTGGCAAATAATAACGGACAAATTAGAGTTTTCATTGGTTTCAAAGTTCTTAATCGACATTGTCCTAAGGATGATTTTACAGTTCTGATAATAGAACTCTTAATTGATGCAACAACAGGATTTGAAGCACTTTCCATCATGGATGGATATTCAGGATATAATCAAATCTCAATGGCTCTAGAAGATGACGAATATATAGCCTTCAAATCCCCTTAGGATGTGTTTTGCTATCGGGTAATGCCCTTTGGCCTGAAGAATGCAGGCGCAAGATATCATCGTACGATGCATCATATCTTCAAACCCTTTTTAGGGAAGTTTGTATAATGTTATGTGGAAAATTTGGTGGTTAAATCTAGGAAACTTTCTAATCACTTGGCTGATTTGAAAGTTATATTCCACAAACTTCGACAACAAAATTTAAAGATGAACCCCTTAAAATGTGCTTTTGGTGTATCCTCAAGAAAATTTCTCAGCTTCTTTGTACACCATCATGGTATCGAAGTCGATCCTGAGAAGAAAATGTCAATCCTTGGTATGTAACCTCCTTGAAATTTGAAATAATTGAGAGGAATTCAAGTACACTTAGCCTATATTTGGCTTTTCATCGCCAATTTGGAAGGAAAATGTTTACCCTTCAACAAATTGATGAAGAAGTGACTCACTAACTAGTGGAATAATGAATGTTAAGAAGAATTTGATATTATTAGGAAATACCTCTTGAGTCCATTGGTATTAATGCCACCTATTGAAGAAAGGCCATTAATTCTTTATGTGACAGTTTTAAAGCGATTATTGGGTGCCTTACATTCCCAGAAAAATGATGCTAGGAATGAAAACAACCTCTACTATCTCAGTCAGACTATGCTGGATGCAAAAAACCGATATTCAAATATTTAGAAGTGTTGCATAGAATTATTCTTTGCATTTCAGAAACTGAGACACTTCTTGCAACATCATGAGGTCCAATTGGTATCTCTCAATAACCCACTCAAATTTATCATTACTCATCTAATGCTTACAGGATGTCTAGCAAGGTGGGAAGTCATTTTGCAGCAATTTGATATCTAGTACATGTCTCCAAATGCAATAGAGGTCCAATCTAATGATGATTTCGGTGATGAACACCCTTCAGTAAAAGATAAATCTTTAGATATTGAAATTATTGATGAATAATTCTTTTTCTATTCAAGATAATTTTCAAATATGGGAAATTTACTTTGATAGTGCATCCAGAAGTCCAAAAAGGAAGAAAATGGATGATCCTAAATTCAACAAAGTTTGGTTAGGAATTGTACTCATTTCCTTGGAAAAGGAAGTTCTACCTTATTATTTCTCATTGTTAGGAGGCGGTACAAATAATGAAGCAAAATACCAAGCTCTTATCGCGGGATTAGAGTTGGCTCTTCAAGAAGAAGTGAATCACATAAAGGTGAATGGTGATTCATACCTGGTAATCAAACAATTCATTGGGTATTTTTCTATAAGAAAAGAAGAGTTAATCCTTTGTATTATTATGTCAGAGAGTTAATGGCATAATTTCCTTCGGAACATACATTTTCTTATGTCCCGCGATCACAAAATTCTCAAGCTGATGCACTAGCTAACATAGTCCCAACTCTGGCAGATCCAAATCGGGACAAGACAACCATCAGTATTTCCCATCGTCATAAAATTTCTACCTATGTTCAAATCAAATCAGTGGAAATCAAGGAAATTAGTCTCATTCCTGAACCATATGGTCATACTACAGGATGGATGACACCTATAAGGTAATACCTTCAAAATGGAACACTTTCACCTGATAGAGCTGGGAAAGAAAAAATTCATCAACGTGTGCTCAATTTTACTCTTTATGATAGCCTGGATCACCTTGAGAAAATTCTCTACAAAAGAGGTTTTGATGGAGTTCTCTTTAGATGCATTTATGGTGGAGAGACAATGACTATCATGAAATAAGTACATGCAGAAATATTTGGTGCCCATCAGTCTAGGCACAATATATCTAATCAAATTCGTAGGCTTGGATACTTTTAGATTTAAATGATACAAGATTATTTTGATTTCACAAAAAAGTGTCATTCATTCCATGTACAATCCGACTTCATTCATCAACCCCCAGAGTTGCTTCATACAGCTAAATACTCGTGGCCATTTTCCACATGGGGAATTGATGTAGTGGGACCTTATCCTTCAGCTACAGCCAAGCATATTAAGTTTATTATTACTGCTACTGACTTCTTTTCCAAATGGATAGAGGCAATACCCCTCAAAGAAGTTATTTCTAAAAGAATTTTTAGCTTCACCAAGTCTAACATAATTACCCGATTTGGTTTCCCTCATACCATATTGACGGAAAATGGAACCAACTTCTGTTTATCTGAGGTGAGGAAGTTGTATCATGAATACAACATCAAATCCAATCATTCATCTCAGTATCTAGTTGTTGCCAATGGCAAGATAGAATCTTTCAACAAGACTCTTTCAAACCTACTGCAATAGATGGTGGATTAATATATGAAATCATGGCCTAATAAACTCTTTCATGCGTTATGGTCTTATCGGGCCACCACCCTCCCTTCAACGCGGTCAACTCCATATTCATTGGTATATATAACAGAAGCAGTCTTTCCCATTGAGGTTCAATTACCCTCAATAAGGGTATCCATTTTTGATCAGTCATCTACAGATGAACAATCTCCAAAGCGATTAGATGAATTGGAACTATTAGATGAGAAAAGATTATACACCTTGCACCACTAGAAAGTCTATCAGAATTGAATATCATGAGCTTTCAACAATTTTTTTTTCATCTTTCATTCGTTAAAGGAGAATTGGTATTTGTTCTTAGAACTCCAATGATACGAGGAAAGAAACCTCCATTGCTTGAGCCAAAATGGGAAGTAACTTATTCTATACATAATGTCTACTCCAATGTAACTTATTATTTAATCTCAATGGATGGATAACCCATCACTACTCTAACCAATTCCATATTTCTAAAGAAGTATTTTGTATAAACACAAAATACTTCCTCGGTACATTCATATGACCTTAAAATATTTGCATCCATATCATCCAACATAACGTTAAACTGTATTTTCCTTGCTACAAGACATTAAACTGTATAGTCCCTTACATCCATCAAGACGTTAAACTGCACCATCCTTGGTCCATGCATATGACCTTAAACTATTTGCATCCATATCATCCAACTTGATGTTAAACTATTTTTTCCTTGTTGTAAGACATTAAACTGCATAGTCCCTTTCATCCAGCAAGTTGTTACACTGCACCATCCTCGGTCTATGCATATGACCTTAAACTATTGGTAATTTAGTCCAACATGACGTTAAACTGTGACATCCTAACTACATGACATTAAACTGTACAGTAGTCCCTTACATCCAGCAATACATCAAATTGCATAATCGCTGGTCCATGCATATGACCTTAAACTGTGTTATCATTTAACATAATGTTAAACTGTGAAAAAAGTCCCTAATACGTCCCACATGACGTTAAACTGTGTCTAATTTTGTCCATACTGCATGACATTAAACTGTACAGTCCCCCTTTCATCTGACATGATGTTAAACTATATTGTCCTCACCGTCTTATCTACCTAATTCTAAACTGTACAATACCCTTACAACCAACACGATGTTAAATCGTTTCCCTTAATACATCCTACATGACGTTAAACTTCATTTTTTCCCTGCTACATGACACTAAACTATGCATCACCAATAGTCCTCACTGCAAGACTTTAAACTGCATAGTCCCTTCATACATCCTGCATGTCCTTAAATTGTGCATCGTTAAGGTTGTTGCTATCTCTTGTTTCTCACACCTATTTTGACTCACTTGAGATTAGAGTAAACTTTAACCATAACTCCCTCTCTGGGCCGCTAACCATGTGTATGTCCCGACAACTTTTTTTAGGTCATTGACATCAAAATCAACATGATCACCAATTCATTCTTTAATTGAACTACGTGGAATTTGATCATTGCCTTCTATGTTGGGTACATAGGCAACCTCCTGAGGTTCAAGCCCAAAACCAAACAATTCATATCGGTTCACCTCAATCTCATAAGATGTTTATCTGTGAAGTAGCCCCATAACAAATACTTTTTACATTGGTTCACCTTTGTCCATGCTATATGACGTTAAACTATTCTCTTTTTTTGTCCTGTATGACTATAAACTACAAAATTCTTTTACATTCTCACCTGAGAGGGAATAATTATTTACATTGATATCTGATCATGTTATATTCTAAAAACTATGTGCATACATGGAAATGGCTGAACCTTTTATCTTGGGTCAAACCATCATTGTACTAAAGTCCCCTTTCACCATTTTCTTGTATGAACCAAATCTTTACAGAGGGTATTTCAAGAACTACATTCGGCTTGATTCCCATCCTTATGAAATATGTAGGAATGTTAGAGCATCCCTCGAATCCAGCCCCGATTCTTTGGGCCTAACCCCAAATTCCACTTTCAGTCCCCTGGCTGAAAATTCCCCGTGAAAATACACACAGTGTATTCATTATTAAGGTCCGAACTCTATGATCCTAAACCAATATTTCCTATACTCTCATCCCACATGACATTAAACTATATTTTAAGAACTACGTGCGGCTTGATTCCCATCCTTATGGGATACGTTAGAACTTTATAGTATCCCTCGAATCCAACCCCAAGTCTTTGTGCCTAACCCAAAATTCCACTTTCAGTCTCCTGGCAGAAAAGTCCCTATAAAAACACACATAGTGTATTCATTATTATGGTCCGAGCTCTATGACCCTAAACTAAGATTTCTTATACTCTCGTCCCATATGACGTTAGATAGTATTTCAAGAACTACGTATGGCTTGATTCTTTTCCTTATGGGATATGTAGTGAAGTCCAACATTTCAATTCAGGTCCCTGCCACAACATTATTATTGTTAGCATTGGTATGTGTATCTCTATATGAATTGAACTAATGCCCATTTTTATGTTTTATACTCCTAACATTAAAAACTTCAAGATATCTATAACCCTTTTCCTGACTTCTAGTCACAAAACATTTGATACTTGAGAGATCTTTTTCCTGACTATGCAGAACGTGCACTTAGGTGGCCTTGCCTAAGTAGTGTACAAAACAAACTTGTCAGCCAAAAGATACTATTATTTGACTATGAATCCAATGCCCCTAGGTGGCCCTACATAATTCAACCCCCTAACGGGTTTTTCAAATAATGGTATCTTCATTCATGAGAATAAAACCTATTTTTCTTTAGTTTTCATAAAGAAAATATGTATAGATATGCCAAAAAAATTTCCATCATTAACATATTTGTCCCATACTCTTTTTGATGATCTGAAAGTATTCATGTCTATGGTTTATATTTCCATTCTATACATTTGAGTCAGACCTTCGTAGGAGTAACATTCATCCAGTTCATAGAAAATCATGTTTGGAAATATCTTCTCCATATTCAAGTACCACTCTCCATAAAACAAACTCTATGCATTGGAATATCTGAATCCCCATGAACTTCCACTGGCTTTTTTGCAGTATAAAATTAATTTTCTTGGAGATCTTTTTTTGACTATGCATCACATTCCCTTTGGAGGCCTTACATATATAGTCTACATAAAAGACATGTTATCCAAAAGATACTATTATTTGACTATGAAACCAATGTCCTTAGGTGGCGTTGCATAATTCAACCCCCTAAGGGGTTTGTTAAATAGTGCTAACTTCGTTCTTGGGGATTACTTATTCTAATTCCTTTTAGCCATTTTTCATATCATTCCTCAGATTCAAAATTTCTTAAGTCATCGTTTACATATTTTCCCTCATACATGAACATGGTAATATGTTTTCAGATAAATTATCAAGGAATTGAGTCAATGTTAATCCATTAGGTCAACGATATTTTGACCTTAAACATTATACTTTTTATATTCGACCTTCATGAAATTAAACTACACACAAAAAAAGACAAGGGAACTCTTAACAAAAGTCAAGTCCCAGCTCACTAAACATACATTTTGTATGATTTAGGAAATATTGAACAATTAAAAGATTCAAAGTTTGTATGGTTATTTTTAATAATCCTAGAAAAAATCAAACAATGCCTACCATGCCTATTGGCATAGGTAAAAATTAAAAGCAGGTTGCAAACGAAGGTATAAATAAACTATGGAGAATTATTGTTTTTTTTTCATTTGATGCACATAAGTTAGAAGGACAACCATGGAATAGAGTCTCTTCTCTTTTCCAAGAATTACAAAAGGCTGTCAGCATAACTCACCATTTGATTTACGGCATCCCGAGTTTCATCAGTAACCACCTGTAATTCATTCATTAAACTGGATACAATAAAATATGAAGTGATACAAGCTCTTCATGAAACAATTGTAAAAGAATCTTCTTGAGTGCGGTTTGAGAAAACTTTTTACTGATAAAACAGTGACTCTGTTTACATCCAAGAGACATGGATGATAGATACATGGATTTGAGAATGGAGCATTGGATGTAAAGAGACATTTGGAGAGCGTACACTTTTCATATATTTTTTTTAAAGTCATGAAAGTCTTCTCTCCATCAACTGGCAGCGGAAAACATATCATCCCATGGTTTTCCATTTTCTTATCTACAAGGAAATGGAATGAAGGAAAAATTTTAAATTTCAAACCATTGATGCTACTCTTAATGCAATACATAACCAAAATAGAGGGATATCAGTGTGGCTACATCTCGGGCGTATAGTTTTTGGCTCTGGAATGTTTACTCCTTGCAGATGACCATGACCATATAAAGGCAGATAAATGTTCTGTGGGGAATTGACATGATATTTCTTCAACTACATGGAAAAATCTGGAAGAGTTCTGTCACAAATAGTATAATAATCACAGCCTAAAATGTTCATCATATCATCAATTCTATTTCTGGAGAATTCATCAGCAGTTCCGATTCTTCTAGGAGCCATTTAATCTGCACAAAAGTTAAATAATTAACTTTTAATTAAGTTGATTTGTCATAAAATTTGTTATGAAAAGTGAAAAAGTGGCTAAGGCATTAAGGCATGCAAGTCCCAAAGTTGGCGTGCATGTATAAGTGTGTCACACAAGTTTTGTCTTGCAGGTATCACCGCGCAAGTCCAAATAACTCTACAGCATCACGAAACAAAAAGAAGTTGCAGAAAACTGAGTAACTTGTGCGGCGAAAGCAACTTGCGTGATGAGAGCTCGGAAGCATTCGGATTCTGTGCTTTTTATGAAGAATGACCACCTATATATAGGCAAGGACGCACCCCTACGTTCTGAAGCCTGCGTGGATCACCTTTGTGCGCCTTCATTTGCGTGCTCAACTCTTGCGTGGCACATGTGCCTTGGTTTTCTTCTTTACCTCTGAGTCACATCCTCATTTCTTTCAGATCCAACTCTAAGGGGGGACTTTTGTTGAAACTCCTTTCCGTCAAAAAGAATAATGACCAAAAAAGGGAAATACCTTAGTCCAAGGTGTTTCATCCTTTTAAGAATCATAAAAAATCGACAAAGGCATGAAGAAGGATTTCTTCCCACTTGGGTTGCGCATGTTTCTTCATGGTCGCACAAGTATACTTGTGCGCCACATAGTGGTCACGCAGGAGACTTGCATGCCCTATTTGATTTTTTCCCAAGGACTTCAATGTCATATAAATACCTCTTGTGGGACCCCCATTTGGGGATGGAAGGAATTCTAAAACATAGATTCGAGCTCCCGATGCCCTAGTCTCATCTGGAAGTCTTCCAAACACTTCTTAGGTAATTTCTTACCTAGAATGGAAGCTCTAAACCGAGGAAACAAGGCCTAAGTGTTGAAACTCATCAACACTTGTGCACCTAAGTGGACAACCCTTAAGGGAAATGGCCACACTTGTGCTCCACTCTTTTGGAAGCCTTAGGGGATAATACTAAGGGCTTGAGCCAAGTCTCTCTCAAATATTTCCATAAGTTTTGACTGTTGTGCAAGTACCCATGTGTCACTCAAGTATACATTCACAACCAGGACTTGTGCGCCCACGAAGGACTTGCACACCTCTCTCTTCATAGGTTCCCCTATGCCCTATTCACTTGATTTCTTCAAATCCACCTCTCCTTTTCAAGATTTAGCCTTCAAAACCCTCTTTAAAGTCATTTATGACATGGTTCCTTTGTTGGATTCCTTATCTAAAAGGAATTCTGCGGAACATTTCTCAAAACATAGTGATTTTCATATCTTTATGTCAATAAGGTTAGATATTTCATTCATTCAACCTCATCCTTTAATGATGAGTGGATCTTTAATATGGGCCTCCTTCTCAGGAGTATTTCCCAATCTCCAAATCCCAAATTTCGGAATCCTCCATCAGATTAAGCCCCAAGTCCCTAAACTGGACCTCCTTTTCAAGAGTAATCCCCAGTCTTCATGTTCCCTTAATTTTTGGAATCCTCCTCAAGAGTAAGCCCCAACCATAATTATTTTAATATTGGCATCCTCTTTAGGAGTAATCCATATGTTCCCACAATCCAAATTCCCTTAACATGGGCTTTCATTTCTGGATTAATCCCCAGTCCTAATTCCCTTTAATCTGGGCATCTTCTTTAAGAGTAAGCAACAGTCATAATTTCTCTTAACTAGTCTTCATTTACATTTGACTTGGGCTTCCTTATCAGGAGTAAAACCCAATCATAATTCCACACTAATTTTTGGAATCTTTCTCAGGATTAAGTCCTATGTTAAGTATCCAAATCTCTATAAAGAAAAAAATACCATTATGGACCTTGTCCCCGGGATTCTTCCCTGATGTAAATACTAATATTTATCTCTCTGGGCAGTCATAAATACATAATCCCCACATCATATCTTATAATTGCATATTTCCTGGCACAATTGTCTAGTATAACTAATACCTCTTGTTTCTCACACTGAGCATGACTCACGTGAGATTAGAGTGTAAATATAATTATGGAATCTTTCATAGAGCCATAAATCATGCACAATCGTCATACTTATTTACTCGAACTACGTGGGATTAATTACTTTTCTAAAATAAAGGATACGCTGGTATCCCATCTGCGTGTACGATCCCAACTCGGAAATAATCTATGCCCTTCTGAATGACAATAAACTTCATGTGCCCCGCTGAGTGGCTTTAAAAACAGTATGGTTATCATAATGACCAATAGATTTCTATATAATGTGTAGAAGGATTCCATTGACTAAGAATATCTAACAAATACAGATGATTATCAATCTATGAAGATCCTCAAATACAAATAAAAGATTCTTTAAATCTCATTCATACTAATTATTGATTGTTAGATCTAAAGGAAAGCTAATTTTCATACATGGTAATTTAATAAGGATTTCTGAACATAACTTAAATCTATAATGAGAGTCCCGGAGTAGACAATAATTCCCCTAAAAAAGGTGTGATGATTTCGACCAACCATCTTCTCAACCAATGAAAATTCTTAAGCCCCATCAGTTCACAACTAATGAGCACCTAACTTTGGAAATTATGTCCAAATGGATATGGAATCATTGGATGTTTCTGGTTCTACGAACAAACCTATTAGAAAACACTTGGAATTTTTTATCCTTAAATCAATGATGTCATTCCCATTTCCATATGAAACAACAATATAAAAGAATTTATTAAATATAAATTAGGAGAGAGAAATTCCATATGGAATTTCAGCTTGGTAATAGGTGTAAATGGGATGAAGTAATGAGAGATAAAGAGGTATATAATCATTAAAACATAAAGAGGGAATTATTTGAGAGATTTTTAATCATATCCAAACATTTTTAACTGAAAATAAAGGGGTATATCAATATATGGAATGTTGGGTAAAAATGAGAAAGGAAGAAATCCCTTACGGAGTTTCGACATGGTAACATGTGTACATGGGTGGCAGTAATGATATAGAATGGGGTCTCTCATAATTAAAAAATAAGAATGGAAGTATAAAAGAGGAGGTAAATTATACTCCAACATTATTAATTTAAAATAACACTATATTACAATATAATGAAATTTGAAAAAAATGAGAGAGGAAGAAATCCTATACGAAATTTTGGTATAGTAATAGGTGTACATGGTAGGCATTAATGGGGGAGAAAATGGTATCTCATCATTAAAATATAATGAAGGAATTATGGGATAGGTTCTAAATCATACCACAAAATTTTTAATTGCAAATAAATGTGTATAAAAACATAATTATATTTTGGCAAAAATGAGAATGAAAGAAATCCCTTTGATGGGAGTGTGATATCAATGGTTTGGGAGAGGCTTCAGAGAGGCTTTATGGGTTCTTGGGGCACCATGGGTGGATACTAGTGAGATGAGAGAAGATTAGAGATGTGATCCAATGGTTATGAGTGAAGATAAGTGGGAGATTGGGTGGTTTTATATAGGAAAAGAGAGGAAAAACTTTATTATTTAGGTATTAGACACCATAAATTAAACTAATCAAAAAAAAACCAATCCATTGATTTTGAAAAAAGTTAGTGGAAAATATTCATTTATAAAGACATTGGATGATCGTCTTAAAATATTAGGCTTCTGTATGTGGAGGCAAGTCACACTATCAAGGAAATCATTTCAAAAGTTAAAATGTTTTATAAGACTTGAAGGGTCAACTAAGGAACCATGAAATTAATCAAACAAATATAAAATCACATTATTTTAAAGGTAAAACATATATTGGAAGATAATCCATTTTATAGTGTTTTATTACGTCACTATTAGGACATTATGATATCATAAAAGACCATATATATTTAATCCATATTTAATTTTTTACCAAACATTTGTTTGTCTAAAAAATATAAGAAAACATCACCATTGTATAATTTTGACATCGTGAATCCAAAAATAATATTCATTTTACTAAATAACGTACTAAATATTTTATTTTTAATTATAAAATAAAAACCAACATTTTAAAAAAAATTCACGGGTTTTAGAAAAAACATTTTTCAAACCATTATAAAAATTACAACTGTATTCATAAAAATTATACGAACATTTATATTTAATAAAAAGTAATTTATTAAGAATAATATTTTTTTAAAATATTATTTAATTACAAGAATCCAATAATCCATCAAAATAGATTTTGTAATTGAATAGTAACTAAAAATATTATTTGTGATTGAAAAACCATTTACAAAGTTATAATAATGAAATTAACGTATATTCTTTATACAAAAAATAAAGCACAAAATCATAGTTCTAGGGTCTTTTTAAATAACCCCTTATAAAAACTGGATAAGACCTAAGGGTAAGGTGTGCGTTGGTGAAAAAATATTGAGGTGGATAGGATAAAATCTCTCGAGTGGTAATCTCTACCAACATCCAATTCTCTCGTAGGAGGTTCTGTTCATGCTTACCATATTGAAGATTAGATTGGGCTTGGTCAGGAGCGAAGCCCAGTGATTCTACCTCCTTTTCATGGATGAGGACATCGCTTCCTTTTTCTGAGTAAATTTGATATGTTAAAAACCTATATTTATACTAATCTTGTGATCACTGTTCAATGGCTATATTAGCAATGGTTACGATTCTTAATGGTATTTTGAAATCCAGGAACATAAAACCAAAGATGCGACTTTGTTTTATATAATCATTTTTCATAATAATACATTTAATAATATCAATATGAATTTTAATTTGTAAAAGTATTGGTCATTACAATATTCCCCTTGAAGAAATTTCAACCTCGAAATTTTGTTTTCCCACACTAAAACAGATGAGGGTAACTTTGGTTCATCATTTCCTCTAATTCCTATGTTTCTTCTTCAAACTTTTTGTTTCACAACAACACCATAATGAGGTGAATCATCTTATTATGTAGAACTTTTTACCAATTATCTAAGATCTTCACTGACTTCACTTCATAACTGAGGTCATTCTCTAATGGTACAACCTTTTCATTTGCGATGGTTTAGGTATGTACTTTCGAAAGAGTGATACATAGAATACATCATGTACAAGAGATAGGTTCTTTGTGAGTGCTAGTCGATATTCCACTACCGTAATTTGATTAAGGATCACAAAATGGTCGATGTACCTTGGATTAACCTTTCACTTCATCCAAAATCTCATAATTCTCTTCCACATAGATATGTGGAGTAATACAATGTCTCTAACATCAAACTCTAGGACACATTGATGATTATCAGAAGAGCTTTTATGTCAACTCGGAACAACATCTTTGTGATGCTATATGGTCATAACCTCTCCAGGATTTATTCAACCATTTCTAGACCTAGGATTTTTCTATCCCCTACTTCATCCAAACATGTGAGGGTTCTGCACCTCTTCCCATAAAGGGCTTCATAGGGATCCAATTGGATTCTTGAGTGGAAACTGTTATTGTAAGAGAACTAAAACAAAGAAATATGTTCATCCCATCCTACTTTGAAGTCTATTGAACATTCTCTAAACATTTCCTAATGTGTTTGGATAGTCCACTTAGATTGGCCATTAGTTTAAGGATGATAAGCCATATTGATGTTTAGATCAGTATTTAGAGCATGTTGAAGACTCTTCCAGAAAATAACGGTGAATATTGGATCATTATCGGATACAATAGATAGTGGTACTCAATGTATTCATACCACTTATTTTAAATATATCCATGCCAATTGATCCCATGTGAAATCCTATCGAATTTCAATTAAGTGTGTAGTCTTTGTAAGATGATCTATAACAACCCAGATAGCATTTTTTCCTTTGGATGTTTTTGGATGTTCGGTGACAAAGTCCATGGTGATGTTCTCCCATTTCCATGCTGGTATGGTCAATGGTTGCATCATCCCCTTAGACTTCTACCTCATTGCCTTCACTTTTTGACATATCAGGAAAATTCGTGTATACTCAATCATATCCTTATTCATATTATCCCACCAATAACGCTCTCAGATATCTTGATACATCATTTTTTTCCTAGGTGAATAGACAAGTTTGAACTATGTTCATCATAAAAAAGATCACTCTTTAACTCCAGATTTGATGGAACACATAATATTTCCCCCAATATCAAAATTATTTATTCATCAATACTGAGATCTGAGGATTTAACTTTTCCTGATAGTTTCTAATTTCTTCTGAATTCTTACACCATCCTTTTAAGCATCCTCTAACCATTCCAAAAGTGATGGTTGAGAAATCATTTGTGAAAGGATTGATGATATTCCCATATTTATTATTCCCATATCCATATTCATTAAATCTAAGAAGATTTTATCCTTTTTAAATTCCTATAAATGATATAATCATTGGGTATTTTCTAGTTAGAGCATCCACCAACATTTTCACCTTCCCAGGGTGGTAATGGAGTTAGCAGTCACAGAATTTGATCAGCTCTATGCATAATTGTTGGACAATTTTAAACCCTTTATGTGTGAATATATACATGAGGATTTTTTGATTCATGTATATTTCATACTTCTCACCAAAGAGGTAATGTCACGTAATTTTCGAAGAGAAGATTACTGCAGCCAAATACATATCATGTTTTGGACTGTTTTTCTCATGAACATTCAAATTCCTTGATTTATAGGTAATGAATTTGTTATTTTCCATTGAAACACAACCCAATACCTTCTTCAATGAATCACTAAATACAACTAAAAGTTCTCCACTTGTGGTCTGTGTGAGAAAAAGAATAGTGATAAACCTTTTTTTAACACCTTGAAGCTATCTTCACATTCATCCCTCCATGAAATATTTAATCCCTTTCGAGTTATCTTAGTAATAGGGTTAGAAAATCATGAAAATTTTTCTCAAAAATCGGCGATAATATCTATATAACCTTGGGAATATAATATTATCCATCAACGATGATGGGACCATTCATCCCTCAATTGCATATTTCTTGTTGGGATCCCCTGATATCCCATTACTTGTGATGATATGACCAATGAATGAGACCTACTTCAACCAAAACTCACACTTGCTGTACTTTTCAGAGAGATTATCTTCTCACAAGGTCTCTAGTACAATGCTAAAATGATCATCATGAACTTCCTTGTTTTTAGAGAATATTAGAATATCATCTATCAATACTAGCACTAATTTATGAGGTAATATCTAAAGAACTTATTCATCAAGTCCATGGAAATTTCAAGAGAGTTAGTGTGTCTTAAATGCATTAATATGAAATCACAGTTTCTATATCATGTATAAAAATTAGTCATGGGGATATCCTCTTTATTCACACTTACATGGTGAAATCCCGACCACAAATCCACATTGGAGAAGTATTTTTATCCATGTAACTGATCAAACAAGTCATCAATTTAGGGAAAAAGATACCTTTTCTTTATCATGATTTTTTTGAGATCATGATAATCAATGAAAATGTGCATAGTCCGATCCATATTTTTGATAAATGGGACTGGTGCACCCCATGGTGAATAATTTGGGTGTATAAACCATTTCTCCAGAGTCTCCTGTTGTTGTTTCTTTAACTCCTCAATCTCCACAACATCCATTATATATAGATTCTTGGATATTGGAAATCCACAGGTATAAGATCAATTGAGAATTAAACATCTGTTCTAGGAGGAAGACCATGTTTTTTCACAATAAACACTTTAGTAATTTTTTTAAAGTATGAATGTATTCAAGGATGATTTCTCCATTAGACTCAATCATTTCATCAAGATACCAGTGCTCTGAGGGTAGTAATATACATGCTTGAGAATATGGAGCTAATGAATATCCATCCTCCTAATTTCACCTGACCAGAATCGAGGGTCGAGTCTCCATATAGAGAGTGATTTCCCTCTCATAGCAATTTATGTTGGCTCTATATAAATAAAGACAATATTTGTCAAGACTTGCGTCAAATTCCACCAGAGGGAGTATGAAGATGATCCCTAGGTAATAAAATCCAGAAATTATTATAGGGGTGGAGTTAATTCATGGTATGAAATGATTTCCCCATTTTACATTCTCACCAAAATCTTTAATTCCATGATTTATGGTGGTGTTGGGATAATTTTATTAAAATTTTGGGAAAAAAATAAATGCATAGAACAAGAATAAAAAAATTACATTTTCTATTATTGAATGAATAACTAGAGTACCTGTCACCACTTTGTTTTTGGGGATTTCATTGGAAGTAGTGATGGAAAATGCTCCCCCATGCTGCCTTAGAGGTTGTGGGTTACCTCCCAAAACCCTTAATTAGGATACTAGTTTGCAAATTACCTTAGTTATTTGTAGTTGAAGCGATGAAAAATGCGTTGATGTTCAAACGGATCGACCATCTTCTCTACCACAACAGTGGGCTTTTCTTATCCGCATTTAATTTCCATGTGACTTTATCTTCCACACCTAAAGCATTTTCTTATCACCTAAAATTATTTTCTAGGGTGCTTCTTTTTGTACCATTGTCAAGGGGGTGATGGAAATTATTATCACCATTGTATTTATCCATCAGACTGCTATAATTTAAGTCCACCCTATGCTTCTTCTCCCCATGATACCTATTAGATTCACTAATCTACATTTCATAATTGAGGTCACATCATATTATTTCCTCATAGGAATTATTGTCACAGATTTATAGGGATTTTGGTAGGCTAGGTTTTAGCCCACTAAAGAAGCGTTTAACATTACATATGGAGGTAACGAAAAAGAAGGAGGCATATCATGAAAGAATTGTGAATATTTCCTCATATGATCCAAAGGATTTGTATTCTTTTTTCTTGAGGGAAAGTATTTAGATTTCCATCTTAAGTCAGTGTGTGCGTTGAAAATATTTATCAAAAGAAATTTTCTGGAAATCCTTCTATTCCAATGCCTCAATCTACTCCTAAAGCTTAGTATCTTTTGTCAATGTCTACCATTGATCATCTTTAACCTCCATATGTTTAGCAGCCAGAAGAAACTTCTCTTGTTCATAACATTGAAGTATAGGGAATATAATTTCAATATATTTGATCCATTGTTTACTGATTAAGAGATCTTATTGTCAGTAAAATTTATGAGGCCTTTGTCCCCGGAATCTCTCAATTGCGACTTGTTCCTTCATGGGGGGGGGTGAACATTATTCTTGACCTGTTTTTCGATTCAAAACATTATTTAACTAAGAGATTATCATGGTATGGTTTGTGATTCCCCCTCCCATCATATTGTGAATCTCATTAGAATAGTAATCACATTGATCTTCACATCGGTTGTTAACTCGATACCTCCTATTACAATACATTGGTTTGAATAAAATGTATGTTAGGAGTAACATGTAAAAGGGAATCCAATGAAAAAAGGGATAAATTATAAATTATATTTAATTACTTATGAATTTATTAGCATCAATCTATATTATCCACGATCTAATTCCCAACATATATTCATAGAGGGATTTTACCCATATAAATGGTTTATACTAAGATTATGAATTTACCAAATCATATCCCATAGGAGTGTCGTAAAGAAGAGTGAAACACGATGCATTGTTGTGTTCCAGATCCCATTTGAGTCTAGCTCAATGCTGTGTTTTCGGGTTTTACCACAAGATACATATGTTTCAGAGTCGCCTCAACTAACTCATATCCAGAAATGGATTTACATTCTTGATAAACCAATTATTCAATACCCCCCAAAATTTACGGATTTTTTTATTATTCATAGTCTTATCCCTAAGGATTTCACTATGCCTTTCTAATAATAATACCCAAAATAACTAAACCTATCCTTTGATACCAATTATAACAAACCATCTCTTTATTACACACACAAACCTAATTTATTACATAAACATTCACTTAAAAAAACTCCTAGAATCAAGAGATCTAGTGTCATGGAAAATTAGGCACATTACATAATAACTTAGAATATAAAACAAAACATCTTTATTTAAAATTTCTTTTACATGACTATAAATTTATTCCGTACTTAGTGTTGTAGGGGATAACCTAAGGACCTGCATAAGAAAAAAGTTAGTTACAAAGCCTATTAAGGGAGTAAACAAGGTATAAAATAAAAAATATAGTACACATTAGGAAATAGGAATATCATTGGAGAATTAGAGAAACATGAACATAAAGGCATGATATTTAATGATTATCATAACATGGAAATATGACATCAACATTTAATTTGATATTAGCATGAGCCTAAGGTTTATTGAATTTGGAGAATGATTAAACACTAGTTTCACTTGAATTAGCATTACTAAACCTTCATTCCACTAGAATTATCATGATACAAATATATACCCAATTCATTGGAGGGATATTAGGCCATACCCTTTATAAACATTTCATTTCATGAATAAGTGTGCCACATGGATCATACAACCTAGATTAATTAAACATAATAATTTATTACATAGATAGAATATATGGAATAAATAAATATAATTCCTCAATCAACATGTAACTGTTCATAATGGTGAATACCATTAATAGAGAAATTGGAATTTTATTCACTTAAACAATGATTTTGGCATGAGAAATTTTTGTGTAACTTCAGTAGTATAACAAGGTCAAATAGAAATTGTAAAATGGGTTGATGAGATAAAAAATGGCATATAATAATTTAAAAATGAAATTGATATTAAGGGGGTCATGGAATATAATATCCTAACATATGAAATGGAATTTAGAAGCAAAATATAAAATAATTTCTTGAATGTAAATGAGGAGAGAGAAATTCAATACGGAATTATGGCACGGTAAGCGAAGTACATGGGAGGAATTAATGGTAGAGAAAAGGAAAATAATACTTAAAACATAAGTATTGAAGTATGGGAGGGGTGTAAAATCATACCCCAACTTTTGTTATTGAAAATAAAATGGTATATCAATATAAGGAAACATAGAAAAAAATGAGAAGGAAGAAATTCCTTACAGAATTTCGGCATAATATCATGTGTAAATATGAGCCATTAATGAGAGAGAAATGGGTCTATAATAATTCAAAAATAAGTAGGGAAGTATGGGAGAGGTTATAAATCATACCATGAACTTTTTTAATTGAATATAAAATATTAAAAAAATATAATGATTTTTGGTCAAAAATGATAAATGAAGAAATCCCTTACAGAATTTTTTCATGGTAACATGTGTACATGGGATGAATTGATCATAGATAAAGTGGTATTTAATAATTAAAATATATTTTGGGAAGTGTGGTAATGGTGAGAAATCATACCCCAATATTTTTAATTGAAAATAAAAGGGTAAAACAACATAATTATATTTGGACAAAAATGAGAAAACAAAAGAAGTTGATTACTTATAAATATGATCCCAAAGGCTAGAGAGAGGCTTAAGAGAGGATTCTAGGTGTCTTGGGGCACCATTGGAGGATACTTTAGTGATGAGGGTAGAGTAGGTACGTGATACAAGGGTTTTGAGTGAATAGAAGTGGGAGCTTAGGTGGGTTTATGTATTAAAAGAGAGAGAATTCATTATTATTTAGTTGTTGGACATCACACATTAATCTAATCAAAACCACAAACAAAACCATGGTTTTTGCCCATGGTTTTTTCCAAAGGGGATTGGTAAATATTATTTTATATGTCCACTATCCGATCTTCTTATAATATTATGCTTGATTATGTGGAGGTGAGTCACATTTGCAATGGAATGATTTTAAAAATTAAAATATTTTATAAGTATTGGAGGGTCCACTAAGGCACCATAAAATTAAGAAAAAAAATTCTTAAATAAAAATATTTTAAAGGTAAAAAAATATTTATAGAAAATCCATTTCATATTTTTTATTACATCATATTGGATCATTATGATTCCATAAAACTCATTATATATTTAAACTGTATTTAATTTATACCCAAAAATTCGACTGTCTCAGAAAATTATGAAAAACACACTGTTGGATAATTTTGACGTCCTAATTCCAAAAATAATATTCATTTTATATAAATAAATTTATAAAAATCAGAATTTTTTTTAAAATAATAAACAATATTTATAAAAAATTCATGGGTTTTGACAAAAATAGTTTTCAAAACTTAATAAAAATTACAATTGTATTCATAAAAATTACGCAGTCAATTATATTTAATAAATAGTAATTTAGTAATAATAATATTTCACTAAAATACTATTTAACTCAAAAAATAAATCAATAAATTAAAATATTTTTCATAATTGAATATTCACTAAAAGATACTATTTGTGATTTAAAAACCATTTAAAATGTAACAATAATGAAATGAATGTATATTCATTATATAAAAAAAGCATGTAATCATAGTTTAGGGGTCTTGTTACATAACCCATTATATCACCAACATAAAAACTAATGGTACGGTGTGTAATGGCGATAGTCTCTTGGGGTGGCTCGGGTAACATCGCTCGGATAGTAATCTCTATCAACTTCCAATTCTCCCGTAGGCGATTCCATTCAAGATTAATGTGTTGAAGATCATCATGGTTTTGGCCCAGAGCGATGCCCAGTGACACCAAATCCTTTACAAGCTCTGAAAAATGGGATTCATATAGAGAAATTCTACTAGATTAGGCAATATCTTCCTTTTTCTGAGTAAATTGAATTTTTAAAGCCCTATATTTATATTAATAATGTGATCTATGTTCAACGACTATATTAGAAATGGTAATAATTCCTAACTGTATTTTAAAATCCAAAAAACATAAAACCAAAGAAGTGAATTTGTATTATATAGCTATTATACATATATATACATTTAATCAGATCAAGAGGAACATTTATTAGAAAATGTTTGAGTAATTACAGTCCCAATGTGAAGGTGTTTGAGATAATACCTTGTTTATATTTTCTGGCCATTATTAGGTGGAATTTTGTTTACATGTGATCACAGAAAGATGATTTTCCTGAAGTTGGATTCATTATATGAGTTACTTTTGACATGCTTTAAAAAACACCATTTAGATATTTTTTCCAATTAAAATGATAATATCCATCTAATATCTTCGATATCCTCTTCCACAAAACACCACAACTATTCATCCTTATTCGATATGCCATACGGAAGCTTCCATTACACGCATATTAATTATCTTCCCTACTAATTCTGACCTTCTTCGTTGTCTTCTCCTCCAACCAAAAAAAAAGAAACACCAATGTAGAATACCTACACATAGTATCCTAATACTAGGGTCAAAATTTTTATGACAATGAAACCATATGTATTTAGCCAAATCATCCTACACCAAACCCCGATGTCCAATGGTGACCCAAGTCGCCTCATAGAATATTTGAGAGGAAGATTAAAACTGAAAAAATATATTGATAATAAAATTTAAAAACCAAAGAACCCTAGTTTTTTCATTGTATATATATACCTATAAGAAATGCTTTTAAAATAACTAGTTAGAACACCATGTCTCACTGAAGCTCTTAATACATATTTACATCAATGAAGAATAGATATAATCAATTTTTAATTCCTCACTTAAAAATTTACATTGTGTGGGTATATGTATATATATATATATATCCAAACAAATATATATATATATATATATATATATATATGTATATACCTATATATATTCCCCATAATCTCCCTTGATCTTAGATTTTCACCATCATTTCTAAATAAAGAAATGATACAACTAATATCATTTTAATTCCAATTTCAAGGTAAGGGGATATTTATTTATTATGAAAATTATAAGTTTATATAGTTTTATAATTTTTAAATTTATAAGAGTGGAATATTTTCAAAAACTATTTTTTCAAAGAGCCATTATTTATTATCAAAACACCTTTCAAGAAACAGAGTAGTTTTATTCTTAAAAAATTACTTTTATATGTATGAGGATTTGTATTTTAAAAATATTAATTTCAATTTACGATCTCATTCAAGGTTGTTTTGAAAATGATATTTTAATTTTAATAACAAATATTTTATTTAAAACTTTAAAAAATTGATGTCTATCTGACAGTTTTCAATTTATAAAATTATTAATTAAAAAATTATAGTTATTTAAATTAAATAATTATTTTAAAAAAAATGTTTATGATTATTTATTTAAGTAAGAAACTATATTTTAAAAATATTTTTTCATGTAAAGAATAATGTTTAAAATTACTATTATTTTATGTTATTTTTTATTATATCAAGCTATAATTTATTTATATAAATTATGTTTCCAACCAAATAAATTAAAATTAAGCAATACATTAAAATAATAATTGTATTTATTTAATAAAATGTAATTTTTTTTAAAAAATAATCATTATCATTTCATGGTCCTATATTCTAAGAAAAATATTTTTCAATTCAAGTTGATGATTAATGTTTTAATTTTATGCATGATTTGATCATTGAAACAAATAAATGTCATTTATTATCATATTTATGGGAAAATATTATATTTATTCATGAAATTTATTGCATTAAAAAATATACTCACTAAAACAGACAAATATAAAAGTATGTTCATCAAATAATAAATTTATATTATTTATTTATCATAATTTCATCTTTGAAGTATGTATTTCACCAAATATTTGTGAAATAAGAAATGGTGTTTTCTTAAGCTGTGTATTTTCAAAATATTATTCGATATAAAATTATTTATAAAGATTTTAAAATGAAGTTTTAATGGTAATTAAATTGAGAAAATACCCATAGGACAAAAAAAATTTCATAAAAATTCTACACTTGGGCATCAAAAGTCATTATAAGGAATTATAAGTGAACCCATGCCCTAGAATAGTTATTTTTAAAAATGTGATACAAAAAGTGGTAATATAGATTTAATAAGAGATTTTTGTTATCATTTTAATTATAAATAATTAATTGTTTTCCAGAAAAGTGCTTTTTGAAACTAAAAAGTGAAATACAAGTATTTTTGTGGTTACAATATTTTGGGATAGTTTTTTCAAAATATTGTTTTTAATGAAATATATATTTTAAAAAATTATTACATTATTGAAAAGTGTTTTAATAAAATTATCAACGAAATAATTATTTTAAAAGGATACAATATTTTTGAGAATAGATATATCAAAATAAAATTTTGAATGTAATTAGTACTTTCAAAGGTTATTAAAATTTTGAAAATTCTTTCAAAATAATAACTATTTTAAATGAATTTTAAAAATTATTTTCCAAAACTATGTTTTGAAAATCCTAGTGTATATTATATTTAATTAAATGTTTCATAAAAATAAAATGTATCTCCAAATCAGTATTTCAAGGACATAATTATTTTCAAATATTTTTGAAAAGTAATTTTCTATAAATTTTGAAAACACTAAATTGTAATTTTAAAATGTATATGTTTTATATTTGTGGTTCATATAAAAGAAAGAAATTTTAAAATTAGTTTTAAGTTTTATTTAAAAAATTTTCTTCACAATTTTTAAAACCCCTAATTTTGTAATATTTATTCCACCACATGTCTTGAAAAGTTTTTAAAGTCATTTAGATGATTCAAAGGAGTTTAGTTGATGTGAGGAGCTATAATGAGTATCTAATAAAAAATTGTGTAAAATATGATATTTTTTAATCGTTTAATCCTTTTATAAGAAAGCATAGATCAAAAAATATCCTTGAATGTATAATGATCTATATATTTTCATTTTTTTAAAAAATATTTATATCATTATTTTTTAATGAAGTAGAAAGCGCGAGTTTCGAGTCACTACACTTGGTATCAATGGGTAGTTTATAAAAATTCTGATATTAAAATTTTTTAAAGGATGATCCACAAGACATAATTTTTATCATTTAGCTTTTATGGTATTAAATTTTAGTTTAATTTTATGAATATATGGGTTTTACTAGATCATGTTTCCCCATTTCTAAAAATTGAAATTGGGAATTTTCCTTAAGTTCGACAAATAATTTTTAAGGAAAATAAATTTTAAGGCGGTAGAACATAACACCATAGAAATTATAATCTTATTTTTCATTTTAATATATTTTAATAAATTATATTTTTTTATAATTATGAAAAACTAAATTTAATTATTTTTTGTGATGAATATATGTATTGATTAAATAAAAAGGTTATAAAATATTTGATTTATTTTCTAATAAATTGTGTCATTAATAGTTTAAATAATATTTTGATTCAAATTATACAGTATAATCATTTTGTGTAAATGATATATATTAAATAAGAAAAAATATATTTTAAACATAATAATTTGAAACTATTTTATAATATAATTAAACATTATAATATTTTACTAATAAAAAAGTATTTAAATTAAAATATTAATTATATTAAAATTGTATTTAATTATTTTATTCAATATATTATGATACAATTGAATAAATTAATATTTTAAAACTCATTATAAAATAATTTTTCTTTAATTTTTTTATTATTTCAAATAAAAAATATATTATTATTATTTAACTAATGATATCTAATAAAAATAATTAGTATTATAACTCTTACTTTAAAATATTTAATAAAATCAATTATGTTTTTGATGTTGAAATATTTATGTAAAAATTGTAATAAACAATTAAAGTATATAATATTACAAAATATTTTATCCTTAGATAATATATTGATTATAATTTATAAATTTAAATCATCAAACATATTAAATATATATATAAGTAAATATAAGTAGCATTCAATTTTACAAAATTATATGATAACCTTTTTATTAATTTTAAAAAAATATTAAAGAATTTCTCAACCACAAAGTCTAAAATAGGGGAAACTCAACACACTTGTGGGAAATAATCATATTAACTCTGTGGAGATATATACCTTAGCCAACACGGGTAGTATTAGGGAAGCTTGGTCTACTTAAATGGAATAAATATCATATGGTATGGGTGTAACACCCAGAAATTCTATAGCAAGGACATTATATTCGGTACTATGTATGATAAGAAAAACCAGGAGCATATGAGAATATAATATTTCAAGAATTTATAATATATATAGTATTTTGAATTAATTCAATATAATTTATAGCCTACAGTGTACGTTATTATGATATAGTGTGTGATATATTAAAAAATAAGTTTCATCAATGGATTTCAACACATGAAAGATCATGTTTTACTAAACAGTAATATAATTTTAAATTAATAGTATTTAATATAATATTACATAAACTATTTGTATGAATAATATTAAATAACTTATTAAAACAGTTGTCTTACAAAAATATAATATTAATTCAATGGTTAAAATTAATTATAAATTAATATAAGAACTAATTTAATATAAAGGGACTATTTTTATACAAAATTATTCCTATGCTCAAAATGTTTTATTTACATTATTAAATTAAAATAACTAAAAGTACTAAGAGAAATTAACAAAATATATTTATTATATATTGTATATAATTTTTTTTATATTCATATAATATAATTTAAAATCAAAAGATAAAATATAAATAAAATTTACGTACAAAAAACTATTTCTTATTAAGTCATTTTCATTTTTTTAAATAGAGAAACTATTTTTAATTCATTTTTTTTTGAAATTTTATAGATTTTATATTCGAATATAAACTTCATATTTTATTGTTAAAAATAAAAATTAGGTTAGGGTTCATTTTTGGTATTTTCGGGTGAATCATTTTTTAATGAATATTGAAAATAATGAATTTTAGTTAAAAATTACCTTTTCATTATATTATTTATAAAGATAAATTATATATTAAATTATTTTTGAATTTTATTTAAATTATATTTTAATAAATATATCCACTTTTAAAAATTATAGAAAATTTTAATTTTAAATTTAAAATAAATATATATGAAATATTTAGACATTTTTACATAAAAAACATTCTTTGTCATCGCATATGTGGGATTAAATTTAAATTATTTTTTACCAATTATATAATTAGATTTTGATAATATAGATTATATATTTTGAATTAGAGTAATTTATAATTTCTATTATGTTTAACATATTTTTCGACCAAAAATATTAGTGTATGTAATCAAAATTAATTATTATAATTGAAATAAAACTAAGAATAATAGGGGACAAAACATAAATAATAAGGTCCCAAATAACCTAAAAACATGTAAAAGTGACATTTTATTTCTATATTCATATCCTATCCCAACGTGTGTCGAATTTGGCCCATTATGGGAGCCATGTGAAATGTGTAAATTTTTTTGGAATTCCTTTTTCAATATATTAAAATAGTGTCACTCCTCCGCCATAATAAAATGCCTCCTCTCCTCCCACTTCCTCACACAAATCATGAAATATTGAATCAAATAATATTTACCTATATATCTCCTTGAAACCCCTCTAATAAACTTATTATCCTCCATTTTTTAATAATGAAATCAAAGGAATAGTTTTGTTCAAACCCAAAGAAGTTACCTGATTAAGAGTTAACATATTTCCTTCATATTTTTAGATTTATTTCCATTATCCACACCCTAAACTATCCTTATTCCATTATTTTATAACAAATTGTATCCTCAATGAACAAGTATTTTTTTTAATGATAATGGTTTTATCTACACATACACCCACACATCCTTCTGATGGGTAACAAACATATTGTTTATGTGTACGTTGAACTATTGCCTCACGAAATGATGATTTTTTATTTTTTTGTTACCAAATTTCATGGTTGGACATTATGATGGAAAATATTTTTAAATATTTTATAGATGATATTTATTATTTTTTAGTATTTTTTAATTATTTTATGACACATATATATGTACATTCAATTTTTTGTAAAAATTATAACCTACTTTGTTGAAGTTTGGACTACTGCCCCTTAAAATAGATGTGATTCATTCACATGATTAATTGAATGTACAATGGATGAATATAATTAAACATACGTGACATTGAAAAAAATATATGATATTAATTGAATGATTAAATTTATGGAAATATAATATATATCATTTTTATTACAATTCACACACTAAAAAATACATAACATCGTTTTGGATGTGTGGATTACATCCCCCTCAGCATGGTGGGATTTATTTTACACACAAGAATTATATAAATATATATGTTTAAATAATATGTTATTTATAATATAATTATAATAATGGAAATATATAATTCTACTCACCTTATTTACATAATGATCATTGAAAAATGATAACGTTACTTATGCATATGTAAGACCTATCGCCTCCATGATAGTAATGTTAGTTCATTATTCATAATATTATTTAGTGATTATTTTTAAAATAATTATTGATATTTAAATGGGAAAATTATTTTATTATTATTATTCTGTAGATGATATATAATGACCCCATTGAGCATATTTTACCATCCAATGTTAATTTTGAAACATAAAACGAATTTGGTCATAACAAATTAATTAAACTTAATTTTTTAAGTTGTTATGTACAACATAGTAATTACTGAAATGAAAATCTTGGTAAAAATGAAAAAAATTCCCTTGAAATTTATTATGTAACATATGTTTGTTTTTCAGAAATATAAAGACACATGAGACAAATCATATGTAAGAATGGGGATTCAATCTCAATTTATATTCTATTGAGATATATTTGTTGTTTTGCACATAGTTTATTTTATATGATATATATATTTAACTTTTACATGTTATATCACGAACTTAATTATTCTTTTGATATTATAGGTTTCACTTAAATTTATTCCTTCAAGGAGATTATGATTCAAATGTCTCAATTTTTTATGGGACACTTTGGAATGTTTAAATATCATTCTCCTCATAAATTTTTTTTATTGATTATATTTGCAATATCACTACCTTTTGTTGTTATTAAATTTCTATTGAAACAATAACCTCATTATTTTTCACTTATTTTCAAATATATGGTGTAAAAAATTCTACATTGACATATAATATCATGATCCATTCGTTCTTAATGATATTTTGAGTTTTAATTTGAATTATTTCATCTAGATGTATATGAATAAAATGGATACCAAGTGGAAAATAATTTCATAACCCAATTTGTTTTAAATGAGTTATATTAATTTATCATTATCATTAATATTCTATGATTATTTGTATATGGATTTTAATATGTATTAATGTATTTCCTATTCTATATCAGGATTTATTATTGGTACAGAAAATCTACTCATTAGGAGATTCCCACTACATCATTATAATATTTTCAAGGGGTTACATTACAATATCACTTTTTGGGGCTAGTTTACACATATATTTACATCAAAGTAAATTAATTACTAAATTTATAACATACACTTTAATTTCAATCTACTTTGGTTATTCATGATATTTATTAAGTAATAGTACTATTTACCTACTCTTTGGTACTCAAAATTGGTTAGGTAATGTTTTTAAGAAAACTAGACCTCATTTCCCTCTTTAGTCGGTGAAACTAGTTTCTTATGAAAAACCTTGCTTTCTAATTTTTTTTTTCAAATTTTTATAACATGATTTAGAAAAGTCATTTTAACCCTTTTAAATTTTAATAATGTTTTCAAATGAGTCTTCTTATCTCTTTCTGAAAAAGTAATTTTCTATCATTTTTATCGTGTACATGGTATGTTGTTTTTACGTCATACGACTAGTACAAATTTACTTGTAGTCATTTATTTTAAGCTTCCATTGAATGTATAGAAGGTTATTTTTTAATGACAATGTTTTAAAAATTTAATTTCAATGAATCATTTTTTCAAAAATGTTTTTCAAAATAATGGATATTTTCCTCAAGAATATTTTTAAAAGATATTTTTATATTTATTAATCGTTGACAACAACCCATTATTTTAATCCAATTGGGATATATTTTATTGATACCATTATTATTACTATAGATGGGTTTTTATTTAATTGTCAAAGGATATTATTCACATTCAATTACATGATATATTTTTTAGTCCACATGAAATATTCAATATCCTATGATCATTGAACATTGTATTTTCCCTTAATAATCTATTTCATTTATCATTAATATTACCATTTCGTAAATTATACACAATTTTACAAAGGGTGTCTACTTTCATAGTTATTTTCTTATTTTTGGGAAATATAGAAAAAAATATATTCATCATTAAATAAGGATATTTTATAATGCATATTTTTTATTTGAACAATTCATTATGACGAATGTGTTGGTCATCTAATGAAGGGTGGTTCCCATAAATAATATATCTCTTTGATGCATTGCAGGTTCTCATGAGAAAAATAAGTTTCCCAAATTAAATTGGATTTTACCCATAGTTTTAAATCATCTTGTGAAACGTATTGACAGTATATTTTTTCTTGTGTGTCAAACATGAAATCCATTAAGAAATAATTTTAGTCATTTAGTTTCATCTAGTATTTATCCATGAGATTTTCCAATAACATTTCGATGGATACATTTCTTCCTTAGTTCATTGATCAAATTGAATGTTCTTCAGTTTCTTAACTTTACATATTTTTTTTATTATCATGTTATTTGTATGGTATCTATTTTCATTTATCTTTCATTATTTATTATTCACCTATCGTTTTTCCTATTCATTACGTGGCATGAGTGTATATTTATTTAAATTACAAAGAAAACTTATTCATATGGATTAATTATTTATTCCCGTATAATTTACCATTAATGAGTATTTTATCTCTCTATTATTATGTTTCCTTTCCCCAAGAATCCAAGAAGCATTCTGTGAAATATATGCAGGGATATATTAGATTTAATAAATATATCCTAGAAGTTATTTATAATTAAAAATTATTTTGTAATTACTGTATTATATTTTAATTAAAGACTCATTTATGTATCTAGTTTACCAAGACTAATAAACACTTCATCCATCTAGATTGGAATAATTATAATCATATTAATGTAATTGAGAGAAGAATGTAGATCTAAGATCGATGGGGTGTAGTCTCTACAGTTGGTATCAAAAGAAGTTCATTAGAATCCATGAGAATTAGATTTAGGAAAGCATATATTAGATAATGTAACCACATGGTAGAATTTGAGAATAAGTGTAGAAATACACACTATAACATTGAAATAGAATAGATTACATGTGTATTTCTAGAAATACATCCAAGATTAGATACTACAAGTGGACATGGTTCTGCCTCAAATGTACATAGGAGTAACAACTCTGATAAAGAGTTTCAGGTTTGACTTGACATAAACTGATACATGAAAACGAGTATTACTAGGCATCTGGTTGGACAATCCCATGAGATATTATTATGAAAATTTACATTTTCTTTTAAAACCATTATTGTGGATTTCAATAGATAATGACAATGAATGAACCAGGACTAAACATACATCAATTAAGGAACTAGTTTGAAATAAAATAGGTAATCTATTTATGATATGAGGTTGTATTGAAAAACGTAGATAAATGGCTCGGTAGTGATAAACCAAATTTCAAGGATGATAAAAATAGTTATTTTAGATATTATATTAATATGGTTTTAGAAAAGGACAATATGTAAGCTAGGTGACAACAAATTAAATCCAATAATGTAGCTGGTCTTGAACCCCGAAATAAATGGTGATAATGGTTTCATTGAAACCACTAACCTATGAAATGAATTGGTTATTTTATTATTATTTATAGTTGAATTTTTTTTGAAGCGATACTAATGATAAGAGTTCATTGTTAATTTTTGGTATATAGGTTAATGTCCTTACCATATGAGTTTTGGAAAATAGTTAGACACTAGGATTTGCGCTTTTCACCCTTTTATGGGCCTTAATATCCTTTAAAAATGTATTTTAGAACTTCATGCATCAATATTAATTTCTAAATGAATTTATTTAAGAAAAAATTTCTAATTTCTAATATTAAATTAAAATTTATCATCTAATTAATTTTTATTATACTCTTAGATATTAAGAGAATTCCCAAATATTAGGAAAATGACAGAGAAAGAAAATGATTTCATAATACATTAATTTTTATTGAATCGATGGTCTTCTAAATAATCACAAGATTATTTCATTAAGGACCTAAATATTCCATTTATCAATCAATTATTTATGATTGATGACCTTAATTAATCCCAATTAATATTTAATATTTTCCTTGAAGTACTTATCTCTACATTCCCCTAATGATCTCTTACATAGATACTTATTTAGATGTTAGTCCATGTTACCTTTGTTATTAACATTCTCTCTTTTCTGGAGTATTTCATATGATTCCTTTTCATGATGTGGGATTTAAATATCAGAAATATTAAATAATCTATTATAATATTCAATATTAAATTTCAAGTACATAATTTATTTAAGGTGGGGAGAAGGTAACACCTCAAAATTCTAATGTAAGAACTGTATAATCAATAATGTGTGTGAACCGCAACACGAAGCGTTAGTAGAATATAATATTCCCAACACAAATAATATATTTTCAATTTTAAATAAATTTAATAGAATTTACAATGTTTAAGGAATTTGATACTATGTTATCATGCAGCTTATGCAACAACGAGTTTCATAAATGGATTGCCTTACACAGAAGACTGAGTTTCAAGGAAGAATAATATATTATTAATATATTATTATTTAATATAATAAGACATAAACTAGCCATTATTAATATTTTTACTGAACTATTGTTTATATATATATATATATATATTTCAAAAATATAATAGGAATTTATTGGTCAAAATTAATTTTAAATTAATATAACAACCAGTTGAATGTAAAGGGAATTTTTTATGGAAAACTATTCTTTTGCTCAGAATGGTGTTTTACAGTAATAAATTATAATAATAAATGTTTTTGAGATATATTAACAAAATAAATTCATTTTATATTTAATAAAATATTTTTTATATTAATACAATATATTTTACAAGCAATAGATAAGAACAAACCCATATTTTACACATAGAAACCTATATTTTTATTAAGGAATTTTCCGCCCTTTTAATGGAGAAAATGTTTTAAATTAATATTTTAGATTTTTTTATATTATATATGTCTATATAAAATTCATATTATAATAAGAAAATAAATTGGTTATGGTTTATTTTTGGTATTTTTTGATGTTTCCTTTTTTAATAAATAGTGAAAAAATACTGAATTTTAGTTCAAAACTGTATTTTCATATGATTCATTTATAAGGATAAATTATATTTTAAATTGGTTTTAAATTTTTATTATATCATATTTTTATCCATTTATACAATAATGGAAATTGTAATCAATTTAACATTGAAATTTACTCTAAAACATAGAAATCTATAAGATTATTTTACTTTAAAAACCTGCATTGGCATCATGTTTGCAAGATTAAATTTAAATAGATTTTCCAATTATATGATTGGAATTTAGAAAAATTGATTCCATATTTGAAATAAATAAAATTTATAATTTCTAATATAGTCAACATCCGATTTTACATAAAATAATAGCTAAATTAATTAAAATTATTTACAGCAAATATGGTAAAATTAAGCTTAAAATGGTACTAAGCTTAATATTAAGGGCCTAAATGACCATGAAACATGTCCAAGATCCATTTTATGGATATATTCCTACCCTATCCCCACATGAATCTAAAATTTTCCATTATTTTATCCATAAAAAATTTAAAAATTTTAAATTAATTCATTTTTCAAAATATTACACGAGTGCCACTCCTCCACCAATATAGATAGGCCGCATCTCCTCCTAGTTACTCACACATATGAAGACAAATTTTTTGAAAAAGGATCTTCTAAAATAGATACTCTAAATCCCTCTCATAATTATATAATCCTACCCTTGTTCAAAATTAAATCAAAGTAATCCTTTGGTTCAAAAAAAGGATTTACCCAATTAAGAGAAAACATCTGTCCATAAGCTTTTAGTTTTTTTCCATTATCCACTCCCAAAACTCTCTTTATTAAATTATTATATAAAAATAGTATAAAAAATATAAAATGATTTTTTATTTTATTTTTTGGATGTAAAAATACACACACATCCTTCAAATAGGTAACATACTATTTCTATGTACAGTGAACTCCCACCTCATATAATGATGATAATTCATTTTTTTCTTTATCAACATTCATGGTTGGACATTATTATGAAAATTATATTTATATATTTTATATAGGATATTTTTTATTCCTCTATGATTATGTTATTCATATAATACACATATCTTTATACTACCCATTTTTTTAAAAAACGATAACATAGTTTTTAGAAGTGTGGGCTACAGCCACCTAAAAGTGATGTGATTCATTCACATGATACATGAAATATTGGAAGGATTAATATAATTGAACATATTTGACATAAAAATCTATATTATATTAATTAAATAATTAAATTTTTCAAAAAATAACATATATTATTTTCTTTATTAACCTTTCATTCACTTAAAAGGATATAACTTCATTCAAGGATGGGTTGATTACCGCCTCTTAGACATAATGTGATTACATTTACATTAAAATAATTATATAAAAAAGTATATAGGATTAAATAATATAGTATTTATTATATTATTGTTATTATGGAATAATATAACGATATTTACCTTCTTTCTATAACATACTTTGAAATATTAGAACGTTACTCATGCGTACTTACGACCTACTGTCTCCATGATTTTAACATTGGTTTGTTTTTTATAAAAATATTTTATAATTCGTTTAAAAGTATTATTAATATATAAATATGATATTTATGTTATGATTATTATTATGGAGATGTTATATAATGACCCATTGACCATATGTTACTAACCAATGTTTTTTTGACACATAAACCGAATTTGGTCAAAACAACTGATGTAAATATAATTGTTTAAGTAGTTTTATACAACATATTATTAAATGAAATAAAAATAATTAAAAACATGAAAAAGGTTATAAAAGAATTAAATAACTAATTCTTTTTCTTATTCCATAATATAAAGACACAACAGACAAATCATATACAAGGTATGGGATTTCATCTCAATTAAAATTACATTGAGATTTATTTACTTTTGTGAAGATAGATTCTTTTATATAGTGTATATATTTACCTTTGACATGTTATATAACGAAGTTATTTATATTCATTATATTGTATATTTCATTTAATTTTTTTATTCATTGATATTAGGCTTCAAAAATTTCAATGTGGTATGGGACACTTTCGAATGTATAAATAATTTTCTCCATGAGATAATTTTTATTGACTATGGTTGTAATATCACTTCATTTTTTGACTCTTATGTTTATCTTGGAACAATAAATTAATATTTGTGCAAATAATTTCTTATATAAAGTGTAAATACTATCAAGTTTATATTTAATACCAGTAATCATTCATTCTTTAAGATATTTTGAGTTTTTATTTGTATTATTTAATTTGAAAGGATTTGAGTAAAATGTTAAAAAGTGGAAAAAAATATCATAACATGATATATTTTTTTTGGATTATAAAACATCCTTGTTGTCGTTAATATTATATAATTATGTGGATAATGACATTGAATATATATTGATTTATTTCCTCTTCTATATGTGTATTTTTAGTTGATACACATAACCTACACATTGATTTATTCTCACTCAAACATTATAATATTTTCAAGGGATTAATTTAAAATCTCATTTTGTTCCGGATCGAATACAGTTAAATTTCCATCAGAGGAAATTATTTTATAATTATTTAATAAAACATTTAATTTTATTATCATCTATTTTTACATGACCATTAGTACATAGAAATACTAATTTTCCACTCTTCAGTACAAAATTTTTTTTAGAAATTTATTTTATGAACACCTGACTTAATGTATCTCATTAGTCGGAGATCTTGATTTCCCATGAAAACCCATATTTTCAAATAAAAATCATAATAATACTTTTACATGATTTAGAAAATAAATTTTCACAATTTTTATCTTTTACCAATTTATTCAATGTAATATTCTTTCCACTTTACAAAAAAGGAATTTATTTAACCCTTTTACCATAATGAAAGAATGTTATTTTTTACCTTGAATGTCTAGTATGGATTTAATAATAGTTATTGTTTTTAAATGATTAATTTTAATGATTTAATGTTCTTATTTAAATGATTATATTTTCAAAATTTATTTTCCATGAAATGTTTTTTCAAAAGGATAAAAAAATGATATTTCCTAAAGAATGTTCAAAAAATATTTTTTTATTTCTATTCATCAATGAAAACAAAAAATTATTTTACTCCACTAGGTATATATTTTAATAATTAAGTACCTGTTTTTTAATGTGGTTGGTTTATATTTTATTTGGATAGGGATAATATTCACATTCACTAACTTGATTCATTTATTATCCCCCTTTAAAATATACAATCTATTATAATCAATAAACTTTGAATTCTACCATAATTATCTATTTCATTAATAATTGATGTTAATATTTCATAAATGATATTCCATTTTAAAAATGGTGTCTAGATTGATATATATTTGATTTATTTGGTTGTAATATATATATAATTATGTTTTATACATTCAATAATGATATTTTATTAATGAAAATTATTTATCTTGACTATTTAATATGATTATTTCTTTGACAGGAAATGACCAGAGGATCCAAAACATTATATAGCTTCTTGATGCATCAAAAGGTTCCCATGAGAAAAATTGGTTTTTGGAAATTTAATGGGTTAATAACTTTAGTTGTAATCCATCTTGTGAATGGTATTTCAGTTATATGTATTCAGGTTCCTCAAACATAATGTCCCTTAATAAATCATTTAACTCATTTAGATTTAGTTATTATTCATCGATGTGATTTTTTGTTGACATTTCAATGCGTACATATTTGTATTTCAATTATTAAAAGAAAAGTGTTTCAATTTCGTAAGTTTATATATTTAATTTTCCTTAATTATTTACTGAAAGAAATGTGTTTTAATTTTCATTGTCTTATTTATTATTCAATTACTTTTCATCCCATTGATTACATGGAATTTGTGTTCATTTATTTACCATTCCTTATTGATTTATTACTATTTATTCGTTTTTTATTCTGATATACTTTATCGTAACTGAGAATTTAGTCTCACCCTTTCTATAATTCATTTCCCTATGAATCCATGAAGTGTATTATGATTGATATGCATGGATATACTATTTGAAATAAACTTATCCTCAAATTTACATGGACCAAAATTATGTTGTAATTATTGGAATAAGTTGTAATACAAGACTCATTTTATGTATCTATTTTACAAAGACTAGTAAACTATCAGAGATTTTGTATTTGATTACTTATAATTGTGAAAAAGTAATTGATAGAATATAATGGCATCAGTATCTCTGGGGTCGGGTCGCTATACTAGGAGCAGGAAGTGCCGTGTATAGGACAATGTGTGCACATTGGTTCTGTTGGTCCATGGCTAGTAGGTGCATGTATGGGTTTGGGGTCATACGTCATTAATTTTTTTTGTCCATTATGAGATATTTATTAGATAATATGTGACTTAGTAACCATATATTTTTTTGATGTGGGTTGCACACATCATTTTTAATTTAATTCATTTAAAAAACAATTTAGATCATGTCCATCATATCAAATTAATCATAGTCATTAGATGGGTTCAAGGTCAACTTCCTCAGAGTAACCCTACTGTTTTTCCTCCTTCGGTATGCGAGACCGAAGCTATCATTACACACCTCTTCATCGTGATCCCCACAAATTATTGAATTTTTCATTTTCTTCTCCCACTTCCACCATATGGAAACACCAATATAGAATACCAACTCATAGTACCATTCCAAAACTGACAAACAAACCATTAAAGTGAAACCATTGGTCTTTAGCTTAATCTGTCTACACTGAACAACAATATCAAATGGAGAGCTAAGCCTTCTCATGGATACTTGGAAAGGATTGTTTAAATAAAAGCATATATTCATAATAGATTTAAATAGAACCCAGGACTCGTTTATTTTATTTTATATATATACCATTCAGAAATGGATTTATAATGCATTTTTAGAAGCCCATGAAGTATTGTGGCTCACAATTCCTATGTTCATTTATGAAGAATTGCTATACACACTTCCTAATTCAACACCATTTAATTTATGTAATGTGAATATATATATATATATGAAAACCCTTATATATATATATGTATATACATATTTTTCTACACTTAAAGCTCCCTCGATCCTTTCTTTCCACTTTCATTTTACATGAAGAAGTAATCTAATAAATATTATTTGGATACCAATTTCAAGGTATGGGGATATTTATTTATTTTCAAAATAATAATATTATATGGTTATAGAATTTTGAAATTTATAGAAGTGGCGTGTTTTGGAAAATTCAATTTTCAATGATCCACTCATAAATTTCAAACCTTTCATACATGGGAGTAGTTATATTTTTAAAAACATCAATATTATATGTATGAGGATTTATATTTATAAAATATTAATTTTATGTTAGGATTTAAATCATAGTTGATTTCAAAATGATATATCAATTTTAAAATATTATATAATATTTATCAATTTTTAGAACCCCTTGATTATTTAAAGTTGTTAGGCTTCCAAAATTATTATTTTCAAATTTCTGGTCAGGAAAATAGAATAATTATTTCCAAAACAAAATGGTTATTATTATTTAGGAAATTATGAAACTATATTTCCAATATATAATATTATATAAAGAGTAATAATGAAAATTACAATTAATTTATGTTATTTAGTTTTATTACTTCATGTTATTAATCTACGGTTTCCAAAAACATAATTTAAAATGAACTCATCTAAATGGAAATTGTATTTCATTATTAAATGGTGATTTTTTAAATTAAAAAAGTTTAGATTTTCATGTTTCTATATTATAATGAAATTATGTTCTAATTGAAAGGCTTGTTTAAAGTTAACATTTTATACATGAGTTTTTCATCAAGACATATGAATGTCATTCATGATCATAATTATGGAGATAAATTATATTTATTCATTAAATAACATGCACACACACACAAACACATATATATTTATATACTAAAATATATATATAGTAATGTGAATCAAATATTAATTTATGGAAATTAATTTTTTAAAAAATAAATGATAAAATTAGGATTTCTCTAAATTCATGAGAAAGAATAATGGTAGTTATATGAAAGGATGTATTTTTTAAAATTATATTGGATATAAATTTATTTTTATGGTTTATGAAAGGATGTTTTAATGGAATGTAAAATTATAAAAACAACTATATATTTTTTTTATAAAAACTAGGATCATGGGTATTAAATGTTAATATGAGTAATGGTAATTTAACCCATGATTCCAAACAGAACTTGTCGAAAATGTGATATCACAAATCATTATAAGAATTTATTAATGTTTTCTTATTAAAATTTTTTCATAAAATTTATCATTTTCAAAAAAAAAGGATTTTAAAACTCAAAGGAGATGTCTAGTTATTTTCAATGGATATTATATTTTAGAAATTTTTATATTTATGTTATTTTTTTCAATGAAATAAGTATTTTAAAAGGTTATTATATTTTGGATTTTTTTTTCAAAATATGGTTTTCAAAGAAATAAGTGTTTTAAATATTTTTTGTATTTTTGGAAATGAGTTTTCAAAATTATAACTTCAATTAAATAATTATTTTGGATGGTGAATTTTTTTTGAATTATTTTTAAATAATATTCATTTTCAATGAATTTTTAGAAGTATTTTTCCCAAGATTATTTTTTGAAAACCCTACTGTATATTTTATTATATCCAATGTTTTTTAATAAATAATTTTTTTTTCAAAATATGGTTTTGAAATCAATAATTATTTTCATTTGTTATGGAAAATTAATTTTTTTATATGAATTTTAAAACCCCAACATGTATTTTTTAAAATGTAAATATAAAATATTTATGTTTTATGTAATGGAAATTTTTTTAAATTAATTTTAAATTTTTTCTTAAAAAAGGTTTCTTACAGGTTTAAAAAATCCCATAAGAGAAAAATTTATGTTAACTGAATGTTTTAGAAAATTGGTTTCAGGTCAATTAGATGTTTCATTGGATTTTAGTTTCATTGAGGATCTAACATGACAAAAAAATCAAAATAGTTATGTAAAATTTGATGTTTCTTATTTTTTTTTCCAATTTACTCCGAATCATATACTAAAAAATATACTCATATATATATATATATATGATTTCATATATTCAATTTTATTCATAGTGAAATATACAAAATGATTTTTCATTAGATCCGAAAGTGCAGGTCTTGGGTCGCTAATGACTATATGGTTATGATGGATGACCTTATGCATTCCCTAGTTATGAGATTTTTTATTTATGTTCCATGGGATCATTTGATTAGTTATATTATCACTGGTAAAATTTCAATCTAATTTGATTATTTATATGAAATTATTCGTTCATCATTTATTCTTTCTATATTATGATCATGTAATTTTTTGAATGATATTTGTTTAACCCATTTATCCTTCCATATTGATTATACTTATTTATTCATGAAATATTTCATTGTACAAATACCATTACAAAGAATTTGAGATCACCAATTTTTTATGACACTTTCTTTAGGATTCTATGATGTGTATTATTACTGATATACATGGTTATGCTAGAAAAAATAATGATGCACATGATGAAAATAATATGTTTTTATTTTATTTTTTCAATTGTAATGATAAATTAAAGAATGTATCTTATTTACTAATAATAATGAACTATTAGGTCATTTGGGATGTGATTTCCTATATCTTATGACCATTTAATAAATTAACCACTGAATCATGGATACTAGGTTTAGAGTATTTACATTCCTAATGTTTACTTTGTTTATTGGTATTGCATTATGGTGTCAATCATTTTTATGGTATTATAGAGGCAATTGAGTTGTCTTAGCCTTTAAGGGGGAGATTAAACACATGTTGTGGGTGTGATAGTTCGAACTTTGGGTTCTCAATGGATGGTCGTGTCATTTTTGGAGCACAATAGGAATAACAATAGTTTATCATGTGGTTTTAGAGGCTGTTTTTTACTATGTATTATCCTAGAAAAATCAGGATACTCAACATTTCTTAGCGAGGACATGGAGACATGGATGGCTCCATTGATTAATTGTATTCATAATTCGAAGAGGACATCACCATTCCCATGAGATATTTTATATTGAGAAAAAATAATTGTTGTGTTGGTTACATACCCTACTATAATCCTTTTAGGGCATTTGTGGTTATGAATACCACAGCTAGGGATATGTCATGGTAGAAGTCATGGAGGCGATGGGGAATTCATTGAAATGTCTAAAACAACCGTCATATTCCCAAAGTATAAATAATTTCAATGTTTGAAAATGAATGTTCCATAATATAGAGACTTAAATATGATTTTATAATATTTTTCCTTTATTAATCAATCCACACACCCCAATGAATTATTTCCCCTATTTCAAGACATTTAAGACAACGTAGGATTTAGTTAAGTGATTTTCCACTAAAAGAATATTTTGATAAAAACAATTTATGTGTAAGGGTTCCATCAACCTCCCTTAGTGAACGTCGACCATATTTTGGTTAATTCATTCATAGAACTTGGTTAATTTAATGTTCTTGTTAGGAGGTACCTATTTTTTCCTATTTTTTATTATGATCATCAATATACATTTTCTAGATTGTGCATTATAAAAATTCCCATGGTTATAGTGTATAATTTTAGCATGGATTTTTTGGATTACAAATTTTAGCTTCATTATAGAGATCGTTTAGTTTTTTTGTGTTATATTTTATGATAGTTGATTCTTATAAATCATTCTTTATTTGAAGAATTCTGAACATCTAAATAAAGGTTGGGAATTTGTTTCATCTACTATTATAATTTATTTAATCCTTAGTTTGTTATTCTTTTTTATATCATGGTGATAGTGGAATTAATCATAATAAATATTCAAAGGGAAATAATAAAAATGTATGAATTATGGTTGTACTTATCTCAGGTTTAAAAAAAATATAATGATTGTTGTTCTAAGGTTGGATCTGGTCGGCTATTAGTGGGTGTGAATTAGTGGTTTCTATTATTTGTATAATAATGTTTCATAAGTAATTTAGAAACCATTATTAACCACTAAAACGTATTATTTTAATATCCCTTAAAATATAATTATCATATTTACATTTATTATTAAATAAATATTATGATAATGTATTATGTGATATTTAAACGTTTTGGTACGTATACATACTACATACCATGTTGGATAGTCCCACTAACATGGGTTATTTTACTATCATTAATATGGAATAAAATTGAAAAATATTAATACAAATGGAAAATTTCTATAGAATCTTTTTCTTTTTAGTACATTATACCCCTAACACTCTTTCTTGTATCCAAATCCTTTCTAACTTGTTATACAACCCATATACACCATAATCAGTTTTAGTAACATGTAAGGATCCAAAGATATGATATTCACTTTAATGCCAATTTTATAATATTCTTCATAATGTTCTTCAATTCATATACCTTTATTATTGATCAATACTACATTTTTTCCATTTAGAAAAAAGTCAGTCCATTTAGCCTCCATATGGAAAACTTTGTCTGATGGTCTCCGTCCATCTGGCTTCAATCTTATTATACTTCTTCATTTCCTAGGAAAAATGTGTAAGGAACTCAATTGGAAACTCACATTTTTTTGATATGATGAATAGCTATATGATGGAACTAGATTTGATGGACTCACTCGGATGAAACTCCATCTAAAAGAACATACTCTGATGTGGATATATGTTAATTGGGTATCAATATGATGAAAGTTCCTTAGGATAAACCTAAAATAAAACCATAGGTTGGAATTTCAATACATTTCATTAATATGATATAGATTTTAAGATTCATCATGAAAACACCAATAATTAAAAATGTAATGTCTATATTATTTATAAGCATTAAAGAATAAAAAATGGGGGGAAAACCAATTATTCGTACCACTCAATGAAATTATTAAAACTATAATATCACATTATTTTGGGGTTTATTTAATAGATTACTTCATATATAGTGTACACTTCTCGGAGATTAGAAAATATTATTGATTTTTATAAAAAATGAATTCTTCTTCAAATTTAAAAAAAATCTCGAGTACAACTTTCTGAGTTTGATCATTATCTATTTTTTATATCCTATTTATATTTCTACCTTATAGTTAATTTAATGGAAATTTTTATAGAAAGTGAATCTGATTAAATTTATTTTTTAATTCTCATCTGATGGATCTTTATAAAATCATAAATTTGAAATCTACATCTTTTACACATGGCCTAATAATGAAAAATATGAATTTTTTTCTCCTGAACAAGTAAAAAATAAATAAATAAAATGATTTCAGATATTGATTTCTTTTACCATCTAAAACATTAAAAAAATTCATCAAAATGAATTGTTACATTTTTATTAGAAATTTGTCACCATCAAACAATATAGTGAAAATGAATAATTTCCCACACATTATATTGCTTCTTCATTATGATAAAACTATTTATATATTTCTTAGAATGATTTTGTGATTCTGAGTAAAAAAATAAATTCCTCCCTTAATCATGGTCATGAAAATTATTCTATGTCATCAACTCTAGTCACTAAAAAATTCTGCACCAAATGTTTTTTCTATTCCAATCACTGTTAAGTGAACTGGTTCCTTCTTCATGTCTAATGGTTTGACATAAATTTAATACCGATGGATTGATATATGTTTCTCATAAAATGTATTCATGTTAAGAGATCATTTTACTTATCATTCCCAATATCTTTGCAAAAGTCTTCTTCCTCTAGTATTTCTATATATTCAGTTCCTTAATGATATCAACAATGTGTAAAATAAATCAATGTTAGAATCTCATTTAATTGATCGATGTCATGCCTGGTCCGATGGACCATTGTCAGATGTCCCTTATTTACATAAAATTCTATGCAATAGGTAATATATATGGTCGATGGGTTTTTCTAATGAATCAGACCATCTCATGATCTGTTTTTTGGGGATAGTTAGTTTGGATGAAAATCGTCATCTTAATTTTAACAAGTTTTTAAAACTCAAAAAATACTTTTCAAAGTTCACATTTATAAAAAATCTTTTATCATGAGAATTATCATGAATAATGATAACTCAAAAATTGGAAAAGCATCCTTAAATTTACTTGAACCAGAAACGATGTCTGATCTACTTGGTTTGGGGTTATGTGTCTTGCAACTTGTTTCCCTTTGGATATACATATGATTCCTTATTTCTAGTCCGTATTATTTTCCATTGAGGTGGGGTTAGTCTAAAACCAATACAACGCCATTTTTTAAACATAAAAAAAATTAATATATTGGAATCAAATACCAAAAAAATAAACTGGGTCACATCAATATCATCCTTTTTGTTTGTTTTCAATATTATTTCATTTTTAGAACAATACACACATTAAACAACTATATAATGATATGCCTATTTTCATGTCTTCTCCCCCTATATATCTTCTCAAAATATCTTCCCCCCTATAATATATTATCACACTTATGGACAATAAAATTTAAAAGGGCCAATTATGAAATTTTCTATTTATCTCAAAATCATGAAAGTATTCTTTATGAAAATATAAGTATCACATGAGTATCATAACATAGAGGCTTTAATTAAACAAATATAAGTCTTTACGGGTGAACCAGATTAAGAAAAAAATAGTGTATAACCAAGATTGTCAATGATTTCTATGACAAAACAATCATATAATACCTTTTAATTATTTTATCAGCATCATAATACAATTTCACGATTCTTTCTGAATTCCCATATCTTGGATAAATATATTGATGAAAAAGTAACCTTCACCAATCTCAAAAAACACATCAAATTAGTTGATGTGTAAAAACATAAAATCTTCAATGTATTTTCCATCATAAGACCATTACATTATTTTGAATGAAAATTAGGATACTTTTCACTTATCATATTTACATACAATTCTTGAACTCCCTATAATGTAGAACATATATATATATTTTGGGAATAATGAGGAACCTAATTAGTTTCTTTGAAGTAAATATCATATTTATATTCCCCTATTAGACTAGTCTTTTTATTAAACTTTTTTTGTTTTTCATTGGATGTGTTTTATTGATTATTTTTATCCTTACATGATTTTGAATCAAATTTCTTATAATTAAAAGAATATTTAGATGAAGCTATCAACTCCTCTTCAAATTTACACAATTTTTATAATAATGAGTTCATAACATCATTTTCAGTATTTACACTTATTCTGGATAGAGAGATAAATTTTAGTTACATGACCATATTTCTCACATATCATTAATCCTTTTAGAATCTCAAAATCAACATATGTTGATAACTTTTAATAAATATTACTTTCATCTTCAAAACCATTTTTATTATTCTCATCTTTAGAATATAGTTTTTAATATTCTAATATTTTATGCATGGAAACATGTTTTATAATAATAACTAAAAAGTTCTTATTTTACGAATCAGCATTCTCACTTTTCTCAACATTATTAGTGTAATCAATTTTCTTCGTCTTTTCATTTTTTGCGACTTCAACACTCTTCACCTTCAATGGTTATTTTTTCGGTTCCAATAATTTCTTTGAGATGTTTGGTATCCTTCTATCATTGTAAAAACACCTTGATTAATAATGGATTCTTAGTAGAGACTTGTTATACTGACAAGAATAAGCTCTATTTCTAAAAATTAGACAATGAAAATAGTGACCCATGAATCATGATCTTTCATATTGAGTATAAAATTTCTAAAAAATTGTTTGTTATAGTTTCTTCTTAAATATTGTTCCACTTTTCTCAAAAAGATAATTTCCTAAATAATTCCATTATTTCTTAGTGGGAGAGGTTTTATAACCTATATTCTTTTTTAGACACTAATTTCCGCATATTTATATGTTTCACAATAATAATATTCTCATTTGGCGAAATTATCTCATATTCTTCATCTCACTTTATGTTATACGATTCATTGATTATGTTTCTAAAACCTCCTCTTATTTCATAAAAAATTAGTTTTTAGTATATATATATATATATATTATTTTTTCGATTTATCTATCTTCAACTTTATCACCTTAATCTGTTCAAAATTTATAGATTGTTTCATATTGATGGTTGCACTAGTAGATGATTTTTCATCATATCTATTCAATTTTCATTCTAGGACACTAATCATCATTATATGAGCTCTAATAAAACTATTATTTTTCTATTCATTATTCTTCTATTATATATTCTAAAAACATATGTATTTTATAGATTTATTTAAGTAGCTCATTTCCTCATTGAGATGATTGTTTTCAAAAATTGGGTTTCCAAATTTTCTTTATGAATCAACTAAACTCTTTAATTTATTTATCTCCATCACCACTGCTTATCAAAACAAATTCATTTATCAATATAGTAATTAATTTTACATTATTATCTGATACATCATAAGATGATAAATATTTATTTTTTCTTCTTCTAAGATAAGTTTTCTTATTCATGTCATATGGAAATATATCTTTAGGTTTCTTACAATTTGGTTTTTAAGAATTCTATTCATCTTTTTTGGACACATTCTCTTATAATTTAATCCTTGGGATATTTTTTAAAATTTTACTTTCTCCTTATAATTGAAACATTTGGGATTTTTAATTTTTGATTTCCTCATATTTTATTACATTAAATGTAGGGAATAAATTGTGTTTAAATTGTGAACTTCTTATTATGCCTCCAAAAAATTTGATTCTTCTTCAACTTCTTCAACTTTATTTTTACATTTTTGAAAATATTTCAATTATATTTAATTGTAAACCATTTTATTAAATTAATTGGATTTTAAAATTTCATATTACAAAAGAATATTTTGTTTTTCATCAAAAGATAAAATTGCAAGATCTTATAAGGATGAAACATTGGTATAAAATAGATGTAGAAGGTTTATCATATGTTTCCTAAAAATTATAGAATATTTTTAATTATTACCAATATTTATTATGTTATTTATAGAATCAGTTACTCATGTAAAGTAAATATTTCATCATCATCCATTTTTAAATCCTCAAATCTATATCTCCAAATTTGTAACATGGATTTGTTATCATTCTCATTTCTTTTATAAATACCTCTCAACATATTTCATATCATCTATATATTGGAAACACCATTATTGTTTCATAAAAATTACTACTATGATACATCAATAAATAACTCTTAGATTTTGCATTAAAATCTAAACACTTCATATCAGCCTCTTTCATTTCAACTTATTTGATGGGAGGAAATCCCACTGTTGCTACATCTCTAACTTCAAGGCCGGGAGAGAGAAGATATGGTAATATTTTTTTCATCTAGGTGTTATAGTTATTGATTTAAAAAATAAGAACACACCTACTTTTCCGTAAATATAACCTCTTTGTTCAAAGATATTGATATTTTATTGGGAACATGGATATGATACCAATTGTTATTCCCATGTTTGACCATGATGAATGAGGGGGGGGGGGGGGGTGAATGAGTGGTTATTATTTATTTTTATAATAATTTTTCTTCACTACTATAGAAACATTTATTTAGCACTAAAACTTGATATAGTATAATATAATGAAATATAATTCCCATAATTACCTTTCTTATGCAGTAATTATAAATATGAATCAACAAATAAAGTTTTTCTACAAAGACATACTCATTTTCATGTTGGATAGTCCAATAATGATAGATTATTTTACAATGTTCTTTCAATAATACTAGGGAAAATCAATAATTTTTTTGAAATAATAGATGAAAATTATATTCATTAACTGATTATATCACCCAAATATCCTTTTCAAATAACCTTTCTTCCATGCTAGTTCTACACCCCACCTAAATAATAATCCTTTTCATTAACATTTAAGGATCCAGTATTAACTGATTCAGTTTTCATACTCTTTTATAATCCACTTCATAATGTTCATCAATTCTTCCACATGTATGATGGATCAACATTAACTTTTTACCATAAGGAAAAAAGTTAGTTAGTTCATCCCTTTTTTGGTAAGCATAGTCTGATGGTATCGGCTTGATTCTTCTTCCACCATTCCTACTTCAACTGATTATGGAACTCAATTTTCAGCTCAGAATTAGTCCTCATAATACACCTATGTCCTATGGAGAATGATATGTTGGATATAAATCTTATAAGCTCACTCAAATGGCCACATTTCAATGAAATTTTTTCCAATGGAACTTTTCCAGATGGGTCTAAAATTAGATATAATATCACTATGATGGATCTTACATAGCTTCAACATTAAAAAAAATATCATATTTTAATCTCAGTACCTGTCACACATATGTGAGAGCTTCATAGTTTCCTCACATGAAATGTTTCAAGTATTAATGTATTATTAATTCTATTTATAGGATTTTGTTACTAGAAAGTGGGGGGGAGTTCTTCTTCCCACACAATGAAATTTGAAAATCTCAAATTTCACATTTATTTCAGTATTCATCTTTAAATACGTCAAATATTCAAAAAAAAATCTATGATATTCTTAAGTATTTCTAATTCTTAAAAAAATTCGGACTTAATTGAATTTTGAAACAATTTTAGAGTCTAATTTTCTAAGTCCAATCATTAATTTTTTTTCATCTGATTGAGGTTTCATCATCATAGTTAGTTCGATTTAATTTATTAATTAATGAATATTTTTTGAGATTTATTATGAAATGCTCATCTAATGGATCTTCATAACATCATAACATTGGACTATTAATCTGTAACATTTGGCTTAATAATGAAACAGTTTCTGGACCTTTTGTCATGGCCTCCAAAAGTACAAAAAAAATCAAACAGTATTAATTTTTGATTTTATATACTGAATGAAAATTTCTGAAAATTATTCCATTATCATTATTGATCCATTATTATACTTTACTTAGCTTTAACAAATCTATAAAAAGTCAATCATTTCTCAAACATTTGTTTTATTCCTCATCATGATGAAACTGGTTTTGCATTTTTCTCATGCCAACTGTATGATTATGATTACAAATTTAATCCCTCTTTGGATCTCGATCGAGAAAATTAATTGGATTCATCATCTCTGGTCACTATAATGTTCTAAACCTCATTCTTTTATAGACAGACACTATTTGATAATGTATTTCCTTCTTCCAATATGATGGGTTGTGATCATTATCATTTCAATGGATCCGAATATGTTTCATATATAATATATTGTTGTCAATAACTAATTTGATTCATTATTATGAATAAATTTACCTCGTTGATCTTCTAATGGACGTACTATTGATATGATTTATCAATTATATAAATAATGTGTAATCAAATTTAGTGTTAGAATACCCTTAAATTTATTGGTTTCTTTTCATGTCTAATGGATCAGTGCCAACAATAACTTCTTTAAATTAAATTATATATAGCTTTTAATAGATCTGATGGATCGGTTCATCTAATGAATCGGACCATCCGATGATCTTTTTTTTGGATTATTTGTCTGATTGAGAAAACGTATCTTCATCTTCTAACATTTCACTAACTCAAAATCATCCCTTTAAACATATTCTTATATTCAATATATTTTATCATGAGAATAATCATGATTTATGAGAACTCCATATTGGAATAACATTGTCGAATTTACATGGATCGACAACTGTGTCCAATCAAATGGGTTCGAAGTTCTATGTCCAGAACCATGTTTCCTTTTGAATATACATCAAATTTCCTACATCTGGTTAATCTTCTTATTTAGTCGGATATGATAAATTTGAAAAAACACCATCTTTTCTAAAGTATAAACACATATCATCTATTGACAACAAATAGAACAGAAACTCAAAAAGGGTCTAAACAATTAATGGCTTCCACTTGTATTTTTTAGTTAGTGTGTTATGTTTTTTATGACTAACATATTATATTATACTATTGTTTAACATGTAATATGTATTGTAATAGGTAATAATTTAAAGATAGTAGTTATTTTTGGGAAAATAACTAAAGATTAATGTCTATCTTGAAACATTTAATCCATATTATATTTTGGAAATCAAGGTGATAGTTGATGAATGATTATATAATTTATTTTTATTTATAGATAATTAATTAGAGTTCATATGCTTCTAACCAATGATAAATGAATAATTTAATTCAATACATTAAATAACCCATTGGTGGATAATGATAAATATATGGGGATGACCAGTTCTATTTGGTTTTGAAGGTTTGATGACATGGTTTTTAAGGAAAATATGATCCATTGAATATTTAATAATTTTTTGATACATTATGTGATTTAATTGGATGCGATCATTTTTATGTGACATGATATGATCCTATGATTGTTAATTATAGATAAAAAATGGGACGAGAGGCCCATTTTTGTTATAGTAGTGGCCACCTATGATGGATGTATGGTTATCGATATGAATAGTGGTGGCATAGAAGACACAAGGAATGGTGGAGTGTGTTGAAGCTGGCCATTTCCATTTTAATCATGCTAGACTCATGGATTCTATAATGAGGACATAAATTATTTATAATCTATAAGTTCTTGTTGTTTATTTGGTAATATTTTCCCATAATACAAGATGTAACTCATTGTGCATGATTTATTCATCTGTTATGGTAGATTAGGATGAGTGTAAAAGTGTACGAAAATATGGAATCATAATTATTAATTAATATTTTAAGCCATTAGGCAGTACTTTATATGAATTCCAAATGATATCAATTATTTAGTAGCCATGTGATCAGTTAGATTATGCACGATGAGAATAGTGATAACTGTTAATAAAGGTAAAAAATAAAATATTAAAAGGAACAATTTAAATAATTATAAAATTATTAATATTCCTCTATGCTTATAAGATACACATTCTTTAGCGAAGGTCAAAAAGTGTTTGTGATATGATATCTATATTTGAGCCTACAGATAACTAGATTCCTATAGTTTTGAGTGATATATATATATATATATATATATATATATATATATCATAGACGATATATAAGTTCCCAAAACTAACCAATCATATTGGTAGGGTGAAGGACACCCAGTGGGCACAATAATCATGTTTCCCTAAATAACAAAGTCGATAAAGAATATATTGTCGAATATTCATTCCTTCCATACTAACATATCCTGGGCATATTGTATACTAGTATGTACATTGGATACCTTTATTATACATGGTTATTGTGTGATATAATAGATATTGGTTATTTCACACAAATGTAAATTTCTATATAGTATCTTATTGAATTATATAGGTATTCCATGTATATACTGTTATGGTTTGAGGTGAATCCTCTGGGAGGCTTCTCTCCTTCATCATGAACCACTATGGTTTCTCAGATATCCTTGTTGGGTGGGTCCCAGTGCACCGTATTTGGCTTCTTCTCCCACATCTTCCTCCATCATTATTTCTCCCTCACACTTTTATCCATTCACCTAGTTCTACACACTCGCTTTTTTCCTTCACCTTTTCATTAGTAAAACATGTATTTGTAGTCTATCCCCCTATTTAAGCCATAATTTCTCTTACCTACTCTTTCCTCCAGGTATCCAAATTTTCAACCCCATTCTATTCTGGTGCGTCGGCTTTCTCGAGGATATTTGGGATGTGCGAGTTGATTAATGTTTTCTTCCCATTTTCGTGACTTTCCCAATCTTGGAGATTTAACATGGTGATAATTTTCCTTGGGTTATGTTTCATTTTTTATTTTCACAAGTTAATAGATTCGATATCAGGGTTGATAGCCCCTCTGGGATGAGTTTATTAGGTGACACCCATGATAGATTGAAATGAATCTCTGGATTCTGGTTCCTCCGTCATTCTACCAGTTAGTTTTCTTCAATTTCTTCCTAGAGGCTTTGGGATGTGTAGGTTTTTTTGGTTTTTTTGTGTTCCAGGAGGAGTGTACAAAGGTGGTTTTCTTTTTAGCTTTGATATTCATTTCATGATACTTGTTCTGAGTTTGAATCATGGGTTCCATGTTTCTTTTGTTTTTATGGATGTTTGTTCTTCATTTTCACTATTTATATGGTGTTTTTTTGTTATGGAGGTGTTGGGATGTGTTTCCTTGGTTGTGGTATGACAATAGTAGTGTTAGGTTTATACTATTTTCCCTAGTGGTGATTGGGTGTCGATGACTAGGTTTTTTAGAGGCTGTGATGGTTGGGATGATGGATGATGAAGATGTGATTTTGATGAAAATGATGGTTATTTTTGATGGAGATGATGGGTTGATTGTTGATATGTTTCGGACATTGTTTCAATTGGTGGTTTTTGAAATCATTCATTTGGACTAAGAGTGTTAGGATTTTGAATTTTGAATTCGGATGTCATTTGATATGTTTGTGTATTTTTGAATGCTTTGATCCAATTAAGAACAATGTGGATTTCTAGAAAATAAAAAAATGGTTAGAGGTAGTTATTATTTGAGGTGTGCTACTCAAAATATAGGTTTTGGTGGATCCCAGATGCTCTTTAGTTCCTATTTAATGATATGTCATGGGTTGATAGGGTAATTTAATGCATTAGGATCAGGATACATGATGATAAGATGGCGTGATGCATCAGGTACATGGCATGATAGTATATCCCATGTTACATAGGTTTAAATATATTTAGTGAGTTATGGATCGAGACATAAGATGTTGGGATAGATCGAAAAACCCATGTGGAAGTTCTATTGGGGTACCTTCATTTGATATTATATTAGATATTATATTAGATATTATATTATTACATATATGTGATAATTTATGAAAGATCCATTCAGATCCTAAGAACATAGTATACCTATTATTAGGATGAGTTAGTCTCACTAGTTTTTTTATTGGGATTTAGTATTTTGTTTTTGTCACATGCATGTGAGTCTCCACAAAGAATCATACTAATGATAAATATTATGAAAATACTATGTATATATAATATATTTTATAAACTATATGGGCATTTTTGTGATAAATTTTAAATTTAGCAGATCATGGTGTTTGTTATGAGTGATTTGGGATTTGAGTTGTCCATCGATGGTTTTAAATTTATAACAGATAATTTCTTTTGTAGTTATTTAGTTAAATGATATTACATCCATTTATTTCAAATATTGTTTAATATTTTAAGGATTAGGATTTATTGGGTTTTTTACTTTTTTATCTCTCATTTATCTAATCTAAGAGTGTGATGTCTCTTAATTTTGTATATGATATACCCTATGCTAATTCAACTATGTTGTGGCCTTTTAGAGGCAAGCATCAAGAATCATTCCTTGTTGATCTATTTTATAGCTTAAGAGGGGTACCTTTAAGGTGTGTGTGTGTGTGTGTCGGGGGGGGGGGGGGGGGTTGTGAAACATAATGAAAATAAATATAATGGGTTTCGTAGTTTTTTAAAATAAATTTTTTGATGATACTTGAATTCCTGTAATTTTTTTTAATTCAACATAAATAAATTGATAGAATGATTTTCGCCAAAAGTATTATTATCTATGAATCTTTAGTTAATTAATTTTATGTCGAAATATGCAAACCAAATATAGAAAACAATATTGAGTAAAAATTATATTAAGATGATATACAATATATATTATGCATATGATACAATTGAGAAAAAACCCAAATTTAGAGGCTTTAAAAAAATAATTAGCATTCGAAATTGAGTTCCTTAATTAATCAAATACAAAGATTAAAATCATTAAAAATGTTGTCGGTATAAATATTTATATAAGACATAAAAATAATCAAATTTATAATTTTTTTCGTTTATTAAGAATCAATATCTTTGCATTGGTCTTATAATAATATTTTTTAGTAAATGCATATATATTAAGAATCCATTCTTTTTCATTGTCATTTTTTAAGAGTCCTCTAAAAATCCCGACTTTCATGTTATTTATTAGATCGAGAAACTTGTAAATAATAATTTTTACTAGTCTATACCTCAAGGAGACACTATAAATTTACATATAAATTTGAATGTTCCTATTTTATAGGAATCATAATATATCATCTTGAGAGGGAAGAAAATATAGAAAAATCAAATTTTATCAGTTCTAGATGAGTTTTCTTTGATTTATTATGTCTATACTACTTTCCAACATTGGAAAACTTACATATCATCATGCCTGTAAATCCATTAAATGAATTGAAATCATAAAAATAAAACACAAAATATTAAGGTAATATGGTAATATGGTGTAAATATATTTTCATTAATGTGAATTGTAATGTTGAGAATTTATTCTCACCTTATTTTAATATTTATTTCTATATATGAGAGTTTTATTAATGAAAAAATATTTTTTTTCATAAATATCATTACATGGTGTAGCATAATATTCATTAATATTTTATTTTAATTGTGCCAGATTCCATTATTCAAAAAATCCATATTGAATAAGGAATTACATGATGTGTAAAACCCAAATATTTTAAAGGATGAAAATTAGGTTTGATATCGTATATGATATGAAACTTATAAGGCCCCTGCCTTATTCATTACTTAATATTGAATTAAATGAATAATTTACATTGAAGATCTTTTTAGGTTTATAGATTTAGAGAATTAGGGCATAACTATTACATCTCAAAAGATTATATAGTAGACACTTCTACTTAGTTTCCATAAAATAAAAAAAACCATTTAAAAAGAAACATGTCTAGTTCCATGTTTTAGATAGCATGTATTTCCTTGATCCCATCCTTGACCCTATTCATCTTTAAGTCCTGTGGAAAACCTTTCAAAAACACGTGATGAGCATAAAAATCCCAGTAAAGGATACACAATTAAGGAAAACTGTTAGTTTTTCAAAACAACAAGTAAACCATGAATACTTTACCAATGTAATACATTTCACCTTTATTAAGTAGTAAAAACTCTTCACTGACTAAAAGACCATTAATTTACCTTTTGTAACCAAATGATTACCATAAAACCCATATAAAGATAACATAACATATAAAGGTAACTTGGGATATAAACATACTTAAATGAAATAACTATACGGTCGACTTCCACACATACTTAATGGAATAGCCATACGGATGACTTGCATACCCAATGCATTGGAGGTTTTAACGTAACCACCTGTCCTGGTATTCACGGCACCACCCGTTATATGGTTTATAATGTAACAACCTGAAAAATTTCCAAGTATCATTACAAAATCATAATACATAAAACAATTAAAAATGAAATAAAACATTTCGATAATTCAATCAAAATATATCAATTAAATATATTGACTTAACAAATCCATTATAAAATCCATTTTCAATACCAAAATACATAATAGAGAATATGGTATTTTTTTACTTTTAAAAATTATTATGGCTTGTTGAGGAAGCCAATGATCAGATAATACTCGCGGTGGCGGAAAGGTCATTGTCACCACGTACGTTAAAAGAAACATACTTTATGTCATTTAGTAAAATGATTTGTATAAAAAATATTCCTTTTGCATAAAATTAAACTTTAAAGGGGTTTATAAACTATATAAAGAATGTTTTGTTTAAACAAAATATGCCTCAATGAAAAGAGATTAAGACGAAGTCCCTTACAAAGACAGTATCCTTAGATTAAGGATAAATCAATTACATAATTATGTGTGACAAACAAATACACCAAATATAAGTGGATATTAATTGTAAAAAACTCTGAGTTCATTGAAACATATTCATATAACGACATATTCAAGTAGAACAAGTTTACCCCAAAGAATCAAAATTGGGTTAAGAAGTTTTCTTGCAAAAATTTGATAGCCTAACATCGTCACCTCAAAATTCAAAAAATAAGTTGAGGAGAGATAAAAATGGTATCTCATCACTTCGACATAAAATTTTCATCAATAAGGATATAGAAGAACATATCCCAACATAATAGTATGTGAATTAAAAGACATAAAAAAAGATGTCTTTTAGATAGAGGAGGGTGAAAGGTTCCTATACCGAATTTGGCATCTTTCGAAATATTCACCCCATGAAAGAAGGACAATAAAAAATTGATGTAAATACTAATAAAAAAAGTATGTTACTCAAAGAGTATAATAATGGGCTGTACATTTAGCACTTAATGTAAATTGTTGCAAATGTAGCATAAATCTCACGTGAATAAAAGTGTGATGAAAAATCTCTTATGAAAACTCGGTAGCCTAACGACGCCACTTAATAATTCCAAAAAATGGATTGATTAGATAAAATATGGTCTATCATAATATTAACACAAAATTTATAGAAAGAGGAATATAAAAGAACATCCCCCAACATAAAAATTAGGATATTAAAAGAAGTGACATAAAGGAGAGTACATAAAAAGAAAGAGATAGGTTGGATCTTTTACGAAAAATCAGCAGCCTAACGATGCCAATCAAAAATTCCAAAATATATTGATGAGAGAAAATAGGGTCTCTCATTATTTGAACATTAAAATTAAATTAAGAGTGATATAAAATAAAATCCCAATCATAAGAAATATGAGCTTAAAAGGAATGACATAAAAGAGTGTACTTAAAAGGAAAGAGAGGGGTAGGTTCCCTTACCTCGTATCTGACTTGACTCGATCGTTCTTTAATCTCCTGAATAATAAACTTGAGTTAATTTCTACTTTAATAAGAACCTTTTTCATGTTCATTATTTTTTTATATTACTTATTACCATGTCATGAACACTATGTAATTTTTTAAGTTAATAACGGTCGTTTTAACGATCATTGCTACTTGAGTCAAATGTAAACTCTTTATAATTATAAGTTTGGTCATGGGGTAAAATATACATTATATAAAGAAATATATTCATTATTTAGATATCATATATATCATATATATCCATTTTATACATGAATTCATAATATTACATGAAATATAGAGGTAAGAAATGAAATGCACTGTTCATTGAGACGGTAGGTCGTACGTACGCATGAACGCTACTTCCATTTCTATTTCATATTTAATGGAATTAAAACATAATGATACATAATAGTATTATAATTCCAGTATGGTATCATATATAATATCATTAAATCTATCCTTTATACATACCACATATGGTATTAACGAATCAAATCACTTTGAGGGGGCGGTAGTCCGCACTTTCTAAAATGAAGATATCACGTTTACCTATAATGGAAACCATAAAGGTTTTCCATAAATGAAAATACAGAAGCTTAAGGAAAACATAAACATATTATATATCATATATAAATATAGTGACATCTTATTGGCCACCTTTGAATGTGTTAAAAGAATATTAGGATGTTTACACTTAAAATTGGATTCATTAGCAATTTTAATCCTTTAACATTTATTGTAAAAAGTAAAAAAATTTGACAAACATATATAATAATTTTGTAGTTAGTACTGTTCATTCCCGTAATTACAACGCCTAGGTGTTAACTACCATTTAAAATAAAATTATTTTATTATTAGAGTGCAATGTATGATTTCAAAGGAACTCGTTGTTGCGTATTGGGTAAGCCATGGAGCATAGAGTTCCCTTTAAATTAATATTAACATTTTATTCACAAATAGCGATAAATATACAAATTTCATATTCTTTATTTACTTGGGGTGTTACATCCTTCCCCCTATTTGGGAATTGCGTCCTCTCAATTTTAAAATTGGTCTTGGAAACATCATTGAAAGTCCAATATCGAAAAAAGAGTCGGTAAAACAATCACTTTAAAAGAAAGAAAGAGAAGTATAGAGGTCACCTGAGTTAACCCATACTAGGATTCCGTGTAGGAAAAAATAAATATGGAAGAAAAATCAAAGGGTCATGTTTTGAGGTAGAGTGATAGAAAACATGTCTAGGAGAAAGTTAACCACAAGAAAATCACAAACTTGTGGTGGGATAAACCGTATTCGATTCCCCGGTAGGAATATTTAATAGACAACAATTTTGTTTTAAGTTAATTTTCATTGTAGAATTTATTTTTAATCTTAAGGAAAAATACTTACTTGTCATGTTTACTTTCAACATTTACTAGATTTCTTACACAAACTCATACTTTCTCCAAAAGACGAGTATTTAGGAAGACTTGTTCGCATTAAGAGTACTATAATCAATTTCTTGAGAATCACCTAATCCATAAAAGAGAACTATATATTTCCCATGTCTTAAGACCCATACAAAAACCAAAATTGTTAGAACAAGATCAGATAAACCAGAAAAGGATAAACCTTTATAAAAAAAATCTATTCTTAGTCTCCAAAATTTGTCCAACAAAACCCAAAGTTAAACGAAGACCATAAGTAAACCAAACTAATATTGAAACCCAAATATTTGAAGGATTTAATCACATAGTCTTCCAAGTTAAATCGTATCATTTATCTCCAAACAACATCAGTTTCTCTTAATGTATCTTATTGAAAAGTAATTAACCAAATCACATATCCTCCATGATAGGTTAATAATTTCCATAGATAACCCAAAATCAACTTACTCTTAATTCATAAAATTTTCTCTCTAAAAAGAATTAGTAAAACTAACCAGGGACTTCATGTAGTCCAGTGGTAGGTGATAAATACCAGTCGCACATTGGTTGTGGGTTAGATTCCCACAGCTTTGTCCAACGCGACGGGTGGTCACACGGTCTGCATGTTGTCCTTTTTCCAAACTATATAAATCTCAAAACATTCCCCAAAAAGAGATATAATCATAAAAAATAACCAAAACATAATTTAACCTCAATTTTATCTCATTCCTTTCACTTCCATCATAACATATAGTAACCCATAATTACCTCAAAAGTAAGGATCATATAAACCCAAATGGTTCTTTACTACTATGTCCACAAAAGAATAGCTAACTATTCCTTGAATAAAATTTACATATATCAAAAATTAGGGTTACACATACTATAAAAAGTCTTCTAATGTAACCACATCATCAAAAGAGACTTAATACTCATACAAATTTCACCATAAATCTTGAATCCCTTATATGATTACTTTTTACTCATACAAAATTCTTAATGATCCATTAACCATTCCTTTATAACTTATTCTGAAATACTTCTTTCCTACAAAAAAAATAATGAATCATATCCTATGATTCCAAAATCGGGAAAAAATGTTAAGAAATAATCCATACCTTTGATTGGTCATTGTCAGTCTCTTCATCCTAAATTAGAATGGCATTAGGTATTGGTAAACGAATATTTGTATGATATTGGTTATCCCATTCCTGACACTTCTTCATAGGACATGTGTTTGCATAATGACCATGCACACCACATTTAAAACATTCAAATGATCCCTCAGAAAGAACTTCTTTCCCTTTCCTCGAGTAAACTTGATGCTTCCTTTTTCCATGGAAGGTTATTGCTTTATGACCTTCATTTTCATATCTATAGAATATTTCTGTCCCTTTGAAACATTTTCCTAGGTGTTTATTTCCACATCTTTGACACAGAGGTTTTTGAACACACTTACCTTTATGATTATTACCTGTAGTTTGGTAGGGATTTGTTTCTCGCATATATTATTACTTATAGAAATCACTAAGGTTTAGGTGGTCAATCATGACTACAGATAGTTGGTTGAGGATAAACAGAAGAGTTCTCATTGTAGCTCCCATATCATTGAGTTGATCGCTCAGAAAACTGTCAGAGTTTCCTTCACATCCAATGTTACTTTGGTTCCTGCTAGATCCAACCATTTACTAAAACCAAAAAGGTCAATGTCAGTATATCATCAAAACCATCATGTACTAATGAGGAAGATAAACACTAAGATATACTTACTCATTCACTTTATCTAAAACTAGGACTCTTTATGAAATCCTAACCATTATGGTAATGTCACTAATGCTTAGAGAGTACCCTAACCTCTAAAGATATCTAAATCGACCTCTGATACCAACTATAAGGCCCCAACCTTATACCTTACGTAATATTGAATTAAATGAATAATTCAAATTGAGGATATTTTCACGTTTAGAGTTTTAGAGAATTAGGTCATAACTATTACATCTAAACAGATTACATAGTAGAAACTTCTACTAAGTTTCCATAAAATAAAAAATTACACTTAAAAAGAAACATGTCTAGTTCCATGTTTTTGATAGCATGTCATACTTTGATCATATCCTTGACCCTATTCATCTTTAAGTCCTGTGGAAAATATTTCAAAAACCTGGGATGAGCATAAATAGCCCAGTAAAGGATACACAAAGAAGGAAAACTGTTAGTTTTTCAAAACAACAAGTAAACCATGAATACTTTACCAAAGTAATACTTTTCACTTTTATGAAGTAGTAAAAACTCTCCACTGACTAAAAGACAATTATGTACCCTTTTTTAAACAAACGATTCCCATAAAACCCATATAAAGAACACATAACATATAAAGGCAACTTTTGACATAAACATACTTAAATGGAATAACCATACGGTCGACTTCCACACATACTTAATGGAATAGCCATACGACCGAATTCCATACCCAATGCATTGGATGTTATAACATAACCACCTATCCTAGTATTAACGAAACCACCCGAAAAATGTCCATGTACCATTACAAAATCATAATACATAAATCAATTATAAATGAAAGACAACATTTCTGTATTTCAATCACAATATATCACTTAAATATATTGACTTAACAAATCCATTATCAAAACCATTTTCAATACCAAAATAAATAAAAGTGTATATGGTATTTATTTACTTTTAAAAAATATTACGGCTTGTTGAGGAATCCAAAGATCAAATAATACTCACTGCAGCGGAAAGGTCGTTGTCACCGCGTATGTTAAAAGAATCATACTTTTTGTAATTTAGTAAAATTTTTCGTATAAAAAAGATTCCTTTTGAATAAAAGTAAAAGTAAAAGGTGTTTATAAAATGTATAAAGAAAGTTGTGTATAAAAAAAATATGCCTCAATGAAATCATATTGAGATGACGTCCCTTACAAAGATGATATCTTTAGATTAAGGATAAATCAATTACATAATTATGTGTGAAAAATGAATACACCAAATATAATTTGATATTAAGTTTAAAAAAATCAGAGTTCATTCACCCATAATCATCGAACGACATATTAAAGGAGTACAAGTTTACCCCAACCAATCAAAATTGGGTTAAGAAGTTCCCTTGCAAAAATTCGACAGCCAAAAGACGTCACTTCAAAATTCAGAAAATGAGTTGATGAGAGAAAAAAATGGTATCTCATTTCGTGGACGTAAAAATTACATCAATAATGATATAGAATAACATATCACAACATAATAGTATGTGAATTAAAAGACATAACAAAAGAAGACTTTTAGAAATTGGAGGGTGAAAGGTTCCCTTACCGACTTGGGTTTCTTTCGAAACATTCACCCCGTGAAAGAAGGACAAAAAAACATTGATGTAAATAATCATAAACGAAAGTATATTTCACAAAGAGTAGAATAATGGGTAGTACATATACCACTGAAAGGAAATGGTGGAAAATGTAGCATACATCTCATGGGAATAAAAGTGAGATGAAAAATCCCTTACGAAAACTGCGCAGCCTAACGACGCCACTTAAAAATTCCCAAAAATGGATTAATGAGATCAAATAGGGTCTCTCATCATATTAACATAAAATGTATAGAAAGAGGATTATAAAATAACATCCCCCAACATAACAAATAAGAGTTTAAAATAAGTGACATAAAGTAGATTACTTAAAAAGAAAGAGATAGGTTAGATCTTTTACGAAAATTCGGCAGCCTAACGGCGCCAATCAAAACATACAAAATGGATTTATGAGAGAAAATAGGGTCTCTCATCATGTGAACAAAAAAAATAAAGTAAGAGTAATATAAAAGAACATCCCAATCATAAGAAATATGAGTTTAAAAGGAATTACATAAAAGAGTGTATTTAAAAAGAAAGAGAGGGGTGGGTTCCCTTACCTCGTATCCAACTTGACTCGATCGTTCTTTAATCTCCTGAATAATAAACCTGAGTTAATTTATACTTGCTTAAGACCCCTTTTCAAGTTCATTATTCATTTTATATCACTTATTACCATGTCATGAACACTATTTAATTATTTATGTTAATAACGGTCGTTTTAACGATCATTGCTACATGAGTCAAAAATAAACTCTTTATAATTACAAGTTTTTTCATGGGGTAAAATATCCATTATATCCATAATTATATTCATTATTTAGATATAATATATATAATATATATCCATTTTATACTTACATTTATAATATTACATTACATTTAGAGGTAAGAAATGAAATACACCATTCATGGAGACGGTAATCCGTACGTACGCATGAACGCTACTTCCATTTCTATTTCATATTTAATGGAATTAAAACATAATGATATATACTAGTATTATAATTCCAGTATGGTATCATATATAATATAATTAAATCTATTCTTTATACGTACCACGTATGGTATTAACGAATCAAATCACTTTGAGGGGGCGGTAGTCTGCACTTTCTAAAATGAAGATATTGCATTTAAGCATAATGGAAACCATAAAGGTATGCCATAAATAAGAAATACATAAGCTTAAGGAAAAAATAAACATATTATATATCATATATAAATATAGTGACATCTTAATGGCTACCTTTGAAGGTGTTAAGAGAATATTAGAATGTGTACGCTTAAAATTGGATTCATTCGCAATTTTAATCCTCTATCATTTATTGTAAAAAGTAAAAATATTTGAAAAACATATATAATAATTTCGTAGTTAGTTCTATTCATTCCCATCATTACAACGGCTAGGTGTTAACTACCATTTAAAATATAATTATTTTATTATTAGAGTGCAACGTAAGATTTAAAAGGAACTCATTGTTGCGTATTGGGTAAGCCATCAAGAATAGCGTTCCCTTTAAATTAATATTAAAATTTTATTCACAAATAGGGATAAATATAAAAATGGCATATTCTATATTTACCTGGGGTGTTACAAAACACATAGTTCAAATGTTCCCTGAAATATATTATTTTAATATGAATTCAGAATAAATATCATTAAATTTGAGTTTATGAATACGACTAAATAAATTATGTTATATAAATGCATTACACGTGTATAATATAAAATCATTTATTATCAGTGGAATAGAAATAAAATTCAATTTAATTTAGAATAAAAGTTTTTCCAAAAAACTCTTTACGAGAACAATGTTTTTTATCATAAATAATTTATTTAAATCACTATTAATGAATTATTTTTATTAAATTTTTATATTATATATTCATTGAAATGTTTTCTCATTCATCTAATATTTTTTGAGATAAGGGAGAAGAATAATATGCTTAAAACTATATTTTCAATTTTTCAAAAAATATGTTTCATTATGTTTTGTGAACTTATATTTAAGATTATGATTTTGAAATTTTATAAAATTTACATGAAAAAATGAAAATAATTTTTCAACTTACCATGTCAAAATCATATTATATTGAAATATTTGGACTTTTTAGAAAATATTAATTTTTTTGATCATTAGTAAATAAACCCTTATTTTCATTTAAAATAGTGTTTTTATTTAATGAATATAAAAAGATAATTATTAAATTAAATATTTTTAGAAGTTAAATTATATAATTTATTTATTATTAATCTTAATTATTTTATTTTAATCAATTATTTGTTAAATTATTATATAAAATCCTTTCATGCTTTAAAAAACAATTTCATTAAAAAACCACATTTTTATAGGGCTTATGTTTTTAATTATAAATTAAATTTTATCACTTAAATAATTTGAATTATATAAAATTTATTAAATATTTTGAATAATAACAATTAATATTAGGTAATAATTTAAAATTTATTTTTTTCATAATGAGTGGTAAAAAGTGTAAATATATCTGACCACATTTAAGGTTAAAACCGGTTTATTAAGAGGTGAATACAAAATTGTATTGTTTATAATGGCCTAAAAACATGTCTAATTTCCATTTTTATCCATATTTATACTTTATATCATATAATTATTTGTATGTGTCAATTTTTGAACCATTTTAGTTTTGTAAAATGGTGGAATATTTTATTCATTCTAAAAATTCCTATAGTTTAATCTCCCCACTTATTAAAGGACACCCTTTCTCATATCCTCTCCACACATCAAGAGATTTTTGTTTCATCAAATAGCATACCAAAATGATTTCTAACCACTACATTGATTCTATTTTTATATCATAACACAACTATAGGAAGGATATCATTATAATCCTAAAGAGGTTGTCTGAAGAAGAGGTAAAGCTATTAACAATGTGTTTTCATTTTATTTATTCTTCTAACTACATAAAATATTTTAATTTGTGATAAAACAAAAAAAAACAGTATCTATTAAATAATTATATATTATTATGTTAATTTCATATATTGTATCCTTCTCTAATTCGATCAAATGGGATGAAGAACTGACATTCATGTGTACAATAGACACCAGGCTCATGAATTAATGAAACTCATTTTCTGCCACGCCCTATAACCAAAGGATATAAACATGTTTTTAATGTTTAAATAAAATTTTAAATATATAATAATACTTATGGAATTATAATATCACATATATCTTCTTACCATTAACTCAATTGGAAAATGACAATGTTGGTCATGAATACATTTGGACTACCACCTCCATGAAGCATTGGTATTCATTTTCATTTAATTATGAAATTTCGGAAATAAATAATTATTTAATGAATATATATGATATATTTTATATATAAATTATTCATTAAATGTGAAATATTGTTAACCATTTTTTCATTTTATCTATTAAAAATTTAACAAATCATTCGTGTGTATGTATGACCTACCGTCCAATTATATGATATAATTCATTTTTATATCTATAAATTTTATGTATTATAGTAAATAAATTTAAAATATATATATATATGATATTAATATAATTATTATAAATTTTGAGAATATGAAACAAAAATTGAAGTAAAATGACGGAATGTACTAAAACAAAACATATAAGAATACTAAATGAGCTATTATCCAACATAATGATTTTTACAAATAATTTTTTTGTAATAGGGTGATAAAAGATTATAATTAAATAATATATTTTAGGTTATATATATTTTTCTTCCTTTTATATATTTAAAATAAATATATATTTATTATACAGGAGGTTCTGACACATACAATGGAAGCTGAACCCAATTTAAGAAATTTTTCACTCAATTTTATTTTATTGAGGAATATTCTATTATTATGAACCTAATTTAATTTACATTGTGTATATGGTTCCCTTTAAAATGTAATAACATTATTACTTCTCATTTCATCGTATATTAATATTTAAATTTTATTTATTTCCTCTATGGGGTTTTTAATTGAAAGTTACCAAGTGGTTAGGGGTTTCATAACATAATTTCATTATATTGGGTTATATTATTTTTTCATTGTTTGTAATATTCTAAGATTATTTGTGAAATTACGTTTGATTTTTTCCCCTTGTTTTATTTGGATTTAAATTTATACACAAAATCAATTCATTTGTTAATTATCAATTCAACATTATGATCATTGAAAGGGTTCTTCATCTCAAAATGTTTTCTTTGGGACATATGTTATTTTATACAACTAAAATAATATTTGAGGTGTTTATGATACCCAATTATTATGTTATATAATGAATATATTTATATTCATGGAATTTTATATTCCATTTAATGTTATTTATTTAATGGGGGTTATTATTCAAAGCATATCAATGAAGAAAGGGTTTATCTCAAAATATCATCATTTTTTATGTCTTGGGGGGGGGTTATTTAATATCTATGTCATAAAAAATATATTTTATTCTCCACATGTTTATAAAAAAATTTAATAAATTATTCCATTTTCCACTCGCAATTACATAAAATTATTGAGAAATTGTTTTTAAGAAAAGATGACTTTTTTCACTCTTTTCTAAAATAACCTTTATCTTCAATAGTAATGATTCCTAAAATTGTGATAATTTTTTTTATAATTACATATTTAGATATATATATAAACATATTATACATTTATCAAAATGGTTTAAATGATTTCTTTTGAACAAGGTACCATTTTTCCTTTTACCAAAAAATGTCAGAGAAATATTTTTTATCATACCAAAAAAGAATTGAATTTAATTATGTCAAGAAAACTAAATTATTTGAATCATAATTTATATTTTTCCAAGTATATCTTCCAAAAAAATGAATTTAAAAATATTCTATTTTTTTTTATTTTTGAACATGGATATCAAATTGGAAAGGGTATTTTCATCATGAATGATTTAATGTTCTTCTTATGGTATTTCTATTTCATCAACAATAATAAAAATTTATTATATTTATATTCCATTAGGGATATTTTTTAATGATATCAACCTAAATTTTTATCTAGATAGTTTATGATCATATTGATAGGGGAAGTATTGACATTTTATATTCAGTTTTTCAATAAATATGTTTATGTCGATTATGTATTTAATTGAAATTCATTCATTTCATATAATATATTAATTAGACTTTATATTTGATGTTTGAATCCCCATATGACCCCTTAATGAATATATAGGTATTATGAGAGTAATTAGTTTTATTTCTTGCTGAGGACTTAACCATTTATATTAGATTTCATAGAACAAGTCCTTGACTATAACATTATAATGTTTGGTATTTAGAATTCCATAATTATGATATTATTAATTTATATACATGTCATTAATTGAATAGTTATAGTATCAATGGAAAATTTTCATGTTAATGTGATTAATTATATGAAATAATTTTATCGTCAATTATTTCTATCATATAACCCTTTTTCTCACGTGGTTTGTTAAATGGAATTTTATTTTAGTAATTTACCTTGATAAGGTGACTATTCCTTGTTTTCTCCCATTTTAAATAACCCTTGAAATGAATATCATATCACCGTTATTTATTTTCATTTGCTTAAAATGTTAGTATTATTAAAATGAATTATATGCAATGAAATTAAGGAGTGAATAATGGTGTTATCAAAGAAAAAAATATATTTTATTTTATTTTTTCAAATGTAATGTGAGATTCAAGTATGTATATATTTTTCAAAATATATTTAATTATTTTATCCTAAAGGATATGATTACATACCCAACATCTCTTGGATATCATATTTAGAGTATTTACCATTGTGGTTAGACGGCGTTTAGTAGAAACATTAGGAATTAGATTTAGGAAATCATAGATTAAGTTACATAACACTATGAATGATTTTGTGGATATTTTTATGTTAAATATTCTTTCCAAATGTTTTTTATGGTATAGATTCTACTATTTTCCAACTGGTCATTCTTTTAGAATCAATTCATATGGTGGAAATAACGATAAATATAGTTTTCTTGAGTATATCTCGTCCATTATTATGTTTCATGTTGAGTGTACCCTTACTAATAACATAGTATGACACTCGTTGGGGATATTCGAGTAGTAATTCAAAATTTCATTATGAACAATCATCAAGGAATTTAATTGAAGATGACGATGGATAACCTTGGTTAAAACTAATGTTTCATAAATTGAAAATAAGGTGTCATTATTTAGACATCATATAAATTATTATTCATAATTATGATTATAGTTTTCAAACATTGTTTTCTGGTTTTAAATAATGGTTATAACATAGAATAATAATGTTAATTCTGAAAATTATATAAAACATGGTGATTTAGTGAAAAAGTGAGAATATGGTTGGAGAGAATGATATTATGAAAATAACTAATAATTTATCATTATTTATGATAAAAAACTATAATTTATCTAAATCCCAAACTCAATGATGAAAACAATGATAGAGTCCAACAATAAATTAGGTGGTGTTGGCCGAAGATAAAATAAGGCCTAATATACTTCCTGTCAATAATGTATGCTGAACCAAGGGTAACCTATAAATAGTACTTGAATATGATATATGTGCTTTGAAAAATGGAATATAAATATTCATTAATCAGTAAAATTAAGGATTTTAATAGATATAAGTAATCTTAATCCTAGTGACCCATTTATAGATATTTATATAAGATTTGGGGAACCTTGGAATTATTTGACTAAATGAACCATTTGAAATCCTAAATTCTTTGATATTGAATGATCTATGTTATAATAATAATAATTGGAGTAAAAGGGTTGATGTAATTTTGTATTGTGATTCCCGATCTATGTTGTACATGTATCTTTATCAATGAAATTTTGGTTACAAGAATCACGAAACATTGGAGGATTGTGTTAATGTTTGGAAGCATGTATGTATTCATGTAATATTAACTTAAGAGTTATGGATACCATAAAATGTTTATAAGATTAATCTTGAACATAATTTCAATGCAATAAATACCCATTTTGAGGATTTATGTGTTGTGATTTTAACAATATTAATGATATATTGGGAGACATTTAGGGGAAAAACTCATTTGTTTATTACATGTTTTAGTGAAAATTTTATTTAAGGAATAAAAATTTTATATCTTGCGATCATAAGTATAAATGTATTTGAAACTTTTATGGATTACTATTTCATTAATAATGAGGTAATTATGGGTCATTAAAATATGGTAACATTATAGAAATTATATTAATAGTTGTTTCCATAAAAATAAAACTCTCAGACGAGGTGACCTAAGATATTCTATAAGGAAGGATTGATCCAACATTCGAATGGTGACAAGGGTTCAACTCCAACAATATGTCTACATTACATCTTGGTTAGTAGGACATTATTTCAAATTAATGGATTTGATAGATATATAATAATTTGACTTTAGGAATCATAATATAGGATAAAATATTTTTATAATTTTTGTGATTTTAAGATGATCAATGATATTTCAAGCATCATTTTTTTGGGTTAAGAATATATATATATATATATATATATTAGGTTTATTGTAATGTACTATTTTAGAATAATGATATTAAATATTTGGAGGTGTAATATAACGGGTATGTGATAAAATTTTAGGTTAAAACATGATTTAATGTTTAGTTTAGTGGTGTTATTTGAGATATAGGGGTATTTAATTAATTAATGATATATTATAAACCTATGAGTATTTAAAATAATTAAATTAAGGGATTATATTTATACGTAATGAATAAACTGTTCTAATCATTTTTATTTTAGTATATAATAGAGGAACAACATATTTCCCTTTATGAATTATGTGATCTGATGGAATTTTAATTCAGTGATTCATGCATAAATATCACCATCAATACCAATCCTTTAGAGAAAAAGTTGATATTGTGGTGAAAATTGATTAAAGTAGGAAATTATTATTATTAAGTATGTATATTTACCCTTGTTCTTCATCTATACAGTTAAGGAATTCTCAAATCCATATTAAAATGATATTGAAAATAATGTTACTTATTACTATCATTTATGATGAGTCAATTGTCTTTTATAAAGCTCATTAGTTTATGGTTTTGTGGACTTTAATTTTCTCTTTATAATTAGCATTATTATGATCAATGATATCTATAAATATCTCTTATTATTTGGGCATTATTTTTTATGGTCTATATTTTCAATTCCCACTATTTCTTTTCCACTTCGATACACAATTATGTTTATTATGTATTACCATCATACTTCTTGTTCCTTCGTAAGAAAAGGATGTTTTATTATACCTTTTATGATTAGGGATTTCAAAAAATATATTTTTATATGTCAAACCCTTATTTTCTAAAATCAAGTAAAAATCAATATGACAAAATTTATTGATGTGTATTAGAATTTAACACCACAAGATTTCAAAATAAGAACATTATCTTTGATATTGTATATGACACACAACACCGAGCATAATAAACATGTAAAATGTATTTTTTAAATATGATAATTGTAAAATAAGAACAAAATTGGTTGTTATGAATAAGAATAACTAAAATTTTCAAATTATATGGATTAAACATGTATAGAATATATATATTTAATATAAATTTATTAGAGAAAAAAATATTATTATGGTAGAAGAAAAGATTTTCTAAAAAAACATTTTTTCTAATTATACTGCGTTGTTATATTACATAATTTGAAATAATCACTATTTATAAATTATTTTATTTTTATTTATATATAAAATATCAAATAAAATGTCTTATCATTAATGTAATATTTTTCATAGTCATGAGATAAGAATAAATATAATTTTATTCTTAAAAAAGTAATTTTTCTAAAAAGTGGATTCATCATGTCTTGAAAAAACTATTTTTTACACTTTTAGAGAATATTTTTGAAAAAACAAATTTCATTTTTTATTCATAAATTAAAAAAAATCATGTTAATTTATACTAATTTTATTAAATGTTTATTTTTTTGAATTGAAATAAAATCCTTTATTTATTTAAATTTTTATAAAAACATTTTATATTAAAGAAAATAATTTCTTTAGAAAACCAAATTTTTATCTCGCTTACTGGTTTAAATTGATATTAAATTCATCCAATATTGAATATTTAATTTAATAAAAATTATTCAATATTTTTATTAATCATAATTAATATTATTTTATATGGTCAGCATAATTTTTTGGTCATAATGAAAAGTGGAAACATTTAAAATGTGGTACCATGATTAAAGATAAAATAAGATTACCGGTGTGTCAAACGAAAATGGTAATTATTAAATTTTCCAAAAAACATGTATAATTTCTCTTTTAATAACATATATTATACTTATCACTTCTATGATTCTTTATTGGTCCATTTTTATCTATTTGGCATTTTTAAAATGTGGGTACATATTATTCATTTAGAAAATTACAAGTGTTCCTTCTCACCCTTCAAAGAAGGGCACCCCTATCATATGATCCACATAGTTCAAGAGTATTTAGCCCAGAAAAAACATAACCAAATACCTTACTTATGATCCCTTGAAAATCCCATAGTCTATAGTTTAATAATTAAAACTTTCTATCAAGGAAATTATTATAAACAAAATGAGGCTGACTGAAGAAGATGTATAGTTATTACAAATTAGTTTTATTTTTTATTTATTATTATAAATCTATAAAATATTTTTGAAATATTCTATAATATTATAAAAATTATCTCCCATATACTTATTTTCATTTATGTTAATGGAATAAACTATATCCATCTCCTCTTTGACTAAATGGAAAACAAAACTATTGATCATGTGTACAACAGACTACCGACTTAGGAACCAATGTAATTAATTTTCCAACACCACCTATCACAGATGGATGTAATAATGGATTTAATGTTTATATATGATATTTATGAAATAATAATATATAATTTTAATTATAAAATAACATCAACCATCTTATCTTCCAATCTGTTGGAAGATGATAACATCAATTGTGTATATGTGTGGACTACCATCTCCATAAATAGATATGATTAGTTCTCACATTATCTTGACATGGATTATAATAATTATAGATTTAATGAATATATATGATCTATATGACATAAAAATTATTATTCTAAGATGCTATATTGTATACTTTTTTTTCATTAAATCTGTTAGAAAAGGGAACCAATATTCATGTGTACATATGACATACTGTCTCCAAGAACTATTTTATTACTTTTTAAATATATGATTTTTATGGATTACACGATAAATATATACAATGAATATATATTACATTTATATAATGAATAAAATTATGTAGATTATGGAATAATGATCAATGTAAAATGGAAGGAACTATCAAACGAAAACATATTTGAAAATCAAAGTAGTAATTACCTCAAACGTAAAATTTGACAAATAATTTTTAATAATAAATTGGAAAAAATTTATAAGTTCATAATATATGATGTTAAATATATTATTAAGGTTAGGAAATATTTTTTTAATAAATATTTATTTATTATATAGTAATTTTGGACTCAAATGAAGGAATTAAAACATGAAGAAAAGGATTTCATCTCAATCTTCCTTAAATGAGGAATATTTTATTATTATGAACCTAATTTCTTTTATTTGTGTATATAATAACATTTTAAATTTTATATAATGACTACTTCATTCTTTATAATATTATAACGTTTCAATTTAAATTAATTAATTTAATATGTTTTTACATAAATGTTATCATGTGGTAAGGGGATTCATAACATAATTTCATTTCATTGGGTTGTGTTACTTCTTCATTATAATGGATATTCAATGATTTTGTGCGTAATAATTTTTTTAATTTATCTTGAATTCCCTCTTTTTATTTGTTTTTAAATTTTGTACACATTATCAATTTGTGGATTAATTCCCACTTCAACGTTACGATCATTATAATTGTTCTACATATCAAAATGTATCCATTAGAGAATATGTTATGATATACACATAACATAGATTATTAGGTGTATCTAATTCAACTTTGTTATTTTATATCATGAATATCATTATATTCATTGTGTTTAAAGATAAATTTGATGTTTTTAATTTCATAGAAATTATGATTCAAAATATTAAAAGGTATTAATGGTTTGATTCATAATCTCAACATTATTCTAGATTATTTTTGGTTAAGTCTATATTAGGGGTATTACTATATATTTATATACTAAATATAGTTTATTTTCTTCTATAATAGTTATTCATGATATTACCAAGTAATAGTACCAATTTTATCTATTTGGTAGTTACCATGATTGAGAATATATTTTTAATAAAAGATGATTTCTTATCTCTTTTGTGGAAAGTCATTTTTATTCCATGACCATGTTTTCAAAAAATTTTGTCAATAAGTTTTTTAATATTCCCCAAAAATTTAATAAATTTATATTTACACATGTCTAAATTTTTATAAAATGGATTAAAATAAATATTATTATCATTTTATTAGTAAATTTCTTATTATATTTTTAGAAAAAATGTGAAAAAAATATTTGTTTTTATGTACTCATAGTGAATGAAATTTACCATCACCACGTTCAATAATTTATTTGAAGCTTTCGTTACAATATTAAAGGATCATTAAAAAAATTCCTTATATTTTCTGAATTTTTATTTTATTAAATGTGGTTTCAAAAAGAAAATGTTTATTTTCTGCAAGTTTTTTTAATGACATATTTATGGTAATTATATTTCATCAAGTATAATAAATATTTATTATACTTATTCCCCATTTAGGATATTTTTTGATGATACCATCATTATTCGATATATGGACACTTTATTATCAGTTTGACTCACGAAGTAATAAATATTATATGATAGCTCCCCAACTGGTATGTTTATGTTGACTATCTATTAAATTTTTATTCCCCCATTTCATATAAGGAATATATTTGACCAAATTAGAGATCAAAGGTATGTAATGACCAATCCCCAAACTACGAGAATCATCTCATATAAATTTTGTGTATTTATTTTTTAATAATAGATATTGAAATAAAATATACAACATCTATTACATACAAAGTTCCTTTATCAGTCTAGGTTCTGGATAATTAGATAGAATACATACTACAGAACATTACAAAATGAAATAAAATAAATGATTTTACTCCACATGAACTAACTCCTTTATCAAAGAGAACACCAAAGTAAACACTACAAAACTATTAGAAAAATAACAATAAAAATTGTGTGAGAATTAAATATGCCTAGTGAATTGTTTTAAAATCATTGACGAATCATTCTAAAAATATTCATTTGAAAATATGTTCAAAAATATATTTTTAATGAATTATTTGAAAGTAAATATGATTTAAAAATACTATATCAGATTATAAAATAAATATATTTGAAATTTTCATTAAACATATTGTAGTGATTTTTAGAAAACAATACATGAGCATCTAAAAAAACATAGATGAGGCCACTTGAATCATGAAATGATGTCTTGAGCCTACCCACTTGTTGAAGGAATGAGATCACACAAAAATTCCCTTCAATATTTACATCGTTCAGTTTCCTAATTTTTTTTTAAAAATTTATTATTACTTTACTTATATATACTTGCACTGTAATTTTTTATTTTGAAAACATGCCACTAAATTTAAATAAAAATTCACAATTATTTTACATATAAATATGTAAAAACATAAATATATAAACTTTTATTGGATATTACATGATAGTTTGGTTACAACCAAAACACTTTCTATAACCCATTTGATGAACTACACATGTATTCAATCTTTTTTTCATGGGATAAATTTTCTGTAAATTTAATTAATTGAACATAATAAATATTTTCTGTTTCAAACATAAAAAAAGCATTAAAATAACATTTTAAATCTTCATGAAATACTTCTACATAAGAATTTCAGAAGGAATACCAAAAAATTTAAATTGAAATCATGAATTTATTATAAATACAGTGGATGTTGGTGTTATGAATAAATTTATGGCCACTGTTTTATGAAGATGGAATATACTAAATTTTAATATATCATTCCGACATGATATAAACATTTTTGGATGCATTGGGATAACATTATAAACATGATAGTAAACATGTAGTACTTATATATACATACATGTATATATAAAATCTAAATTTAAATTTTAAATAAAATATCAGAAAGTTTCATAATAATATCTCTCACACACACACACATATATTCATAAGTAGAATTATTTTTCTGATCAATGATATCTTCAATACAAAAAAATATCCCCTATATTTAAATTTTTAGAGAAAAAATATTTTATAATAAACGAACCATTAAATAAAACTAATAATCTCTTAATACCAGGTAGAAATTCATAAAATCAATTACACAAATATAAAGTATAATTTTAAAATAATTTCTTATAATTAAAAAAATGTACACTAAAGTACAAATTTTTTCTTCCGACAGAACAAAAAATTGATATGAATAAATAAAATTTATTAAAAATCTGGAAATGAAAAGTCATAATTGAACATATAATTTCACCTTTTTATATATAAAAAAATTTAGATTTATAAATGTTTGAAAACAAATAATTTTCCATTTCTAGAAATGCTTATTCCATCTTTAATACATAATAAAAATGAACATATATATGAAATAATCATCACATTTCTTAGACATGTATGCTGATGGTAGTGCAGAACTCAAAAATATAGATAATAGAGAAGAAGAATGAGTCTTCCATTTATAGTCTCAATTCATAGGGATTGGAGTTGGATATTTTGTTTTGAAACATATAAATTCATTCAAGAAGACATAAAAATGATGATATATTCATATGAGAAAAACACAATAATGTTGGAAGATTCAATATAGAATAACATTCATAGGAAAATCTAGTGAAAGAGATTCAAATCCCCCATTTAAAATTCCATATCATGGTATGTAATGAATTTGAATAGAAAACCACAAAATAGAAGAAGGTAGTATACGCTGAACCACTATGTCAATGGTACAAAAGGTACATCAGAAAATAAAATAATGAAAGGAGGTGAAAATCATTGTTAATCCATGTATGGAAAACCAAAATCAGATTAAGGATACCTATAAAACATAGATCTACAGACTATAGAGATGTTTACTACCTCTAATTGTTACTATGAAATCAACTTGTAGTAGAAAAATACATGACCCGCACCTTAACCATGGTAAAAACCTAAAATAAAATTGACCACCTCATCATTAGTAACAAGAAAACCTATCCTTGATAGATTCCCTTAACCAGTACATATATCGATGTTACCTCCGGAGGTCATTGTCGAACCTTTATCCCACAATGCCCCACTAGACCAACATTGAACGTTATCTTCAACTACATTTCCTACGCTTAAATCCATAACTCACCCATAAATACCGAACCCTTAAGCGGCTCGACTCAACTCCATCTCTGAAAATTGAACAGCCAGACCCAAGAAACCCTATACGATGCATCATGTCCTTCTCCACACCTATGCATGTCTATACCCGAACAGACCCATAATTCCCCTTTTCCCAAAAAATAAACACCTATCTAGTTTTACATTATTCCATTTATTAAAAAATATTAAATTCACTAATACAAATAATATATGTATAAAATATAATTTCATCATTTCCAAATAATCATTATAATTTAGTGTTAAAAAATATAATTTTAAATAGTAATAATTTCATAAATGTAATCATAATTAATAATTTTAAAAATAATGATTATAACATCATATATATATATATATTATTTCCAAAATAAAAATGTGTAAAAGAATTTATTTAAAATCAATAATTATTATTCAATATTTCATACTAAGTAATTATTATCATAGTTGTAATTTATAAAAATAATTATATTTGATTATATATAGTTTTTTTATAAATTTAAATATTTAAAATATTTTTTCAAATACAATTTTGATAAAAATAAAAATTTCACTCAGATTCATCTAAAAATATTAATAAATATTTTCATATTAAAATATTAAAAAAAAAATTATGCAAACTTAATTTGAAAACTATATAATTATATATAAGCATGAATATATAATCATCATATTAAAACACTTAATTTAATTTATAATTTTTTAAACTAAATCGGATGAAATATTTTTTTATTTTTTTATTAAAAGAAATTAATATAATTAAATATTTATATATAAATTGTATTTTGGAATTACTGGGATGTAAAATTATCCCCCCCTCAACTCAATTGCATCCTCACAATTCGTTTCACTGTACAAATTTTTTTTGAATTTATATTTTCAGAATTATGGAACACATAGACTGCTAAACATCTACAATCTATCGTTTAAACAACAACGCCTAATCTCAAAATTTTTCTAGACTATTACTTTGATACCAAGTGTAACTCCCAATAATCAGGCTACCAAACTCATTCAAAATAAATGTTGTGTATTACAATTTTTTTATAAAAGAAACTGAAATAAAATACCAAACATCTATTACATATCAGGATCCTTTACTATTATAGGTTTTAGACGATTATATACAAACCCAACAATATAACGGTAAAAAACAATATGAAATAAAGGATAGGTCTGTACAAGAGATAATTACTTAATTGAAGTGAATGACACCAGAATCACTACTAATCTTATAGAAAAATAATTTAAAACATGGGGTGGGAATTAATTATGCCTAGTAAGGGGTTTAAAAATATTTGATAAATTATTTTTGAAATATTATTATTAAAATAAATTTGAAAATATTTTTTAAAATATTATTTAAAATTTCATACACTATAAAAATACCATATCCCTTTAGAAAACAATTATGTTCAAAAATTACATTAAACATTTTATAATGATTTTCTGAAAACAATACACGACATTATAAAAAAAAATGAGATGAGGCCACTTGAATCATTGAAGGCTATCATGGGCCTACCCACATAATGAAATAATGGGTCCAATCCCCAATTAATTTCCATATTTATATCATTCATGTACTAAATTTCCTGAAAAAATATTATGCTTGTTTTACTTATCTATACATTCACTAGAGTTTTTTGGTTTTTGAAAACATGTCACTTCAATTAAATATGCATTCACAGATATTTTATATATAACCATATACCAAAAAAATATGTGAGCTTTTATTGCATATCACTTGCGTGTTTGGTTACAACAAAAACACTTTCCATAATCCTTTTCATGAACTTCCAATGTATTCAAACATTCATTCATAAGAAACATTTTTTATTCATTTAAATAATTTACCAAAATAATTATTTTTAATATATCACAAAAAAGAATAATTTTAAAATATATAACATTTTAATGCATTAATAAATCCTTCTACTTATTAAATGATACAAAAATACAATAAAATTTAAATTGAAATGACGAATTTCTTTTAAATTCAATGGGCGTCGGTGTTATTCATAAATTTGTGGCCACCATTTTATGAAGATGCTTCATCATTAATTTTATTATAACATGATTACATGGAATATATTCTTTAGAAATAGTTTGATAAAATTATAAAAAATACGGTAAAAATATCAACCTTATATATATTCATAAACTTGGTATTTAAATTTAAAATTACATATATTGATTTTTCATTATAATATATATATATATATATATATATATCTCACACATATATTTATATATATACATATGTATAATTAAATTCGTTATCAAAAAAATCTCTTATACACAAAAATATCCCTTGTATTTAAATTCTTAAATGAAAAAATATTTGAAAATAAATAAACCCTAAAATAATAAAAAAAAATTTATAAAAATTTGATAAAAATGCATAAACTACCTTACAAAAAATATAAATTATAATTTAAGAATAGATCCTTATTATTAAATAAATGTACACAATATTACTTAATCTCATTTCCAATAGAACACAACAATGATATATATAAATATGATTAATTAGTAATCTGGTAGAAAAAATTCATAATATCAAATTTTAATTTCATCCTTATAGAAAAACACATCAAATTTTTAAATGTTTGAAATAAAACAAAATTTCCCTTACCATCATCACCTCTTCCATCTTGAATGCACAATAATAACAAACAGAAAATATTATATAGTTATCACAGGGCTCAGACATGCATTTTAGAATTAAGATATGGATTGATTAGTGAAGAAGAAAGTGTATACCATTTATAGTCTCAATTTATAGGATTTTTAGTGAAATATTGTGTTTTCAAATATATCAATTCTTTAATGAAGATAGAAAAATTTTAATAGATCCATCTGAGACCTACATAGTAATGTTGACATATTCAATATAAAATAACATATATAGGAACTGCGGGTCAAAGTAAATATTAGAAACCATTTAAAATGCGATTAAAGGATATGGAAATAAATTGAATAGACAATCACGAACTAGAAAAAATTTGTATACATTGGACCACCAAGTCAATGATAAAATGGTAATTTCAAAAAAATAAGGAAAGGAGGTGAAAATCTTTGTCAATACAACATTTGGAAACCAAAATTGGACAAAAGATACACATCCTTCATAGATTTGAAGACAACAAATATATTTCCTATATCAAATTAAATCTGTGAAATAAACATGAAATAGAAACAGGCTTAACCCACACCTTATCCATGGCCGAATCTTACCAAAAAATAGACCACCTTGTCATTGGAAACATGAAACCCTATCCTCAAATGATTCCCATCGCATGGACTCAAATCGGCATGACCTCTAGAGGCCATGGTCAACCCATCATCACAGAGCAGCCCACTTGACCCATAATAGATCCTCATCTTTCACATCCCTACCTACACTCGAAGCCCTTAGTCTCTCTTAATAATATAACCCTCTAGGATCTTAGTTAAACTCCATCTCCCCAAATCAATATGCCAGACCCGTTAAACCTTATACAACACCTCGAATCCTTCTCCTCAGCTATGAATGACTCAACCCAAACAGACCTCTAATTACTCTTTCCCCCAAAATGATCCCCAAAATGATTTTACACTATTCATTTCTTTTAAAACATATTAAATTCACAAATAAAAATAATATATGTATAAAATACAATTTCAAAATTTCAAATAATTATTATAATTAAAATTTTACTATAATAAACATTAAGATAATAATATGTTCATAAATCTAATATTAATTCCTAATTTTGAAATTAATAATTATAATTTCATACAAATATATATTATTCCAAACATAAATATTTTTAAAACCAAATTATTTATATTCATTAAGTAGTATTCATTATTTATTATCACATAATTATTATCATAGTTAGTACTTAACAAAATAATTACAATAGCAATAATATATATATTTTGGAATTTATTTATATAAATTCTTTTATCAAATAACATTATAATAAGAATATATTTTATTATTCAATTTTTTTTAAAAAAACAAAAAATATTTTCATATTAAAATATTTATCAAAAAAAAAATAAATCTATAAAAATAATTTGAAGAATATATAATTATCTACACCTATTTTTATATATTTAACTTATTAAAACACATAAATTAAATTATTAGTTTTTAGTTAAATAATCTTAAAAATATTATTAGTTTGTTTTAATTAAGAATTATATAATTTAATAAAATATTTATATAGACAAATTATGTTGGAATTCCTAGGATATTACAATGTACCACTATATGAACTTGATGCATTAGTATGTTTCAGGGCACAAACTTGTATAGGTATTTGGAAAAGTCCATACCATTTTATATAATATTTCTTTATGTGAGGCCTTGACAATACGTTTATGATGTATGGAATTATGAATTCTATAATTATAATATTTGTTTTTATTTACTTATGATTATTTGAAAAGTTATGAAATCCCAAGATATGTTTCAAGGTCATGTGATTAGTAATATGGAATCACATGATCATAATTTATTACTACCATAACTATTATTATTATGTGATTTATTAAATAGATTCTATTTTAGCAATTTAACTTTCTATATTGATTATACATTGTCTATATCCACGGTATCATACATATTATGAGCATCTGAGCTCACCATTTTTTTCCTTTTAACAGGATTCTAGGATGTGTACTATGAATGACATGTAGGGAAAATCTAGAGAGAAAAATGGTTGGCCTAGAATAAAATAATGTGTTTTGTTTTATTTTTTAAAATGTTATTTGATATTAAATTATGTGTCCAATTTACCAAGACTCCAAAACTATTCATTACTTTTGGATATAATCCCTTCCATCTAATTCAAATATAATAATGAAACTCGCACCTCTATGATACTAGAGTTTAGAGCTTCACATGATGCATCATTTATCTTCTTTATGGATTATACTTAGGCTTGTACAATGATTTTGATATTTTTGGAACCATGTCTAACCATATTGCACCATCTATGTAGTTCCTTGGATGTTTTTTATAATTTTTCGAAAAGGTTATATAGAAATCATTATTTTATTATAAAATTTATTTTCCCCAATAGTACATCACTTTAATTAATTTTCCTCTATCCCTCTTAAGTTCTCAAAATTATCTAATCAAAAACACAAATATTCATTATAAATTTTGTCACCCACTTTAGAAGTTCAGTAGGGATTCTTGGATGTTATCATTTCCAAAATAGTACCCTTGTTCTATATATAGATTATTTTATTTCATTAATTATTTATTTCTTCCATTATAAAATATATATATTGCTTTCGATCATAATGGTATTATTCATATGATTTTATGAAAAATAAAATAAATGATTCTATATTTCGTGAAATACTTATATATATTCATTAAAATATTCATCTCTCTATCATTATATATATTCTTCCCAAAAATTATCTATTATTTATTAAATAGTATTTATAGACATTCCTCTTTATATATTATATTTCACACATTATTTTTTCATACATGATTACTAATTCATAATAATCACATTAAGAACAAATTCCATATGAATTACTTAGAATACCAACCATCTTTACAACACCCATATGTTCCGTATTTGGATATTTCATCACCTAAGTTATTATCCCATTTAATTCATGATTTATTTTATTTCCATGTGGTAACCAATTTTTTCAACAACCCACATATATATACATTAACCTATATCAATATTAGAAATAACTAACACACCTTAGTTTTCTTTTTGGACTACATATTGTTTAGGGATTTTAGAAATAACCTATTTTTTTTTGGGGATTTTTATAACTAATTATGATTATTTTTGGGTTCCATTACATTTACCTATTCTCCCATTTTACATTGAAATAGTAGTAAATTCCTTATCTGTTTTCGAAATCCAAATTTTTATTGTTTTTTAAATTAATAATTTAAATACCATGAAAATAGATTTATTATAATAAATGAATATTTACATGGATGATAACTTTTATATAATTTTTGAGGATATTTTAATGTGTGATTACATGTTCGGATTTATGGGGATTAATTGTGCATTGGATTGTGGAACCCCAAAAAAATTATATCATTAGTGATTTTTTCATCAGTATCTTATGGATATATTTTGTAAATTGAATCTATTTTTTCTAAATTGAGTTTAATTTTATGAAACATAATTTTTAGAAATAAATTTTCTTCATACACAATGTATTGTACTATCATCGATATACCTATTGATATTTTTAATACAACCATTAACGATCATGTCCACTTCTTGTATGAATATTTATAATCTCCTTACCCATTTTTCATTAACCCCAAACTTTGCATCTATTTTCACTAATTTTTTTTGTGATGATTTTTGTTGATTTTTGAATTAATTATATAATAAAACATTATATAATAGGATTATATAATCCATGGGTTTACATGTTTTCTTGAATAAACGAATAATTTCAATTTAAATATACAATTTATTTTTTATTTTATTCCATACTGTCACTGAGAGTAGTTCACATTCAAAACATAATAAATAATATTTTTTTCAATTACATAAACACATATCATATATATGCTTTTTTTTTCAAGTAGTTCCTCAAAAAAATTAATTATATAACTTACTACATTAATGGTAACGTTCCCTATACAACTTTAAATTTTAGAGTAGAAAACATTAACTACTTAGATAGACCCATCCTATTCACAATATCAATATCTTAATATATTCCCATGAAATGGATCACCTTAAGAATATTTGTTAGATAAAATATTAGAGTATGATATATATCATGTAGTGGAATATCCTTATTTATAATTAAAATAATTCTCTATTTTTGTTATTTTCCTTTAATTCCTCATTTTTTAAGATAAAAATTATATATTTCCCTCAAAAATATGATCATCCATTTTCTACATCTGAGTCAACTATGAAATACTATAACATTTACAATTAATTTATGTCCATAAAATAATTATGTAAAATAAATAGATATAACTAAATGATGAACAATTTATCTCTTATGCTATGTGAATTGACTACTGATTAGGGATGGAGCTTTAGTAGTGTGTATGGTTGGTGGGTGAATACATTTACCAAAATTTTGATATCTTTTTACATCTACAATAGTTTTACTTTATCATTATCTAAACTCTATCGATAAAAAATATATGGATTTTTAAATTCTTAATCAAGAGTTATCTTGATATAGAATGCATAATAAACCAAAAATCCCCATTAAAGGTTTAATAACGTTCAAGATATCATACACAAATTAATTTTCTCAATTTCATTGAGAACAAGTTTGTATGATCAATATTATTTTTAGTGAGGTCATGTGAAACACTCTTTACACTAAAGTGCTAAGAAGTTATAAAAAATTACCTTGGGATAGGTATTGTAATATTCTAAAAAATGATACTCTTTTATTTTGGATATAATAACCATTTCATCAATGGAACACAACCCACTTGAAAAATTGATATCTCAATTACATTTTCTACCACTACACTAGAGAAAATGTATATTCTTCATCGTAGAAAAGATCATCAACATTAAGAAGAATTTATGTTATAAAGAATTAAAATTAGTTCAATTGAATCATCTCAAATGCAATGCTAATATTGACCATAATGTGTTATTGTTATTCTATATGGGAATACACACTAATATCATCAACAATATCACTATTGTCTATCCATTATAATATAAAAAAATTTCTTCAATGCTCTCTCATTTCATCAATAAAGAAACAATTATGATGGTTCTTATATTATATTATATTCTTTGATTATGGATGTATGTTCTAGGATGAACATAGGTAAACAGCTCTATATAGTTAAAAAAATTTCCTAATAAAATAGAACATACCTAAAGAATATTAGTTTTGAATAAACTAATTTTTTCAATTTATATCCGTTTTTATATTTACTCTATCATGTGAATATCATTCTTTATTATTTTAAATTTTAAATTCCCACAAATCATAGAATTCTATATTCCTTAAATATGACACTTTAATAAAAAACATTTCTTTTTATGATACCTTGATGACAGAAACAATAGAATACCCATTTTAGAACATAGAAGGTTTTTACTAATATATAAAAATAAGACATCACTCCACAGTTTCTTGAGATTTTATACTAACTCATGATCTAAGTAGAAGATTTTTTATAATTACGTTCCTACTGGGGTAGAACTCATAACAGTATATATTACTAGAATTGGTTAAACCATATATATTTGTATGAATATATGTATATTAAAATTATCTTTTTTCTACCCTTTGATGAACATGTAGATTATGATAATTTATTTTTTACAATAAAATATCCAAAAATGTACACTATACATACCAATAACATAACGTTTGATAAAAATTACTATATGAAAATAATTCGCTACTCTACCTTACTTCTCTAAAAACACTAATGTTTCAATCCTATATTTATATAAATAGTTAACTATTTATATTTTATACATATTATATTTTATTTTCTCATTAATCTTCATGGGGTTTCGATAAATTTTCCTTAGTAATAATTATGACATCATTTTGGCTTGAACAAGGAATAATTACAATAATTATTTTTTAGTTTACTCTTAAAACCCATACATAGCTTTGTATTGATAAATTCAACTTTTTTACCTTATAATGTTTACCTTTGGAGAACTCCCATGTTTATAGAATCTTAACTGCACTATAGAAATATATATCCTTTCTATTCTCTTGGTATTCACACTCATAAGATGATTATAATTGATGAAATTCAAGATTCCCATGAATGATTAATCTAAAGGAATGGGGTCGGGTCTGGCATAAATAACACTATCTCAATAGTGTAATGCGTGTTCAAAATTATGAGTAGTATCCAATATAAAAATATTTACCATTTATGGTTTTTCCTAGGGATAATACTATTTTATCATCATCCACACTCTTTACATCAAGATTCCAATCCATTATGGAGTAACCACCGAGTAGTTCATTGTCTAACTGGACATCGTAATTCACTCATATCATGGTGGAACCCCATGATTTATAGTTATAGAAGTCATATATAGGATCTCCTCTCCTTCAATTGAAAATTTTAATTGTATATAAATATTCATCTTAACTTTCAATCCTTGTGATTACATATATGATTTTTTGTATGGACCACATATATTTTTCTATATTTTTTCTTCTTTGACTTATAAATTTCATATTAAAAATAATACATTCATGAGAAATATACCAATTGGATAGTATCACTTATAAATACAAGTATTCTATAAATCATCCACCAGCATTTTCTCTGACGTTTCAAAAAATTAAGTAATTAATTTTTTTATAGTCGAACAATTATCAAAAATCCAATTATAGGGATGGATATTATATTTTATTTATAAACCCCTTTTTAAATTTCATTTTTTAATAAGTGAAGTAATCCTTTAACAATATGATGGTATCTCCTTAATTAAAATTCCCAAATAACCAAATAATTGATGCACCATTACTTATGACCAATTTATATATAATAAAAACAATTTATAACACATAATAAGGCCTTTCTTAGGATCTATTCAGCCATTACCAATAGATATTTAACCGACATATCATCATAGAACACAACCTTGTTGAAAAAAATAAAACCATTGTCATATTAACTTTAATATTACATAATTTCCTTATTTATAAGTGAACATTACGCATTAAAATTTTTTCACAACATTCATTAGAGATATATTGATGTTATATTTTTCTATTATGTTATACATGTAAATGATATAGTTTTATTTTTCATCATTTTAGTATTTTTGTTGGAAATACTTGATATATACTATGATTTTTTATTATTTCTGTAACACCATGAGATTTTATGAGAAATATTATTTTTTTAATTTCTTTGTTGTCTTGTGTTGTACGCAAGAGAGACCATCCTAAATAGCGTGTGTTGTACGCAATACCGAGATTCACTAAACAACGATATATTGTTATAATATTATTATTACCAAGCCATTATGAATATTATTAACCAAATTTTTTATTTTATAACATTATCATACACCTTACGCATATCCTAGAACATAGTATGCAAACAAAATAAAATTTTCACGTAAAATAAGTATTTTTCAAAAAAAAAAACAATTTTGCCACCTTTCGATGGAGCACCCACATTAAATATAGTTTTTGACAATTTTTTAAGTTATATTAGAAAAAATAAACTTATTAATTTCAATAAGGATATAAAAATTTACTTTGGATAACTTTTTGACATTATTCTAATAACATTCATATTTTGATGAATAGTAAAAATATGATAAATTTTAATTAAAAACTACCTTTATCACCAAGATATTGTATATGGATAAATTTTAATTTTTATTGGTTTTACTATACAAATATAATATATTTTTACCATTTAATATATTGAAAGTCATTATCATTAATTTTACACTGAATTCATAGGTAAAAACATTTAAATCTTTTGAAACTTTTTAACTTTTTAAACCAGTTTTCATAACAACGGGATTAATTTTAAATTAATTAATGCAGCTTCAATGTTTTGAATTCAGAAAAATGGAGTTCATATTTGGAATCAGTATTTCAAAATTATGATAAACATATATTTTCATTTTTATAAACTATAAATAGTAACTACGATAAATTTTATTTACTATAGTTAAATGTAAATCATGTAATTAATAGTAAAAATAAGATTTTAAAATTAACCTAACACCTGCCAAAATACTATTGGATAAATATTATATTAACTATATAATGTGATCAACAAATATTATAGATAAATATGACATGTTAGGAATCTATTAAAAATTTTTGTTCGAACATACCTTCTATTTTTATTTTATTTAAATTAAAAAAAATGAATAGAGTCAAAATTGACAGTATGGATATTTTATATTATTAAATTGTTTAAAAATCACAAAATTTTAAAAAATTATAAATTGAAATTCATATGGTATAAAATTTCATAAAGTATTGAATTATGGACAATTCAAAACACATAAGTATGTATCCATAACAATTTTAAATTTATAATATTATTACCACAAATAAAATTAAATAGATTAAATAAGAATAAATCAAGTTGTTATGGTTTAAAATAAATTCCCAACATGTCTAAATTTTATTTTATGATGATATTACAAAAATATCTCATCTCCTATTATAATGCGAGTCATTTTGGAGTTCTTTAGATGGGGTTTTAGTTTATTATAAATTAGTATTTTAGAGGTTTTCAAAAGTGCCCCTCTCCTCTCTTATAAAAGGGAACATCCTCCCTCTCCTCCTCACACCATTTTGAGACTTCATGTTCGAACAAACCGTACCCATTTCTCTTCTCCACTTACATAACAACATACTAGAGGTCATTTTCTTATTCAAAGGCCATCATTAGTTACCTCTGGGGAGGTTTAGAAGAGGCGCATCAAAGAAGAGGCAATATCCATTACTGATTATTTCTTATTCATTTCTTCTTTTTCGTCCTCTTATTTTGTTCTTTCATAAAAAAGTAATAACATCAATATTACTCATATACTGATATAATGGTGTAAAGAATAACTGTATTTTATTATTATAACATGATAATAATTCTGAGATATTATATCATCCACTCCAATACCATTCAATAATTATTGGAATGATATCATCGCTCGTGCGTACGTAAAGATTACCGTCTCCACGATGCGATGAGATTCATTATCCATGTTAACCATTCAAGAATGATTATAAATTATATATATATATATAATAATAATAATAATGATAAATATGACCTATTAATGCTACTGGATATATATATATATATATCTATATCTATATGTCATCTACTTACTTCTATTCAATTCAACAAGGAACTGAAAACAACGTTCATTCATACGTAGGTCTACCGTCTCCTTGAACGGTGTATTTCATTTCATTTGTCTATCTATTATATATATATACTGAATAAATATGATATATAAATAATTTTTTACATTATTTATTCAAGTAAATCATGATATAAGTAATAATAATATCAATAAAACAAGTGCCAATACGTACGATAAATGAAACGATTTTACCCAAAATGCGGCATTAACAAAGAATTGACAAATGAACGGGTAATATAAAGTAATAAGTGAATCATATATGATATCTCAAATATTATTATGCTTCTATTTGAAGTTAATAATATGGTTAAACCCAACATATAGGAGTTTCGAACACGTATGGAAAAATTAGACCTATGTTAAGGGATAATTTTGCAATCTCATTTTTATCTGAGAATGCTTATACGTAAGTATTTACCGGGGTTATATTTATCATCGACATCCGTGTTTTATAAGAATGTTTTCATAAAGTGTTTAAAAATTCTTCCTTGTATACATAAAGTCATGTTTAACACTTTTTACTTTTACTATGTATTATGGAAGGAATATTTCTTTCGTTTACCATACAAGGTACTTTTTTGACTTTTTCGGAAAATGTACAAGAATAGTGTTTTTTAACTTATATTACATGAATGGATTTTAGCAATCGCCTAAATCCATATTTTCATGAAGCTTCTATTACAATATTTTATAATTATTTTTAACAAAATACTTTTATTTTAAAATTTCATTTCATTTTGTGAAAAGAAAATGATTTTGAAAAAGAATGGACATTTTCCTCATGAATTCGTTTCAAATGTTTTATCAAAACTATTTCCTATATAAGAAGAATTTATTTAGTATGATTATTTTTCATGTATAATGTATCTATTATTTACATGCTTTTATTTTGATTATGATCAAATGATCTCCATTTTTTTTATATGGATTATGTTAATATGGGATGATGTTTATGAAACCTATTTTATTCATTGGGTTATGATGAATGATTTAGGAATGTTTTGTGGCACATGTAAGAATTATTTAATTATGAGATGGGTGGGAATAATATCTCCCTCTAATGCACTGGGTAATGATTTATATCTAATGAGATAAATATTGATGGAACGACTAGTGAATCCAGTTCAGTAATACAGGGCTGGAATGACAAGTAAACCCAGTTCAGTAATGGAATTTGTCCACTGTGATGGTCTTGGCAGAAATTACTTGGCTAATATGGAAATCATATCATGTGCATAATGGTTTTCCACAATTAAAATTTTATTCCTATTATATTTTATCACTATTAATGTTTCATTATGATCAATGCCTTAGGTAATGCCAATATTTATTTCATGACTCATGATTTTGATGTTTAAAGCTTTTGATCGGGTATCTAAGTTCAAATGTATATAGTTTGTTTTATATTCACCATGCTTAACCTTACTGAGCATTTGAGCTCACCCCTTTTATGTTTTTTCCCCATTATATAAGGAAGGGTTTTAGGTAAGAAAAAAATGGGGAAGATATTTATGGGAGATGTTGAATATCATTCACCATGATTAGAATATTTTGTTCTGAGTTTCCAAAGATGCTAAACTATTAGGGTACTTCGGTGTCTTCCCTTATTATGTATTATGTATTCCACAGAAGTAATTTAATGTCCATGTACGTCAATCTTTGGTATCTAAAATTGGTATCAGAGGAAAGGTTTTGTTAACATTTGGAAAGTAGGATGCAAAAACTTTAGTGATATCCCTAGAGATATTTCTAATGTATGTGTAGGGATGTCCCTAATGTTAAGTATAAGTGTAGGTTATAGTCCTAGAATTATGGTAATGATCATAGAATTAAACCTATGATGTTTGATATTAATGGTTATCCCCCCTTTATTATGTTTCTTTCCTAGTGTAATTTTTTCCTCTCACACTATTCTTTTTTGGTATTAGAAATGGGCTGGAAACATGAATATTCACGATAATAGACGATATTATGGACAATGGAATGAAATTATTGATGAGCAACCAAATGAAACGATATTTGTAATTATAAACATAGTTATTATGTCTAGTCAGTAATCTCATAATATGATCAATAATAACAACATTGGTATGCTTTCAGAATCATCCAATAAGAAAAAGATGGAGTTTCATGATGATCATAGAGGAAAGAAAGTTAAATTTCCCTCATGTAAATCATGTGGTAAGAGGCATCAGAGAGAATGTTTCAAAGGATATGGAAGATGTTTTGGTTGTGGAAAAGAAGGACACAAAGCCATTAATTACAATGGAAAATATTTTTTTAACACTATGGACAAGGATAATGCTATCCCTAAGACATCAAAGATAGTTAAATGTTTTAAATGTGGAACGTATGGGCATTATGAAAACCAATTCCCTAAGGTAATGTCACAAGAAGAGAATCAACATTGTCGTATGGGTAGTATTTATGTTGATGATGATTAAGAGACTATAAATGATATATGAGATGAAAGAAGTGTTGAAATATAAAATGATGAAGCCCAGTCAATGGATTAAGAAGGTAGTAGAATGATTGTATGTTTATCAAGAGTGATTTTCTATAGGTAATTTAATAGTACTATGGAATAAACAATCATATAAGGATTGTTACACTATTGTTTTTCCTAAAGTATTTGGAAATATATGTTGAATGGTACTGGTAACCATTAAATGTTATTCAGATTGTTTTGGAAAGAAGAGGATATGCACATTATGAATGGATAAGGAGAAAATAATATTTTTGATAGTATAAATGAGTTCATGACTGATATAAGGAAAAAGTGAGATCATTGTTTGAGTATATTGAAATTTTGGGATTTTGGTATGTGGATAGAGTTAACTTTTGACAATATTCTTGTTTTCACTCTGGTTCAATGCGTATTAATTTATTCAAGGGAATACATGATTAAAGTATTAACATTTTTGGAATGTGTCGAACAAGATATATCTTATGATGTACGAGGGTAAATGATGGTATTCACATTCTCTGTAGATGACAATTCTAGTAGTAGTTTTCTTTAGACTATGAGATTGGACAGAAATATATTCGATAAACCTAATGGTTAGAATAGATTAAGTTAGACATCAAATTGTATTGTTTAAGGCTAGAACTTTTTTTCAATATTATTTCTGAAATGTTATAGTGGTTTAGTTTTAGAAAAAGTACAACCCATAAAACAAGGGACAACCCATCGCGTCGGACAAGGCTGTGGGAATTGAACCCACAAATGAAGTGTGACATGCCTTTATCAACTATCACTAGCCTACAACAAGTCCTTGGTTTGTATAAATTAGTTTTATTTTATTAAATGGTGTGATATATGAAGTATAAATCCATTTTTGGATCCATATACGATTAATATCACCATATATGGATTATGTATATTTAATAACTTTTTCTAACCTTTTGTTTGAGATAGATGGAATGACACATCATTATATCAAATGATATTCTAACACTTCACAAATGAAAAATTCAACTTTTTTTCTTTATGATATGGAGTGGAAATTGTTCATGGAACGACCAACGATGAGATTATAGAACAATCATGTAACTATATCATCTAATTCCAATTTTTCAACTATAAGGAAATGATATTGAAAACCATAAACGTTGTCCTAATATCCTCATATCCGATGAATTTGATGGTACCTTATATCATAAAAATTTATGGCTTTGTGATTGATGGCCTTTTCGTACCCAATTTCTCTACCACTCTCCATTAGATCTTTATGGTCAGATTTGTCTTCCATATCCATATTTTCACCTATGTTCTTCTATGTGGAAACCCAGTGATGAGTTAATTTTGTTAACTGTTACATTTCATTATGTTGTTTTTAAAATAAAGTTATAGTATCCCATTATACTATGTGGGTTCATATGAATGAAAATTTCATGTTGTAAACCATTTATAACCCCAATGAATTTAGAGGGTAAAATTGATTTTAAGGGGGGTAAAATGTAACACCCCAAGATTTTATGAGAAATATTATTTTTTTAATTTATTTTTTGTCTTGTGTTGTATTCTACAAAAAAATTAGCTTGTGCTATATGGGACATTGTATTAGCTTGTATTGTACGGAGACACTATTCATGGCTTGTGTTGCACGCAAGAGCGACCATCCTCAAGAGCGTGTGTTGTATGCAATATAGAGATATACAAAACACCGATATATTATTATAATTTTATTATGAACTAGACATTATGAATCATTTTAAAGAAATTTTTAATACTATAACATTATCATTCATATTACACATATCCCAGACCATGGTATGAGAACAAAATAAATATTTCATGTAATAATAATATTTTTCCAAAAAATGCAGTTTTTCCGCCTTTTGATTGAACACCCACATTATATATAGTTTTTGACATGTTTATAAGTTCAATTATACAAAATATTCTTATTCATTACAATTAGGATATAAAAATTTCATTTGGATAAATTTTTTACATTATTTTGATAACCTTCATATTTTGATGAATAGTAAAAATACGCTAAATTATAATTTAAACAACTGTTTTCCTTGAGATACATTATATGGTTAAATTTTAATATTTAATGGTTGAAATGAGTAAATATAAAATATTTTTACCATTTAATAGAATTTAAGTCATTATCAATAATTTTTCACTTAATTCATGGGTAAACACATTTTATTCTTTTACAATATTTTAATTTTTAAAACCTGTTTTCTTAACAACGGGAATAATATTAAATTATTTACTGAAACTTCTATGATTGGAATTCTGAAAAATGGATTCCATATTTGGAATAAGTAGGTCCAAATTATGTTAATAGGAGTCTTTTTATTTTTAGACCTTATGAATAGTAACTATGGTAAATTTTATTTACTACTGCTAAAGGTAAATCGTGTAATTAAGGGTAAAAATAAGATTACATAATTAACCTAACACCTGCCAAAATTCTATTTGATGAATAAAAGTCAACCCATATCAAATAAGGGTCTTACAAGATTCATTTCAAGGACTATTGAACATGAACATGATGTAATTATTATTAAAACGAATGAAAGTGACAACATCTCACTCTATTATATCTTATAAGTGTAATAATTTTAATTTTGTGATAAACTTTATGAAACCTCAAAAATAAATCATCACCAGAAAGGTAATAAAATTATCTACAAGATTTCAATTTATTTATATTATTTACGGATTAAACAATTATCATTAATGATAACACAATAGTGATGTATAAATTATTTTTTTTATTGAAATATCTAATAAGTGGATATAAAAATATTAAAATAAATATAATAAAAACTATTTAATGTTCTCCAAGGCTTTTATAAATAAATATTACATGTTAGAAATATATAAATATTTTTGTTTGAACATATCTCTTGTATGTATTTTATTTAAATTCAAACAAATGAATAATATCAAAATTGACACTATTGATATTTTATATCATTAAATTGTTTAAAAATCACCAAAATATATAAAAATAATAAATTTAAATTTATATGAATAAAATTTCATAATGTATCCGATTATGGAAAATTCACAACACATAAGTAAGTATACATAACAATTTAATATTTAGAATATTATTACCACAAATAAAATTGAATAGATTAAATAAGAATAAATCAAGTTGATAAGGTTGACAATAAATTCCCAACATGTCTAAATTTTATTGTATGATGATATTACAACCATATCTCATCTCATATTTTGATTTGAGTCATTTTTTGAGGTTTTTAGGTGGGGATTTAGTTTATCATAAATTAATATTTTAGAGGGTTCCAAAAGTGCCCCTCTCCTCTCTTATAAAAGGGAACATCCCCCCTCTCCTGATCACACCATTTGAGCCTTAAATTGTAAATACCCATAAAATTCAAGGAAACGTTTTTCTTAATTTTCTTTGGGATTTTACATGAACGTAGTTTCTAACGGCACTTGATTCCGAGGCCCGGTGTGCCTAGAATTCCAATCCGAAGATTAGCTCTGGTACGTTCAGTGAACGAACGAGCGAGAATTTCTATATTTTGAACCAGTGCTTGGAATGAAATTCTGAGGGCACCAATGGTTTCGCAGCGCCGATAATTTCTTAGGAACACCTTTTCCAGAGTTGCGTTTTCACGAGAGAAGTTGATAAAAATTGTGGAAGTTAAAATAAAAATTTAACTACAATTTTTATTTTCTTTAAGTGGATTTAATCATTAGGTGGATGTTGGGTAACTACCCAACATCCCTTGGGAGGTTATGAGGGTGGTGGGGTCCACAAGAACCCCACCCTTTCACATTCCTTAACTCCCTTAACTCAGAATTTAATTTGATAACTTAAGTTTTAATAACTTATGATATTAATGAAGTGAGTTTAATGTGAGTGTTTGAATTTCATACTAATGAAAAGTTAATAAAATAAGTGTGGGCTTATTTTAATTTTGTTGGAGTCTTGTTGCATTGAGATCCTTTGGAAGAAAAGCTAGGAGCTTGAAGAACTTCTTCCTCTTCGTCGAAGAACACGAAGAACGCGAAGAATGCGAAGAACACCGGATTCCTCAGAGGTCGACGTCTCCTTCCGCGACGCCTCTTCCCGCGACAGATATTCCGTGACGAATCCTCGTTCGATGAACCCCCGTTCAAGTTATACCCGAGGTAGGGGTTATTTTATTTATTTTGTTCGTGTATACTACCTTGTCGTTCTTCGTGAAAATACGACCAATTGCTATCGATTAACGAGAGGGGGACAGACCGCACAAACACGACCGACCCTCCTCCCTTATCCATGTTATTGTTTCTAATGTGGTTGTAATGAGAATGGCGTGGTGCCGTCGCACCGCACGGAATCGTGCGGCATGTAATGCGCGAGGCCGTCTCGCCGCGCCGTGAAATTGAACCAAGTCGTGGCGCCGTTGCGCCGCGCCGGAGAACAGCAAAAGCCCCGCTGCCGGAGCGGGGCCGCGGTGGTGGGGTGCGGCGCTGTTGCGCCGCACCGAATGATTGAAGGCCACGGCCGACACCGGGCCTCGGCGGAGTATGGGAACAGGCGGCCGGAAGAGGGCCGCCGGTGTCGGAGCAGGGAGGGGACAGGCCGTCGCCAGTCCCGTGGTGGCAGAAACCGGCCGGCCGGGGTGGGCCGGCTGGGCAGGGGAAAGCTGGGGGTTGAAACCCTTGGCCGGCCAGCTGATTAGCCCCCATTAAGGGGGTCCACGCTTACAAAACAGGTGGCAGGCGCCCCCTCTTTTCAATGGCTCTGCCATTTAGCCGAGCGCCTGGCCAGCGCGCCCAGCGCGCCGCACGCTAGTCCGGGCCGGCTGCCGGGCCGGTCCGCCAGGCCGGTCCGCGCCAGCCAGTCCGGACTGCGCCCAAGCAGGCCGGACCCGGACTTGGTTCGGGTCGACCCGGTTCGGGTCGACCATGGGGGTATCGGGCAGGGTCGCACCGGGCCCGAACCCCCTAATACCGAATCTTTTCCGGTCGGACGCCCATAACTTGTGCTAAGGGACTCAGATCGACGCACTGTTTGTTGTGTTGAGATCCTTGGATTGAGTTGGTCGTTTCGGTATATCGCACTCAATGTTTCAGAATACTTTGGGTTCGGCTGAGTTGGTTCGTACACGAAACCAACCGGGCCCTCGGAGTGGAAATGCTCATAACTTAAGCTACGGACGTTCGATAGACGTGCCATTGACTTCGTTGGATTCCACATAGTGAGATAGATCTTTTGGCTTACTCCACCCGAGTTTCAGACATAGGTGGAGTATGGTCGGGTTGGTTTTTACTTAAAAACCAACCGGGCCCCTGGGACGAAAAAGTGAATTACTCTCAGGCCTTGCGTCCGATTGACGCGCCATCTGCAACATTGAGTTCCTCTTGACGATACGGAACTTTTGGATACATCAACTCTGGACTATGTGTCAGTTGATGTATCAGACTCTCGGCTCGTGGAGCGGACCCACCCGAACGAGCTTGCTGTGTGCGGGAACCCTAGTGCTGGCTGCGTTTGCGACTGTGACGACGATGACTGTGCAGAGATCCTCAGTGGATTCGACGACGATGACTACAGCACTCAGTGATCCTATGTGGATCAGTGCTACCAATCCTGTGTGGGTCCGATCCTGTGTGGGTCACCGCTCAGCGGTTCTATGTGAGCCAGCGCCTACAGATCCTATGTGGGTCCGGTCCTGTGTGGGTCTTTGCGGGGGTTAGTTATCTATCGATCCTTTGTAGGTCAGATCCTATGTGGGTCATTGCGTGGGTTAGTACCTATCGATCCATTGTTGGTATGATGACTTAGATGAATCAGTGGATATATCTGATCATCTCTATCGTCATATGAAGAAGTATACCTGTGTGACCCGAGTCCTGTTTTTCTTTCCTATGTGGATTGTGTTGTGCAATCCTGTGTGCATTTACATTTTGCTTTCCTGTGTGGACAGGGTTGTACATGGGCTCGGATGTTGGAGCCGAATTAGAATTTATGACTTAGGTATATGTATGGGTATATACCTAAGCAGTGTCGGATGTTACTTCGTTATTGCATCATTCCGTTGTGGATTTTGGGAGACCTTCGGGGGTCTCGGGGTTCCTACTAAGTAGCTTATACTCACCCCTTCACGGGCTATGCCTGCACTACATTGTGTTGGTTGCAGATGACGGACAACGCTGATCGTGGTTGAGGCTTGCGGAGCAGGACGGTATCTGGAAGTGGACCACTGGACAAGATGTACTCAGAGCGGTCGGCTGGACCTGAGGAGCAGAGGAGGCTATCTGCACTCACCCTTCAGGTGGGATTTCCAGTGGATAGCTCGGCGTTGTGGCTTTACTTTTCAGTTTCTGTTTTCCCTTCTAGTTGTACTTTACTTTCAGTTTGGGTTTATATACTGGCCCACTTACTTTTCCGCACTTACTATTGTACCATGTTTTACTTAGTTTTTACTTCTATTGCTTACTTGCACTGTAGTGTTTGTTTACTTTACAAAGGTAATGCCTTCCCTTTTTATCGGGAATTTACGCCTTGGTGCTAGTCGCCAGCCCCTGGCCTATGGAAGGCGGGCTTGGGGTAGTCACGACATGGGCCCCGAGGATTGGTCGTGACATAAATCTCGTCCAAACCCTACCCATTTCTCTTCTCCACTTCCCTAGTAACATATTAGAGGATTTTTTAATCTTCAATGACCAACTTTAGTTCCCTAAGAGGAGGTTTAGAAGAGGCGTGTCGAAAAAGAGGTAATATCCTTTATTGATTCATTCAAATTAATTTCTTCTTCTTCATCATCTTATATTTTTGTTTCATAATAATTTAATAACATCAGTATCAATCATATACTGATATATTATTATAAGTATTAAACAAACCTATTTCACCATCTATCAATCCTATGAAAATAAAAATCACCAAAAGTGTGTACGTACATAATACAGTCTCCACGCCGTGGTGTAATCTGTTTTACAACACCACCTTACATGGATTGGTATAATCGTGTAAAGAATAACTAAATATTATTATTATAACATGATACTAATTCTGAGTTATTCTATCATCCGCTATAATAACATTCAGTAATTATGTGAACGATATCATCGCCGATGCATACGTATGGATTACTGTATCCACGACGCGATGAGATTCATTTTCCATGTTAGCCATTCAATAATGATTATAAATTATATATATAAACTATAATCATGTAATATATGACATAATAATTCTACTGGATGTATATATATGTAATCTACTTACTGGCATTCAATTCAATAAGGAAATGAAAACAACATTCATCCATACGTACGGTCTGCCATCTACACGAACGGTGTATTTCATTTCATTTTCCTATCTATTATATATATATAAATAATATATATGATATATAAATTATTTTTTACATTCTGTATGTAATTAAATCATGATATAAGTAATAACAATATCAAGAACAATATGTCCAAACTTGTACGATAAATTAAACCATTTTACCCAAAACGCAGCTTTATCATGGAATTGACAAATGAATGGGTAATATAATGTCAATAGTGAATCATATATGATATCATTAATATTATTATGGTTTGGTTACAAGTTTATAATATTTTTAGACCCACTATACAAAAGTTTCAGACATGTACTAATGAAATTGGACCTAAGGTACGAGATAATTTTGCAATCCCATTTTTATGGGCATGGTATGCCTATGGGCCTTCGGGTCATGTATTACGGGTAATGTCGGGACTTGTGCCTTGGGATTATGGGTCATGTAAAGGTAACCCTTAAAACCTTAAAGGGGGATTATCATTAAAACAATAAAATAGAAGGCATTTGGGGCATTCAGATATGAAATTATTTAGTATGATTATGTTTCATGTATAATATCTATATTCTTTACATGATTTGATTTTTCTTATGATGAAATGATATCCATTTGTTTTATATTGATTGTGTTAATAAGGAATGATGTTTATGATACCCATTTTATTCATTGAGTTATGATGAATGATTTATGACTGTTTTTTGGCACACATAAGAATGATTTCTTTATGAGATATGTGGGACATATATATCCATCCAATTCAGTGGGTAACGATTTATATCTCATGAGATAGACATGGATGGAATGGAAAGTTAATTTGGTTAAGTAATATAGGGATGGAACAGCAAGTAAACCCAGTTCAGTAATGGTATTTTTCCACTATTATAGTCTTGGAAGAAATGCCTTGGCTAATATGGAAATCATATCATGTGCTTAATGGTTTTACACAATTACATAATTTATTCCCATGATATTTAATGATGATTAATGTTTCATTATGATCTATGTCTTACGTACTACCGAGATTTATTTCACGATTCAATATTTTGATGTTTAAACTTTTAGTTCAGGTTTCTAAGTTCAAATGTATATGTTTTGTTTTATTTTCTCCATTCTTACCCTTACTAAGCATTTGAGATCACCCTTTTTATGTTTTCTTTTCCCAAGGATATAATGAAAGGTTTTCGTTAAAAAACAAAAAGGGAAGATAATTATGGGAGATGTTAAAGATCTTTCTCCATTATTAGAAGAATTTGTTTCGTGTTTCCAAATACATTAAACTACTACGGTCCTTGGGTGTCTGATTTTGTTATGTATTAATTATTCCAAAAATGTAATGTAATGTCCATGTACATCATGCTTGGGTCTCTACAATTGGTAATAGAGGAAAGGTTAAGATAACCCTTGGAATTTTGGGTGAATAAACTTTCCTGAGATCCATAGAGATATTTCTAAGGTATGTCTATGGATGTCTATAAGGATAAGTAAAATTATAGGTTTGGGTCCTAGAATTATGGTAATGATCATAGAATTAAACCTAAGATGTTAGATATTTAAGGTACTCTACCTTTATTATGTTTTATTCCAAGTGTGATTTTTCCTCCTACACTATTCTTTTTAGGTTTTAGAAAATGGACAAAAATAGGAAGATTCACAATAATGGAGCATATGATGGACAATGGAATGATATTCTTCATGAGAAACCAAATGAAATGAGAATTGGAAGACCAAACATTGTTATTATGTCTAATCAACAATATCATAATATGATCAATAATCTCAACATTGTTATGTTTTCAAACTCACCTAATAAGAGAAAGATGATGTTTTATGATAATCATATAGGAAATAATGTTCAATTTCCATCTTGTAAATCATGTGGTAAGAAGCATCTGGGATAATGTTTCAAAGGAACTGGAAGATGATTTGGGTGTGGAAAAGAAGGGCACAATGCCAGTAATTGTAATGGAAAGGGTTTAGTTAACACTATGGACAATGATAATGGTATTCTTATGACATCAACAATAGTTAAATGTTTTAAATGTGGAATGTACGAGCATTATACAAATAATTTCCCTAAGGGGAAGTATCATGAAGAGAATCATCATGGTAATATGGGTAGTATTTATGTTGATGATGATAAATAGACGACAAATGATATATGAGATGGGAGAAGTGGTGAGGAATTAAATGATGAAGCTTGGTCAATGGTTTAAGAAGTTAGTGTAATTATTGCATGTTTATCATGATTTATGTTGTATAAGTAATTTAATGGTACTATGGAATAAATAAACATCTAAGGATTGTTACACTATTTTTTTTCTAAATTATTTGAAATAATATATTGAATGGTACATGTAACCATGAAAGGTTATTCAGATATTTTTATAAAGAAGATGATATGCATATTATGAATCGATAAAGAGAAAATAATATGTTTATTATTATTAATGGCCTCATTACTAATATATGGACAAAGTGATATCATTGTTTGAGTATATAGAAATTTTTGGATTTTGGTATGCGGAAAGATTTAACTTTTGACTACATTTTTGTTTTCACTACAGTTCAATGGGTATTGATTTTTTCAAGAGAATACATGGTTAATGTATTCACATGTTTGGAGTGTTACCAACAAGATATATCTCTTTATGTACAGGGGTAAATGATGGTATTCACATGCTCGGTAGATGACCTTTCTAGTAGTTTTTTTCATTTTAATATGAGATTGGGAAAAAGTATTTTTGATAAGCCTAAAGGTTGGAATATATTATGTTAGACATCAGAAAGAATTTTTTATGGCAAGAACATTTTTTTGATATTATTTCTAAAATGTTATAATGGTGTATTTTTAGAAAAAGGACAACCCATAGGACAAGTGATAACCCATCGTGTCGGACAAGGCTGTGGGAATGGAACCCACAACAAAAGTGTGACATGAACTTATCACCTATCAATGGCCTACAAGATGTCCCTGGTCTGTAGAAATTAGTTTTATTTTATTAAGTGGTGTGATATATGATGTATAAATCCATTTTCGGAGACATATATGATTAATATAACCATATATGGAATTATGTATGTTTAATAACTTTTTCTAACCTTTTGTTTAAGATAGATGGAATTGGCCAATTTTATATCACATGATATGCTAACACTACATTAATGACTAATTCAACTTCATATATTTATGATATGAAGTGGAAATTGTTTAAGGAATGACCAATGGTGAGATTGTTCCAAAATCAATTATGTATTTCTTCTAATTCCAATTTATCAACTTTAGGGAAATGACTGTGAAAACCAAAAATGTTGTCCTAGTACCCTCATATCCAATTAATTAGATGTTACCATCGATCATCACAAATGTATGGCTTTGTAATTGTTGGATTTTTTATATCCATGTTCTCTACAACTCTCCATCAGAACTTGATGTGTAGATTTTTCTTCCATATCCATATTTTCACCTATGTTCTTCTATGTGGAAATCCAACGATGAGTTAATTTTGGAGACCATTATGTTTCATAGTAGTTTTTAAAATTAGTTTTTAGTATTAATTTTTATGATGTGGGTTTCTATGAATGAAACATTCAAGTTGTAAACCATTTATAAACCCGATGAATTTCGGGGGTGAAATTTTTTTAAGGGGGGTAGAATGTAACACCCCTAGAATTTATGAGAAATATTAATTTTTTAATTTATTTTTTATCTTGTGTTTTATGCTACAAAAAAAATTAGCTTGTGTAATTCAAAACACAGTATTAGCTTGTATTTTATGAAAACACTATTCTTGGATTGTGTTGCACGCATGAGCGACCATCCTCAATAGCATGTGTTGTACGCAATACCGAGATTCACTAAACAATGATATATTGTTATAATATTATTACTAACAAGTAGTTATAAATAGTATAAACCAAATTTTGAATTTTAAAACATTATCATTCATGTTACACATTTCCTAGAATAGGGTATGAGAACAAAATAAATTTTTCATGTAAATAAAATATTTTTTTTAAAAAAGTAGTTTTGCCGCCTTTTGATGGCACAACAACATTAAAATTTTTTTTAAAAAAATTTATATGTTCAATTAGACAAAATAAACTTATTCATTGCAATCATGATATAAAATATTACTTTGGAAATTTTTTTTACATTATTCTGATAACCTTCATATTTTGATGAATATTAAAAATACGCTAAATTTTAATTAAAAACAATTTTTTTCATCGAGACAAATTAAATGGATAGATTATAATATTTAATGGGTTTAAAGTTTAAATATATTTATTTTTACCATTTAATATAATGTAAGTCATTAGAATTAATTTTAAAATGAATTCATAGGTAAAAACATTTCAATCTTTTGCAAGGATTTAACATTTAAACCCAGTTTTCTTAACAACAGAATTAATTTTAAATTAATTACTACAAATCAGTGTTTTGAATTTTGAAAAATGGATTTCATATTTATAATCCATAGGTCGTAATTATGTTAATAGGATACTTTTTATTTTTAGACATTATTAATAGTAACTACTGAAAATTTTATTTACTATAAAAGGTAAATCAAGTAATTATGGGTAAAAACATGATTTCAAGATTTCCCTAACACCTGCCAAAATTATATTGTATGAATAAAAGTAGAACCATATCACCTAATGGTAGAAATAGATTCATTTAATGGACTTTTGACTATGAAAATGATGTAATTGTTATTAAAACCAAAGAAAGTGTCAACATGTCACTCTCTTATATCCTATAAGTGTAATAATTTTAATTTAGTGATAAAATTATAAAACATAGAGAATAAATAGAAATAAGAAAGGTAAGAAAATTATAAACATCATGTGAATTTATATAGAATTTTTAAGGATGAAATAATTATCATTAATGAAGACAAAATAGTGATGTATAAATTATTCTATTGATTGAAATATCAAATAAATGGTTTTAAAAATATAAAAATAAATATTATATGAACTATTTAATGTGATACAAGAATTTACTAGAGGCATATTAAATGTTCGGAATATATTAAATATTTTTTTTCAAACATATCTTCTGTGTGGATTTTATTTAAATTCAAACAAATGAATAGTGTCAAAATTGACACTATTGATATTTTATATTATTAAATTGTTTAAAAATCACAAAAATATTTACAAATTATGAATTGAAATTTATATTGTAGAAAATGTAATATCGTATCCAATTATGTACAATTCACAACACAAAAGTAAGTGATTATAACAATTTAAAATTTAGAATATTATTACCACAAATAAAATTAAATATATTAAATAAGAATAAATCAAGTTGATAAGGTTTAAAATAAATTCCAACATGTATAAATTTTATTTTGGGATGGGATTACAACCCAATAACATTATATCTCCGAATCTGAGCCATTTTGGAGGTGTTTATGTTGGGTTTTAATTTATTATAAATTAATATTTTTGAGGTTTTCAAAAGTGCCCCTCTCCTCTCTTATAAAAGGGCACATCCTCCCTCTCCTCATCACACCATTTTGAGCCTTCAATATCGACCAACCCCTTCCCATTTCTCTTCTCAACTTCCCTAAAAAAATAATAGAGGTCATTATCTTCTTCAATGGCCATCATTAGTGCCCTAAGTGGAGGCTTAAAAGAGGCGCGTCGAAGAAGAGGAAATATCCTTTAACGATTATTTCTTATTCATTTCTTATCTTTCTTCATCTTATTTTGATGTTTCATAATAATGTTATAACATCAGTATCACTCATATATTGATATGTTATTATAAATATAAAACAACCCTATTTCACCTTCCATCCATCGTACAAAAAACAAAATCACTGCGCGTGCGTACGTACAGAATACCGTCTCCACGCCATGGTGTAATCAATTTTCCATCACCACCTTACATGGATGGGTATAATGGTATGAATAATAACTATATGTTATTATTATAACATGATAAAAGTTTTTAGATTTTCTATCATCCACTCCAATACCATTCAATAATTATGGGAATGATATCATCGCTCGTACATACATATGGATTATCATCTCCACGACGCGATGAGATTCATTAACCATGTTAACCATTCAAGAATGATTATAATGTATATATATATACAAAATAATCATGAAACATATGACATAATAATTCTACTGGATATATATTTATATATTTCATCTACTTACTTTCATTCAATTCAATAAGGAAATGAAAACAACGTTCATGCGTACATACGGTCTTCTGTCTCCATGATCAGTGTATTTCATTTCATTTTTCTAACAATAATATATATATATATATACTGAATATATATGATATATAAATCATTTTTTACATTATGTATTTAAATAAATCATGATATAAGTAATAATAATATCAATAACAACAAGTCCAAACATGTATGATAAATGAAACGATTTTACCCAAAACGTGGCTTCGACATTGAATTGACAAATAATCAGGTATTGTAAAGTCTTATGTGAATCATATATGATATCAAAAATATTATTATATTTCTGTTAAAAATAAATAACATGTTTAGACCCTCTATACAAGAGTTTTGGACACGTATGGATGAAATTGGACCTAAGATAAGGGATAATTTTACCATCTCATTTTAATACGAGATTGCTTATACTTAGGTATTTACTGGGGTTCTATTTATCAACCATGGCCATGTTTTATAAGAATGTTATCAGAAAGTGTTTACTATTCTTCTATGTATGTTTAAAGTAATGTTTACCCCTTTAGACTTTTACTATGCAGTATGGAAGGAATCTTTCTTTTGTTTACCATACGAGGTACATTTTTGACTTTTCCTGAAAAAGTACAAAAAGAATGTTTTTTGACTTATAAGAAGCGAATGGATTTTTACAGTTTCATGACACCATATTATCATGATGATTAATCTACAATATTTCATAATTATTTTTAATAGAATAGCTTTTTTTAAAATTTCATGGAATTTTTTGAAAAGAAAATGATTTTGAAGAAGAAAAAATATTTTACTCAAGAATTCATTTCAAGTGTTTAATCAAATCTATTTCACATATAGGGTGACATTATTTGGTATGATTATGTTTTAGGTATAATCTCTCTATTATTTACATGTTTTTATTTTTCTTATGATGAATTGGTATCCATTGGTTTTATATGGATTATGTTATTATGAGATGTGGTTTATGAAACCCATTTTATTCTTTGGGTTTTGATGAATGATTTATGACTATTTTGTGGAACACTTATGAATGATTTCATTATGATATAGTTGGGACCAATATGTCCTTCTAATGCATTGGGTAAGGATTTACTCATGAGACAGACATGGCTGGAATGGAATGTGAATCTGGTTCAGTAATTTAGGGTTGGAATGTCAAGTAAACCCGATGGAGTAATGGAATTTGTCCACTATGATGGTTTTGGAAGAAATTCCTTGGCTAATATGGAAACCATATCATGTGTTTAATGGTTTTCCACAATTACATGTTTTATTCCCATTATATTTTATCCTGATTAATGTTTCTTTATTATATATTCCTTATGTACTACCAATATTTATTTCAAGACTCGTGATTTTTATGTTTAAACATTTTGTTCATGTTTCTAAGTTCATATGTATATGGTTTGTCTTATTTTCTCCATGCTTACCCTTACTGTGCATTTTAGATCACCCTTTTTTTGTTTTCTTTTCCCCAAGATATAAAGAATGGTTTTAGGTAAGAAGACAAAAGGGGAAGATATTTGTGGGATATTTTTAAGATCTTTCACCATGATTAGATGATTTTGTACTGAGTTTCCAAAGACACTAAACTATTACAGTCTTTGGGTGTCTGTTTTTGTTATTTATTAAGCATACTGAGAAAGTAATGTAATGTCCATGTACGTCATTCTTGGGTCGTGAAAAATTCTTAGTTTTTACATTAATTATTATTATTATTATGATTTACCATTGTTGTGATTGATTTCTTAATAATTTTTAAATGTTATGCATCCAAGGTTGTCATTTTAACAATATAGGTTGAAATTTCATGATCTATAGTTATATAAGAATTTATTCTAATAATATATATTTACATAAAACGTTTCATTAATACCATTTTAACACCATCTCATATTTTGTTTTTTCAATTGAAAATATTCTATGACCCAATATTTATTACTCAATATCATACTTTTGAGATCAACCTTTTCTAATGTTCCAATATTCCAAATGAAATTATGAGATGTATAAGGTATTATTTATCTATATGGAATAATGTATAAATAAGAATATTATAAGAAGAACATTTACACGGAATGGTATGAACCACAGATTAAAATCTATTGTGCTGAGAAATTTAATAGAAAATTAATGTATAATAAAAATGCAAAGAAAGGGTGCAATGAAAATTGTGTCACAACACCACCAAAATGGAAAAAATAACTCATTAAATTATATGATTCATACCGCCTCATCCATATAAGCCATCCAATATTATAAAATGTCGAACACTCTTCAATTTACTTGGAGTATGGAAGGTATAATCTCGAGTGTCAATCTCTCATGAGACATCTTTCTCAAAATGAACATACGGACCTCTGGCTGAGCCATTTTTTGAAACCAATAATAGTTAATCCGAATTAATCTATGAGGATTGACATTTATTATGAATATATATATGTGAATGTCTGACATCCTCATTGAAAACATCCATACTTTTGGATCAATTCAATATATCAATCATGTTAAGAGGATTCTATATATCCTTTGATTGAACATGAACCATGTATATTCCATTCAAATGATGATCCCAATGTACCACCCACCTTCAAGAACATGATTTATAGATGAAGGACATAAACAAAAATTCATAATGGATCCACACAACCTATTGGTACCCCAAAGTTTTCAGCTTTCTTTACAGACTAAGTAGGTAGTAGTGAATATGTCACCTGAATAAGACTAGACATTCTTACATATACGTTTACAAAATTTTACCCTCCATAGAAGAACCCAAAAACAATTCCTGATTATCTATTACATCCACAATCATTGAAGAAGTATTTTTATAACACATTAGAAACATCTAGATCATCATCAAAATAATACCAACAACTTGTGATAATTGCAAGGGGATCCTCCTTAGAAGACTCAATACCATTCCGGGCCTATTTTACATCTCCAATGATAGAGTTAAATACTTCAGTTTGAGAGATTTGTTCCCACTCATTTGACATATTACTAAACAAAAATTCATTTCATGGACGAAACAGAATAGGATTCCGTTTTTCAGCAAAAATACCCGTACACCAAGAGGAACTACGAGCCTTCTGAAAATGAGCCATACAAGAAATCATAAATCTGTAAAATGAAGTAGAATCATACGTACCATGTTCTTCAGAGGTAGAGTAAACTTCTTATACATAAGAACTAAAAATATGGATTGTAGGATAAGAATGGACATGTTAAAACCAGCCATTTGAAATTATGGAATTAATGGAAGGTCCACTTCCCTAACCATTTCCAATAGGTGAATCCTCTAATACAATGAATCATTTACCTTCCTTCATATACATGTCTACATATTTGAGTGGTTTCAAAAGGATTATTGGATAAGACCCACCATGGTGGATAATAGAACATGAATTTACATTCATATAAAACCCACCAGAAACAATGAAAACAACAGACATTCCAACACAACCCTGACCAGTTCTAATATGTGCATCCAACAATAAGTTAATCCTTGACAAGCCTTAAAGGAAATTTCCACATGTTAGTGTGGATTCATAAATTTTTTAATATTGAATCAAGTTACCCATATTCATATAATTAAAGAACTTCTGTTTTTGATAATAATTACCAACCAAATGCCTAATGTCGTCGCATGCGGAGTAAAAATCTAGAAACTACTCTGGAGTAATCTTGATTTCAATTCGTTACACACCAAAAAATAAAATAACCCTTTTAATAATGGGATAAATAACATCTACTTCAATGATTAACAATAAAATAACAATACACACTTTCTCTATTTAGTTTTAAAATTATATGGGGATGGCCATGACCATGTTAATGTCCTAAATGATCACCAGGTTCATAAGAACCATCTTCATCACATTATCCTAAACCATACATATGTGAACTAATTTTTTGTCTTTAAGGTGTCGAAATATGGATCCCAATATTGTATCCTATGAGTAAGTGTCTTGATATACACAATTACATGATCCCATGACTTGTATTTTAAATTTATATTTGAAAAAACAATACAAAATAAACCCTTACCTATTGAAATCATTCTCTATTCTTCAGAGAACCAAATTTGTGAGATATTACTATGAAGAACCTCAATATTACATGAATTTTTAGATAAAATTTGTATAACATAAGAAATGACTGAGTGTTGAAATTCCTTAATAATTTTTTTCATAATCTCATGTTTAGCCTAAATTAATGAAAGGGTTCCATTTTTTATAAACATTCTTTAAAATTTCACAAAATCTAAGAAGAGAAGACCCTTATTATATTTTCCTTTCTAAATTTGGGGTTCCCCTATCAGGTGTGTAGCCATCAAAAATGGGTTTCTTGTACCAGAAATCTCTCAATTTGAGGCTATATTATCTTCATTCTACTAATATTTCATTTTAAAATATCACGCAGAATAAATAAGAAATCCACTTCAGGGACCATCACCATTTAGATCTGAGATCCATGAGTAGATAGAGAGAGATGATATTAAAGTGTGAACATTTTTAATTACATAAATCACTTATTTTTCTATTTTTATGAATATTATAATATTAATTAAAATTTTATTAATTGAAATTTAGGAATTTTTTATAATGTTTATGGGTTTACAAGTAGATCATTGTTAGGGGAAAACTATTCGAGTAAACTATTTGATGATTCATTGTTGAGATAGGGGTATGACATTGTTTGTTCATAGTTTTGTTAATCATGAATGTTAATATAGAATCATAATATTTTTACCAAAAACTTATAATTTCATATCACAACATCTTTATATTCATTAAATTTTTATGGTTTATTTTAATATATTTCTTCATCATTTATTGTGATTATAAATTTTATATAATTAGTTTATTTTTATTTTGATTTTAAAATTTTAAAGTGAATATATATATTTGTGTTATGAAATATTTTTTTAATTGAGGGAATTCACATGATTCAAGGGATGGGGAAGATCTCTCCCCCTATAGTCATTTTTTTGCAGTCATCAGGAGAGGATCTTCCTTTGATGGTCTTGAAATGTCTTCATTTTTATTTCAGAATCCCCATCTATTATTATTCTACTCACATTTCACTCCCTCAAATGTTTTTTAAAATTTTTCATGAGGTGTTTAGTTTTTAAATGTTTAAGTAATAATGATCATTTTAAAATATATTTTGGTTCCAAATTTATATAACCAGTATTACAAAACATAATATATAAATTTTTATTGTATGAAGCAATTCTGTATCATCTACATCATATGTGGATTTTTATAATTCCATTAATATGTAAAAGTTATGTTACATGAGAATTCAAATTGATTCTATCCAATATTTATATTATAGTTTTCATTTATGATTTTCATGATAATTGTTTTCTTGATTTACATTTAAATATGAAGTAATATCATATGAAATGTCAATTTTTCCATCTGTAAAATTAATAATATTTATTTTTAATCAATCTAGGAATTTAGTAAAATTATATATAGAATTATAATTCTTCAAATAAATTGATAAATTATTTTGTAAAGACGGAAAATTTTATAAAGGTTTCTTTTTTAATTTTTGGTTTACATATAAGGCCCCTGAATGTGTTTCAAAGGTTTAGTAGCCAATTTAAATTTCAATGCATATATGGTTTTTCAGAAAAAATTTCAAATACTTTTTTTAGTTTCAAATATATTTTCAATGAATGGTTAAATTGGTGTTTAATTTATAATGTAATATTTCATGCATTGAATTTATATATTATTCATTGGGGCTTGTTTATAAATGTTTACATTTTAAATTGATGGTTGTTAGAATTATTATATTCATTAAACGATTCTTAATGAATTATCGATGATGGAACATAAATGGATTGTGTTATGGGATATGGTTTTAGAAAAGATTCAAACAGGGGCCCTGGGTAAAGGAATGGGTAACTAGGATTAGTGCTACACTAGCTTAGAGTACTCACTAGATATTGGACCCAGGGATATTTTTTCACATTATTGGGGGTTGTCTCCTAGAAGATAAATTATGTTATGTCTAGGTATGAGTATGTTAATTTTTCCATTGTTAAAATCTATTTTCTAGGAAAGGTCATATATTGTCCCAGATGAATTGAGATCATTATCCAATTTTAGGTTTATGTTTTATTCAATATTTATGATGAAATTTATACGTGTTTGTGATTTAAATTGTTCATTGTTTTCCAAAAGTTTTTATTTAAATTATTTATATCAATCAGCTAATGAATTTTTTTGTATTAAGAGATTTTTTATTTGGATTAATTTCTATTTTAGTTGATTAATATTGGCCATTATTATTTTAAGGTAAAAATATATTTTTTAATGTTCTATTAAATGTAACGTTAATTTTTATAATTTATGAAGAAAAAATATAATGATATAATTTGATATAAAACATACAGTTAGAGTTTTTATTTTACGTCAAATTAAATATATTTATATAAATATCCTATAGGGTATTTGATAAAACAATATATATATGTTTCCATATATTTACTAATTATTTACATTATATGTTTATAGGAATTTTTACATCTCTCAAAGTGTGGAAAATTACTATAGTATATGGATATTGATGTGGTGGAATATGATTTTTTTGTGTGAAACACGGAGTTAGAGTATATTTCATTTTATTTCTAATTTATTTGAATTGAATAATTAACTGATATATATTTGATATATTTTAACTATTATTAGATTATATAGTTGGTATGATTTCCATTATTTAATCATTATTGATTATAAATGGTATATTTATCCAATGATTTTGTTTGACACCCTTGGAAATTATACTATCATACAATTATTAGGAACCTTCAGCAGTTTTGAGGCATGTTGATTTAGATAAAATTGGAAGGTAAACATGCCAGTTGTTTTAAAAAATGCATTATAGAATTCCTAGTAACATGAATTTTCAACAGAGGTATGATAATTAGATCATTATATATAATCAATTTATATGCATGATCAATCCATTAATTCAGAAAAAACATGTAATCATTTCATATATATGATTAGTTCTAGATGTTCATCCATTCAATGGGTCATCATTAACTTTTTAATAGAATGATGGGTTTTTTGAGATATATTTCTAAAGATAACTGATTAAAATATTTAGTCCAAACAAATTTGATCCATATGAAATTTATTATAAATATCAAGTACAAAGTAATTTCTTTTGAATATTTATGATTGTGATCTAATTTACTAAAACAACTATTTTATTGCATTCTTATTTTTCTATGATGTACATAACTAATTTAACTATCTTTTGATTATTTGGATGATTCATGTATATAATGGTATATGCTGATTTATGATTATTATTTAAAATATACAATAAAAAACTTCAACTAAATGTTTATTTATATCAACCTAAAGAAAATATTATTATTTTGAATTGAATTATATATATATCTATATAAATAGCGATTCAATTTTTTTTGTAAAAGTAACTCGTCTTCCACCAATTGAATTTTTTTATAATTAAAATATGTTTCAAGATTTATATTTTATAATTACATAGTTCCTTATTGAGTGATTTTAGTAGATTTGATATAGTATCAAATGGTGTTTTTGAATTTAAATACTCAAAAAAGTACAATTTCTAAATTCTATAATGTTATTTCATTTATGGATTTTTAAGTGATATAATTTTTGATCCATATATATCTTGAATATAATTTTATTTAGGTTTTTGTGTTTTGGAAAAGTATTTTAATTATGATATTATTTACTGATCCTATCATTTAATGGTTTAGAATTTCATAAATTGAAATGAAATTGAAATAAATTTGAGATTGAGAAAATAAGATACATATCCCATGTTGAATTAGTTATTTTAGTGTTCCCCTAATTTTCAGTGGGTTACCTTTTATTTTATAAATTATATTAACTTATAAATTATGATGTTTGATGCATCTAACTATATAGGGTAGAGACTAATTAAATGTGATATATTTTAAAAATCATTCATTTGTTTTATTTAAAAATGTTTTTGAGATATTTTGTATATAATTATTGTAATTATTTCTATTTATACATTCCAATTAGTTTTTGATACTTTTTGGGGAAGGTGTATTTAAAGAATGTTTTTCTTCGACTGATTTGGTTGTTTTAAAATAAATGGAATTAGTTCACCACTTTTTAAAGCAGTTTCCAAAAATTATTTGGAGTTTTGATTTTCTAATTATTCTCTCTTTAGTTAAAACATAAATATATTTTTATTTCTTTTATTGAATAGAACGACGTGATTATGGGAATATGAAATGATTGACGTGAATATTGGAGAAATATTTTAATTTTAGAATGAAAATAGACTTTTTTATTTAGTGCTGTGAGATATCAAAATAGTTTTAATATAGTCATATATAATAATTTTTTTTTGCAAATTTCACTCAATTTAATATATTTTGAAATATATTATATAAATATTTAATTTGTTTTTTGGTATGTTTTTCATTATTTGATGTTTAAAAGTTATTGATAATCAAAATAATTTATTATTCATATAAATATTTATATTTGTTGTATACATGGTTGAGTTTGTGAAATAAATGATATATTGTAGTGTAAAAACTGTTAAATTCATTAAAATATGAGATTTTACATTGGTTATTTAATTTTAGTGACTAAAATTATGATATTGATTGATATTAGGGTATATTTTGATTGTTTTTTAGTTGTGTAAGTTATTTTTAATGTTTTTTTAAATTGGGTTTTTGTTATCATAATTAAAGAATTAAATTGTAAATGATTCTATTCAAAATTATAAGGGCCAACCATGTTATTTGTGATAACTTTTAGGGGTTTGGGGTGAATGAGTGACCAATTCTTTATTAAATTTTATTACTAATGAAATAACCACCAAATATATTTATTGATGAATTATTATTCTAAAAATCAGTAACCATGATCAACCATAAAAAAATAGGTATTTACAAGGCTTAGTACAGAATAAAAATATCTATTTATTTTTAGGTTTTGGAAAAAATAAAAACCACAAAGCCACAAGAAAATAATTTTTTTTTCATGGATATAATAATTATGTAATATCCATCACATCCATAAACTATAGTCATTCTGATTGTTAATGTTCTCCTCACACAAAAAATATTATATGAAAATATTTTTTAAATATAATGTGAACCTTGAATGATAGGATTTAGTACTTTTTCAGTGTGCCTATTGAAATTAATCACACATGACATTCATACAATTACTTATTATTCCTCTTCACTTTCCTACAAAATAGTGAGAAAGAATATATTCCTAATCATTTGTATGAAAATTTCTATTCATCCCATTCCCCATCTAGTAGGACAAATTTGATAAGACATGATAAATATATCTTTTCATATGATCCTCTCTTTACACCATTTATTTTATGAAAACAGGACGGAATCTTTTTCTAGTACCACTTCAAAATATATCAACTAAACACTATATTTACAAGATAACTTCTCCACATAGTTTTTGGGATGCATCTTTTTACTATTCACTAGATTCCACTACAGCCTATTCAATCACAACACTACAACCTATTCATCATATACCTCTACGAACTCTTCATCTGATACCAAAATATTAGAAAACCATGGAGATCATCTATTCGATAAGAAATATATTCAATCATTAGAAACATGTATCATAAAACATCTATAAAAAACATTATATAGTATATAACAACACTGATACATTTTATGGTTCATTAACCACGATATATATGAACCCATATTCCAAGAAACATGGATAAATCTTAGACTTATGAAAAATATAACTCCAATTTCCAATATCATATTTTGGAAATCCCACTCAAAAGATTCCATATTTTAAAAAATTAATCATTCCTAAAATTATGGACATTTCAGTTCAAACATGTGAAAAAAATCATCAAACATCCTTAAAGTAGAAATAGAATCATGTCCCTGCCTTAATAAAATTTGGAATACAGTGAGACTATATATCCTTATGGAATTGATTTTCTTTATAAAAAATATATAATTACCTTTGAACCTTCCATCATGTAAAATATATTAACACCACTTTTATATAGTGTAAAAATGTCTGATGTTAGGTAACATATTCAAAGGAAAATATAAACATATATTTCATAAATGGTCTTTATTTTAGTGAATTTGTTAAAATAAAATCATCTACTATCCTCTCTAGGAAACCAGTATCCAGTTATCTTCTTTTGAAAATATTTGTATGATGAATTCATAAAATTACTTCTTTCTGATGAATCAAATATTCTCTTTGATTACTTATATATTTTATTCAAATATCATATTTATAATATTACATCTTATTTAATATGTACATAAGAAATAATTCTTCATTAAGATGAAATTATAATGGATATTTTGATGGACTAATAACATTTCTCTCTCTTACAAATGAACTAATAAACATGTAATTGTTTGGTAAACAGTGGACAATGAATAATTAAAAGTTCATTTGATATAATATATTTGAAGAATTTACCCAGAGTCATCTGTTAAATATATCTTAATATTTACTTTAATTGATATACATAAAAAATGTTTTTTATGATAATTTATAATTGTTAATCTCTATATAAACATAAACCTCAAACTGTTAGTTAATCATCATCATTACATAACATTATAAAAATTTCATAGCTATTACTTTGTCCAAAAATATTATTATATTATAATTAACAATTATAAATAGCAAGATATTTCTCCAAAATAACCAAAATCACCCCTTTTAACTTAATCTTGTATCATGTGGTATTTAATTTAAAAAGATGTTTATTATATTTGTAATAACATTGAATCAAATGTTTTTGTTATCCTTCACCTATATATGATATAACATGAGAGAATAATTGGATAAACAATCATAGCCTCACACTGTTTTATATCATTGAATCCCTAGACACCATCAAGTAAAATTCAATCTATAATATTATTTTCTAAATTACTTCAGAAATATATATAATTTTGATAATAATTTTACTCCTCCAATACTCAGGGAAAATTGTTATCGAAATTGAGAAACAGTCACCAAGTATCATAAGTAATTTATTATTTCTAGTAGATGATAATAAAAAACAAACCATTATTCTTATCAACATGATTCTTATTGATACATGAAGACCCATTGGCCTCAAAAATATATACCTTTTCAATTTGATGCAAATATTGAACTATATATTTGAAAAACATTAAAACACATGGGTTGGATCAATTATGAAACATTAGTAAGCCGATATGAGCATACTCACTATAAAAAATAATAATAATTCAATAAAACTACCATGTTTTATATAATGAAGTGACTTAAGAATATTTTCATAAAACAATTAAATCATATTCCTCTACATAAAAAATTAATCTTTGAAAACAACTTTTACCTCTATGAAAAAAATATAACCTATTATTCAAAAAAATAGTACAAATGTTCAATAATGATGATCATATCTTACACTAGTTTTTATACTGGTTTTAACATCATATGTATAAGATCAGTTTTCTATTATCTAACATTAAAAGTTATTCAAAAATTTTGTAACATTTGTTTAATGAAACCAATGACATTAAATGTATGTTTTATATAAAACAAATGTTAATATTGATATACATTAACTTTTAACATCAGTTTTTGTAAAAGTAAACATTAAGAGTCAAAAAAATATAATATCTCATTCATGGGTTTTTCAAAAATTAATTTGGAAACCTATTTTTTTTTACCAATATCATTTTTTTAAACTAAAAATTATGTGCATTAAAAATCACACCAAGCATGAACCCTCATTCCATATATTTTGATTCAGGATTTGTTACCAACCTTTGAAGGCATTGATGCCACCAACCATTTATTGATATTGATTTTATTCATATTAATCATATTTAATAATATTTTTAATAAAATTGATCCTAGATCTCTCCTCATTTCTAATTTTTTAATGATCCACTAATAGATTTTTTCTCGAAATCCCTATTTCTGTTGACCACTGAACCATCAACCCATCATAGATCATTGAAGCCAATTTTAGTCTACTTTAATAATCCTAAAACAGTTATTGACCCTAAATAGTTTATCCTTTATCATTTTTTGTTATGATAAAATAAGCTATTTAGTTCTCAAATACTAAATTTTAATTGAAACGTAGCCATGGTTGATGGTTATTGGTTGTTCTTTTTTTCATTATCAATTTTTTGAACACATGTCTCTAACCATGAAGTGTACACCCCATAACCCATTTCATGGGAGTAAATATATATTCAAGATATATTTTAAAATTGAAATCTAATTATTTTAGATATTATTATTTAATTTTAATGATATGTTCTTTATCTTCAAGTTATAAATTTTACTTATTCTTTCATTTTTTTGAATTTATTTCATTTTTTATTATAAATTTTTATTACTTTTAGACTAATTTTAAATAATGTTTTTAGATTTAATTATTATATGTTAATTTAAAAAATGATACATAAATATGTATATATATGTTGAAACTAGTGGACATTAAATTTTTTTTAATCTCACCCAATTATATAAATATGGATCATCATGATTTACATCAAGAATATATAGAGTAATATTTGTCGTAATATAAATATTATTATTAAATGAATTTTTTTAGCTTAATACATAACATGTTTTTCATTAATTTCAAAAAAAATTAATATAGGATGAAATGATAACCCATCTCATTTTGAATCATTATAGCATTATTTAATTATTTTGATTTATAGGAATCACATTGCACTAGTTGCGTTGTATGTAAATAATATGTAAATAAAATATTTATAGATATTAAATGATATATTTAGATGTTAGATGATTCTTTAAATGAAATATTAAAATTCGATCATATTACCCAATAGTAATATTTTTCCTAATGATTATTATGAAGAAAATATTTTTGATAAATTCCTGGGATTAATATATTAAAATATTCTTTTTCCTATCGCATTGCATATAATGTTATGGTGAACAGTAATGTTTACATTATTTACCCACAATATTTACATATTGTGTTCAATAATTTCAAATATGAGTTATTTTAATTTTCTTCATGTTATATTCAATGATTCATTTGACCAAGATTTTTTACCCTATAAAATTTACCTTTATTGTTGATAATTAAATTTTTTAATTATTTTAAATCATTTTTATTATAGGTTTACTAAATATGAACTATGATGACAATCAGGAAGGGTCTATGAAGAAAAAAATTGGTGTTGTGTGATAGTCATTTTTAGAAAAGTAATATAAACAGAATTTATTTTTCAATTACTATGATCATAAAACATAGTATATAGTAAATTATTTAAATTATATATATTCTGAGAGTATGTTTTTTTGATTTGATTCATAATAATCATAAATATTTCCAACCCGATAAAAATCATTTTGATTATATGTCTTTTTCATTAAAATTTACCTACACACACACACATATATATATATTTAAATGATTATATATCATAATAAATTAATATTTGAAATTTTGATCTTAGTTATTTAATTGATTGAAATTTAAAAAATTATGAAAAACCACTAATGAATATAAAAAAGTATTTGATGATTTCATTAAATTTTCATTATGAAATATTCAAATCATAAATTTATCTTCAATCTATTAATGAATTGTTTGAATATGTGAATATTGATTTCTTGATAAATCAAATATCATCTCATAATATGTGCGTGAATATGTAATTATACACATTGGATATTATATGTTGAAAGAATAGAAAATTTGACTTCTAATGTTGATGGAAATATATTTAATTAGATAGGGGATCATATTGAATAATTAATTTATGGTACAAGCACTGAAAAAAATAAAAAAATTCACCTTTATACTTATTTAATGGAGATTATGAGAAGGCATTAGTACCAAGTTTAACAAAAATTACAGTTTATCACCATTTTTGGGATTTGATAACATGATAGTAATAAATGGGAAGAGTGATAAAATTTTCTATGTGTTTCTGGATTCTTCCAGAGACCAACATACAGAAAGTAACGGGCTTCCAAATTCCAATTATTAGGAAAAAAAATAATTTTCCCAATGGGATTAAGTTATTAAAATTTACAGTAATTAACCATTTATTTTATGTTTTATATTATGGAATATTAATATTAATCAAAATGTCCAAAATGTGGGACATCAAGCTATAAGATGTATGAAAAATTCAACTCTTTTTAGTTCACTTATAATGGAATCTATCCTCTTGATAAATTAATTTATAACCTTCAAATTGTTTTTTCTAATTATTCTCTATAATAATTCTAATAATTAATTTTTGATTCATTCTCTAATACTGAAATCAAAAAACTTAGTAAATAAATATTGCACATTCCAATAATTTCTCATTTGAAGCATCTGTTTTAAAATACAAATGATATGAAAATTTTAGGATTGAATATAGATGAGGAAATATTTGATGGTAAAATACATCAACATGACGATTCACCATAGTAATTTAATAAATTTTTTATGTTCTAATAAATTTACTACTTTTATAAGTGAATGTATAAATCATAGAATGTGACCGCACATAGATGGAATTAATCCATATCAAATCTTAAGTGACAACATAGTTAATGACCATTTTTTATGTCTATTTAAAATTTTCTCTCAGATATGTATGAATACAAAAATATTTTATAATGAATTAGATGATTTCAGGGCCAAAATATCCAAGAAACAATATTTATGTTTATCTTCCACCATTTTTTATGATTTTAAACTTATATCAGTGATATATGTTAATGTTTTTTATAAAAACATGAATGAATATTTTTTTTGTGTTATTATTATGTTCACTATAAATAAATTTCATATATATAAAATTTTATTTTGATATCTTGTTAATAGAAATAAGTATTTTCCCATTTGTGAATAAGAGACTTTATATTATCAATTACAAAATGGAATAAATATAGTGTACATGGGACATCAATTATTGTTACGAATTAATAATTTTATTTTGGATTGAAAAAATAATAAAATTTTTTAGTGGAATATAATCTTCCCATAACAACTTAAAGGTGAAGAATATTTGGATTGGGTGAAAAATATTTATTTAAAATTTGGAAGGTATTGAATTTCAATTCATTAAAAATATGTAGATGATTTTTTTTTTCATTTTAACATACCTAATTATGGGTTTTTTGAGATAACACATTACATTGACGTTATTCGTGTTGAGACAATCATATCGAATAGTTTTATTGGAGGTTTTATAGACATAAATGTAAACTAAAAAATGGATTTCATTCTAGATTGGTGTTGATATCAATTGTAGTACATTTTGTGTTAGATACCACTATGAAAGGAAACAATACATATATGCCTTAGGCTGTTCAAACATTAAGAACAAATGAGAAGTTGAATTTTTGTTAGTGTTTATATGGTATTAAAGTACCTAGTGGATATTCATAAAATGTGAAAAATGTGGTTCCATTGAAGGATTATACATTAATAGGCAATAATTCTCGTGAATTTCAAAAATTGATGAAAAAACTACTACCTGTCACATTTTGTGGTATATTTTCTATAGATGTCATTAGGACTATCATCAGTTTATGTAATTTTATCAAATATATTTTTATAAAAGTCATTGATCCAAATTTTTTAGATTTCAGGAGAAATGAATATGCTTTTTGGATTATTTAACAATAATATTTTTTCCTTGTTATACTTTTTGATATAATGTTTCATATAGTGATTCATTTAGTAATTGAGATATGAATGTATGGGCCTATTTATTTAAATTATATGTATCCTTTTGAAAGATATATTAAAATTTTATAGAGGTATGTTATAAATCATTATCGACTAGACACCTCTATTTTTCATAAAAATGTATCAGAAGTGGTGATTGAGTTATGTAATGATTATTTTATGGAGGTTTAGAATATTTTCACCTATATCTCCACATTTGAGTATTGATAGTGATGGTAAAGGGATTGAAGACTTAAATGCAATGTTTATTGCACATGACGAAGTGATGCATACACATTTACCCATTTTTAACATCACAGACAAGGTTCATCCATATATATCATCACATATTTCACAATTAAATGATGAATATCTATAAATAAATGAAAATTGGTTGATGATTGACCTTAAAATGACATTCTATCATGGATTTAAGATAAATTCATCATATATATATCTTCATTGGAATCAGTTAAATCAATAAAATGTGGACCCACTCTTAATATAATCATATGATATAGTTTTGAAATTAATTTGTAAACATATTAAAAAAATTATCATAGAATAACCATTTAATATATGGGTAATGGTCGTTTCCAATTTAATAAATTTCTCAAGAAATAATTATTTAAACCCAATTTCTACAATAATGATATATTTTAGTGTTCTTGAGTATATATGTGATATTTTAAATGATAAATTATGAGTCATTTTGGTTATGTATAACTTAGGTAATACTAATAAAGGTTTGAAACATGGTGATTTTGGGTTTACAATAATTGATTTGAAATTATTTGGTACAAATAAGAACAATTTATCATTGTGACAAATGAAAAGAAAATATTTTTTATCTCATTGATCTATTGGATGATCAATAGTAATCCAATTTTTAGTGGTTGATAACTCATTGGGGGGGTGAGAATAATGACAATGTTATGAATTTATATGAGGTGTATTCATCTATTAATAGATTTCTAGATGATAATGATGAATATAATGAACATATAGTCCATAATGTATGAAATGATCATTCCTTAGAGATATGAGAAAACAGTTAATTAATATCATAATTATTCATATAAAAATTTATATGTTATTTCTTTTTTGAAATATACATGTGTAAAAAACAATTTTATATTTATTATTAAAATTTGAAATATATATATATATATATATATATATATATTATTAAATTTCATATTCGACAGTCATTTTTTTCCATTTATTGAGTGAATAAACTAGGTATATAGCTATGATATAATTAAAATTATGCTAATCAATACAATTGTATTAGTTTTTTATTTAGTTCTACAATTTTTTTTATCATTTTTGAATTTCTATTAATATTTAATATTTTATGTATTATTTTTCATAGTTATGAACCATGGTATTTCCTTTTTTAAAATAGAATTATCTTTGACACTAAATGTTTACATACATATTTCTGTAATCAATGTAATTATATAATATCATTTTTAATAATATATAGGTACACAAAATTTCATGACATTTTTATACATTAATTAAATACATAGTGGAATAATAAAATTTACTAATGTATATGAATTTTCTTCAAATTATCATTTTTTCAGTAATATAATATTTTAATAAATGAAAAAAAATTCATTAAAAAAATTAATTTTCTAGACTACTAATGTGCCTCCAATAGAGGAGTGATCAAATTACTCTATATGAAAATCATTTTATAGAGTTGGTAAACATGGGATTACACATTTACCAAAAAAATTCACTTGCTTATGGAGAACAGATATTAAATATTTATTTTGATGATAATAATAACCCAACTTGACCAAATGAAATTTAATTTTCAAGTTATATCAACATGAAAACTCATTTTAGTATTAAATTTTTTATGAAGATAGTATGTCCATCGACATGTTTGTGAAAGATCATATGTGAGATTCCATAGTGGAAAAACTTATCAATTGATTTATTTTTATCTCATTTTTCGAATATCATATATTTTTATAGAATGATATTTATTTTATTCAGTTACTGGTAAAATAATTTTTTTTGAAAGTAATGTAATGAAGAAAATATTTATATATTTATAAGCAGCATGATAGAAATATTTTATAAATAATGTAGAAAATAATTATGTTTCCATAAAGTTACATATTAAAAACCCATGCCCCAAGAATGTGTTTTTATATGGAGATAAATGGGAGATATATTTCACCAGTTGACATGATGATTAATTTATGGTGTGATAAATATTTTATATAATAAAATTTATTATATATTTATATAGAGTGTTTATTATTTTCTTTTTATGCAATAGGACTCTAGGAGAGATCATCAAGAAATCTAGTTGCATAAGGTATAGCCTCATTATTTAGCACATTCATTTATCATTTTTAGAGGATAAAATGATTATATAATTCATTGATTAATTAAGAGCTGAATCTATTAGTGGATCAAACGAGGCCCAGTTTGACGTTCCTTATCCCCCCACTTTCAACAAAAAATGGAAAAGTTAAAGAAGAAATCAATGAAAAATATAATTCATAGAAATATAAGGATGTAGATACATTATGTTAACGAATTCATTTTTTATTTTCAATAAATATTATAATTTTTTAAATTAAAATTAATATAGTATTTTAATTTTTCATTTTTTGGTTACCTTTAGGAGAAAGAAATGTAGTAGAATTTTATCTGTGAGGGTAGGATTGGCATCTTAGCTATTTCTATAATAAATCCAAAATACACCAACCACGTAAGATAATTGGAGGTAGGATTTAGTGTTAGGAATGATTTTTATCATCAATTTAAGAAATTAAGAGACCCAAACATATATTCCACAAAAAATTATATAAATACTTGACATAGTCTATGGAAGAAAAAATTAAACAGCTATACAGAAAATTTATGAATAATTGATGGTACAATAATAGTCATCATAGTTTGTGCAGCATGTACGACATGAAAATCCTGTGTGGCCAGCCCAACCTGCCTAATTAGATCCACCACCTCCCCTTTCAGACATGACCATAAACTGTGATTTATATGCTAGAGAGACAAATTAACTTATTATAGAATCCCTATTCCTACATTTTTGTTATATTTTTTACATAATTTGATTATATATTGTGCTAAGGTAATATATAAATACATGATATTATTAACCCAACTAGTCTAATACCATTTCCTACCAAAGAGGATACCAATGTCAGAGATTTTATGAAATAATTTTTACTTTGGCTGGCTAGCCTTCTCCACTAGCTGATATATGAGTTATGTATTAGTTTTAAAATTTTATTTACATTTGATTAAAAATTATTTATTATTTTTTCTTAAATTTAATTTATATATGAGTATCTAATATCAGAAAAATTTGTATAAATGAAAAAAAGGTTCAGGCTATATTAAAATCTAAGACTAATAATTTTTTTGATAGGCTAAAATGATTGTCCTATGTTTATTCTTCCTTGTATTATATTTATTAGTTTCATGATAAATATGATATATGTGGAAGAAAATATCAATTATGAAATTTAAAAAATGATATCAATAATCTTTTCTATGAGAACTGCATGCCTATGTTGAATTTTTTTTCTATGTAACCTAATATAAATTTTCTTTTTTCATTCAATAAATTAGAATTATTTCATGTGACTTATTATATTACTCGTTAATAAGGCATCTACACATGTTTCTAATTAAAAATTATTTCAGCAGTGTCTATGGTCATATAGGTAAAGAATTCATTTCAATAACTCTGTAATAATTAAAAAATACTGCAAGAGATGTATTTTTATTTGAGATAATACCATATACAATGATATGGTACAATTTCATTTCCATTACTTGATGCATAAGAACAATAATATTATTATAAAGATAAATTCAATATTCCACAGGTTTTTTTCAATCCATATAGAGGTAAAGGGACTTTTGATGGATTGATTTATATTATATATTTTATTTCACCTTGAATACACTATCAATAGATAATATGAATTAAGGGATGAGTTCCATATACAATAAAGTGGAAGAGTTTGAGGATTTACACCCATGATTATCCTCACTTACTAAAATGTTTCCTTGAATATATCAAATACTTTATCCATTGTAGAAGCATACTCTAAATTTAGATCATCTATTTACTCATAGAATTTGACGAAGTGATATTTAATAACTATGTTATAGGAATGAATATGTCTCATAGAACTCATATTGAGATTTATAAAACATTTATTATCACAACCCAGAAGAAGGGGAATCTTTATATCATGAAACTGATCATCCAACACTATCTTTATATATGTTAATTGAGATGCAGATTGGGTTGATATTACATACTCCCATATTATGTTTCAAGTGTAACTAAATTTTATTTCATTATATATGAACATAAATATCTTTCTATTAAGTTGAAAAATCGATTAAATGTGGATCTTCTGTCATTGACACTATCTACCCAATTTGTATATGTGTAAACAAATAGATCTATCTTTCTAATACTTTCATTTTATTTCCAAATTCGATTATTCCATTAATATATATTAGAATTGTTTTTTCATACAATAAGACTAGATAACTATGAAAACTTTATTACATGACACAATGATTAATAACATAAAATATATCTAGCCTTGATGTTTTTTCATATAATTATCATCCAATAAAGATTATGAACTCTTTTTGATGAACTTCTTTTTATTTACAATATTTTTCCAAAATTGATTCCTCTAAAATGGGTGTGGAAATAATATTTTAATATTCCATGATATTCATTATAGTAATTTTATATGAAAACCCCAAATGAGATAAGAAAATAGACATATTCTTTTGAGATACATGTGTGCCATGGAAGTATTTAAATACTAATACCATGGAAAATGAAAAAACATTATCACACATTTTATAAATTCAAACACATTTATTAATCATTCTATTATAATAAGATATCATCCAAATAAATAATCACAATAGGGGAAACCTTATTATATTATTTTATTTCATGGTTACTATCAACATTTTCTTTCTAAAAATTAATGTTACTTAGGAATATATCAAATTTTGAATACCGTGATCTCCAAGATTTATTCAATATATATAATTCCCTCATTAAAATGAAAAAATACCATTTATTTGTACCTAACATAAGGTTATACAGTTTGTCAATTTATAATATTTATCAATCTCCCCACTAAAAAAATCCAACTCGACATCCATCTAAAATATCATTTATTATTATTGCAGAATAATAGAGAAAAAGGTATTTATATTATCAAGTGATAATTTTAGGGGAGAGTACAAATCAATATCAATGAAATAAATAAATTATTACTCTTTAAAATCCAATAATTCATTTTTTCTTGTCACTCCCCCTTTTTCATTCATCTTATTCCAAAACAACCATTTTGTATAAATCATTATCCTATTTATTGCGTTTATAAGTTCACAAAAATCATTATTCTACATCTGATATAACTATTTATTCAAGGAATAAATCCAATCTTCATCCTCTAAATCTTCTTCAATATCTCATGGCTCATCCTATGAATATAATGTAGATTGTGTAACTAAACTCAAAATTATTCTGGTTTGAATGTGTCTCCCTTTATTAGCAATGATGTTTTAGGATCCCAAGTTATTCCTTCTCCTTGGATGAGATGAATGAAATTATCCTTCCTCGATTGAGATAGATGACATATAATATTCCTCTTGTACACATTTTATATATTAAATTTTTTTCATAAACATTGTTATTTTGATAAATAATAACTATTTCAAATTCACTTTCTCAAATACCTCTATCTAATTTTCTATCATAATATTCCAGAACATTCACATATGTAGAATCAATAATCCTTACAAACTATTTATTAGTGAACATTTACCCTTTATCATTACTATTATATACTAGAAGTATTCTTTCAATAGTTCGTCAATCAAATATCACATTGTTTTCAACATGAATTAGATAATTCATGGGCTAATAATCACAATTATGTATTTTTGACCTTTTGTTTCACTGTAATACATCTAATACGGATTAATATTTTTTTTAACTATTGAAATAATTATTATAAATATTATTTTTTCTACACTTTTATTCCTCAAAATGTATTGAAAAGTATGATGTTCAATAAATAATGTTCATGCCATCTCCACCAAAATAAAATTTCTATTATTATTGTAATACCATTTAATTATGATGTGTGTAGTGAAACAAATTCATAATGAATATTATAGTGTGTTTGGTGAAACAAATTCATAATATATATACATTAAATTTTGGTATTTTACTCCATTATTAGTTTTATTCATCATGTCAAAATAGTAAAATTCTTTTTATATAGTTCTCCTTAAACTCATAATGTCATTAAGAAGATTTGATTTATTTTTAAAAACATAATAAATTTTTATAATAAATTTAATTGTTAAAATAAAATATATTTCAATATTTCCATTTCATGATTAATTTATCATGGGCCCACGTATTTTTGAATATATCAGCTAAATGGGACGAGTTGAATAAATATTTAGTTCCTTATATAATGTGTTTTTAACCCCAGATCTATGGAATATAGAACAACACCTTGTATTCTTCTTTTATTGTCATGGATATCATGAATAACTTCTCCCTTTTCTAGCATTCCCATATTCCTTTGATACATATACCACAACACATATTTCATAACAAATTTTGTTTCATGATGACCAGATAGTACGAAGTCTATGAATCAACGACTTGAAACAAGTTTTCCTCTATTTATTTTTCTATTTTAAAGACTATCCAATGTAAATAAATTTATTTAAAAATAAAATTCTACTAAACAATACCCAGATTCCATTATCACGTAGTTATTAAACACTTAAAAATATGTTCTTTAATACAAAAATAAATAAGTCCTTTTTTCAATTTTCCAATCAAATATTAAAATATCCAAGACTATTGATTATATGGGACTAAATATTTAAAAAGTCACTATCCATTATTCTTTATCTTCTACATTATTTTAAAAAAATTACATAAATAGTCTTTTTGTATAACACCCAATTTTGAGTATCGATGTTCATTCTCCTATATTATCTATGAAAATTGTATTAATAACTAAGTCCTTTGAATTTATTTTTGTATTAAACCACATGATACTTTTAAGATATTCATATAATATTTATTGATATTTTAATATTACAATACATCCTTTAATAATAAGTCCATTGTAATCTAATTTTCTAAAAATTGATTTCAGAGGTTTAAATATGTTTTGTATTTTCAAACAAGATTTTTGATGTTTCCTTCATGGGGGGGTGGGTGTGGGGGTGAATCCCCCAAAATAATTACCTCAATATAATCTGTGGATTATTGTAGAATTTATGATTAAACCATAATAGTTTCTTCATATTCCTAAATCTTCTACACTTCCCTTAGTAGTGATAACATTATATTTTTCACTATAAATTACATATAGTTCATTTTTCTCTATATACATTCCACCATCATTCATAAAATTATCGTATCCATTATATCATGGCAAAATTATTTGGTATTGTAAAATTATATTATTATACAAACTATATTTCTTTGAAATCATTAAAAAATCACTATTAGTAGTCTATTTTTTTTCATACAGTAAAAATTCTAAATTTTACGTTTTTCATCTCCGCATGTTTTGGATACATTAATTTCCTTACTAATTATTTTCTACTATAAATTATCAACATTTTTTAATCCACTGGGGATGGTGTTTATTGATTATAATGATGTTTAATTTTATAATGTATTTTAAAAACATTTTAAACATAGTTTCGTATGTTTATTAATCATTATTCTTATGAAAAACGTTTTTATTGAGAAAAGTCAAATTATTTCTAATTATTATTTTTATATTTCTTTTCAATATTTATATTTACATATCCTTCTAAAAAAGAAACATATTCATATCATTAATCACATTATGAAACATTAATATTTCATCAATAAAATATTCTTGATTGTTTTCTAACTTCATGTTATCCTTTTTAAAGTTAAATATCTACGAATGAAATTAGATTAACTCAATATTAAAAATAATCTCTATTAAATCCTCCACATATTCTTATTTAGAGAAAATAATTCCATATAAGGTAAAATTATCATAATTTAATGTTTCAATAAGTATATTTTTACCATAATTATATATGGAGTTTTAAAATTCCACCTCACAATAATAATTTACTTCTACAAATATAGATAAGAAATATCTATTTTCATTTCATAACATCTTATATTTACAATATGAATATACAATAGATTTATCATATTTATTTTTAAATTTCATCTTGATATTATATATTCCACAGAAAACTCTTCAACTTCCTTTAATATTAGAAAATATAAAGAAAAGAGTCCAATATTACCACAACCAAATCACTCAAACTTTAACATTTCTTTATACTTCTCTATGCCTATTTTCATATTTCAAGAAAATAATTTTATGAATTCCACAATTGTTTTACCAACTAAAACTTTAGTTTCACACTCAATAGCTTATTCATATGGAATATTAATAAAAATTACATTATTTAAATATTTTAAAATGATTTCCCAATCATCATTCTCTATATTTTTTGTAATATTTTCTATTTTTATTTTGTATGTGATAAACATGTTATCAAAATCATACATATATAGAGATTCATGACTTCTATATTCTATATATTATACATTGCGACCAAACATATCTAAAAAAAATTCATCAAATCTTTTCAATAATAGAAAAATAATTAAAATTATGACCGAAATATCTTATTTTTCTTACAATATCAACAAATCATTAATGAAGTAACAAATGGATTCATCATCAGAGATGATAGGATCATTATACTTGAATATCATGATTTGTAACATTTATTTCCATAATTTGTTTCCTTCATTAATTTTCAATAACCAAACATAGATTCCGTTAGTTATTACAATCCCTTTCACCAATATAAATTCTATTTTAGAGAGTATGTAAATTGTGGCATTCAATGATCATACATCAATCTCTATATTCTTCATATCAATAGAAATTAATGTAAGACCCTCAGCGGGATGAGAGAAATCATCTATAGTATATTCAAGAACATTATAGAAAATTGATAGAATATAAGGTAACACTATTTCAATTAAAATTAGATGGTTCATTCTATAAAAGGATGGAATCCCTATAACATTGATAGTGTTTAGATTATCCATGGAATCTTCTCATTTATTCATACGTCAAAAAAGTGTCAATGGAGGAAACCATTCATTTAATACAATAAGTAAGTACCAACCCAGATATGTGTGATCAGTGTGTTTGTGTGGGGGGGGGGAATTAGTGACTTCTAAATATTATGTGATCTTAAATATAAAACAACCTTCACCCCAAATTATTGTGAAATGATTCGACCAAAAAACTATAAACATGAACAACTAAAGGAACCCAAGTATTTACATCGTTCACTACTTAAAAGTAATAGATAGACTTGTTCATTGTTATGAAGTAATTAATGATATAAATGGAACATTAAAATAATCATTTTGGGGGCTATAGTAAGCATGGAATATTAATCACAGGTAGATAACTATAATAATTTTGATAATTTTTTTATCCTTCCATAGATAAAAATAGATAAAAATATTTTATAACAACAACCTGAATATTCATATACATGATTTTTTATATTTTAACTCTAATTATTTAATATTATTCTCACATTCTATTAATTAATAACTTATTCATAATTATAACATTCATAGAAATTATAAAAAATGATATTCTTTATGGAATTTTTAATAAAATCATTTATATGTTCTATTCATAATCTTGTACCATTTCCTTAGTGGCACACATTTTGATTCCCTTTTCATCTCTTCACCACTTCATAGTATTCACATGATTCTAACATCTTGGAAACTCCGTTTCGTATGAATTTGGATAATATCCACTAAAACCATGTGACACCCATCATTTCACTATTACATGAATGAATAGAGAAATTTAATTATTTTTATGCATTCCAGCGTTTCATATATTTTAGTTTTGAAACTGTAAATTATATAAAGTAATCAGTGTTTTTTCAGGATTTTCACATATATAGGAGTAACGACTTGCTGATCATACATGATGGCCCAAAATTAACACTATTGATTCACATAGTTTTAGTATAGTTTTCTGTACTATGAAAGTTACCTAACTGAAATCTTGGGGCTTCAGTATGCTTTTCATGTAAGGGGATCGTGATAGTATTTTATTAGATAAATATTTTCATAAACCAAGAGGAACAAATAGATTTTTAATTTTTAATTTTTAATTTCATTTTTCATTCCAAATTTCCTTAAGTATATTTAGTCGTTTTTATTCTCTCAACATCCCCTCTTCATTATTTAACAAAAAACCAACCTCCCATCCCATTCTTGTCCACATATCTCCCCCCCAAGTGGCCTCCATTATTCACACTACTTTTACAGAATTGTTTGGAGATTCCAATTTATGTTATTATGGTATGATCTATGCTAATTTTTTGACTTCCCTTTCCTAACTGACCTATTGTTTTTCCAAACTCATGGTCAAGGAGTTAGACATAGTTTTTATTGTTTCATTATTTTTAGGTCATGTGATGGGTCTCTCAGACTATCTTCTAATGCCTTCATGTTTTCTCCATTGATGGAAATTCATTTTAGAATACTTTTTGTTGGCCAAAACAATTTTGTGTTTGGTTCCTCTATTTAATAAAATTGTGTTAGATATTATAAACTTCATTTGTTATTTCATTACATTAGATAAATTTATAATCCAAAATAATGGTGCAGTATGCTTGAAATGAATTTCGATTGGTTTTTTTTCCACATGGAATGGGACTTGGAAACATGCCATGTGTTTTTGAAATTTTCTATGAGTTACTTTAAAATTATTTCATGTATTTTAAAATGATTAACCATATATTTGAATTGGTGTGGAAGCCCCAATTGGTTTGGATCATGCTTCATAATAGTTTAAAATCTTCAAATATACCATGGTCGCATGGAATGTGATTGATTAAATATTGGGTAGATTTGAAAAATGCAATTTAATATTTTAATTTAAAATAAAATTAAAAATAGTTTTATTTTTAGAAATTCTATGATTGAAATTTAATCAGTTGATTTACAAAAATATGGGAGTTGGATCATTTTTAATGATTTAGGACCACAAGAAACCTGGTGATTCAAAAATAATTTAAATGAAAATGATTTTTCTTTAAAAATAGGGACAAGAACCATTTTTTCTCATGAAAATAATGATAATTATTTTAAAAGTTCATTTCATGGAAGGAGTATTATTTCAAAATAGGTTTTTATAGTGTGGTGTGTTGATTTAAATTCCATTTTTTTAAAATAGTTGGAAGTAAAAATGGGTTTCAAATTGTGATTTTACAAAAATAGAAATTAAATTTTCATTCACCATGTCATGAAAGAATTATTTTAATGTAGTATTTTAAATGATATTTCAAATTAATTATGAAATTGGGTGCATGCATTGGCATCATGAGTGGACTGTTTGAAAGAACCTAGTACAAATTATATGGGTTTATAAAAAGGTGATACCCTCTTGTGTCCCATGTGGAAATCTTAACCTATTATGTCTTCTTAATATGTGGTGGATTATTTTTATTTACTTTCATTTTTTAATGATTATAAATGGAATTTTTTGGATTTTTTTTCTTGTGAGGTTGTTAGAGGAGAGGTTTGGGTTTTTTCTAAATGTTCTACATTTGATGCCTGTAATTTGTGATTTATTAGATCCTTGATTTAATTTGATAATGGGAAACTATGTAACTAATGGGTATTCTATGATTATAAAGTAATAGGTAGTCACACAAAAATTGTGTCCACATTATCATGAAATATGGCCATTTGGTGTGTGATATCCCATGGAGGTTGGGTGAATGCTACTCGTTTGATGGTAGATAGGAACCAATTAAATATGTATTGTCGGTCCATATTGAGTTAAGTATAGGAATGTCTCGCTTTTGGACCAAGTATATAAACAACGACATCTAATCAATTGAATAGTAGAATGATATAGGTGAATCCACATATTTATTTATATTCCCCATTTTTCAAGAAATAAATTAGCAAAAATTATTTATTGTGTTGTTGGATTGTTTTATATGATAGTATGAACCTTCATATTGGTTACACACCACATTTTGTGTGATTTGGATTACATTAGAATGGATAATTTTAAAATGTTTCACAACTATGACTTTAAAATGGGAAATGGTATGGCTTTTCATTTCATTTAAAGAGATATGTTTTTCGTTGAATTTTTCTAAGAAAAGGTTAACTTAAAAGGATTTTTTAATATAGAAAAACTTTTTTACAATTATTAAATTTATTATATAAACACTATTAAATATAATTGTTTTATTTTATAAAATTTTTGTTTCGTGAAATAATGCTAGTGGTTGTTTGTAAATATTTATAAAAAATAATTTAAGCATAATGTTCAAAGAATAATTTTATAAATTATCCCATCCAAATATAATTTTTTATTAATACAATTTTAGGAAAAGTGGAAACAATAATTCACAAAACATAGATACCAATACGTGCAAAAATATCTCACAACTGGATTAACCACATAATAAAAAATGTTTGGATCAGTCACTCTAAATAATTACTATTGAAGTGTACTAAAATAGGTATTTCGGTAATCACTTATAAGAACATAATGGTGGGTAGACATTATGTCCATTGTCTATATGAATTCCTCTAAGTTGATTTTGTATTAGTTGTAGCTCGGGGCTAGGATTTGGACTTGTTTTCCTAAAAACACCTCTTGCTCCAAAATGGCATCAACACAAAACCTTATTTTATATATTCATTATAATATTATATTTTGAGGTGATGAATGAGATATATTTTTCATATATTTCTTCATTAGAATGAATGATGATCTTCAAATACTCACCTTCCTCTTCTACCACCATTCATATTTTCCCTCTTTGTTCTCCACATTCCCCATTATATAAGGCATCAATTTCCTTGATTAAACTGTTTTTGGCTGAACTAGTTTCCATTAATTTAGGAATGTATGAATAATAATTTAATCCCTTTGGTTTTTCCCTTTGACCAAAATACAGTTCCATGATTTTCAATTTACTTTCCACCTTTCATCCTTCTAGAGATCTGAAGACTATTCCCTTGAATTAGTTCCAAATTATCCATTGAGAATTTTCTATGACGGTCTTTACCTGAATCATTATCCTATTTGGTGAATTTTGGTTATTGTACATCCAAATCATCAAATTTGTTTCCCATTTCAACCCCCAATCCATCTTTGAGGTTTCTCTTCCGACATGGTGACTTTACATTTCCTGATTAGGCTTCAAGGTATTCTTCTTCCACACACTCACCACCTTCAGAAGGGATGAGGATTTTTTAATGAGAGTGTCTAGGTCCAAGGGCCCTCAAACAACATCCTTCATCCACAAATTCCCAGGATGTTCTTCTACTGTATCTGAGAATGACTCCCCATGTAATGTACTTCCATAGATTCAATAGGTTATGGTATCCTAATGAGTGCTTATGTTCTAAAAACTAACTAATTATCTTTCATTCAGGTTCATGGTTTATATTCATGGATACTTATAAGAATATTGATTCATCTAAATCTAATTTTATTATATTTATTTGGAATACTGTTCCAATTTATTGATTTATTTGGACATGAATTTATTACCCTAGAATATATAGCTAGTTTTTACATTTAATTGATTTACTTTTTCTATTCAGGATTTTAATTTTTTCATTAGATGAATGTTTATTATTGTTTATAGTGGCCAATAAAAAAACCATTAGTTGGAATATTTTCCCTATAGAAGAGTGAGACTAGTTTGTGAGAGAGGGTTTTTATTATCATACTATTTACAACCTTTTTTATATTAAGTTGTGTATTTATTATTTACTGAAATTGGAATTTCTAAATATATTTCAAATTTGATTATAAGAAGATTTGGATTTTTTATTTTAATGCTATTTAATTTAATATAATTATTAGGTGAAAATATTTGGATGTATGATCTGGTGATGCCCAGTTTGTAGTTTTTTGGAATGTGGGGATCCAGAATACCCTTTGGGCCAGTGACTAACCAATTATTACATATGTAAAATAGAAGACACAGACATGTTCATTTCTAATGGTATTAGAGGATTGGGTTCTTATTATCTATAGGATCCTATGAATTTGGAATTATCTTATCTTATTTTGGTTTTCATGGTAATATTGCAGTTGAAATTTTCAATGGAACTCGGGATGTTAGTACAAGGATAGTATATATTGTTCATTCCCACCTTTGGAATAAATTTTCCATGTGAAGTGGGTTTTAATTTTTAATATATATATCATTGGTTTTTCTGTTGATATTTTATTTTTCCCCATTGTCATACTGTGAATTGAATTTGATGCCTATTTAGATTTAAAAATGGATAAATAATATAAATATATTGTGTGAGGTCACATTAAATAGCCAAATCAATTGGGTAATGACCAAATTTCCAATCATAGAATACATTTTGAATTTTTCATCACTGGAATGAGGTCTTTTAGGATAAATTATTGAGTCATAAATGATTACACATATCATTTAGAATAATGTTTGGTTGTGTAATACATGACATATTCGAAGGAAAAAACATCAATAACTATGAAAAACTGTGTTATCTAGTAGATTCAGTTTTTAATTTAGATTTGAATTTCTTAATCAATATAGTTTTATATGACTCAGTTTAATTTTCACATAATGACCACACTAAAACCCTATGGTACAACATATATTTCCCCATAGGATAAGAATATGAGTACTGACCCCAAAAATAAAAATAAGTGTTTCTTGTATGAAAACCATATAAAAAGTTTTTAATGATATTTTGAAAAAATAAGTATCAATATTGATATATTCTGTATAGTGAATGATGTGTTTCTATTTGAATGATATTTTAAATTTTTTTAAAAAGGATAAATACTAAGATACACAAAAGAATTACACATATATAAAAATATATCTTATTTTTTCTATATGGAATGATAAAAAATAATAATATACACTTATATAACTATATCAGGATGAATAAGAGGATTGAGGTAAAATATATAAATCTATTTTTTATTTATCTTAATTTGGATAATAAGTGCTACTTATTTGACATTTTGAAAAATAAATACATAAAATTCACAAGATGAAATTGATATGATCAATCAAAAAAGAATAGGAATTTAAAATAGATTATTATAAGAGAGGACCTATTTAGAATATGAAGGTGAATTTTGTCTATAAATCCTATGTTGAACATTGAGAGAACGTAATGTCTTTAAAATATTCATTTGATATTCATTTCCATAGAAATATAATTTCCTTTACAATGATATCGTGTGAAGATATAGAGTGACCCAAATACTTATAGTATTTATTTCATGAAACCTTTTAGTAATTATTATGTAAGTTAAAAATGCATACCTATTTTTGAACACATGAATAATTTTTCAATTCTTGACATCTCGAGACACCAATTAAGTTATTTATGGATTGCTAATTTTTTTTATGATTATATATCATTATTATAATATTTAGGAATTTTTGTTTCAATTAATTTATTTTATCCCATTATAATGAGTATATATATTTTTTTGTTTTAATATTTATTTTAATGTTTTAATATTACCCTTGTATTATCAATTTATAGAATAGTGTTTATTTTGGATTTTTGGTGCTGACATTGTAATATAATTTTTAAATAATAATATATTGTTAGTGAGCTAGGTATTGATTTAGGCAGGCAGTGATGTAGGAGGTGGAAGATGATAATTATGATTCAAGATGATGGAGGATGACTATCACATACATGGGGACATACCTATTCAATATTGATGCAATGTATGTAAATTGGGACATGAATTGGGTATTTAATCACACATAATCATTGGGCCACTCTTTGTAATAAAATGGTTTGGAAAGGGTTATCCATAGGGGAACTATGACATATCCTTCCCTCAGGTGGGTATGTTTATGTTGGATTTATTTTGTTTTACCCTCAATAACCTTCATAATATTATGTAGGTGTTATAAAAAAATATAATGCTTATATTTTCATCTCATTTTGGTGTGTTCACAATATACATTAAAATATATAATTATTTCTCTACACTCTATCTTTAAATCCATATGAGATAACACACCATGGATGTTGTGTGTATACCATCATTCACATTTACTCTAACTCTTGTCTACTTCTTCAAATCATTCTCTCACTCTAATGTTCTTCATTCTATGGTTTAGGGAGAATTAGTTTTTTATTTCAATTTCAAAAAATAACCGTAAATTATTATTGATTTTTTTTGAAATGATGAACAAGCCATTGCTAACCCTGATCCATCACAATTTCATCAAGGCAGAAATGTTTTATCATATTACAGGTAGTTTCTATATTGTAATAAAATATCATTATCAAATTCTTGTTTTTTAATCTTCCAAAAAAATGTCACACTAAAAAATTTAGTTTTTATGCATTTTTTATAATATTCCTCATGGTTTTTAAATTTTTTATTTCAAAAAATTATTATGTCATAGGAAATATGATGTGTTTCTTTTTTAGAATTTATAATATTTTTTTGAGGACTCATGCATTTCAATAAAATTATTTTAAACAGTTTATAAATTCATCTGAATTAATAAACTATATATTAAATGAGGATATGTTTATAAAGGTTATTTTTATTATTTTGGGTTACTATACAAGAGTCTTTTAGTAGTTTCCATGGTTTTTTCCAAATTGAATTTAATTACTTTTATTGGATTTGGAAAAACAATTAATTATTTTTTTGTTTCAAATGGAATTAAAGGATTTTATAAATTAGTGTTTGATTTCTAATGGAAAATATAACTATTTATTTTTTGTTATACATCATGAGATATATTTTGGAACTGTGTATAATTGGAGTTTTGAAAATTAAGAATATTCTATATATTATTTAGTGTAAAATTAATTAGTGACGATGGAATATTAATTACTAGTTTTTTATTTTTTTTACTAGGAACACATTGGGAACATAAGTTGATGAATGAGAAGCTGGGATGATTTCTAAACTATAATATATCGCACACTAGTTGATAACATATCTTGTTTTTTAGGTCCAAGTTATGGGATTTTTTTATTTAGTATAATAGGGTATATTATGCTCTATATCAATCAACTTTACAAATCGTTGTAAGTTTATTTGTATGTGATATCCCAGAATGTATAATAATACATAGGTCCATTATCCTTTATTATGCTTTCATATTTTTTTTAACTAATTTTTTTTCAATTTGATTTTGTTATGATATATATTGTGTTTTGTTTTCATTTCTATTTATTTTCAAATGATTATATATATCAAATAATTATTGGTTTCATATTTAGTCTAAATATATTTGAATTTATTTTATTATTTATTTATTTTTCATAAACCTTCCTAGTTTATAGTTAAATATTTTAATAAAAGGAAAATTATTTTATATTCAGGTTTCTTGAATAAAAAAATTTACAAATATATTTTTTAATTATCATAAAAATTAGAATTTTTTTATGTAGAAAATGATTTGAATATATTTATGGTTGTAGCCTATTTTTTAATCAGTATCAACCTATATACACACCTTGGTGTTTATGTTATATTATATTTTGTTAATTTTTCAATAGGTGTTATCTCATATCTCCCAATGTGGATCACTATATCATGTGTGAGGTATTAAGGAAGTGTAAATTAGAGTTTTCCATGTAGAATAATGAGTAATAGTGTATTTTATTTTATTCATGATTTATTATCCTTGTATATATTTTCCTTTTTAATTTAAATATTTTAATTTTTATTTTTCTAGTGTCCTTTATTAAATATTTTTACATTAAATAGGTTATTCGATTCCAATGATTTCCAGTGAAACCATTTGAAATTATTCCTAGCTAATGAAACGAGGAATGAATCACAGGTCGGTAGGATATGTCTTAGATATAGTGGCTAGGTAATCAAATACTTATATTATAGTTATGTATGAAATATAAAATCTATTATGAAATATGATAGAAATGTTTCTAAACTCAAAGGAAACTAATAATATCGGTTCACATAATGTTATTAATTGTGATTTGTATAATTTAATATTTCATTTTGTTTAAAATATATTCATTTTATGTTCAGGTTAGCATAATTTTTATTATAGTTGGGTATAGTTAATTTAAGGGATTATCTTATTAAATAATAAGATAAAACATAATGAAACATATTTTGAGTTCAATTATATATATATATATTGAAATGATTGTGTATTATTAAAATACATCTCATAATAGATTTTTCACAATCACATGATTTGCTATATTATTAATTTGATGATTATTATATAGTTCCAAATTAAAGCACTTTGGTTTTAGTAAATAGTTGGAATGTGGAGGAACTGAGTTAAAAACCGATGCAATATACAATTTTATGACTTCCCCAATGAATAACAAAACTGGGTTATGTTTTGATTAAAAATTTCAAGGATATATTTAATAAAATATATTAGGGTATGGATAATAATATATTAAATTTTGAAATAAAAAATACACCAAATAATTATCAACTTGATAACATGCCCCTATGGTGACAATGACTATCAACATATAGTGGATATTAAGTTCCCTTAATTACGTTGTAATGGATTAATATAAAATAAAAAATTGTTCATTTCCAAAAAATACAACAAATAATTCATTTTCTGAAATTATAATTTAGAAGTGGTAATTGAAATAATGTATATTTTTTCTAGAGTAGAAGACAAATGGATTTAATTTAATAAATTAAATTCAGGGGTTCATGATTTTTATAATTTGTTTTCCTAAATTACTGAATTAAAATAAAGTGGTAATTCATGGATAATTTGAAAAATAATTAAAAATATATTGGTTCCTTAAAATCAGACATCATGAATAATATAATTTATTCCAATCATTTTGTCATGAATTATGAAATTAAAATTAAAATTATTATTTAGTGTATTAAAATCAAATATAAAAAAATAAACTTTTGTTATTTGATATATTTTTCATATAATATATTTTTTATGTACTCCTAATATGTAAATTGATATAAGTTGTTATAAATATAGTTTTTCAATTAGAGATAATAAATGAAAAATGGGCTTTCAAGGATTCTAATTTTATAATTCTCGAGGAAAGAATAATAAAAAATATACATGTTGAATTTGTCGAAATAAAAATATTGGAAATTACATCTATAGTTAATAAAAAATTTTCAGTGAAAAAATAGGTTATAAATAACATTATCATTGATGAGTTATGAATACACCAATAATCATCACATATGATAAACAATTTCCCCCTAATTCAATAATAATAGTTCACCATTTCAAATATATTTATTTTTTAAATAATGTTTACTCATTCAAAAATACCAATTTTATTGATGAAATGTAATGCCAACAACCTCAAATCTAGGGGAGAATGGAAAATCATATGAAATTACTCTCATTGAAGTGTAAAATGAAATAATTTACATGGGTATAAATTTGTACTACTAAAAATAAAAAAAATTACTTGATTCTTGTTATATGAATTAATAGATATTATTCATGTTCTCTATATTATTTATTCCCCACCATAATGATTAGATATTAATTTTATAGTGAAAGCATGAAGCGGAATAATGGTTTCATATATATTATATAACTCTTATCTAATTGATGTGTATAAGAATACACATAATGTAAATTATTTTATTCATACCGTGGTATAATCTAATGATATGTAAGTTGGGAATTGACACTCTATATATAGATAATAACTTAATTAGTGGTGTTGGGTAACCTAATTTCATTACATAAATCATATAATGAAACAATTTGACAATATGATGAGTATGAACTTGCAATGAAAAATAATTCCCATATATGGGTCTTAATACCCAATATCAAGTGGTATTTAGTTTAAATTATCAAGGGGAAACTAAATATAAAAAAGTTAATTTTACATGAATATATAGATATATTTATAAAATATTTTCCAAGTGTTTCGTATGATCATGTGTTTATGATATAAAATTTATGAACAAATTATGTTATTCTTATAAATGGACTCCATTTGAAATGATGAATATTAAATGTTATTAATTGAATTAGAAATAATAATATAATTTGATTGGATATTTTTTCGGGATGACTACAGCACCAAAGGGTGTTCTATATTTATTTTTAAGAAAAAGGATAGTTCAATTCATCTATAAATTGATTATCTTGATATTAACAAGTTCAAGATCAGAAAAACATACTATATTCCCTATTTATATAATTTATATGTTATAATTATTAGAGTAAAATACATTAGAATGATGATATCCATTCTATGAATCATCAAATATAGGTTAAACTGGTGGATATACTAATGAAATCCATTCATATAAGATATTCTATTAATAATTCATTGTGATTCCTTTTAGAGTTAAAAAATCCCTAACATTCATTATGGATTTAATGTAGGAAATATACATTAAATACTTAGATATGTTAGTTGTAGGATTTATTAATGATAATTATATGTATTCTATGAATAAGGAAGAACATGAATAGTATCTCAGGATTGTATGGAAGACCTTATGGATGGATAACATATATTACAATTTTAGAAAATGTAATGTGTTACTAAAAAGATATCCTTATTGAGTCACGTAATAACAACCATGTGTATATTTTTAAAACCATAAAATATTAATGCGATTTATGAATATCTTAGTAAAATATCTATAATAGAGATCAACATGTTTTTTATATTATATGTATTTTATCAATGAATTATAATTTTCATCATGATTTTAAAATCAAATTAAAATGTTAACTCGAAAAGGGTTAATGTTTATTTACATAAAAGATTGAAATGAATGATATAAAGAGATTTTAAAAAAAATTCAAGACACCTATAATTACACTACCATAGAGTGTATAATGTTCTAGTAGAAAATTTTAACAATGCCTTCAGAGTTTACATGTTTGATATATAATAACCTCCACTAAAAAAATATGTGTTTTCTTTTAACATCAATTATTCATATAACCAAGATTAAAAACATTTTTATAACATCAGTTATATATTCAACAAATGATAAACCCCTGTTTTAGAGGGATTTATCTTCAGTTATAGAATAATAATCCTTAAAATTGATATGTAATATTTCTTATCAACACCCCTATGTTAAATACCATCTAAAAGAGGTTCGTACATTAGTTATTCAGATAAAAAACTTCAAAATAATAATGTAATTTAAAAAAATACATTTATGATTCCCCCACTCAATTTCAATACATTATTTTTTTAAAACCTAAAATTTGTGACTCACAAGTTAACTCCATTGTATTTTTTAAATCATATTCCACCACCACATTCTTACATCATATGCATAATTTCACCTCCCTCCTCCATGTTTTACATCCCTTGGCCATGTTCTACTTCCTTCAGTTATAGAATCTCGACATTTTCGTACATTAATATTACATCATTTCAAAGATAAAAAACATAATAGTATTAAACATAGAGGATACAAAGGTTTAGTGTCATGGGAAAACTAGGTCCATACATAAAAAATACAACATCAAGCATAAACATTTAATTAATTTCCTCATCTCCAGCTTTTTATTGACACTTGTCCTCTCCATAGTTCATGTAGCCACCTGAGGATATACATCAAAAGGGGTGATATAGAAGCCCAGTAAAAGGATAAATAAGAACAATATATCATGGGATTAGCATAATCATAACATAGGAAAAAGATCATGAACATGAGTGGAGCATAAATAAAAGGCTTGAAATGTGGCAATGCATAAAAATGAAACATCATGTCTTAGTGGTTAACTACCACACAAACTTGTGAACCAAGCTAGAATCTTGTTAACAAATCATTTCACATTTAATAATGATATTAATCACTTTACCCAATGAATTGGAGCACTATATAATTCTGGGCGCCCCCGTTACATTTAAACATTCACATTGCGCTATATAATTCCGGGCGCACCCGTCACATCATAACATTATCATTTATCATGCTTGACACAATGAACGTATAACATAAATCAACCTAATTAACCCATGAAAAGGAATGGGTTTCATCTCAAAATAACACATTCATAAGCTTTAGGTTCCCAAAAGAAAGAGGGAATAACACATATGTTACAAGAACCCTCCACTTTGAGTGAGAAGTAAAAGGGGCGTTCTTAAAAAAAGTGTTATTTTGGAAAACATTTTGATGGAAATAAAAACCTGTGAAAAAAATGTATATCCTAGAAAAGTAATTTCAATGATGAAAAAATGATCTTTGAGGAGTAACCATATCAAAAATGGAATGAAAGTGGGAGAACCTGAAGGAAGAAAATTGGGATCGAGATTTCCCCTTACCTTGTACCCACATGATTCCTTCTCTTTAATGTCCAGTATAATGAAATTATATTCATTAATTAGAAATCCATAACCATGTGTACATTAATAGGGTTCATTATTGTTTCAATATGTCATATTATGTTCATTTGGATGACATATAGAGTTTGAAATCTTTGTTCAGGGATGTTCATTTTTATGGTTTTCTTGAGTGGTTCACTTGTATTCTTAAATTGAAATTTGGTTAGAACATGGGTAAACATATAAAACTGATATCACATTTTATTAATGTTATTTTAGGAGTTTTGTCGATTTAAAAATGACTCAAATTAGATCCATGTGGATGAATTATTAGATAAGAATTAAATGATGGTTATTTGGGTCAATTTGGGCAGTTTTTTTTATCACAACGAACTTGTTTAAACATTTCACATAGTAATATGGCCATAGGTTATTTAAAGAAAAATAAATAGAACATAATACATATAAAATATTGTTTTTCCACCATAAAAATGGTTTCATGATCAGATCTGAAGGTATAAATGGAAGAAGAAAGTTTGTCGTTATTGGAGGTGATAAATTAACACCTCACGAATAACGTTATCATTAATAAAATAAAAGTAAGATGTAAAGGGGGTTGGATGATATAATATCCCATTATAATAAAACAATTACAGTATGTTTATAATAATTTAGTTACAATACAATTTGGGTGAAGATAAGTGGAGAGAGATCAGGAAATGAACTTGAACATGAAAGGAAATTAAAGGAGAAGAGGGAGGGAAATTACCTCTGAAATCCTCCTCTTGAGAACCTACGTGAGGGCCTATGTTTGGTCTTTTGATGAGACCAGAGGCTCTTGGACGTGGGGTAGGGTCTAGGGGTTGTTTTTGGTCTGTGTTCAGAGAAGTCTTGGAGCTTGAGAGGTGTGAGGAAAAGAGGGTGTGAAGGGTTTCTTTTATAGTGAAGGGGAGAGGGGTTTCTTTAATATAAAATTGATTAGTTTATTATTTACCCACAATACAAGGAATAGTGAGTCTTGAATGACCAGTAATAGTAATTTTATAATGTAATCCTGAACCAAGTGGGCTTACATCATCATAACATCACACATGACCATATAATTAGCTTATTTAGCTTTTTTTCTAAATTACGGTATTTCACTATTCATAAAAAATTCAAGTATCTCATAAAAATCACGAAAATTTACCCCAACCATTTTTCGATGTGTAGAATCCAAAAAATAGTCCATTTTTCAAAAAAAATTTACTAAATATTATTAATTTAATATATAATTATAATTATAATTTACTAAAAAAATAGTTTTTATGATTAAAACTGATTTTATAGCGCTTTCAAAAATTACGTAGGGTCTTATTAAATTATCTAAAAAATATAAGACATTGATTCAATAATTATTGAATAAATTTTAGGGAAATTAATATTATTTTAAATTAATTAATTATTTATAATTATTTATTTATGACTTAAAAATGAACAAAATGTTTACTAAGGTCAAATTTTCACTTTCTAAGATGTTTAAATTTTATTTTATTATTCATAGGTAATGTTACTCTTATGATCTATGATTAACTATTCATAAGTGTCATATTACTATTAATATGGGTATGTTACTATTCCTAAGGCTATGTAACTATTCACCAAAAATTATTTTTGTTTCATTAGACTCCAAAAATCATCTTGAACAAAACTGTGTATGTCAGATTTTCAAAATTCTAAAAATAGGGGTGTAAAAATTATGTTTAAAGGTAACTTATAAATTAGTAGTTCATTAATTTGTGTTTTCATGTTATTTTATGACATAAATATAAAAAGGTAATTTTCCATTGAAAAACATTGGATCGTTACATTATTCCCCTCTTAAGAAATTTCACCCCCGAAATTTCACATTACACAAAAAGTTGAGGGTACTTATCAATCGTTGCCTCTTCGGTTTCCCAGGTTGCTTCCTCAATCTTATGGTTCCTCCACAACACTTTGACAAAATGGGTTGTCTTGTTTTGTAGAGCCTTATCACTTTAGTCGAGAATCTTTACTAGCTGCTCCTCATAGGAGAGATCATCTTCCAGCTACACCACCTCTGAGTTTAGTACATGTGAGGGGTCTGGTATGTACTTCCTCAGTAGTGAATCATGAAACACATCATGATATTGAGCCATATTTGGTGGAAGTTCAAGATGATAGGCCACGGCTCCTATACGTTCAAGGATCTCAAAGGGGCCAATATAACTTGCGCTTAGCTTCTCTTTCTTCCCGAATCGCATGACTCTTTTCCATGGAGATATTTTAAGGAAGACTTTTTCTCCAACATCGAACTCCATGTCCCTTCGATGGTTGTCAGCATATCTCTTTTTCCGACTTTGGGAAGCTTTGAGGTGTTTCTGCATGACTTGAACCTTATCTGTCATCTCTTGAAAAAGATCGGGCCCATGTAGATTTTTTCTCCAACGTCACCCGAAAAGGTTGGAGTTCTACATCGCTTTCCATATAGAGCTTCATATGGAGACATATGAATACTCAAGTGGAAGCTATTGTTGTATGAGAACTCAACCAATGGGAGATGTTGAACCCAACAACCTTTGAATTCAATTGAGCATGCTCTTAGCATATCTTCAAGTGTTTGAATTGTTCTTTCAGACTGGCCATCGGTTTGGGGGTGATAGGCCACGCTGAAATAAAATTCATTATTAAAATCATGTTGAAGGCTCCTCCAAAACATGGATGTGAACCTTGGATCACGGTCCGAGACAATTGAGATTGGAACACTGTGCAGTCTCACCACTTCTTTCACATATATCTTTTCAAGTTGTTCAAGTGTTAGGTATTCCCGAATAGCGATAAAATGGGAAGTCTTGGTGAGTCGTCAACCACAAACCATATCGCATTACTTCCATTTGACGTCTTTGGGAGACCTATGACAAAGTACAGAGTAACATTTTCCCATTTCCACATGGGTATAGGAAATGGATGCATCATACCCTTGGACTTTTTTCGCTCAACTTTAACTTGTTGACATACCAAGCACCTTTATATATATTCCGCAATATCTTTATTCATGTTATCCCACGATATGTTTTATCAAAGATCACAGTACATCTTGGTACTCCAAGGATGAATAGAGAAATTTTAGCAATGTGCATTATCAAATAGCTCATTATTTATCCCGGGAGATGAAGGCACACAAATCTGCGTTCCAATCCGAATCACATCATCATCATTGATATGGAACTATTAAAGCTTCCCTAACTTTAATGCATTCACCCTCTGTTTAATCTCCACATCATCTCTTTGTGCTTCCTTAATCTTCTCCTGGATGTTTGGTTGCACAATCATTAGGGTAAGGTAGGATGTATCCCCTACCATTTTTATTTCCAAATCCATTCTTTGAATATCCTTGAATATAGGTTCTTTATCAATCCATATCATGGATAGAGTACCATGTTCTTTTCTGTTTAGAGAATCAGCTACCTTTTTCGCCTTTCCAGGATGATAGTGAATAGAGCAATCGTAATCCTTGATTATATCTAACTGATTCCTTTGACGCATGTTGAGCTTATTTTGTGTGAATATATACATTAGGCTCTTGTGGTCGGTGTATATGTCACAATTCTCACCATAAAGGTAGTGACACCAGATATTCAAGGAAAAAATCATGGTTTCTAGCTCTAGATCATGTGTCAGATAGTTTTTCTCATGGATATTAAACTATCGTGAGGCATAGGCTATCACATTATCATTTTTCATGAGTACACAACCTAAGACTTTCTTTGAATCATCATTGTATATCACAAAACATTCTCCACTTTTCGGTAGTGTGAGTACAGGTGCAGTGATCAGCCTTATTTTTAGCTCTTTGATGCTTCCCTCACATTCTTCTGTCTAGACATACATTACCTCTTTCCTTTTTAACTTAGTTAGCAGGCTTGAAAATCGTGATTAGTTTCTCACAAAACATCAGTAGTACCCATCTAATATAAGATAAATACGGATTTCTGTGACACTAGAGGGCCTGGGCCATTCCTCAATCGTTGTTGTCTGTGAAGGATCCACAAAAATTCCTTCACTTGTAATCACATGTTCCATGAACGTGACTTGACTCATCCAAAAGTCACACTTTCAGAACATGGAGTACAAATTCTTCTTTCTTAATGTTGCCAACACAAGTCTTAGATATTCTTCATGTTCCTCCTTTCTCTTGGAGTAGATGATAATACTGTCGATAAACACTAACCAAAAGTTTTCGAGGTAATGTCTAAAGACTCTATTCATCAAATCCATGATGATTGCAGGGGCACTAGTAATTCCAAAGGGCATCACCAAAAAGTCATAGTCACCATACCTTGTACGAAATGCAGTATTTTGAATTTCTTCCTTCTTCACCTTTACCTGATGATATCCAAAATGAAGATCCAACTTTGTCAATTATTGATCCTCTCTTAACTGATCAAACAAGTTATCAATCCTTGGGAGAGGATACTTGTTCTTTATGGTGATCTTGTTGAGTTCCAGATAATCGATACAAAGATGCAATTTTCCATCATTCTTCTTCACAAAGAGCACTGACGCACCCAATGGTGATGCACTAGGGCATATGAACCCTTTGTCCAGATGCTCTTGAAGCTACTTCATTAACTCCTCTACATCGATAGGATCCATACTATAGGGGAAATTTGAGATAGGAGTAGCTCCAGGTATGAGTTAAATTTATAACTCTACCACATGATCTAGGGGAATTCCGGGTAAATCGTCGGGAAATACATCGCCATATTCCCTCACGATGGGCATTTCCTCAAGGTTGGAAATTTCCTTTAACTCAACCATTTGTGCGAGGTATGCTTGTTCATAGGGAATCAACACCCACACCATTGAAGGATTTTTCAAAGGAGATTCATGATCTTCCTTGAATTTGTAGAGGAGCATGGTATGGTTTGGAATATGAAAACATTTTTCCTTTTCTCGACAGTTGATATGTGCTCTATATAACGAGAGCTAGTCCATTCTCATTATAGTGTCAAATTCCACCAAGGGAAGTATTACAATATTTTTCGGAAGAATCTTCCCATATACACCAATGGGATTAGATTCAAACACTTGGGTTGCAATTACTGCACCACTTGGTGTATTTACAGATATCTCTACTTCAAGGTTTCAGGTCCTCAATTATATAGTTCTAGCAAATGTGAATGATATAATGGAATGTGTAGAACTAGAATCAAATAAGACTTTTTCCATTATTGAGTGTATAGTAAGTGTACCTTGTATGATTTCATTATCATGATCCACCTCCACAGTAGTGATGGCATAATCCTTCCCTTGTTCCTTTGGCTATGGTGGCTGCTGACGCTGATTACCCTCGAGAACTCGAGGTTTAGTGCACTGGTTTGCATAGTGCCCTAGCTCCTTATAGTTTTAGCATTGAACCATGAGTGGTTCTCTCCATTCATCGGCTACATTATCCATCCTTTTTGTGTCTTTTCAATACTCCTAAGAATGGTGTCCTTCTTTACCACACATGAAGCATTTCCCTATCCCTTTGAGGCACTTCCCATTGTGCAACATCCCAAATTTTTGGCATGTGGGTAGTTTATTTTTCATCCATCCTTTGTCACCTGATCCACCGTCATGAACTACATATTTCTTTTCTTATCACCATATACATGAGAACATTCTCCAAACTCTATCTCCAATTTGAGAGCACATTGAAAAACTTCTTCATAACTCCCAATGTCTTGAATTGAAAGAGCCTTTCGAAGGTGTGGTTTAAATCCACTGAAGAATCTATCAATTTTGCTATCATTGTTGATAACAAAACCAGAAGCGTACCTTGAAAGCCTTGTGAAATTAGTTTCATAGGTTGTGACAGATTCTACTTCTTTTTTCTTGACCTTTATTAATTCTCTCTCCATATTCGTGCGAAGAGTTCATAGGAAATACTTATTAAGAAACATTATCTTAAAGTCTTCCCATTCCATTTCTTGAATTTCCTCCATTGGCTTGGTGTTCTTAATCAAATCCCACCATTGATCGGATTTTCCATTTAGATGATAGAAATATAGATACACCTTCTCCATCTCAGAACAGTGAAGAACAGAAAAGAACTTATCCATGGAGTTGACCCATTGTTCCTCAACTAGTGGATCAGATGATCCACAAAACATCGGTGGTCGTTGCTTCATAAAACATTTGATAGTAATATGATCCCTCTTTGGTGAAGGAGGATGTTCCCCATTATTATGGACATTTTTAATAACCTAAGATAATTGGGTAAGCATTTCCATGACATTTTGAACTCCACCTCCCAAATCATTGGGGATGTCGTTCGGGAAATCGTTGCATTGTCCCTTTCTAGAGTTGATGGCCTGATTTCTCATGGTACCCACCATTTTCTAAAATATGAACGGTTAGAACATAACATAAGAAAACAATTAATGAATAAATTATTAATTTAAACAATTTATACCAAAAACATAAGATATGGGATCCCTATGTAAATATTCTTGTGTGCATTTTTGTACTTAGTATCATGCTAGAGTTTTTCTTTAGGGTTCACTAATCATAATTCCCAAATTAACTAAACCTTGCCTTTGATACCAACTATAGCATCCTGGCCTTTTCATACATTACTATTAAATCATTTCAAAGATAAAAAACATAATAGTATTACACATAGAGGATCCAAATGTTTATTTTCTTGGGCAAACTTGGACCATACATAACAAATACAACATCAAGCATAAACATTTAATTAATTTCTTCATCTCTAGATTCTTATTGACACTTGTCCTCTCCTTAGTTCATGTAGCCACTTGAGGATATTCATCAAAAGAGGTGAGCTATAATCCCAGTAAGAGGATAAATAAGAACAATATATCAAGGGGAGAGCATAATCATACCATAGGAAAATTATAATGAACATGATACAAGCATAAATAAAAGACTTGAAATGTGGAAATGCATAAAAATGAAACATCATGTCTTAGTGGTTAACTACCAAACATAATTCGGAGAGAAGATATCATCATGTTCACACATCATTTCACATTTACTCATGAGATTAATCAATTTACCCAATGCAATGGAGTGTTATATAATCCCAGGTTCACCCGTCACATTTAAAAATTCACATTGCGCTATATAATTCTGGGTGCACCCGTAACATCATAACATTATCATTTATCATGATTGAAACAATAAAAATATAACATAAATCAGCATAATGAAACCATGAATATTAATGGGTTTCATCTCATAATAACACATTCATAAGATTTGGGTTCCCAAAATAAAGAGGGAATTACACACAAGTTACATGAACCTTCCGCTTTGAGTGAGAAGTAAAAGGGGCGTTCTTAAATGAAGTGTTATTTTGGAAAACATTTTGATGGACATTAAAACCAGTGAAAAACATGTATATACCATAAAAGTAATATAAATGATGAAAAAATGATCATTGAGGAGTAACCATATCAAAAATGGAGTGAAAGAGTGAGAACCCGAAGGATGAAAATTGGGTTTGAGATTTCCCCTTACCTTGTACCCAAATGCTTCCTTCTCTTTACTGTCCTGTATAATGAAATTATCTTCCTTAATTAGAAATACAGAACCATTTTTAAATTAATAGGGTTCATTCTAGTTTCAATATGACATATTATGTTACTTTGTATGACGTATAGAGTTTTAAAACATTGTTCGGGGATGTTCATTTTTATGGTTTTCTTGAGTGGTTCACTTGTATTCTTAAATTGAAGTATGGGTAGAACATCGGTAAACATACAGAACTGATATTACATTTTATTAATGATATTTCAGAATTTTTTATGATCTTATAATGAATCAAATTAGATCTATGTGGATGAATTATAAGATAATAATTAAATGAAGGTTATTTGGGTCAATTTGGGCGTTTTTTTTGGATCACAACGAACTTGTTTTAACTTTTCACTTAGTAATATGTCCATAGGTTATTTGAAGAAAATTAAATAGAACATAACACATATAACATATTCTGGTTCCACCATAAAAATGGTTTCATGACCAGATCTGAAGGTAGAAATGGAAGAAGAAAATATGTTGTTATTGAAGGTGATAAATTAACACATCACGGACAACGTACTCTTTAATAAAATAAAAGGAAGAGGTGAAGGGGGTTGGATGATATAATATCCCATTAGAATCATAAAATTAAATTATGTTTATATTACTATAGTTACAATACAATTTGGAAGAATTTATGTGGAGAGAGATCAAGAAATGAAGTTGAACTTGAAAGGAAACTAAAGGAGAAGACGGAGGGAAATTACCTCTTGAATCCTCTTCTTGAGAACCTCCTTGGGGGCATAAGTTTGGTCTTTTGATGAGACCAGTAGCTCTTGGACATGGGGAGGGGCTAGGGAAGGGGTTTTGGCAGAGTTCAGAGAAGTCTTGGAGCTTGAGAGGTGTTAGAAAAAGAGGGTGTGAAGGGTGGCTTTTATAGTGGAGGGGAGAGGGGTTTCCTTAATAAAAAATAGATTAGTTTATTATTTCCCCACAAGACAAAGGAATAGTTAGTCTTGAATGACCATGAATATTAATTTTATTATATAATCCCGAACCGAGTGGGATTACATCAGAATAACATCACACATTACCCTATAATTAGCTTATTTAGCTTATTTTGTAAATTACGGTATTTCAGTATTCATAAAAAATTCACGTATCTCAGAAAAATCCCAAAAATTTACCCCAGACATTTTTCGACGTGTAGAATCCAAAAAATAGTCCATTTTTCAAAAATAATTTTCTAAATACTATTAATTTAATATTTAATTAAAATTATAATTTACATAAAAAATAGTTTTTAGGATTAAAGCTGATTTTATAGAACTTTCAAAAATTACAAAGGGTCCTATTAAATTATCTAAAAACTATATGACATTGATTCAATAATTTATGAATACATTTTTGGGAAATAAATATTCTTTTAAATTAATTAATTAATTATAATTATTTATTTTTGACTTACAAAATACCAAAACGTTTACTATTGTCAAATTGTAACTTTCTAAGATATCTAAATTTTATTTTATTATTCATAGGTAATGTTACTCTTCTGTTGGATGATTTACTATTCATAAGGGCCATATTACTATTCATAAGGGTATGTTACTATTCATAAGGGTACGTTAATATTCACTAAAAATTATTTTTGTTTCATCAGACTCCAAAAATCATCTTGACCACAACCGTGTATGTTGGATTTTCAAATTTCCAAACACAGGGGTGACAAAATTATTTTTAAAGGTCACTTATCACTTATTAGTTCATTATTTTGTGTTTTCATGTTATTTTATGACATAAATAGAAGAATGGAACTTTCTATTCAAAAACATTGGATCGTTACATCAGTCATGTTCCTCAACCCTCTTCTATGTTATGGCACCTACTTTGTCATACCACAATCTTTTACTACCTAGTTCCTTCTAGGATGGTGATCTACACCTGGAATCTCAATTTTATAAGTAATAAGTTATTATTTTTAACATTTAAAATGTTTATTTTTGATTAATACACATTTAATTTAGGTATAATTATTCATATAAATAACTATATGATTATGTTTTTATATATATAATATTATTTTTATAAAAACATTTATATATTTCTAAAAGATTATATATTTATATATGAATATAATTATATAAATATATTTAACTACAGATATATGGTTTTATTTTAATATGATAAAAAATGGCCATATATTTATATATATGATTTACATGGTGTTTAAATATATCTATATTATATATATAAATTAATCTATATATTTTTTAAAATTATATTTCTGTATTTTGTAAAATTGTCGTGTTATGAATTTATATTTGAATGTTTTTTATATGATTTAAATTTATATATTATTAATTAATATTATTATATTTAACTATGTTTTATATTTATGACTTTATATATTTTAAATTTATATAAAAATATTAATTTGTCATTATATTAATAGTATTATTAAATATCCCTTTTTAATATGTACCATTATTTTCATTAATTTTTTGTTTAAAATTTATATGGTTAAAATATTCATTTTCTCTTATCTATATTTATATGTATAAATTTATTATTTTATTTTTTATACGTATTATTATAATAAATTTATAATGAGTTATATTTAAATGTATTAAATCTATATATTTAGAATTTATATATTTAAATGAATTAAATATATATATATAATTATATCTATATTTTTTTAATATATTATAACATTATTTTAAGGTATTAGGTAATATGTATATTATAATTGGATAAATTCATGAAGAACTAGTGAAAAATATTACAAATGGGGAAATTATATCATGGAATTTGGTAAACTAAATCATTTGATGAAGACATGAATCTTTTCAATGTGTGAAGTGTTTGAATATGATAAAACATAGTCTATAGAAATAAAAAACTATTTCATTTTTAATTATTTTTATCTTATTTATACATTACAAGTCATGATTTTAGATATATAAGACCTTCATGATTATTTAAATCCTTATATAGGTGTTGAAATGTAAAGACCCGAAAATTTAAAGGAATTTTTTTTCTTAAATTCTTTGGAATTTTACGAGTCTGCAGTTTCTAATGTTTCCTGATTCCGAGGCCCGGTGTACCCGGAATCAATTTCTGAAGTTTTGTTCGGGTACGTTCAGTAAACCTACGTGCGGGTTTTTATTTATTTTGAACCAGGGCTCAGAATTGGAATCCAAGGACACCGATGAACTCGCATCATCAGTATTCTCCTAAGGAGACCTTTACTGCGGTTGTGTTTTATGCAGGAAGGATGTTATATTTTGGGGTTTCTAGCTAAATGTTTGAAATTAAATAAAAATGTGTAGTAACACATATTTTATTTAGTTGGTAGTTATTATATCCAATGAAAGGTTGGTGGTGGGGTCCACCCCCACATAACCTATCATGAGAGGATAATTTGTGTTGGGCCCACACGAACTCAAACATTTCTCCTCCCCTCAACTCCTCTATGAATTAAATGAATCAACCTCGTTTATTTTAAATTTTAAACTCTCTACATTCCACCCTCCTCTCATGAATGTCCCAACACACTCTAAATTAATGAGAAATTAATTAATTGGCTCCTCTAATCTTTGAATTAATTTTAAATTCTTATCGAGAATAAAAATTGAAGGCATGCTATTATTTTTGGGTTGGAACATATTGTGTTGGGAGAGCTTTGGAGAATTGTGAGGGCCTTCTTCCAACGAAGAACAATTTCCTCTCTCGACGAAGAACAACGACAGCAATGAAGAATGCCCATATTATTTTTTCATCCACCATGCCATGGGTGAAGATGCTGCTGGCGAAGAAAATCGTTAACATCTTTTACACCAACGTTGAAAGAATGATGTTTGTCTTCCGCGACGACTGATTTAACACGATGCCCGTCTTCCGCGACTCATCGACGTGCAACGTACCTTGAATCAAGGTATGGGGTTTGTATATTTTTTTAAGTGAATAAAATTATATCTCGTTCTTGATGAATGCTTTGGACTTTCTTCGGCCATTTGATATCACCTAATGCAGAGGATGCGGGCCGAACGAAAAAGGCCTGATGAACCTCCGTTGTTTCATGATTATTTTGGCAACAACAACCGAAGGTGGCGGCGATCGGAGGTGACTGCAACCGGAAACAACAGACTTGCACCAACCGCATGGGGGAATACCTCATCCCACAACTACGGGCCCCTCAGGATGATGAATTGGCCGGCTACTGCCGGCCGGGCTTGTGAAAAATGGAAGCTGCAGGTGCCGCACAGAGGAGGTGAGGTTTGCATCCACGAGCCGTTTTCTGGAAGAGTCGGCCACATACGGCGGGCCGGGCTAGAGACCGTGGCGCCCCCTTGGTGCCACAGATTAGAGGAGATTTGGACTGCCTCCCTTTCCACCCAGAGAAATAATCGTCCAGCCGCCTGCCGGCAAGATACTAAGGAGGGGAGGCGCCGCTGGGAAAACCGAACCGGCCCGGAACCGTGTGCCGGGTTCGTGGGTGGGTTGCACCCCACCCGGCCGGGCTGACTCCCTCACCGGGTTAGACCCGCTAGGACGGGTCCCTGTGTGGGTCATGATACAGCAGGTCGGGCCGACCCCCAGCCAGGTTGGACCCACCATACTAGGTCGGGCCGAGCAGCCAGCCCAATGGGCTTGACGGGCTGAAACTGTTTCTCTTAAACGCGAATATCATCTAGACCGTGTGTCCGATTGACGTGTCGTCTATGGTACTGGGAACCTCGTGACGAGATGGTTGTTTTTCGATACTCTATGTGAGTTTTGGACAACTTTGGAAAATATTTGGTTTGGAATGAGTGTATTTCCAACCGGGACCCTATAATGGAAAAGCCAATTACTCTCAGACCTGGAGTCTGATTGGTGCTCCATCTGTCGCATTGGGTTCCTTTTGATTAGACTGAAATTCATGATACATTAACTATGTATTTCATGGAAGTTGATATATCAACCCCTATGCTCGAGGAGCGGACCCTCCCAGATTTGAACGTGTTGTGTGCGAGAACCCTAGAGCTGGTTGCGACTACGACGACTACTGTACTGGGATACTACGAGGGTTCGGAAGCGACGAATATTGTACTAGGATCCTCTGTGGGTTCGACGGCGATGACTACTGTAATGGGATCATACGTGTGTTTGACAACGATGACTACTATATTGGGATCCTCCATTCATTCGACAACAATGACTACTATTCTATTATGTTGTGTGGGTCCAACAGCTTAGATGAATTAGTGACTACATATGATCATATCTATCGCTATACAAGAGATGTATACATGTGTTATCTTAGTATTGACTTTCAATAAATATCATTGCTGTCATTGAATTTCTTTCCTAGGTGGACTGGGTTGTTCTTGTGCTCGATAGTTGGATCCAACCTAATATTAATAACTTAGGTATAAGTATGGGGATATAACTAAGTAGGACCGGTTGATACTTAGTGATTGCATCTCTCTTATGTGGTTTATGCTTTTTGGATTATGGGAGACCATTGGGGGTATAGGGGTTGCTTCTGAGTATTGTTATACTAACCCCTGCATGGGTTATTCCCGCACTTCATTGTGTTGGTTTCAGATGATGGGCAACACTGATCGAGGTGGAGACTTGTAGAGAAAGAGGGTACCCGAAGGTAGAAAACATGGCAAGACATACACGGAGAAGACAGACGGACCTAAGGTGCTGAGGAGGCCATCTTTACCCACCGTTTAGGTGGGATTCCCGGAGGATGACTCAGTAGTCACTGTTTACTTTTCTATAGTTTTAATTTACTATTGGGTTTGTATTTCCGACCCCTTTCCTTTCTGCACTTTCTCTTCTATTCAGTTTTACATTGTGTTTATTTCCAGTTGTTTCCTCCACTGTTTTTAATCTGACTGTGAGTCGTTTACATGTTAAAAGTAAATTTATTCCCTTTTTATTGGTATTAAGCCTTTGGTTCTAGTTTCCAGCCCCTTTACTATGGAAGGAGGGCATGGGGTAGTCACCGCATGAGCCCTGAGGATGGGTTGTGAAACATTTGCATTAGAGGAGTTGGTTCTACCATAGAACTAAAGAATATGATCATTATTTTTTGTGAGGAAATTTTGTTAATATTATTGAATGTGGTTTTCAGTCTAGGGAGTCCAGTGTTGGTGTGGTGGCTGACATATCCATACACCAGGACATTGACCTCTAATTTCTGACTAAGTGCACGAAAACACTAATTGCATGTGTGTTACCTTTGAAATTGTTTATTTGTGATTACATTGTTTCATCTTAATAGGAATACAATTTTAACCATGTCACACATTTTTCTTTTTAGGATGTCCCCATGATGGCAGCCATCTTGGGTTCTGAGTTTTGTACGAGATGGAAGCCCACTGAGAGATGAGGCCTCGGGGCAGGGCCCCATTGCAGCGGAGGCACCAGCAGTACCACTACCCATTGGGCCACCGATACCACCAAATCCGGCAGCAGAGAGTGCATTCGGCCTGAGTACATTGCACGAGTTCTAGCGGCAGAGGCTGGCCTAGTTCTGAGGAGAGACGGACCCATAGGTAGGTGAAGATTTGCTAGAGGCTATCATGAGAGTTGTTAAATTGGTAGGGACACCAGACGACCTTATGGTGATCCTTTCTACGAGTCTCCTACACGCAGCAGTAGGTAGACGTTGGAGCCTGATGCTTCAGGTGCATGATGAGGAATATTTACATTGGATAGACTTCGAGAGTCTCTTCCACTTGGAGTTTCTTCCAGCCACCCTTCATGCTGTGAAGATTCAGGAGTTACATCATCTGTAGTAGGGAAGCATGAAAATTGCTCAGTACACAACGAGGTTCACCGATATCTCACGCTACACCATGGATGTGGTACGTGATCCATTCTATATGGACCAGAACATCGAGTAGGGAATCATGCATGAGATCAAGGATTCGATGATTCCCCTCAGCATCCTAACATAGGCGGGGGTGTTGGAGTGAGCCCTTGTAGTGGATATTTTCCTTGATGAGTTGTAACTAGTAGTGAGACCCTCCGTAGGATGACACGTAAAGGAGTGTTCTACAGCCGGTAGTAGACAGTTGACGTAGCGGTCCAAGTGGACCAGGCCCTCAGGTGAGCGACCTAAGGATACTGGTTCGATTGTGTGGGGCATACAAAATAGAGCCAGCCACACAAGGGGAAGACAATGTTGTGCATGCGGCGGGCCGGGTCACATGGCTCGAGACTGCCTGACCCTCCATGCATACAAGAAACAGGCAGTAAAGGGACCTCCCAGGCAGAGGCAGAGATTTAACCGTGGTGGTCCATCAGGAGCAGTCAGACATGGCAGAGGAGCTGGACGAGCAGCGAGTGGTGGACAACATTTCGAGGCTCTACCACCACCACCACCACCAGGAGGTCCACCCAGACCACATGGTACTAGCGAACAGAGTCGGGCTCAACTCTAGGAAGTTGAGTCCTATGACCACGATACACCTGATATGATTCTAGGTACTATCTATGTATACTCCACCATTGTTGCAGTACTTATTGACACAGTTTCGAGTCATTATTTTATTGTAGCTGCCCTTGTTCGTAACTCAGCGATTCCAACAAAGACGTTGGCTAGATAGTAATGGATAGAGACTCCTATAGGAACAGACTTGACCATTACGCACTAGTACCGACAGTGTTAGCATAATATAAGGGGCAAGGGCTTCAGCTAGTATCTTCTTGTAGTAGCGTTGAGGCCTTATGACGTCATCTTGGGTATGGAGTAGTTATCCACAGTTCATGATCAGATTGACTGTATTAGGCACAAGGTGCGGTGTATCTACACATATGGGACAATGTTCTCCTTCACCAGTTAGAAGGGAACCTTTGCAGTGCAGGATGGACTTACGCAGAGGAGGGGGCATCCGATCACAAATCAGTTGGGTAGTCTCATCCTTGGAGTGGTTGATGTGCCGAGTCTGATTTTTCCTATTTTGTTGGATCAGTATGCAGATGATTTCCCTGACGACATTACAAGACTACCACCTCGAAGAGAGGCAGACTTATATATTTACATGTACCCCGGGATAACACTGATATCTACTCCAACATATCGGATGGCTCCCGCTGGGCTTCGTGAGCTATGGGTACACCTAGAGGACTTGCAGGAGAAGGGATTTATTCGACCTAGTGTTTCACCCTGGTCATCTCCGATTTTGTTCTCCAAGAATGTGGTTGGGAGCTTGGGACGGTGTGTTGACTACAATCGCATGAATCAGGTGACAGTGAAGAACATGTACCCACTCCCAAAGATTGTAGACTTCTTTGATCAGCTCAATGGAGCACGATGGTTCTCAAAGATATACCCCAGGTCAGGCTATCAGTAGCTCAGAGATCAAGAAGGGGATGTGCAGAAGATGGTCTTTAGGTGTCGGTATGGCCACTACGAGTTCCGGGATATTCCCTTCGGCATAACCAATGCTCCAGTAGTGTTCATGAGTCTCATGAACCGGATCCTTCAGCCTTACCAAGATTGATTTGTCATAGTCTCCATCGACTACATACTGATTTACTCGATTACTGAAGAGGAGCACTCCTACCATTTTCAGGTAGTACTAGACACACTCTAAGAGCACCAGCATTATAGTATTCTCTTGATGTGCCAATATTGGATTCAAGTGGTTATGTTTTTACAACACGTCATCTCAGAGGATGGGGTAGTAGTGGATCCATAGAATATCGATGCAGTACATTCATGGGAGCAACCAAGCAGTGTGATGGAGGTGCGGAGTTTCCTGGGTCTGGTTGGGTACTATTGCAGATTTGTGCCAGAATTTTCTAGAGTTGCAGCACCGCTTTCAGCATTGACGAAGAAGGGGAAAACCTTCGTCTGGTCAGAGAGATTCCAGCTGAGCCTTCAGGATATGAGGTACATGTTGATCAGTGCGCCCATATTGAGGATACTGGACGAGGACCTGGGGTATGTAGTTTACTGCGACACATCGGGGATAGGACTCAGGTGTGTTCTGATGCAGGAGTGAGTAGTGATTGTGTATTGTTCAAGGCAGTTGATACATCACTAGAAAAACTATGCTACCCATGACTTGGAGTTAGTGGAAATGGTCTTCACCTTGAAGATGTGCCAGAACTATCTTATGGATGAGTGTTTTATAGTCTACTCTGACCACCAAAGTCTCAGGTAAATGTTCTCGCATAAGAACCTGAACCTCAAACAGTAGTGATGGATCGAGTTCCTCTAGGATTATGACTTTGAGATAGTCTATACTCCTGCGAAGGGGAATGTTTTAGCATATGATCCCAGCAGAATATCGAGCATTGCGCTACTAGGAGTGGAGACAGAGCAGGTATTCGCGTTGCAGATATCCTTTGTGGATAGAGACAGATCAGCCTTTCTTCAGTCTCTCACAGTCACTCCTCCACTTCTTTAGGGAGTCAGGGAGGCACAACATGGGGACATTGACTGTGAGATGCGACGTGCAGGTAGGCACCTAATAGATTTTCTAACGATGGGGAGCATGTCATTTTATTCAGAGGACGTAAAATGGTACCAGTTTCACCACAGGAGGAGGTGTTGAGGGAGTTCCACACTTCCTTTATAGCGGTACATCCATGAGTGGCAAAGATGTATCATGAACTCAGATGACAACATTGGTGGCTGGGTATGAAGAAGGTGGTAACCGAATTTGTCTCACGATGCCTCACTTGTTTGCATGTGATGGTGGAGCACCAGGTTCCAGTATGCTTGGTTCATCCCTTAAACGTCCTAGAGTGAAAGTGGTACATAATATCAATGGATTTCATGACGGGGCTACCACGTACAACCAGAGGAAATGGCTTTATCTGGGTGATCGTTGAACAACTCACTATATCGACCCACTTCCTACCGATCAGAGATCAGGGATCAGTAGAGATCTTAGGATACCTCTTTGTTCAAGAGATCGTACGAATTCTAGTGTGCCTTCGACAATCATCTCTGATCGAGATGCTCATTTCAATTCCTAACCATGTAAGGGGTTATAGGAGGCTTTTGAGATGTAGCTTTTCCTGAGCACCGCCTTCCACCCTCAGACGGATGGTCAGACTAATAGGACCATTCAGACTCTCGAGGACATGATCTATGCATGTTTCCTTGACTTTGGTCATAGTTGGGAGGATCATTTACCCATGGTGGAGTTTTCATACAATAATAGCTACCACTCCACCAACGGGATGACACCTTACGAGGCACTGTTCGATCGACCATGCAGATCACCCCTATGCTGGACTGACCCAGGGTAGTCAACACTTGCAGGACCAGAGATGGTGCATGATATGATGGAGAAGGTGCAGATCATCCAGGAGGGTGTGAAGACGGAACATAGCAGACAGAAGTCCTATACTAATAGGAGACGAAGACCACTAGAGTTCCCGGATGGCGACCACGTCTTCCTATATGTCTCACATCGATGGTGTCTATGGAGATTTGGTCAAGGCAGAAAGTTATCTCCATAATTCATCGTACCATTCTAGATCCTAGGTAGAGTAGACGAGGTGGCTTACCCCCTGACCCTTGCACCTCAGTTGCATTGGGTGCATGACATCATCAACGTATCTCAGCTGAGAAGATACATGCACGACCCTTACCACATCATAGACCATGAGGAGATAGAAATAGATGATGGGGAGACATTCACAGAGGTCCCAGTGGTGATTGAGGATCAACAGGAGTAGGTTCTACATGGACGGTCGATTCCTCTTGTGTGCGTTCGCTGGTCGCACGGGAACCTCCAGGAGAGCACATGGGAGCGGGAGGCTCAGATGCTTTCTCAGTACCCACATTTGTTTCCTAGAGTGTGTTTTATCTTTACGGGGATGTAAATCCATGAGGTGGGGGTAATTTGAAGAACCATAAATTTCAATGATTTTTTTTTCTTTAATTCATTGTAATTCTACATGTCTGATGTTTCTAATGGCACCTGATTCCGAGGCCCAGTGTGCCCAGAATCAATTTCTGATGTTTTGTTCAGGTACTTTCAGTAAATGCATGTGCGGGTTTTTCTATCTTTTGAACCGGTGCTCAGAATTGAAATCTGAGGACACCGATGAACTCACAGCACCGATATTGGCATAAGGGGACATTTACTGCGGTTGCGTTCTATGAAGGATGGATGTTATATATTGGGGTTTCTACCAAAAAGATAGAAATTAAATAAAAATGTGTAGTGACACACCTTTTATTTAGTTGGAATTTATTATCTCCAAATGGACATTGGTGGTGGGTCCCACCCCCACATAACCTCTCATGATAGTATAATGTTTGTTGGGGCCCACATGATCTCAAACTTTTCACCCCTCCTCAACTAATTTTTAACTTCACGTTGAATTAAATAATGCCACCTCTTTTCCATTAAATTTTAAACTCTCCACATTCCACCCTCCCGTCATGAATGTGCCAACACACTCTAAATTAATGAGTAATTAATTAATTGGTTCCTTTAAGATTTGAATTAATTTAAAATTCTTATGAAGAATAAAAATAACATCTAAGATATTATTTTTGGGTTGGCACATATTGTGTTGGGAGAGCTTTGGAGAATAGTGAGGGCCTTATTCCAACGAAGAACAATTTCCTCTATCGATGAAAAACGTCGATACCCACAAAGAACACAGATATTCTTTCTTCATCCTCTGTGCCAAGGGTGAACACGCCGCCTGCAGAGAACATCACCAATGTCTTTTCCTCCAACGTTGACAGAACGACGTCTGTCTTCTGTGACACCCGATTTTCCGCGATGCCTATCTTCCCTGACTCGTCGACGTGAAACGTACCTTGATTCGAGGGAGTGGATTTGAATAAATTTTAATTGAAAGAAATTATATTTCATTCATGGTGAATGTTTGGATTGTCTTCGGCCATTTGATATCGCCTAATGCGGAGGGCACGGGCTGAACGAACATGGCCCGATGACCCTTAGTTGGTTCGTGATTATTTTGGCAATGACGACTAGAGGTGGCGGTGACTGGAGGCAGTGGAGACTAGAAGTGGAGACTGTGCCCCGGACTCATGGGGGAAAATTGCGGCCCACAACCGCGGGCCACCCAGGCTGATGAACCGGCCAGCTACTGCCGGGTGGGCTGGTGAACCGCGGTACCCGCAGGTGTTGCACGGAGGAGGTGTGGCCTGTATCCATGAGCCGCATGCTAGAAAATATGGCTAGATATAGCCGACGGGGAAGTAGACAGCGGTGACCTCTTGGTGCCTCACTGCGGAGTAGACGCATCCCGCTTCCGAGGGCCCCACGACGGACAAACCAGATGACCGGGTTGAGGAGGAACACGACGCTGCTTGGTGCCTCGTGTGATGAAACTACGGCCCGCAATCGCGGGCTGCTTGCACAGGAAAAAACTAGTCGGCTTCGGCCGGTCGAGCAGTGAGGAGGGGCGGCGCCACTCAGCAGCGCTAGGCAAACCGAACTTGCCTGCAACTGCTGGCTGGGTCCGCGGGTGGGCCGCGCCCCACCAGGCCGGGCCGACCCCCTAACATGGTCAGACCCATCGGGCCAGGTCCCTTGTTGGTTCATGCTCCACTGGGACGGGACGACCCCATCTGGTCAAACCTGCCAAACTCGGTCGGGCTGCCTCGCCACCCCACTAGGCTTGACGGGTCAGGCCTGTTTCGCTTAAACGTGAATATCTTCTAGACTGTGCGTCTGATTGATGCGCCATCTACAACAATGGGATTGTCACAACGAGTAGGTCATTTTGAGATACTATAAGTGAGTTTCTTACAATATTGGAAAATGACCGGGTTTGGAACGAGGTTATTTAATATTGGGCCCCTAGACTAGAAAAGCCAATAACACTCAGACCAATCATCTTATTGACGCACCGTCTATCGCGTTGGGTTACTTTTAATGAGATGGAACTTCGGGATAAATCAATTCTTGACTTATTTATAGTTGATTTATTGAACCGTTTGCTCGAGGAGTGGACACTCTCAGATTTGAGCGTGCTGTGTGCAGGAACCCTACAGCTGGCTGCGACTGTGACGACTTATGTACTGGGATCCTACGTGGGTTCAGTAGTGACAACTACTGTACTAGGATCCCACATGGGTTCGGTACTGATGACTACTGTACCGAGATCCTAAGTGGGTTCGGTAGTGATGAATACTGTACTGGGATCCTATGTGGGTTTGACAACAATGACTACTGTACTAAGATCCTATGTGGGTCCGGTAGTGATGACTACTGTACTGGGATCCTCCGTGGGTTTGACAGCAAAGACTACTATTCTAGCATCTTGTGTTGGTCCTACAGTTTAGTTGAATCAGTGACTTCATCTGATAATCTATATCTCTATACAAGAGACATATACATGTGTGAGCTGAGTATTGACTTTCATTCATTATCATTGATGTCATTGACTTACATTCCTACGTGGACTGTGTTGTGCTTGGGCTCGAGAGTTGTAACTGAACTGATATTGATAACTTAGTTATATGTATGGGCATATACCTAATTATGTTTGATTGATAATTTGTGATTGTATATTTATTTTGTGTTTTATCCTTCGTGGATTCATGGAGCCCTTAGGGGGTCTTGGGGTCCCTACTTAGTATCATTATACTCACCCCTGCCAGGGCTATGACTGAACATTGTTGTATTGGTTACAGATGATGGGATGCACTGATCGAGGTAGATACATGTAGAGATGGAAAGTACCTGGATGTAGACCACTTGGCGAGACGTACACGGAGCTGACGGACAGAACTGAGGTGCTGAGGAGGCCATATGTACCCACCCTTTAGGTTTGATTCCCAGAGGATGACTCAGTAGTTGTTGCTTAATTTTCTGTAGTTATACTTTACTATTGTGCTTCTATTTTCGTCCCCTTTCCTTTTAGCACTTTATATTGTCTTATGTTTTACTTAGTGTTTACTTCCAGTTGTTTCCTCCATTGCTTGTGTTCAGATTGCGTGTGTGTTACAGGTTAAAAGGCAATCCCTTCCATTTTTATCGGGATTACCCCTTTGGTGCTAGTCGCCAGCCCCTGCCTATGGAAGGCAGGCTTGGGGTAGTCACGGCACAGGAGCCAAGGATGGGTCGTGACATGAAACTTTTAAACAATTATGCAGTTCAGAATATTTTATTAGATAATATTAAAAAACCCATTTTCTCCTCTTAATATATTTCAATAGTTCTTAGTAGTTATAAAATTATTTAACATAAAATAATAAGTTGAACTTTGTAAAATCATTACTAAATTTCAAGAACATTTTAACGTGTCACTTACAAAAAGAAATAGGCTTCCAGATTATTATTTTATTTTTAAAAAATATTTTTTTCCCAATTATATTGGGTTAGAAGAAATATAATTTCCCCAATGAATTTATTTTTTATACAAATAAAATCGATTCTTTGAGAAGTTTTTAAACGTTGGAAATCATTCTATTAATTTGATAGAAGATAAAAATGTGATTCATTTTCAATGATATGATCCAAACCTCATATTAATTCAATCTGATACATTCGAATAAGTCTTCAATATATATATATATGAAATAAAATAGTAATATGATTTTAATACAACATCTAAGTGGGAAAATATTCAATGGAAACCTTTTAACATTTTAGATTTACTAAAATAAATGATATATTACAACATTTTATTAAAATATTACTTGAAATATTCTTTCCTTGCATGACCTAAGGTGGCCAGGGCTACAACTCCCCTATCCCTCCACAAACAGGGTAGGGGTTCGAAACCTGCTCTATGAAGAAATATTAATAAAATGGATGGAATTTCCAATGTACCTATAGGAACACACATATATCTATGTTCAAAAAATGGTAAAATTTAAATGAAAATAGAGGAAACCAATGTATGAATACACCAATATCTGACAAATAGAGTTTAAAAAATTACTAAATGAATAAAAAGGAAAAAAAACACAAACCAAATAAAACTTCAAAATGGTCAAACCTACTTAGAAGACATAGGTTACTATCAATTGCAACTTCCAGAAAGCTCTTCATCCATGCTTCTGTAATCACCTCAGTGTATCTAGATCAGTAATCTTCATCTAACTTGGGTTCTCTATAGACTCCATCGATATGCATGTGGTCTGCACAGAAGAAAAAAGATGCGTGGGAAAACCCCGTGCAGGGCTGAGTATAATAATACTCAATAGACACCCCAAAACCCCAAAATAAAAAGTGAGCAACTGAAAGGTAACATTCCTCTAAACCTAGAAAAAGGGATACCCATTAATAAAATAAAATCCATCTCAGACCATTCTCATCTATACAATATACGTCAGCTTTGTTTAGAAGTGGTGTCGAAACCCCACATGTGACAACACCAGAAGGACTCCCAGAAATACCCATATATACACATCTCAGACACTAAGTATCCTAATGTTCGAACATCATATACACAAAGAAGATTTTATTCATAGGACATAACGATATCATCATACCATGTGAACAAACTCTATGAGCTCGTCCATCCCATATGGAACCCGTCCGATAAATGCACTCAATCGGGAACAACAATACCATTCTTAACGGTGCATCTGAGAGATCATGCTACATCAGGAACATATTACTAGGTATGAATCTAGTCCCCTCACCAATGGTCCTATCTTCATTACCTGTCACCCAATCCAATTTAAAGAAAACCCATATGAAGTGTCCCTCCCATAACCATTGAGCACTGTTGAGGGAGAACAACTAAAAACTATATAAAACATTTATCCTATATAAAAAGAGAGAACAGAGGGACTCACACCTCATCACTACCCCAAGGTTGAGAGATTAAATATTAAAACTAACATGTGATACATCTATCACTCCTGTAAAGTGTTTCCTATACCTTAGTATGATGAGGGAGAACTAAACCCTTTCTAGGGATCATAAAAATCATGGTGAAGGCCCCACTACTCGTAATTGTATTCAACAGCTGAGGGAGTTCCTACTACAATGGAGGACCCAATCCCCACTACTACTCATAGATGGGGAAGTAATAGTTCGTAAGTGAATACCCACACCATAATCCAACCAGTGGGTACTACACATAAAGGAACTACACCCAGATACGATAGGGGATTACTACCTCATAAATTGAGGACCCAAATACTAACCTGGTATGGGAGTACCACTCAATGGATAGAGGACCCGCACACAGGAAGGACATTGGAGAACCAATTCTGCTTGCTCGTATATTACAGGGGTCCCTCACCCTAATATGATAGGGGTGTACCAACCTTAGCCTTGAGGAACCAATCCTTAACATGGTAGGGGATTACCGAATCTGTTAACTCGAAATATACAGACGACCCGCACCCTCAAACGAAATGTGAGTACCAAATCATAGAATACAAAAACCACACCCTATTATGATACGGGAGTACCCAATATATCTATACATAAAATATGGATGACCCAAAACCTAGTATAATAGTCGGGGTAATAACTCCATAGACAGACGACCTGCTCAATGGTCCAATAGGGGTGTACATACTCTACTCGTCTTAGTACCGCTCTATTATAGTTTTGGTATATTTACAAAATCTTGTATCTATTAATCCCTAATGGATGACACCATCGCGTAATACATAGTAAACCACTCTGGATAGACTAATCATAGGACTGAATCCATGTTTTATAGGAAGATACATTGAAGGAGGAAAATCCTTGAAGGACATTCTAGTTGTACACAATGTTCACTGGGGAACACATGGTGTGTGACCCCACCCGAGAAGATGAGCATGTTTCTTTTCCACAAGGCTTCCAACCCATGCAAGGGTACACAATGTGTATAATAGGTAAATGTTGTGTCCCTCATCTCTATTCCATTCATCGTGTTCCTCTTCTATATGGATAGACTGACCGTGTCCCTGACATGCCATGTATCCAATACTACTTGGCGTGTTCGGATAAAAAGACACAGGCAATGTATTTGTACAATGTTTGTGTACCAAGTCCCATGTCTGTTTATATTGGCCTTGTGTTAGTATGCAACCCTTTTTTCAGATGGAAATCCCACGCTATGTCCCATGGACACAGAGTTTAGGGAACTACATAGGGTACAACCCTTATACACAATCTGTTGTCCCAAAATATTATATTCGCTAAAAATGAAGGGATTCCAAATGTGTTTAACTAAACAGTACACAATGTATTTTGTGATTCTATTTGGCAATCACATGTAAAATTTTCCAATATTCCCCGGTCAACCCAAAACCAATATATCTACCTAGCAGGGATCAACAACATTTTCATAAGTGATATAGAACCATAGAACAACACAAAATGAAAGGGGTCTAGACAAAAAATCAAGTCCAACAACATATTTAGTGTAAAAACATATATTTAGATCGTGAATGATGCTCAGATCATTCTAGTTCTCGATTCGAGGGTGATATTCTTCAGAAACATAGATCAATGACAGCTCTTTACATGGATTTGGTGTCTTTTTTTTGTATCCAAAGGGATGAGTGGTGCATCTATCCTTAGTTGTGTTCTCTAACATAAGGGAAGGGTGTGAGGTTATTAGGATTAACAAAATTAAACCTAGTAATTCCATTTTAATGCCACCTCACCCAAAATGGCCCCTGATCAAAACTCCTAGAGAAAATGACCTTATGTCTCCCCTAAGGTATAAATGACATTTTAGATTGAACAAATGTCTCGAAAATATGAACTGAGGCTCTTATCAATAGTTATTTATTTTTCAAGATAATAAATGTGTGAATGTAAAAAATATATTATATATATTTAATATCGCCACACCAAGGCTACTTAGGCCCTGAATTCTCGTGCCAACTCAATGCCTGACTCTAGAAATATTTTTTGAAATATTCCAAAGTCCTTTGGGCCAAACCTGAGTCATTATATTCTCACCAAAATAGGGTTTCTCATCCCCAAAAAGCGAAATCATAATAAAAAGGAAAAAAATGAGCTCCCCACTAGACTCATGTGCCAGCAAGCTCCTCAAGGGCTCATGTCATGCATAAAAGCATGCACACATAGAAACCACCAAGATCAAACAACTCTTATTTCTAGCATTATCTAGGCCAACGTTTTTCAAAAAAGGCTAATGTTTCCTTAGTAGTGAGATGTGGAAAAGCACCTAGAACTATTTTCCACCTCCAGTCATGGAGAGTAGCTTTACACCACCTCACTATCCTAACATAGATACTTAAAAACCCCACAGTTCACATGCACCCCTAGATGGATTATACAACAACCTCATTAAGAGTATTACATTCATGGTTGATGATGAGCATGCAAGGGTATTCAAAAATTGAATAGGGATTCCCAATAGTAACAACTGGTTCTTACTAGGCCATTCTTCTACGAACCTCCTTCCGCAACACAATTCACCAAAATAGAAATACCATCACAAAAGCTAGCGGAATCCCCACTAACTATGGATGGTAGGAAACCAAACCATATTACAAAAACATTGAGGGACTTAACTCTACATCTAGGTAATGATTCCATGAAAGGCTATACCTCTTCCATGGACTCTAAGATAAACGGGGTCAACAAGGAAAAAAATTGTTGGCATGGCTATGACCTCCTCTGACACATTATCTCATAACCTCATCCCAAACTCCAAATTCTAAGGAACTCGTCCACCATACATTGAAACTATCATCTTTACGTGGCACTAAATCACCCACATAGTTCTCACGGAATCATAAAAACATGTATCTTTTTGGAAATCATCCCCCATCCCTCGTGAGTTCAAATCTATGAGAAACTTCACAACATAATATTCAATACTTTCACATAAAAAGATGATGCAAAAAAGACAATAAAATCAAAGGTTTTCTCAAACATGCAATGGATCATACCAGGAACTCTGTTACGACTACCAACATGGGGTTCTATAGATTCCCTACATCACCCTGGTTAAACCATGAGAATCAAAATAAAGAAAAGTGGACCAATAATAGTGCTTAAAAATTTTTAATATATAAATTAGAATGAAAAAATGGCATACCTCGATTCACCCTCAGATCTTATGAGTCAAAGGCCTATACAGACTTCACCTATTTTCACTAATTCCCACATGCTCAAAATGACTACCAAGGCCCACCATTGGGTGTTGGTGGGAACTCCTTGAACTTCCTCCCACCTCTATCGACCCTTCTATCTCCTACACATCATTTTCCACCATGTAGAACACCATTATCCAAAAATTTCTCATACCAAGGAAACTCATTATTCTTCTCCATCACAGAAGCATGTAGGATCAGACAATCTCTAGAGAGATGATCTTGGTCGTTGCAAGCAAAACACCACCAATCATGTGGCTGATCTGATCGTCGGTGCTGCACCTACACTACTAACCCATTCGTTTTTGTATGGACATGGGTATTACTCCTACACCATGATCTAGTCACCTATCATCATCCATAAATTACATACATCATAGACTTATGACCACTACTATAGGTCACATCCACCTGTTCCAAATCCTATAAAACTTCCACTAGTAGAGCTCACTCCAGCACTCTAGCATTGGTGGGAATAAACTATGGAATCATAGATCTCCTGATACCCCAATGGAATCCCTACCTAACGGTTTGTTATATAAAGAATAGATTCTGAACCATATCCATTGTGTATCATGACATGTTTTCAAAACTTGTTGAAAACTATGCCACTTTCATGAAACCATGAAGTAGCTATAAAAGCTCTTAGATAATGATTGATCTCAATGTAGTGGGGTAAAAATATTCCAAACGGAGTTTCTCAAACTCCTCACAAAGTGACTTTCACCTCATAGTGAGTCTTTATCACCAAAATCCACCACATCTTGGATGAAATCATCAAAAGTATCACCTATAGGACCACAATTTGATCAGGAGGATTACTCACCAAGCAGAAAACTCACGCGACTGCCTTGAGCTAGCAATCTCCCACTTGGGGGTTTAGATCACCTCATCACCTCAAAGGTAGAGGAATTTAGAACTCATGTAGAATTCTCATACTACACAGATCGTCAATTTGAACTACCAGAAAAACCTACTTCTCAATAGGGGGTGGAACCACAGGCAGACCACCCGAAGGTAACTTCTCAGAAATAGTTCCATGTATTGAGGCCTCGTTTTGGGGAGGATTGTCATAAGGATATCTTATTAGAATACTTTATTTCAATATATGTAGAGGCATCCATAAATAGAATACAGATGTAACATGGTCCAAGATTAGATCTACGGAGCTGACTCAAGAAGTACAAGAAGAAAACAAAAAATTATTATATTATGCATCAACCATTTATTTCTTAGAGACCCTTATCATAATGTAATAAGACGAATATTAGGTTATTAGATTCTTCGTGAATGGATACGTCATCTACCACACCAACACTAGAACCTCTGTTATGATATATAAACTAAAAACATACTATAACTCTTCCTATGCAACCCAAACCAATCTCATGACACTATGGTCCCAATGGGTAAGCAGACAATTCAGATAACACTCAGTCATGACTGGAACAGACGGGGTCTAGTCCGCAACACCCCATTTCCATCTCCAATAGTCTAGGGGATAGATGGAAGTTTTTAGAAGACATATTAATAACATGGGATGTATTTTATATGTACCTGTATGCACACACACACACCATTAATCTCACAAAATTCCGAAATATAAAATAACCAAAGACATCCAATGGATGCATAAATCTGTATCCCACAACTAGAGTACAATAGAATTACTGAAAGTGTAAAAATGAAAAAGAAATTTCCACTATAGTATACTATAAGAGAATCAAACCTACTTAGAATAAAGGGATAAATTACAACTGAAACTACTAGAATGATCCTTGACCATGCTCTAGAAAACACCTCAGTTTTTCATGCTCACTAAGCTCCACCAGTTATAATCCTCCATGGAATCTGTCAACAAGCCTATGATCTGCAGAAGGCACAAAACATGTGCGGGAACATACTATATAGGGGTGAGTATAAAATTACTCAGTTGGTTCCCAAAACCAAAAATAAAATAAATTCACTAAAATTAAATTTTACTCCTGACCTTTACATAGGGAAACCCAATCGAGGTAGAAAATCCCTCTCTAACCATAATCGACTATACAAGAAAATTCATTTCATTATACAAGGGGAGTCAAACCTAACATGTAACAACACCCCAATGACACCCAGAAATCCACATACATACACATATCAAACATGAAGTCTCTGAAGGTTCCAACCTCATAGCACACAATATGATTTTATTTGGTATATTTTACCATAACATGATATTAGGAGAACCCACTCCATGAGCTCATCCATTATAGATGGCACCCATCTGAGAGATGAACTCCATCATGAACAACTCAACCATTTATAGTATTCATATGAGAGAAAAAAAATCATTGGTAACATAATACTAGGTCCGACTCTAGTGCCTATCACTAGAGGCCCTATCATCACTACCTCACACCCTACTCAAGATAATGAATCACATGTAAAGAGTCCTGAACCTCACCACTGCTCAATGTTGAGGGATCACTAATCCATACTACGCACCACATAAATACATTGTAACAAGAGAGGATGGGGGGACTCAAACCTTGTCACTACCTCACATTCAAGGGAGTACTTCTCTTAAGTAACCCTCAAAACCTTTTTTTATTGCAAAGAGTGATCAAAACCTCAGTCTGTCGAGGGAGAAATACCACCTATCTTGGTATCATTCACATAAACTGTAAGGGGCCAATCCTTATAACTATATACAATATCTGACAGAGCTCCAACTCCATTGGAGGACCAGATCACAACAACTACTAGGAGATAGGGGAGTAATACATTATAAGTGAGGACCCACCCCTGAACCAATAGGGGAGTACTACCCATGATGGACCCACACCCAAATACAGTATCGGAGTACTACCTCATAAATCGAGGACCCTCATGCTAACCAATTTGGGGAGTACCAATCAGTTTCTAGAGGACCATCACACTATAAAGACAGGGAGTACTAAATCAACCAACTCGTTTACTACGGGGGACTAACACCTTGACATGGAAGGGGAGTATCACCCCGAGGATTGAGGACCTAGAGTATAGAATCCTAATATATATGACCGATATCCTAGTATGATAGGGGAATAATTTCTCTATCTATATTTCAAATATGGAGGAACTTCACCCTGGTCCGATATAGGATTACTGACACCACATAATGAGGAGCCACTCCTTGGTTCAATAGTAGAGTACCGAGTATACATTCTTGAATGTCTTGGGGAAACACACACCCTAGTCCATCACCGGAGTAACAAACCCAAGTAAACAACCAAAAGAGAAAAGAAACTATTCCCACGGTGTGGATAGTCCATTATCCACCGAGCCAAAGAGGTATCGAAAACCATCTTTGTAGTCTAATTGGGAAGGAATAGACCTAGCATCTCTTTATACGAACCACAATGATCTCTAACATTGTCTAAGTACATCCCCAAAATCTTATTTATCAATTTAGACCCCCTCAAATCTCGTAATCCAAAACAGAGGCCACCATTTTATCCTACGAGGAAAACCACTCCAGATAGGGTACTCACAAGACTTCACTTTAGTCCCATTGAAGGTGATATAGAAGGCAGAAGATCCCTGACTGATATCTTATTAGTACATGGTGTACACCGGGTCACACACAACGTCTGAGCCCACCCAAGCAAATACCTCTGTATTTAGTCCACATGGGTTACAACCCATATTGGTGTACCAAACGTGTATAGAAGGTACACGTAGTTTCCCTCATCTCTCGACCCTTGTTTGTGTTCATCTTATACATAGACTAGCTGGACATGTCCCTCACACACCATGTATCCCATACAATATGGTGTGTTCGGATACACCATCACATACCTATGTTTTTTACCCATGTCCATATACTAGACCCCATGTCCTTGTATCATGGTATTGTGTTAGTACACGACCATGTTTTCCCTAGGCTATACCAAGCCATGTCCCACGACCAAACAGTTTAGGGCACTACACAACATTTAACCCCTATACATACCTTATAGTCCAAAAATATCATTTTCCCCAAATAGGAAGACCAACATGGAATTTCTTACTAAACTACATGCCATGTAGATGATGATTCCAGTAAAGAATCAACTAAAAAATAACCCAATTCCCTATGATTGAACAAAAAACCCTATAGATCTACATAGTAGTGATCATCAAAAATTACATAAGGGATCTAGAAACTTATAATAATGAAAAACTAAAGTGATTGTGAACAACACTAAAATCCCCTCACCTCATTGGGGAAATGTAGAAAATTTTGATCAGGAATGATACCAGGATCATTCATGGTCTCAATCTGATGATGATCTTCTTCAGAAACAGTGAACAATGGCACCTCATTGTGTGGATTTGGTGTTGGTTTCGTCGTCTCCAAAGGGAGAAGATTTATTTATCTACATGGTTTTGTTCTCTAACACAAGGTTAGGGAGGGGGGTTATTAGGTGATGAAAAATTAAACTAATTATTTCAACTCTGAAACCATGTAACCCTAAATGGACCACACTCAAAACTCAATGGCATAGATAACCATAGGTTTATTCTAAGGTAAACACAATGTTAATGACTCCAATATCGTCTTAGAAATCAAAAAAGAGACTCAAAATATGATTTATTTATGTTTCAATCCAAATTGTGGGGTTTTGATAAAATATATTAAATATTTTTAATATCGTCGCACTGAGGCTCACCAGGACCCTGCTTCTTTTGACAACTCAATGCCCAACTCCAGAAATTGTTTATGAAATAATCTGAAATCCTTTGGGCCAAGACCTAAGTAATTAATTTTTCTATTACGACGTTTTGTGGATATAATTAATCTATGTAAAATTACTAGTGTCAATCATAGTCCAAGTCCAATTATTAGAGTAGTTTATAACATGTCACCATGGAAATTTATGAAGAATTTTTTTTATAATGATCTTGATTATTTTTGGACTATATCAATGATGAAATGACATTGATGATTATCTATAACATTAATGATGTAGTATTTATTTAGGAGGTTGTTGATAATATTTTTCATTCATGTAATAAAGAAAATTTTAATTTCCACACTATATATTGTTCACTATAATTGAATTTTTTAAATATGGATAATTGGTTGGATATAGAGTTAAGATATATGAAGCTACTATAGTTATTTAAACAGGTAGTATGTATCACTATTTATATTATTAGACAAATATCATGAAAATTATTCGTCAATTAGTTTTTAATTTATCACCCATAGAAATGATTAAATAATGATTTTAATAGTTTACATGAGTATGATTTTACACACAGATCATTTTCAGGTAGAAGAAATGATAAAGAAGATAGAAAAATTGACTTCTTATTTTAGAAGGATGTAATTTTAGGTACTCAGCCAAATATGTTGAAGAAATTTCCCATCTTATTCATTCATCCTTAGTGGATAGTTTTGGAGGTAAAACATGATATCATTATTAAGAATTGTGTGAAACAAATCGGTTTCATTTTTATTACAAATTTATTTAATATAAAATTAATTAGAAAATATTGATTTCATGAAATATTATATATAATATATCAGGACTTGTGTTTGGAGTTTTCTCTCACTATGAATATAAAATAACCATTTTTACCCCGACATGCGACATGTAATGTAAGAGTGAGATGACGTAATTCAATAAATAACTAAATTGTTTTGAATTAACATTTTTGTAGTATTATTATTTAAAATATTTACTGTTAAAGAAGGATTAAATTTTAATTATGTCGAAATATCAATATTGTAATGTATGGATACAATGACCACTATTTGTTTCATTTTGTATCATTTTTATGATGATTATTGAAATTTTGGTAATCATGTTTTGGTATTTATTTTATTTTATTTTCTTATATGAAATTAATAAATATCTTGTATAATGTTTTTGAGAATGATGTTATACAAAAAATACCTCTTTTAGAGATATATTTTTCACTATAATTTTTATATATAATGGTTCAACAGTTGATTTATTTCTTATAAGAGGTAATGATTATATGCTATAAAATTTACGCGAGACATATCCCATTGAATTGTATATTAAAATTAATATGGGATACATTAAAAATAATATTCATCCACAAAATTCCATTTTTTAAAAATATATATCAGAAGGGAAGGTTCTTTTAATTACTTACAACTTGAATGAATTTAATTATTTTTATTTCCCCGTATCTATGAATTTGATAGACAAAAGTGATCTTTAAGGGATCTCTGGATTAAAGTTAATGTTAATTTAACATGATGAACCAATGTAAGAATGTCTATACATTATGAAAAACAATAGTTATGCTTGACCATATATATCGTAACATATTTTTGAATTAATGGCATAATATATATAGATAAATTAAAATTAGATAATTAATGTGAGTAAAAAACATTTGTTTCATAATTTATGGATATAATCAAAACTGATTCATCCATATTAGAAACTCTTAAATGAATTTCTGGGGAACCTTGTGATAATGTGATCACATATTTTTTTTTCTTATTAAATATTACACATTTTAAAAAATATCAGACAACAAGAACACCATTAAAAAAATTAGAGTAATGGTCATCATTGTAGAAAATCATTTTCTAGGGATAATGATTCAAAAAAAATTGAAAGGAAAAATATATTTTTAAATAGTTTAGGTTATATGGTAATTTAAATATATATAATTTTGAGAATTTGTGTTTATGTTTAAATGGGTAGATAAACAAATTGAACGGTTAATTATGATTTTTCATTTAAATTTGTTTATGTGAAATAACTTTCATGAAATGTGAATAAATTTATCTTAGTCGTGGATGAGACATAAATGATTGATGTTATTAACCAAACAAATGATCATAATATTTTTATCTTTTCCAATAGAAAAATAATCTTGGTGAAGAATATGATGTTGATGTTGTGTACATAAGGGAAATTTAATCATATATTACATGATTCGATGAGGATAAAAGTGAATCTAATATATATATATAACACATACAATTTAAGATGTTCTTATATATTGGATATTATAAATCACAATATTATACTTCTCTATATTCACATTAATTTGTTTTTTTGAAATTTAAAAATATAAGATAACTTTTTATAAATTAGATATTTAAATCAATAATTTTTTTTTGTTTATTATAATTTTAAATTAATTTTTATTTTCATTTTTTTCAATTTTAAAATTTATAGTTCAAAAATAATGACATTAATATTTTTATTTGACTATTTATTTATATTAATAAAAGTTTCATATGTAGTTTCCTTAATCATTATTATATTGAAATTATATGACATTTTTTTTGAAAATTATTTTTTTAATCATAAAAATTATTTAGTTGAAATGAAATGTTTGAAAAAATATTTAAATAAATTTATATGCTAACCATTTCTTTTTTTGGGAGTTAATTTATATATTTATTTATCAATGTTCCATGTGTGTTTTTATTTTTGAAGAATCCTAACATAATTTTATTATTTTAGATATTTATTTGTATTCATTATTTCTTGGATTAAAATTTTATTTATAAGTATTAATTAACAAAATATAAATTTATTTATTTCTATTGTGATTATTAAATTTTATATAATAATAAATATGATTTATTAATAATAAAGATCAATTATACATAATTAAAAATTCATAGATGTTGATCATTTCCACCATTATCATATTAATTTTCATATTCATCTATTTTAGAAACATATTATATGGATGAAACAGATTGATTCAATTTTTTAACATTACTATTTTATTATATTCATTATTTTAAGCTCTTCTGTTTTTTTATGTATTAGTCAATAGAATATATATAATTTTCATACTAATTTGTTGAACAAATAATTTATATCAAATTTTTTTTACATGTAATAAAATACATTGGCACAATATTTCATAGAGAAATATATCTATTTAATTAACAATCATGGATTCACAGTGACATTTAACAAGGTATGCATATATTTCACCATATAAATATATCTAAAAAATAAAAGTATTTAATGAGATCAAATTTACATTACATAAATTATTTAGATATTTTATTCTTATAATGTGAATAAAATACACAAATATGTTGGAGTTGGGATTATATATTTATAGAAACTCTCCAATTATGATTGTGGTAAAATGGTTCCAATTTAATTTTATTATAACAATAATCCATTACACGTAAATGAAAGTTATTTTACGAGTTTATATAACATTAAGTGTCATTATAAAATCAACATATTTCATCATTATTAGAGATATTCTAACTTGATGGTGAAACCTAATATATTTGAGTGAATAAATATAAATTCATTAAACTCGATTTTATTCAATGCGTCAAATATTATTTATTTCATGTGTTTATCATTTGAAATATTTAATTAAATATTAATTCAAAATTCTCAATATGAATAAAAATATGTTGAGGTTTATATATATTTCTTTGATTAGATGGATATATTTCAATTAAACTATTAAATCAAATCATATTTTTGGGAACAAAAGAAAAGAAAATATATGCCTAATATAATGGTTTAAATATGTAGAGACATTCTATGATTCGCCCAATATGGAAGAAGGAAGATTCTTTAGGATGGTAATTTTATTTGAAATAAATTTGTAATATCATTTGTTAACTATATAATAATAGAATAATTTATTCTTATGTAGTATAAGTCTATGATATATCACAAATAGGTCCATTTACATAATATAATCCATCATACATTTTCACAAGTGGATATGCATTATTGGAGGATAAAATGAATGTTGAAATGTATGATGAATTAGTAGATAAATATAGTTATACTCTTGAAGTGTTTTTGTTTGTTCCTCCACCCAACTCTCCATATTAAATGGTAATGGTTAATAATGAAAAAATATTTTTCTTATGAATCCATCAATGTTTCTGATATTATTATAATAAATTAACTATTAAATATATTGAACATAAGTATCAGGAAAATTTTTCTAACTTAATTAAAATTTATATATACAATTTTATGAATCATGTATAAAGAAAATGGTCTATTGGGGATGTTTCCCTAATAGAAGAATAAAAATTATCACTACTTATTTTGAAATTAATGTTACCCTAGACACATAAGAGGATATGAAGAAGGTTTCATTATTATAATTTTTTTATAAATCTTAGTACATGATCAAGGTAGGAATATAAATATGAAAAATTATGTCCATGAAAGAATATCATCAATATATAAATAAGTCAATTGATAGGAACATTAAATCATTAAAAATACTATATTTTAATTAATGGAGAGGTAGACAAATCCTACTCGGCCTCCCTCTCCAGATCCTCCACATCCTTATTCTCACCTAGCTTTGTAATATGGGATGCATCAAGGGTATGTCTATTTACATATTTTTGTGAATAAAATAATAAATAAAATAATTTATTATTTAAACCCTAATTTTTTGGCTTGATATTATAATAATAGTACTACATGATATTATTGGAAAAATTATATAGTGTCATTATAAACTAAGGAGATGGGAACAATTGGATATAATATTTTTCGTTTTTACTCTAGTTAGTTTTCCTGGTCCATTTGTTAACATGTGAGGTATCTGTTGTTCTTCAATTTTTATTCACATTCCATTTCACATTTTGTGTAATTTGTCCTAAAATTTACCCTATATTATTTTATGTGAAATGTGAATAAATGTTAGAAAATAAAAAAGGTTTTTTTCTATGAAAAGTGACAATATAATTCTTATGTTTCTCAATTTATAAAAATTCTTGTAGTGAATTTTATTAAGTTGCAGATTTTTTTGTATGATTCTAATGAATTATGAAATATTTTGGCAGAGTGTATGTTAATAATTTTTTAATAAGATATTTTTATGTTTTTATTTATGATAAGATATTGGTACACATGTTTCTATGGGAATTCCAGGAATATAGTTACCCAAAAATTTAAAGAATGGATTCCTCCTCTAAACTTATTGATTAATGCCAATGTTGATAGTGCATAATCCAGTATACTAGGGTACTCTAGTTGTTGAAGGGTCTTCTTCTCCCACTATGGGGTTTTAAAGGGACGTTTTCATCATTTTATTATCATATTATTCACTTATGAATCTAAACTGTGGACAATTATATATGATTTTAAGCATTCCATCTAGCATAACTGGTATTATTTATGGATTGAGCTTGTTTCTAAAACTATATTGATGTTACTATGTCAAAGAAACATGTATGTATGTTGGAGGATCTTTCCTTATTTTTTTCAATGAATAAACCAGGCAAGGAATATCAACTTGATTGTTTTACATGTCTATGGGTATCCAATCGGGCGTTGGATGCTTTGTCAAAGTGGGATATCGTAGAGACATGAACCATATGATCTTTTAGAACCATCAATTACTGGGAAAAATTAGTGGAGGAAGATATGTGTGGTTTGATACATTATAAATTTTTTAAATCCAATTAAAAAACCTAAAATATATTTCATTTTTTTATTAATTTTGGGGACTGGATTTGTTTGGATCATGGGACTTCTCAGAAAGTAGGTATCTCCACAGACTATATGTAAAATGAGAGAAAACATATTTATGGTTATATGAATCTAGAATACATTTCTAGGTATGTATAGTACATTGGGAAGCTATGAAGATTACAATATGTATTTAATGATTAAAAAATTAAAATATGTTTTTAATTCTTTTATTACCTGAAGGGTATAAAGAAATATGTAACTAAACAACAATTATCTATTTTGTGGCAATTTATGTTGTAATTTTATTTTTTATTAAACATTGTTTGTTATGTTTAATCTTACTTCATGATGATACAAAAAAATTGGTTATGTTCATTTAAGAGTGATGTTTGTAAAAGTGCTCCATATTAGATTAATCAATATGTTTATTTCCATTTTATTATTCCATTGAGATTTAATTTTTCAAGATACAATTTTTTTAAATTAATATATGGATATATAACTACTCTTGGAAGGTGTTTGATAGATCTCACTTGTCAATAAGGATGATAAATTAAATTAATTACCTATGAGTAAAGGTGGAAAATATTAAATTAGTTAATAGTTTTTTACTCACATATATTAGGTTTATTTTTTCAAATTATTTTTTCAAAATCATAGTTCTATAATCAAATTTTCATTGTTGAATATTGATATTATATTTTATAACTCATTTTATATATTTTTATGAATGAAGTGATAATTTATTTTTAGAAGGTTATTTCAATAATAATACTTATATTCTAAAATAATATGTTATATTGTAATTTATAAAAAAAATTATTATTTTCTTATGGGTTTATGGAATATCATCATTTTTGGTAGTCGACATAAAAAACTATATTAGATTATTTAATGTCAATTTTATTAGTTTCATTAATTCATAAATGAATACATAAATGCTGGATGTTTCTTTAATATTTTCAATTTTTAATATTCAATTGTTTATTATTTTATTTGTGGCTATTGGTTTTCATTTAATATGTCATGGATTAATTTAAATTAATATTTAATTTTTAAAAAGTTATTTTTTGTTGTGTGGGTTATTAAGAAAAATATATCTAAAGTAATTGGTGATGTTGGTTTTTGTAAAAAAAATGCTAAATACTGATCCCATAATATTAATAACTTAATATCTCATCATAAAAAATTAATATTCAATATAATACATTATAATTCACACTATAATCATAATGTATGATATATTTATTAACATTGATACATAAACATAGAGTTAATAAGTTAACAACATCATCTCTAAAAATATCATCATAATCTGAACCCTATATAGAAATATCAAACATAACACATTTCTTAATAAACTACGGCAAGGAAACATAAAAAAGGTTGATCTATGATGTTTAGTAATGGTATAAAAGGAAGATATCAATTATTATAGAAAAATAACATGAGAATAAGAGTATTAGAAAATGAAAAAAACATTCTAAAACCATTCCCTGCATATTATATATCATAAACTGGATTTATGGGATAATTATTAATATTTCATAATGTAAAAATCATAAAGGAATTTAATAACATGAACCAAGAAAGAATAAAATTATTATAATTGTTTTATAGAATACACATTATTATTGAAATTTTTTTTTCTTAGTAGTAAAATCTCACTAACAAGTCTATTATAGTTAATTAGTTTCATTCCCCAAACCATCATATTATTAATGGTTCACTCCCAAGATTATCATAGAAGAAAAAGTACAATACTGAATTGGGTTAACTCTACATTTTTTCCTCTTCATATAATGAGGTATTCATCCTTACTAGAGGAATAAGTGGGATATATAATCCGATTAACACTGGACATATAATTAAAATCATTCATATATATTTGACAATATCATAAATTATTCAATATTTCATAACCCATGGAAAGGAAATTAGTTTGATAAAAATTTCATCATCTTTTCAACAAAACATAACCCACTGAAGTGAAATGTGTTTCATAATATATTAAACTCTTAGAAAACAAATGTGATACTTATAATGAACATTAAAAATCCACCATTATAATTAATAAATTTATTCAAATTGGATGGTATAATTGGATAAAATATTATATAACTCATAATTAATTCCACAAGGTAATAAATTTGTTGAAAAACACCATAAAAATATTTCATGAATATTTTATAAGGAAAATAAACTTTTCATATTGTCATCACTTCTAAAAACACTAAAAATTTACCAAATATTATTGTGAATAACTAATTTTTAAATATTCTTTTATATATGTCATTGAATATTTAAAACATTAAGATATCATGACATTATGAAATTCAGTAAATATGATGTTTGTTAATATTATGATTCATTTTACTTTTTCAGAAAAAAAAATCCATAGTTTTTCATTAGGAAAAATACTAGAAGATTAATTTTAATCCATGTTTTTTTTAAATTACAACATGGTTAAAATTGAATTTAAAGTATTATATAATACTGTAAAATAATTATTGAAGAAATTTCAGCCAAATCATTGATATGGGATGACGAAAATTTTAAAAAAAATAGGGAAATAATTCTTATTTTCTTGAAATTATTATTTTTATATCATTATTTAATAAAAGGAGGATAATTAAATTAAAATATGTATTCTATAGAAACAAATTTAATAGAATAAAATTAATTATATTATTGAGTATTCTATCAATAAATTAAATCCTTATATGTTTAAAAATAATCACTCATCATAAACAATGATACTGTAACGTAAAAATATTATCACAAGTTACAAATAAATATAAATTTCTCTAAAATCTTCTATAATAAATTTTTATTTACTAGAATTCAATAAATTTTACATGTAAATTAATATAATATCATTTATTCTCCCTTGATAACTTTTCAACACCTATTTATCAACAAACAAGTCCTTCCCAAAGAAGAAGGTCATGACCTTATATTAAAAATATACAAAAAGTAAACAATGTAACAGACATGTTCCGAAAATGGTACCAATAATATTGAATCAAAAGAGATGTATAATTATAAATCATAATCTGACATGTCATTTTTATACTCATCATCATAATCATCAGTAATTTCCTACTCTGAGTCTAAGCTATATTAATTGAAGATCTTGAGGATATCTTCATTGGATCTTCCCTTCTTCTGTGTTAGTGTAGATTCTGATTCCTTGGAGTAGGAACCTGTAATAATATTACATGGTAAGAAATAAGAGACATTTTATGGACTTATATTTAAAAAACATGAGTAAATTACTCAGTGTCAAGAACTTTTAGCTTTCTATATTTTAATTGAATCCTTATTGGATCAATGGACACCAAAGACAAAATCCATAAGGTGGTTCTATTGATCCATTCAATTTTCACATTCAAATATGTATCCCCAGTTAATATAAATATCAAAATAGTTGAAATAATTCTAATACTCTCGAAAACATTATGTAATATGTTGAAAATTTGGTTTCAGGCTGTTATCTTCTTGTGTAGTTTATCCTAAAAAATCATTTTTCATTTGATGCACTATGAATAATATACTTAAAGTATTAGGCTATGTAGGATTAACCACTAAAGTCACAAAATTAACTAGCCCATCAGAATTCATTCCAATGGGTTGAAATTCCTCACTATGATTCTTCCTCATGACACCCTTTTGGTGAGTGGGGCACTAGTCGGAAAATACTTGAAACATCAAATCCATTCCAATGCCCAAATGTTCATCTCCTACTCCAGAATCATCCCCCAAATATTGCACTTTTATTACAAATTGAATATAAAAAAAAGATTAAAATAATCTGAAACTTTATCTCCCAACCATTATTCCACGCTTCATCAGTTGACTTCCCTTACCTCATTTCATACATATTTTAGTAACATGACCTCTAAGATGGCATGTAGAATAGATCACATCTATTAGATGCTTCTCCTTTAGGATCCCAATAATCTTTCATCTATTATAATAATTATTTTTCTTCTCATATTTTATTTTTAGATAACAATCATCACTCTGATTTGAAATAATGACTTTCTTAGTGAGTCTATTTGAATGATCGTCCTCAACAAGGATCAATGTAAATAACCAAATTGAGAGTCCTTAACAGCATTACCCATCTTTATGGGTAAAAAAATCATTGAGTAAAAATAAAATAAGATAATTTAATTCCATAGTACCCATTAAAAAACATAAAAATGAACCCTGAACTGTACTTTACTTTTTCTAATGGAAAATAGATTAAATTTAATATCCCAAACATGGATAAAAAACATTCATTTTCTTATAGGATTTGAGCAAAAACCTTATGCTCTCTATTTTGGATCATTAGATATGAATTGGATATGAAAATAAATACAACTTATTGTAAGTATTATCAATTATTTAAAGACCCATGATTCCATAATATGGTAATAATGATAATCCAGCCTCCTTGGATTCGAACCCTCAGTCAAGATAACCCTAACAATATTAGAAAACTCAAAAAGAATCAACCTATCTGAAATTTGTTCTTGATTGTAAAGGATTTTATCTATCATACCCCTTATGATTATATGATCCATGACCCATTTCTTGAGAGAAGAAAAAAATAATATATTTCCACTATCTGTACTCACTGAAACCTTCTAGGGTAAAGAAAAGTAGGCCTTCCCTCCCCTTGAAGAACCCACCTTCAGAGTAGGGCTAGTTAGATTTTCCCATGCCATAAAATCAATTTCAATGTCCCGAGGAATAAATATGACATCTCAAAACTAGATCCCATTTGAATTCAAGGAGATCACCGTGAGAACTCCTCCTCACTCACCATGTATGTTTCAAGACATATTAAATAAAAATTAATTAAAAATGTCATCTTTTCTTGGGGTTAATTATCATGTTTAATGAGAATTTTTTATCATTAGTTCAAGTACTTTTACATTAATAATGGTTTAATAATTAGATTAATTTTATTCACGATTTAAAAATTATAAATTTTCAATATATATGTATGTGTATTCATCCATTAATGGTATAATTAGAAAAATGAGTTACTCCATTCATAGAGACAGTAATATGTATGTATGCATGAACAATGTTCTCACCATTTCAATGAGGGAAATAAAAAAAGGTATATATTAAATAATCATTATAGATAAATTATTGAATAATATATATCATATATATTTATTACATAAATCATTATTAATGTTCTTGTTAATTTTAATTGAATAATAAATCACATCACCATATAGTGGTGTTAGTCTACACGTACGCACTATTAACGATATCAATTTCCAATGACATTAAAGTTAATAAGATAAAATTGATATTGTAATTATAGAAACATAATTATTTAATAAATATCACACGTAAACATTAAATCAATTATAATAATAATCCACGAAATATTGTGATGAAAAATTAATTATATCACAATGTGAAGGTGGTATTCCAAAAATACGCTCAAGTGATACTTTCACTTCTCAATTGATAGACTAGAGATGATGGTAAAGTAGTAATAATAATTTTTAATTATATTCATTTTCCATAGGATATTATTTAATAATTAATATAATAGTTTGATTGGTGGTACAGAAATAAATAAATTGTAAATAATCAAGATATAAGATTAATTATCATTCAGTTATCAACCATTAAATACTGTATTAAGTACCCATTGAATTTCATTTTTAGAACACCATCACCTCTAATTCCATGATAGAGTATTTTAAAATTGACTTGGGTATGGATTAGTAAATCTATATTGATCTATTTTTTTATGCTAAGAGAATGTAGGGGAATCCTTTTGTAAATGGCGAAGGGAACAAATGGGAAATTTCATAAAAGAATAAAATATAATAAAGTGATTGTCAAGAAATATGATTAAAATTTAACATATATTAATATTTTGGATTATATATGGTATAAATAATTAAATCAAATTGGTTTTATAATATTTTAATTTGAATTCAAACTCATATGTTTTGTTTTCACCGATGGTAAATTCATTTTAACCATAAGTGTGGTGAATGATTTTTATTATTTATACTATTTCATTATTTCCATAGGTGAAATTAGCCACATTTTTTTTCAAATTATCATATAAAATATGGATTCAATTTATCATATTTAATATCTAATATTTTCAAAATTTACTTTTAGAATAATCTTAAAAAACACAAGAGAAATTGTTTTTAGGAAAAAAATGCTTTCGTTAGTGTACAATGTTATTATTCTAAAATATATGTAAAATATATTAAAATTACCATAATTGGATTATTAAGAATAATAATTAAATAATTTTACTTTTGAAAAATCTAATGACATAATTTTACTCTATATATATTTTAAATGAAAATACATTTTCCCTTCAGAATCCATCCTTTTCACTATTCATTGAAAAATTAATCTTTTCAAAATCATATATAAAATTAACTCTAGGATTATTTTCAAATGTTAATTTAAAAAATTAAGTAAATTTTTTCCATAGACGTTATCTATTTTTTTTTAAAATTATATATTTTTTTATTTTCATAGAAAACACATTTTTGCGATGGACAATGTATTTCTAAAAAATATACTGACTTTATTAAAAATTAAGTACATGGGTATTTACATTATCTAAAACCATAATACAAATTTTTATAATGTATTAATTAAAAATAATACATCAAATTTATCATATAGGTTACATAGATACACTTTTTAAGGCTTATTTAGACTGAGGGTTGTGTTATGCAGACCCAAACTTATTTCTTGATTGATCTTCAACATCTCCAATAAATATCCACCCACATAGTACTCTTTCAATAAATACTTTACTTAATGAAATTATTTATTACCTAGGGAATAAATAAATAAAGTGTTGTCTTAGATGGTCAAAAAGGGTAAACTAGGGTTTTGACAATGATCACATACGTGTAACACGAACAAAAGGGTATGATAATATGATCTTTTCATTTAAAACCCATACCCGATATAACAAATATCATACTATTGAGTCATGGAATAAATATTTGATGTTAAAATTAAATTTTTCTTAAAATAAATAAAATAAAATAAGTCACATGAACAATACAAAGACATATGAATTTTGAAAAATCCATGAACTTATATAATTGTGAAAATTTAAAAAAAGAAATATGATTACTCATTAAGTCAAGGAAATGAATTCAAGCCATTTGATGAACATAAAACATGAATAAGAATACCCATATATCCTTATAAACATGAATAAAGGTACACATAGAAACATATGTACATTATCCAAGGTCTGATAATCACCATATGGACAAGAAAACAGATCTACTAATAACTCTATGTATAATGAACCTGGTCAATGCATATCACTGTGAACATGATATCAGGTTTTCAAATAATATATTTACTCATGAGTTATCCATATTTACACCCTCAATTAAAGGGAGATATAGGTTCCAACCATCACAGAATATATAAATGTCTCCCATATGATAGTAAATCATTTATCATATCAAATCCCATGATAATTAATTGGTTTAGTAAACATTTTATTATAGAATAACCTTTGGATATTATGTTGATATCATAAAAATTTTTATCATTTCAATATATCATAGCCCATGTAAATGAAATAGTTCTCATAAAAAATTTTCAACATATTTATAAAACCTCACAAGAAATAATAAGTATCATATTATTGGATCATATCCACACAAAAAATTAATTAAAACCAAAGGATGTCATCATAGATGAAAAATGATTTTGAAATATATCATGGAATCTTTCATGAGGAAAATAACATTTTACATTGAAATAATATATTTAAAATCTAAAAAAATCCCAAATTTTAAATAACTTTTTTAAAAAAACAAGGAAATTTAAATGTAGGATTTAAATAATTTATAATTAATGATAGTAAGAAATACATTTCCTTCTAAAGATATAAAAACAATGATTTATTTAATATTTGTTTCAGAGAATTAAAAAAATACATAGTTTGGGAAATAATCGTAAGGATAATTTTTTTTGTAAAAATACATTCATGGGTAAAAATTAATTAATAAAATAATGGAAAAAACTTCATGAAAATTTTATTATAAAACATTTATTTTTATGAAAATGTTTTTTGAAGGAAGAGTGTAAAAATTAAATTTTCATTAAAAGGATTCTTGTGAAATATTGTGTACATATTGAGAATAAAATTATTCTCACACATGAAATTTTAATAAATAACCATACAAGAATAAAACTAGTGTGTTTATCTAGATATCGATCACAATATTTTCTCATTGGATGTATAATCATAAAGAATCCTGATAAATAATGAGATTGTAACATAAAATCATAACCAATTTACTATCTTTTGAATCATGATCCCCAGGAAATAAGGATATATATATGGATATTTAAATCCCCATGAAATTTATTAGAATTATCAATATGGAAATTTATTTTTATTATATACACTATATAAATGAAAAATGTGTTGAATACCTCATGTGACTCATAAAAATAGAAGTGGGACGAGAACACCATTACACAATGGTAACTTTTTAATGTTAAGATTTTATAATGAATAAATCCTATTTAATGATTACAAATAATTAAAATAAGGATATTAATTATATGAAATTTCAACGGGGTATGTATATACACCAAAAAAATTAATCAAGTTGGGAATATAAAATATTTCTCCAAAAAGTAAAATAGATAATAGAGGTCCCATAACATAACTCTCAACTTTATTAATACACATCAGAGCCTAATGTATATTAAATATAGGTTAATTAAAGTTATATTATATGATAATAATGATATATATCACACAATAAATCATTCAATTATAACCTTTTATCATCCATTTGTTAATAATTCCTTGATAAAATTCTGTTTCAGGTCATAACCACATTATTTTTAATCAATGTTTTTGTTTGGTTTTTTTTGTGATTTAACCTTGGTAAGGTTTCAATAATTTATTTAATTATAAAAACTAAATAAATATAATATATTTTAATTATTTACTTTTTAAAAGTTATCCAAAATGTTTACATATATAACATATATTTCACCGTTTATGGAGATGGTAGGGCTTGTATATGTATAAAATTTGTTTCCATTTTCTCTATTAATAGAATGAATGATTAAATAATAATACATCCCCTTTACAGTATCATTTTAATTTCATATATTTCATATTTATTTAATAAATATATCCTTATTAAAATAAATTCTAAAAGAAATTGAAAAACATATCACATCGCTTTGTGGATTTTCTGGTAGTCCCCACGTACAGAGGAGTAACATTATCATTTCATAATGAATTCAAATGTAAAAAGGTATATTCGATATTATAATTTAAGAAGAATAAAAATTTCATATATATTATATGAAAATTTTAAATACATCATTATATCATGCCATGAGGGGTTGTCAAGTAAAATGATTTACATTTCTTTTTGTATGTTGGTAATCAGCCATACTCAATATCGATGGTTACATTTACCATTTAATAGAAGATAAGGTAGATGTAGGTTATAATGATAACATAATAAATTATCATTATATATTATATAGAAATATTATTAAATTATAATATTTTATGAATATTTGAATGAGGATAAAGAAAAAATAAATTGGTAACACAATTTTAAGAGCTATTCGTTCTCTACAAAGATCCTCTTTAGGGTTTTACCTAAACTCTTATATGGAGAGTTTTATAATCAAAATAAAGGATTTAAATTATGGTTATGGAATTAAGGAAATTATTTCGTTAGTTATTGGATTAATTAAAAGGACTATTGAGGTAAAGAAGAGAGTATACTTTATTTTATAAGTGGGGAATGAATCCTACATAGAAACTACATTGAAATTTCATAATGAATCCAAAATGATGAAGTTATTCTTAATAAAAATGATTCCAAATAAACATATATTCAAAATAATGATTTTATAAGATCAATATATGTTCATAAAATAGTAAAAAATCATCATTTATTCGAAAAATATCATTATAAATATATTATACCCTTTGTAAACCCATTTTATCTTTAAGCGTGGTAAATAATTTTTACAGTTTTCAAATTGAATCATGACCAAAATTTAAGTTGATATTGTTAATTAATATTAAATATTCTAATTATTAATTTTCAATTAAATTTTTCAAAATAAATAAAAATAATTGGGATAATTTTATATAAAATTCATCTCGTAGATGTGATAAAGAACGAGTTTTCTAAAAAAAATATTCCCTTAAGTATAAAAGTTTTCATATAAAAAAATCATAAAATATATTCTTGTGAAACAAATTGAATTATTAATAATATAATATTATTAATTTTACTCTAGAATAAATTTTAAAATATAATTTATGTTTGTTGATACTTTAATCATAATCCTTGTTTGCAATAAAAATAATTTTTTGTTACCATTCGTAAAAAAATTAAAATTTTCATAAAAGTCTAAATAAATACACTGAGATATAATTTTTACCAGTTTATTTAAATAGTACATTTACTTTTTTAATATAATATTTATGATATTGTCTAAATACAGTTTTAAAAAACTTTTGTAGAATGTGATGAAAGTATTTTAAAAAAAAATACAATTTTGAACAAAAACTACTTTTATTGATATCCCATTCACATAATTAATTTTAGACGAATGATGAAAATATTGAATGAATATAATATATATATATATATATATATTTAATTAAAATAAATCCTTAATAGTAACTATTTTAATTTATTGTGAGAAAAACATCATGCACATAAAAATAATTTACCTTTAAAAGATTTATTTTACTTTTAATGATTTTTATTTTTATTGATATTAAATTGATAACAATTAAATTTATTTTATTCATTTTTGAATAATATATTTTTTCATAATTTAGTTATTACTATTCATAATAACTAATTTTAAGGATATATTATAATTATATAGTTTAATTAATAAAATTAATAGTATATTGAGGTTTTCTAAAACTCATTGTTGTGTATAACTCATGCTATCAAAGAAAATAGATTTATTTGAAAAAAGTATTTCTCATAATCTGAAGGTGTTATATTCAAATAACCTTAAATAAATCGTGTCATAAAAATTTGAACTTATTGTTTTCTATCAAGGGTTTAATATTTTAAAATACTTTGGATGAATACCCACATTGTAAAAAGGGTTAATAAAATAATTTCATTAAATAATGGAATGAAAAATACTATGTTTTTCTAGAATAACAATTCTAGGTTTCTAAATAATCTAATATTAATCGTAATAGAAAATATGGACATCAATGAAAATTAATGTTTTTAGAACATTGATCAGAAGAAGGTGAATGATCATTGGATATTTAATGACTATAAATCCAAAAAATAATGAGGTTAGAAAAATAACATCAATCCAAAAACACTTAAAGAAATATGAAAATATTTTTTTCATGTTCCTTTTTCTAATATTTCATAAATTTTCAATAGAATATATTTAAATGTAATGATATTACATTTTATAAGAACAATATCATAAATTGGTTGTTCTTTAATCAGTGAACATTCATGATGAAATTTTTGATCCAAGAAGCATTGAAATAAAATATTATTGAGTGGTAAGATTCATTAAAGGATTAAAAGTTATTCATTTTATAAGTATAGATTTAACAAAACCAAAATGGGTAAATGATGTTATTAATTATGGATAATTAATAATAATTAGTTTTAAAAACTTATATATTATTGCCAATATTTTTACTTAACCCATAATAAAAATAGTTAACTCTAATCCTCTACTGAAATAAGTCCGACCAAATTTGAATCCCAAAGATTAGAATTAATTGATCTCATATACTACCATGATCAAAATAACCATTATATGGAAATAATTTTAATTACTCATAATGTATCACAACAAGATGTATATGACCTAATAATTTCCAAAATATATTCATAATCAAATTAGATGTCATTCAAAATTAATATCATTTTTTTATTCCTTAAATAAGCTCCCTTCAGATATATAAAAAATATGATATAATTTGAGGTTAATAAATGTATTTATATACAATCACATGTTGATTCAAAATATCAAAAAATATTCTATAATAAATGTAGATATGGATAATAAATACTCAATGTAAAATAATATTTCAATAAATGATGAAAAATAATATTTTTATAGTGCTCATTCATATAATATCAAACATAAAATTCCCAAAAATGGAGTGGAGATTAATTTTTCATAAATTATCATGATTCACTTTAGATAAAGTGAATATATAAAATTTCATTTTTTTCCAATTTCATCAAGGTATTTTGTGGTATGTTGTAGTAATTATCCTATGAAATAGAGAATTTATTAAAATAATTCCCAAAAATCCAGGAATTTAGAACATTGAAGTGTCAGTGGTATATTTTGGTAAGATACCCTATATTATTTTCATTGAATATACTATTCATATTAATTAAAACACCTTTAACATGACGGGAAAACACCTCCTCGTTCAAAAATTTTAGTATTCCATTTAGTCATTCACTTGAGTTTTTTCATAACTTTTAAAAAGGTAGGGGTATAAACATTTTCTTATAATAATTTGTAGTAACACGTTATCTTCCATGAATATTCATCTTCCTTTTCGTATCCCTATACCCCCGGGGGTTTCTAATTTCCATGTCCACTTTCACAAATCATTGAATATTTTCTTCAAAACTTCTAATGTACTTGATATAAAATGCCTTTTGAAGACTTAAATTAAAACAACTAATGAATTGATCAGTTTTTCTTTCAGTGATAATGATTATACCTAAATTATACATTTCCGATCATTTAATATTTTAGTTATAGTTACCAAGGGATTCATCATCCTTATGATTTTTCAAATGGGATTCCTTTTATTTTTTTATGTATTATACGAGGTAATTACATACCTTAAAATATTTCCTCAAACTAAACCAGTAAATTTCATCATCTTTCCTCTTATTCTTAATAATATTCCATTTGTGAGATACTTCCCCTTCATAAGGATAAATATCATTGAAAAAAATTTCATAGTCTCATAACTCATGAATTGAAAATATCATTTCCATCACTTTGATAAATTTCTTAGAAACCATTTGATTAAATGTACCATAGATGGATGGTGTATGTTTCCTCATCAAAAATTTAATTTAATATTTTCTATATTTAGTAAATTCAAAAGTTCGACATTACTGGTGTTAGTAGTTATATATTGGGAGAGTTGAGTGAGAATAATCACAAAATATTACATCCAACATTCTAATATATTTGGTTACTCATGTGTATAGTCATTGAATTGAATATCTCATTCATTGTTCAAAAACATTCTCTTAGTTTTACATAATGTCTAAAACCAAAAATAATATTCTCGGTAAACATAATCATAGTGTGAGAATAATTAATCCTAAAAAATCATATATAGGCTGTTGAAATCATGAATCATTTCAATATCTGAAACTTTGTATTTAATCTTATTCATTCATGGCCAAAATATTTTAAAATCCAATATGATGGATTGTAATAAGAGTGTGTATTTCTAAAATAAATTCCCCAGTAATGTCAACCAATATTTAATGTAAGGCCTATATTCCTGATCAAGTAAATATTAATTAAAAGGAAAATGATTCCTATTTATATTTTTTAACCCTAAGTAGAAGTATTCCAAATACACATCCACTTATAGTATATAAATAGAGATGTAATTTCATGGAAACTATTAACACTATCCTTCACCAAGATTCTATGGACGTTTCATACATTTTCTCTTATCCTTATTATTTTCCCTAGGGTTCTCACTAATGTTTTCTCATTATATTTTTAAAGGATAAATAAACCAATCCTTTGATTCCAAATATAGTGAACCCAAATATTCATAGACAAATATTACATCTTTTTTTACGAATATTCAATGAACCTTTCAAACCCACACATGAGGACCATAATTTATTTTTTTAATTTGAGGCTAGATACTCAATATTAGTATTTTTAAAAATGTATTCTACATATACCATAATGATCATAATATATAGAAATATTCTAAGAAATACATTATCTAAACTATTTTCATAGCATGAGGATAGAAAACATAAAAAAGGGTGAGATCGCATTCTCAAAAAGTGTAGAAAATGGTGATATCAATGATCAAATTGTAATAAGATGTGCATAAGTTTATTATAACATATTATTAACATTTGAAAACTATAACATATATAAAAAAGATCATAATATTAAATCATTTTATAATCGTGTTAAATTTATATAACAAATATCATAAAGGAATCAAATAAAATAATCCATTTCAAGAAAACATAGAGATTGAAATATGAAAAAACAAAAGATTATATCATTTTGAACATTTATAAACAGAAAATGGATCACTCATTAATTTATGAACATGATTTCAGGAACTCGAAAAAACATATTTTCATGAAACCACATCAACAAATAAATTTATGTACATGAAACCAGGTCCACTCATAACCTTAAGGACATAAACCCCATTCTTCTTGAAACCATATGGACACAAAACTAGGTATACTCATAATATTATGGAAATGAAATCATGTCCACTCATTCATTGTGAATATTAAAATAGGTTTAGGAATAAAATATTTATTCATTTGTAATATATCTCTACACAATTATCATAAGGGAGATATAATTCCCAGACATCATAAAATTTACACATTTGTGTACCACATGATCATAAAACAATAAAAATTTTAGAATCCATTAAAAAATGTGTTTTCATAATAAATTTATCTTAGCATTAAATGTAGAAAAATAGGTTTCAAAACATTTCATGATTTCATCATATCATCACCCATTAAAAACGAATGGATTTCATTAACATCATTTCAACTTATACATAAAATGTCCTGCTAAATAATAAAGATGATATCATGGGATTATATCCAATTTTAATATTATAAAATGTCAAGGTATTTCATATTTGATGGAAAATAAATTAAAATATTACAAGGAATAAGTTTTATGAAAATAAACTTTTCATTTTTAAAATATTTATTTTAAATATAAAAAATTAAAATTATTTAAAGTAATATTTTTCATTGGAAAAACAATAGAACCATCAAATATATTCTTTAAATCAATGTGTGTTAATGAAGGAATCATGTATTATTAATTTCATACACATTAAATCAAAGATTCCTTCCACATTTTCTAAGAAATTTAAAAAGTACATTTATTGGAAAATGATAGGAATATTTCATTTAAAACACATAATAAGAATATAAAGCATGGTTTAAAATTAAATTTAAAAAATTATAGGAAAATATGTTGGATTTTTTTTTCCGAAAAAATTATTTTTAAAGAAAGGGATTTTTGATAGAAGAATGAAATAATTTAAATTTTATTAAAAATTTTTATTTCAAAATATATAGTACATAAAGAGAGAAAAAATTAAATGAGCACATTTAATTTTTAGAAAAAAATATTAGATGAATATTTCTGATTTTATTAAGAGAAATATTATATAATTTATTCACTAGAAGAATAATCATAAACAATCCTGATAACCAATGAGATTATAACCTAAAAACCATACCACGTTGGTATCATTTGAACCATAAGAACATAAATAAATAACCCTATATTGATATATAAATCCATATCATATTCATAATAATAATAATAATAATGGAATTTAATTGGTATTGTATACATTACATAAAAGAAACATGTGGTGATTAAGTCATGTTCCACACATAAATAAAATTATTATGAAAACCCCCTTACCACTTAAATAACTTATGAATCATAATGTTAAAAAAATAATAATAGATATTAAAACATTAAATATCAATAATATAATGATATTTATTATATAACATGTTAATGTGGTGGTATATTAAACAAAATTAAATGGGTGGAGGAAATGGAATATATCTCTCAAAAATAAAAGAGACCAGAAATCCCTTACCTTAAGTCTCAAATTCCTTATAGAAATTTAAAATTTCATTATAATAACAATTAGTTTTTTATAAATCTTCCAGATATATATAATCATATATATATCATATAATATATTAGTTACTAGTATCATTTTATCACTAATTTATTAACAATTCCTTTTTAAAACCTCGTTTTGGGTAATAACTACTTTATTTTTCATCAATGTTTTGGATTGGTAATTTATGGCATTTTACTTTTATCAAGATTCTATAATATCTATAATTTTAAACAACCTATAAATATAACAAATATTCCTTATATTTATTTTAATAATAATTAATATAAGTTAGAGATAGAAAATTAATTACACTATTCATTGAGAAGGTATGTCGTACCTGTGAATGAACATTATTTCCATATTCTTGATGAATGGAAAAAGGATGATAAATAATAAACCCCAATTATATGTCATATTTATCATATATAATACCTAAATATATCCTTATTACAATCCATGTCCAGAAATGAGAAATTTATCACATCGCTTCATGGACACAATAGTCCATATGTTCACATGAGCAACGCAATCATTTTACAACAGAATAATTGGTAGAGAGTAAGATATAATATTATAATATAAAAATTATAATAATTTCATAAATTTCATATAAATATATTATATCCATCATTATATCCAACTTTAAGATGTGGTTATAGATAACTACATACATCTATTGGTGGGGTAGTAGTCCATTATACTTTCTATCGATGGTTTCATTTCCCATTATATAGAAGTGGCGATGAATGTTGGTTACGAAAAAAATAAAAAATTCTAAATATATTTTAGATATTAATGTAAATTTATTGTAATTATTCAATAAAATTTTTGATTTTGAAGAAAAAATAAAATTATAACACTTGATTAAGTGCTATAACAATTATATAGAGAGATACTTTTAGTTCATAACTCTAGCATTCATAGGATGGTTTACTAATAAAACATAGGTATGTAGTACAAGGGTATTTATGTAAGGAAATAATTTTGGGATGTATTGGTTTATCTAGAAGGTTCGTAGAGATTTTATAGGAGAGGATATGAGATATACTTTTATATGTACAAAGGGAAACCCACATGGAATATACTGGGAAGATTTTCAAAAGAATTCAATGTGACAAATTCATTCTTAAGAAAACAGATTCCAAATGACCTTGGATTTGAAATCCTGATACTATAGGGTTGGTGTTAAAAAATCTGATTTATATTTATTTTTATTGGAAAAATAACCCATATATTTTTATTTTAATCAATAGTAAACCACTTTTATCCATAATCACCATAATTGATTTTTATTGTGTTCACTATTCATTATAGAAAAACATAAGGTGGAATTTTTACATAATAATAATTATCCTAAATGAAAATATTGAATACATATAAACAAAATTAATTCATATAACTTAAATAATTTTACATAAAATTATACTAGTAGATGTGATGATGAAGCGGTGTTATATAGAGAATGATTCTTTTAGTATAAAATTTATCATAATCATAATCAAAATTAAATTGGTAAATGTAAACTAAATTTTATTTTTAATAATATAATTGAACTAAATTTAATTTAAAGACAATTTGAAAATTTATTTTATTATTATAAATATATTTATCTAAGAAGGTGTTTTTAATGAAAATTATTATTATTAACTATTCTTAAAAAACATATTTTCACAAAAGGTTAAAAATTATTTCTAAGATAAATTTGAAAATAATAATTAAATAATTAAATTATTTTTAAAAAATAATTATAATTTCTGAAAAATTAGATTCAAAATATTCATAGCGCAACAAAATTTATTTTTTGAATAATTCATTTTTTAAACATCAACCACGATTTATTCATATCCCAAGATTAGAAAAAATATTTGATGAATAATAAAACATATTATTGAATATATAATATATAAAATTAATTAATGTAAGTAAACAATAGTGAAATATTTTATATATTAAGATACATTCACATCGTGTGTCTAATGACCATTTTAATGAAAAACATTACTTTTATAACCAAATGACATTTATTTTAATTTCTTATCGATTGATAAAAATTAAAATTTATATTTTTTACGTCTAAAAATATATTTTAAATATATATATTTATTTCTATTCATACTCCAAAAATTTAATAGATAGGTCATAATTTTCATGATTAAATTATAATATTAGTAGTATATTGTGGTTCCCAAAAAACCCAGTATTGTGTGTATGACAAGATATCGAAAAATTAATATAAATGTTTTTTTAAATTATTTCCTAAAATATCTTGGTTTTATATTATATTATAATTATCAATCGAATAAAATAAATTTACTAAAAAGAATAAATATTATAAAATCATGAGGTGTTACATTTAACCCCCTTAAAAAATTTCATGAAATTTAGTTACCCTTATACATCAAATTGTTAAAATCATAGTATCCTAAAATATGTTGGCTCCTGTATATCTTATTAAAATTTTCTATTCCTAGAATGAACATTCATCATGTGTGTAGTCTTACTTCGAAGTGCTTTTTCTCTATGATACAATATTTTTTTTCCATTTCTCATTATATGAATGATCAGGCTCCAATGTTAAAACATTGATTTTAGTAAATGTCAAGGATAAGGTATGTAATTTACTAAGAGATATAAAAAGAACACATTGTGATCTTGATATATGGTTAGTGTATATTCCAATTATTATAAAACAATACATATTCGATAAAGAATCTCTAATAGAGCAATATAACTGGGGATCATCTTTCACTTTTTTCCAAAACATCATAGCCTTCATCAATGGATAAATTGTCATGAATAATGTATAAATAACATTTAATTATAGATTTCACTAATATCTTCTGGTATAAAATTTCTATCAACTCTATAATACCATAATATTTTGTTGAATTTCCATTAAATTCCCTATCATTTTCCAATCTAGATCATGCCCCAATAGATATATTTCTCTAACCACATCACAACATGTTAGATTTATATAACCATTTCCATATAGTGATTCATAATAGTATACAATAATGATTAGGTAAAAGATATTACTATAACAAAATTGAACTAGAGGATGGTGTTGATCCCATAAATATTTCATGTCCATAGAACCACACCTTAGTATATACGCATGTGTTTAAAAGGATCTCTTAGAATTAACTTCTATCTAATAATGATATGTAACACTAAGAAAAGGACACTAAATGATTATATTACTGAAGTAATTTTCAAAACATTGATAAAAATATTAGATCATGACCAAATACTATAAAAAATAGTGATCCATTATACTATACCTTTTCTTAAATGTATATTCTTGAAATATTATCATGATAGAAATTTTCACATATAGAAATTTAGTGTGAAATTTTTTATGGTGAACAAATAAAACACAAATGGAATTATGAAAGTTACATGTTTTGGGGATTCTGATGAAAAAATCCATGAAGATGTTTTCCAATTTCAATTATGGTATACATAAGGGTTATAAAAACCCCTTATACTTCTATATAATATCCTTAAATTATAATCAAAATAATATGTATGATTCATAGTCTACAATACCAATCTTCAATTTATCCCACAAGAGACACTATTTTAGATCAAAATAAATCAATTTACCTCCATAATGGATAGATATGTTTGAAATTTGACCATTATTAAATATATGATCTATTTTTGGTATTGATGGGACACGTACATAGTTCATGAAACTTGTCATTCCCTCATTATAAATAATTAACACCTGAACATTTCTGAACATTTTTTATAGTTCTACAACTCCATTCTAATCCTCTTAAATCCTTACATGAATAGATAGTTGAACACCCATTTTATAAATATATTATTTCAACATTAATTCAATTATTCCTATATCCATACATTTCAAAGAAGGAAATATTGGAATTTATTTTATCCTTATTTATAAGATTGAATGATTTTTTCATCTCAATACATGGGTCACCATGTTTTCATTCCTAGTGTGGTAATGTATTGAGAAATCGTAGTCATTAATCAACATAAACAATTTTCTCTAAAACATATTCATTTATTTCCAAGTGAATTTATTTTTTAAGCTTATATTATTAGTAAAAAAATCAAACCTTTATCCATAAATATAATGCCTCCATATATTTGAATATGAAATTATCATATTTAACTCCAAATTAATATTTTGTTAATTTTTCTAAAGAACTATCAATTTTCATAAAGCATAAGCTCTAACCATATCCTTAAGAATGATTAAGCATCCTAACCACTCATTAATGCGTCATTATAGATCAAATACACTTTCCATTATAGGTAAATGAATGAACATGTTCATTGACTAACATTCTCTTAAATTCCAAAATATTTCCCTCACATGTAGGTTCCTAAGGTAACGTGGATCCATTAATAGGTAAATGGTTGTGTAGATTAGGTTACCATGATAAAATATGAAGAATGATTTGATATAATCCAATAAAACTAAGAAAAGTAAAAACCTCAATCACCATGGTCAGTATATTCTAATGTTTAATAACTTATGTATCTAAGGGATCTATAGATATACACTTACGTTATATTATATAATAAAAAAACATGTTACCCTGAATTACAACCTAGTTATTTTTTATACAAATTATTCTTTCATTGGGTTTATAATAAAATCCTCATGTTTTTTTCATGTTACTTCGTGATCATTTCATATATATGAATATATTATATAAAGGCAACATAAAATAACATAGGTTGATTATAAATATTGTATTCATTAAATACATGATTTTATTTAGGGAATTACTATGAACAAATGTTAAAAATATAAATTCATAGTGTTTATAACTCGTATGAAATGTTGTATTGGGTATATACTCATTATTAACCGTCAAATTATTATATAAATAATAATGGTTATTCATGGAATAATATTTATATCCACATACTTTATAAAACAAGTAAAAATCATTAGGTATAGGATACATAATTTTTATTTTAATATTGTTAATATCATGATACTTAATGGAGAGTCTCAATGATCTATCATTATTCATAAGAAAAAGAATAGGTTGAACCTATGGCGATGAACATGAAGAAAATGAATCCATTTTCAAGAATATAAGGGAGTAAATTCTTCGATTATAGAAAATCAATTGGGACTATTCTGTATTAATTATTTGAAATAGGTGTAGAAAATGTTTATTTGTTCTATTGAAAACTCAACATTAAGATTGAATGGAATTTTATGAAAATATTCTAAAAAGGAATTGGAAAACTCACAAAACATAGTAATATTATTTTTGTTCAGTTTCTTCAAAATCATATGAGATAAAAAAAACATTTGAATAGGATGGAAGACCCATATAATTGAAGTGATTTCAGTCCTATGTTCATATTTATCATCACACTAATAGGTGAACATAGTTTTATTGGGAATATCAAACATGATTTTCTTTCCCCCAATAATTTATGTTATATTTTTGTATAAAAAATCCATGCCTAAGAATATATAATCATTCACTGGGTGGGATAACAAGACTTGTATAATGAAAAATCCCATTAACATAAATTTGTTAATAATCGTATAATTAATATGTTAAAATTATAAAACTAATTTCTATAACAAATTTTTCAATGTATAATCACTAAGGTAGTACTATGTTACCCTTATAAAATTATTAATATAGAAAGTAGTGGGTAGAACCATAATCTAACAAGTCATTATCTATTCAATAGGGGATGATAGGTTTTCATTTTACATGTCATTATCATTCCCCTCATCACCAACAATGATCAAATGAGATTTTCCTTTGTATTTTTACATAATAATATTCCGAAATCATCATAATAAACAACATATTTCATAATAGTTTTTCATAAATATCATACTCCATCATTTGAAATAATGGAGTGTGGGTGGTTAATTCTATGGAGATCTATTTCAATGTGTATCATTATCTATCTACATCCTATCAAATCTGCATTTTATTTACCGATAACCTTCCATAAAGAAAATTTAACAATCCTCTTAAGAAAATTTCTTTTATGTTTCCTTCCACACATCAAGCACAAAAAAAAGATGAACTTATTCTCTTCATGGTTTTTAAAATATATTTTATATTACATTTATTATTTTTTATTAAAACAATGAAATTTATGGGTATCTCTAATCGCTATTTATACCTTGAAATCACATATAACAAATTCACCATAGCTATTGAAGTCAAATAAGGAGTATACACTATAGAGATTTGGTTTTTATTTATCTAAGACTCAATAAACATTAATTTTAGTTGTGATGATAGTACCCGACTCTTACCTCAAACATCATGGAAAAGTTTACTCATATGTACTTACAAATTCAGCATCCTTCTATATTTTCACTATTAATTACTTTTCCAATTTAATATAAAAAATAAAAGGAATATAATTATTGGAAAAAATATCATAAAATAATCCAAATAAATGGAATAAATTTATTCACATTTTCTCATGCTATATATAAAATTCCCACATTTATATATGTATCCTTATTAATGAATTTTTTTAAAATAAGTAATTCATGTTGCGAACATTAGAGAATAACCACTATTTTGTTATTGGAACTGATCCATTTATTTGAAATAAGTGTCTTAATAAACCCTTGAAAATAATGTGAATGTTCTCCAATGAAGGACTCAACAAAAATTTCATACCTCATTTACATATTTTTATGCTCAACATGATTCATAGCTTTAGAAAAAACTGTAAGAACATAAAAAATACTTTTAATTACATCTATAATAAACTGTTGTTTCTTAGGAGGACTATCTTTAAATAATCGATCACTTTCAACTTGAACATGGTTCTTTTGGGTTCCATCGATTATCTAAATTTGAACATTATAGTGTATAAAAAATTATTCATTGGTAGAAACAACATCCTCCTAAAAAATAACTTATATAATGTCTAAATAATTATAAATTTATCTCTATACATGGAAACTTATATTTATACTATATTATTAATTATCAATATCTATTCAAATAATTAATAATGGACTATTAAAAATTGTGAGTTATCCATTAATATATCCTTAGAGTGTCAAAACAAACACATTTTAAGTGAAAAATAATCACCAAATAGAATAATGGTTGAGATATACTTGACCAAATATTTTTTTGGGTTATTAACCCTAGATGACATTTTTCTAAAACCTTTTCTAGTGGTATTATACTGATTGTTTTTTTTGTTTGGAAAACCCCAATTCATTCAATAACCTACCACATGGAATTCTATTATATATAGGATTATCTTAAGGGTTGTACCTAATTTTTAACATCCCAATATATAAAGTTTAATAAAACATTATATGATTCCATATATAACATCCCATAATTTTCATACATATATATGACATCTTATTTCATTAATTTCTATACATAACATTATAATGAATGCTATAATAAAACATGGATAGAGTCTTATGAATCATGGATTCATAAAAAATATTTTATATGTGATCTACATCATCTCCCACTATGTTCTATATAATCATTATCTTCATATAAATTTTATACATAATACCTTTTTTCATATACCATGAAAAGAAATCATACGAAAGGATGATAAATTAGGACAAATAACTTTATACAATGGATATATGAATGATGAAATAATCATATAACAATCACAAGGTTTTGAGAACCAGAAAAAACTTTTTAAAACCGTAACCTACATATCATAGCTCATGATATTGATACATGGAATATGTTTTTGATGTTCATAAGGAATGAATAATAATGGAATTAAATAAGATGAGACGTGAGATCAAAGCATTGGTATAAGATATATGTTTGTTGCTTACAAAATGGTATATAAAATCAATTATATAGTTTTTAAGGAAAAATTCCAGTACAATAATAGTAGATTGGTTTCACTATACAATCCATCATATAAAATGATTTATTATTAAAACTATCATATCATAGATAATAATTTATATGAATGGGTTTACTCCCCATGCTAGTCCTTATTATCTCATGAGATATCTATATTTACCTATTAAAATGGAGGGATATTAATTTTTTTTCCCACCAGTCACATAATGAAAAAAATGAATATGTGTTCAAAAATATCATAAATCATTCAATATATCATCTCTACAGAAAAGGAAATTGAATTCATAAAAATTTCATCATTTCATTATAATGTATCAAATGTAAAATAAATAATTTTCATAATATAAAAAAACTATTGAAAAGAAATGGGTTTTGTTAAATCATACTTAAATCAAAATCATAATAAGAAATAAAAATAATTAATGTGCATGGTATAATTGGATCATATCCCTTATATATCTTATTTAAGATCAAATTATTCAATCTTAGATAAAAATAAATTAAAATGATATCTTGAATAATTTTTGAAGAAAAATAACAATTTCATTTCGAGATCCCTTCTTTGAAATCTAATCATTTCTCAAATATTATGATAAATATTTTCATATAAAATCACCTTGGAAAATGGATATTTTTGGTTTATTAGAATTAGTATTCATGATGATATGAGGTTCTATTCATTCCATGTAAGTTAAAAAAATATTCCTTTCACTTATTTACTAAAAATTACTTCGTTTGGAAAATACATGAATATTACATTTAATTTTTTTTTTTAAATTTAAAACATAGATAAAATTAAATTCAAATAGTTATATAATAATCGTTAAATATTTATGAAAATTTATTAGAGAAATCATGGACCTAGAAGAAACATTATTTGATACAGAAGTGATAAATAAAGTGGATTTACCAGAAAATATTACATCAGTATATTGAATACACAACAGGTGAAAAATGACTGAAAAATATTTATTCACATTAAATAACTATAGGTTACTAATATTTATGATATTATATATTATTAAATAAATAAATTTATTCACTATAAACTCAATTATAAACAACCTCAATAAATAATGTGATTGTAACATTAACCACTTACATAATTGTATCATTTCATTGAAAGTGTCATAACATCCAGTATAATAAATTTTATTTTATTATAACTATACAATAGAACAATTTAATTACTTATTATATTATATTTTAGGAACTTATAACATTTCAATAACCATATATTGATAATTATTTATTCAAGTTATTATTTTTGGGTATTAACTGTAATGCTTTTTATGATATTTATTTCTTGTAGTTCTAGTCGATGGATATTAATCAAGGTTACATAATATAAACAATTTTATTCATGTATATATATATATATATGAATTATATTTATAAATATATATATTTTTTCATAAAATTTAGGGTTAAAAAATTAATTATACCACTAATAGAGATTGTAATCTATACATACAAATGAATGATGTTTTTACTTATTGATGGAGTGTACAAAAGAAATTAAAATATTAATTCACATATATGAAAACATTATTATATCATATATATCATATATATTCAATATATATATCCTTATTACCATCCAGGTAATGTGAAATCCAATGTTTATACACATCTCTTCATAGAGGTGGTAGTCCATATGCATAGATGAGCGACGTTACCAATTTCCAACATAATTGAATAAAATAAGGTAGATATGATATTAAATTAACTTAATATTTATTATTTCATACATATAATATATAATCAATAGACCCTAAAAAATAACCATCCATGATTGATATAAAGGGAAAATTAATTATATCCTTGCATGGGGGTGGTAGTCTACACGTACTCAGAAGCGATACATACACTACCCATTATATAGAATATTTGTGAATGATATATCATAAATAATCATAAAAACATTAAAATATATTAAGGATAATTAAATACAATTTTATTATGAATATCCTATATTTAGATGAGGTCTAATAAAAATATTGGTTGATGGAGATCTGTTGAGGCGATTACCTTCTTTCAATTATCATATTTTATATCCTTTCAAAAGGACACGTGTACTATATTTTTATGAATAACCATGAATAAAATATATTTTATGTAATTTTATAGTACATTTAGGTGTATTTTAGTTGATATATAATTACCAAATAATTGAAATAATGAACAATGGGGGGGTAGAAAACACATGAAATTTCATTAAAAATAAAATATAAGATTTATATTCAAAAAAAATTCAAAATTTACAAATAATAAATTTTTTGGTACGAATGGGTAAAAATATGGATATAAAATAGGACTTATATATCATTAATTGGATACAATCCATTTATATTTTTGTTAACCACCATGGTAAAAATCTTTTTTCCTAAACCTCAGTGATTTTTTATGTTTTTTTACTATTAATTATGAATAAAATTGAATTTTCCTACTTATAACATTTAGGAATTATAATTAAAAATATGGAATCTATTTTTCCAAATTAAATATCTAAAATTTTTTGGAATTACTTTTATTATATAAAAAAACATGATTTAAAACAATTTCACTTGAGAATGTTTTCTTGTGTATATAATTATTTTATAATACAATCATATAATGCTAATTACAATTAACATAATTAGAATATTTATAATAAAAATGATCTAATTTTAATTTCAAAACAATATAAAAAATTGAAAATTTTTATATTATTGAGAAAAATAGAAGCTTGAAATAAATATTAGTATTTTTCATTATTAATAAAAGAGTTAATAAATTATGAAAATTATAAAAGATTTACACTAATAAAATTTTTAAATGTTTATAATTTTGATTTAAATTTTATTAAATTGGAAAAAATTAATTTTGTAATTTTTTCACAAAAACCATTTTTTGGGGAATTGTGTTTTAAAAAAAATATATATTTAACTTTTAACAAATATGTTCTTATGAATTTTATTTATCTAAAAAATTTATCCATATTTTTATAATATGTTTATCCCTCTTCAAAAAATGAATTTAATGGATTCGTTATATTGTAATACTATAATATGGTTTATTTTAACTTTGGGTTTCATGTATCACATGCTATTGAAGAAAAAAACATTACTTAAAAACATAAATAAAATTATGAGGGCATTACATTAAATGTGACTGTTAATGGTTTTTTCTTAAATATGATGAAAAAAGTATATATATATATATATTTATATTTAATTTCAAAATTTTTTTTAATTAAATACTAATGTTACAACTCACTTTATATATCATTTTGAATAAAACCAAATTAAATATCTTTTTACAATATTTGTATATTAAAAATGGCATTGAAAGGATATATATATATATATTTAGTTGATATTTTAGTGTTTGTTATCATTATAAATTTTATATAAGTTTATATTAAATATAAATGCATAAAAATGTTGAATATTACATTAATAGTGGGACGGTATAGGAAATAATGATGTCTTCTCAGATACCATGGTTGTCCCATGTTGTTTGTGAGATACACTATGTATGTCACCACTAACAGTTTCAAGAATAATCATGCCAATTTTTTTAGTATAATAGTGGGAAGGAATAAGAAACAATAAACAATGATGAAAATTAAATACCTGTTATATCAGGTTCCTATACGACACCTCAAAAACTCAACCACTTCGTCACAGACTAGAGTAAGTCTGATCTCAGAAAAAATGAATATTTAAATAAATAAATATATATATATATATAATATATAATATTTATACATGTTTATATTCAATACATTTGAGTACATATATAAGAATATACATGAACACTGCACGCTAGCTATACTTGAGGTGTAACTTAGGTGTCCATGCACAGTCAAATGGCCTATAAGTTCTAGCAATGGTATTGTCCTCTATCTAATATAAATTAAATATTTCATATAACTCACATGAAATATTGGGGTGATTCAACATTCTCAAAACCCAAGATATTTAGGTGAGTACTCATTCCCACCACTGGATATAAGAGATTTTTGGATGTCATGCCCATCATCAAAGTAAAAGTGAATGGTGTGAGACACCATGAACATCCACCAATGTAAGGAAGCATGGAATACCATGAACAAAAATTCCCTTACCAATTTTCCAATGAAAAAATATTCATGTTCAAATTCTAATAAAAATAAGGGATTCCCCCTTATGTATTAATATTAAATATCCCTAATTATCCATTGGGGTGGAAATTTATATAAGTCATATATCGAGATATATAATATATGAGGTGGTATTTACACCCGCATAAATCTAATTAAATCAACCTATTTAATTTGAAAGGAAAATAAATCTAATTTTCTGTCAATAAACAGTACTTAAGAGTGGTTGATCAGTAAAATTTTCACATAAATGGTTGAAATTAACTCAACACACTCAAAGGATTGGCACCAAACTCGGTGGACATATTATACAAGATTAACAAGGCTCTATAGGAGTATCATGAAATGATGTATTTAATTTTAAAATGTTAATAAAATTTTAAGGAAATCCACAAAAGTATTCGGTGTGTGACTTAATGGAAAAATTCTATAAAATACCAAAACATTTAAGAAAAATTACTAGTCATCCTACCTTAATTTTGTAGATGAACACTCATATAGTATCATCCATTAAATCAATGAATAATAGATGAAATCACTAGAAAATGAAAATTATTTTGAAAATAGGTAATATGAGATCACATCAAAATATAAGTGGATATTGTGAGAGAAAATATGAAAGGAATGAAGAAGATTAGTTCCCTTACAATTAGCAATCCAGTGCATCCAATAGTGAAAGTAATGTAGTCTGGATTAGAGTGATTTTAAAAATCCTAGGATAGAGTAGAGGAAATATTTATGTGGCATAACTTCCACATAAGAAAAATAGGTAAGAGAAAATTATATATAACTCAAGGGAAAGAGGGTAAAATGGTAATTTTAATAAATTTTTATGTGAAACTAGGTCTGGAAGCACAATTTTGTAACCCATGTTCCAATCATGTTCCAAAACAATATAAGGGAGGATACCCCTCACATGGTTAAGGAACAATTTGACCAACCATGTACTACATGTTCTATATACCTGTTTACCTTGGTTGAGACATTCTTCCTAGACATGGGGCCAGGGCCATAGAGTTTAGCCTATCCATCCACCCCTTTGTAGCTATTTTAATCACTTTTAATGTTTCAGCCAAACCATATGGGATGAGGTGGAATATTTTGACAAAAAGTGTGTCTTTAATGATTCATCCATAATTCAATGCATTGGGATATGAACAAGCCCTAAATTTTCTAGTGACATTCCTTAGGCCTTATGGCACAATCACTAGGATAAAACATAGGATTTAAGCTGAAAAACATGTAAAACATAACATTATAAATAATTACATCATTAAGCCTCCCCTCCATAATGGAAATTATCCGATGTTGGAAATCTTATGGTAAGAAGGATTCATATTAAAAAAACTCTTACCAATGATAACATACATCTATCTCCCAGTCCCAGTCCCATTCTCATAATATAATTACCCATAATACCATGGAACCCATACGAAAGAAACTAATTTTCATTGAATATTCTTAACTCACCGGTCAATGGTATACCCTAGGAACACATCAAAAGAAGAATGAACATATTACTCAACCACATCAGGATATAAAATATTCATCTGCTATGGTTAATACCATTTATGTTGAGACAAATTAAATAAATTTTGCATAAGATGGTACCTATGAAGAAGTGTTATCTTGTAATATACTAGTTTGATCATCTGCAAGAAATTGAATCCTCTTAAAAATCCATTATCTATTTAATATACCTCATTATCCATCACTACTCCATCCTAGGTGAAACATACAATAAAACATGATTCCAAAACTCAAACTCAATCGGTCATCTATAATGGTAGGAATAAGATTTCATCCACAATTAATATGTCATTATGAACTTCTTGATCATCCAATCCTAATCTGATTTCTATAAAACTAAAAAAATTCAAAGAATTGATGCCTCCCCTACCTCTGACCATAATATAGGTCATCATAATATCCAACCATAAAAATAGGTATAATGATAGATCTAAAGGTATCCAGAATGCTATTATTTTAATCGAACTGAACTATGGGTATGTTTTTCTACTAAGATCCCCAAGGTGTAGTATACATGAATAGAGAATTTCCTCTAACATATAAATCATAAAATTTTATCTTTTTCAATTTGAGGTTTATAAGACATGCTTATAAACAAAAATCTATCCAAGGCCTTCTACAACCCATAACATAATCATGATCTAAAACAAGAATACTTATCTTAAAAAAATAAAAGGTTAGCCATGTGATATTGTATGATCTGCATGAAGGTGGAGCCTCTCAAGCTTGTATAACTAGAAGGTCTCCCAAATATGTGGGAAAATTTTATCCTTTATCAACCAATCTATTTCTAGCACAACAATTTAATTTAAATGAGGAAATCTAGAAAATACTATAATAATTTAAATAGTTATATCATCTTATTCCCACTTTAGAATGTAAAATGGCTATAGAAGTCCCCCTGATCACTTATCATCTTCCTTAGCCTACTAAAAGGTGGAATACTATGTAATAAATTTCCATATCTCCTATTTTATACATTTCCAGCAATACTGCCATTATATTTCACCTTATATGATGGTTAAAATAGGATTTAATTCCCAATAAGTGGAATGAGTCTATCGCAAAAGCTCCCATAAAATGAATATTGGTAAAAATGCAATCTCGTATATGTATAGGATCTCATAATAATAAATAATAAAACATGGTGACGAATCCTAATCTAAAATACACCCTCGTAGGACTATCCCCACTAGACATAATGTTTGCATAATCTTTACCTATTACAGAAGGGTAAATGCCACATAAAAAATAAGCGTATTTTACACCTGTGATTCTCCTGAACCCCAAAATACATCAATTAAAAGTAGGCCATAAATTCCACTCACCATCAGAGACTTGAATAGAATGCATTCGAGTATTCTGTCTTAGAGAAACATCTGTTGGTTTTCCTTTTCCCGATGTATAATAAAGCTCTAATTCAATGTAATACTGGATTTCAACCCTTCTGGACTGCACAATATTCATATCACATTGTATAAAGATATAATAGGTTATTTTGTTATTAGTGAACACCACATAATTCCCCCATGGAATAAATTCCTCCAATATCATATGGTATGAACAACAATGTCTTGATTTAGATCTTGAATTGGGAAATTCTTCTCTTGATGCCTCAACTAATGAAACCAATAAGCTAAAATTCACTCATCTGACATCCTATCCTCTCCAAGACTAATTCCGGATAGATAAAAAACTATATATATCCTTCCTGGATCTAAAATAAAAAGGATAAAAACTGATTATTTCCATGACTATGGCCATATATTTTTCACATCATTCTTAGTCATGCATAGAAGAGGTGCTTCATGGTGTGAGAAATCATAGATGAAAAATATATAATACTTGGATCGCACCATGAAACATGTTATATTAAGGTCATTATTGGGATACTCCCAGGAAACTACAACCCTCACCAATGACATTTAATGAAACTATCAGACGGAGTTGTTTCAATACTACCTCCCCTGTGAGAAACCACTAAGAGATAAATCAATCCACTAGAAGAAACACAATCAGGTTTTGGTTTTGAACTACTTGGTATCACACAATAATCATCCATTATATTTTTATTATTAATAAGGTCTTGGTGTACTATTTCATAAATATTATCCAATCAGAAAACATTAACCCTTGATAAGATGGTATATACTATCCCATCCACACATTTCCTCACAATAATTACCCCATCCCCATATAGAGTTTATTTCAATCCCTAAAACTCTATAAAATAAGCAGAATACTACATTATATACATTGATCCATACTCTAATTTCATGAACAGTCTTCCTTTTTCATCCATAAAAGTCTGTGGAAATAAGCAATTGTACAAAATCATCTGTAATTCTATCCAGATAATTACACATTATTGGACGTCATGGGTAAGGAAATTGATCCATATGATTGTAAAACCATGTATCCTATATTTAGTGAGCTTTACCCTCCTCTCTAAATCAATCTCTAAATTCCTACAGATAGAAAGTTAGAAATCCATATATGACATAGCAGCTTGGGGAATACCATCCCACTAGAATATGTGAGGATGTTGTTATTGGAATACAAAATCTACTATGTCATAGTGGAGGAAGGTTAAGAAAATCCATTCATATACTGAATCATTTTAATGAAGCACTATGGAAACTGGGCATAAGTACCGAAGTAAGGAAGTTATAGTTGTACCACAGGTAGAACTATGAGATGTAATATTTTAGGATCAAGGTCCACCAACTCTATAACATGGTCATCACCTCCCTCCATGCATATTATTAAAGTCAGTCATGGTTGAATGATTATGAAATTAAAATAATATTCCATAGAATATAATTCAATTGTTGAAAATATTGCAAATATAAAATTGGGTAGGTACCTAAAATTACTATGGAAAAGATCACACCACTTTGACTTCTTTAAAATATAGGTTCTGTTGATAATATAGAATAATATTATTCCATAAGAAATGTAACAGACATTCACCATGAATCATTAGTAAGTATGGGTTTGGGACTAGGTCTCATTTCACATTACTAATGTTTTCTATATGGAGTTTCAATTTCACATTATAGAGAAAAACACCTTTTAAATTGATATTGACATCCTATTTTGTGATAACCCTTTAATTTTAAAATATTGGTTTCATTTAAGGTAACAATATATATATATTCATGTATATATCATGTTCTCTTTAAATGTTTCACAATTCCCAATATAAAAAATTCATACACTTATAAATTGCACTAGGAATATTATGTGACAACAACTGAGCCCTTACATATTGTAGTAGGATGTATGTAGTCCTATATATTGATTTTTCTAAATTATTAACCATATCAAATTTGGAAAGTAAATGATTCAAAAATTATATTTGGAATTCGTGAAATGAAATCATGATACATCATTTTGGTCTACATAACTGGAGGGTCCTGATCCCACAACATGGTATAATAGACCAATTATAATTCTACCATCATTATATATGGGAATAAATATCTTTAATACATACACTTTATATAATAAAATTATTTATCTCTACCAAATGTATTAGAAAATTTCCATATATAATAATCTTTGAACAAAACTATATGTTTTATATAATGCACATAGAATGTAAACGTGAAATGGAAAACTGCATGACAAGTGAACTGTCAAGTTACTATATTGATGTAGGAAATGATAAATCCATACCATACTTGGACATGAAGAAAAAATTATATACCTATAATTTAAATAATAATATCAATGAAAATACTTGAGTCATCCTACGATTAAATCATAATAAATATAACTTTCATTGTTTGATTATAGAAATAAACCATCCAAAGTAATTTTTATATCCCATGTATGTGGGATATCTAATCCAAGGATAAATCATATTAACAAATTCTTATATATCCTAGTCACCATTATAACTCCTAAATAGAAAGACAAAAGGAAAATGGTTCTATAATAACACTATGTAATGTCCTGAACAGGGATCCATTAAAATGATACCCTAAGCTGGTGGGTCCTAAGGCCACAATCATGTATCTCCATATTACAGTGTTTTCTCACATGATGTGATAGTATATGGTGTTCTTATGGGATTCCATACCCTCATATGATGGTGGAACAATGACAATCTTAAATAAAAAAAAACAAAATAATTATATAATAGATAGAAAATTGGAAACATGGAAAATAAAAAAAGTAGATGATAAAAATCAATGAAAATTAGTAATAATAAATTTATAAGATGAGTCATATACAAACTGATTTTAGGTCATGTTGATATAAGAAAATGGGATACAAGAGATACAAGGTAATGGCTTATGAAACATGAAATATGAAATGGTTAAAAGGTCCAAATACATCGCCATTAGATTAATGAGCATATGTTAGGCCCTCTTCTCCCTTGATCCATATAATAAGAAAAATAGATTGAGAATCCATGATAGGGAACTTTCCATATCCACACATGAAATCAAGAAGTCTTATTGGGTACCATGGGTGGTTGGCGCTGGGTGTGAGATAAACTTAGTAGGAAACCACTCTCTATATCTAGATTAATTTTTCCAGTCTGTATATCATTGTAGTGTACAATTATAAGAAAAAATAAAAATTTCTGAAAAACATATACATGTTGGAAAAGGCTCTGATACGACACCTGGAGGAATATATAACTTTTGAATTGGACAAAATTTTTATCGTCTTAGTAACCATGTACACACATACATATATAATCATATATAAGATGTACACATGTGTATTCAATAGGTATGTAATGAAATATATAGGAATATACATGGATACTAAGTGAAATATAAACCCAAGGATTACCTTATGTGTCCATTCATTGTGTAATGATCAATAATATCCAACATGTGTTCTATCCCTGAATATTATATGTATTAGAGAACTCATTCTCGTCACTTGAAATAGTGTGGCGAGTCATCATGGCTATAAGTTATGGTAATGGGGTGATTCATCAATCCTCACACTCGATGTAAGGTAATGAGGAGCATCATGCCCATATTCCATGTAATTGTAAATTGTGTGAGACACCATGAACATCACCACATATTTGGGAGTATGAAATTATATTCATAAAAAATCCTTCAACCATTTTACAATGACCAATATCCATGGTCTAATTATAATAATCAAGATTCATTTCCAATTAATAATTTATCTTAATTCACCCAATATACCAATGGGTGTCATAGTTTAAATGATATATATATATAGATATAAAACACAATCTTGGTATTTCATCCCACTTCAATATAATCAAATAAACTCATATAATTTTTAATTTGTGGGAAAACTAATTTAAGGAAAATCCAAACCATTTAGTCGATAGTTCGTAAATACAAAATTCATGTTAATGAGGTGAATTAACTCAACATATCCAAAGGGGTGGGAAGCAAGGAGGTATACATACTCTAACAATTTAATAAATATCAAAGTGAGTCTCAGGACATGCTTCTTTCAATTTGAAAGATATGAATTACATTTGATAGAAACAGACCAAAATTTCAAGAATATGACAAAATGAAAAAATGGTACAAAACACCAATACAATTATCGAAATTTAATAGACCTCATACCATAGGTCTGTGGATTACCAGTCACCCAGTATCAAACACTGAATCAGAAAATAATAGTATAATTCACGAAAATATAAAAATTACTTGAAAATATGATATATTATATCATAGAAATATAGAACATGACTGGGAGATAAAAACTAATAATAGAATTAAGGGGATTAGATATCTTAAAATTAGATACCCAAAACATATTATGGTGAAAGAAATAGATTCTATAAGATAGAGGGATAAAAAATACTTGGTTGGAAGATATGAGAGATTCTTATTTCCTGTTGTCAATTATAAATCAAGAAACAACAGAAAGGAATTGATTAATTAATGGAAAGAGGGAGAATGATAAATTTTACAAAATATTAAGAGTTTCATTGGTTGGCTACATGGTTGGCCAATCAAGGTTCCAAATATGCACCAAAACCATCCAAGTGAAGTCACCACTCACATGTCTAGTGCACGATTTGACTAACCATGAACCCCCTGTGTGATTTTACTCTATCCCTTTTGTGAGACTAGGTGCATGGACATTTGGCTAGTGTTTCATAGTTTATAATTACTATGTTCCCCTATATGAAAATCTGAATCACCCCACATGGTTTGGCCAAACAATGTGGGCTTAAGGGAATGGTTTGGGAAAACCATTCCCATAGTCTCTTTCCTTGATAACTCAGTGTTTCAGGTTCAAAACAAGCCCCAGCTGACCCGAAGACCATAAATAGGACACATGGAAAATATATTAGGATAAAGAATTATTTAATATTGAAATAAAATGATCCTTACCCATATGAAATTTTTGGTTGTTATAGATGGAGTTAGAGATAAAAATATTTTAATATAAGACATTAAATAGGAAATGTTAGAGAATGATCAGATAATTCAATAAGGAATTAAATAAAAAATGAATGAAATATCTATACAAATAATTTCTAAATAGACATGAAAATATATGTTAATAAAAAGTATTCATTTTAATATCATCACTAAAGAGGTTCATGAGATTCAGGATGAAGGCATTGTTGATCTAAAGACACGTCAACCACATTTAGATTTCTAAATACATGGGGATTGTAGTTTATTAGTGAGTTATTACATTGAAACTACATAAAGTTCATAGAATGTAAAACAATATAAATTTTTAAAAACTATATATCAAATTTATAATATGTACCAAAATCAAATATTTCATAACTCAATAATAATCACTCTTATTTAGACTAATCATTGAATATCATGTATTATAAAGATAGTTTAATAAGATAGAAGTCCACTAACATGGTATTTGATTTATGTAGAAATTATAAGATTGAAGAGATAATGTTGGAACCTGATTTTATGTAATTAGAAAATATACCAACATGAATTTTCATATAGGTAATGAATTTTGGAGGGGAATTTTTTTTTTGAAGTGGTTTAATACCTTATATTATTTCGGTCGGTATTATATTAATAATTCCAAAAAATCATATAAATTTACCTATAAATACGAAAAAAATAAAAAAACATTTATGGGGTTATGATATAATTTTATAACATCAAAAAATTTATAAATTATAAAAATCTTATATGAAAGAGAATTATGAAAATTACTAGAGGAATAAAAACAACAGTAAATTTTATGATTTAAAACATGATATATTCATCCATGTGGTGTCACATGAAGATCATATTATCATATATAACTATGGGAAATGAAAATATTATATAAATTTTTAAAATCAAAAAATGAAAATGATGAAAATGATCTAATATGATTATTAAATTTAAAAAAATGATTATTAATTATAAATAGAAATAGAAAGGGATAATATTATATTGTTCTGGATATTGGAAATATACGGATTATCGAAATATATTCAGTGGATATATTTTAGTAGGATATACTTTTATTTTATTATTATATTGATTATTTTGTGAAAAAAATTTATAAGTGACAAGTGTGTTATAAGTAAAACATTTTCATTAGAAATAACATATATTAATTTTTTATGAAATAAAATAATTTGGTAAATATATATTACATTCAAAAGAGTGTATAATGTTTTATAGTATGAATTATTAATTAAAAATTGATTGTCATAAAATTATTTTAATGAATTATAAATTATATGTGTATTATAAAACCACTTATCATTTATTAAATTATTTTCAATTTTTACTAAATTAGTATAAAAGAATTTAATCTTAGGAAAATATATTTTTATAAAATGATTTATTTTTCAGTTTTTTCAATTTTTTTTATTTTATGTATTCTTTTCTATTATGGATAATGAAATTAATAAAGGATTTTATATTTAGAATCAGTGTTATTAAATTTAAAATATTGTTAACTTTAAATTTTGAAAAAAAGATGTTGACAAGTTAAAATGTTTGTGAAACTAGAAATAAGGATAAAGGTGGTAAATGGATAAAATATTTTTAATCAACAAAATAGATATATAATTATTAATTAAATTTTTTATAAGTTGATTTATATCTTATATTCATCCATTATTCATTTTCAAGTAATTTTCCAAATAAAATTATATTCCTTATAAATTTATGAATTAGAATTTACAATTATGCTACTCAAACAACACAATAAATGGAACAATTCCCTACCCATTCAAAATCAAAAAAATCATTAGGTTTAACCTATAATAGCTACGAACCCCCCTATTGTTTCTTTCTCATGTTTGGTATCTCGTATTCTCTAGAAGGATCCCAAAATCCTTCATATACTTAAGGATTAAATATGATTCAATGTTTATACTTATTAAGTTAAACACCGTCTAATAAATTCAATTTTTTATTATTTTCCTATGAATTTAGAATATTATTTTATTCTATTAAATCTTATTAATAATATAATTATCAACATATTATAATTATTCATTAATAAATTATGTTCATACACGTTAATTAAAATATTATGTGTCATTATTTAGGTTGATATAACCACATATATTAACAAAAGAAATATCCATTAATTTTTAATGTTGGGAAAAAACAATATACAAAAATGATGATCAAATATTGATATATTTTAAATTATTTAATGATAATATATAATATTATTTTAATTAAAAAATTATTTTGTGTGCATGATTTATTGATCACATTAATGGAAAATATCATCCCTTATTGAAGATACATTAATGTACAATCCCTAACATAATAAATGGAAATTATTAATATGTAAAACATATATATACACAATCCATGAAATTTTTAATGAAGAAATTATTGAAATATCCATATTAAATAAAGAATAAAATAAATGGAAACATTGATTCCCATCATTTATTAATTACTTTGAAAAAAAAACTTAATTAGAAATGAAAAAAATGATTAATTTTATATAAAATAAATTTAAATAGGTTTCATGTATAGAATAAATCCAAACATAAATTTAATAAACACGATGTTTATTTTTAGTAGAGTAAAATAGAAGACATGGTAAATTATTTGTTAACTTATTCTATCTTCATTATGTTATACATGTTCTTTTAAGAATATGGTTTTGTTTGGTGATTATGTTATATAATTTTATAATATATTTTATTTATTTTTATTACTGAAAAAAATATACTTTTAACTTCTTTTATTCAAGTTATTCTCATTAGAAGGAAATATGACAGTGTCCGTGATATTTTCTCCAATATATTTTTATTATTTCACTTATAGGACTATATTAATTATTAAAATTAATATATTTTCTGAAATTCAATTGTTAAATATTTATTTTATTTTTAAATATTAATTTTCCCTTTATATAAATTCAAAACTTGATATTATATACCTTTTATAAAATCGATTTAAATTAAATTTTTTAAAAAAATGATTAAAGGGATTTCATTAAATTTTTATATTATTTATCAGTATATTCCATTTCCATATACTCGTACTTAATATTTATTAAATGATTCATTATTATATCTTTTTTACCAAAATAATCACTAATAATATCTTTTTAATATTCCATAAATTTAAAGAAAATTATTTTTAACAAGTGTGTTCTATTTTAGCAAATGGATTAAATTGATTTTGTCTTAACAATTACTTGATCTGTATTACTGAATTGGTGTTGATCAAATGCCGTTTCATCATACTGTGATAATAGTTTTCTTATTTATTTTTTAGATAGTGTATTATATATAATTTTCTTGTCTATCATGTCATTATTGACAGAATTAGTAAATAACATAAATACGATATTTAATAATATATTAATTGGATAAATAAAAAGTTTCATGTTTAAGGAATCTAGTTCTTATTGTCGTGATTAGTGATAAATCAAATAGAATCTGTTAAAAATTTCTAAATGAATTAGTTAATTCAAGATGGTTTAAAGAACCAGTTTTTTGCTAAAATTTAATTCCTTGTCAGCTTCTGAGTTACCTACTTTCTCATAATGGTCTAAATCCTTATGCTTAGAGCAATGACTCTGCATTGTGTATGAATGAAGGATGCCTTTCATGGGGCTAAGATACTAGTTCCTTTGTTTTTTTGTTTTCATGTTTCATGTGATGTGAGTCTGAGATGGATGAGCCTAGGAGGTTGTTATGATTTGTGGTTAAATTAGCCCAAGAGGTTGTGGTGGTAGAATTTGATTCGTATAGTGGTGACATGCATTTATTTATGCATGTGGGTTTCTAGGAGGGCACTAGATATGATGGAATTTGTTGAAGATGGGCATACCCATGGTTTTTATAGTGGTTACTTATTGAATATGTTGTTTGTTTATCTAATTTACATTCATAGTGCTTGTTGTATCTATTCTTTCTTACATTCATTCTAAAAGAGGTGAAGATGTGTGGGGTAATCCACAAGGTTTCCATGTCTATCATCTCAAGGAAGGATTGGTTTACGCTCCTTTTATAAGTGGAAAATCTTCAATGCATAGTTCATATACTCACCGTGTTGAGCCCCTTGTGCTTGGTAACTTATAATTCTTGTCTAAATTTCCTGTAAATATAGGAAGTTTTAATGATGCTAGTAACTGATTGAATAAATGATGTTAACACAATGGGTTTGATCTTGCTGGGATGCAATGTAGATGTTGGGATTTTGAGGAACCATGGACATGGTTTGGTTTCGCCTAAAAGGAATGAAACTCTGTTGTGATTCAAATGAAATGTAATGTGGAAATATTAAATGGTTAATTAATGTTTAAATAATTAATTAACATAAATTTAAATTTATTAAAATGGATAATGTAAATTATTATATCTTTTTAAATGTTTTTTTGTATATAGGATATATAGTCTTAACAGTTGAGCCGAGATTCTGAGAGACGAGAGCTACATTTGATTATAAGACTAGGTTTTTCCAATAGTTTGGTTGGGAGATATATTATATCATGTAATTTTTATGATTATAAACACTACCCCCTGAAACCCCAGGGATTCTAAGCCTTAGGGTGTGTTTTCCCAAATATCATAGTGGGAGGATCGATGGATGAATAGGCCCTTTGGCCCCACTCTTTTCTCTAGGTAGTTAAATGTGAAAGTAGAGACCACATTTATTTTTTCCAATATATGTGTGTAGAGGGATTTAATGGCTTGTGGTAACTCACACACTTATATTTTTTATATATTTTCCTATGGACTACAATAGGTGTGATGTGTATAGGGTGTGATGGCATGAGGATCCTTACATGGTTAATGGGATGTAATGTATTTAGCTATAATTATAGCTATATGATTCACATTATGAGAGCTATGGTGGCTCCCAATAACTACCTGGTTACATTGGTTACACAGATGTAATGATTGTGTTGCATGAGGTCCGTGTTGAGGTGTTTTTCCCATGTTTCTTCAGGCAAGCCTTTTTGGAGAGATAATCTTTGGACGTCTGACAATGGTGGATAATAGAAAACTAGTGGGGAGTGGTAGCAAGGTACCCTTGATATTAATTATTATATTTTTTAATCTTGTATACGATACTTGGTTATAGTAACCATGGTGAGACTAGGAACATAATATACCTGTTTAGGTGACAATTGAGTTCCACTTATTGTTCATTGTACTTTGGAATGATTTCATTACTTTTTCATGAGAGGCACCTGGGAGGATCCTACTACATATATTATTATACTCAACCTACATATATATAAATATTTTTACAGGTCACTTGGATCAGGTTGTAGAACGGGTTGGTTACTACTACTTGGGGTTGCAGGCGATTTTTAGGCTTTATGGCCACTCCCATTTTATATTCTTTTGGTACTTTATTTTTTCCCATTCAATTTTAGAAATTATATCCTAAAAATAAATATATGTACATGGATTTATATTATATTGTAGTCTAAGAAAGTGTTAGTTGGTTTATTTCTTATCTCAATCTTTTGAATGTGTTCTCTTTGAAGGTATCCCCTCCAATTTGTGAGTTTACTATACCCTCTGTGCTATTCACCAACACGAATCCTTCTGGAGGTGGGACTCTTTGGGTCACTGTCTTTCTCCTATCATTTTTGGCCTAGGAGGGGTACACTTTGTGTTTAGGGTGTCATTACGTAGTTGTATCGGTGGTCTTGTTGAGGGATAAGATGAAGTTTGCAGTTATGTAAATGTGAGGTTGCATGGGTTAGTAGGAAAACAGTGTCACCTATGTTTAGGAAGTACAGTAAACAATGTAGACTAGCTGAGACTTATGAATTTAGGTCCCCTTGTGATATTATGCACATAACTATAAATTTTAAGTGGCTACCAATTTATGTGATATTGGTTTCAGTGTAGAGACCTATGAATGTATCATCCATCATTCTTCTTTTCAACTCATCTTGAATGGGTAGAACATGTGTTAGGTAAACATAAAATGAAAAAAATTAATCAAGTAATGTGAAAGTCTTACAATTTCTAGGATTAAGAGTTATAAATACTTTTCCATTTTCATTCTTGGATCTAGGTCGACATCCTCATTAGGTTCACTTAAATGATGTCCAAAAGGTTGCGTTAGTAGATCGTCGTACAATAGAGGTTGATGACGATGACACTTGGAGGAGTACCCTCTGGTAGTTTTAGTGATATACTCTATAGACGTAATAGGGATCCATTTTATATGGAGTCATATAATCTTATTTAATGGAGGATGAAATTTCTTTCATCTATATCTGTGGTCAGAAGGTGAATTGTGTGTTGTTGGTTGTGCGAAGTTCTTTGGGGTAATGAGGCAGTGTTGGTTCTTATTCCTCTAGGATCATTAAGAGTTTCCATCCTCTTGGGGGATGTTATGAGATACATTCAGAGACAAGTTTTATTCTTCAACCATGAAGGTGACTAGTGACGAGGATATTCGATCGATTCAATAATATTTATATATTGTTTGAGAGTTCAACATCTGTTTTAGAAACATTTTTTGATAATCTTTATACCTATTTCATGACAAGGAGGCATGGGTGAGGTATTTTAAGGAGGCTTTGCATCCACATATTTAGTGACATGTCAGCCAATTTATATTAAACACATATCATGAGGTGCTGTAAGGGGAAGAAGTCATCAAATAAATGTTATTCAGAACAAAATTGTCATGAGAGGGAAGTCATCAGTATAACCCTTGATGCAGTGTTGTGGTCAGGGTTCTGGGTTATTAGGGAATAAGTGTATCAATTCGGCTAAGGGATAGTTCCCATCCCTAAATGTCTTTCCGATATGGGGTAGGAGTCCACTAAAACAATGCCAAGGGACCATGTGCTTGTATTTATTACGGAGGATGAGGTCATTGGTAGTGTTAGTGACTGAACATTAAAATCAATCAATGTTCGTTAGGTGGTGCACGTCAGGTTACTCCATTGAGGTAGTTCCATCCCAGGTAGTAGTAGCCAGTTACACAAGATTTGAATTAGTAGAGAGAAAATTGGCTAGGAAGAGGACTAAACTAGGATTCTCTTCATTCTCAAAGAGCAGATATGTCCATGGTGGTGTTCTGCATCAGGTTCAGAGAGGCAATGGGGGCAGGTTGTGGTTAGCATCAAGCTTTAGCGTTTCCAGCACCAAGTGATCCAAACATCATTCTAGGTACCATTTTCATGTTTTCTACTTGGGTGTATTCTTTGTTTGATTAAAGAGAGAAACACTCCTTCATATCACCTTCCATTTTCCATGCTTTAGGAAATGATCATGAGAGGATTATAGTGCCCTTGACATTCACTACCCTAATTAGAGGACTATTTGACTTCTTGGAAGCATGTAGAGACTTTGTGCTAGTGTTGGGGTAGCACCATTCATGGGGTGATTTCTTATGTTTACAAATACAACCATATGACGTCATCCTTAACATGGATTGGTTTTATTCAGTGAAAAATGTTGTGGACTTCTTCTAGATACATGTGCTGTTATTCTATTATAATGGATATCCCGAAGTGTTTTTTGGTTGAGCGGGACACTCTGATGTGTTGGATTTGAGTTCTTTCCACATCTTCCTGGACGGATGAGCTGATGTTGAGTTCAAAAAAGGTTCAACAGTCACTATTTCCCACAGTCAGGGAAGATTACACAAATATATTTTTATAAGAGGATTTAGTGTTACCCCCTCGACATGATATTGAGTATGTTATCGAGCCATAATCATCCATGTATTTTATCTCAATGTCTCTATAAAGGATGACATCTTCTATGTTGTGAAAATTTCGTATATAGCTTGATGATTTTTTCAAGTGCAGTTTTGTTCAATCAAGTTTGTCACCATGGGGTGCACTAGTTTTTATTGTAAAGAAGTCTCGTGGCAGTTTATGGTTATGTGTCAATTATTTTCAATTGAATAAAGTGACAGTGAAGAACCTATATCATCATCTATGGATTGACGATTTTTTTCGATCATTGAAGGTTCCAAGTTGGTTTTCAAGGAATGAATGATGGTCAGGATATAATTATGTGCATCTGAAAGATGAGAATATCTCAAAGAATGCATTACATTTTCATCATGGGCATTATGAGTTCGTTTGAATTCCATTAATTTTGTAAATTTTCTAGTGGTGTTCATGGAGTTGATGAAAATTGTGTTCCATGAGTTCCAACATATGGTCATAGTGGTCTTCATTGTAAACATCATTGTGTACTCCATGTTTGAGGAGGATCATGTAGAGTTTCTACATTTCGTTTTGGGAGTCCTTATGTGAGAGTAGTTTTTTAGGAATTTGTCAATGTGTGATTTTTGGTCTCGAGAAATCTGTTTCATGGGGAATGTTATGTCCCAGTATGGACTACCTATGGATACTTCAATGATACAAGTAGTTGTTTCTTGGGAATCCCCCAAGACAGTGGAAGAGCTGAGAAGAATAACTGGTAACATTGGCTATTACAGGAGGTTCACAACCGAATACTCTTAGGTTCTGACTCTTATTGTATTATTAACCTAGAAGGTATAGGAATTTCTGTGGACTAATTAGCATCAGGAAGATAATGAGTATTTAAAGAAGATGTTTAATAGATCTTGTATTATTTTTCTTCTAGCAGAAAGGGTTTAGTTCAAGGTTTTCTGTGATGATTTTTATATGGGGTTTGAAATTATTTTGATATAGAAGAGATTGGAGGTATCTTATGGTTCTCAGTAGTTACATACCCCGTAACATAACTATTCTACCCACAATATGGATTTGGTAGAAGTGGGGTTTAACCATATTTTTTGGAGACATTACCTCATCATATAGAACATTGTGGTCTTCACAAATCCTAAAAGCACGAGTTATGTTTTCTACCTACATTTCTTAATCATGGGAAATTTTTTTTGGATAGAGTTATTATAGGATTATGATGTCAAAATATCATATAAACCTTGTAAGGGAAATTTTTTATCCAATATTCTAAGTATGAAGTTGCACAGTGATACCGTGCATGAATCAAGGGATTTATAGAGAGTAATGGAATAACATTCAATATTACATCTCGATATGGGATGACTATGGGATTGAGGTTTGTATTTTCAGATGATGGTGTAGTCATCATTGGTGTATCATGTAAAAGGATCATACTTGTGAGATATATATTTGGAGGCCTGGATAGACAGACTTATTTGAAGGGATGCCCCTAAAGGATGGTCTGAGGATGAAAAACACATGGTGTAGTATCTGGGGAGGAAATCCATTCCTTTGGAAATGCATGAGATGATTCTCAGAGAGTTCCACATTTAACCTCTACTAGTATACCCTTGTGTGATAATGATGTACTGATCCAAGAGGAGTCAGTTTTGGTGTCTTGGGTTGAAGCGTGATGTTACAAATGTTGTGTCTCGATGTTTTTTCTGCCAGAAGGTGAAGGTCGAGCACCATGTTCTCAGTGGGTTTTTCAAGTCATTATATATTCAACAATGGAAGTCCGAGGATATATCAATAGACTTCTTTACTAGTTTACGTCGAGCTCAATGTGGGTATGACACTATATGGGTGGTAGTGGATCATTTTACAAAATTATCTCACATGGTACAAATCATTTAGTCAACCTCGATGGAGGTTTTTTTGAGGAAATATCTGGAGGAGGTGGTGGGACATTATGGAGTCCCATAGAATATAATTTCTAATCAAGATCCTTTTTTACATATAGGGTGTGGGAGGCATACAACATTATTTCAGTTCACCGAAATCCTTAGCACTAATTTTCATCCATAGACAGATGGTCAGACATAGAAGACCATCCTAATGCTTAAGGACACGTTTCACTGTTATGTCCTTGAATATGGAGGTTTGTGGATAAGGAAGCTTTACATGGTAGAGTTCTATTACAATATAGTTTCCACTCCACCATTGGTATGGTGTTGTTTTATGCCTTGTATGGCCGAACATTCCATTATCCATTGTGCTGGACTGGGGTCAGAGTTCCTTAAATTATCGTGCTTGAACTGGTAAAGAATATGATAGAGATGTGTTAGTAGATTTTTGTGTGTATGAAGGAAATAAATTTTAATCATATTTCTTATTATTACTATATAAGGAGACCTCTATAGTTTGACTTGGGCCATAAAATATTCATAAGGTGAATCCCCCTCATCGGAAGTTAGAGTTTGTTCATGGGTGTAAGCTTTATCGCTAATTAGTTGGGCCTTTCATTGTGTTGAGTCATTTTGGATTCATGGCGTATCTGGTAGCACTTCCACCATAGATGATAGGGATGCATGGTGTATTTCATTTTTCGTAGATCCGTCATATCTTCATAAAATCTCTCCCATCATTGATTGGGGTGAGATCCATGTTGATGATGATGTGACCTTTGAAGAGTGGCCTTTGGAGATCCAGGACTGTAAGGAGACGAAGTTTTGTTGGAATTTTATAACCTTACTTCATGTATTGTTGAAGAGTAATTGTTTGGAGTAGTGAACATGGGAATGTAATTCATATATATGATCTCAGTACCCCCATGTAATTTGATGTTTGTATCTTTTATTACAATAATATCTATTTTGTGGTTGATGACATTTCCTCTTTGTGAGATGGATCTCTTTTGTCTCTTGTTATTTTATACTCTCCTTTGAGAGGTAAATCCCATGGGAAAGTGTTTAGGAGATAGTTGTGGAAACGTGTTGTTTCAATTTTTTTGATTTGAAGAGGTTGTTCTCCATTGATGGACAAAGCATTGAGAGGTGTCTCAAAGGGTGGCTGTTTTGACAACCCCTTCTTTTCATTTTGTCCTTCTATATGGGTTGGTTTCAGATTCGTGAGGAAGAGAATGTTTTGAGAGGTATTTCAAGGAAGGGCTAGATCAGTAATGATCGACCCATTTTTTTTTCAAAGAATGGGTTTCTTAGAGGAGTATTGGAGGATGTTTGGAGGTTTTCGGTCATGAGAATCTAGAAATAGTGGGATACACGATGTGAAAAAGGGATACATGACATGTGAAGTTTTAGGTTTCAAAAAATAATATATATGCCATGGTGACTTGTTTTTTGGTGGAACCCGACCTCAAGGAAGTACACAATGTGAATGGGAAGTACACATTGTGTACTGACCCACCAATGTATGTTTTAAAGAAATGATGTCACAAAGTTCTTTCCTACCCTACATCCATGTCTCGCCTATATCTCGTCATAGGAGACCCAGCTGTGCCCTCTGTGGGGTTTTAGAGATCTCTTCGGCTATGATAAAAATCAGTCTTCCTTCATCAAACTATCTTCTATCTGATGTAATATGTACCTTAATTTTTTTGGTTTCTTCAATATATTATCTCTGTTTCCACTCTTACATATGATGGATCTTGATCTTTATGGTTATAATGGTGGTTTATTGGTTTTTGGATGGTGTGGTTGGGTCGCGACGTCCTCGGGTGGATGTAGTTGTCGTGGGGGGAGGTGATCATAATCCGTTGTGTAGTCTATTCTTGTGAAATGAATTTTGTAAACATTTTGTGGTAGGTGATTCATTCCATCTCATTTTCCTACATGAAATTGGAGAAATAAAATGATTTATCCATTATATCACAATAAAATCGTCCTATTAATCATGTGAACTGTATTATGGAATTGGTGTTGATTGCATATCATTGCTTCATACCATGATAATAGTTTTCCTCATGATTTGGTTAAAATTATGTTATCAATTATTTTCATATTTATCATGTCATTATTGATGGAATTGGTAAATAACATACATCAGATATTAATTATAATTTATTTGGATAATGATAAAAATGCATGTTTAATGAATCATGTTCTTTTTTATTGTGCTTGTTGATAAATCAAATGGATGCATTTAAGCAAGTTTAATTAAATATGTTATGTCATGATCATTTAATAAACCATTTTTTTGATAATTTATAATTCCTATTATGGTTCTGAGTACCCTCTTTATCATAATTTCTAAGAGAATTATGCTTGATGCTATGAGTTCTTGTTGTGTGTGAAGGATTTATGCCTTTCTTGGGGATAAGATCCAAGTATCATTTTTGTTTTCCTTCCTAAAACTTGTGATGCAATACTAGGTTGGATGAGCCTCAAAGGCTATTTTTATATGTGGGATTTTTAGGGACATAGGTTTTTTTTATGAAGATGACACCGAGAGTGGCGATATGGATCATTTTATGAATGTGGGTGTCAGGGAGAACATTAGGGATGATTTCACAGGTCCACACAAGGACTAATAATTTTTTGTGATGTGGTTACTTATTGAATCTGTTGTGTGTTTATCTGATTTACATTCCCACATGCTTGAGGTAACTGGTCTAGATTTCCATACTTTCAAAAGAGGTATATAGACATGGATTATGTGAGGAGTTTTCTTTTTCTAGCTTCTCAATGATGGATATGTCTATGCTCCTACTATATGTGGTCAATACATGATGAGTAGTTCATATACTCACTGTGCTGCTCCACTTGTGTTTGGCATTTTTGAATTATTTTATATAATTCCAAGAATTATGGAACGTAATAATAATGGTAATAAATGATCCAATAAATGATCTTAACCCATGGGGTTGGACCTTAGTGGGATGTAATGCTTAGGTGATGCTTCTCATGAATTGTGTACTTGGTTTAGTTATTCTTAGAGGGCATGGAACACTATAATGATGCTAATGAAATGTAAAGTGGGAATTTTTAATAGTTAATTAATGTTTATATAATTAATTAATATAAATTTAAATTCATGAAAATGGATAATGTAAATTATTGAGTCTCTTTAAATTTTTTTGTTCTTATAGGATATCTAGTCTTATGAGAGGAATTCGGGAGTCTGAGAACATTTGTTATAGTTTATTCTAAGTCTTGGAATTTACCATAGTGTGGTTTTAAGTTATATTATATCTTGTATATTTTATGTTTCTACACTCTACGCCACCAATTTTTTTAGGGTGACCGATACCCCAGGTATTCTAATCCCTAGGTGGTGTTTTCACCAACATCACAATGGGAGTATAGATGAGTTACTACCACCATTGGCACCACTATCTTCTCATGGTGGTTACTTATTCTGGTAGGAACGAATGATAGTGTTCTAAATATATGTATCTATAGGGATTTAATGGATTATGGTTATTCACACACATATTTTCTATATATACTTTCCTCAGGACTACTATATGTGTAACATGTATAGCCTATGATGGCTTGAGCATCCTTACTCAATGTGTGGGATTTAATGGCTAGAGTTATAAAACCCAAAGTATGATACATATTATGAGATCTATGGTGGATTCTAAAAACTACATGTTTACCTTAGTTACTTGTACATAGTGGTTTTGATTCATGATGTGCATGTTGTGGTGGTTCTCCCAGGTGTCTGCGAGAACGACATTTTCGAGAGAGATGCATAAGACATGCGACGTTGGAGAAAAGTGGAAAACTAGTTGGAAGTTATAGTGGGGTTACCATGATAAAATTTATTATATTATATACTCATCTAGTATATACAAGGTGAAAGTAGACATGGTGAGGCTGGTAACATAGTAATACATGTTTAGGTGACAATTTAGTTCCACTAGTTGTTCAATGTGCTTTAGAACGCTTTCATTAATTTTGAATAAGATTCTCCAGGGTGGATCATACTTAGTATACTTTTATATAGTACTTGTGTCACACTCTTTTCTTGTGTACATTTCAAATTTTTAGGGATGGCGGAACGGGATGGAACCCTAGCGATTCTCATCTCCTACGGTGACAACGACGGCGGCCACGACGGATCCTCCCCCACCTGCGGGGGAGGGATCCTGCTCAAGGAATGCGGCGTCCCCTTTCCATCCCTTATCCAACCCTGAACATCTTCCGCCATTCCAGAAAGTTGTGATAGGGCCGAAGGTCCCATAGCTCGTCGATGGATGCCCAAATATCTAGATTTCAACCACGAAGTTCAATGAGGCCTCCGGGCTTCTGAAGTTCACCCTAATCACAAGGTTCAAACACCGAAGGCCATCGGTCGATGCGTTTGATAGATTCGTCTTCGCTTCTTGGGACCTCCAGGAGCGGGCAACAGTGGGATTGCTCGATAAGCATCATATTATGATCCAGTTTTCTTCAGAAGAGGACCTTATATGCACCTGGTCTAAGGCACCCCGGCGTTGCAATGACGATCATTTTTTCTTGTTTCAGTGGTCGTTCGATTTCCACATGATCCACGACTCGAAGTCCGCAACAACTTGGGTTAGTTTCCCTAATCTTCCATTGCCATTCCAAAACCCCTCGATTATCTATATGCTCGGAAACCTCCTTGGTCGGTACCTTTGTTCAGAGAGCAGAACAGAAGCAGTCTGTCACCCGGTTTTCCCGAGGATATGCGTAGAGATGGATGCATCTAGGATTCTTTTTGAATACGTTTGGATTATAATCGGAGAAAAATATCAGTGCCGGAAAAAAGTTATATACGAAGGATGGATGGATTTCTATTCATCGTGTAAGCGGTTGGGGTACGCCGCTGAGCTCTGTTGCCGGAGACCTTCAACGTTAGAGAGTAGGGGCTTTGGCCTGCATTTGATGGATAATGGTCTTAGGGATGGGAAAAACACCTCTCTGTCGGCGGGCAGTGGTCAAGCACCACAGGTTTGTGATCAGGTGTGACTTGTGGAGTAGGCACGAACGGGTAGTGAGGCAGAGGGCATATTTGCAGCGGGTGTGGAGGAGGAACGAATGGGTATTGATGTAGAGGGATTATCTGCAGTAGGTGTGGAGGAGGCGCGAATGGGCAGTGAGGCAGGGGCAGTTTCACTATGTGTGTGGAGACCAGTGACGCGGTTGTGGCAGCCCAACAGATCAATCCATTGGTGGTGGATTTCTTCAGTAGGCTGAAAAGAGATTTGGTCAGTCCCTCCAGCCGGGGTGCTAAAGATGGCAGGAAAGGTTATCAGACAGGAGTGATGCGGGCGGAAGACCAGAGGAATGGAAATAAAACAGTTCTGGAGTAGACACTGGGTGAAGGGAAGTTATACACCGCTGGTTTGGTGGCTGAGAGGGCATGGGTAGGAAGTGCGAAGTTAAGAAATGGGAGGCATGGGCCTAATTTCAATGACGCTATTCTCGACAGAGGTAGGAAGGAAGGAGAACCGAGTTCCCTTACCTTGAGGAACAGATTTGAAGGGATTACAGAGGATTGTTCTGAGCTCGTTTGTGGAGGAGAGGAAGATGGAGCTAATGGGATGGCTATCAGCCGGAGTATACACCGACACTCTGCAGATGAGGATTTAAGCTCGAAGAGCACTAGGGGTCCCAGAAGAATGAAGGGGAGGATGGATTACTCCTCACTACCTCCTCATATGAAGACTCGCTCGGCAAAGATTATGGATGACAAGAGAACTCTGGTTGATCCTTTGAGTCATTTGAGACCGGGGGAACATGATTATCAGCCCTTGGTCTTGATCTTAAGCTCTGAAGAAGAAGAAATTGTATAGGTACTATTGATAAATGCTACTGAGGAGGAGGCTACCAGAATGATTGGGAGATATCTTGAGGTTCCCCTAACGGAGGATCAATATTCATGGATCGACAAACAGGACTCAATTTTGGTAGGTGGATTCAACCTTGGGAAGATCAGCGTAGAGGAATACATCCAGACTTGGGATCAACTTCTGTCAGCCATTGAGAAGCGGCTATTGGAAGATACAGAATTAATCTTATCATCCTTAACATGGAAGATGTTTAGGGAAACAGAGACGGGTAATATTAAATGTTTCGTTAGCGACGTTCTTTAAGATTGTGGTTTTGGTTGGCTCGTGTGAGTGTTTGGTCTCTGTTAGCCATGGTTACTTCGGGTTCCTTGCAGTTCAGTTTTCTTGTTTCCAGTATGCTTTTGGTCTACTCCGGATGAGGATCGGAGCACTATGTCTTCATTGATGGAGGTCTATTGGAATTGGATGCTTGAGAGGGTATGGATTCACCATCGGTTCTGTGCCCTTACTTCTTCAAGGGATTGCTTGCCGAGGGGTCCTATATTGGTGAAGGTTTTCATTAGCACACTTGCTAGGTTGGAGCAGTCCAATTGTTTGTTTTGGATGTATGTGGTTTCTCACTTTCCCTTTAAAAAGTGTTTTAATAATAAAAAGTAATTTTCAGTCAGTCAGTATACTTTTATACTCAACCTAGATATATAAAATCTATTTTTCAGGTCACTTGAAGTAGGTTGGAGATTAGGTATTATACTACTAGCTTGGGGGTTCAGGAGTTGTTCGGGCTTCGTGGTCGTTGTCACTTTGATTTTTTTGGTACTTTCACTTATCCCATTATATTGTAGTAGTTCTTGTATGACAATAAATTTTCATATATGTATTTCTTTAATATTGATGTTTTAGCGGGTGTTTTTATTTTTTTTGCCTTATCTCTCTCTTTCACACCTATTATATAAGATGTTAATGCATCCCATTTCTATATTTATTATACCCTTGATTCTAGTCTCCAACACGAGGCCTACTGGAGGAAGGACTCGGGATTCACTGTATCTCCCCTCTCATTATCGGCCTAAGAGGGGTACCCTTTTTCAGAAGGCGGTCATCAAAATATGGATGTGTATGATGCGGTTCTAATTTTTAAATATTTTTTGAGAAGAAATTATTTAGTTTTCTTTTTCTCTTTGGTCATGTTCATACATGATGTAGATATAAATGTAAGAAAAGATAAAGTAATCATGGTAGAGATCCATAATTCAATTTATAATTTTATATTCATATAAATTTATACATTTATATTTTATGTCACAATGGTTTTTGGTTAATGTTTTGAAATTATTTCTCTATGTTATGTACTATGCTTCGACAAATATGAATTCACGAATATAAATTTCTATATTCTAATTTATGGATATAATATTATTTTTGATTATTAATTCATATGATTATTTGATTTTATTTCATTAATCATTCCATTTATTCAATTTTTTTAAAATTTATTAGTTGATATTCCATAGGATACAACACTAACTATTTTTACATACACACTTACAATGACTTAATACCTGAAAAAATACTATAGTAATTAATTATAGATTCCATATTCCAATAGTTGACAAATGTAGTCTATGACTGATTACTACGATCTTGTATATATACCCACAGATCTATCAATACCTTATTTTACAAATTTATATCATCCCGTGAGATTATATCTATAAATGAAATAGATTTTTTTGGAAAGGTCATCATATTTTATTATGTAAATAAGATTCCACTGAGGTGAATCATAATAGTATTCAATTATTCAAATTTTATTGTTTTTTTTACAGAATTCACAAAGTCTTCATGGATATAAAAATGATATTTTTATCCATGTATTGATGTCGAACATCAACTACCATAGGTTTGGGATCTCTATATCAATACTCATTAATGATTACCATAATAAATTCCAAATAATGTTCATAATCATAATATTTTGATGTTATGACAACCTCCATAAGATTTCATATACTATCAATCCATGATCATAATAGATCATACCAATCAGCATCAAATGATCATAATTTCTCATAATATATGGTGATTTTATTTAAATATTTCAATTCAATAATACTTTCCAATGGTTGAAATGATATATTAGTTCTATATGCAATTATAATATATTATTTATAATGATCCATCATCACAATGCGTATGTTATAATTGATATAACTCAAAATAAGAAACCACATTCAATACCGAATAACCCATATGATCCAACCATTCATGGAATCTGCATTCTCACATGATAAGTTTTATAATTTATTCCATTAAATTATATATCAATATGGTATATAATCTCATAATTGTATAATAATGTTTGAATACTTTCATCCCATTTAAAGTTTGCGAATTTTATTCACTCTTTCAATATTTCTTGTATTCATAAGTAGGTAAAACAACAAGTGTATATAAACTAGCTAATTCATCTTAACTACAACCCACATAACCCATTTCTAATATCATAATGTAGGAACATATTTTACCATCTAGAATATTAATTATGTTATATTCGTGTTTATTTATTATTTTGGATAAAATTTGATCATACCATTTTATCTTATGCTTAAAATCAGCCATATAAAATCAACCTAGTAGAATACACCCTTGTACCTTTCTAATTCATGAAGAGTTGTCTCACAAATAGAACTACATGTTTTATTCTCAATCAAAAATTAAGTGTAATCATTTAAAAATTCCTATAATATTCAAATGATGAGACTCTGTGAATCATGTGAAATGAAAACAGTCATTTAATTTATCATAATATAACATTCCAAGATATTTTTCATTGTTATATTGTAAAAAAATTCATAAATGATATCCAAATATAATGGTACTAAAGTAATAAATAAACTAATTATTAAAAAAATGATAGAGGTTCCATGTTTAAAGGACTTTAGTATAACATAATATTTATACACTTCTCTAAAAGAATCATAGTGGATTATAAAACTTTTATCTATTATGGAATCCATAAATCACACAACCCTCCTCGAGTAACATTATTATTTTCTGTGGTTTTTGAATATTTTAATGATTGAAATAGGTGGATTTTAATTTGTAATGAAGAAAGAAATTGCAATTTCATTTAATTATATAAAAATAGTAAAATACTAAGAATAAGATTCATAGTCATAAGATGTTTAAAAGTATATTTATTTAACTTTTAACTAGAATTCCTCTTATAGTATGTATCTCCATCATTAATTTTTAAATATCATTTTCTTTATTTCACAAATTTATAGATATCATATTATTATGTGGATCAGTAAAAAAATTAAAGGAGTGTATTATAGAATTATTATTATTTAGAAAAGTCATCCACTTTCATTATATATATCTATAAAAACTCCTTAATAATGATTTCTATTTCACATTACAACTATCATTGAATTAAACCAAAATAACCACCAATTTACCTATAAGGAACCATCCTTAAACATTATTTATTCTTGTTATTTCGTACTATAATTCAATTTTATACATTATAATGATATTTTAGGATCACTTTTTTAGAGAATTAGTTCCTAAATATTACATACAATAGGAAACATAAGAATTGTACACATTTTTAACATAAAATAGATGATTTTAAATGAAACATGATTTATATCATGAAGAATCATCAAGATGTCAACATGACTACCTCCTTTTCTTTATCCATTCATAAAACCCTTTTTTATTTTTTAAAAGTTGAATGAACATGTAAATCATAATAGGTGATAATGAAAAGAAATATTCTAGTTTAGTGAAAACATGAAAACCTATGGAAAAAATATAATTTTTAAAGAAAAACCATTTCATAAGAAAATTCCATCATTTATTATTAAAAATATTAATATAAGTGATTTTGAAATAAGTTTATTTCCATTAATATTATATATCATGAAGAAAAAAGTCATATTGGTTCCTTGGGACATCATCATCTTAAAACCATTACAAAACCCATACAATTGGAATAACCACATGGATACCTTGCCATATAATTATTCAAATAAAACAATCATTACCTAAATAATTAATGAGTTGTCTTGGTGCATCAATCATATAAGAAATATCTACTCACCTAAAGCTATATTGTATTATCTATTATATAAGCTATATCTATCTCACTTTTGAGTATTAGAGGCACCTAACCCATTATAAATAATGTATGATGACCATATCATGAATAAAAACATTGAAATAAAGATAACTAAAATAAATTATTAAAATCTACGTGTTAATAATTTTTTATATCAAATATATCCTTTCATAATAAGAAAATCATTTTCAAAACCAAAATACCTAGAAAAATTGATATTGGTTTCTTCTCTGAATAAAACAAAAAATATTTAAAAGGATGAAAACCTTGATATAATATTTATAGTGGTAGAAAAATTCCTCGTATAAATATACTTTACATTAAAAATTTAAATTTTTTCAGTTTTTGTTATGAATGTAATTTGTTTATTTATATTCCTTTTGAAATCCTTTGAAATAATGTCAAAAAAAAATCATTTATTAAAATCGAAAAACATCAAACATAAGACAAAATCCATTTTCTTTTAAATGAAAAATGGTAAATTATAAAATAAACTAAAAGATATTTATATTTGATAATGGTATCAAATTTTATTCATTATATTTACATATAAATATAAATTCATTTTTTAAATTTGAAAATAAAAGGGAAAGAGGGACTATAAAAGAAGATTTATAAAATAATGTATCGTACCTAGAGTATGACACATCAAAAAATTAAGATTCATATTGAATAAAAACATGTGTTAATATTATAATTTATTGATGACCATGTTTACGTTATTTATTCATTTTTATATACTTATAATTAATCTATTAAATTCACATTAGAGATTTTGACAATATTTGATTCACATATAATAAATTACTTTTGTAGGATAAAAATTGTTATGTAGGGTATTATTATGTCATATAAAAAGAAATAATCAGGAAATAATTAGTATTTTTATAGATCAGTTTTACATTTATATCCAAATATTAAATATGGTTATGAAAAATTAATTACATTTCAATCATGGAGATAATAGGCCATACGTACACATGAGTAATCTTTCCATTTTCAATGATCACTATAGAAATATTTTATTTAATATTTTATCATTACATTAGTTGTTAATTATTAGAAATATAATATTAATCTTTTAAATATAATTATATATATATATTATATGTGATGTGGTTATGAGAAAACTAATTTCAACACATCATGGATGTGGTAGTCCATAGGTATACAAAATTGATATTTTATTTTTTTAGTGAATGTATAGGTAATATGTAAAATGTTATATTATAAATTAATAATAAAATATATCATTAATAACTTTTTTAAACCTTAATTAAATATTTATAATCAGTCCATGATAGATGGATAAGGAAAACGAATTGTATCGTCTCGTGAGGTGGTTGTCTATAAAACAAATGAATAATTGTTTTATTTTTTTTCTGATGGTATAAAAGATGGATATTGGTTTTTATAATATCATAATAAAATATTTTTATATATAGGATAGTGGTTTTATTATTTTATCATGGGTTAACTAGATTTCAAGGACATGAAAGGAGATATATAAAAAAATAGTTCCGTAAAATAATATCTCTTCATTGAAAAACCTCATTTGATAAAAACCTTAATATTGAAAGGATGGAGTTTTATCTAACCAAATACATATATAGTGATTTTATTAATTCCATTAATATATTGTAGAATTCATATTATAAAAAAATTAGTTTCTATGTGTGAACATATTAGAAAATGTGGTTCCTTTTTATAAGTGATGGGCGGGGAACTCTTTGTATTATTCAAAATGTTAAATTAAGATAAATTTACATTCAATATTAAATGGTACCGAACAATTTTATTAAAAACCTAGAATGTGTATCGGTTAAAATAATCTCATAAAATATTTTTTTGACATTTTTAGGTCACATTTTTACACATATAATTTGGTTTTACCCCTTATTAACCCATTTCATATATATCGTGACAACATGAATTTTTACTCATTGAGAGGAATATAAATGGAATAAATGGAAAATAGACCTTCAATATACCATGTTTGATATTTTAAACCACATAATAATAAATTTTCTTAATTTAGATTTTTTTGTTATTTTATTTCATTTAGGAAAATATTATTTATTATAATAAATCATTAATGTAAATTAGTAGAACTACGAATTACCCTTATTTTAATAAATTATAGAAAATAATTAAAATTGTATCCTAATATTTTAATACAACCCCAAAATATAATTTTTATCTGGTAAATTCATGTATCAAAATAATTATAAAAAAATCTATTATTTCTAATATTTTTAATATTATTTAACTGATTTCTCCCATTAATTGAAAAATTATAGTGTCGGTGTTGTCTGAATATTTAATATTATTCTTCTTCCACTAAAAATTTAAAATAAATTACCATGTTAAAGATAAATATTTTATATTTAAAAATAAAATTTATAACCTATAATATCCCCTGTCTACGCCCAGGTTAAAAATATTAATTATATAAAAAACACGTGTGTGACATTTTTGACTTTCTTTAAATAAAATCATAGAAAAGTTGTAATCTATTCCAAATGTAAAACATATGATCTAAAGTTATTAAAGTTGACTATAGAAATAAATTTAATCATCCAATAAAATTAATTCAATTTTTTATGGCATTTTATTATCCTTATTATTTAACTTTTACCTTAATTTACACGATTTACTTGTTATAGTGGAAATAGAATTTAATAATGTTACATTCATATTGGCCCAAAATAAAAGAGAATTATTTATAAAATATAGAACCACTTGTAAAAATTATGATATCAAATTTTGAAAATTACAATCACAAAAGTACGAGAATTTTATATAAAAATAAACTGACAAAACAAAACAAAGAATGAGTTTTAAAAAAAATTTATTTTTTTAAAATAAATTGTTTTTATAATAAATTAAAGTATAAATATATTTTACAAATACAATAATTCATTTATTCTAAATTAGATGAAAAAATATCATTTTTAAATCAAAATAAAAATAATAATATTTCATTATAAATGATTTAAATGAAAATATGATTTCAAATAAAAATCAATATTTTTTACTATTCATTAAATATAAATATTTTTAGAAAATTCAAAAAATTAAAACTAAGAATAGAATAAGTTTATAAATTCCAAAATTAAGGTTACTTTTTCATATGAACATTCTAAAATTTATAAGAAAAATAATGATAATATTCCACCATTAAAAATGTAATAGCAATTTTTGAAGAAAATTTATATTTGATGAATAAAATGTCTTTACTAAAAATAAAGTGATAATTTATAAATAAATAATTATTTAATTTTATATAATTTATACCATTAAATATACATTTAATAATTCAATTAATTCTTCTCATTCCCTGTAATTTAACAACTATGTTATAATGGTCACATTTAAATAATAATAATTTATTTTCATTTAAATCTGGTGTTTTGCATCAAGTAAAATAGTAAATATAGTATTTATTTTTAATATATTAGGATATCAAATTCCCCCCACTTTTAGATATTTCATCCCCCCCAATTTTAAGTTTTCCTTACTAAATAGGGTTTTTTCTCCAAATACCATTGTGGAAATCCCACTTCCTATAAAGTTACAATATACTTCCCACTAAAATAATGATAGGGAAGAATATAGGAAATATTGAATTACACACCATAGTTTTCTAAGTTGGAAAATATAAGTGGGATGTGAAAACATGGTTAAGAATGGAAAACTAACTTCCAGGTACTATATAGAGTGATATAAGAAATTGTCATGATAAATATAACCATCACCAAACTATAAATATGTTATGGGTAAAAAGGAAATGTATTTTGTGGTAATAAAATAAGACAGATAATTTTTTTTATTCAAAATCAGTTTATTAATGTTAAGGAATTATATTACATTCTTTTCAAATAACATAAATACATATACTTACCTAGAAATTATTATTTCATCTATTAATCAATTCCCACAGAAATCTCTTATTGTTCTCGAAACAATGCATATTCAACATTATATTTTCATTCCTAATACATCTGAATTAACATATACAAATTAAAAAATCCAAAAAAGATATTATCTTCCCTAATGTCTTTAGAGATTTAAAAAAAACCAAGTCACTTTGAAAAGGTAATAATGTTCCAAAAAATACTAAAGCTTCATATGAATAAATACCCCTTTAATCTATAAAATATAATTATAATACACAAAGACCAGCATAGATCCTTAAAAAACTAAAGTTATAATTTATAAGTACATTACAACAATAAATATTATACCATGAATTATAAGGTTTTTTTCACAATGTCTTCCATGTAAAATTTAATATTTTTCTTCCAAAATATCACCAACCACACTTAATGTATCATACCAAAAATAAAATTCCCAAAATATAATAATCTCTGCGATATGAAAGTCATTTCATTAAAAATTAATCTCCATAGCCATAATGAAATCATATACGATTCCAATAAATAATTAAACATTTATTTCCAAAATAATATCTATTATTATTTTATGTTTACCATGATACTATAATGCCTCAAAAAATTATAGTGACATTTTTTAGAAATATCTAAAATCAATTAATATTCTTTGGTAATGTATATGTTAAAACATATTCTATATAAAATAAAAAACCTATGTATTTACAATCATTTTAATAAATAAAAATAATTATAATTAATAGGATGTCACATATGAAATATTTAAGAGATTCACCTATGTCGCAGTTTATTTGTGGGTTCTACCTTCATAAAATTTCTCGATGTCACAGATTGTCACCCATCCAAATGGTTGTAATTTTTCTAAAATATAACCCTCATAACATTACCTATAATCTAAAAATACTTCCAAAAAATTACATTAATATATTCCATATTATGTAATTTTTTTATCCTCAAAAGTTATCTTATACAATTCTTTTTTTGAACCCAAAAATAATAATAAACCATAATAGCCTCAAAATCAAAGATCATATAATACCTATGTTTTATCCATATAAATAAACATATATCCATTAAATAAAAATGTCATTATTACATAAATAAATTTTTTCATATTTTATGCTATAGGGTTACATATACCTGAAACATCTATAAAAACTCAATAAAACCCTATATATATACATCCACTATCAAAATAGTATTAATTTTTTTAATGTTATGATCATGTTTAAATATACCATTGTATCACAACTACTGAATGTAGATGCCACAATCATTAGAATATCGTTATAATCACCAAACCTTGATTTTATACCTTATACCTTAATATATCATTCCTACAAACAAATATATGAATCATGTCATAAGATTCAATAATTTCAACGAATAAGAATTGAAATAATAAATACTTTGTGTGTGTCATTAATAGTATACTAAACATGAACTGTAATGGTGTTATGTATTTCTAAATAGTAATTTTTATTTTATTTTAATTTCATTTATGAGCCTTCTTAATAGGTCATTGACTTCCAAAATGTCCATTCTCCCCACATTAAAAACATTCTATCAATACGATGGAAATTACTTATTTACCATTCATAGAGTTACTTGAATGCTTTGATTTTAATTTAATGTGTTTTATATTCTTATATCTGATACCACATATAAAACATTTTACCAATATTTTATGACATTTTCATGCTTTATTATTTCTAAAATCCAAATACATGGGTCATTGAATATATTTACCTTCATGATCATTATCTCCTAAAATTTAATAGGAATTCAATTAAATTATATTATATTCATAAAAAAATCACCATGAATCAATTTGTATATCATTAATCATAATGTTCGGTTTGGAATAACCCTGATAGATTTTCACTGAATCGCCTATTTTGTTTGGTTTCATGTTCAAACAACCACCACACTTTCTTACACATCCATTTTAAAATTCATTCTCAATAGATTCAACTTTATACTAAAACCAAAATCATTAGTACGATCATATCTATAAAATCATACTATAAAATATTATTAGGAGTATAAAAACTAACATATCATTATAAATGATAACATAAACTATTTCTATTTGTCTAATATATTTATGAATCTCGAATACATTATAACCATTGACATTAAAATGACTTCTAAATTATTATAAAATAAAAACATAACCAATAATGTCATCTAAACCCTATTATGATACTAGCTATAAGGATCAATACTTAAATATTATATATTCTAGTGACTATGGAATTCACATTATTATGTTCCAAAAATTTTTAGGTTCATAATTTCATGGAATTAGGTTACAATATTTACATAAAAAAATATAATTTACATAGTGGTCACTTCTGATCAGTATCCAATCCTACACAATATAAAAGGATTAAAATAAAATATAATTTATTTTTTAAAATAATAATTACAAACTCAACATGACCCTATTGTTTTCATTACATTGTCTTGATTCAATTTTAGAAAAATTTTAAATACATGGGATGAGCCCAAAATGATCACTTAGGGACATTAGGAAAATATTAAAATTAGTACAACGAAAAACCTAAAAACCTATGAAATTCATTTTCATAAAAAAAAAAAAAATTCAACCAAAAATATAATATGTTTTCTTTTAAAAAGATTATCATATTACCTTTATATATATAAAACTTCCCCTGAAAACTCAATATAATTCATTGAAAATTCATGTAGGCGCCTCGGTACATCATGCTCTTAAAACCCTTACAAAACCATATATATTTTCATAACCTTATCGTGGAATTAAAATATAATATTATATGGAAAATAAAAAATACCTAATACATTGGAGTGTTATTTTGTATCACCCATCATATAAGCTATATCAGACCCGCTCAATGATATCTGGTAACATCCATCATATAATCTACATCAAGAATACCCATGAAATATAAAAGGGCTCAATACTTTTAAATAATGTCAATGTAAAATATAATGAATAAATCCATTAAAAATATCTTTTAAAAAAAAATTTAAATAATTTCAAAAATCAAAATATCATTTCATAAAAATACATTTTCAATACAAAAGTACCTAGAAAAAAGTGAAGTATGTCTTATATTGACGATAACATGAAATATAATAGAAGAATCTAAAATTAAAATATTTATTAAAGTGTCTTGAAATTTCTTTGTCACTGTATCTATTTAAATAGATGATTCATTTATGTATTTTTTCTAAATAATGTCAACCATTTTGTAAAAGTATTCTATTTGGAAAAACCTTTAACAGAAGTCAGAGAAAATAATTTATTAAAATGCTAAAACTAATCACATTATAAAGAATGAATTTTTATTGAACATTATTTTGGAAACTCATAAAGTTAAATTCAAAGTATCGAGGCATCATGATGGAAATAAATTAAATTCATAATTTATATGTAAAAATATACATTCCTGTTGACCTTTGTAAAAAGTGTTGAGTGTGGATCTTTAAAAGTGGATTTTTAAAATAATATCCCTTCCCATAAGTTCGACTCATCACATATATTATTTAAATTACTAAATAGAAAATAATTCTAATTTTAAACTTCTTCATGACCTTTTTTAATTTCATTATTCATTTATTTAATTTAATAAATTTTTATAAAAAAATTTCTTTTTTAATAAAATTCAAGTTGGGTGTTTTGACTATATTCATCTCATATGTAACAAATTACATTGATCAGTTAACTATAGTAATGAGGTCATCATTCATTAATCTAAAGAATTATTAAACTAGAATAATATATTGTTTTATAAATAAAATATTGTTTTAAATCTTACCATTAAATATAACAACGATGAATGGTCTATGATTCAATCATGGACATGGTAGGTCCTACACGCACATTTGTAGTGTTTCCATTAATCAATGATCATTATTGAAAGAGGGTATGTATAATTTTATATTTAGAAATCTATCACAATTCATTAATAAATTTTAAATCATTTAAATATATTTATATAAATCATCCATATGATGAGGTGATGATCAATGAATCACATCACCTAGTGAATGTGGTAGTTCACAAATATGCACAAATGACATTATTATTTTTTATTGAATCAAAAGTTATGACTAAAATGATATATAATATTTCAATAATCATAAATATTTCATTATTATTTTATATAGTTTTTAGTTACATAATTTTAATCTATTCTCTAATATATGTTTAATGAAATATAATTACTACAGTTTGTGAGATGGTAGTCCACCAAACACTCGAACGATGGTTTAATTTATCATTTGATTGAAGATAATATAGATATTTTTCATGAAATTAATATTATAAAATATCAGCATATGAAGGATACCTTTTATTGTTATTTTATCTTGTTTTATGAAGAGTTTAATTATTTTGATGATGAAATAAAAAAACACTCAATTAAAACGATACCTCTCCTTCCGACAAAATCCCTTTCAAAACTCTTTAACACAATTGTGGTTGGTGTTTTAATAAAACAATTCCTCAATAATGAGGATAGGGATAAAATTAATGTATTTTGGTAGTGAAAAATTTAATGAAAATTTGTTTTCAATTTTTATAAAATGGTAAAAAGTGGTACCATTTTAAATATAGGACTTAGATACTCTGGAAATTCCTCAAAATAACAAATTAATATAAATTAATTTAAAATTAAAAATTGAACAAAAGTAGATCATTAAGAACATAAGATGAGTATGGATAGAAATAATCTCATCAAATAAGCTTTTACATGTTTAGGACACATTTGAAACTTTATGATTTTATTTTTACCCATCATTAACCTCTTTCACACTTACAAAGACATCGTCTGTTTTTATTCTTTGAAGGATAATATAGTTACAATTAATGTAAAAATGGTCAATTAAATGACCTCAATTGATATTATAAACTGTATAATAATAACATGTATAAATAAATTATTTTTAAGTAATTTATACCATTTAATAAAATGTAATTTATTATAAAAAATCATTAATGTTAGTTTTCAGTACTATTCATTTCCATTATGTCGGTAACAGCAAAAAGCGATATATAATTGAAGAATAATATTTAAATAAAACCATAACATTTATATTTTATCCATTAAATTATTGTATCTAACTAACTAACTCAAATTATAATATTTATAATATCATTTATTTGGTTTTTTAATTAATTTAATAATTACCTCATCAACATGGTGAAAATATTGATGGTTATTATTTCTTCAAAAAAAATTCAAAAAAATCTCCATGATGATGAAAAAAAATTTATTTTGTTTAAATATTAATATTAATAAATAATAATATCCCCCAACTATCCCCATAATAAAAATTATATTTTTATGAAAAACAAAAGCACCTCATTTTTTATTTTCATTAACTAAATATTATAAATGTAATAATCACATATAAATGTAAAATAAATTAAAATAAATGAATAATGTAAAATTATTAACCAAAAGGAATCATCCTATAAAATTATTGAAATTTTTAGGTTCATTTATCATATTATTTTTAACTTTCATTACACAATTTACTATTTACCATGGTAACAAAATTAAATATGGCTACTATTCAATTTTATGAAAAATAACTGATCTATTTTCCAAATTTTATCACAATGATTCAAAATATTGTATTATTTTTTTGAAATTCAATATTGAAAATTTGAATAACTAAATTTCTAATTAAACATGGAAAATAGAATAAAAGCCTATTTTTTCATTAAAAAATCACATTCAAATATTATTTTTTTAAATTTAAGTATAAAATTAATTTTATAAAACATATTTTATTTTTCTGAAAATTATAGAAAATAATTTAATTTTAAAATTAAATAATAATTAAATTGTTCATTTTAAATACATTAAAATAAATTATGATTTTCAATAAAGTTAGTATTTTCATAATTCATTCTAAATAAATATATTTATAAAATTCAAAAATACGAATCCTCAGATAATTTTTACATAATGAATTACAAGAATTAAATTATATTTTTGAAATAAATTTTATAGATTTCTAAAAATTAATTATAAAATACACTCATGAAAATAATGAAATCCAACTTTTGAAGAAATAATATTTTTAAAAAATTAAATGACTTTACAAAAATACATGTGTATATATAAAATAATTAACTAATAAATCATCAATAAGTAGAACCATTTTACATATTTGATAATTTATTTAATACTATTAATTCCCTCCAATTGTACTTCTAGGTAATAATGGAACTTTTAAAAAATATTAATTCATCGTTCATTCAACCTCAGTGTTGCATTTCTTAAACACTATTGAACATAGTTTTATAATTAAACTTTAAGGATTTTAAATTCCACATCCATATAAAATATATATATTTAATGGGAATCTTTAATGTTAATATAATATAATGAATAAATATATTTAAAGTGTACTTGTTGATAACTGTTAATATACCTCATTATACAACACATTGAATCCTCATAGTAATAGAAATGTAATGAAACCATAAAAAATATATATACATAATGATGAACTACACTAGTTATCTCCATTAGAATAAAAAATTGATATCCCTATATAAAATATATTCCTATTCAAGAAGAAAAACCCATAGTATATAGAATGAAATCATATTATAGACTAAAAATATAAAATCCAAATAAAAATCTAAATATTATGCCTCGGGTGATAACACTTATATGTAAGGGTACTTATTTGACTAATATCTATTATTAATATAATTTTTTCATGATTATTATACATATAATGAATTTTTTTATAAAAAATTCTATTTTAATAAAGAAACATTGAAAAAATATATAATTATGCACCATGATTTACTATCATCGACATTCGATAATCACTCTAAATGTGGCCATGATGTTACCCCCTTAACCAAATTATATTGGGGAGTTTTCTAATCTATACCTGGAATTAATTTTATCAATATCTAATTTCAATTAAGTCATAATAAATTAAATATATATTCTTAGATTTCAATTCCCAATGTTCTCATAGTGAAATGGGTATTCACTACTGTTTTTGAAACATAGAATATGATATGTGTTATGCATTGAATATAATAGCATTGTTTTCTTAAAAATGGATGAGACACTACAATTAATAGTATTATAGATGAAAAAATGGTATAAATGTTTCATAAATTCTAAATGGTTGAATAGAAATAGTTACCATGATAGGGTTGATGGATTTTATTTTTCCTAAAAAAACAAGGTTTTTAATGAAATATTGGTTATTTTTCCATGGTGTGTCGGTAATCAAATCACACTATATTATTTGTTTTCATTTTAGAAAATACGGAAACATATGCTTTCACCCATATATCTCCACTTGAATTATTATATTAGGATGTTCGACCATGTTCTTGAACTCTTCAGATATGAAATATGTAATTATAATTAATTAAAACAATCATTAGATCTGTTATATCAAATGATATGGTGTTTTCATTATCTATATCATGCCTTAATTCATCATATCCTCTTTATTAATAATCAATTTCAATGTCCAATATAGATTGTTCACACTTTTTCATCCACAATAATTTAAAAGTATAATTTGACCAATAAAATTAATTAATAAATTAATCATTAAATTAGTCAAACAATCACTTAGTTTGATTTCATTATTTTATTACAAATTTTAAAAAATTATTTAAACCACTTATTCACCAGAAATTATATAAAATATTGTGAAATTATTATTGATTTTATTCAACAAAATTTACCTATTTTTCAAATAATTGTCTATATAGTGAATCTATGGTCAACATTCACACATGATATATATGAAGTGTGAAAACACACTTTCATACCTCTACAATTAGAAGTCTAAAGTTCCATAGTTTAAATTATATCAAATTACCAAAACTATTTATCAAATAACAACAATAACAAATAACATAGCCTTATAAGAACCAATAACACAACATTATTGATTCTATCATGTGACAGTATAATTATTTTATTTTAGAAAACATAATCTACCTATTAGGAAGTGATAAATATAAAATGAATTTGACATAGAGAACATTATTTTAATCCATTTAATTTATATAATTTTCAATCAAAATACTCATACTAAATAGACAATAATATTTTTCAGATATTTTTTTTCCAAACACAATGCATCTACCCAAGTTATTGAATCTAGAAGTATAAATATTGTTTAGAAAAACCTATAACTATATCCTGTTATCCTCCACTATATAACATATCATATTATTTTAAAATACTAAATATCCCAATCTATCATAAAATGAAATCATATATTTAGCACAGTACCATGAGAACTAACTTAACACTACATGCATAAGATCATATATCTTCATCAATAGGATCCCTATACAGTAGACAAATCATATCGCAAAAAAGTCAAACATATTCAAGAAACATTTATTATTCTATTTTCACAAACTCAAAAAATCCCATTTTAATCTCCCATATAGGTTTCTAAACCAAATGATGTCTCCACATTTCCACCCTACCCAATCATGACCCATCACTGATATATTCAAGTTCATACTAATGACATCATCATTATTGATTGCACATCAAGGATCTTACTATCAAAATAATATGATAAATAATTTCATATCAATAATTTATTTTTCAAACCTAAAATAAGTAAATTTTAATAAAATAATATTTTATTAATCATTTTTATTAACATATATAAGCATGGACATTCCATGTGAACCTTTATGGTAAGTATGATACATGTACACACACCACTCTATAGCTATGTACGAGTATCATCATAAATCAAAAAGTATAAACATCATAATTCAATTGATTATAATAATTTATATTTCAATAATACTCAAACAGAATTCCAAACTCTAAATAAATGTTAATTTTTTACCGTAATTATGTTATCATTGACGAAACATAACCTCTATCATAATATGAATTCAACTTTTTATTCATCTACACTGTGCTGTAATTTTTTTTTAAAAAACTCTCTAATAAAATATTTTATTTATTTGGATTTATATTTTAAATCGATCCAAAAATGGAGTGTAATATTTCTAAATTATCCCTCAATGTATAGTAGTTGATAATGAACAGCATATTGGTATAATATATCACATGAGGAGAAAATAAAACTAGAGAAATACATAACCAATGTATAATAAATATGGAGTCACAATATACAACTGACCATAAATAATGATATAAAATTTGTTATAATAAAGTAAGAACAATTTATATTTTATTATTCAATCATCACAATATAGACCACCCAATTTAATGATTATAAAAAATATATATGGTATAAAAAAATAATTCCAATTTAAAAAATTAACCATCCACTCATAATAATTAATGGAATATCCCCATAGATAATACCCATTATGGCCATAATTGTTCATTACATTTCCTTCACCAGTATATAAGCATAAGGTTTGATTGTCTATGGAGGATCACATGAATTGTGTGAACGTAAAAATCAATAAATATCCCCAAAGGGAACTAAAAAATGATGAAATTTATTTGTTCATGCATTTATAATGTCATATAAATGTGATATCAAACATTATATATCAGTATAATTCATCATTTTCCACTCACCAATTTTCCTTGAAGCTCAACCATGCATGTTGTGGCCAATGGAACTTTGGGGGGAATATTTATTTGCAAGCAATCTTTTTGATATTTTACTATGTTAACATATAAAAACGACTTAATATATCTGATTCAACAATTTCCATGAAGGTCCTAAGATATAATGTGGGAATGGTGACCCTACCTAGAGAACCAATATAAGTCTACTAGAAATATGAACATATAATCTATGGATTTTAAAGACTTTATACTAGAAAAAAATTTCCAATTATATGGAATAAATTTGAATAATACTTTGTAAAAAAAATTTCTTAAGAATAATCTATAACAAGACTTCTTGGTAGAATGACAACTCATGGTAATTTCATATAACACATTTGGGAAAAAATATCTGATTATTTGGAATATGTTATAGAAACACTAGATAATAATATTTTATATCATGTAAGTATATAAAATATCACCGGATTGAAAAATTAATAATATAAGGATTGATAAATAGTAACACTGATGGAAAAAATTATTATTATAGGGGATAATATATTAGAACATTGTATTTCAAAACACATTTTTCATCGAATGGTAAATAGTACCCCAATTTTGAAATATTTTATTTAAAAATGATAATGCAATCTAATTTATTGAAGTAAAATACCTCCAAAAAACACAATATCAAACCATTGAGTGGAAATATTATACATTATGGGTGTAGAACATCATACCATATGATAGAAATACACATTTTCCATTGAATCATTTCAATATCATCATATCCCCATATGTGTCTATATCTATGTTGTTTGGATCACATTAATTCTTATCAATACATGGGATGGGGATAAGAATCAATGTTTATACCATTTCTTTCTAAATTAATTACCATATTTTTAATTTAACATAAACCTATAAAACTTAATTCTATATTGAAATAAAAATAATGAAAAAATAAATATATGTTAATAATGATTACCTAATAAATTAATGACTATGTCCCCATTTTATGGTATCTATTATCCCCCATAATATAATATATTTATGAGTATGTCCTTTAACATGAAATTTTTTTAGAACCAACTATATTCAAATAAGATCTATTATTTTATTAAATATTAAATACTAAAAATTATATGTAACAATAAAAATCATTTTTTTACTATAGATTAGCATGATGATATCTTCTTTTTAACCATATGTACAACAATAAAAAAATAAGCAGTAATGAACCATTGATTTATAGAATACATTGTATTCATTTTGGAATTAAATTTATAAATTCATTAATAATTTATAATAAAAAATTGATATTTATATAAATTGAGGAATGTTTTGAAAATAGAATAGAAACCTCACCCATGAGATTAAAAATAAAATTACAGTATCTTATACGTGAAAATATGATATATTTATATCCTTAAATAACTGATGAATTTTTGGAACATTATTAATCAAGTGTTCGTATTTTTTGATTCATAGATATTTAATTACAATTTACCAATTGTTATAATAATTAATAAGAAAATATATATTAATTAAATAGACTCATAAATTATTATTTAGTTGTCTTGTGATTAGAAGATAATTTTTTGAGACTTTAATTAATCTTTCAAAATGTGATAAAATCAGATCTAATTTTAAAAATTGTTCTTTTATGAAGAAATGATGATAATAATTAATTTTTTTCCTATATTTATAAAATTACTATCATAAAATGGATAGATTTTTTAAATTATACAAATAAAAAAATGGATGTCGTGAACTTTTGGGATTTTTTGAATTAATCAATTTTTTGGGAATAGTAAAATAAAATAATTGATCATAAATTGTAAATACATAGATTGTTTAGTCTAAAATGATTAATGGATTCTGTAAGCCCATAATTTTGACATATAATTCATTATTATTTTATATTTGATTATAATTCTCAATCTATTTGTATTATTGATCCAAAATAATAAACAAATGATTAAAATATTAAACAAACACCCCACTCCTCCACTATAAACACCACCCTCACCCCCTCTTCTACTCAGAATACAACCCCTTGTATATTTTTCAATTTATACACATATTTATTCCCAATATTATTGTATACAACTAATATATTTTGGTCTCAAAAAATTTCCATATTAAAGGGCTTTAAGGCGGTTCTCAAGGAAGACAATTCAAGAGGAAAAAATGACATTCCTTTTCTCTGAATTTCTTTTAAATATATATTTCATTATTTGTTCTATCCAAATATAACCATACCAAGGTAGAATAAAAATTAATTATCATATATATACATTAATTTTATAATTTTTATGTAATAATTCATCATACAACTCTTTATACTCTCCCTTCCATTCTAAAAATCTAAATATTAACCATGATGTGTCGACTTACCGACATCGTGGAAAATGAGTTTTTTCAATTACCTCATTAAAATATTCTCATAAAATCATTATAATGGTCAAATTATATTTTCTTATAAATTTTATATTCTATATTATTTTATGTAACCAGTTTATACACATAATATTAATTATTAAAATAAATTTTATTTGTAATCATAAAAATAACCAATATAAACTAACTTTTATAACTAATGTTTTATGTAATGATTCATCCTCAAAATTATAATAAGTGATATATAATAACATTTAATATTATAAAATTTAATTAATAACATTTAATTTTAATTCTGGAATAATACTATATTTTTTCATGATTTTCTATACATTTATAAATCTAAATCAATCATGAAAACCAAGGAAATGAACATAACTAAATGATAAAATTGTATCTAATAACTCCTCAATGATTCTGTAAATGAACATAATAAAATTATAATAAATTAAATTAATGTATAAAATTATATTATTTAATTACAAAATATATTTTATTTGATTATCCAGGATATTTTGTCCAAGTGAATTTTTTTTGAAAAGAAATATGAGATTCTTTACAAACATCAATTTCACATTCTAGTTAAATTTTCTCTATATTTACCCAAATTTAATGATTATTTACACTTTTTATTTCATCTATATTGTATTTATATGTTCAAAACTCAAATATGATGATCTTACTATATTTTTTAATGGATAATTCCATTTTTTAAAATGGTTTATATCTTAATTCATCCTAATAAGCAATCCCAATTCAAGGGAACTTCATGATTTTTTACCCATTGTTAAGTGCACTCCATGATGTATTTTTTGAAACCAATATTTTTATAAAATAACTCATTAAAACCTTAAAAATAATATTGGTTTAATAATATATTATTTCATTCTCTTAACAAGAAAATAAAACCTGAACCAACCATGGAATCCCTGAAAAGAATACACCCAAAACCATCGAAAAAATAAATATTTTTAATAAATGGGTGGAAAGTTGTTATTAAAAGGATATATTAGGTGTTATATATTTGAATATATTTATTTGGTATATTAATAACACTATTGGAATTATGATAAATTTTATAAAACCTATGGATATATGATGAACTGTGGTAAGAGACATTTTGTTTAAAAGTCCTTTTCTAAATTTCCGTTTTAACATAATTTAATCGGAATATTGTTATGATGAAGGTATAGAGGTTTATTGATCATGTTTTTTTATTGGGAATTTTTTATGAAGTAGGGATGGGCCATTATTTACCTCTAATTCATTTGGAATGATTATATTGGAGGTATTTCATATGGATATTCTAACTGTGACTATGATGGTTGCATAATAAGTTTGTCGCGAGGGTTACATAATAATGTTGTTATGAGTGTTTTATTGTAAGGTATGTGTGATGGTTAAACATCATATGATAGTCATGAGGGTTACCACTGATAAGTATAAAATTCTATAAGTCAACATTATTGATTAATTTATGGTTCCTATGTATAAATATCTTGTATTCAGAAAGTATGTATATTATTCTTTATGATTGAGAAGTTTGTATTTGTGAAATTGGTTTCTCATGTTTATAATTATTCAAGTACAAATAGTTTAATTCCATTTTTTCATGTTTTTTACTAATCCCTTATTCTCATCAAATGTTTTAAAAAAAATTAACACGGTTTAAGGATGGGTGAGATAAAAGAATAATACATGATAAATATTGTGAAGTATATTTATGAAATTTTTTCATATTTTAATAAAAAAACTATTATATTATATAATAAATGTATATTATTTTATTAGTACCCACATTTTATGAATATCGGTTGATATGTATTAATTATGTAGAAAGTATTAAAAACTCTAAACAAAAAATATCTTTTGGAATATAATAAAGTGAAATTCTATATGAATTTACTGGATTTTGTATTGCTTACAACCCAATTCATGTAGTTTGTATCTGAGTATGGTTTAGATAAATTTAATAAATATGATGATAGAATAACATATACGATTTATATATTGAAATTATATAACATTTTATTATTTACATTATTATTTATCTATGACTAGTCTATTCAGAATGGTTTTCCATAGAATAAATAGTGAAGCTAAAGTGGCAAGGCACCTAGAGGACAATATCATTCTGAATCTGCAACCTTGAATGCAGGGAATTGGAACAATATATTTTAGGATATAAATAGATATGATTACACATGAAATTAATGGAAATTTCATCCATGCAAGTGAAAAATATTAAATACAAAAAATGGAACATGACCATAGTGGAATTAATTATGGGGAAAAATCCTCCCGGTTTTAGTGGATATTAAAACCCTGTGATGGATTAAGGGTAGATTAAATATCATTAAATGATATTTGATGTATTTGGGTGTTCATATAATCCATGTTTAGTATTTCTATTTATCATATTTAATGTGAATTTGACAACTAGTTATCAATGTTAAAAAAAATATCAGAGATAGTGAGGAGATTGATGACTAGGAATGGGATGAATTTATGAATTATTTCCCAAGAAAATATTTTACTAATGTAGTACAACATATGATGAAAAAAATCCTATAGTAGAAACAAAATGAAAAATATTTAGTGGATGTGTACGAAGAAATCATCTCCCAATTATAATGGCATGCTCCAAATCATATTTAGGATCTTGATAGAAAAATCAATCATATTGTACTGAGGATGGAAAAAAAGATACCGAACGCAATTGGCATCGTGATAATTCAAATGTTAGGATATTATTTTGAGATTTACTAAGGGGGTAGAAATCAATTTTGCATATGGTCAAGAAAATAATTAGTACAATGAGATGAAATGGACCACATGAAAAGAAATATGTAATAATAAACCAAATAAATCATAAGGCAAGAGAGTTCAATTTCTAGTTTGTGTGATGTTTATTAAAAAGAACCATAGAGAATTCCTTAACAAATTCACAATTTTTTTCCATTTTGTATCTCTAGACATATATCCTGATATTGAAATGAAAAATATATGAATATTAATTTTGATAAGAAAACTACCAAGTGTTTAAAATGATGTGATACGGTTCACTATCCTAATAGCTACCCAATGAATGATTAAAATGATGTGAGGTATATAGATTATAAGTAGAAATGTGCCATTCTATCCTTTTACACTATGTAAACTGATGTTGTTCCATCTAATAAAGTGGTATCAGGTAATTTTTCTTTTCAAATATTGCTATTATTTTTTTGATATGGAATCTATATATTCTTATATTGCTGAATAGTTTTTGAGAAAATAGTAGAAATATCACCTCCTGAAATGAAATCAAAACATATGTTAAACAAACCTGTAGAAATTGATAAAGGGAAAAAATACATTATACGAATTTTCATGTTGATTTAGGTGTAAATAAATTACCCATTTTTTTTTATTTTCCTATAGTAGAGTATCTTGTAATTCTATGAATGTATTGGCTTTCTGTTTATCATGACATGATTGATTATATTGATAAATTTGATTTTTAGAAAGGGTTTCTATATTCATACAACAATGAACCCATTCAATTGAAAAAATATTTGTAAGATATGATATCATTAAATTATTAAAATGAAATTTATATTTCACTCATTGTTGAAATCATGTGAACTATTTAGATTAATGATCTTCTAGTGGTAAATTAATACCTGGATATTTTTCCAGTTGAGTTACCCAGTGGTATAATTAATTGGGAAGTTGAATTTTATATTTAATTAGTTCATAATGATAATCCAATTTCAAAATATAATTATCAATTATGATAAGCTAAATTCATAGAATTGAAAAAGTAGTTGCAAGAGTTTCTTGGTTAAGGTTTCATTTGACCTCAATCTTCTCCACCATGTGCTTCTATTTTGTTCGTTAAAATGAAATATGGATCCATGGGACATTTCATTGATTACAGAGCTTTCAATAACTTTATTTTTATTAATATTTATTTGTATCCTCTTATCAATGGCTTGTAAGATCATATCTATAGAGCTCATTATTTTAAAAATATTATTTGAGATCTGGGTACCATTATTAGAAGGTGAAATTGGATGACATTTCGAAAAATAATTTCAAACTAAATATGGGCATTATGAGATTATTTGTATGACCTTTATATTGAAAAATTATTCTGATATATTAAATTATTTTATGAATAGAATCTTCCCTGGCTTCTTGGATATGTTTTTTATTGTTTTTGTTGATGATATTTTGTTGTTTTATAAAAGATATGAGGATAATGAAAATAATAAAAGATTGTATTTAAAACTCTTAAATAAAATATGTTATATGATAAATTAATCAATTATTAATTTTGGTTAGAACAAATTTATTTTCATGGAAACATTGAAAATAAGGATGGTATAAAAGTTTATCCCCCCCAATATGGTTAAGGAATGCCAAAGACCTACAAATTCTGTAGGGATTCCTATTTTTCCTGGATTAGTAGGTGATTAATTATGGTTTGCTAAAAAATTACACAATTATCTATCCCATTAAATATGTTAAAACGAAAAGGGTTCAAATTTATTTCGATAGTGGAATGTGATTTTTGTTTTCAAGATCAAAAGAAGTGATTAGTGAATTATCTAGTCTTGGTCCTACCATCCCAAAAATGGACAGTTTGATATCTACAGTGATACATCATTTAATGGGCATGGATGTGATTTGATACAGAATGACCAATTAATTGATTATGATTCAAGACAATTGAATAATCATGGGTTATGTTACCCCACACATGATATAGAATTATACGGTACAATTCTTTACATTAAAATTTTGGAGTCATTATCTATATGATTTAAAATGTGAAATATATACTGAACATAAAAGTGTGAAGTATATATTTGACCAAAAGTAATTTAACACGAGGTAGAGTAGACAGTTCGAACTGAAAAAAGATTAGTATTTCACAAATAAATTAACATCCTAGAAAATTAAATGAAGTGAAATATTTTTTGAGTCAAAAAAATCACTCTTTGTTAATGATTTTATATTTATAACATGACCCCTTGGTCATGATTTTATGGAATTTTTCTTCGAAGTTATTTGTCTAGGAATTTTTTGTATTTTAATATATGTGTCACTATAGTCAGATATAGAAGAAAAAATTATCCAAGCAAGAAATGAATAACATGAGTTAGAGAAAAGATATAATTGGTTAAAGGGGTAAGTTTCTAGAATTTTATACTAATAATGGTTGTGTTTAAAGATTTTGGAAGATATTTTGTTTTCCATGTTATTACCAGTGAAAGATATAATTGTTCTACGAAGCACATAGTTATATATTTTCAGTTCATCATAGCAGTACTGAGATATACAGAAACCTTTGGGAGTATTACTGGTGTTACGGAATGAAATGAGATATTACTAATTTTACAAAGAAATGTTTGACTAATAAATAGGTTAACGAAGAGATATTACTACAAAAGGGGATGCATCGGCCTTTTCCCATTCTAGATTAAAAATGAGAATATATATCCCTGTAATTCATGGTAAGACCACCAAAGATATATCATGGTAAAAATTTGACATTGGTTATTATCGATCAGTTGACAAAATCTACACATTTTATTTATACTGGATACACTATTTCTCTATATCCTCATTCTTGATAGTACCTCATAGATTTTTTATAGGTTTTATAGAGTTCATCTATCCATTTTATTTTTATGTGATCCTATGTTCACTTCTATCTATTAGAAAGGCCTTCAGAAGACATTGGGAATAAATCTGAATTTCAATACATCCTTTCATCCTCAATCAAACTAATAGTTAAAATGAACGATCTAGACCATTGGGTATATTATTGAGGCTTGTTCAATGGATTACAATGGATGTTGGCATCAATATTTTTCTTTAGTTCAGCTTTCCTATAATAATAATATTCATTCCATAATATTGATGGAACATTTAGAGTAATTAAATTTGAAGAATTGTTGAACTCCATCATTTTTGGATGAATTATGGGAATGGATGTTTATGGTAATATAATAAGTATAGGAGGTGGAATATAATGCGATGATGATCTAACAACACACGAGGAAAGCTTAGAGTCGTTAGAAATGTTATGATGGTAACTAGAGGAATGAATCATTTGAATTAGTTGATCATGTTTTCCATAAAATATCTACTTGGAAAAGAATTATGTGTTCTAGTAATAAAGGAAATCTAAATCCACAATACAACTAATTTTTTATAAACTTGGTGAATGTTGGACCAATTTCCATCTTAGTAGATTTTCCTAAGAGTTTATTTCAGGTACACAATTAATTTCTTATTTCAAAATCAAGAATACATGTTGCAGATTCATCTCATGTCTTGATTCCAGTAGTTGTTCAACTAGATTAGAAACATTAAAATAAATAAAATCCTAAATATATTCTATATTGAATCGAGAAATTATTACGGAATAATGTAATTCAAAATGATATGGTTTTTTGGAGAAATCACATTGTTGAAGAAGTAACATTGTAATACAAAAGTGAATTGAGGAAAATGTATCCACACTTGTTTAAAAAGTAAATAAAAATTATGAAGATGCAATTTCTATAAGTTGGGTAGAATGTAATTACATAGGTACTTATAAAATTTTTTGTTTTCATTTTCAAATTAAATTGCTAAATTCATTATAAATTAATAATGAAATAACTGATATTTTTAAAAATTAAGGATTATTTTCTAATTGATTGGTAATATCACATATGATATTATAAATAAATTATTTATTTCTTATTAGTTAAAATATTATATATTTATATCATTGAATATGTAAATATATTTTTTGAAAATTATGAATTAACAGTTTATATTTCTGTGATTCACAAATATTTATTTCAATTTTATAATTAATATAATGACATTAAAATATATATTTTCATTAAATATAATAAAAAATTATTATTTTGTTTTATTTTGATAATAATATGAAATTATGATACTATAATTATTTTTTCAAGATTTTATAAAATAATTTAAAGGTTAAATTTGTTTATTTTTTAAATGAATCAAGATTTTAATTAGAAATTAATTATATCATATTAAAAAAATTGTTTTCATAAAATATATTTCTATTTTTAATTATAGATATTGAAAAATTATTAGGGTGATTGTTTTATTTTTCTTAAATAGTTGATTTATTTTTGAATAATAAAATACAATAATTTACCATAAATGCTATATAGCTGATTGTTTGAGTCATGGATGATGTTTGGATGATATAATCCCATAATATCATATTATCCATAATTATTTTTATAAATTTTATGTTAATTCTAATACTATTCATAGGCATGATCCAAAATAATAAACAAATGAATAAAATATTCCAAAAACACCCCTCTCATCCACAATAAATACCACCTTCACCACCTATTCAGCTCACAAATAAATGATGTGTAACTTTTATAATCACGTATCTATTACAATCCCAATCCTATTACACATATCCATGACCTTGGTTTTTCACCAAATATCGATAACCAAGGTCCTTAAAGAGGTTCTCAAGGAGGATAATTGAAGAGGTAAAAACCACTTTCCTTTTTTTAATTTCTTTTCAATTTATTTTCATTCCTTATTCTATACTCATATATCCATATAAAAGTGGAATGAAAACCAAATAATCATATATATAACAAAATTTTATCATTTTGATTGAAATATCATCATTAAACATTATCTCCTCTCCCTTTTATTCTAAAAATGAAAACATCATCTATGATGTGTTGATTTATCGACATTGTGGATTATCTACTTTCATTTCTCTTTACAAATTTTACAGATAGTATTAAAACCATTTTTTATGGATAAATAATATTTTATTTTACTTATTATCTGTTATATTTTATTCTATAACCATTATTTATACATAATATTAATTAATAAAACAAGAGGAGTTTTTAATTATTAAAATTCATCAAAATAAACTAACTTTCATCACTAATGAATTATCTAATGATTCATACTCATACCATTTAACAAAAATAATATATAAAAGACCATTTAATATTATTTATGTTAATTAATAATATTTATTTTCAATTGTGTACAACTATTTTCATATTACATGATTTTTAATAATTATTTACAAGTAAACCGATCTAGAAAACCATGGAAACAAACACTCTTAAACGATATATATGTACCTTATAACACATAAAAAATATATAAATGAACATAGATAAATTATAAAAAATCAAATAAATATATAATATTATATTAATTAATTAATTAACTAATTTAAAATTATTAACCATGATTTTTAGTTCAAGTATGAAATACATTCAAACATATGTAAGAGTTTCTTTACGAACCTCCATTTCCCATTGGGGTTATGATTTCTCTCTATTGAACCTAATTTAATGATTATTTACTTTTATGTATTTCTTCTGCAATCATATTATATCTTCCACTATCAAATATCAATGTTATATTATCTTTTTTCAGTGGGTAATTACATGATTTAAAAAGGACCGCTTTAAAATTAATCTCGGTATGCAAGCCCGGTTGAAGTGAACTTCCCTAGTTCTCACCCATTTTTAAGTAAACTACATTATAATTTACAAAACCCTACTATTTTTAAAAAAAAATTTAAACATAAAAAACACGGTTATATTATGTAGACTCACTTTCATTTTTTGAAAAAAAAATATAACTGACCATGGAACCCATGAAATAATTCACTTGAACCAATGGAAATAACAAAATATTGTTAATAAAGAAGTGGAAATTTATAATTAAAAGATTATATAAGGTGTTATATATGAAAGATTATTAACATAATATATATTAATGACTCTCTCTAAATATTTATAGATGAGGATTGAAAATTTTTTATGTATGACAGCCCGAGGTAAGGGAATTTTAGTTTAAAAATCATCTTTTATGTTTCCATTTTTAGAACATAAAGAGAAATTCTTTTATGATGAATGTATTCACGTTTTATTAATATATTAAATTTCTTGTAAAATTTTTATGATTAATTATTAGACCTATATCTCTCTATAATTCAATGAGAATATTTAATTTTGAGATTGATTGTATGGTTTCTTCATGTGTGACAGTGATAGTTACACAATAATGTAGCTATGAGGGTTAAATCGTAAGGTATCCATGAGGGTTATATTTTAACATATCCAAAAGTTTTAAAAATCATATTGTAGATATGATGGTAAAAAATCAATCATAATTAGTTCCCCATGTTACCTTTAATTAATTATTTATTTTTCTAATCTTTTATGGAAATATCTTGTTTTCAAAAAGAATATGATACTCTATGTGTGATAATTATGTCTTTGTGAAAATGATTTCTTTTGATTATATGTATTCATATACTAATATATTGTTTTCTTCTTTTTATGTTCCTTACTAAGACTTGTATCTCATCCCATGTTTGGAACTATTTTTCAATGGTTTTAATGATGAGTTAGAGAAATGAATAATCTTTGATGAACATTGTGAAGATTATCTAGAAACAGATTTCATGTTTTATCAAAACATTTTTTTATGGGTAAAATGGACACCATTTTAATAGTACATATTTTTTTATTCTTATGGGTTGATATGACTGAATTATTACCTAATTCAGTAATACTCAAAATTGAAAATATATTTCGGAATGTACGAAACAAAAATTCAAAAATAATTTACTAGATTTTATAATTACTAAGGATGAGTCCATAGAGACTTCACTTATCATATTTTGAAAAATATGTTACTAAAATATATAACTATATATATCTAAAAAAATTCGTAAAACAATTTCATCTCATTATTATTCCAAAAAATTTTCATTTCACTAATTCCTAATTAATGCATTTGTAAATTTTTCATTTTTTCTTTTTTATTATTCGTGGAAATTCATATTTATCACAATGAATGAAATTTCATAACATGAATAATGAAAACGCCTAAAAATTTGTTCCGTTGTATCTATTTAAAATTTGTTAAGAAATATCTTTGAAATAAATTATGATTTTTATTAAAAAATAATTCCAAAACATCCTTTTGAATGCCATGTAAAATTTCAAAATATGTACTATATGAAAATCATTTAAATATGCATTAATTAGGCTCATTATTTATTATTTAATTAAATTTTATATTTAGTTCCCTTAAATCTACTATAACACTTGACTATTATTTTCATTTAATTATAATAAACCACTCATGTATACTTCCATGAAAGCTTATTTTCATTATTCCATGTGTGAATGATATCATCTGAATAAGTATTCTGATAGTTTTTTTTCAATTAATGGAAAAAATTTCACATCCATACCAAAAAAACCATCCTCAATCTCTATATTATTTAATTTATTTATCACTATATCATGAAGTAAAACATAAACCACACCTTATCTAGAACTTTAATTTTCAATTAGAAAATACATTTGACACCTATAAGACTATCAATGATATATTATATTTATTTTATTGTAACTAATCAAAAAATTCTTCATAGTGAACCTAAAAAAACATTAAAATATATTTATTAATTCATTCATAGATTCTATGGAAATATGAGAAGTTTTAAATGTTGATATTTTTATTCAGTCATAGAGTCCTTAATCATCAGTTACTCATATTCAAAAATGATTTTACTCTAAATATGATTTCTTACATTCTCAGATTAAAAATAAATAAGGTAATATTATTTTATACATATTTATATAAATATTACATAAACTTTATATAAGTATATTTTATCTGAAAAATTGTAGTGTTAAACCTATGTTGATGTAGTTTAGACATAAAAAACTAATTAAAAATTAATGTTGTTCACACATATTAATACAATTGTCTTATGAACAGAAACATTAAAAAATAAAAAAAATATGAAATTTGGACATAACCGCATTCTTTTTAATTAAATTTTAAACAACCACATCAATAATAAATTATCAAAAAAAATTATTTTTAAAAATATATCATTTCCAAAGAAACAATTTATAACATATTTCATAAATATTTCCAAATCAGTAATAATTTTTTTACTAATGATGATGTAATTATTTATCAATAAATTTATCATATTCTCCAACATTGTACATTATTATTCCAAAAAAAAATTCATAATGTAATTATCAGTATCGCATCCTTACCAAATGAATTAAAATCAAATACACCTGTATTCATAAAAATAATATATCATCCATATTGGGTTTTATAATATCCCCCATTAGAATTATTTCTTATTATATCATACATGAATGAGATCACATAAATATATTCCCTGAAGTTTTCCCACGGAAATTGGATGTTAGGACAAACCAACATCATGAATGTTTAATTAATAGTATTTATAAACAATATAAACAATTCAAAAAATTAAGAGGTGACGTTACTAGGTTTATAATAATTATTTAAAGGAAAATGAGATGATAATTATATTGAAGATGAAAATAGTGTGGGATATATTGAGAGTGAAACTGTAGTTGATATTGAGGTTTATATTAAACTGTAAGAACAACTATTTGTTTAATATAACGAATATAATGATAAAATTAATGGACAATATTACCAACTCACAAAAATAATTTAAAATAATTTTATGAATTTTATGATTATTTCATAGAAAATTTCTTGTATTATGTTGAGATAAAAATATATTAATGTGGAATGACTCATTATTTTAATTATTCCTAAACATAACAGACAAATTATTGTATTGTCTTTGACTATTTTATTACTCGATTTAAGGATAAATTATAAAATGAGATCTCGAATTATAAAACTAATCCAATGTTTTCTTAACATATTTAACAACTGACCTGTATATGAAATTGAGATTATAATGGAAGAAAACAGTATAATTTAAATTTATAATTTTAATAATTCAATAACGATTTATAAATATGATCTTTGATGGTGTGTATATGAAACCAAAATAGTATTTGAGGTATATTATGATTTATAGGATGATGGATTTCTATTTTAATTAAAGATAAATAATGATATGACACTTAAATATTATTATGTTGATGATGTATCTAAATATATTTTTTAAAAATTTTATTCTTATGTTGAATAACTAAATATGTTTTCTTGAATTTTATATTACATTAATTTTTTCATGAAGTTCAACCAAACAAAATTTCAATAAAATAGAACTTTAAAACTAAATATAATTCGTTATATTAATTCTTAATTTTGAAATATTTAATTAAGGAGTATTAGAGATCACACAATAAGTATTCATAATATATTTATATGTGAATGTTTTTATGGATGTGTTCTTATTTTTCGATGATGATCGTTCTGAACAGAATTATAGTCATGTGAAATCAGTTTTTTAAAATGAAAAAAATCATTTTCTAATCTTGTATATTTATTCAATATCTGATTCATTTTTCAAATTTAATTTCAATGGTGAGCATTATTTATAAGGGGAATCCCTTATGAATATTAATTCAAAAACTACTCAAATTACTTCTAAAAAACCTCTTTCGAAACCTATTGGTCAAAATGCATCCCCATTCAACCATATTCTGAATAACATTATGGTTTATTTTTAGATACAAATCCATTGGTATATTTTCATACATCTAGGATCAGCCATTCAACTATGTTCATGTCCATAAAATTGTAGAATTTAAAAATTTAAATTATTTAATGATGTGGAGAGAACACAAATCCAGAGTGATTTTACAGATTTCATTTTTTATAAGATAAAATATTCTATGAAGAGCTAGAGGGATTCCCTTATTTCTAAAATGATTTTATGACCCTTGAAAATATGATGAATTCAGTATTGGGGGATTAATCTTCTAATATATTTGTAGATTCCATTGATATTCTATATGATTATGAATAGTGTTATATAATATAATTTTTAGATTCTAAGTGACTCAAATTCTATTTTTGATGTCTTAATTCTTATATACCTTATATTATTTCGAAAAATACTTTATAAAATCACTTAATATGATTCCTAAATAAGAAACTACATGGACCAAATGACAGTATTTAATTTCTAGGAAATTATTTCATGGGATAATAAATCAAGTTCTTCATGAGAGGAAATCCATCATTGAATATTTTTTTGTATAGACTTTTTAAATAAGAATCACACATTTGCCCTTTAATTGAATTCTATCATGAATCCTTTTTCGTATTTGAATTTGAAATTATTTTTGGTAAGTCTTTATCATATGCCAAAAATATAAAATTCGGTACTCTTTATCCTTTTCATCATATGATATGTTTTATTTTCATATTTTAGGAGTATTGTTTATTCTATAATATATTTAAAGGTACATTCATGATATATACATGGTGTAGTAGAGATTCTAAAGGGTGGTGATCAATAACTGAGCTAAATGCCATATAGAATCATTTTTAGGAGTGTTTTAATGCTTACACCTAAGGAATATTATATTTTCAAATAAATACATGCCTCTATTGAATTTTCATACAAAATCATTCCTCTTCATTGTAGTTAGGTATGGGGGAAACTTTTGACAATAGAAACAAATTTTATAATTTTATTATAATTTTTGGTTTTTTACTATTCTATAATTGATATTGTCAAAAATTAATTTGAATAATCATTTTATCGTCTTTTTGGGAACATATAAAATACCATTGGACACAAAAAATTATATTTTTTGTCTCATGGTGATTGAAGAATATTCATTTTCATCTAAATTGGTTTTTACTAACAAAATTCTTGTTAATATTTTTGAAAATGTTATAGAAATTGGGGATGCATTCTTTTCGAATTGAATTAGACTCCGTTTTCCAAAAATAAACATACTTAATTGAAAATATTTTTTATCATAAATATTAAAAATTTATACCACACATTTGAATTCAAAATTAGCACAATTTTTTGGATTTAAGTATAATTATTTTTAATTTCTTGTGATAGTATATATTTATTATAATTCATGTCAATGACACTTAAAACTTTTCAATTTTTTAGTTGTCGATTATTTCACCTACATTTTTAGTGGTTAAATATTTTTATTTAGTTTTATGGTTTTTATTCTACATTGAGGTTCTTGACATCAATTATGCCAGGAATTTAATTCAACATATAATTTCGGTTTCCCCTATGAAAAAATAATATTGTTGATAAAATTTTGTATTAATTGTATACATCGTTCATTGGTTACTGACATTTTGTTTCTAATTAAACTCATTGTTTATATTAAAATGTGATATAAAATTTAAATCCTTAAATTTTTTTTATTCTATTTTCTTAAAACTTTCTTATTTTATTATTTAATATAGCAAGAATTTTATTTATTTATTCTTGTAATGATTAATCTTCCCCACGAAAAAAATTTTAAAAATTAATTTTTTTGTAATAATTAGTTTTTTTGGGTTACCTGGAGGTAAATAGTTGTTTAGAAGCTCCAGTTCATTGAACATTAATGTGTGTTGAACACTTTTCAAAATAAATAATTTTAATCAATTCTGTAAAACATGAAACTAATTTTCACTAATAAATTTCATTATTAAGGGGGAAATAATTTTTTCATCTTGAAGGATTCCATGTGGGAAAAATCAAATTATGATATATACATTGTGGATTTGTGGTGTTTCACTCTTGATATTTGTTAATTTCATCTGAATTTGAATATGTGATTGTTTTAGTACAAGAAATTTATTATAAGTGGTTGAATTTGAAGTGGCCATAATTAATTACACATTTAAACAATTTTTTTGGATTTAGTTCATTTACGTTGGAATAAAACTCACAATAGATAAAACTATAATGTTGTTTAATTTAAATATGAAAAATCAATTCATTGAATATTATTATAAAAATACAGATTTCTTATGAACCAAATATTAAATTTTTTTCATTATAATTTTCATTAATCATAATAATAAGTGTATTTTGAGGATTTTTGTGACTTTCATTTTTGTAATTTTTACTTTTAAAAGTGATTTTGATGTGAATTTGAAATTTAATTTTTTGATTGATTCAATTTATTTTAATCCATTAATACAACTTTTTAAATAATTCTTAATTTCATTTCATGTTTCAAATTTACGAATTTTCACCTGATCTGAAATATCTTAATATGAATATAGTGTTTTGTAGAATGATCTACCTTAATTTATATAGCTTATATTTTATATATCCAAATTATTAAAGTTTCATGTATTTAAATTTTCAAGATTTTTTACATAATTTTTTTTTGATCAGAACCAAGTATTTGAATTCAAATCCTCCAACATACCAAAATATCCATGAGAAATTACAAATTAATATACTAGGAGTTTTTACATTGATAATTTATTATTTATCAAAATTTTATCATATATCTTGAAATGGATACATCTATATATGGGTATTATTAAGTGGATAATTCCAAAAACCTGATTATCTCTTGTAATAAATGAGAATACTTGAATAATACTTATCAATGTTTATAAATTTTTTTGTTTCTATAGAGAATTGTTAATCCACTAAATAATAATCGAGGAATGTGTATGAAGAACATAGAACATTTATCGATTATTAAATTATTGAAAAATATAATGTTAAACAAAAACATGGGGATATTATGGGTGGAAAATGATTTTGGATAAATCCTCAATGACGAGTTTTTGAGAATTCAATACTAGGACTGTGGTATGTTTTCAACATAATCTAATGAGTCAAAGTATAATTTTTTTGTTATCATGAAAACAATGTGATGTGTATTCTAGATGAAATTAATTAAAAGATTGATACAATATTATAAGACTATCATGGGTATTAATGAAACAATTTATGTTTTCAGTTAAATATGGAAAAACCATCAACAAAGATTAATTTTTTTTGAAGAAGATGATATTGAAATTGGGTTGTTGAATTAAAAAAATTGGGTAGAGACTATATAACTATTATAAATTGGGGGTTTCTAACATGATATTACCACCTTCCACCCATGTATGAGGTTGTATAAACTTGGGTATATGAGTTTTATATCAAATTCATCGGGTGTTTGATGATAATCAATGGAGTTCAATTTTCTCAGATTTTAAATAATAAATTCAAATATAATTATTGATCATGAACATTGTTTTTTTCTATATGCAATTCATAGTTGAGATGTGACAAAATGGGGGACCAATATTGATCCCTTCTAATTTGATGAAATAATTTCAAGTGATGAATACTAAGATCAAAAAAAATTCATGATAGGGAATAATGACATGAGAAGGAGATAAATAGAATCTTCTTCAAACATAGTGATGTTGTTCAGGGATGTATGGATGAAGTCCGTTTGAACAACATTGAATATTCATTTGAGATTGGGATGATGGGTCATATCATCATGTTGTTTATGAAATTATTAAACATGATTTTTTTTTATTTGGATTTATTATTATATTATGGATGCACTACAAATTTATCCAATGATTCAGCTGTGATATTTTTCATCATTTTATGCGAAGTGTTCGAAAAAAATATTCAATGATGTCTTATACTATTTGAGTTTTTTTGAATTGTTTTTTGTAGACCAGTTGATGAAATAAAATTTTATTTCATTAAGGATTTTGTATTTAAGATAAAAACAATAAATGTTCAATGTTTGAAAGTGAATCATAGAGATAGAAGAATATTATATTGATAGACACATAGGTTTCAATAGATATTAAGGGCCAAATAAAGATTATTTATCAGATAGATATAAATATTCACCAATAATATTTTTAATTCATTTAATTTTTTTAATTATAGTATGAAATTAAAAATTTACTTTAATGTTTTAAGAATATTAAAAGAGTAGTTATTAAATACGAGAAATGAAATTTACCAATTTTAAAATCAAGAAATGAACCATGGATGATAATTCTATGATTTATGAAGAGGATTAATGAAACATCCAATGCATATATATGACTGATATATACCATTATTTCATTAATAATGTCATATTCAATGAATTTTCTAATAGAGTAGTGTAAAAGATTTATGTGGGTGATCATGAGAGGGATTTCATTGAAGGGGGAAATTTGAGGACAAATCCATTTATGAATAATGATATATATCCTTCCTTTTTCTTATTATATACCTCTATTCCATTTTTATTATTATTTTTTTATTAATAATAAAAGATCAGATAAACATATCATTATGGAATAATTTTTTTTGGTTCAGTTTTTAATTTTTCACATAATTCTTCTTAAAATTTTATGTACCTATTTGGAGTCATTTTGAAAATATCATAATCATTAAACATAATGATTAATAATTATTCTTATTTCAATTCAGTTGAGTTTGATGAATCATGAAAAAATAATGAAATGGGACTGAACCATATATACCTTAATCACATGGTGAAAAGGATTGATAATTTCATTTGTTTGATGCACATTCCATTAATTTTCATTTAAGAAGAAATTTATTTTAAACATTATAGATGAAATCCCCCTTAAAAATTATAATCATTGTTTTTATAACTCATCATTATATTATTAATATCATTGTAATTTTTATCTAATAAAAATATTATCACTTCATTGTTTATTTTATATATGGAAAATTTTTTAAAATAGCATTCAACTCATTTTTTAATTATCTTTTTCAATATAAAATATTTAAATTAGTCATTGGAAAATATCACCAGCCATTATAGTTGATTTATGTAGCTCTCCACTAACTAGTGGTGAGTTGAAAAAATTAAATTTTAATTTTTATTATAGTGTAAATGAATTCACCACATCAATGGAGTAAAAATAAGATACATGATTACAATAAAGACAAAGAGGTAATATAAAATCCACTTAATGATGTAATTTAATGGAATGTGTCACAAATATATTTTTATAAAAAAGAATAATATTTTTTCATAATAATATATCAATATTGACTAAATAGAATGCTTGGTTGTTTACGATTACAGAGACCATAATGATAAAGATCATTTGGTTTTTATTTGAAAACATCAATTGGAAAAAATTGATGATTAAAGCACTAATGTTAAGGGAATATTTAATATTATGGTAAAAAAAGAAACAAATATTTTTTAAATTAATTATTTATGGGGAAAAATTATATCCAATAGATTGATTCTTTATTCCACGTTTCATAAGAAACACCAAGATGAAGAAAATTTCTTTTCAAATGATAAAATGTAGTGGCATAAATATGTGGATATAGAAAATTTTAAAATCTTTTTTGTGTGGTTGAAAATAATTAATTACAATAATCATATTATTAAATAATTGATCAATTTAGTTAATTATCATGTTATGGGATTGAGAAAAAATAAAGCAAATGATCTGTCTATGTAACAAAATCATGATGGTCATGAAATACGTTGAGCTCCTAGAATGAATATTTGATGCCAGAGTGTATGGGTTATAAAAAATGTAAAGTTTTATTATAAGGATTCATAAAAAATTGTAGAAACATTCCCATAATTTTTAATGGTTAAATAAGAAAAAATTATTTAGGGTTATAGTCTAATCACAAATCAGTGCTGGTTTCCATGAATAAAAATCACCCAAACCATAGAATTCAGATGAGTTGATTGATTAAAAAATGATCCTAATGGAAGATGTGATGTAATGAAGGTACATAATAATTTAATAGAAACTATTTTATTATTATGTAAACAAGGAAATAAAAATAGAACATTTTATTTAGAAAAAAATTACATTTAGGCATTAAGGGAAATAACAATTGCTTACAAAATTTTCTAACACTAAATATATTTATAACTAAAAATGTTTATCATGTCATATTTATAGGACCGGACCTATAAAATTCACATCAATGGTTCAATAAAGGTGGAATAAATGAGACCTAGACAAAAAGTACTTGACAACTAAAAGCTTCATCGAGTGGGTTTGAAAATTAATAATTAATTTTCATCTTAGTGGGATGTAGATGAACACACATAGATGAAGCAAGAACAATCTCAATTACAACTAAAAGATATAAAATAAAAAAACACCATATAATCTAAAATTATATATATTCCATTATGTGATAATATTGTCAGCATCACAGGATATATAAATCTCCTAAACAAAATTAATAGAAAAACAACACATAAGTATTAAAAAATTTCCATTGATTTTTTTGGTAGATTTAGAGGTAATAAAATTTTAATATATTTGTAAAAAATAAATTATTATTCCCTATTAATAATAGGAAATTGGTAAAAAAATATTAATTAGTATAGATAAATATAAAATAATTCATAATTTTATATTATAATAGTAAATTTTTGAGAATTTTATTTTTATGCATTTTTAGTAAAACAAAAATATTATGTATAAAATATATTACTGATATGAAAGATATGCTATCAAAAAATTTTATTAGTAATTGATATGAATTAAAATTATTAAAAGTTTCTATTTTAAAATGTTGTCTTCCTACGAAACTATTTTTTATTATGCATTTTAATTTTTATTCAAAAGAAAAATCCTCAAAATCTACAATTTTTATTTGAAGAAATTAAATAAATTTTTTAATGTAGAATAACATTATATTCATAATAATATTTTATGAGAAAAATTTATTTTTAGTTTCATAGTGAATTTTTTATTTATGATGTAGTTTAAATGAATATAACAAGAAGTAATTATAAAATTATTACATATAAAAAGTTTTCCAGGATCCATTATTTGTTTATGGAGTGAATATAATATATTAAAAAATACATTATTATAATTCATATGGAAAAGTGATTATTAATATTCCAAGTTCCACTACCCATGTCAACAATGTGCACCTTTATTTCTGGGTGCCTACTTGATTAAAACCCTATAGTTAATCGTTTTTTGGCCTCGATTAGTGGTTTAGATTGGTTAACACCTTAGATGTTTCATAGGGTGTGAGTAAGTGATGACAGACTACAACAAATAAACAATTGTTTGCCTATGGGGACAATCATTAGACTTATAAGTGACCGTGGTGGGTAATATAATATGGTGTTATAGGAAGGAAACCAAGTTATTACAGAATAACCTCATGTCCTGATGATTTGGTTTCATGTCATGGAGATGACCGATTTATCAAAAAATGGTAATAGATTCAATACCCATCTGAATGTGCAGAGGAACTACCATGTTTTGGGATTTGGGGTCTGCATCATGTTTTTTGTTCTTTAATGGGATAGGGAGGCTAAAACCCTAGAAAAGTGAGATATAAAGGGATAAATGTTACTACCCTTGTCAATAAGGTACACCTCTCTCTTTTATAGACTAAATTACTAGAACTCCATCATTTAGAATATATTTTCTAAAGTAGAGGTTTGAATTGGAGACCACCCATGAATTTTCCACAAATCTGTCTGAGTGAGGAAAAACTACATAGAGGGAACATGTATCATATTATTAGGATAATAATTAGTCCGATAACAAATCACAATGTGAAATAGAACTTGGTTGGCTGGGAATGAAAATAATGTATTATAGATTACATGTGAGGTCATATGACTAGTTTTATAGTCCAGAAAAGGCAACCTAATGAATATTATGGATTTAGAAAAAACATTTATAACCTTTTATAAAAATAAGTAATACATTTCAGTAAAATAAATTGTTTGAGAAATTTATATGTAATTAATTAATTTTTTAAAAAAAATTAAATTGTGGATTTATTTAGAAGAAATATATAATTTATTAATTATTTAATAAAATTCTTTATATTTTGATAATATTAAATATTGACAATTTTATTCATCATTTAAATTTTAATCATAAAAACATTTTTTTTAAATGGAATTTTTAGGCATTAATTATGCTAATGGAAATTTAATTATTTTATATAATAATATTATATGATAAAATTAATCACATTTTTATAATAATTAGGTAAATATTTATAAATATTAAACATTTTATTTTTAGTCAATAAATAAATATTAATATGGTAAAATTAATTATCATCGTAAAAAATAGTAAATAGTTAATGTGAAAAAATCTAAAGGTAAAAGTATTTATATTTATCTAAAACATATGGAAAAAATAATTATAATGGATTTTACAGCGATATCATAACCCATAATTTATTATTTTAACCTTTTTGATCCATTGACCCTAGAACAATGATATACCATTATTTAAATCTAATGGGTATAATTAAAATTACCCCTTATCCTCACTTATTGAAGAGTAACAAATACACCACATCATGGTACACCTATTAATTAGAATTTCAACCTAAAAACAATCATTTGAATCTTCTTATATTCATATAACCTATTAAAAATACAGTGTTCTGAATTAGATAGCCTTTATACTCCATTTTCAAGGAGTGTTCTTTGAGAAATTATAAGATCTCCAGAAGAGTATTTCATACTCATGTTACTTTATTCATAAGAATTATCAACCAAAATTCATCAATCCACCAATATATAATTAATACATTACTATTAATATTTTGATATGTTATTTTATTTCTAAAAAACCATTCTTCAATCCATTCAATCAACATAGAAAAACAAAACATCATCAATCATGCGTACGTGTGGACTACCACCGCCCTGAAATAATGTTGTTTGTTTTCAATTTATTGCTCTCATGGATGGTAAAAGAGCTATATTTAATTAATAAAAATGATTCTAATGGAGGAAATATTAATATAAAATTATTCTTATTCATATAAATTCATTACATCCGAATTTTTGATATTTGAATTTATTAATCTTCAGAACGTATAGATCGCTACCTCCCAAAATGATGAAGCTCATTTTTTTCACCATGAATCATATATAGTTCTATGAGTAATTTTTTTATAAATATTATTTACAAAATATTAATAAATATGTGATTTTTATACTAACAATATAGATAAACATTTCGTTACTCATGAAACCATTATAACATGCTCTATCTTGGGTCTGTTTTACCACCAAAGAAAACGATGTTAGAATATCTACATAATGAATGATTAGGAAATAATGTAGAATGTTAATTATATTTAATAGTTTTATATTTTTTAATATTTATTATTAATTATTGGTTTTATTTATATTTAATATATTGATTACTATATCAACTTTGGATCATTAAATGGGATGAATATGGTTCATCATAATTTCTATTTAGAAAAAACAAATAGTTATCATTCACCAAATGAAGATGGATATGATAATTATAGGAAACATAAGTATTATTTTATTTTGGAAAATATTGTAATTAATATCCTTTTTAAAATAAAAATAAATCGACAATGAAATATCAAAAGTATTAAGAAATAGTAAATCAGAGTTTCTATTATTCGATGATTAAAATAAACCATAACTGACTAAACTATTTGTATTAAATGTTTATAAATGGAAAATATATTTTAAAATATATTTTAAAATGTATTATTAATTTCAGATTAACATAGTTATGCTAATTATAAAGGATTTAACAGAATGTTTCTGTAATCAGGAATATAAAGTAGTTGTTCATTAGTTCATATTAAATTTCCTAAGACATATTAATTATTTTGAACCACATTATCATGGATATATTATGATTACTAATTAATTTATTTGTTTTCATATATTAATTATATTCATTGAGTTTGAAAATATATATATTTACTTTCTTATAATTTATTTTGATTAATGGATATGAAATTTGAAATGCATTTTTTCCCCTGTTTTTAATTCCCTGAGAAATATATGATATTATGGAAAATAATTTATATTTTTGAGATTATTCATTATCCTAATTACATTTATCTATAATTAATTTATTAAATTTCATGCTTTCTTAATGATACTTTTATGCCAATGCTCTTGTGTTCTTCTAATTTTTAAGATACCTTTACCGTATGGGTTCATTGTCTCCATTTTTGATTTCATTGGGACATGTTTGATAATTTACACCATTATTCATATTATATTGTAATTATTTAAAATATGTTTTTTTATATCAATATTATTTTTCTATTCATAATAATGAATTTTTTAATTCATATTCCCCCTTTTATGGGGTTTTAAATCATATAAAATCAAATTCATAATAGTTTTACCTATAATCCCAATCATTTGAGTCAGACTTTCAGTGATACACTATCCTTCTTTTTAATGGTTTATATACTACATGAATTACACATTATAACAAAATTATATCATTGTTCATGTAATTGAGGGATTTATTTCATGTTAGATATTTCAATTTTGTTTTTATCTATGCCAAAATTTTCTGACATTCCTTGTTTTTCAAATTGAATATGTGCAGTTTAATCATTCACCATATTTTTTGGGTGGCTTATGTGCATGGTTTTATTTTTATTAAATTGGAATTTATTAAAATTTCATATGATTGTATCGTTATATGTATTTTTATTTACTTTAATTCATTTTTATTATTCATTTTATTTAAATTCATATCATTCTAACTATTCATGTATTTCCCTTAATGAACAAATGGGTGATGCCTAATAATATATATAACATTGATTCAAGGGTTAATCTAATTAGGAAAAATATTTGATTATTTTCTTAAAACCTAACCAAAGAAAGTAATATGAATTTTTTATAAACTAGAATATATGGTTGGTGACCTATATGATACCTTATTGGAAAAAATGATACCATGTATACCTTTATGTAAAATAGTGATTTCTTAAAGATATTATTAACATTACTGATCAAGATATCATGAATTATGTACTCCATCAACTTGAATTTCATTTTATAATCCGTGTCAGAGTATATAAAATTTATTTTCTCATTCATGGTTTTATTTTAAGATCACGTGATCAGTTATATAGAACTATTTAATTTTATTATATTCTTTTATGTTATTCATTCCATGGTATTTATCTTATAAATTATGATATAAATTTTCCATTAATAATATTTTATATATTACAATTATTATGTATTTATTCCACTAAGTAATGATAGTTCTTATTACCCATGATAAGATTATTGGAACATGATATATTGAGAAGTTGTCGGTGAAGATGAAGACATTATATTTATTAACCATTTTTTCATTATAGTGGAAACATTTTCTGTTGGGTGGGGAAGATAAGGGTGTAAATAAATAGAGATATTATGTTGTTTCTGATTGATGTGATTAACTAGACTGAATCATCAGTTATAATATGGGTTTCCACATAGTAACATTCACACATCCCTATATGAAGGAGGTTTTAAATTGGGAATGAGGGTCCAAATGTTGATAGTGTATAGACAATACTCTTAGTATCAATAAATACATGCATTATACAACAAAATGAAAATGAAATGATATAACAAATGAAATTGAAAAAATCTAAAGACGTTCATGATAATAAACCAAGGACCCTAAATTCAATTTATCAATCAAAAATAATTGAAATATTTTAATGTAAATATTACACTTCAATATCATTATAGGGTCCAAAAATGTACCGCCTCAAGTCACGATGCTCAATATATTTTCCCCTGTCAATGGGGCCTTTCCTTTAATTTTTTTTTAATCTTTATATATGCAACATTATCAAGATCGCCATTACTGGTTTGATTATAAACCCAATAGGATACCCCTAATAAATCAATAACATGAGTATTGATGCCTAATAATTAAGATCATTATAAAAATAAAATAATCAAAAAATAAAATTCAATCATTCACTGAGTAGTCATCCTATAACCAAACTTCTAAAAACCCCATAACATACATACATTGGATCCATAAGATAAAATAGTCATAATAGACACCATTAACTAGAGCTAGCTACATGGTCAACACCTGTATCCCATAACCAACATATTGAAAAATACTTTCAAGACACAATGTAAGTTTGTCATGCCCCATCTCACTCACAATCTTAACATAAGGTTAACACATTACAACATGACCTTAGGCTATAACACAAGACAATAATATCCCTGTAGGACCCCAGGACACCCTGAGAGGGGAGGGGTGAATCAGGGTGTAAACTTTTTCTTTTAAATTAAAGGATCTTGTTCCCACGTTGGTAGGAACTAGTTGAACCTGTATGATGGATATGATTAGCAATCAAAAATTCGCATGCAAAATAGGTGACACAACAAATTTTACATGGTTCACCACTAAGGGCTACGTCCAAGGAGCATACACCGAAAAGTAATCGGTCATACCTAATTCAACTAATCTTTTCAAGATGCGGATTACAATGGTTTGGGCACAGTCACTCTATCCCAGGCTCACTGCCTTTACAATTGTTCAGGGATAGCTCACTGCGTCCCTTGGGTCACTCCCGCTGACTACCCCCGGCGCACTTCACATGGTGAAGTCACACTCAGTTTATAGACATGAAGGTCTCTTCAATAGATTTGAATTGAAGTATTTGTCTCCTCTTAGAACGAGACATTTCTTGCATCAAAGACCAGAATTTATGCACTAGAACGCCCAGAACCACTAAACCGGATACCCAGAACGTGCAGAAAAACATCATTGACAATTGCGTGAAACACCAACCCTTTGCACACAAAACATTACTATTGTACGCGAACATTACTTTTCACGCAGAAAAATTGTTTGTGCAAAACCCCCTCTTTTTCGCACAACTGAACCTTTTATGCGCAAACCCAATTTTTACATGAAACTCTTCATTTTTTGCGCATCCTGAAATTTTCTACGCAACTCAGAGTATTTCACGCAAGGCCCTTTACGTGATCCTTTTTCGTGCATCAGACCTCAGATATTCTCTATGTCTTCAACCACCGGGAATGAGAGGGGTCACCTCTTATTTATAGGCTTTTGAGACCCCTATGCGCAAAATCCCCTTTGGCGTGAAAACCTCTCATCTAGCGAGTAATTTTTCGCGTAGATATCTTTTTCCGCGCACCTCTCCAGATATTTCGTGCAACCCATGCCTTTTCCATTTTTTGACGTTTTTATTCCGAAACACTATGTGTGAAAAAAACATCGCTCTGCTATTTCATGTACCATGCTTTTTTTTCGCGCCCAGCTCAAGTATTTTGCGCACAACCGTTATTTTCCGCGCACCACTTCCTCTTTTTCTGCACCTCGTTTTGCAGACAATCCTTGTCTTCATTTTCCGATTTTGAGGCCCAAAAAATTGGAAAACACTGGGAAACAACACCACCTTCAATACTGTTGTCTACTTGAACTATATGATCACTTTGCTGACACACATTCTGAACTTCCATTGAGGATTGACAAGAAAGACAAACCAAACTCCAATTCCTACATAGAACATCCAAGGTTCCAAAAATCACCCCCTTTGGGTTTGTTGGAAATCACCAAATAAATTTCAAAAAAGCATCGTCCCCATGAAATCAAAAAATGCACGGATCAACTCAGACAACACTCTAAGTCTACATGATCAATGCCTGGTGAAGAAAACAAGAGAGGAAATTTGAATTGGGTTCCCATGTTTTGGAATTCTCAACGACGCCCATGAAATTTTCTTACAATGTCACAGAAGCATTAAATGTACAATTAATTCCTTCTCATCCTATCACCGACATAGAATTATTTCAGTGTCACAGAAGCATTACATGTCCTCTGAAAATCCTGAATTTATTATTTTTCTCCCCCATTGTCAATAAACCCAAAGACTGGTAATTTGATTATTGGTCAGCTCAAGCCATACTCCCCCTGGATAGTATCTCCCCAACAAACCTGCATCACATCCAAAAAAAAAGATAAAAACAGTTATCATAAACAGGGAGAGGGTAATTCCAGAACCTCCTTATGTAGTAGTAGGTGGTTGAACACCGAGGTTCAACCGATGCTTTTCAAACACAGCTGCTGACAGTGGCTTCGTACAGATATCAGCTACATGCTCATCAGTTCCCACGTGATCTATTATAGTCATGCCTTGTTCAACATTCTCTTTGATAATGTGATATATAATTTCAATATGTTTTTTACGAGAATTCTGAACGAGATTCTTCATAAGATCAATTGCACTCTTCTTAGCACAGAAAATTACCATTGGTAGATTTACCTCATCACCAATATTTGTAAGTTGTTGCTTCATCCACAATAGTTGTGTGCATTCCTTTGTGGTGGATATATACTCATCTTAGGCATTACTAAGGGAAGTACATTATTGTTTCATGCTCAACTAGCCGACACAGTTATTACCAATAATGAATGCTCCACCACTGGTGGATTTTATCTCCACGACATCGCCATCCCAGTCAGTATCAGAAAATGCTGATAATTCACAGTCACTTCCTGCAGCAAAGTATAAGCCATAATTTTGAGTACCATGAATATACCTCATGATTCTTTTTTACTATTTTCATATGTTCCTCCTTTGTATTACTCTGAAATCGGGCTGTAAGACATGTGGAATAGACTATATCTGGCTGTGTCACTGTCAGGTACAATAGGCTTCCAATAATCCTCGTCTATATGGTGGGAAATATAGAGGTCCCATCATCATGCTTTCCAAGTATAATTCCAACTGAAATCGGATTTGACATTGGTTTGGAGTCTTTCATATTAAACTTCTTCAGCAGTTCTCTTGCTTACTTTTCCAGAGAGTTAAAAGTGCAGTCTTTCCTTTGTGTCACCTGCAGTCCCAAGAAATATGTGAGCTCTCCAATCATTGACATTTCAAATTCTGATTTCATATGATTGGAAAATTCATCCACTTATTTCTTCATGCTGCCACCAAATATAATGTAAACGATGTAAATGAGAACCATGAACTGGTCTTTCGGAGAATTCTTCACATTGATATTGTGATCTACTCCTCCTCTTTTGAATTCCAGCTTCTTGAGATAAGAATCTAGTCTAGAGTACAACACCCCTGGTGCCTATTTCAAGCCATAAAGTACTTTCTTTATCATGCAGAACATTGATTCATCAGCACCAAGAAGAAAACCCACTGGTTGTTCAATGTATACTTCTTCTTCAAGTACACAATTTAAGAATGCTTTCATAACATCAATTTGATATAATTTATATCTTCTTTGGAGAGCCATGGAAAGGAACAACCGGATTGACTCCAGTCTAGGGACTATAGAAAATGTTTCTTCAACATCAAAACCTTCAATCTGAGAATAACCTTTATATACTAGTCAAGCCTTGTTTTTTATAACACTTCCATGCTCATCAAACTTGTTCTTGAATATCCATTTTGTTCCAATAACAATGTGACCTTTGGGTCTCTGGACAAGATCCCATGTCTGATTCTTGTCAATATAATCTAATTCTTCTTTCATGGCTTTGAACCAAGATTCATCCTTTGCAGCTTCTTCGAATGAGGATGGCTCCACAACTGATTGAAATACAGATTGCGTATTATTCCTTATACTTCTTGTTTGAGTGGGTTTACTCTTTTCCCCAATTATGTTGGATGGATCAATCTCATCTCATCGATTTCTCTTGTGGGGTTCATATCCCTTCTCTTCAGCCACATTTTCATCTCCATATTCCTCTTCTGAGTCAACATCATGATGTGACTATTGAGTGATTTGTTCAGCTTCCTCTATTTCGGTATTTGTATTTACTCTATGTTCACACTCATCATCATCTTTTATATCATCAGCATAGCTATTATTGAAATCACTTGGGGTTTTCCCTTCAATGATCTTAACATCATTGCTTTCCACAATCCTCCCCTAGCGTTTATTGAGACACATGTAAGCTTTTATCTTCATTGGATACCCAAGAGAAATATCTTTATCAGCATTATCACCAAACATTCCTTGGTTTCATTGTTTATTCTGAATGAATCATTTTCTTTCGAAAACACGAAAGTATTTCAACGAAGTCTTCTTTCTATTCCACAATTCGTATGGTGTCTTCGTTTCTCCCATATAAAGCCCTGTTCGATTCTGAATGTGAACTGCAGCTTCAACAACCTCCTTCCAGTAATGGCGAGAGATACCAATCTCAATTAACATAGTCCGGGCCATATTGTTGACTTATCGATTCCGGTGCTCAACAACTCCATTTTGTTGTGGAGTTCTCACTACAGCTAGCTCATTCTACATTACATGTTTTTCTAGGTAATTTTCAAACTCGATGGACATGTATTCCCATCCATTGTCAGATCACAGGACTTTTATTGTCCGTCCAGTATCATTCTCGGCAATCCGACGATAATTTTTCATGCAATCAGGTACTTGTCTCTTCTTGTGAATCCCCATTACAGAATCCATTCAGCTATATTCATCAATGAAAAGGATGAAGTACCTTTATCCATATAATCGAGCAATATTTATTGGGATACATACATCTGTATGAATGAGATCAAGAGGATGTGATGCCATTTTCTTCATCGGCCAATATGAACTACAAACTAGCTTCCCACGAATACAAGCATCAAAAGATTTTTCCCGTTCACGTTTTAGAATGGGAATATCCATGACTATCTTCAGCATAGATATCTTTTCCATGGCTTGTTGGTTAATGTGCCCCAGCCTTCGATGCCACAAATTGTTTTCTTCTTCAACAGACAAATAACAAGAGTTCACTTTGCTGTTAACCTTATATAAGTTTCCATCTATTCTACAACCTTTCATAAGAGAATTCCATGTTTTTCCTTTTATAGTGCAGCCTTTTTGATTGAAGGTAACTATGATCCATGAGTCACAGAGTTGACTTACACTGAGGAGATTGTGTCGTAGACCATCCACATAATGAACTTCAGTATTCTTCAGCTCCCCGTTGTCGAGAGAATTATTCCCACTGCCTTTAATCTTCAGAGAACCATCTTTACCAAACTGTATTATTCTATCAAACTTCTTTTCAATGTTCTTCAAAAGGTCAGCATTTCCCATCATATGGGAAGAGAATCCACTATCAAGGATCCAGGTGCTACTGCTCTTTGTAGCTTTGAGTGCTACTACTACAAGATTGGATTTCTCAATCTTCTTCTTCTCATTCCATGAGATATTGGATTGAGAATAGGATACTGAGGGCCTTTTAATACTTTATTCGACATAATATGAGTCTTAATACCCATAATCTTTTTGCAGGGGGGAAAACTGTTTGTGAGAACAACATTATCAGGATGATGAAAACTGGAACGTCTTTGAGTGTTGTGTGAATTTCTCCTATCGTACTACTACCTGCAATACATAGCTTTATGACCAATGTTAGAACAATTAAAACAGTAACAATAGAATCTATTTGTTCTATAATATGGAGGATATGAAATAAGTCTCGTTTTTTGACTTCCCATATCTTCCCCATTCAAGTATCTACTTGCCTCTTCACAGTATGACAAGGTATGGACCAGATAACCACAAATCTGACACTTCATGAGTGGAAATTTCATTTCACTTGAATTTCACCCCATGCCTTCTTCATTGCGAGAATAGTTGAACTGCCTGTCATTTTTAAATGTTTGAGGATAATTTTCAATTCGTCTTTTAGTTCGGATTGAGGGTTTCTTTTTCTTCATTTCAGGTAATGTTTCCGCATGTCCAACTTTCATCTTGTCGTTCTTTTGGACCTCTTTACTTCCAGCAGTTGATGTCTCAGCTTCATACCCAATTCCACTCTTTCCCATGTAAGTGGGTCTTTGATCACTTATGATTATTCCATCCCCATCTGATCCAAACATGGATCTTTATAGTAATTCCACATCTGAGAATCTTCAAAATTGAATTTTATTTTTTCCATCATTAGTCGTTGATTGACATTCAATTTTACTTCTAAGAGTAACAACTTCTTCCTCATGTCCCTCAACAGTCTAGGACTTCTCTTCTAGTCTGGATGAAAGGTCATTTATGACCTTTTCTTGTTCATCAATTTTAAGCTTTAGTTCCACCACATCATCTGTGCTTTCAAGGATTGAAGACTGAACTCTCACTAGTTCTTCTAGTCGTTCAATCTCTGCTTCAATCTCATCAACATATTCTGATGATTCTTCCACTATTTCCTTCTACTTATTACATATATAAAATTTATTCTGATGCTTGGGAAAAGCATCCTCCATTTGAGTCTTCGATTTAACATTAGAAATAATCTGATTATCTCTGTCTTTATTGATCATGGGTTCAAAATTTTCCACCGTAGCCATCATGAAAGCATGCTTTCCCGTTTTAAATTCGGGTTCTTCTTCTTCACAAAAATCAGTATCCTCATCTTCCTCTTCATAGAAAAAACTCATCCCCTGTATTTTCTTTCCATATTTGAAGTGTCTCTTTTTGAAATTTTTCTTTCGAGTCTTCGCGATGTTCTCATCTTCACTATATTCATCATTGATCTTTCTTAAACATTGAGAAGCAATGTGCCGAACTTTTTCACAACAAAAACATGAGAGAGGTAACTTCCCTTTGAATTTCCCTTTTCCCTTTTGAAACTTCTTTGCAATGAGAGAAAGAATCTCTTTTTCTTTATCATCTTCACCGCTGCTATCTTTTGAGATTTTTTCAGTTTATCCATGGACTTTAATTCCATTTCCTTTCTCACACGAGTGGTAGAATCTTCTGGTTTGACTCTTATTTCATACGCTACCAAGCTGCTCAGCAGTTAATCTAGAGAAAGATTGGAAAGATCTCTTTCCTCAAGGGCTGACACCATTTCATTGTATAGGTGTAGAAGTATTATTAAAATTTTCTTTACAATATCAATGTATTTGATTTCATTTCGTAGAACCCGAATTGATCCAACCACTTCAGTAATTCGAATGAAGAATGACTCTGAAATCTCGTCTGGGTGCATCTTCAGATCATCAAACCGATTGTGTAGGACTTGTAATTTTTCCTCCTTCACTTTTCTATCTCCTTTATAAATATTTTCGAGTTTATCCCACATGGATTTTTCTGAGGTGAAACTGATCACCTTTAGATAGATCTGATCAGAAAGAGCTATCGTGTGTGAATTTTGTGCTTTAGCATCTACATCAAGAATTTTCCTATCTGTGTCAGTCATAGCCAGGCTTGTTGGATCAGTGACTTTTATTCCTTGCATAGTGGAAAACTAGACTTCCATTCCAAGAGATTATAGATGAGATCTCATTCTGTTCTCGTAGATCTGAAAGTTACTTCCATCGAAGAGAGGGACTCCCCTAACATTAACTACATTCTACTTGGCGACAAAGGACAGATTCAATGCCAGAAACCTTGCTCGGGTAACACTTGTAGGACCCCGTGACACCCTGAAAGGGGAGGTGTGAATTAGGGTGTCAAATTTTCCTTTTAAATTAAAGGATCATGTTCCCACGTTGGTTGGAACTAGTTGAACCTGTATGATGGATATGATCAGAAATCAAACATTCGCATGCAAAAGAGTTGACACATAAAATTTTACTTGGTTCAACACTAAGGGCTACGTCCAAGGAGCATATGCCGACAAGTTTCCAATTGTACCTAATTCCACTAATCTTCACTAGATGTGGATTACAATGGTTCAGGCACAGTCACTCTGTCCCAGGCTCACTGCCTTTACAATTGTTCAGGGATAGCTCACTCCGTCCCATGGGTCACTCCCACTGACTCCCCCTGGCTCACTGCCCTTGGTGAAGTCACAATCAGTTTATTTATGTGAAGGTCTTTTCAATAGATTTGCATTGATGTCTTTGTCTCCTCTTAGCACGAGACTGTGCTTGCATCAAAGACCAGAATTGATGCCCTAGAACGCACAGAACCACTGAACCGGATAACCAGAATGTGCAGACAAACATCACTGAAAATTTCATGCATCACCAACCCTTTGCGTGCAAAACCTTTCTATTGCACACAAAATTTACTTTTCACGCGGAAAAATATTTCGCACGAAACCCCGTCCTTTTCGCGCAACTGAACCTTTTATGCGTGAACCCAATTTTTACGTGCAACTCTTCATTTTTCACACATCCCGAAATTTTCTGCGCAACTCAACATATTTTGCACAAGCCCCTTTACACGTTCCTTTTCGCACATCAGACCTCAGATCTTCTCTATGTCGTCAACCACCAGGAATGAGAGGGGCCACCTCTTATTTATAGGCGTCTGAGACCCCAGCGCGCAAAATCCCCTTTGGCGTGAAAACCACTCATCTGGCACATAATTTTTCGCGGAGATATCATTTTCCGCACACCTCTCCAGATATTTCTCATAGCCCATGCCTTTGCCATTTTTTGACGTTTTTATTCTGAAACACTATTTGTGCGAAAAACATCGCTCCGCTATTTCACGCACCACGCTGTTTTTCATGCCCAACTCAAGTATTTCACGCACAACCTTTATTTTACGCACACCACTTTCTCTTTGTGTGCACCACCTTTTGCAGACAATCCCTGTCTTCATTTTTCTATAATGAGGCCCAAAAAATTGGTAAACATTGGGAAACAACACCACCTTCAATAATGTTGTCTGCTTGAATTGTATGATCACTTTTCTGAAACACATTCTGAACTTCCACTGAGGGTTGACAACAAACACAAACCAAACTCTAATTCATTCTTAGAAAATCCATTGTTCCACCAATCTCCCCCTTTGTGTTTTTTGGAAATCACCAAATAAATTCAAAAAAAAGCACCATCCCCATGAAATCCAAAAATTCAAGGATCAACTCATCCAACACTCTAAGTCTACATGAGAAATGCCTGGTGAATAAAGCAAGAAAGGAAGCTTGAATTGGGTTCCCGTGTTTTGGAATTCTCAATGACGCCCAAGAAATTTTCTTACAATGTCACATAAGAATTAAATGTACAATGAATTCCATCACATCCTATCACCGACATAGAATTCTTACAGTGTCACAGAAGCATTACATATCCACTGACAATCCTGAATTTAATCCTTTTCTCCCCCATTGTCAATAAACCGAAAGACTGGTAATTTGATCATTGGTCAGCTCTATCCATACTCCCCCTCGATAGTATCTCCCCAGCAATCCTACATCTCATCCAAAAACAGTTAAAAATAGTTATCATAAATGGGGAGTGGGGAATTTCAGAACCTCCTTATGCAGTAGGAGGTGGTTGAACACCGATGTTCGACCGATACTTTTCAAACACAGCTGCTGACAGTGGCTTAGTCAGGATATCAGCTACTTGCTCATCAGTTCCCACATGATCCATTATAATCACGCCTTGTTCAACTTTCTATTTGATAAAGTGATATCTAATTTCCATATGTTTTGTACGAGAATGCATAATGGGATTCTTCATAATCTCAATTGTGCACTTATTTTCACAGAAAATTACCATGGGTTGATTTACCTCATCGCCAATATGTGTAAGTTGTTTCTTCATCAACAACAGTTGTGTGCATGCCTTTGTGGATGATATATACTCAGCTTCAGCAGTACTAAGAGAATTACTTTCTTATTTCTTACTCAACCAGCCGACACAGTTATTACCAATAAAGAATGCTCCACCACTGGTAGATTTTCTGTCCACGACATCGCCAGCCTAGTCAGCATTTGAAAATGCTGAAAATTCACAGTCACTTCCTATATCAAATTATAAGCCATAATTTTAAGTACCTTGAATATACCTCATGATTTTTTTACTACTGTCATATGTTCCTCCTTTGGATTACTCTGAAAGCGGGGTGCAAGACATGTGCCCAATACAATATCTGGCCGTGTCACTGTCAGGTACAGTGGGATTCCAATAATCCTTCTGTACATGGTGGGATATACAGAGGTCTCATCCTCATGCTTTCCATGTCTAGATCAAACTACAATCAGAGATGACATTGGTTTGCAGTCTTGCATATTAAACTTCTTCAGCAGTTCTCTTGCATACTTTTCCTGAGAGATAATAGTGCATTATTTCCATTGAGTCACCTACAGTCCTAGAAAATATGTGAGCTATCCAATCATTGACATTTCAAATTCTGATTTCATATGATTGGAAAATTAATCCACTGATTTTCGCCTTCTTCCACAAAATATAATGTCATCGATGTAAACGAGAACCATGAACTGATCTTTCGGAGAATTCTTCACATAGAGATTGTGATCTACCCCTCCTCTTTTGAATTCCAGCTTCTTGAGATAATAATCTAGTCTGTATTACCACACCCATGGTTCCTGTTTTAATCCATAATGTGCTTTCTATAGCTTGTAGACCATTGATTTATCAGCACCAAGAAGAAAACCCACTGGTTGTTCAATGTATACTTCTTATTTGAGTACACCATTTAAGAATGCTGTCTTGACATGCATTTGATATACCTTATATCCTCTTTGGAGAGCCGTGGAAAGGAACAGTCTGATTGACTCCAGACTAGCCACTGGAGAAAAGGTTTCTTTAACATCAACACCTTCAATCTAAGAATACCCTTTACATACCAGTCAAGCATTGTTTCTGATAACACTTCCATGCTCATCAAACTTGTTCTTGAATATCCATTTTGTTCCAATCACATTGTGACCTTTGGGTATCTGGACAAGATCTCATGTCTGATTCTTGTCAATCTAATCTAATTCTTCATTCATGGCTTTTACCCAGGATTCATTCGTTTGCAGCTACTTCGAATGAGGATGGCTCCACTACTGTTAGAAATGCAGATTGCGCATTATTCCTCATCCTTCTTGTTCGAGTGGGATCACTCTTGTCCCGAATTATGTTGGATGGATCAATCTCAGCTCTTTGATTTCTCTTGTGAGGTTCATATCCATTCTCTTCAGCCACATTTTCTTCTTCAGATTCCTCTTATGAGTCAACATCATGATGTGACTGCTCAGTGATTAGTTCACCTTCCTCTATTTAGGTATTTGTATTTACTCTTTGTTCACACTCATCATCATCTTTTATATCATCAGAATAGATATTATTGGAAGCACACGTGTTTTTCCCTTCAATGATATTAACATCATTGCTTTCGACAATCCTCCCCAAGCATTTATTGAGACACTTGAAACCTTTTCTATTCATTGGATACCCAAGAAAAATTCAGTCATCAGTATTTTCACCAAATACTCCTTGGTTTCCTTCTTTATCCCAAATGAAACATTTTCTTTGGAAAACCCAAAAGTATTTCAACGAAGGCTCCATTCCATTCACAATTTGTATGGTGTCTTCGTTTCTCCCATATAAATCCTTGTTCGATTCTGAATGTGCATTGCAACTTCAACATCCTCCTTCCAGTAATGACGAGAGATACCACTCTAAATTAATATAGTCCTTGCCATATTGTTGACCTATCGATTCCGACGCAAAACAACTCCATTTTGTTTTGGAGTTCTCACAGCAGCTAACTCATGCTGTATTCCATGTTTTTATAGTTAATTTTCAAACTCGATGGATGTGTATTCCCCTCCATTATCAGATCAAAGGACTTCTATTTTCCATCTAGTATCATTCTCGACAATCCAGTGATAACTTTTCATGCAATAAAATACTTGTCGCTTCCTGTGAATCCCCATAACACATGAAATTCTACTATAATCATCAATGAAAAGGACGAAGTACCTTTCTCCATAGGTTACAACAACTTTTATTGGGCCACATACGTCTGTATGAATGAGATCAAGATGATGTGACGCCCTTTTGTTCATTGGCCTATATGAACTACGAACTATGTTCCCACGAATACAAGCATCACAATATTTTCCCCATCCACGTTTTAGAATGGGAATATCCATGACTATCTTCAGCTTCGATATCATTTCCATGGCTTGTTGGTTAATGTGCCCTAGCCTTCGATGCCACAAATTGTTTTCTTCTTCAACAGACAAATAGCAAGAGTTCACTTTGTTGTCAACCTGATATAAGTTTCTATCTGTTCTAATACCTTTTATAAGATAATTACCTATTTTTCCTTTTATAGTGTAGCCTTTTTGATGGAAGGTGACTATGAGCCCTGACTGATAGAGTTGACTTACACTGAGGAGATTGTGGCGTAGACCGTCCATATCAAGAACATTTGTCTTCTTCATCTCCCTCTTGGCGAGAGTAGTATCCCCACTGCCTTTAATCTTCAAAGAACCATCATTACTAAACCGTACTATTCCATCAACCTTCTTTTCAATGTTCTTCAAAAGGTCATCATTTCTCTTCATATGGGTAGAGAATCCACTATCAAGGATACAGGTGTTGCTGTTATTTGTAGCTTTGAGGGCTACTTCTGCAAGATTGCATTTATCGATCTTCTTCTTCACTTTCCATCAGATATTGGATTGAGCATAGGATACTGATGGAATTTTAATACTTTATTCCACATAATCTGAGTCTTCATACCCATAATCGTTTTCCAGAGAGGAAAAATGTTTGTGAGAATAACATCATCAGGAGGATGAAAACTTGCATGTATTTGAGTGTTGTATGAATTTCTCATGTCATACCACTGCCTTACATACATAGCGTTATGACCAAAGTTATAACAATTAAAATAGTTACCATAGATGTTATATCATATATAAGATGGAGGATATGAAATCGTTCTCTTTTTTTGACTTTCCAGATCTTACCCATTCAAATAGCCTCTTGCCTCTTCGCAGTATGACAAGGTATGGCCCAGATAACCACAGAACTGACACTTCATGAGAGGAAATGTCTTTTCACTTGAATTTCTCCTCATGACTTCTTCGTTGGGGGAATAGTTGAACTGCTTATCATTTCTGAAAGATTGAGGATAATTTTCTGTTTTCTTATAGTTTGGATTGAGGGTTTATTTTTCAGCATTTCAGGTAATATTTCAGCATATCCAAATTTCATCTTGTCGTTATTTTGGCTCTATTTACTTCCAGCAGTTGATGTCTCCGCTTCACAGCCAATTCCACTCTTTCCCATGTAAGTGGGTCTTTGATCACATAAGATTTTTCCAACCCCATATGAACCACACATGGATCTTTCTAGTAATTCTTAATCTAATAATCTTCCGAAATGAATTTTATTCTTTACCTCATTTGTCGTTGATTGACATTCAATTTTACTTCTAAGAGTAACAACTTCTTCCTCAAGTCCCTCAACAGTCTTGGACTACTCTTCTAGTCTGGATGAAAGGTCATTTATGACCTTTAATTTTTCTACAATTTTAAGCTTCAGTTCCACTACATCATCTGTGCTTTCAAGGATTGAAGACTCAACTCTCACTAGTTCTTCTAGTCATTCAATATCTGCTTCATGATCATCAACATATTCTGATGATTCTTCCACCTTTTCCTTCCACTTATTATATCTCTTACATTTATTCTGAAGCTTGGAAAAAGAATCCTTAATTTGAGTCTTTGAATCACCATTAGAAATAATATGATTATCTATGTCTTTATTGATCATGGGTTCTGATTTTTCAACCATAGAAATCATGGAAGCATGCTTTACCGTTTTAAATTCGGGTTCTTCTTCTTTACAAATACCAGTATCCTCATCTTCCTCTTCACAGAAAAAACTCTTCCTATGTATTTTCTTTCCATATTTGAAGTCTCTCTTTTTGAAAAATATTTTTTGAGGCTTCTCGATGTTCTCATCTTCACTATCTTTATCATTGATCACTCTTAAACATTGAGAGGAAATGTGCCCAACTTTTCCACAGCAAAAAAAAGCGAGAGGTAGCTTCCCATTGAATTTCACTTTTCCCTTCTGAAACTTCATTTCAATGAGAGAAAGAATATATTTTTCTTCATCATCTTCACCACTACTATCTTTTGAGATTTTCAGTTTATCCATGGCCATGAAATCTATTTCCTTGCTCACACAAGTCGTATAATCTTCTGGTTTTACTCTCATTTCGTATACTACTAAGCTGCTCAGTAGATCATCCTGAAAATGTTTGGAAAGATCTTTTTCTTCAAGGGGTGACACCTTTGCATTGTACATGGGTGGAAGTCTTCTTAATATTTTCTTTATAATATCAATGTCTTTGATTTCTTCGCCTAGACCCTGAATTTCTCCAACCACATTAGTAATTCGATTGAAGAATGTGTCTTCATTCTCTGGGTGCATCTCAATATCATCAAACCGATTGTGCATGACCTATAATTTTTCCTCCTTCACTTTTCTATCTCCTTCATAAATATTTTTGATTTTATCCCACATGGATTATTCTGAATTGCAACTCATCACCTTTAGATAGATCTGATCAGAAAGAGCTGCGGTGAGTGCATTTTGTGCTTTAGAATCTGCATCAAGAATTTTCCGCTCTGTGTCAGCCATAGCCAGGCGTGTTGAATCAGCGACTTGTATTCCTTGCACAGTGGAAAACAGAACTTCCATTCCAAGAGATCTTAGATGAGATCTCATCCTGTTCTTCTAGATCTGAAAATTACTTCCATTGAAGAGAGGGACTCCGATAACATTGACTGCATTCTCCAAGGTGATAAAGGACAGATTCAATGCCTGCAACCTCGCTCTGATACCACTTGTAGGACCCCATGACACCCTGAGAGGGGAGGTTTGAATTAAGGTGTCAAATTTTTCTTTTAAACTAAATGATCTTGTTCCCACGTTGGTTGGAACTAGTTGAACCTGTATGATGGATATGATCAACAATCAAACATTCGCATGCAAAAGAGGTGACAAATCAAATTTTACTTGGTTCACCACTAAGGGCTACGTCCAAGGAGCATATGACGACATGTTTTTGGTCGTACCTAATTCCACTAATCTTCACTAGATGTGGATTACAATGGTTTGGGAAAGTCAATCTGTCCCAGGCTCACTGCCTTTACAATCGTTCAGGGATAGCTCACTGTGTCTCTTGGGTCACTCCCGCTGTATCCCCCTAACTCACTGCCCTTGGTGACGTCACACTTAGTTTATAGATGTGAAGGTATCTTTAAAAGATTTAAATTGAAGTCATTGTCTCTTCTTAGCACGAGACTCTGGTTGCATCAAATACCATAATTGATGTACTATAACACACAGAACCACTAAACCAGACAACCAGAAGGTGCAGACAAACTTCACTAACAATTGTGCGCAACACCAACCCTTTGCGCGTAAAACCTTACTATTACGCGAAAACATTACTTTTCACGCGGAAAAATATTTCGCGCAAAACTGCCTCTTTTTCGCACAACTGAACCTTTTATGCGTGAACCCAATATTTATTAACAACTCTTCATTTTTCACACATCCCGAAATTTTCCGTGCAACTCAGAATATTTCGCGCAAGACCCTTTACGCGATCCTTTTTCATGCATCAGACCATGGATCTTCTCTAAGTCTTCAACCACTGAGAATGAGAGGCGTCACCTCTTATTTATAGGTGTCTGAGACCCATGTGCGCAAAATCCACTTTGGCACCAAAACCTCTCATCTGGAACATATTTTTTCGTGGAGATATCGTTTTCCGCGCACCTCTCAAGATATTTCACGCAGCCCATGCCTTTGCCATTTTTCGACGTTTTGATTCCGAAACACTATTTGTGCGAAAAAAATCGCTCCACTATTTCGCGCACCACGCTGTTTTTTGTGCCCAACTCAAGTATTTCGTGCACAACCGTTATTTTCCACACACCACTTTCTTTTTGTGTGCACCTCCTTTTGCGGACAATCCATGTCCTCATTTTCCGATTATGAGGCCCAAAAAATTGGCAAACACTGGGAAACAACACCACCTTCAATACTATTGTCTTCTTGAACTGTATGATCACTTTGCTGACACACATTCTGAACTTCCACTGAGGATTGACAACAAACCCAATCTGATCTCCAATTCCTGCACAAAACAGCCATGGTTCCACCAATCCCAACACCATATATCAGGTTAGGTAAAACAAGAGTAGTATATCCCATTGTTATCACTCATATCATATCACATAGAGCATTATTCAATATGGTGAGTCCATAAGTCCACAATCTCCCATAATCTGTCATTGTCCAGTCATAATGTCATACACATGATCTATAAATTCCCCCTTTAGGACCACATATCAATGATTGGTATATATATCATTTTGGCAACATTATAATAACAAAAATATATAATATAATTCATTTCACATTAAAAAATGTTATTATAAATAATTTCACAATATATCATATATTGATTGTGGAATAGTAGTCAGAAACATAAAAACATGTGATGAAACGCAATCATGGGTCACAATGGCTTTATACACACACAAATGTAATAAAATTTAAAAAAAGGTCTCATAGGTAACACAGAAAATAAATAAACTCATGTAGGGTTTAATGAATATAAACAAACAATGTCATATTAAGATAATAATCATATAAATGGCATATACATGGTATATAACATCCAACCTCAAGTGTGTTGATATCGACATCATGATTTTTCAAGAGTTTCATCAACAAAACCACATTTGAAAGAATTAGAAAAATCGTGCATACCAATGGTTCCTATGACTAATTCAAATATGATTTTATATACTTTTTAAATATGACGGATGAATGAACTAGGTTTTTTTGTAGGATTAACAATTACTGAATTTTCAACAATGTCAATAGATGTCTTCATATATGGTTAAAGAATGAATTGAATTTTTTCATCTTAAAAAACGAAAAAAGAAGATATTTGATGCCATATTGAATATGGTTTTTATTATTTATCTACACATTCAAATAATTTATTTATTGCAAGGTCGTGAATGGAGAGTTAATGAATATGAATATCCCATTATCATATCTTCAATATGTATGTTTTTATGATCTTTTTACATAAAATTCCTAAATTTCATCTAAAAATACATTTGGATAGATTAAATTAATGGGGTGGATAATTGGCCAATAAATAGAGGGGAGAAAATGAATTATTACCACATTCAAGACCGTTCATTTTTTATTAATTCACAACCACTACAAAATTGACAAAATCCATAGTGATTAGAGGCTTTTTAGGCTATTTTGAAGCCAATTAGACCAAAACATTTCCTCCCACATTTACACAATAACAATTGTACTATTCTTGAAGATAAAAAGGTTACACATCCATCCCTATGTAATGTCACTTGACACTAGTATACTTTCCCTCATGACTACCTCATCTATGAGCATTATGAGGCTCCCAATATAGTTCAATATTAGCTTCCCCAAAATTTTACACTTATTATCACTCCCATTTTCCACATCATGATTTTTTAGTTTTCTCACCAAGGACCACCACTACCCACACTATGTCAATGGTGTAACCGATTTTGGAATTTTTTTTTAAAAAACTCAATGGCTATATACGTGGTCATAAAACTATACCCAAGTATTTTAAACCAATAAAATAATGAACAATATATAAACATGGCTTAACATAGTATTATCAATAAATTATTAGGCTATAGAATTTATCCATCTAAAAATTCTCTTACATGCATAGAATCTTTATTGGTCTTGTTAAAACAACTCTATCCACTCATCATGAAAATTATACACTTCCACCTATGTTGTTCAATGATTCATCCTTACTTCTATAACACTCATACAGGTTGAATATTGTTTCCTCAAAAAAATTTATCTCTACTATATACAATTTACATTAGGTTTTTCAGAAAATATGCATATGGTTCATGCTCAACATCCTTATAGTTGAATACATTCACATGATCTGGATTGCACCTCACAAGATGGGAAACATGGATTGGTTAATTCATGCCTCAATTTTTTTTGGGAAGGTCTAGTATCTAAACAAATACACATATATTATTTCTAATCACTAATGGTCCCATTAACTAAAAGACCGATTTCCCTTGATTCAAAAAATGATGATCATACAATCAAGGTGAAACCAATAATAAGTTATTTTTAGCAAAAGAAAAATCCAATGTTTATATTTTCATGTAGACAAAAAATTGAAACATTATTTTAGAGGTTACTATATTATTTATAACAAGAGGCACAATTTCTAGGGTCTCATTCACCTTACATATAAAAATAAATGTCGCCTCATCTACCTTGCTCTAATATATCAGTTTCTAGAATGACCATTCATAGAGAGCCTCCAATGATTCCATTTTACATAAAACAAAAGAACCATTATTGTTAATAATCTCCACAACGTTTATATTATCATCCAATTCTCCACTGAATTATATGATGCATTCAAAATCATAAAATAAATGATCTAAATCATATTTTATCACTTTTTATTTATATATGGATTATAAACAACACTCAATGTCAATAAATACCACAAATTATTCTGCAAGACATCATAAAATAGTGGCATTAAATGATCATACGTATCAGATATGATACTATAAGGAACTCCATGACGTTGTAAAGTCACTCAACTCTATATCTTGTCCAACTCATAAATAAATTGAGTTTCTCATAACAAGAATAAATATGATATATTCATGAGCTAAATAAGTTTGACACAAATGAAATAACAACAATATGAGATTTTTGGAAACCCTTTCTTGAATCCTATTTTAGACTCATCCAAATTCATACATAACTAACATAAGTATGTAAATAAAACCATTGGGGATAATGATATTCCACTTTTACTATATTATAAGTAATGAGTTATGAAGAAAAATTAGTGTTATGTATTTTCATTATAGGCCACTAGAAATGGAATACGGTAACACGGAACATCTTCAAAAACCATTTATACACTTCCCATTTCGAATAAGAGTAGTCTCTCATTAGAACCTCCATTTTGGAAGTTCCTAAAACTACTCTACCATGGATTTATATCTAGTAATCATCATATATAGACAATCCTATAATTGAATATTCACCATATAATTATTTCTTCATCACCAAAATCTCAATGCTTAGTTTTTTTATCAATTTCACATGGTTTTCCAAAATAGAGGTTATCACTAAATGTGCACATAAAATCAAACCTTAATCCACTGATTTATCTACTAGACACTCAAACATGAAGTTAATAGAATGAAATTAATCTTACAAAGGAATCTCTCTATGATTATACATCTATATTGTTTTCCAACTAAGATTATCCAATACAACATTATCAATCCCTAATGTATATGACCTATAAACGGTGAATTTTTGTAGATACTCCAATGAATTTCTCTTCCATATGTTTATATCCCACTAATAGAATATATATTAGAGGTCCTAAAAATAATCACATCAATAAAGAGAATATACATCCATGACCTAAAGGTATATGAAATAGATGCCAACTAATATTAAAGTGTTCAGTTGTTCCTCCCAAGGGGACATAGAAGACGTGACTCATAGTAACTACATAGTCCCTCAATATGAAAAAATATGAAGAAAAGATGATGAATAATGTTACACTGAACATCAAACCACATTATGGGGACTATCATAATTTGTGGAATATATAATCTTCACATCATCTTTTGAAATACATCTTAAAAAATATATTTCCACTTAAACATCACTCCATTCCTTATAATAACATTGTTATTAACTACCATACATTAGATGTAATTAACAATAATATTATTATATTTATATTTTATGAAATATTTTTATCTAAAACATATTCATGGGGAATAAATAATACATCACATACTTATAATCACATTAGTCAATATAAATCTCTAACTATAGAATTAAATTCCCAAGGAACTACACCTGCTAAATAAAAATGTGACACATCATCATTTTGTCATAAAGTTGATGCACTCAAAGTTTTTTCAATACAGTTTCCAAGATTTTTTAATAAATTTCCAATATCTAGTAGTATATTTGGTTATGTATAAAAAAAATAATGATTCAAATTATAGATGAAATATCAGGTTCAAGATATTTTGGACCACTTTTGGGGAATTTTCACCAAAAATGGATGAAAATATAGCAATATACTCTATATCTATATATGAATGTTTTTTATGAATATATATATCTCTATCATCAACATAGTCGCAACCACACTAATTATAAATATATATAAACATTTTGATATGAGAAAATAATCAAATAGTTCATCAATCCCTAGATATAGGTATCAATTATTTATGGTAACCTGGTTCCTCTTCCTATAGTGCACACACAACCAAATACTATAATAAATATTTTTTTAATTAATATTAGACAAGAATAGAAAAATGTGATCAGTTTAATAAGAAACTTTTTCTCAAAATCCTTACTACATAACTTTATTTCCATCACTTTATCTATCACCACATGATATGAAGGAAAATATTGAAGGTTTAATCCATATATGTGTTCATTTTTCAATTTGATTCATCTCTCTAGTGGTTGACCTGAAATGTTTTCTAGGAAGACATATTGATATAATCCAGCACTAGAGGTAATAGGAGAGGCTATCATTGGAACCTCCATAAGAACCATGAATACAATATGCACCATGATAATGCTGATATAGATTTCGTCTATTCCCAATTTGTATTCTAAAACATCCCACTAACTAGTTATCACCACCTTCTACACATTGGAATTGTTATGGATTTACATCACCTAATTTTGTCAATATTATCTCAATAAATAGTAAGACATTCCATGAAAAATATCAATTCAAATAAAATAATATCATTGATAAAAATTACCATTAATTTATAATCCTAGAATCTTCTGTTAGAAAAATTACTCATCTCAGATGATGGTTTGATGTGTTCCCCAATGGTGATTCTGGAGATAAAAACTCAGAAGACATATAGTCATGTATGTGAATCCCTTGTTACTTTTTAGCTGATAAAATTGATTGATAAATACTAATATGTAAAAAATAGTTTTAGAAATAGTAAAAGTAATAAAAATCAAACCTATAACAAACTAATGTTCCAATTTAAAAGTAGTTAGAAATTGGAACACTGTATTTACAAGACATAACTCATCTCGATGACCCTATCCCTGGTAAACATGACTCACCTAACTAAATTTCTTTTTAAGTTATTTTACATACTAATAAGGTCTCTAGTAAGCGAAATTAATTAATTTATGCATCTTACATTAACCCCATGAGTTCTCTTAAAATAATCCATTTTGTATAAACACTTTTAATTCATCATTTTGCTGAAGTAATGAAATACGATCACATGCATCCGAGTTTTTTTTAGAAAATTCCCACTCTATCTATAGGTTAATAAATAGTGACCTTCATCTACAATATATTTTAATTATGAACACCTTACATACTGGTAATTTCATCTACTAATCTAGTTATAATCCAATTACATTCTCTTTATATATCTATAAGCATTACTAGAAATTACACAGAATATTTCACGTAGACCACCATCTTTATCCGCCTCCAGAACCTTATCTGTCATTAGAGCCATTCAAATAATATCTTTATTTTTCACCAGGTAAAAATTTATGGCCTGATTAATTAACTAAAATTATATGATGATTTCAAACATATTTTCCTTAGAAACCTCATTCACAAAAAAATTATAGTAAAACCATAGTAACTCAATAAAAATTTATAAGTTATATTTCACTCTCAATGACCCCTAATGGATCTCCATAAAACCATAAGCATGGTGTATCATCAGTATACATATAATGAACTCATTAAAGAAGAGTCCTTTGACTGTCATCCATGATATACCCTCACATATTCCTAGTAATCCCTTAATATCACACTATCTCCTAGTGTTTCCTCGATGTGTGAATGAGGGAAAACATAAATATTGATCCTCTAAGGTATCTAGTACATCATTTATCAACATGCAATGTCAAAATAGTTCTCATCATAATTAGATAATAAGGTGGTCTAGAAGGATGTATTGTGTCGTAACTCAAACTCCCATGGCTAGATGACTATAGTATTGAAAAACCCTCCACTAAAGACAACCATTATGAATAAGACTATGGGATTAAAAAGAGCACCTATATGAACCACTAGAGTGGGTGAATTTGAATTCCATTTCCCTTTTAATTGTTGTAATGTACCAGATTATCTCCATGTATTATTTTTAATATTATATGAGAATTAATTTGATACCAGGATCTGAGACAGCGTGCAGTTCCAATGCCTGGTGAGCCTCGAACAAAAGTTTGAATTAATTTTAATGATTAAATAACCTGCGCATGCAGTTTTCCTGAAAAAGTGGAATAACTCCTAAATGGGTGCTTGGATCCAAAATCTAAAGGCACCATTGCCTTCAGAATATGGTTTTTACCTTAGGCGAGGCCTAACATCGGCCGGCGCAGGTCGGTAGTAAAATCTGGTTTTTGGACGTGGCTGTAATAAAATATTTAATTAAAATATTTTTATTGAAATCTTTGTTACAGATAAATACCTTATCTTTTTAAATGGATATTTCATAGGGGTTCAAGGTTACAATTTCCATAACCCTGAAACACTTGGTGGCTCTGGATGCTCTGGAGGATACCTCCCAATGCGGCAACGACGACGTAGCGACCAGATCATCACCGACGAACGCCGTGAAATCTTGGTAGGATGTTTGTCTTGAATTTTCCTTCCCCATTTCTGATTTCCACAATGAACGCAGACGAATCCACAAAAATATTAGCCTGCGGGTTGATCATTCTTATGGGACTAGTTGATGCGGGGATTTGAGGCTTTGATTCTTGAGATTGTTTTGGTTTTAAATATAACGGCGGTAAACCCAGTCATCACGAACAACGATCGAGGTTCGCCCCTCTTGTTGATTATTGTTTTCCCCCTCTTGTTCTTCATTGTGTTCTACATGTTTTTGGTGGAAATAGATCATTTCGAATTTGTTTTTTGAAAAAATGATCCGAAATCAAAGATCCAACGTCAAGGAGACCTAGTAGAGGTGCGACGACAGCGGAAGTGGATGAATCGATGCGGTTCAGAAGTTCTTGTTCTTCGAGCATTTCATGGGGACAGATCGGGTTGAGTTTTCAACACTAGTCGGAAGCCCGAAACTGACAGAATCGTTTTTAGGAGCAGGACGACCCCAAATATAGAGTTTCGTGATTATCAGACGGTTGGATCATGATCTGGAGAAACAGCAGAGGTGCGTGGAGGAAGATGTTGCTTCTGTAAATTTCCCTATGACACTGCGTGTAGTATGGGCTACACGGTGTGTGTTCGTCGGCTGGATTACATAACATATACTCCTGGAGTACACAGACACGTGTAGGATACATGGCTATAGACATGCCGTGTATACCCCTCCACGTCCAGACCCATCTAGATACACGGGATACCCTGTGTGCTGGAACACGGGGAGGCGACACTGACACAGATAGAGGCTGTGTAAGGGCACATGGCTAGCATACACGGAGCGAGCCCAGGTGCTCAGACATGACATTTGATTCTTCTACACGTCGTGTAGATGCTTTCTATCCGACAAGACAAATGACACGGGCCGGTTACAGGGGTAGTACCCGAGGTGAAGGAGCACGGGGTGTACCTTTTCTACACGCCGTGTAGTTTGGTTTTACACGGCTTGAGATAATGACACGGGACAGTTACACGGGCAGTACTCGCGGTCAAGGAACACAACATGTGACTTTTCTACACGCTGTGTAGTTTGGTTTTACATGGCTTGAACGAATGACACGGGCCATTTTCATGGGTAGTACCCAGGGTCAAGGAACACGGCGTGTAACCGTACTACACGTCGTGTAACATTTTCTTGTTGACTTGAGCCACTTGTCTTCTATGACTTGGACTAGTTCTCTTAGTGTTCTTACCCTTGGTCATTTCCCTGAAGGTTCCGGTATCATCTCTTTTACACAGGAGCATGAACCTTTTAGCAGAACTCCCTGAATAGAGTTTTTGGAATCCCCTCTATGAGACCTAGAGTTGGAACCTCTATTCATTAATGGAAACCTAGGTAGAGTTCTCGGTATCGATGTGACTAACTCTACCCGGGCGCCGATCCTCTGCTTAGCGGATTTTCTAAGACCGAGTTTTCAGAATCACCCCTTGACTTGGTTGTGATCCTCATATGAGAATCATGTTCTCAAGGTACTTGTGGAGTGTGTTCTCTCAGAACATTTACTTCATACCTCTCTCTTCATACCTAGGAGTGTGTTCTCCCAGAAGCATGATTAGTGGAATCTTCGAGCAGGATTCTAGTGGTGGTATTCACGATAGTCTATTTGCATGAGTATATCTGGATATTCTTGTGGTATGTTCTTTAGACATATACTGTGTGGAGCTGAATGTATCTTTCCTTTTTGGTAATTCCTTTTTGTATTTCCATTGTGGTTTCAGAGTGGCCAACTGGATATTGTTATACTCACCCATGCACAGGCTTTTCCAGAACGTGTCGTGTCTTGTGAAGACGAGTGAGCCTTTGACAGGATTTTAGGCGGACCAGGACCGAATAATACATAGAGAGATCAAACAGGCCAGGGTGTGTTCCTATGGATACAGACTACAGTCCCAACACCTTTCTTTACCGGTTGGACATTGTTATGGACATTCATTCTGGTGGGATTGTACTTTTGGCCCAGGATTTACATTCTTGCACTTTACATTCCCGTCGTACTCTTTAGTTGGGTTTTAGTGTATGCATGCATCATTTCTATTTTTAGTAGTTTTTACTTTTCATCTTTGCGAGCATGGAGTTGTATGTTCGTGTGTACGGGTTTATAGGAAATGCCTCCCATGTTAGTAGTATGACTACTCGGTGCTAGTCACCAGCCCCTGGCCTATTGGAGGTGGGCTTGGGGAGTTGCAGCTCGGGACCCACTGGGACATGTCGTGATAGAGCGGTATAAGATGTGCTCGGTTCTACCTTAGGATAGAGAGTTTGTGATTTGGTTTGGGGAAAAACTGTTATGTGTTTTGAGTTTAGCTTTCAGGCCAGGGACCCCAGTGTTGGTTTGGGCGGCCGACGAATCCATACAACAGGACTCTGATAACTTTATTTTCGACTGAGAACATGAGAACACTAGTTGTATGGAAAAAAATGGTACAAGCATCATATAGGAATGGGTTGTGGATTCCATGTCCTTTTTGAGTATTCTTTCCAGATATACTCACTGACTGAGATACATCTTGTTTCTTTACAGGATGCCTCCGTGACGCACACCCGCTAGGATCCAGCAGCTTGATCACGAGGATGACCCCCTCAGTGATGAAGCTTCGATATAGGGACCCGATCCCCCAGTTTTACCACCAGGTGGTGTGCCAGTTCTTCCACCACCTGTGGAGCAGTGTTTAGTGCCTGCTGTACCAGTGGAGGAGGATCGCAGGCTGAGCGCACTCCATGAGTTTCAGAGACAGAGACCCCTCAGGTTTCGAGGAATGCATGACCCTCAGGAAGAAAGGGACTGGCTTGAGGCAGTGGCTAGAGTCTTCCATTTGGTCAGGAAACTTGCAGACCAGATGGTGATCCTGGCACCAAGCCTTCTGCAGGTCTCACCAAGACAATGGTAGAGTTTGGTTATCTAGACTCACGACGAGGCAACACTTTCTTGGTCGGAGATTGAGCATCTCTTCAGAGAGGAGTTTTCAACAGTTACCCTGAGAGAAGTACGCATACAAGAGCTTCTTCAGCTTCAGTAGGGAACCATGATGGTGGATGACTATCCATCAAGGTTTACCGACCTCTCACGGTACTCAATTAATATTGTCAAAGATTAGTACTTTATAGATCGGAAATTCGAGCGGGGCCTGCACATAGATATCTGAGTTATCATCATCCCTATGAGCATTCCTACTTATGATGGGGTGCTCGAGTGGGCTTTGTTGGTCGAGATCATCTTGGAATAGCAGAGACAGACGACAGATGTCAGTAGTGGGAGAGCTGGAGCAGAGACCTCGGTAGTAGGGAGCCGACGTCAGGGACCCAGGCTTGGGAGACGTTTTCAGAGGAGATCCCAGGACAAGGAATCTGCTGTACAGGGTTTACACAGTGCATCCAGTCAGTCTTGAGAGATGCGATGCTACTAATTGATGGAAGGGGACATATCGCTCGAGATTGTCCGGCCCTCTACACTACTGACACAAGAGGAGTGGATAGACCACCGAGGCGGAGGCTATGTGTGGATCAGGAAGATCCATGGGGCGGCAGATGTGGTAGGGGAGCTGGGAGAGCAGCCGGAGGTGGTCGGCGTTTTGATCTATTACCACCACCACCCCCTGGAGGTCCACCCCAGGCTCATGGAGCTAGTGGATAGAGGCAAGGACAAATGCATGCGGCAGAGGCTTATGACCCAGGTACTCCCGGAATGATTAGTGGTACTATCTGTGTCATTTCTACCTTGGATGCCATATTGATAGACACCGGTTCTAGTCATTAATTTCTAGCTGCTTATCTTGTTAGAGACCATGAGATTCCAGTTGAGCTGTTGACTCGACCATTACGCTTAGAGACACCGACTGATGAATATTCAGAGATCACACACCTCTGTAGACTGTGTGACCTGACCCTTGGAGGCGAGAGTTTCGGTTGGAACCTCTTGGTGGTAGCGTCAAGGCTTTACGATTTCATTCTTGGTATGGATTGGCTATCCACAGTTCATTCAAAGATCAACTATTTTAGGAGAAGGGTGTGGTGTGTCCGTAGTGATGGAATAAGGTTCTCTTTTTTTTTGGTGAGAGAGAGACCCAGGCAGCATAGGATGGACTCGTGCATAGGTGGTAACATCCAATTTCACATCATTTGGCTAGCCAAGCCCTTGGCGCATCAGATGCTATGAGTTTCCAGTTTCCATCAGTAGTGGCTGAGTACGAGGACGTATTTACAGAGGATGTCCCCAGGCTACCTCCCCATCGGGAGATATATTTCTGCATTGAGTTGGAACCCGGGACGACACTGATATCAGCATCAGCATATCAGATGGCTCCTGTAGAGCATCATGAGCTGAGAGTGCAGCTGGATGACTTGTAGAAGAATGGCTTTGTGAGACCCAGCGTTTCACCCTGGGCGGCCCCAGTGTTGTTTGCCAAGAATAAATATGGGAGCTTTAGGCTATGTGTGGATTACCGGCGCATGAATCAAGTGACCGTAATGAAGTCGTATCCCCTAACGATGATCGATGACCCCTTCGACCAGTGAAGAGGGGCACGATGGTTCTCGAAGGTTGATCTATGATCAGGCTATCACCAGTTGTGAGTACGAGAGGAGGATAAAATGAAGACGACTTTTAGATGTCACTACGGTCACTATGATTACTTGGTGATGCCCTTCGGCATGATGAATGCCCCGACGGTGTTCATGGGGCACATGAATCAGATCGTTCAGCCCTATCTAGACAGGTTTGTAGTGGTCTTCATCGATGATATCCTTGTGTACTCTGCGTCTCAGGAGGAGCACGCGAGACACCTACGGATGGTTCTGGACACACTCTGAGAGCACCCATTGTATGGTAAACTCTCGAAGTGTCAGTTTTGGTTACAAGGGGTCCACTTTCTGGGACACGTTATCTCATCATAGGGTGTACCAGTGGACCTAGCCAAGGTGGAGGAAATTCTAGCATAGGAGCCACCCTGGAGCATGACAGAGGTGCGAAGTTTCCATAGGATAGAAGGATACTATCGGAGATTCATCCTTGATTTCTCCAGGATTGCAGCACCCATGACAGATTTGAACCGAAAGGGGAAGCCATTCATGTGGACTGAGATATTCCAACTTGCTTTCCAGAAATTGATACAAAGTTTGGAAAGCGCCCCGATCTTGAGGTTACCGGAGGAGGGTGTCGAGTACGTTGTGTTCTGCGATGCATCAGGAACTGGGCTTGGTTGTGTCCTAATGCAGAGGCAAGCGGTGATTTCCTTTGGCTCACATCAGTTGAGGCCCCACGAGCAGAACTATGTGACCCATGATCTTGAGTTGGCAATAGTAGTCTTCACATTAAAGATGTGGAGGCAATACCTGATGGGCGAGAAATTTACCATCTACTCTGATCACAAGAGTCTCAAATATATCTTTTCTCAGAAGGATCTGAATTTGAGACAGAGGCGATGGATTGAGTTCCTCCAGGATTACGACTTTGAGATCATTTATACTCCTTGGAAGGGAAATTTAGTGGAGGATGCTCTCAGTAGGAAATCCAATTCGCAGTTTCTGGATGAGGCGACAAGGTAGTTGCACTCCTTACAGTTATCCTTTGTGGATAGAGATGATGGAGATTAGCTTCAGTCTATGGTTGTTACCCCTACACTCTTACAGTGAGTCCGGGAAGCACAACACAAGGATGCTAGCTGTGAGACTGTACGTGCTTAAATATCAATAGGTGATGCTGCTAATGGATATTCAGAAGGTGGGAAGCATGTTGTTCTTTTCAGAGGGCGCATTGTAGTACCAGAGACGTTGCAGGAGGAGGTTATTGGGGAGTTCCATACATACCATTTTGCGGTGCACCCAAGTGTAGCAATGATGTATCAGGACCTCCGACGTCAGTTCTAGTGGCAAATAATGAAGAAGGGTGTGGTAGAGTTCGTCTCTCAGTGCCTTACATGTCAGCATGTAATGGCTGAGCACTAGGTGCCAGCAGGTTTGACTCAGCCCCTTGAGGTGACAAAGTGGTAGTGGGACGGGATAACCATGGACTTCGTGTTGGTCTTACCACATACTTCTAGGGGACACGATGCCATATGGGTGATCATTGATAGATTCACCAAGTCGGCCCACTTCCTAGACATACGGGAGCAGAGTTCAGTGGAGAGCATAGGTCACCTCAATGTGCAGAAGATAGTCTGTAACACCCCGAGCTTCCACGATACGCTTCTCATTCAATAATACAATAGCTTGCATTGTACGCAACTTCGAGTTCTAAAACATCGCGACAAATCAAACTAGCCGTTATGAATAGTAATAACCACTTTTTAAAATTATAGAAATTTTATATTTCAAAATGGACTTCATTTTTGTATTCGTAATATCGAAATTAGCCTATGTTGAATTTTTGGTATTTTTCTGAGAACTTCTAATTTTTTATGAATAGTGAAAAATACTTAAAACAACTTTTTTAATCAAAATAAATTATAGTGATAAGTTATACTATTGAGTGGATTTAATGTATAATTAGAATATATTTTTACCATTTTATCCAATGGTGGTCATTAGAATTAATTTAACATTGAATTTGGACATAAACAATTGCCAATCTTTTGATATAAATTGTTTCTTGAAAACACGCTATTTGTCGTAACAGCGGGAATTAATTATAAAATTAATTAATGCAACTTATATGTTTGGAATTTTGTAAAATAGACATCATTTTTGAATTCGGAATATCAATTATAGCTTAGGGTGAAATTTTGGCATTGTTCTGAAAAACTTCAATTTTTGATGAATAGTGAAACCACTAAGTGGTAGTTAAATAACTGATTTTTCGTTTAAATGAAATATTACCACTTCTGTGATTTGATTTTCAAAAATCCGACATACATGGTTGTCATTAAGAAGTAAAATGTGGTTCAATGGGATAAAAATAATTTTTTTGGTGAATAGTAACTTATTAAGTTTTAATCGCGATTAGTGGTAATTAGGGTAGTTTAAGGTATAAATAATACTTTAATAATATTAAATGACCTAGACACATGTCCCAACCTCATTGGTTGTGTCATGGCCGACCAAGACAAGCCATTGCCTAACTTGGGGACCCCATGGATCCACTTTTGTAGGGAAATAACATAAATTACTTTTTATTTAATGTTAAAGTGAAAATGACACTAACATAAATTGTTCTACTAAAACAATTTTTAAGTAGGGTTACACAAGTCCAAATTTTGACTATAAATATTCATTAGAAATATAAAAAGATTTCCTACATCATAGTATTTTTTTTATAATTTTTAGACATTAAATAAATTAAATTATTTATGACATCATTATGATGTGGCGATGACCTCATTATTTAACGATTTAAATAAAATGAGAAGATAATGCAAAATCCAAGGATTACACTTGTCCAAAACCAATTGGATGAGTGGATTTCGATGCCTTATCACCTTATCCACGAATTCTATCAATGTGGGACCTTTTAAAACCGAAACACATTTTCAAATAATGTAATGTTCCTTTACTTTCCAAAAGTGCCCCTCCTCTCCTCTTATAAAAGGCCCCCACCTCTACCTCATTTCACACACTCTTCAAGCCATTGGCTCGGCCAACCCCTGCCCATTTGCTCTCTCCACATCCCTCTCCTCATCCTAGAGGATTCCCTTTGGGCAGAATCCTTTCAAAGGAAGCCTTTAGGCTCAACTCAAAAGGAGTTACACTTTTTAAGGTAATTCATTCTCTCATGTTCTTTTGTTTTATTTTGCTTCTCCAACCCCCTAAACTCTTTTTATTTACTTCTTTTGTAACAACACCAGTATCTTAAATATACTAGGATGTTGTTATAAGATTTATTTGAGCTACACTTCCACACAACTACATAAAATGGTTAAAGAACATAAGGTTTCCGTGGATGGCGAAATTCTGCCTCCCGAAACGATGATTGTTCAACACTCATTTAACACCTTCAAAGGTGGCCATTATGATGTCACTATTTTTATATATGATATATAATATGTTTATGTTTTCCTTAAGCTTCTGTTTTTTTCATTTTGGGCATACCTTTATGGTTTCCATTATGGGTAAAACACGATATCTTCATTTTAGGAAGCGCGGACTACCGCCCCCTGAAAGTGATTTGATTCGTTAATACCATATGTGGGATGTGTGAAGGATAAAGTTAATGATATTATATATGTTATTATACTGGAATTATAATATACTCTTATATCATTATGATTCCGTTCCAGAAAATATGAAATAGAAATGGAAGTAGCGTTCATGCGTACGTACGGCTTACCGTCTCCATGAACGGTGCATTTCATTTCTTACCTCTAAATGTGATGTAATATTATAAATGAATGTATGTACTGGATATATATGACATATATGATATCTACATCATGAATACCATTCTGGATATAATGAACCTTTGACCAAATTAACAACATGTAAGTGTAAGAAGCCTATTTCTGACTTAAGAACCAAATACCGACAAAATGAACATTATTAACTTAAATAATTACATAATGTTCATATCATTGTAATAAGTGATATAATAAGGATAATGAAGTTGAAAATGGTTCTTAATAAGGTATATATTAACTCTAGTTTATTATTCAGGAGGTTAAAGAACGGTTGAGTCAAGTCAGACACGAGGTAAGGGAATTTCTTAACCCAACTTCCATTCTTTGGGTTAATCTCCTACTTTCAAATTATGTCATGATGTTATTATGTCATATCCTGTATTTGTACATTATTTGTGTGTACTTGTAGTGAATACACATAATATATCTATTTTATTTTAAAAATGCTCTTTGTAAGGGAACTTCTTAACCCAACTTCCATTCTTTGGGTTAATCTCCTACTTTCAAATTATGTCATGATATTATTATGTCCTATCTTGTATTTTTACATTATTTATGTGTACCTATAGTGAATACACATAATAGATATATTTTATTTAAAAATTATCTTTTAAAGTACTTCGTCTCAATCTCCTTTCATTGAGGCATATTTGGTTTTATACACAAATTTCTTTTATACGGTGTATAAACCCCTTTGACTTTTACGGTTATTCAAAAGGAATCTTTTTATACAAAGCGTTTTGCTAAACGACAAAAGGGAATGTTTTTCTTTCCGTACTTATGCGGCGACAACGACTTCTCCGCCGCCGTGACCATTATTTGAGTTTCGGCTTCCTCTACAAGCCATCATTTTTTTAACGAAAAATAAATACAAAGTTTTAACTTTCTTTTATTTTGGTATTGAAAATGGTTTTGAAAGTGTTTTTATTATATCAATGTGTTGTATTGATATCTTGTGATTGAAATGTGGAAATGTTATGTTTACATTATGCATGTTTTATGTGATACAATTATGTTATGGTTTATGATATGTTTAAACCTATTCATATGAGGAATGTATTGGACTTAATAAGTGACGGGTGGAGCCCGCTATAGCTCCTCGATGCATCGGTAGGTCTCATGAGACAATTAGACGTGGAATTGGCCGAGGCCCTTTCCCAATTTGATTTATGGTTTTGGCCGAGGCCTTAATCATTTTAGATGTCTTGGCCGAGGCCTTGACAAAGTGTTTCAGAATGTCCGGCATTATACATTCCCTCATTATGAAAGTGGTTATTGATATTACATGTGATTATTCGACCAGTAGAATATCCATGTGAAGAAGTAAATGGCATTATCTCATTTTACTTTTGCCATATTATGTTGAAGTTCATGTTTAAGAGGCTTTTGTTTTAGTTATACATTGCCTTAAATGTTAATGTTTATTTATGAAAGCTTCCGCATTATTGTTATCCTTACTGAGCATTTGAGCTCACCCCTTTCAATGTTTAAAAATTTTCCAGGTTGTGAAGAAGTATTTTATGACTGACTTGCAAGAATAATCAGTGAAGATATGAGTGTGGACTATGAAGACCATGTTTTTTTGTAGTTTGTTTAATTTTGATGTAATGAAAGACTTATGAATGTATCTAGTGTTTCCAAGGCTACTAAACTAATCGGTCTTTCGAGACTTGATCCTTTGTGATCATGCCAATGTTACGAAGTAATGCACCGGCTCTGGGTAGCTGGGGTCGGGGCGTTACAGTTGGTATCAGAGGCAGTTTAGTACTAACCTTGGAAGCTAGATTTAGATAAACTATGATTAGAGCACATAGCCCAAAGATAGACTTTGAGGATTAGTATAGAAGAACTTCCTAGAATTTTGGTATTATAGAGATGTTATGAGTTTTCCGAGCAATACATCCCTGTCTGGATACGAGCAGGTAGAGGCGGCTCTGGCACAGATGTACCTAGGGGTAAAACCCGAAAACACCGCTTTGAGCTAGACTCGAACGGGAACTGGTGCACGACAACGGGCCTTGCTGCACTCTTGGTTACGACACTCCCGGGGGATATGCTTAGGATAATTCTCATTTTCTTTGCAAACCACTATGAACGGTTATGAGTATATACTTCCTCAAATAAAACCTTTTTATGATTATGGATTATATCCATAAATAGTTCAATTTATGTTAAGTATTATACAAGTATGGAATTATGTATTTTGATTCATAAACTAATCTGGTTTATGCCATTGTTTAGAAATGGCGCCTAGTAGAAGGAATGGAAACTGTATCAATGCACGAACTCCGTGTAGGGATTGCCCTCCTGCTCAAGATAATTATTGTGGACCTGGAGAGACAACTGGTGCTGATCAACTTATTACCATACTGGGACAACTCACGCAGGTTATGAATAACAACCTTACTCGTATGGAGCACCCTGATCCGCAACGTGGAGGATCAATGCTAGATCGTTTCATGAGGCAACAACCACCAACCTTTAATGGGAGTACAAATCCTATAGTAGCTGAGCAATGGATAAATTCCTTAGAGAAAATATTCCATGCCTTGGGGAGTAGTGAAAGGGAGAAGGTTGTCATGGCAGTTTACCGCCTCACTGGAGATGCCGATCAGTGGTGGTCGCTGATTCAAAACACAAAGGAAGATGATGACATATCGAATATGGAATGGAGGGAGTTCAAAGAGCTTTTCTTAGAAAAATACTTTCCTCGTGACCATCGAGCAGATATGGAAAGGCAATTTCTGAGTCTGAGGCAGAAGGAGGATGAGAATGTCGCAAAGTATGAGGCTAACTTTACAAGGTTAGCGAGGCATGCTGCAGATTATATACGTAACCCAAGAAGTAAGATTGATCGTTTCTTTGATGGGTTAAAACCATTTCTCCGTCGAGCTCTAGTGTCACAATCTTTCTCAACATACGAAGATATAGTCTCATGTGCTATCAAGACAGAAAAGGAATTCTCTAAGTCTTATGACAACAAAGTAAAGCAAGAGAAGAAGAGAACGGTGGAACAAGAGACAGATAAAGGGAAAAAGGGAAAGAAGGATTTTCCATTATGTGATAATTGTGGGAAGAATCACCCTGGTACTTGCCTAAAAGGAATGGGAGTCTGTTATAAATGTGGAGAAAAAGGTCACCAGGCACGTGATTGCAAGGGAAAGAAAGAGGCTGTCAAAGTTGAATGCTACAATTGTAGAGAAATGGGTCATTATGCAAATGAATGTCCTAAGCGTCAAGGAAACTTACCTCAGAAAAGGACAAGGGATCAAGGACAATCTTATGCTATTACTACAGTTGAAGCAGAATAACTAATGTATTGGGGCTTTTGGACTCATGGATTATATTCTGGTTATTAGAATAATGTGATCTATATAAGGATTGTACTGCAGTACTTTTTGATTTCAGTAAGGTTTTAATATGATTAAGGTAATCATATTTTTAGTATGTGACAATAAGAGAAACTTTTCTTTGTTTGGGGAATCTGATGTTACAATTGATTTTGGAATTTAGAGATCTTTTAGAGAAAGTCTGGATGAAGGTATTTTGGATAACTATAATGGTTGGAGTGGATTAAGTTGATCTTTGGATAGTAAATTTAAGGTTAAAAAATTTATGAAGATTATTTTTGGAATAGTATAGTACTATATTTTTAGGAAAAGGACAACCTTCAGGGTGGGGAATAACCCGTCGCGTCGGACACAGCTGCAGGAATCGAACCCACAACCATAGTGCGACAAGCCTTTATTTCCTACCACTAGCCTACAAGAAGTCCCTGGTTATTACAAAATAGTTTTACTAATCTAAATGGTATGTGTTAACATTTTGAACCTTATACAATTAGGATAAGTATAATATTTTTGAGTTCTATTACCTTTTTGAGTAAAAGATGAGTTGAAGGTTGAAACTCTAATTGTCAAGCATAAATATATATATATATATACCTATCTCTTATTCAATGAATAAATTAATTCTTAAACTTTAGTAAAGGGATATTAAAACAAAAAAAAATGTGTTATCCTAATAACTTATGTTTTGTTGAACTGATGATATTTTAAATCAACATAGATTGAAGGCTTTGAGGCCCTCAATTTGACAGTTGATTGTGATTGATGACCTCAATCACTCCCTACAAATATTTACGTTTTTCCTCCAATTATATGTCTTTAATTGCCACCAATGTTCTCCTTATCGAGATGATAATTTGGTGGTGACTTTCTTATTTCCATTTCCCTCTTATTAAGGCTAAATTTTATTAACCTTATTTCCGATGTGGGTTTTCCACAAAGGTATTTTCTCTTTTCAACCTTTTATTTTCCAAGAAAAATTTCAAATTGCGAGGACGCAATTTATTGAAGGAGGGGAGAATGTAACACCCCGAGCTTCCACGATACGCTTCTCATTCAATAATACAATAGCTTGCATTGTACGCAACTTCGAGTTCTAAAACATCGCGACAAATCAAACTAGCCGTTATGAATAGTAATAACCACTTTTTAAAATTATAGAAATTTTATATTTCAAAATGGACTTCATTTTTGTATTCGTAATATCGAAATTAGCCTATGTTGAATTTTTGGTATTTTTCTGAGAACTTCTAATTTTTTATGAATAGTGAAAAATACTTAAAACAACTTTTTTAATCAAAATAAATTATAGTGATAAGTTATACTATTGAGTGGATTTAATGTATAATTAGAATATATTTTTACCATTTTATCCAATGGTGGTCATTAGAATTAATTTAACATTGAATTTGGACATAAACAATTGCCAATCTTTTGATATAAATTGTTTCTTGAAAACACGCTCTTTGTCGTAACAGCGGGAATTAATTATAAAATTAATTAATGCAACTTATATGTTTGGAATTTTGTAAAATAGACATCATTTTTGAATTCGGAATATCAATTATAGCTTAGGGTGAAATTTTGGCATTGTTCTGAAAAACTTCAATTTTTGATGAATAGTGAAACCACTAAGTGGTAGTTAAATAACTGATTTTTCGTTTAAATGAAATATTACCACTTCTGTGATTTGATTTTCAAAAATCCGACATACATGGTTGTCATTAAGAAGTAAAATGTGGTTCAATGGGATAAAAATAATTTTTTTGGTGAATAGTAACTTATTAAGTTTTAATCGCGATTAGTGGTAATTAGGGTAGTTTAAGGTATAAATAATACTTTAATAATATTAAATGACCTAGACACATGTCCCAACCTCATTGGTTGTGTCATGGCCGACCAAGACAATCCATGGCCTAACTTGGGGACCCCATGGATCCACTTTTGTAGGGAAATAACATAAATTACTTTTTATTTAATGTTAAAGTGAAAATGACACTAACATAAATTGTTCTACTAAAACAATTTTTAAGTAGGGTTACACAAGTCCAAATTTTGACTATAAATATTCATTAGAAAGATAAAAAGATTTCCTACATCATAGTATTTTTTTTATAATTTTTAGACATTAAATAAATTAAATTATTTATGACATCATTATGATGTGGCGATGACCTCATTATTTAACGATTTAAATAAAATGAGAAGATAATGCAAAATCCAAGGATTACACTTGTCCAAAACCAATTGGATGAGTGGATTTCGATGCCTTATCACCTTATCCACGAATTCTATCAATGTGGGACCTTTTAAAACCGAAACACATTTTCAAATAATGTAATGTTCCTTTACTTTCCAAAAGTGCCCCTCCTCTCCTCTTATAAAAGGCCCCCACCTCTACCTCATTTCACACACTCTTCAAGCCATTGGCTCGGCCAACCCCTGCCCATTTGCTCTCTCCACATCCCTCTCCTCATCCTAGAGGATTCCCTTTGGGCAGAATCCTTTCAAAGGAAGCCTTTAGGCTCAACTCAAAAGGAGTTACACTTTTTAAGGTAATTCATTCTCTCATGTTCTTTTGTTTTATTTTGCTTCTCCAACCCCCTAAACTCTTTTTATTTACTTCTTTTGTAACAACACCAGTATCTTCAATATACTAGGATGTTGTTATAAGATTTATTTGAGCTACACTTCCACACAACTACATCAAATGGTTAAAGAACATAAGGTTTCCGTGGATGGCGAAATTCTGCCTCCCGAAACGATGATTGTTCAACACTCATTTAACACCTTCAAAGGTGGCCATTATGATGTCACTATTTTTATATATGATATATAATATGTTTATGTTTTCCTTAAGCTTCTGTTTTTTTCATTTTGGGCATACCTTTATGGTTTCCATTATGGGTAAAACACGATATCTTCATTTTAGGAAGCGCGGACTACCGCCCCCTGAAAGTGATTTGATTCGTTAATACCATATGTGGGATGTGTGAAGGATAAAGTTAATGATATTATATATGTTATTATACTGGAATTATAATATACTCTTATATCATTATGATTCCGTTCCAGAAAATATGAAATAGAAATGGAAGTAGCGTTCATGCGTACGTACGGCTTACCGTCTCCATGAACGGTGCATTTCATTTCTTACCTCTAAATGTGATGTAATATTATAAATGAATGTATGTACTGGATATATATGACATATATGATATCTACATCATGAATACCATTCTGGATATAATGAACCTTTGACCAAATTAACAACATGTAAGTGTAAGAAGCCTATTTCTGACTTAAGAACCAAATACCGACAAAATGAACATTATTAACTTAAATAATTACATAATGTTCATATCATTGTAATAAGTGATATAATAAGGATAATGAAGTTGAAAATGGTTCTTAATAAGGTATATATTAACTCTAGTTTATTATTCAGGAGGTTAAAGAACGGTTGAGTCAAGTCAGACACGAGGTAAGGGAATTTCTTAACCCAACTTCCATTCTTTGGGTTAATCTCCTACTTTCAAATTATGTCATGATGTTATTATGTCATATCCTGTATTTGTACATTATTTATGTGTACTTGTAGTGAATACACATAATATATCTATTTTATTTTAAAAATGCTCTTTGTAAGGGAACTTCTTAACCCAACTTCCATTCTTTGGGTTAATCTCCTACTTTCAAATTATGTCATGATATTATTATGTCCTATCTTGTATTTTTACATTATTTATGTGTACCTATAGTGAATACACATAATAGATATATTTTATTTAAAAATTATCTTTTAAAGTACTTCGTCTCAATCTCCTTTCATTGAGGCATATTTGGTTTTATACACAAATTTCTTTTATACGGTGTATAAACCCCTTTGACTTTTACGGTTATTCAAAAGGAATCTTTTTATACAAAGCGTTTTGCTAAACGACAAAAGGGAATGTTTTTCTTTCCGTACTTATGCGGCGACAACGACTTCTCCGCCGCCGTGACCATTATTTGAGTTTCGGCTTCCTCTACAAGCCATCATTTTTTTAACGAAAAATAAATACAAAGTTTTAACTTTCTTTTATTTTGGTATTGAAAATGGTTTTGAAAGTGTTTTTATTATATCAATGTGTTGTATTGATATCTTGTGATTGAAATGTGGAAATGTTATGTTTACATTATGCATGTTTTATGTGATACAATTATGTTATGGTTTATGATATGTTTAAACCTATTCATATGAGGAATGTATTGGACTTAATAAGTGACGGGTGGAGCCCGCTATAGCTCCTCGATGCATCGGTAGGTCTCATGAGACAATTAGACGTGGAATTGGCCGAGGCCCTTTCCCAATTTGATTTATGGTTTTGGCCGAGGCCTTAATCATTTTAGATGTCTTGGCCGAGGCCTTGACAAAGTGTTTCAGAATGTCCGGCATTATACATTCCCTCATTATGAAAGTGGTTATTGATATTACATGTGATTATTCGACCAGTAGAATATCCATGTGAAGAAGTAAATGGCATTATCTCATTTTACTTTTGCCATATTATGTTGAAGTTCATGTTTAAGAGGCTTTTGTTTTAGTTATACATTGCCTTAAATGTTAATGTTTATTTATGAAAGCTTCCGCATTATTGTTATCCTTACTGAGCATTTGAGCTCACCCCTTTCAATGTTTAAAAATTTTCCAGGTTGTGAAGAAGTATTTTATGACTGACTTGCAAGAATAATCAGTGAAGATATGAGTGTGGACTATGAAGACCATGTTTTTTTGTAGTTTGTTTAATTTTGATGTAATGAAAGACTTATGAATGTATCTAGTGTTTCCAAGGCTACTAAACTAATCGGTCTTTCGAGACTTGATCCTTTGTGATCATGCCAATGTTACGAAGTAATGCACCGGCTCTGGGTAGCTGGGGTCGGGGCGTTACATAGTCTGACATCATGGAGTGGCATCCATGATTGTCTCAGATCGTGATGTTCGTTTCACATCCCGGTTGTGGAAGGGATTGCAGGAAGCTTTTGGGAATCAGTTATGCTTGAGCACATCGTTCCATCCCCAGACTGATGGTCAGATAGAGCAGACCATTCAGGGCCCGGAAGATATGGTTCGGGCTTGCAAGAATGACTTTGGTCATAGTTGGGAGGATCACCTACCACTGGTGGAGTTCTCATATAACAACATTTATCATTCCACTATTGGTATGGAACCATTCGAGGCTCTGTACGGGCGACTGTGTGGGTTGCAAATTTGCTAGACTGCCCTAGGAGAGTCCGTACTCTAGGGACTAGAGATGGTGGGAGCTACTACAGAGAAGGTACATGTCATCCAGGAGCAGATCAAGACTGCACAGAGTCAGCAGAAGTTGTATGTCGACAGGAGGCGGAGGCCTTTGGAGTTTGAGGAGGGAGACCATGTGTTCCTTCGGGTCTCACCTCGACGGGGATAGCATTGATTTGGCTGAGGTGACAAGCTATCATCGAGGGTCATTGGCCCTTTCCAAATTCTGAGTAGAGTTTTCTAGGTAGCGTATCGCTTGTCTATACCTCCTCACATGGATCGGGTACACAACGTCTTCTATGTGTCACTGCTATGGAGGTACGTGCATGATCATCCCACGTCATTGACCGGGGCGAGCTGGACATCGATGATGGAGTGAAATTTGCTGAGTACCCAGGGGAGATCGAGGATCGATATTAGAAGATCCTTTATGGGTGAGTTATTCCCTTGGTGCAGGTCCTGTGGAAGCACAAGAATCTCCAGGAGACCACGTGGGAGTGGGAGGCTCAGATTCGTGTGCAGTACCAACATCTTTTTGAGTAGCATTTGTTTTGGATTTTGGGGGACGTAAAATCCCTAAGGTTGGTGTGTTGTAATGTCCCAAATTTTCTACATGTATTATTTTTAATATTATATGGGAATTAATTCGAGACCTGGATCTTAGACGGCGTGCTGTTCTGAGGTCCGGTGAGCCTGGAACAAATGTTTGAATTAATTTTAATAATTAAATAACTTGCACATGTAGTTTTCCTAAAAAAGTTGAATAACACATAAACGGGTGCTTGGATCAGAAATCTGAGGGAACCATTGCATTCAAAACAACGTTTTTACCCTAGGCGAGGCCTAACATTGGCCGATACAGGTCGGTAGTGAAATATGGTTTTTGGACACAACCGTAATAATATATTTTATTAAAATATTTTATTTAAAAATTTTTTATAACAAAATACCTTATCTTTTTAAATGGAGATTTCGCAGGGGATCAGGGTTACAATTTCCATAACCTTGATTCCCTTGGCAGCTCTGGAGGCTCTGGAGGAATCCAGCCAACGCGGCGATGACGACGCGGCGACCAGATCATCGCCGACGAATGCGGCGGAATCCAGGTAAGATGTTTGTCTTGAATTTTCCTTCCCCATTTATTATTTCCACGATGAACATGAACTAATCCTTGAACAGATTATCCCGCGGGTCAATCGTTCTTGTGGGACGGGTTCATGTGTGGAATTGAAGCTTTGATTCTTGAGATTGTTTTGGTTTTCAATCTAACGGCGGCAAACCCGGATCATCACGAACAACTATCGAGTTTTCCCCTCTTGTTGAATCTTTTTTTTCCACCTCATGTTCTTCATTGAGTTCTATGCGTTCTTGGAGGAAATAGATCGTTCTGCATTCGTTTGTTGATGTAATGATCCAAAATCAAAGATCCAACGTCAGGGCAACATAGCATGGGTGCGACGACGATAGCGGCGGATGAATCGATGCAGTTTGGAAGTTCCCGTTCTTCGAGAGTATTGTGCAGACGGATCGAGATGCATTTTCAAGACCAATCGGAAGCCCTAAACTGTCGGAATCGGTTTTGTAGGAGCTGGACAACCCCAAATCCGGTGTTTCGTGATGATCAGACGGTTGGATCAAGATATGAAGAAACAGCCAAGGCGTGCGAAGGAAGACGACACTTCTGTAAATTTCCCGCCTACACGGCTTGTAGTATGGGCTACACGGTGTGTTTTCGTCGGTGGGATTACATAACATGTACTCCGTGAGTACAAAAACATGATTAGGGTACACGGCCATGCACACGCCGTGTATACCACTCCCCAGCCAAACCTGGCCAGACACACGAGATACCCCGTGTATTGGTACACAGGCAGGCGATACGAACACGGACAAAGGCCGTGTACGGGCTCATGGTCAGCTTAAACGGAGTGATCCCAGGTGCTCGAACACAACATGTGAATCTTATACATGATGTGTAGTTGATTTCTATCCGACAAGCCAAATGACACGGGCAGATTACACGGGCAGTACCCAGGGTCAAGGAACATGGCGTGTACCTTTTCTACATGTCGTGTAGTTTGGATTCACACAGCCTGAACGAATGTCACATGCTGGTTACACGGGAAGCACCTAGGGTCAAGGAACATGTCGTATACCTTTTCTACACGGCGTGTAGTTTTGTTTTATATGGCTTGAATGAATGACACGGGCCGTTTACATGGGCAGTACTCGGGGTGAAGTAACACTGCGTGTGACCATACTACATGTTGTGTAACCTTTTCTTGTTCAGTTGCGCCACTTATCTTCTGTGACTTGGACTTGTTATCTTAGGGTTCATACCCTTTTTCATTTCCCTAAGGGTTCTAGTATCATATTCATTATAAAGGAGTATGATCCTTTCAGTAGAACTCCTTAAATAGAGTTGTTGGAATCTCTTCTGTGAGGAATTGAGCCAGATCCTCTATTCATTTCGGGAACCCTAGGTAGAGTTCATGGTATTGATGTGATCAACTTTACCCGAGCGCCGATCCTCTTCATAGCAGATTATCTTTGAATGAGTTGTTAGAATTACACCATGAATTGGTTGTGATCTTCATCTGAGGATCATGTTCTTATGGTACTTGTGGAGTGTGTTCTCCTAGAATGAGTACATCGTACCTCTCTCTTCAGAGCTAGGAGTGTGTTCTCCCGGATGCATTCTTAGTGGAATCTTCGAGCTGGATCCTAGTGGTGGTATTCGCAATAGTCGATTGTGCATTAGTATATCTGGATATTCTTGTGGTATGTTATTTAGACATATACTATGTGGAGTTCACTATATCTTTCATTTGTGGTATTTCCTTGTTGTATTTACTTTCTGGTTTTAGGGTGTCCTACTGGGTATTGTTATACTCACCCCTGCACGGGCTTTTCCCGCATGTGTCATGTGTTGTGAAGATGATTGATCCATTGACATGATTTTAGGCGGACCAGGACCGGACGGTACATAGGGAGATCAGACAGGCCTAGGTGTGTTCCTACGGCTACAGACTGGAGTCCCAGCACCTTTCTATACAGGTTGGACTTTGTTACAGTCTTTCTTTCTGTGGGGCTTGTGCTTTTGGACCAGGGTTTACATACTTTCACATTACATTCTTGTCGTACTATGTGGTTGGGTTTTAGTGTATGCATGCATCTTTTCCTTTTTTTTAATAGTTTTAACTTTTCAGCTTTGTGAGCTTGGTGTTGTGTGTGTGTGTTTACAGGTTTATAGGAAATGCCTCCCATGTTAGTAGTATGCCTACTCTGTTCTAGTCACCAGCCCCTAGCCTATTGGAGTCGGGCATGGGGAGTTGCGGCTCAGGCCCCACTGGGATGGGTCGTGACAGTTGTATTATTAGAATGTCCTACCTTGTGCGAGTGTCTGTATCCATGTATCTTAGGGATACCATAAGATAAAATAAATGTGAAATTTTCCTAAATTTAAATTTTCATTCAAAACATATATAGTTTCTTAATTAGATAAAAACCTAATATATTCAATGGAACATAGAAGGGGTTATAGAAAAACTATACCTGGAGGATATAGAAAGAAATAAAACATATACCACCAAGTAAAATTCATGTCTAACGCATAGTCCCTCAGTCCAACCCATTTTATATACCCATATTTATATATATATAACAACAAGAAAAATAAATTTCAAACAACACCAGACGACATAGATATATCTCAAATGTTAGAAAAATAGGTACATCCCTAAATATAGAATATATGTCCATCTTGAAAGGATTGTTCAAATCATGGAAATCAATTTATGAACTACAATGAAGTACTAAACAAGATTATATATATAAGGAATGTGGTTATATATTCTTATATATGATTCATGAATGCACCCAAGTACCATAAAATCATAATATCACAATATACTCAGGATTAACATGAATCCATAAAACCATAACCATTAAAAGAGTACCAATAATGGTAACTTAGAGTTATGGTAAACATGTTTTGTCAAGGAAAACATGAAACTCCCATTCATAAATCCCACACACCTTAACTCCATTGTAACATGATCGAAGACATATTGAACAAGATAAAATAGGGAAATGATATATTGATTCAACATTGGGATAACCAAACCAAATCACAATTTCTTATTTAGTGTGCCTAAATTTCTTATGTTTTCCTCCCCATATGTAATAAGTTTTTACTATAAGTAAGGGTTTGATTTATTTATATAGGGATAATATAATCTCAGTTTTATGAAGGATAATTATACTATAATATAATAAATTATAAATTCTATTAATATTTTATACAGTAAGTATCTAATGTCATAAAGGAAAATAATCCAAGGATCCTTGAAGTGACTGGTCAGAAAATAGAATGACAATGATAGATAAGTAAGAAGAGACTACAAAAGCTCCCCAATATCAATTTTGGTACTATGTTTGACCACTATGCTCTATATCCATGCTACATTTAATTTGGAACATTCCCATTTCTGTATGAATTGAGATAATTTCCATTCCATTTTTATACTATTAATTTTTTTATTCCTCTATATTATAATTGAATTTTTTTTATGCTAATTGTATAGTATCCCCACTGAGGTAATTCATATTGTTTCTGAATTTTGGTAACCTCTTGGACCTGGGGAGTAGAACATGAGCATATATGGAGCCCTAGATTGGGCCACATGAATTGGAATGGGGAATTACAAAGATATAGATCAAATAAGAGTATCATAAAGATATATAGGTGAATATAATAATATGGAATCACTCCAAATTCCATATTGATAAATCCTCTGATAACCATACTCCATATTATTTCTCCATATCATTAGGGAATGTATCCATGATTATGAAGTCTGCACCGAAATGGATAAGATCAAGTAGGGTATGCGTATAAACCTTGTAGGACACCACCAATACATCCATAATATGATTTCACTAGAATAATTGTGTATTTAATGATTAAAAATAAAAATACAAGAAACAACATAAAATAATATAATGAGATGTGTTGTTCTAACTAGACCAACCCAAACAACCTTTCGTACCTACTCCAACATTCATGAACATACATATGTTATAACAACATTCGTGAATTATAGTTGACTATATGGTCACCACCTATATACAAAAACCACATAAATTACATAGTGTCTCAATTTTCCGACTACAAGTCCACCAAGGCACACCACCCCCATGGATGGAATACAATCCATCCATACCAATGCACAAAATTAGTATAATAACCATGTTTCCGTACTTGATGTCCATGAAAAAGTTTCAATAAATGATTTCAATTATAGACACCTATTTATATTGTGTTAGAACACATAATAACATAATTACACCAGGTATAGTCCCAAGGAAATCAGTCCCAATTGTCTATCTCAGGCATATAATCATGTCACATGCAGCATCTTTACACACTCCCACTTGTATTGAAACAAAGGTATAATTGTCACCCATGTCAAATTGGTATCATTAATAGAACAAGAGTATATCATAATATACATCACAAGAAATCGGTTTCATCAAATTCATATACACAACATAGCACATCAAGAGTGAGGAATAATATAAAAAACCAAACACACATATGATCAACCTGAAACATGTATCTTACTGAAAAAACACACACATAGACATGTGTCCAAACATCAAACATGGTCTCACGGTAATTTAAAATCCACACATATGATCAGATCCATAATTTTCAAAATAATATAATAAAAATTAATCAAATATTGCATACAATCATATAATCTGATTCTACATGTCATGGAACAACCTACATAAAGAATGTTTATGTTAACATATTGATTTTTCAGGAGTTTTTGACCCAAACCATGTTCTCAACAACTAGAAGAAACATTGAAAATAAGAGTTCCTATAAATATTTCCAAACCAATATTGAATTGATATAAATTAGTCATAATTAATAACCAACACATCCCGTATGTCTAACCCTTAACCAAATATCAACACAATCAAAAGGATTATTCAAGTCTCATTGAAGGAAAGAAACACATTTTCACTCCTGGGTAGTGACAAGATAAGATATTTAAGGCTATCATGAATATAGATTATCAATGTAAGAATAAAAATTCTGTTGTTATATTTCTATTGTGGTCTAGAAATGAAATCCAGGGATAATGAATCACCCTTAGCGATACTTCATCCTGGAAGTTTTTTTAATATATTCTATAATGTTCCTAAAAATAATCTAAATAAGATAAAATAGATCATATGAATAAATAAAAAAGAGTGTTGATTAATTTTTATTTTTATGAAAATTAATTAAATCTACATTTACAACCCCTCATTTATGATGAATGTATTTAACCAATAAAATTAAGGAGATCCTGAATGATTACCAGTGGTTTTGATTATTTTAAAACCCACAGGACCATGACCTTGACCTCCTCCTTTGAATCTACTATAGTAGTGGTGTGAATAACATGGAAACCCAACATGGATATTTATATATAATTTCCCCCAAACCAAGGTCATTTTCTCGTACCATGACTTACACCATGGGAATGGTGAGGTCACCCAAACCATTCCCTAATGGATTAGCCCTAGTACTCCAGGCCTAAGTCCTCATCCATTTTGCATTGAGATCACCAGGGACCACCATGGATTACACATAAGCTATGGTGTATCCTATTTGGGAATGAAAAACTACAAAATACTCCAACAGATAAATAAAATTTCAAAAGGCTATAACCAATCATGTATCAACCTAAAAACATAATGGATTTGATAAATGAACGTCTTAATAATATATAAAAAAATGAAAATTCATTATAATGTTATAAAATTTGTGATATATAAATGTCACAAAGTGTTTATAAATTATGTTTCACCATTATTTAAATGATATAGATAACAATTTTTTCATGTTAAGTATATATATTTTTATTTGAATAATATAAATATAGTAAAAACCCTATAAATAATATGATAAATTGAGTTTATGTATAATATTACATCAGGGTCCATTAATGATGTAGAGATATTATGGTTTCTTATAAATTAAATCTTTATTGGTCTTCCATAATAATATGTGTTTTTAAAAACGTTTCACATGTGGTTATTCACACATAACTTTAATTTATGGATATTAACCTAATCACTACATAGATTCACGATAAGAGGGGATAAGACTGCATCCGAATATATTTTCTCTATATGAATATGATTTGGTTGACCACATTATCATTAAAATTCATTATGTCAGTTTTATTATGTTAAGGAAAATGATTGAATCCAATCTAATGAAACTACGATTGAATAAAAAGTGATTTAGATTGGACAAAAATATATTGTATTAATTGTGATGTGTATGAAAAATTATGGATAAATTTACTAAATAGTAATTCCATAATGATATTAATCAAGCAACACTCAATATTATGTAGTTATTGATTTATTAATTACTAATTTTTAATGGAACTAGTTTATTAATAGATACCATGGAAAATATGCATATTATATCAATTAAAAAACTTTTGAATAATAGATGGTGTGTAAAATAAAGTGGTTATAACTAAACAATCTGCTAAATTGTGATTAGTATTATGATCTTAATTTATATTCAATGAAAACTAAACAATAGATAGATAGATTTTCGTGGTAGTTCATATGATAAAGAAGTTAAATAAAAGAAGATTCATTTGTCTTGAGGTCAAATTATGGTAAGAACCACTAAGGGGAATATATCAATGGAACTGTAAGATAAATCATGTGTGGAAAAGGAGGGTATGGTGCGATAAGTTGAAATTAAATGATGAAACAATCAATTAAAATTATGGGGTGAAATATTTAAATTAGAGTAATATATAATATATTATAGGAGGCACATCCTATAGAATTATATAATGATTTATATCTTTATATTAGATATCCTTGAATAGTTTTATTTGTATTTGATAACTAAAATTATGAGGAGAAAAATTATTTTTATGGGATAATGTCTCATCCATATATTTGAAAAAATATATTCATTAAATATATAATATGTTCAAATGTGTGTGATACACACAACACCAAACCACAACGATATGAAAGAAATATATAAATATTAAATATCAGTCATTGAATTGGAAGGAAAAAAATAGATTTAATAAAATTATTAAATATTTATATAAATATAAATACATAAGATTATTAGTACTACAACATAGATAAAAATTCAATTTTTTAATCTGAATAAATAATTACATTGACTTATTCAATAAAATCGAAACTTTATAAAAATTGTTGTTTTATGTTTTTTTAAGAACCTAAAATTATTTTTGATAAAATGTATTATTGATATTAATGGAATGTTAACAAAACATTTCTAATGTAATTGGTAACAATAAATATTAGGAGTAATTAATATTTTGAAAAGTTATTTTCCAATGATTTGTAGTATATATTAATGTTTCTATATAAATGTTCATAAAACTAATTATTGAATTATAATTTGAACAAATTTAATACAATTTCAGATTAATAATTAGAATATTTACTTAAGATAAAATATTTGGATATTTATGATATAATTTATTTTTTTATGAATAGTAAAATTATTGTTTTTAATATAGTTATATCAGTTATCATTAAATAAAGATTTAATTCTATAATTAATACTTCAAAAAGTGTCCATTATAAAATATTTATTTAATGAGTGATACACTACATTTCAAAATAATATTTTTAATTCATAAAACATATGCTACGTATTTTATAAACTGATATAACATTTCCAAATAAAACAATTTTTTTGGTCTATTCATTTAGATAACTATAATTTTATAAAAATTGGGATTCATATTATTTTAAATAAATAAATATTTTTAATTTTATAATAAAATAAATTATATTATTAAAATCTATGACATTTATAATTGTATCCTACACATAAATTTAAAGAATAAAGCGTAATTTTTCTATAAACGGGTTTTCATGAATGAAATGTGCTAATGTTAAAATTAATTTTTAATAAACATAGAAATAATAATTGTTAAAATATATTTCATCCTTATAATCTATGTATAATTTAATTATTTAAGTGAACCATATATTTTATCCTTTATGTGTAAATATCATAGGTAATAATTCATTACCATAATAAATATATAAAAATTAAAACTGTAAAAAAATATAAGGGTAAAAAGATAAAAAATTGTTTAAAAAAATTTATTGGATTTATAAAAATTATCCCACTCCACAATTTATTATTTAAAAGTATTATATCCTTTAACTGTTGAATAGTTACATACCATTATATAAATGTAATTTTTATATTTAAAATTACCCTTCTCCCCACTTTTGAAAGCGGAATACTTCTACTACATAATTCTATGGATAATAAATATTAATTATTGATTAACATTTGAAAGTTTACTACTAATTTAAACCTATTCAAATCTAATAATCCTATGGTATCAATTAGATATCCTGAGGTAACCATTTATAAGGTGAGTTAAAAGAGAAATTGTAAGATCTAAACATGTCAATATTGTACTTATTAGTCTTTTCATCATTTTTTTATCCTTGAAAATTCATTTTAACACCATATCATAAACTAGAAAATAATATTAAAATAGTATAATTTTATTATATAAATTGATAAACCATAATTCAATCTCTTCCACCCACAATGAAAACCAAAACAATATCTATCCTGTGTACATGCAGACTACAACCTTCCCAAAACGACGTTGTTCTTTTTTTATCACCACCTCTCAATGATGATAAAAAATATTTATTTTATCTAATATTTTTTATAAGTTAATAAATTATGTTTATCAAATGATAATTAATTATATCACATCAATCCATAACATTTATTGTGAAGTGATCAAGTCAATCAATCAAATTTGTGAACGACCACCTCAATGAAGGATGAATTTATGTTCACATCACCACCCATCATGGATGGTTTGATGTATAAATTTAATGATGTTAGATGATATTTATGAAATTTTTATCATTTGTAATGTTATATAATAATTATATAGAATTATTTTCTTACATATAAAATCATTATTACACTTTCTTGTATAATTTTATTTTATGACCTATGTTAATGATGTTATAATTTTTAAATAATAATTTTTAAGTAAGGTAAAATAATGGAAATATCATGAAATAATAACATATTTAATGTTTTTTAAAAAAAATTTAATAAAAAATTTTTAATTTAATTTTTTATTATTATTTTACCTTTCGATTTTTAAACAACTAAAAATATGTTATATTAAATTTCCATTGTTAAAAACCATTACATTCTCATTCACCAAATTAATGCGGGATATAATAAATTATTACGAAACAATTTATATAAAATCAAGGATAAATTTGTAATTATAAAAAAATATAATGAACGAGAACTGATAAATTCATTTTAAAACTAATACGTGACAAGAAATAAGAGCTCTCGAAATCAGATGATTAAAATAATACGTATTCAACTATTAAATTTTGGATAAATGGTTATAAATTAAGAGTAAAAATATTTTTTTTATATATAAGAATAATGTGCATCGAAAAGTTGATAAAAATTTTATTTTTGTTATAAATCAGGTTATATTTTGTTTATGAGATACATAATTCATGGTAAGGGGTTCTTTAACTCAAATCAAAATTATTTATGAGTATTTCATATTATGCAACATAATACCACATATGTGGTGATATTAAAACCCCATGTATTTTATTTACCAAATTTATTTTATTCATGGGGTAGGATTTTTCACATAATTTGTATTCCTTAAATTACTATTGTTTCAAAGGATACCAATGTTATATGGAATATTTCATTTTATTTTAAATTCTATGAGATATGTTTGATATTGTGCACCATTATATTTATTTATAGTGTATTTAGAACCTAAATTGACCTTTACTATAATGAATATTTGAAATTTCATTATAATTTAATTTCAATTTCATGGTAACCCTATTATATCATTTTCATTATTATGTAATATTTTTTATAAGGGTTACATATCTCAGTTTTAGATTTCCTTGGGTCATGTTTCATAATGTGTTAACAGTTTATTTTTACAGGGTCATTTATATTATATTTATTTATTATATTACTATTATATTTATATTAATGTTATTCAATGTTTCCTATCAGGAGTCATATTTCATGGTGTCTTGATTAAAGGTTTATCATAGTCATAATAATTTCCAATGAAAATTACCTTTTTTGATAAATGATTTGATTTATGAACAAAAAATATTTTATATAGTTCATACAAGACCCATTTAAAATATTATATCCTGATTAGTATTTTTTTTTCATTTTATTGGGTGTATTATTTCATGTTCACTATCTATATTGTTATTTTCAAATTTTCCACCTTATTTTTATGCTCATTATGTTATATATCAGATATGTGTGTTTTAAACATCTTCCTTCATTTTGTGGATATCTTATATAAATGTTATTTTATCTATTTACTGATAAAGAAATGATGGTTCATTTTTATATATATCAATAATAGTGTTTATTAATTTCCAATGGTTTACTGATTATAACATTTTTTATTGAATCTAATAACTTTAATTTGGTTAATGTATTGGATTTAATGATTTTATGTGTGTGTGCTAATAATATATAGCCCCTCAATGAATTGGTCGATCTCAAAAGTAAAATTTATTAGGAATTTAGTGTATTCCAACCTAATGTAATCATGATTTTAGGGTTTCAACATTTATGGAATGCATGATTTCATGATTGAGACATTTGTTGAAAAATGCATCTTATATGGGGCCTATGTGGAATGATTAATATCTTGGATGGTACCTTAATGATAGATATTATGATTTCCCTTATTAATCAATCTATCAACACGAATTTATACTTATTTATACAACTGACTATTTATATTTTTAGTATATCTACGAATTTATCACATGAACATGTGACTAGTTATATGAAATTGTATGATTATAATTAATTCATTCCATATTATTTATTCCATGCTTATAAATTCATAACATTTTTTGTTTCTTTTTCCTTATTGTAAATTTGAGCTCTCCCTTATTTTGGAAAATTATGTTATAGGTATACAAATGTTTTATGAATTATCATTAATATTTGGTGTGGTTGGGTAGTATTTTTTTAGGAGTTTATTAGATTAAATAGAACAAAATCTAGAATCTATATTTGGGATTGAGTTTACATTGTTAATAGTTATTCACAATGTGAAAAATTTCTTGGAAGAGGCCATGAATCCCAATATGTTTGTGAATTTTTTTTCTAGTAAAATCCACTCATGTCATGAAATTATATTCAAATCATGAATGAGTTATTTTGGATTTTTATTTTAGTCTAAAAGATTTATAGCAGTTGTGAAATATCAGTTATTCAAAACATGAATCTACACATCATATTATTAATCATATTAAAACCATTATATTTTAACCATTACAGATCCTAAAAAACCTTCCATTATTCACATCCAATTTATATTAAACCCAGAGATATTCTATGTTTTCTTTCTGAAATATTAAAATTTTAGAATCCCTTATAAACTAATATTTGAGAAAAATCCCCTAAAATAAAATTTTAATGGATTCAATTTTCCATTTTGGTCAATTTCATTTTTTTCACTTTAAAAAAACAATAGACATGGTTTTTCTATGCTGTATCTTTGAAATCATGGTTATTTTAATCAACCCTCATTGTGGTTTATTAGAAAAATCAAAAAATCCTACAACTATGAGATATTTTGTGAATTATTTATTTATAATTCCCTAAATGTAGAGTTATTTCATTTTAGTCTATTTTATCTAGAATGTGGATGATCTTTTATTTACTAAATATTTTCATTATACTATTTTATAAGAATCACATAATTAAATACCTCTAAAATTTCTTTCAATAAGAGTTTTTAAATAGATGGATAAGGATAATTCCCAAAATGTGATTGTAAAAATGAAGAAATGGTTTTATTTAAATAATGAAAGGTATTGAATGTAGAAATGTAATTTTCATGATGTTTCATATGTTCATGGGTACATGGAATGGACTAAGGATGCATGACACCTAGTATTATGAACTCTTTGGGAGCCTAAAAAGGTCACCATGTAATGAAGTATTAAAGGAGTACACACTACCTGTGAGTATTGGGTTTCCCAAGTACATATATGGGTATGTCTTCATGTGTGTGTTATCAAGATTGGATATTCTATGTCAATTGTATCAACTATTTCTATAATTTTTAATTTATAATAGTATTCTTGTAAAAATCATTGAGAACATGTTTCATTATATTCTTTATATAAACCATGAAAATTAATTTACTAAATTTGATAAAACAATGTTATGTTTTATATTAATTATGGGTAAGATTTTTTTAGTGAATTTTGGAAAACAAATTGGGTATGGATACTAGGTATAATTACCCACCACCTGTATATGAAATTTTTTTCCTATACATTTTTTCCATTATCTTTGAATGTGGAATATATTTTTTTTGGAGTATCAAAAGGATTCTGTCATGGATATCATGAGTTTAAGATTTGATGATTTCAAGCATTTATATCTAATTTGGTTCAACTATAATGAATGTGTATTACTCTATTAATATATTCTTATTTATTTAAATTGTATTCCCATTTCTACTTTCATAATAATAGTTATTTGTAATTTTATATTACAGTGTCTAAATATCATTCATCATATGGATCATGTTTGGTTTTTAATATTAATGTATTTATAGGTAGGGATTATCACTAGGGTGAAACATCCCCAACCCCATAAAATATATTTAATCCGTTGAGAATTATTGAATACCATTTATGTCTAAATAATTTCACCTCATCTCAATGTCCCCTTGACTCTTTCCAATATATTAGATATGGTAAGGATGTTACACATTTTATTTGTTTTGTTCAATTAATCATTTGTGATGGTATAAATGAGATAAGATACATCATAATGCAATAATTATATAATAAATTGATGTAGTTAATAGCTTTATGATGAAACTCACCTTTTTAGAGTTTTGGGTATATGTGTCCCAAACCCTTTTAGTATTGTATTTATCAAACCATCATGGGTTTAGTTGATGAGTATTGGGTATCATGGATTAGTAATGAGAATTATATCTTGGATTTCATTATCAAATAATTATTTTATTTATGGTACTCTGATATTTTGATTTTCAACGTTCTTATATCATAGATGGGACAACCAAAAATAATAAAACAATAACATAAAAATTTAAAATATGATAATATGGTCAAATAATAAATATTCCACCGGTGAGTACAATTATAATTTGACAAGAATTTTATATAGCGAATGTCATTCGATATGAACCATATGTGAATAAAATGTATGTCTAGATCATTTCCAAAGAATTCAATGATGTGTGAAAAGGCACCTCAGTTAGAGAAACATTATCATTTTATTCACCCCTGAAAATTATAAAATAATAATCAATCATCATATCATAGTGATTCAAGACCTGATCAAGAAGAATTGTTTTTGTAAGACAAACATGATATTTAATGCCTCAAAACAAAAATTGAGATGCAAGAAAATATGTATATGTACTTTCTTAAAGGCCTCATCATATAGTTGATGAAAAATAACTATTCAATGAAGATATATCGGGGATTTATATGGGGGGGGGGTTATGAATAAGTTCAATAAAAAGTTTTATACTGACACCATCTAGATAGAAAGGATGGATTATGTCCAATAGGTAATACAAGGATGTGGTTATGAGACAAAATATATATCCATGTTCTGGAAAACTACCCTAATTTCACAAGAGGTTGTAGTTAAAAAGTGATAAAATCCTAAATAACTATGGGAGATATAAAACACAATATTCGATATAAATATTTCATGATCTGTATTGAATTTTTTTTGGTGATAGTGAAGAAGGATCTAGTTGAAGAGAGTGATCTTATAGGGAATTCTAGTATAGGGGGAAATTTTATCCATCCATGTGATCATGATTACTACAATAAATTAAATATTCGGATTATGAAGAGATATTTTCAATTAATCATGGAATATGAGATCCTCCAAATATGATCAGTTACTTATCGAAAACATCATTGTAGTATACCGAGATGAAATTAGTGTGGATCTCATCAGAACATGAAGAAAGATATTATAGCACCACCATGATATTTTAATAACCATTTAAAAATAGGAAATAATATGAAATATTTCATTATGACATAAAATTAAACATTATGAGGTGGTTCAAACCTATACCATATATCATATGCATAATCAAAATGATATCATCATAGTACTTATCAATATCAAAATCAGGATGACTAAAATAGCTATTGTGAAACCGTGATAGTCTAAAAACTACTAAAATAAGTGAGAAAGGACTATTATATGAGAGTTTATCAACAATTAAATAGATCATTGCATGCCATATTAACTATGAAACAAGTTCCTTCGATAATAGGAGGTGTTTTTTTTCTAGACTCAACCCATATTAATATTTTATTGGTTTCTATTGAATCCCTTACCTTTTATTCTTCTCATGTGGTAAAAAAATATGAAAAGAAACATTAACTTTATTCCTCACATCATGAGAACCAAAAACATTTGTGATGAATAAGAATATAAATGATTCATGTGGATATATTGTACCATTAAAATTGATGAAATATTGTTCCATTGATATTTTACTATCATGTAAATAGATAAAGTCTATGTAACATTTATAATATACTGGTTTGAATAATTAAAATTTGAAGTTAATTATTGCGCTCAACATTTTACATTAACATAAAGAGATGGATATTTTCATTTATTTATTGGGGATTTGGATGTAGAAGTGGGAGGAGTAGGTAAATTAGTTTTAATGAAAGGAAACATTAAGAATCAACTACGAAAAATGTATTTTGGTGCAAAAGATGACACTATAAAATGGAAAATTCATAAAATAGTGAAATGATACCAAGATATCAATAAAAGAAATTTTTTAGACAACCCCATGAATTGGAAATTGAATTTTAATTTATTATACTAAATCTAAAAACTCCACTCTTCATTTAATAAATTATAATGGCTTAAAAAGTGTTATAGTATTTGAAGTATGAGAAATAAGAAGTCAAGAGAAATGGATTCATTTTACCATGTTCATCACGTTGGGATCCCAGAGATTTATTAATGAATAATGTAGTAGGATCACATTTATTATGTTTTGAGTATCATAAAATTATTTTTGTTATGATCATGAATTGTAATCCTCATTATAAAATCATCTATTTATTTTAATAATTTAATTGAACCATATGGTTCCCTATGACTTTTATTTTATTGGGATATCACCATCATAGAGTAGAAAATGGATATTTTGAAAAAACATTTCAAAGTTGAAATTACCATTAACAATATATTTGTATTCCCATTGGTCTGAAAAAATATCTTACAGTTTACATGTCCTTTATAGATTCTATATTACAATGATTTCCTAAATCTTCTTCAAGGTATTTTTTATCATAATTTTTTACTCCCAATGTATAAATTAAAATGAGGAGAAAATTTCTATTATGTTGAGAATCTTGTGTGATCATTGATGTCTTGAAAAATTTTCTAACTGTGAATTTTAGATAAAACACGTTCATTTTCATTGTCATTCCATTTTAGAAAATAGTATGTATGTCTATCTTGAAAGGATAAAAGCTATCGTTTCATGGAATAAACATGAGGTTATTTTTGTGATACATAGTATCTTGGGATTAATTTTGTATTACCAATATGAATAAAAACTATACCAAATTAAGTGAATATGATTTTTTTAGTTAATCCTGTTCATTATTTGATTAACATAGTCAAATAAAATAAATAATTGTATCACAACCTTGTCACCATGATGTATGTAATTATTTTTTTGAGTCAATAGATCCTTGAATAGAGGATCCATAATGAATCTTAGGTTTCCATAAAAAACTTTTATTATCATAGTCTTTCCAAAAATAGATTATTTTAGTGTATCACAATTCAAAATGTTATTCAGCTGGGTAATCATAAAATTTATAAATAAATAAAAACATATTTTTATTTTTCTATTTTGATATTAGACATTAAATCTTTTGTTATAAAATTATTCACTATTCAGTGCGAAAATGCCAGCCCTAAAGAAATATTGGTATACTGTATAATATTTCAAAATCAATTTTTATATTAGAGTGTAATTCCATGAAAAATTTGAAATATCTAATACAGACTCAATGGAATCCAGATGTTATTTGGGTGATTATGGATTTAATTTCAATGTTGGATAAATTTATATAATTTTCAGAGTTGAACATACTATATGATATAAGAAAAATTTATATTTATTATTTCTTAATGTTTCATTGAGTACGATAATTATAGATGACGATCATCATCATCTGTTACCTTGGTGTGATTAATAAGGATTCCTGCCCAAATTCATAATGTAAAATTGGAAATAGTGTTGTTTTTGTTGAAACAATGGCTAGGGATTTTTAAAGTATTTGAATACCTATGTAATTCTATTAATCGAAACCCCAATGGATGGGAGATTGTGGAAACATTATTTTGAGTTATAATATTTTTTTATTCTTTTTAGTTAATTTATATAGTTGATGGTATTTATTAATGTTGGAATAATGAGGGTGAAATAGAATCAAATACAGAAGAAAGATACATGAACTAAATCACATTTTGAATGGTTATTGATACAATGAATGGGATATAGGGATACTCAATGAATATTATTAAGGTAATGATTGGGTTTCTATATAGATAAACTCACATCAGGAATATTATTCATGACATAAACTAGATTTGTGGGATATTTAGCTATCATATAATGATTTTTAGGATATGTGACATCCTGAATAATAATGTTGGGAGTCTTCTTATCACACCATGAATTAAGACAGTACCATCATATATGGAAAATTACTATGAATTTAAATACAAATATTATTTCCATTAAATACATATGAATTAAATGTCACCTATAGGTAATATTTGAGAAATATTTGACTTTTAGAAGTTATTGATAGAAAATAATTGATAAATAGACTATATAAGTAAATGTTAAGGGCTATGATCATAATTTCTAGTATAGATAAAAGAATTTATTATTGAAAAAAAAACTATTATAGTTATTTTGTGGCCAAATATGTAGAAAGAAAAAAAACAATCAGGATTTTATTATATTTGTTACAAAATTGATGGAATAGCATATATCTATGAGATCATTTGGGAATTCATCATGTCAACTATTTTTTGATGTAGGTTAATATTTAGATCTTATACTATCTCCATAATTTCAATGTAATTTTCCTTCCAAAATGTTTTACATATTATCTATAGAGATAAATTAATGCTAAAAATTTTCCATAAATACTTTAACATACTACTTTATAATGATTTCGTTTTGTTCAATGATAATAATGTAAGGTAATTTTGTTAATTTTTTCTTATAAAAATTAAACTTTTTTAGTGTGGGCATGAAACAATGAGTTTCTGTAATATATTCTTCTTTGTATTGAATAATATAAGGATTAATAATAAATAGTTTGTGGAACTTTTTGAGGTTCCATTAAAATTATATAATGTGATATCTAGGGGAATCATGACTCATTTATTGTGAGTATAGGTAGGTCCAGTTGAAATCATGGTGTTCTATATGAGTAGGATCTAAATTGTATAAGATAAGAATATAGAGTAAATTTATTTACTAATTTTAAAAGAACAAAATATTATTGAAAAAAATTCTCGTTGCACCTGTTGATTGTGTTTTCACATTAAATAAGGATTTTTTCCATTAGTTGATATCACACTTGTATATTTTATAAAATTTAAAATATTAACTATATTTTAATTTGATTCATGTCTAAAATATCTCTAGGTTTTAATATTTTATATGAATACTCACCCCATGAATATGAAAATTTGTTAATATGTAGACATTTTTCCAATGATATATGAATGGGATAGATTTTATGTTTTTCTAGTATATCTTATTGAGGCTATGGTAATTTATATATGGATTTTGGGAATTGGTGATTTTCTAGTCGTGTAGTGCGGAGTGGTGCCACATGGGTTTGTGTGTTGTTTTATTCATGGAGTTATAATTTCATATTTTGTTTATTTAATTTTTTATAAAATATTTATGCTTTTTTGTTTGTTTTGTATTTTTTTATTACATTTCATTCATTAAATGGTTTAAGTTTTATATTCTTACTAATATAATGTAATATTGGGTTTGTCAATATGATAAACAATTCCCCTCCTTTTTTTCAACCCTCAAAATTTTTATACGTCCGTTGATATCTGGTGAATGTCACTTAAAGTTAGTGCCAACTATTCTCTTTCAAAAGGTAATGGTTAGGATCTAGATGTTATGTTTTTTAATTTTTTATTCCGTGGAATTATTAAAAAATTATTAACTAATCAAATTCATAAAATAATAAAATGTTCTGACACATTTTGGAAGATGTTTTATAATTATAAAAAATTAATTATTTAAAATTTAATGTTGAAAAAAAAAATTATTATTGAGATTAAAATGGGATTTTTTAGTGACCGAGATTACCAATTTCTATTGTCCTATAAATCAAAATGTACATGGGATATTATATAATGTATAATTTTATAGAAATTATTTATTTATGGGATAGTTAATTCTAATTTTTCTAAAAACATGGATTATGAATGGAACGGATGAGAATGATAATATCATTAATATTTATTTGAAATAAATAGATTATGTTTGAGTGAAAATATTGAGTAAAGCATAATTTCACATATTATGAGAAACTCAAATCACATGATAGGAATAAATTATGACAGAAAAGTTTCATTAGATATATGAATGATAAATGATTAGGGTCATTGGATCTATGAAAGAAAATAATAGATGTAATAATGTGAGGTGCACATTTGTAATTATAAATGATGGCATTATTCAATATTTTAAATATATTGGCCAATTATATTAATCAATGTATGTGGTAAATTACGACATGGGCCATTGAATCATCAGGAGAATATTCATTTTATTTTCATGCAATGGAATCACATAAAGGAGAATCAATACATAATTTATTTAAATAAGGATAAATGATTTCATTCCAAATAAAATGATAAGGACCACTGGTATAAGAGGATAATAATTTTTGAGATGTAAGTGCTTGAAATAGTTGGAAATCAATTATTGATCATGTGATATTATAAAAATACTAATTGATAATATTGTCATATTTTTTATTTTACAAAAGGTAAATAAATCATTTAGAAGACTTACAATCCTGAGGACATGAAGTCAGATATTCTTTTTTTAATTCATCAAGTTGATTGGTGAAAAGATATCATTGAATTAAATATATTGGGAAATGTATTATATTCTACTCATATATTATCATAACAGTATCATATGGATGATTTTAGTCTCTCCTAAATCGAATGTGATTATATTTATTACACTATACTATAAAAATTTATAAACTTTTATTATGATAGAATTCATAAATGTAACTCTAAAAATTGAATGGAATATATTATCAAATAAGTGGAAGGTTATAATATGAAAAAATCATTCCAGAATCATGCATTATTAGTGATATATCATCAACGAACTGGAATAATTGTGTGGATAATATAGATTTATAACAACACAATTCAGATGATTATTATTGAGAGAAATATTGCAGTTTTATCTTGTATGGAAGTGGAATAAAAATCATTTTATATCATCAATAGACTATTTTTATGTTTAGATTAAGAAAATAAACCTTATCATGATATTTTCTATAGTTACTCATCAAAATAAAAGGGATGTACTATCTAAAAAATGTCATGAGAAAATCATGGATAGGAGATGGTTTGTAAAAACACTATAATAAATTTAATTTTTTTAATTGGATAGATGTTTTTATTAACCCAATTGAATGTAATGAAATATGTGTATTTTTTATGAGGTAGGAAGACAGAAATTTTGTCATAACTATGTTTGTCTTCAATAATTAAATATTTTTTGTAAAACAATTTGGACACAAAATAGTGTATAATTTGAAAGGTGTTATTGAAAATTAAATTTATTAACATTAATGAGACATTTACACTTGTATCCCAACTGTAATTTATTTGTACAATCATGGGAATGTTGATGGATATAAGATTCCATCTCTACCAAATTGGTGTCAAGTCATTATTTTATAAATTATCCCTTGAGGTGGAAGTTTACATTGACCAAATAGATGGATTTATTATAATTTAAAATTAATTTAAAATCATCTAGTTGAATATGGGTTTATATGAATCAATAAAATAATTAAGATCACAGTATTGTAGTCATTATTAATATTTGATAATTCTTTCATTAAAAATAGATAGATATGGAAAAAATCTCTATATAAAAATGTAAGATTATCTAAATATGACAGTTATCATTTTTTAGTGGAAATAAATTTTATTAGATTGAATGATAAAACATTAAACAAATTTATGGAATTTATTATGTGATAATTTGATATATATATATGTTGTGAAATTTTATTTTTCATTGATTAAAAAGTTACTCAACGATTCCATTATATGTTTATTTTACAATCAATGTATAATTAATAAGTTATTAAACGGTTTGAAATATAAGATTCAATTATTTGGATAACACTTTTTTCCAAACTGAAGATATTTTCAAGAGATGATAATTTAAGGATAGTCAATTTGATAAAATATGTGAATATAATTTAGAACCTATTTTACCTACCAAATGAATTAATAGATATTCTTTTTTACACATGTTATTCCACATGATATCAATGTTTCTTCATGTATTTTAAAATTATATAGGTGAAAAAATCTCTTCATTATGTAAAATATATATTTATTCTATAATTGTTTATCATTAAATATAGGAAAAAGTTTTTTTGGGATACTAATATGTGGATTGGGATGGTTTAAAGGATAATATCAAGAAATCATTGTTTAGTTCTCTAGTAAATCCATTTTTTTAGATAAGTCTGTAAAATGTTTCATTGTATATATCTTTATTTTCTTAAATGTTAGGGTTGAGTTTGGATGTCTAAGGTATAAGGACCTAGCCTTAAAACATTTCATAATATTGAATTAAATGAAAAATTCAAATTATGGATCTTTTCAGGTTTATAGTTTTAGATAATTGGGACATAACTATTACATCACAAAAGATGTAAAAGTAGACAGTTATACTCAGTTTCCATTTTTTCACAAAATAAAAACACTTTGAAAAAATGTTTCATGTATAGTTCCATGTTTCAGACAGCATGATATTTCAATGATCCCATTATTGACCCTATTACACTTTATTTCCAATTAAAAAAATTTCAAAAACATAGGATGAGCATAAAAATCTCCGTAAGCAATACACAAAAAAGGAAAACTGTTGGTTTTTCAAAACAAAAAGTCAACCATGATTACATTATCATAAAAAAATAATTTTCCCTTTTATGAAGTGTAAATAATCATCAATTAACAAAATATCATTTCTTAACTTTTGGTAACAAAAATATTATTATAAATCCCATAAAAAGAACACATAACTTATAAAGGTAACTTGGGTCATAAACATTCTTAAATGAAAAAACATACGGTCAAATTCCACATATATCACTAAATAGAATAGCCATACGAATAACATTCAAACCCAATGCATTGGAGGTTATAATGTAACCACCCATCCTGTTTTTTCAAAGAACCACCCATCATTTGGTTTATCATGTAACCACCCCTAAAATTTCCAAGTACCATTATAAAATCGCAACACATAAAACAAATATAAAAGAAAGAAAACATTTCCATATTTCAATAAAAATATATCAGATAAATATATTGAAATAGAAAATACATTATCAAAACATATTTCAATACCAAAATACATAAAATAGTATATGGTATTTATTTTCCTTGAATGGAAGAAAGAAAAAAAAACATTATGGCATGTTAAGGAAGACAAAGAACAAATAATACCCGCGGCGGTGGAAAAGTTGTTTTCACCACTTATGTTAAAAGGAACATTCCTTTTGTTGTATAGTAAAACTCATCATAGAAAAATATTCATTTTGAATAAAATTAAATGTCAAATTTGTTTATACACTATATAAAATAAAGTTGTGTATTAATGTAAATATGTCTCAATGAAAGGAGATTGAGACGAATTCCCTTACCTCGTGTCCGACTTCTCTCGATCATTATTTAATCTACTGAATAATAAACTAAATTTAATTTATACTTTCTTAAGAACCATTTTAAATTTAATTATTCCTTTTATATCACCTATTAGCATGTTATAAAAATTATGTAATTATTTGTGTTAATAACAGTCGTTCTGTCAATATTTTGTACATGAGTCAAAAATATACTTCTTATAATTACATGTTGTTCATTTAGTCAATATTTACTGATATCTAGAATAATATTTATGATTTAGATATCATATATATAATATATATCTAGTATATTCATGTATATATATTAGTACGTAACATCTAGAGGAAAAAATGAAATGCACCGTTCATGGAGACGGTAAGCTGTACGTACGCATGAATGCTACATTCATTTCTATTTCATATTTTAATGGAATTAAAACATAATGATACATAGTTATTTTATAATTCCAGTATATTATAATATATAATATCATTAACTCTATCCTTTATACATATCACATAAGGTATGAACGATTCATATCACATTGAGGGGGCGGTAGTCTGCACTTCCTCAAATGAAATTATTGCATTTACCATTAATGGAAACCATAAAGGTATGCTATAAATGGAAAATAAAAAATCAAAAATGAAACAAAAACATAATATATATCATATATAAACATAGTTCCATCTCAATGGCCACCGTGATAGGCGATTGGAGATAATTGAGCAATCAACATTTTGTGAGGTGTTAGTTGGCCATCCACAGAAAAGTATGTTTTTATCCATTAGATAAAGTTGTGTGTAAGTGTATTCATAATCCTTATCATAACATAATCCTAGTATATTTAGTATTCTGGTGTGGTTATAATTTTAAGTAATTAAAAGATTTTATGGCATTGGAGAATTAAAATAAAACAAAGGAACGTAACAGAAGACATTACCTTTAAATCGGGTAACCCCCTTCGGTTTGAACCTAAAGGGTTTATTGAGGTGTTTTATGAATAAGGTAAGGATTCTAGGATTAATATTGGGATCTTGTAAGATTATTATGTCATAATTTGGATGAGACAAAGGCGTGATAATGGTTATAAATGTGTTAGGAGTGAGGTAGTTTTATAAGGGAGAGGAGGGGCTCTTTTGGAATGTTTGAAATAATTATTTTATTATAACCTCATCTTGGTTTTCAAAAGATAAAATATTCGTTAATATAAATTTTAAGATGACTCATGGTCGAAATAAAATAATCCCATAAAAATTGGAGAGGGTTTGGATATGTTTTTAACATTCATAATTATATTTATTTGAAAAATTTATTAATGAGGTAAATATTGCATCATTATTTTGCCATAAATAATATAAATTATATGATGTACAAACATTATAAAAACCTTCCATGACATATGAAATCTTTTTTTCTTTACAAGTAACATTTATAGTATAAATGATAACTTATATAACCCTATGTAAAAATTTATTTACAAAAATATTTTAGTTTATTTTATTTTTGTCTTTACTTTATATTAATTAATTTAAAGTGTCATTATTACACCCATGTGGCTCTATGGTGTCCCAAATTCGACCCATGGATTCCCATGGTCATATATGTATCATAAAATAGTATTATTACATATGTTAGGGTAATTTAATATTATTAGAAAATTATAATTTACCCTTATTTATTATATATACCCTTTAATCATGGTAAATAAAATATTTATTGAAGCAAATATTTAATATTTATAAAAATAAACATTACCTATTTAAAAAATTTGAAAATACTGATTTCAAATATGGAATCAATTTTTATAATTTCAAAACACAAAAGTGACAGAAATTAATATAAAATTAATTCTCGTTGTCAAAACAAATAGGGTGTTTTAAAGAAATAATAACTATAAAAAGATTGACACTTGTTTAGGTCTGATTTCTAAATGAAATTACATCCAATGAAAATCATTAGATTAAATGAAAAAAATATATTCTAATTAAACTTTAAAACTAATTAAAAAGATAATTTGACCATATAAATAAATTAGATTAAAAGTAACTTTTGAATTAAAATACAGTATTTTGAAATATTCATTAAAAAAAGAACATTATCAGAATAATATGAAAATTTCATCCAACATAAATTTTGGTGTCCCGATTCTAAAGAAGAATTTTATTTTGTCAAATAAAAAATAATAAAATGGAAAAAACTATATTTAAAGAGGGTTCTCCATCAAAAGGAAGTAAATTGACCTTTTAAAGAGTATTAAAGTATTTATGCTTAGATTCATTCACATTTTAAGCCTCTAAAATTTATTGGATAAATGTAAACAATTTAACAAACATGTATAATCATATTGTAGTTAGTTCTATTCATTCTCTCAAATAGAATGACTAGGAACTAACTACCATTTAAAATAATAATATTATATTATTAGTGTGCAACGTAGGATTTCAACGAAACCCATTGTTGTGTATCAGGTACGAAATCGAACTTAGAAACCCTTTTAAAGAAAAATTCATATTTAATTCACAAATATTAATAAATATATAAATCATTTATTCCTCATTTACCTGGGATTTTACACCCATCCCCCCTTTTGGAAATTTCATTTTTGTAATTTTTATTCACTTATCAATAAAAGTGGGGGTATTTATCCCTCATAGAATTTTCAGATTCCCATTTTTCATCTTCAACCATATGGGTTTTACACAAAATATTTTCCTGAAAAATTACCTTATTACACAAGACATGCTATCTAAGTTAAAGAATATGGACTATTTATTCCTCATAGGTGATAATCTCTTCTAACATAACTATGTCTAGGAACAAAACGTGAGATGGATTTGGAATATATTTCTCAAAAATAAAACATGAAAAACATTGTGTACCTGAAATAAAATTGGGTGTAAAGCCACTCTGCATGAAACCGCTCCAACTTTATCCTAGATTTCATAAGGTCCACTGAATCTCAGACTCAATATTCCCTTCTTAACAAAAAAAGCAAAATTTTCCATGGAGAAACATTGATAAAGAAATGATTACATATCTTGAAAGATAGATCCCTCCTCCTTTTATCTGCATATCTTTTTTTCCTGCTCTGAGTTGTTATCATGATCTGCTGAATCAACTGAACATTATCTAATATCTCTTTTACCAATTCTGGTCCCACCATCTTTCTTTAACCTACTTCATCCCAAAATGATAGAGTTCGACAACACTTTCCATATAATGATACGAATGGATCCATCTGTATACTGAAATGAAAAATGTTATTATATGATATTTCAACCAAAAAAATATGTTGGTCCCAACTCCCCTTGTAATCCATTGAACAAGATCATAGCATATCATTAACAGTCTGAATTTTTCATTCTAACTGCCCATCTGATTGAGGATAAAAACTTTACTAACATTTAATTCAGTACCCAATTACTTTTAAAGGCCATTCCTAAAGTAAAAAAGTAAGTTTGGGATCACGATCAGATTCAATGGAGAGGGGAGAAACATGCAACCTAACTATCACTTTAATATACAACTGAGAAAGAAAATATAGAGGAAAAGTATCTTGAATATGAACGAAATGAGAAGATTTAGTCAATAGATCAAACAAAACCCAAATTGCATTATTACCTCGAGATGACTTCGGTAATCCCACAACAAAGTCCATGGATATATTTTTCCTTTTCCACTCTATCACTAGTAATGTATGAAGAATCCCTGTCGGTAACTGTCGTTATACTTTAACCTACTGAAAATTCAAAAACTTCACAGTTAAATCGGAAATATCTATTTTTGTTCCATACCACCAGAATTAGTAAAGAATATTTATGTACATATTAGTACTACGAGGACAACTAAAAACAGTGAACAATGAGATTCACATAACAACTCATTATTCAACTGTGAATCACAAGGCACACATAATATCTTCCCAACCCTCAAAACAAAATCATTATCAACGTTAAAATCTGGTAACTTACCCTTCTGAACCAACTTACCTTTTTCTGCAACTCACTGTCTTCTTTCTGCGCATGATTTATTCTATCTGATAGAGACGATTTCGCTAGGACATGAAAAAAAACAATAGAATTTCCTACACCAACAACTTCTATGACAATGTTCATCATGTAAAAAACAAAGGATATTGTTCGAAACATATCATGGTCAATGAAGCATTACTTTTTCGAGTCAAAGAATCATACACTTTATTTGATTTTCATGAATGGTAATGGATCATTTAATCATAATCCTTGATTAATTATAACCATCTCCTACGTCTCATGTTAAATTATTTTTGTGTGAATATATACTTCAATCTTTTTTGGTCAGTATATATTTCACATTTCACTCCATGAAAATGGTTCCTCCAAATTTTTAAAGAAAAAACAACTGAAACTAACTCTAAATCATGTGTAGGTTAATTCAACAAATGGGGTTTCAACTTACATGAAACATAAGAAATTACCTGATCATTCATCTTTAGGAAACTACCATGTCCTTTCAATGAAGCAACACTGTAAATAAAAAACTCACAATTTCTGGAAGGTAGTTCAAAAACTGGAGCATTCACCAATCTTCATTTCAATTCCTGAAAGAAATAATCACATTCTTTTGTCCAAATTAACATAACACCTTTTCGAGTAAATTTAGTCATTGGACAAGATAACCTTGAAAAATTATCAACAAACCTTCGGTAATAACCTCTGAATCAAAAGAAAATACGGATCTCAGTTATATTTGTGGCTCTTGGACATTTTTCAACAACTTTTTTAAAGTAGGATCAACAGTAATACCATTTTTTGAATAAATGTGACCAAGGAAAGAAATTTTTTATTACCAAAACTCACACATACTGAATTTTCCATATAGTTTATTTTCTTTTAATGTTTTCAAAACATCCATTAAATGACTTTCATGTTATTCATTACTTTTGGAGAAAACCAAAATATAATCAGTGAACACAACCACAAACATATCCAAGAACTCACGGAAAATTCTTTTCATAATTTCCATGAATACAGCAGGTGCATTGGTTAACCCAAAATGCATAACTACAAATTCATAATGGCCAAATATAGTACGAATTTCAGTCATCGGAATGATTGCTTCCTTTACATTCAACTGATGGTACCCCGACCATGGATCAATATTTGAAAAATATTGATCTCCCTAGAGATGATAAAAAAATCATCAATATGAGTAATATGATACTTGTTCCTAAAAGTGATGTTATTAATTGATTTATAATCAATGAAATGCCTCATTGAACCATCTTTATTTTAAACATAAAAGATAGGAGCACCCCATGGTGATGTGCTAGGTCGAATGAAACCTTTATCTAATAAATCATGCAATTGCTTCTTTAAATCTAAAAGTTCAATTTTATCCATTTGATAAGGGGCTTCGAAATTTGTTTAGCATTAGGAAGTAAGTCAATAGTAAATTCATCTTCCTGATCAGGTATAATACAAGGCAACTCATCTATAAAAACATCAAGGTACTAATTTATCACTAACACATCATTAATATCAACACTTCCATTATTTACAAAAATATGTGCAAGGTAAAATTAATTTCCATCTTTTACTAGTTTCCCAGCTTCTTGATATGTTATCAAAAGTAAGGGTTCGTTCTTGTACAGACACTGAAAATATTTTTGAGAAAAACCTTTTTAGCTTTGTAGTTAATCATATCATGATAAATAGAAAGCCAATAAATACCCAAAATAACATCAAACTCTACTATAGAAAAAAATAAGGTTTCAAGGTAGATTCATTCTGCACACAAGGACATGAAGGTCCTTATGTTTTCTTTTTTGTCTCAGTATTTTCCCCAGCGGTTTTTACCATATGTTCAGTATTCATATCTTGAGATGGAATTTCCAATTTACTAGAAACAATCTCAGAAATGAAAGACTCTGTAGACCCTAAATCAAAAAACACATTGGCATACTCTGAACAAACAAACATTATACCTTATACTACTTCATTTGATGTCCCAACATCTACTGAAGTAGTTGCAAAGGATTTCACCACCCCGTTCAGCTTTTAGTCAGGAATCATTCCCTCAGTTGAGTTCTATACTGGAAACTCATTTGCATAATGACCCATTTAATTACACTTAAAACATCTTATCGATGGATTTTCATTTCATACATGATCATATTCCTTACAGTTACGAGCATTATGACCAGACTTACCACAACAGATGCACTTCCCATACATTGATAAACATTATCCAGGATGCTATTTACCACACTTCTCACTAGATGGATATTTATTTTTCTTACCTCCAGGAATCGTTGATGAATTTTTTCAATTTACCTTCCAACCAGACCTCTTATTCTGTTTATTGTCAAAGAACACATGATTATTGGAAAACTCCATTTCCACCTTCTCCGCACATCGAATAGGTTTTTCATAACTATTCAACTCATGAGTGTCTAATGGTCTTTGATATCGTGGCTTCATTCCTGAGTAAAATTGATTTATCTTACTATCAAGATCCCTGATTTAATTTGGTGCATATCATTCTAGTTGAGTGAACATTTCTTCATAAGCAGCCACTGAGTCATCCTCCTACCTCAATTCTAGGAATAGGGGTTTCCAACCTAAGTTGAACAACTGTAGGAAAATATCTCTTAAAGAATATACCGTTGAATTCATCCCAATTAAGATCATCAATTACCCAAATATCCCATATATTTTTCACCATCGACCACCACTGATCAGCATCACCTTCAAAACTGTAAATAGAAATACTATCCTTTTAGTGTTATGAACACCCCATGACATAAATAATTTTCTCTAGTGCTTTAATCCACCCTTCTGCTAGAATCGGGTAAGACGATCCTCGGAATGATTGGGTATTTTTACTCATCAAATGATATACTACTAACATGTTTTTATGCAGTTTATATTGCTGATATCGTGCATGGATACCACCACCATTTATTTCCTGGGTCAACTGTGCCATCACTGCGAAAAAATATCCAGTTCTGATTCCAACCATCTTAGGTTGGTGATCTGGAAGGTTGTCGTCCTCCAGATTTTGTCCCAACATAGCTCCCATGTTTCCTCTATAGAAAACAATTATGAACACTGAAATATCTTAGAAAAAACAAAATGGATATCTGTAATTTCTATAACATTTCAATGATACCATAAATTAATTTATGGACTTTAATTGAACAATATATTAACCCCTAAAGTTGTCCAAACAGACCATTGATTCCAACCATAAGGACACGATCTTAAAACATTACATAATATTGAATTAAATGAATAATACACATTGAATATCTTTTTAGGTTTATATTTTTAGTGAATTAATCCATAACTATTACATCTCAAAAGATGAAAAAGTAGACAATTCTACCCAGTTTCCATTTTTTTACAAAATAAAAACTCTTTGAAAAAAAGAGTCATGTATAGTTCCATGTTTAAGACAACATGAATTTTCTATAATCCCATCGGTGACACTATTCAACATTATGTCATGTGAAAAACATTTCAAAAACATGGGATGAAGATAAAAAGCTTAGTAAGGGATATACAGAGAAGGAAAACAGATAGTTTTTCAAAAAAAACAAGTAAACCATGAATACATTACCTTTAAAAAATACATTTCACCTTTATGAAGTAGTAAATACTATTAAATGAATAAAAGATCGTTTGATACCCATTTTTAATGATAATATTACCATAAAACCCATACAAAGAACACATAACTTATAATGGTAACTTGGGACATTAACATACTTAAATGGAATAACCATACAGTCGACTTCCACATATAACACTAAACGAAATTTCCATACAGTTCAGTTACATACCCAATGCATTGGAGGTTATAATGTAACCACCCATACTTGTTTATCATGTCACCACCCATCATTTGTTTTATCACATAACCACCCATCAATTGTCAAAGTAACATTATAAAATCATAACACATAAATCAAATAGAAAGGAAAGAAAAAATGTCAATATTTCAATCACAATATATCACTTAAATATATTAACATAACAAATTCACTATAAAAACCATTTTCAACACAAAAATACATAAAATAGTATATGGTATTTAATTTCCCTAAAATAAATAAATATGAAAAAACATTACTACTTGTTATGGAAGCCAAAGAAAAAATAACACTCGCGGCGGTGGAAAAGTCACTGTCACCACATACATTAAAAGGAACATTCTTTTTTTCATTTAGTAAAATGATTCATAGAAATATATTTCCTTTGAATAAAAGCAAAAGAAAAAGGTTTTTATACACCATATAAAAGAAAGTTGTGTATTAATGAAAATATGCCTCAGTGATAGGTGGTTGAGACGAAGTCCCTTACCTCATGTCCGACTTGACTCGATCTATCTGTAATTTTATGAATAATAAACTAAAGATAATTTCTAAATACTTAATAACCATTTTCAAGTTAATTATTCATATTATATCACTTATTATAATTTTATAAAATTTATGTAATCATTTAAGTTAATAACGGTCATTCTGTCAATATTTAGTAATTGAGTAAAAAATAGACTTCTTATAATTACATGTTGTTCATGTGGCCAAATGTTCATTATATCCAGAATGATATTCATGATTTATATATCATATATCATATATATATAGTATATACATGTATATATAAAAGTACGCAACATTTGGAGGTTAAAATGAAATGCACCGTTCATGGAGACGGTAAGCCGTACGTATGCATGAATGCTACATTCATTTATATTTCTTATTTTAATGGAATTAAAACATAATTATAAATAGATATATTATAATTTCAGTATAGTATAATATATAATATCATTAACCCTATCCTTTATATTTACAACATATGTTACGAACGAGTCATATCATTTAGAGGGGGCGGTAGTACGCACTTCCTCAAATGAAATTATTTCATTCACGCATAGTAGAAACCATAATGGTATGCTATAAATAAAAAATACATAAGTATAAAGGAAAAATAAACATAATATATATCATATATAAATTTTTTTCCATCTTAATGTCCACCACGATATGCGATAGGATATAATTGAACAATCATTGTTACATGAGACGTTAATTGGCCATCCACAGAAACTATATGTTTTTTACCCATTAGATGGAGGTGTGTGTAATTATAGTTTTAATCCTTATCATAATAACATCCTAGTATATTTAGGATACTGGTGGTGTTATAAATTAAAGGAATAAAAATATTTTATGAAGTTGGAGAAGTAAAATAAAACAAAAGAACTTAAGAAAAGATGTTTCCATTAAATCTGGCTACTCCCTTTTCATTGACCCTAAAGGGGTTTTGAACTGTTTTATGCCTAAGGTAAGTTTTCTAGGATAAAGTGATGGATATTTGGATCTTATTAGACTAGAGTTTTCATGATCCAAATGCATGAGAAGTGTGAGACATGGGTTAGGAGTGAGGGCATTTTATAAGGGAGAGGAGGGGCTCTTTAAGAATTTTTGAAAAAATTATATTATTATAACTTCATCTTCAGTTTCAAAATTTCAAAAATTCATTAATATAAAATTTAGTATGAATAATTCTTTAAATAAAATAATCCAATAAGAAATGAACAGGTTTTGGATATTTTTTTAATATTTATAATCATATTTATTTAAATCATTTATTAATGAGGTAAATATAATTTATATGTTGTGCAAAAATTAAAAAAAATAAAAATATATGGGAAATATTTTTAGCCTTCCATAAAACATTTATATTCTAAAATATAACTTATATCACCCTATGTAAAAATTTATTTAAAAATAGATATTTTTTATGTTATTTTTGTCGTTAATTTATATTAATTAATTTAAAGTGTCATTATTAAACCTGTGTGGCTCCATGGTGTCCCAAATTCAGCACAAGGATTCCCATGGTTAGATATTTATCATCCAATTGTATTAAGACTCATGTTAGGGTAATTAAATATTAATATTATATTATTTTTACCCTTATTTATTATATTTACCCTTTAATCATGGAAAATATAATTTTTTCTGAAGTAAATATTTAAAATGTCTAAAAATAAAAGTTACATATTTTCACAATTTGGACCTAAAAATTAAAAATATGGAATCCATTTTTCTAAATTCAAAACACAGATGTGGTAGAAAATAATTTGAAATTAATTCCCACTGTAAATACAATGAACATGTTTTTATGAAATAATAACTATCAAAAGTTTAACATTCATTTATGTCGAATTTAAAAATGAAATTTCATACAATGACAAAAATTCGATTAAATGGTAAAAATATATTCTAACTAAACATTAAGAAAAATTAAAAAGATAATATAACCATATAAATAAATTAAATTAAAAAGAAAGTTTGAAATAAAATACAGTATTAATCAATATTCATTAAAAAATGGAGTTTATCAGAAAAATACCAAAAACTTTTCCCACATAAAATTTGGTTTCCATATTCTAAAGAATAATTTTATTTTGTCAAATAGAACGTATAAAAATGGCCAAAATTAGATATAAAGAGGGTTCTCCATCAAAAGGTGGTAATTAGACCTTTTAAAGAGTGCAATACTATTTTTGCTTAGATTCATTCAATATTAAGCCTCTAACCATTATTGGATAAATGTTAAACCATATAAAAAACATGAATAATCAAATAGTAGTATGTTATATTCATTCCCTCCAATACAATGGTTATGTGTTAACTATAATTTAAATTAATAATATTATATTATTAGTTTGCAATGTAAGAATTCAAAGAAACCCTTTGTTGGGTATCAGGTATGCCATCGACATAGAAAACCATTTTAAAGTAAAATTAATATTTAATTCACAAATATTAATAAATATTAATATATATTATTCTTCATTTACCTGGGATGTTATGAATGGACTTTGAAATTATTTTATATATTAATATTAATATATAATAATGTATGTAAATGAATATTTTTATTTTAAAAAAAATTACTATTGATTCAGACCTTAAAAGAGAAATTTGTTACCATGATTGTATTCATAACATGGGGTTTACCCTATGAAAGACATATATGTGGTCATATATGGACGTTCCATGAAATAATTCCATTGAAATTGGTGTGAAGAAAATTAAATACATTATTTAAATTATTTATCTTATGAACTAAAACTAACACCTCTTCTAAAAATGAATTGTTATACAAAATAATTAGGGTTAGACACATAACCCTATGAGATTAGAGAGGAGGAGAAAGTTTTCTTAATTGGAATTGGAAAACATGAAATGTTGATCGATAAAAATTACTGTGGGGAATCATAATATAGAAAAATAATGCACCTGTTCTTTTTTATGATAACTATTCAATGTGTTCTTCATTAATAATAAATCCAAGAACTTTGTAAGAATCATTTTTTAATACAATACTTATATTGTTTTATTTAAAAAACCATGGTTTGTTTATATTTTTTTAGTAAAATATATTCATTATATGAGCCATGTAATTTATTTTACTAATTGATACATTGATTAATCCCTAGTTTCTATACTATGGAATCATTGCAAGGGATTTCACCTAAAAGGGATATCATTAAATTCATTCTTGTTCAGTTCCCCACAATTCTATTCATGTTCTTCTATATTTTCCAATGGGGTCATGGTTTGACATTATTGTGTTGTATTCTACTGTGATAGAACACCTATATTCAAAGATGAAGAATGAAAAATGTATAGATCAATGCTTTGTAGATGAGTGATGATGTGAGAAATTATAAGGTGTTTTTGACTTATATTAAAGGCAGTTCCATGTTTTGAATCCATATGAGAGGGATTATGTTATTGGATATACACCCTACGGTTCAGCTGTTAAGAATCCACCAATCATGGATATATCCTGAATGATAAACCCCTTACCCATATTCCTCAATGTGACATGAGGATGAAATGATGATAGAAAATGTGATGTTAAGATACTAAAATAATTCCTTAGATTCTTTTAAATATTTATATACTTTGTTAGTAGTCTAAAAACACATTTTGTGTAGTCTCCTAGAAATAGAAGCAATGGTTTGAGGTGAAGATGAATATCACATACCATGTACAAACAATACAAGTCACATGACTTAGTGATGGTGTCTTGGTGTGTATCCTAGGGGTACACAGGTTTGAACATGACCTGCAACATGGGAATGACTACAGTACATGGGAACCAAAATACACTGAGGCATAACCTCTGTACCAAGATATATTTAGTCTATATTGGCAGGAACATAGAACAAAGACATGAGAAAATGTTCATGGGAATGGGTTGGGGGGCACAAGTACACACAAGTTATCCATGACATGTCGTGTATAGTTTGTACACACATTTTAGAACCACTTGAACATCCATGTCATGTCTAGGTGAAGACAAGGCCATCTTTTTAAACAAGGTTACTAGCTATGTGACCCTTATTACATTCCACATACCATAATCATAATTTCCCTCCTTACATATCTAATTATTCATGCCATGGATATGGGCACGTGATTATAAAATCGTGGGATGTTTTTTGAGTAGAAAATATATTAGACTTATTTTTTAAATCATAATTACAAAACTAGGTTTTATGAGAGAGATTCCTCTTCTAGAACTGATTAGTCAGAAACAACAATCATTTGTGATAATGAAATATTTATTGGGTTTGAAAACCCCTTTTACGCTGGGGAACATTTTTTAATACTATTTACATGAGTATATTTTAAAACCATCCAATAGTAAATTGGGTGTGGGACCATTATCTTCCGAGTGTCACCCCATCACCTTCATGCATTGGTTGGGGGAGTTTCCTCCAATAATTATTTCACCCCTTGGATATGGATTATAGTGGTGTTGTGTGATTCCTCCACATAAATTCTTATATTATTATGTGGGTTGTTGGGCATCAATGATATACCTTTTTAGATATAGGCTCACTTACCACTCATTGAATGGTCATGCAAATAACGATTCCCTTTTTCTCTCTCTTGGGGTTTTCACAAGCATATTTCTGTTAAATATTCTTATCCATCATACTTGTGGGTAGATAAGAAAACAATTTAGTATTAATATTGTTTTCATTCTGAATTTTCGAGGAATTTCACTCATCATTTATATACTCACTCCTTAATGGGATTTACTTACATGTGATTTGTCCTATGCAGAAAAAAACGACTTATAAAAATAGAAAATAAATGACAGATAACATAACAGTTTGTAAAACTGAGTATTTCCAATTGATATCAAATCATGATGGTATTATTTTTAGGTATTAGAAATTGTTTTTACAATCATTAACATTTATTGGTATTAATCACTTAATACCAACACATTTTTTACTAATAGTAAAATATGATATATTATCATATTAATACCCACATATTATTAACCAAAAAATAAATATATTATATGATTTCTTATTAATAACAAATCCATTACATTAGAAAAATATGTTGCAATAAATTATCCATTAATAATAAATCTTTTAGTAACTATTTAATATTTATTTATTATTTTTTTAATGCTAACACATATTTTTTTGGATAAAAAATAAATGTTTATACATTAAATTGTAATATAAATAATATATTAATATTTCATGAAATAAATATAAATAATATAAATTTATTGATAAATGATTCAAAAAACAATACCAACTCCACATTTTTAAATTAAAAAAATGGATTCAGATAAGTTATATAAATATATAAATTTTTGAAAAAGAATATTTTTATATTATATGTAGTAATTTATTATCTATATTAATTTAATTTTAATGAAAAATGTTATTCCTTGTATAATCCTCCCCAATTCGATATCCCCTCAAACCCTAAAATGATCGACTAGGGTGCAGATGGAAGAAGAACAACATTGGTATAATCCTTAACTACCACTGTCAATTTGTGATCCCATTCCCCCAACCACGATGAAGTCATCCATGAAGGGTAAATATAAAAAAATGGATCATTATTACCTCAAATATTTCGATCAGTGGTGATGGCATGAAGCTTCATGATTCTATAGAGATTTCAAGAACCTTAACAATGATAATTTCCAGGTCATGGTTGAAGGTGTTTGTTCTCTATCTATTTAAAGGTTGTAGATCCCTGGTAATATACTTTAATTTTACTTCTAGTAAGAATCCATCTTTGAGATTAGGGTTTTCTCATAGCTTGATCTTTGATGTTCAAAGGAAGATTGTTATATTTTTGGAAGAACATCATATATAATTATTTTTGTTCCATTTGAGTTTAATGCTTAGAGATATGGTTTCAGATGAAGATTTTTAGTTCGCTGCTTCAATGATGGGGATCAAATGCATTGATTGTTATTTTGATATCATTTTCAAGTCCTATTTTGGAGTAATAGTTTGGGCTGGCGGTTCTTTTTTATATAGGGATAATTTGTAGTGGAGAAGGTGATGTTGCACATCTGATTGGTCAAATACAAAAATTGTTATATCATAGTAGCTAATCTAGTTCAAATATGGCTCGGGCATGGATATGTTACATCTAGGGAAGTTTAAACTGGTTCTGAGGAGCTCACATGTTGCTGAGCTAGGAGGCCATGAGATATTTGAAATTTGGGGGTTCATGAAAGGAGGTTTAGGTTTTTATGTTATTCATGGTTTATTGGATCCAACTGTTGTGAATGGAGAATTTATCTTTAATGGGGATCACATTCTTGTTTCTTATTACAAGGCACCACAATCAGTAGTGGTCTATCCCGAGCTGAAGTCTGGTAATCTGGAGAATTGAATTATTCATCTATTCATTTCTTTTGAGATAAGTCATAGATATTATTTTATGTTCATGTGCTGAAATCAATAAAAGTTTATCTATAGGATTGGTTTTTTGGATGCTCATGTGAAGATACCTTTGTTCATGATGTGTTTACCAGTTCACATATGTTTGTGTGTTCCCACAGAAATCGAGATCAACATTGCAGTCTTTGTGAACTAGATCTTATTGAAGAATTCCAACCAAAAATTGAGGATAGAGGATTGAAAAATCATGTGTTTATTTGTGCCTTCAGACACATTGGTGGGTTCATGTATGATGGAAACATGATTATATTAATTCTAGATAAGGATGGAATGATTAAAGGTCACTAGTATGGATATCTGTATCCTAGTGATTTCACGGTATTTCTGGATTACTATATTAGGAATATGAGATCATAGAATGACTCTTGTGGGGGGAGATGGGTCCTAATCTAAGGAACGGAGGGTGTGAAGTTTCAATCAAGGGTAGAACAACGTTGAAGAAAAACAACATAAAAAATAAAGAGTTCATCTTTGAAAGAATGTTGTGTTGCTAGGGAGGTAGTCAGTCATCAGGCAATGGAAAAAAGAAGACCACAAAAGGGGAAACGGTGTCATGATGGGTTGGATGGGTGTCTGGGTGAATGGTGAGGTTTTGGACGCCCTAGGTGTCCTTGGATCCATGGCTACCATTTCTGTGGCTTACGACATGTAGAATAAGTCAAGCTAACGGGATCTCTCGGATCCATTGCTTCACTCATGAATGTATCCTTGATATAATGACATAGAGGGTCTAATTTAAAAAAGATGATATACTGAAGCCAGAAGCTCGAGTCCGGAAGCTGATAATGTTTTACAAGGAAGATCTTATTATTATTGCCAAATTTGTATGATGTGTAATTGTGCAATTATTTTAGAGGTGAATCGGCCTTACTCTTCATAACCAAATTATAGTTTAAATTGAATGAAGTGAATTATGGACAAGAAAAATGACTATGAGGTTGTGAAGTTCGAGTTAATTGGAAGCATGTAGAGGTGGTTAATTTTTTTAGAGGATTAAAAAAATTTGAATACAGATAAAGATAAAAGTAAATAGGTATTTATTCCATTTTTACTCAAGCTGCGAGCCAAGGTAAATTCTAGATATTTTTTACTACATTATTAAATAGGTTATGGACCTTTTAAGATGACAATTCCCATTCTAAGGACCTAATGGACAACATTTTTTTCGTTATCTCCCTCTTTTATAAATGTTTTATGTTGCCATGTTATATAAATTTATGGTTATTTTTATATCATGTGTTTTTATTATCATTTGTTCTGTTCACTGGATACCATCTGTTAATGTGTTCATGTGTAATTTTTTTTGGCAGCCATCATTTCTTAAAGTTCAAATTCATCATTGAATCAAAATTAAACATGTTCACCTCCAAATTCCATTAGTATTCTAGTTAAAAAATGTCTCAAGGCAACATGATTTACATGTTATAAGATAACAAAGTCTGATATAATTCCAGCAAGCTAATCAATTCATCTCTGACTACAAAATGACCAGATAATTAAAAATATTTATGTAGTTCTGTTATCCTTATTCCTCTAGATATTCGTTATGTATAAATCCATATCATTGGATATTCCCATCAGAATAGATGCATTGACCAGGTCAAGATGATGTTACATAACGAGTAGACTCTTGTAATTTAGTCCATGGTATGATGTTCAAGCACATGATCATTTTGACGTTTCTCAATTTTTTTAATAGGACATGAATACATTTTTGGTAGCACCACCCTTATTTTATGTGACTAATGTAAACTCCATAGTGCACGAGATACCACTTCTTGACCTGTACAACATCATCCTGGACAACAACACCCTTCACAAAACACCATGTTTGGACCAACTCATTTTAGGATGCATTATGCACCAATTGTCGAATTCTAGTTTTCCATGTAATTGCCCAACCCACCAAGAATAATTTCCATTCATCCTCAGTGAATGATACTTCAAATTTACTCCACATACCGTGATTATTCTAAAACTTTTGTCACTTGATATCTTGGTTTTTGTTGGTTTTCTACAAAGATAATTCTTTCTATTCTCCATCCAAGGCTTTTTCTTACATCTGTTGGCGCGCCTCTTGCGAATGGAATCGTAAAAAATACCCTTCATTGTAGAAGTGATATTATCATTCTACTCATTTTTATCTAGTTGTGTTCACTGTATTTTTATATCACAAATTATAAAAATCATTTTAGTATTTTTTATATATTCTTATTCTGGTTTGGATGAATAATTCTACGATTATTCAGCTATCTAGTTATATTATCTTATTCTCGTATTTTTCACTGGTCATATTATCCAATAATTATGATCACTAATTGGTAGTTTTATATCTTGTGTTGTTATTTTTTTATTTTTCATTTAACTGAAAACTATGTGATAATTGTTTTATGAGTGTGACAAGAACGTTTCTTATTGTGTTGCATGTCTAAACTGTAGGTAGTAGAGAGGTGCATGTCTAACGTGGAGGGTGTGGGGACAAGTGTTTCTTCATGAATAAAAGGGTGGTCCATTTTAGTCAAAAGGATGATAGTGATGTTGGGAATTCCATTATCTATTATAGTATATTATATCTCTTGTGAATATATTGTGATTCCATGATAGTGGTATTAGATATTTGAGGGAAATAGATTGTAGACAATGTTTCATTGAGTTGCACATAATGTGTCGTAGTGTTTGAACATGTTTAAACATGTTTTTAAAATGTTTTTTATAACATGTCTTTTCATGAAGATTGAACATATATTTACATTATATTAGAATGTGTTTTTTTAAATAAATCTTTTTTTGGTGTTTAATATAAGCTAATTTTGTTATTATTATTTAAAAAATATAATTTAATATTATATATAATTATATTAATAAATATAATATAAAATATTAACAATAAATATTGGAATACCAATATTTAGAGTGCAATTTAAAAATAAGAAATATGTTTTGATATTGTTTTAAATTTTAATAAAATTACCAATTTATATATTAGTCATATTCATATAATGCTAAACATTTTTACCACAATATATATTATTTGTTGGTGTTATTATAATTTCAAAAAAATCATTTTATCAATCGTAATAACATTTAGCGATAGAGTTTTACCCACATTTTACTGAAATGACAATGTTTGTTAATAAAACGATCTACCAATAGCAAATGCACTTTTACCAACAGATATACCAATGTTGGAAAAATAAAATTATTTTGTAGTTAATGTACAAAAATAGTTATTTATGTGTATTTTATTTGTTAATATAGTAGATGAGCATTTTTGATGTTCATGGATGGATATTTTATATTGGGTTATCTTCATAATACATTTTTCTATTTGTTTTTTTAGTTAGGACAACAGTTTTGGTTGGGATTATATTTTTCAATTTTATATTTTTGTGCCACATTTCTCTACAATGTCATTTTCCAAGAGGTTGTTTCATGCCTGGTTTAAAATCTATATATTATCTATTTTATGTATATATATATATATATTTATAATGATAGAAGGTTTTTGTTGAGTGGATTTTTATATTTTTTTAGGTTGTGGAATCCATTTTTCATTATTTCTCACTTAGTGCATGTATCATGCCCATAGACTTGTGGAGGTAGGTTTGTGGTGTCTCATTCATCTTACCACTAACAAGGATGACCTCAAAGGGTTGGTAGTTTAAAAATTGGTATCATAGGCATTCTTTACCCAAGTATTGTGTATAGAGTTTTACAATGTTGGGATGATTTGTTTTGGAATGTTGGGCTATAGAGTCGGTGTTTCCTGAGAGGGTCATTTAGGACATGGGACTGAGTGTTGTTAGGACATCTGACCTATCCATTCATGAGTACTCTCACTACCCTCTTTTCGACTCTTTATACCGATAAATCAATTCCCGTGATCAAAAAGCAGAAAAATATTATTGGATTGAGTATTTTGTCTTCCATGCCCTTTTTAACTAAATTCCCCATATATTCATATATAACTATATTAAGTCTTGATCACTTTTAGAATACCTCCACGATTAAATCTAGCTTAGATATTAATACACTTTCTTGAAGAAGATCTCTGGTGTGACAAGGCTTTATTAAATGGATCTTCTCATGACGTGTTCCCCCAATGGTCCAAGAGGAGGATCAACTGTGTGTGGGAAAAATATTTCTATGGTTGTTTAAGACAATTATACAATTTATATTGGGAAATTAAATGAGTATTAGTGATAGATATTTCTATGGTTACATGGTGATAAGGAACCTATGTCATTGTAAGATTTGATCATGTTGGCGGTCTATGTCCTTAGTCTTGTTATGACCACAATTTATTAGATGGGTGTGCAAATAGATAGAATCCTTCTTAGAGGAGTTTGTATATTGTGTTTTAGGATTACCAAGAAACATTATGAAATTATTTTCTTAAATTTTGATATTGGGAATATATATCTTGATGATTATGACCATTTGTTCTTTCATTATATGTAGTTTCAGAAGATTTCCATGGTTATCCATGGTGATATATAAGTTACTGAGTACATCACGATGTTTAATGACCTAAAACATTGCTCCATAACCATCATATGGGAATGTTACTTCAATAAATAGATTTTAATGAAGGTGCATTATAGAGAAATATTTTATAGTTTTGGTGACCTTTTTAATTTTCACTAATTATATAGTGTTAGAGCAATTTATTTTGTTAAATATATTCTTAGTAGAGGGATATTAGGAATAGGGAGCTTGAAGTGGACATCATAGAGCTAGGACATCTACAGCTATAGCATGTAATAGTTGTTAGGGTCTCGAAACAGGATACCACCCCATTTGCAGACTCAGACACATGATACTATAGTGAATGTTTCATAATGAAGATCTAGTTATACAAGAGATGGGTGATGCTAATCTTCTGATGGGTTAGATTATAAGGATGATATTTTTTTGACATGATGTGTTGAGTAAGTTAAAAAATATGTGGATTTAACCCCACGGGAGAGTCTATTTCATAATCCTAGATCTAATATTCATTGTAGAAAATTTGAAGGTGGTGTTGATGGAGGAGTAGTAATAGATCTGGAGGGAGGAGCTGGTGGAGATGGGAGAAGGTATGAGAATCTTACGCTGCTACCACGAAGTGTCACATGTCATACTCATATGGCTGTCAGTTATGTTCATGGGAAGATATTGGATATAAAGGGATATATATAGGATTTTCAGGATAATACTAGAGTTATTGTATGTATCATATAATTTTTTTATTTATGTACATACATACGTAGTATAAATTCATTCATTTATCTCTCTATCTAATGTGTGAGATCCAAATGTTCCTTTTGAAATATTTGACCAGCATTCGTGGCTGGAGGATTAAAAAAGGATAAATTCCAATTTACCTCACATCTGTTAGTAGTGAGGGATAATGTAATATAGTGAGAATTTCTCATGGTACCTCTAGGTATAATGAAGATTCCTAATAAAGGAATCATATGTATCGACCATATTACCAAGGATTGTACCTAGATTTACTAGCATCGCATAAGGGACATATTCCTTCTGAATGAAAGTTTGATATACTCTATTATATTTAAGGGAGATATTTTGGATGGTAATGTATAGATAATGACCATGAAACTTCCAATCATAACCAATAATTTTGAGGGAATACACCTCAGTGTAGTGCACTTTATAGGTACATGAAATTGAATAGTAGAAAATTATTATATAGATTTGCTTCTAAAATATATTTTATGACTACCTCCACAATGTGATATTGAATTATATAATGACATACACCCGAGGAACACATTAACAACTATTTTGACATAACATGTATCCCTCACTGATATTATAGAGTTGTGGTTTTAGTTGCAAGTCATTTTAGGGAATATTGTTTTCATACCTAGTGTGTCCCCGTCGGTAAAAAATGTTTCTCCCTGAAAGAGGACGAAGAGAACATGATTCCTTATGAGGTTCATTTTCATATTTTTTTGGTAATGAAAACTATTAATTGCATATTTACAATAAATAAATACATTTTAGACCTTTTTAAATGTCAATTTTTTATCTCAATCATCGATCTCTGGTCTTGCTACAACTTGTTAAGGGTTCATGATGAAGGTGCCTTGATGAATTTTTTTTGATTTCCCTATATAAACATGATGTTCCCACTAACTCCATTCAGTGTAATTAATTTCACAACTCATATAATGAATCTTATGAAGTGGATCCTTCAATAAAACAGGTAATATTTTGTAGTTTTTATCATTAATGACATGATTATTTCCTTTACACCAGAGGAGGAGCACACAGAGTTTTTGAGGATGGTCGTAGAAATAATCTATGAGAACCATCATTATGAGAATCTCTAGATGTTTCATTTATTGAGATGTGCGGTTCATTTTTTCGGGCATTTAATCTTTGAGAAAAAAATTTCAATAGACCAAATAATGGTTAAGGAAATTATTACATGGGATCCACTGATGAGGGTTTTGGTGTTGCATAGCATACATGGTTTTATATGTTATTAAATGTGGTTAAGGAATGGGGTTTCAAGGTTTGAAACCCATATTACTTAATTTATGTGGAATTAGAATAATTTTATCATCAATTAATAGTGTTATAGATAATTTGAGAGTATGATATTGAGGATGACCACAATTCTTGACTTGAGACTACTAGACTACAAAATTGAGTATATGGTGGTCTGTAATGCCTTTGGAGCTAGAAAAAGTTTTATGTTAATGTAGAGTTAGTATATGAACTATAATAGGTTGAGGTAATTGAATCCCAATTATATGAACTATACAAAACACATCATAGATTGAAAAATTGTAGTCTTTTCTTTAAAGATGTGTATGAACTATCTTATGGATGATCAATTTTTTTTACTCAGAGATTCAAAGAAATATGTATGTTTTCAAATAGATTCATATGATCTTGAGTTAGAGGAATTGGATGGAGTTCCTACTAGACTATGATATAATTATTGTATATAATATGTAGAATAGAAACATGGTGGTAGATTCATTTAACATGAAATATTTTTTCTCACGCAGTTGAGGAGACATAAGAGCAATTGTTTCACAACAAATCACCATAGTTGAGAAGAGGGGTGGAAATTATCTTTATCTTATGGTAGGGAATCCATCACATTATTATCGTGTAACATTTTCCTAGATGTGGAAAATCAACTATGGGTTTCTGTATGACCGTATATCCTAAAAATATGCACCATATGGATTCATTGAATGAGGGAAAAAAATTTTATAAACATTTGATGGTTCCAAGAAAATAATTAGAGGATCGATTAAATTAGATCTAGACATGTCCATTTTTTAAACATCCATGTATAGATAATATTTTCATACACCTTTAAAATAATATTTAGTTGGATTGAATGAGGAATATTGTTTCAAATAATTTCTCTCAATGTCTCACATAACAATTTTTAAAGGTTGAACATCATGTTCCAACATGTTTTTCCAAACAAATTGAGATCCTATAGTGTAATTGGGATGGAATATCAACTAATTTAATGATACAGATTTCATAGAGAATAATAGTACAAGACATTATCTGAGTGATTGTTTAATGTAATTCCATGTTATAAAAACATCTGGTAATCTTGGATTTTATCTTCATAGATAGTTTAGGGAAGTTTTATGTATAGAAGATCATATATAATTATTGGGTACACATGAATATCACCTTAGAACATGAATTTTTGTTTATATCATAGGTTTATAGGGGTCTATATGAGTATTTTTGGAACATGTTTTGGATGATTACTACATTTCACCCACAAAAATATGGACTGATTGAGAAGACTATCGTGGTGTTGGAAGATATATTGGGAGCCAGTTTTTTATACATTAGGTAGACCATGGAGTATCACTTTTTAGTGATAGAGTTCTATTAAAATAACATAAATCAGACTATAATAAATATGACACCTTTTGAGGACCTATAAAGGGGACCCAACTATTTACCATTATACTGGACTGATATGGGTAGGACCTCTCTTATTGAGACACTGATAGTGTACATGCAATATAGAAATTACATGTGATATAAACGTGTATATTGATAGCCCATAGCTGATAGAAATAAATCAAGGGTCATTTTCATAGGCCACTCGAGTCCATGTAGGGATAAAGTTTTTCTTTCAATGTATCCACATGATTAAGAATGATGAGATTTTTCTATGGAAGGAATCTATCCTTGAGGTTCATCAGAACATTTGGGTCTTATAGAGGGTTGGAGAGGATGCTTACCACATGGAAATTCATTGATAGTTTAAATTAGGGCATGAAGTATTCCATGTGTAGTATTCGATGGGATATTTTCATGATAGTAAACATGATATTGAGATGGGAGAGTTCTACATCTTTGTGGTGTACCGGATGGTGACTGAGGACCAAAAAGGGAGGACACTTCATAGATATACCATCCCTTTTGTTTGAGTTCTTTGGAAGAATATAATCTTGAAGGAAATTTAATGGGAGTGTGATATCTAGATATGAGATCAGTACCCCAGAATATTTGTGTTGAATAATATTTTTAGGGTGAATCTAATTAAAGGATAAAAGAATTCAGTGAATAATGTTTTGTTGAATTTTTTCAAATTGAATATATATATATATATATAATCATATTTGAAAATGTTTTTGCAGGTCTTAAGACCATGTAATTAATATAAAAAATTAATATATATTAATCCACACATTCATGTATTTTTAATATATATAATTATTGCATTGATTGGGAATTTAGATGGATAATTGGAGACCATAGTATATTACATAACATGGGGTATACCCTATGTGCAATATAATGTTTTTCTATTTTTTTATGTTCCAAGAAATATGGACAATAGTGGGTGTGTTTTGTAAATAAAATACCTAATTTAATTAATTTATTTTTTGAAAAAAACTAACAACTCATATTTAAATGTTTGGTTTAAAAAAAACTCCATGTTTAGATACATAACATATTGTGATTAAAAAATATTTTGAAATGTTCTTCATTGGAATTGGAAAATAGGGAATGTCGTTCAACATCCAAGATTATGGGGAATCCAGAGAAAGAATATTGACATATAATATATTCTCCATCATTTCAAGAAAATTTTTTATCCAAAAAATATTGATAAAACATGACATATGACTCATTATTTTATACATACCACCATTTTTTATTTGAAAATGCATGTATTATTTATCTATTTTTTTGGAAATTTTCATTATACACTTGATCATGGTAATTTATTTTCTTAGTTTCCCATTTATTTAAACATATAATCCATATTATGGATTTTTTGGATAAGACCACATAGACTAATGATATCACTTATGTCATTATTCAGAATCCCCCAACATTTCATAATGTTTTTTTATCACTGGCTCTTGAATCCATTGTTTGAAATTTCTTGGTTGGGTTTGAGTGTGATTTAACTCTAGGATTGGAAGTGGTGGATGAAAAACATACAAACAAATGTTTGGTGAATGTTTCAGGATGCAATGCTGGTTGTGGGGGTATAGGAAATGGATCGACAGCATGTTATTGGTTGTTGATACATGGGAGCGTCATGGTGAGATGGGATGTGCTGAAAATTGTTTGGATGGATGGAATCATGCCACCATTATTGGATCAGGCATGGTCATGCCTGAACTCGATATCCCTGACATAAATCTAAATGGATTTTTTTTGTGGAATCATAGGTGTTTGGAGTTAATAATTACTCATTTTATTAAAAGTCCTAATATACATGTAATATTACCTCTGGAGACATCTTATATTGTCCTCTAACAATGCCATCAACGATTTTTTGAGATGTGGAATATTACATGCATTGTATGACCCATACAGACTGTGTGATCTGGTGTTGGTAGATTTTCGTGTACCCTAGGGGTACGTGGCCTGGAATACATCCTCGTACATGTGAACATTCATAATATATGAGAATGACCCTATAGTCAGGCAAGAACATAGTACCCAAACATGACTAATGTACACATTAATGGACATAGTACATGATAATGGGATGAGATACTTGCTCCCAAGATTTAATGACATGAGAATACATTGTGTATCTATGAAAATAGATGAAATGAATTTACATGAAATTTAGTTCCACATGGATATCCATTCCCAATTATAGAGATAGGCCATCAGTGCTAAAAGCTGAATCACCATTCATGGAATGGGTCCCGGAGATGGATATCTCCTCTCTCTTTCATAGTGTTATTTATGAGAGTATATATATTGGGATTTTATTTCCTATTTTATATGGTTTTAAATGACTACTATTATATCTTTATATTTCTATATTTATTCGATTTTGGGGAATCCTACTCATTATGACTACACTCACCACTACATGGTATTTTCTAACATATGTTGGGTCGTGTCTAAAGGACAATAATAGGTGTGTGGATTTTAGGGGAGTGTTTCTATAACTCATAGATATGATCATGTTTAGTGATCATCCTTAGAGAGTGTGAGCCAGTATCTCTTCTGTATCAATATCTTCTATTCATTCAGAGAATCAGTTATGGTTGGAAATATATTTCTATCCTTTATACTATTTTGCTACCATATTGTACATTGATTATTTCATAGAGGTTTTTTTCATTTTTCGTTTACACCCGAGATTTCCTATAATATATTAGATATTTTCATTACCTCATGGAGAATATTTTGTGTTTGTGTGTTGGTTCTTAGTCTAAGGACATATATTTTTAGTATTTCATACTTAGTGATAATCTTCAGTCCCTATACTATTTGAGGAAGGATTGGTGTGTATTACTCAACTTATCACAATCCAAGTAGGCTTTTGTGGGAAGGGTTGGGAAAACATCATTTTATAGTAGTGTTTTTTTGTATTTCATGGATGAAAAAGATTCATGTATTTATTTAACATATAATTTATATGTTGAATATATAATAGTGACTCATGAATGTACTCATTTAATATGGATAATGAAATAACATTCAGTTTTTATGGATGTTGTAAAATTTATTATTTTAATAAAAAGTTATAACCTATGTTATATTAAATATATAGAAGATTAGTTTTTTCAGAAAACCATAAATAACATTAATAAAATGTATTTCTTCATTAAGAATTTGTATTAATAAGGATTCATTACTCCAAAATTGTGTCAACACAAGATTAGGCTACTAACATCATAAAGAAGGAAATAGCCAAAATATAGTTTGAGAGGCCTTGGTTGGATCCTAGAGTAAAATTGTATCCATACAGTTAGTTGGGATAGAGGGAGGATCCCCACTACCATATGATATTTCTTATTTTCATAATGGTAGGATATCTCTCTTGAATTTTATGTTTTTATTTCATACCCTCTCTTGGGAACATTTAGAGTATTGTTTGGGTTCATTGAAAAAGGGGAGAATATTTCCATTTCATACATGGCATATGTTTTCTATGGTTGGAGATGAAGACTCATATTGTTTTTTCTATTGGAAGTGGGAGAAATACCATGCTGATGTTTTGGAATGTGGAATAGTTTTTTAATTTTTATTGAAGGAGAGAATCATGGATTAGAGTTAATGAAGAACATATGGATCATGGATGTGTTTTCCTAGGGTTATTTTTATTTATGTCTTAATTTTCATAATATTTCTCTCTCGTATTAAATAATAGTTTATGATTAGATTATCATTTATACACCCTATGAATGAAAATTCACTTGGACTATTGATCAAGTTTGTTATGAATGAGTTTTTACTCTAATGTATTATGATTGTTTTTAATGTGTTTTTGACAAAGACAGTGTTTGATATTATTATTAGAAATCAAGTTGTGCATTTTTTTACGGTGTGTAAGGATAATTTCTTTTGTTGGTAGGCATACAACACTACATAAAAATTTAAGGTTATTAAAATGGTTTTCAAAAAAATTATTCCATATATGTCTGTATCATTTTAGCTCTTTATGAATACAATGATCTCTCTGTGATATCGAAAATCTAGTATATTAAATTCATTATGTTTTTACAATATGTATAATCACACATTGGTAAGAAAATATTATGAATTAGTCTTTGGTCTTTTTTAGGGAAGGGTATTTTTTTATTCATCATAATTAAAAAATATTCTGTAATTTGGTTTTCCATGAGAATTGAAAAAGGAAAGGAATTACCTATAGTAGTCCATATATTTAATACATAATAATTCATTATTTATTCATAGAAAAAAAATTATATCTAAGGTTCCAGCATTAATTCATTTCATAATCATGAATTTTTATTAAATATTTCACATTATTTAATTTTGAGGATTTTATAATGTTTAAATTTTTAGAGAATAATTAAATAACATTGATATAGAAAAATCCAATTTTACATAGTGGACAGTTATAATCCATATCTATTTGTCACTAAATATATGAAATTTAAAAAGAAACATGCCTTAATTTTTGGAGAATCATTATGACATTTAACAAGATTTATTATTTTTTATTATCCATCATTAAACATAGTAAAATAATATAAATCATGTTATGAATAAAAAAATATGTAAGGGGAATAAAAAAGAAAGGGTAATAAACTCATTATTCCATTTTAATTCCATGATATCATTGAGAGAGTTTTACTTTTTAAAATAGAGCTCAATTAAATTGGATCTAATTTCCAATTTTTTATATAAAAATCTTTATAGTAAAATATATGTGTAAAAATAATAACCATTAGTTTTCCTTAATAAAAATGAACTCCCCAGATAAACCATTTCATTAAAGAATCCCTTTTGAACTAAAATGGTATAATCATTCCATAAAAATTAAATTATCTTATCATTTTAAATAAAATTATTTCCATGAAAACTAATTATAAATAATAGATAAGTCTAGTAGATACCTTGGGAAATCATATTTATATTACCCTCACAATAACCCTTAATATTTTAATACCTATGTAGTCAACATCTAACATAATTCATTAGAGAATGCAATTATTACCCAATGCAATGGCGTACTATCTCGTTCACCCATCGTAAAATATATATCATGGAAACCCAATATAATGAGTTATATCTTAATCACTAATAATCATAAAAAAATTTCATGTACCGTGTAATGAAAAATTATTTTAATCTTGAAAATATTCATTCAAATCCCATGAAAAACTGTATTGAATCCATATGAATTTTATTTATTTAAATACATTTTTTTCAATTCAAAATATCACAAATTAAATAACATTAAGTAATGGAAATATTATTTTTTCCCTAATTAAAACACGAAATCTGATAAGTAAATAAAAAAATCAAATAAATTTTATTTTAGAGGGAATATTTATTATCACTATATACAATGAAATAGAACATTCATTTTTTCTTTTATAAATAATGCCAAAAAATTATGTAAACTGATTCAATTGTATAAAATTTGATTTTGATTAAAAAATAATAAATTGGGGTTACATTATAATTATTTTATATCTATATAAATACATTAATAAGATATCATTATAAACATGGACATTGAAGAAAAATAGTTAGAAGGGAATCCATAAACAAATGATTTTAAAATTAAGTCTCTGAACTTGACTCTGATATGTCATGTTTGTTATTTATCTTCAATGATAGTAAAATATTGTTAATTATATACTTTTATATGAACCCATGTTTATTATTACACTTTCTATATTGTAATAAATTACAAAATCAATAAAATATATGTCATATATTATGATGATATTCGACTCATATGTAAATATTTACATTGGTAGGTCAACTATGCTCAAATAGGTAATTATTAAATTATATATAAAATAATAATAATGATATAATTTACATTTAAAAAAATTATTTTAAAATCATCACTATGAGATGGTAATAAAAAATGAATTCAATTACAAACTTAGAAACTAGAATTTGTATATACATGTGAGTAATTTTTCAATTTTTGAAAGATATACTTGAGAGTAATTTAACTATATTGTTATCATTCAATAATTATAATAATATAAAAAATAAAATATTATATTTTTATATATACTAATTTATGTCATCTTTATGTTTTTTGATGAAAAATGAATCACATTGCATCATGGAGATCCCCGTCTACACATATGAATAAACGAAGTAGTCGATTTTCCGTGAAAGAAAATTTGAAAAACTATGTGATGAATTATTTCCATTGAATGATTAAAATTTCATTATTATCATATATATTTACAAACTGAATGTATCATTATTACCATCACTGAGAAGTGATGATGGAAAACAAAGTAAATTGATTCTTGAAGAGGTAGTCATCCATACACACCCATCATGGTTCTGCTTCCTATTCAATTTAAATTGTGTTAAATATAGGTAATAAAATAAATATAATAAACTTTTAAAATATTAATGATCTTGATTATATTTTTTGTTTATTTATGATGTTTTAATGTCAATAGAAGAGTAAATAAAATGAAAAATCTTTTTGAATAAAAAAACAACTTCTTTAGGAAATCACATACATGATCTGAAAGGAATATTTTTTTTTTAAAAACATATAAGGGAAAATTGGGTATCATTCATGTTTAACCATGATATTTTACACTATATCCAATGAAATAATTTTTAAGGAGTTTCTTAAACCATTTAGATAAATTATCCTTAAAAAATTCCAAGGAATGTTTTTATTACCTTTTCATCGTGGCCTTCATTAAAGAAATATTTATATTGAACATTGGATTCAGTTTTAGAGATTTAAATGTTATATCATATATGAATATTTATGGACATTGGAATACTAGTGCTAGTCTTTTTTAAAAATAGATATAGAAGGTTTGACTTATAATTATATTATGGGTCATATTTACTTATTGAACCATGAAAAAATAATCTCTTAGAGTAAGATATGGAGTGGAAATTGATCAGGGAATAACTAAAGGATTAAATTGTACCTAGGAAATAAAACAATATCAATTAAATTATTATTTTTTAAAGTCTATATAGAAATGGACTACCCAAATATTAGGAAAAGTATCGTTAAATAAAAAGATTACTTTCTATAATAATTTTTTAAAATATGAATGATGTATTTCATACCTATCTTGTTTATGGAATAATTTTCATTCATTTTCTTTAGAACATGTTCTATATCACCATTCATCAGTTTTTACATGTTAATTTTCACTTCAATGTTCATTTTTTCACTTCCAAACTATTTTCTCATATTTGGAAACCTGATATATGTTATTATATATGAATTTCTCACATCCCTTTATGTTCTTGAAGAGGATGTTTTATTAACCCTTTTTATGATATGGGCTTCGATGGATGAATTTTCAAATGAAAATACATTTTAGATTGAGATGAATATCATAGGAAAAATTCATTTATATTTGTTTATAATTTTACAAAACAAGAGTTTTTGATGTATTTTTTCTCAAACCAATTTAATATTTTTGATAATTTTTATTATAATTAATTTCAATCTCATGTTTCATTACAAAAAAAACCATTTTTAACATGAATTACACACAACTCTATATTTAAACGAAACATGACCAAATATTAAAATATTATTATTACACATTTATTTTATCTTTTTAATAGTGTGTATGAATAAAATAAAATAAATTATGAAACTATTTGGTTTGCATATGTGTACTTGGTTACTTTTTGGATCATTCCATATAACATCCATTTATTTATTTGGTTGGTTATTATATTTTTATATTTTACTTATATTATTGATACACATTGACAAGTGGGTATCATATAATCACGGTTGTATTGAGAGACACACTACATGTCAGCAACCTTTGGCATATAGGGGGACATGCATGATGTCATTGGATAACCAGACTCAAGGCACCAGGTTTAGTGGTTACCAGACTAGGGACATTACATCGTGGTATCATAGATTGTATATTTTTTTCTAATTATTTCATCATGGTTGATATAAGGCTAAGCTGTTATTAGGTCTTAGTAATAGGATCGTTCTTGGGTTCCTACATCCCCATGTATGATGCAAGACCCATATTTCCATGGGTGAGAAATTATGTTTTTTTAATTATTTTACAGTTTCTTCATAATCCCCCCATGAGTGGTGCACTTGGATGTGATGTCATTAATTTATGAGGTTTTATCACCTGGCTCCGTATAGAAATATAGGATTTATCAATTTGGGGAAAAAAATTTAACATTGGATTGGTTGGTCATCTATGTGTATCTTGTGATCGATACTGTCATTTGGATACAAATATTTTTATTGTACTTTTTTCCAGTGGATTGAACCCTTTGATCATTCATTAAAATGGTCACTTATTAAGATTTTTCAAATTTTAATTTTAGGAAGAATGTTATATTTGAAATTTTGGATTAATAAAAAGAGTTTTTAGTGTGTAAAAGCATGGGTTTTGAAAATGGAATGTTTTAAAAAGTGATTCCATTGGTTTTACAAGGTAATGTTTAGTTAAGAAGGGAAATGGGTATCCCTAATGATTTTTTGACACTATGAATGGGTGGTTCAGGTAGTTAGAGTTTCTTATTTCGATATCATTATTATGGGTCAGAAGGTTTTTTTGGTTTATGATTTATGGTAAATGTGACATTATTATTATTCCTATTATATGGTGGTGGAATTCGGGTTGTGAGATATTTTATAGTATTTCTTGTTCAGTACCCCTTGTGGGTTTTGACCATTAATGTAGTGTTTTAGTCCCGAGGGTGGATATTTGGCAGATAGTTCCTATGTATGCATGGGGTATCCTTGGTGTTAATTCTAGTGTAATTGTTTTTGTGTGTTTTATGTTTATTGTTTTGGAATTGGATCATGAGTGTTTCTCATGGTTAGAGAGTTGCATGAGCGTTGATGTGTGTTTCTTAGAGGAAGATTGTGTAGCCTTTCTTAGATGTGACTCCAGTTTAGGTGATGATCTTATTTGATTTTGAGGGTGGTCTGTGAGAATTTTCGGTCTAGTTTCCATTGCTTTTGTGTATGTAATGAAAGGGTGGATTTTATGGGGATTGAATGTCTTCCACAAATATTTATGTCTAATGTGGGTTCTTCCGAGATGGATAAGAGTGAATATTTTTTGTTTTAGATATGTTTCAAGATTTTTTTTATTCATTGGTGGTTTTTGGAAATCATGGGTATCCTCGAGGAAGGATATCCCAGTGTTTCATGTTTCATGAATTATGAAATGATGATGGTGATTTAGAGATTAAAATGATTATTGGTTAGTGCTATCAAAAATAGAAAATGTTTATTGTTATGGCATGGTTTATTTCTAAGGGAGACACCTGAGTGTTTATGGTTTGTTTTAAGGTTGATTTATGTAGGTGTGATCATTAGGTTTCTTATCCTAAGAGAATTAGTAAAGTTTATTTAAGGAATTAGGTTATGTTGAGTGGAAAATATAAGGGTTTACAAATCATGTATGTTTGTTTTTGATATGGGAGTGATCCTTGGGTTTATGGGTAGTAACATGTTTGGTCCTGTTTGTGAGAATGATACTCCTATTGGATGATAATGCTGAGAATGACTCCAGTCTAATGAGGTTGATGGACCAGTGGGCTTGGTCAGTTATTTAAGAGGGTGTTTGGGTCTGTTGGGGGTATTACTAGTGATGTATAGAGATGTATTAATTGATTTTTTATATGAAGGTGTGTGACCTTGACAGTTTTGATGATTTCCAAAAACATTTAATTCATGATGTCATTTATGATGTGATAATATGTGGATCAGGATAAGAACCCATCATTTTCTATGAATCCCAGGTGGGAAATGTGGTTATGTGGTGGACCATTGGTTTTTTATTAGTTTGGTATATCATTGTTTTAATGTTTTTAACCTCTACAGTCATGATTGAAGAACATTAGTGGGTTTATGGATGAGGAACCAAAGTGAATGTTGGGTCATGACCACATGATAGTGGGTTGTGTATTGGTGGTGTGTTTGGTTAGCTATTCCACTTGAGTTTTAGTGGTAATGTGTTGATGAGATCTTGGAATATGGGGAAGCTAGTGATCTTTAGTAGAACATGTTGTCTTGTTGTGGGAGGTGAAATCTGGGAAAAAAAATATATGGTGGTGTTAGTAAATGAATTTTTAGCATACTCTTAGCCAGTGACGATCATGACCATTATTTTGAAATGTTCCTAGGTATGCTAATAGAAGATATGTATTTAAAACAATCTACATAAAATTGTTTTGGATTGATACAGTCCTCCTGAAGGATACACACATGGAGTTGTATATACTAAACCATATGGTGGAAAATACACAATATACCGATTATTGGAGATGTAATTATTTTTGAATCAAAAGTTGATTAATGCCATGGGTTCCATTCTTAGAAGATGGGAATCTATAGTGGTTGATGTTTTTTGTGGAATCTTAAATGGACACATTTATGTTTTGGGGTTTAGGTTGTGATAGATGCATGATCCTTGGTGGTTCGAATTTCATAAGGAATGTGGTGAAAATAACATATCTATGCTGGGAAGATCTATATCATTCATGGGTGCATGGAGAAGACTATGGAGTCTATGTGGTGTAATTTGGTTGAAACTAAAAACTCTTTGAGGTACATTTTTTGGTACATTGGGTTGTTGATTGATCCATGCATTGGATTTGGACATGGGGTGGTTCTAATGGAAGATGAAATGACCATGTTATAATTTTTAATGGGTATGATAATGCATGATAATAGTTCATGGTAGTGATGGTTTATTTCATGGAACTTATTGTAAGTCAGACATAGACTCGGTTAGGTGTGGATGGGTGACCTTGGAATGCATTTATGTGTGATGGAGTCATGATCATCTGATATAGAGACATGCTAATAGGAAATCTGGGTGTTCTTTGATGAGTTGACTGGGGAAATATTGAATTATTTAGGAAAATGTACAAAGTATCAGTATTGTAAACAACTATCACTGAATGTTTTAGAATGATATGTGGGTTCCAATAAAGAAATGGTTTTAGGAGTAACAACATTGAATTTAGTCGATGTAGGTATGGATGAGGTTCTTTTCATTGGAATTTTGATGGGTGCGATGGACAATGACTTTGAATTGGAGAGTATGATATTCCATGATGGTGGAGGCTTATTATATTTTGGAGAAAGAAAATGGCATGTTCATCTATTTATGGTTTTACAATATAAGTGAGAAAGTGTATGGGAAAGGTGAAAATGTGGGAAACTCTCCCAACAGAAGATCGATGTTCATGAAAAGCTATTTGAGGATTGCCTAACACAATATGGTGAGAAGAATATACATTGTATATTATGAGCCAACATTAGTTTGTTGTTATAATAGATTTTTTTTTTGGAAATGATGTCAAATTTGATATGGGAGAAGTTATTTTCAGTATCTAAATGGATGGTGGGTGTATTTACATTCCAGGTATTTTTGATGTAGAAGATGGATTCCAATTATAGATGATGTTCATGTTGATATTTGGGAACAATTAGTTTGAAAATACATTATTTATTGTTTTAAACGTATAATAGATGTTTTTTCGGTATTGTGATGGTCGAGAACCCAACCACCAAAAGATGGTGGTAGTGAGATAAAACTTTTTATAGGAAGAACAATTTCATTGATAATTAATGTGAAAATCATGATATTAGTATAATAGGTTAGACTGGATTGGGAAAGATCTATCATTGTGTTTTGAATTCAGTAATGGGTGTTGAACTCAATTTTGACCAGTTGAATAGCTTGAGATGAAGAATAATCTTCTATTGATATTCGGATGATCAGATGTATAATGAGGCCATCGACCTTGAGTTGGGGAACGAATTAGGTAAGGGGAATGTGATTTGGGAATCTATGTGTTATTTCAAGTTATTTCCATATCGGTTCACCTTTTAAATTTTGGAAACTGGTTGAGATTGCTCCAAGTGATATGGGATATGAGTTGCATTGAAAATCCGAATGAATGTGTTCCAATTATATCTCCATGGGTAGTGTAGTTCTTTTTCAAAAACCTTTTATGTAGTAGTCCGATTACATTACACAGAGCTTCTTCTCATTTTTATGTTTTTAATGATTAGTTTGAGTTATATGTGTCCTTTGAAGAGCATCAATGTCACGATTATGGATCATTATTGGGAAATTTATTTGGGCCAGGTCTCACTATTGGTTATAGTGTGGTGATGAAATCGCCTTGTTTAGATGGAAACATGGGAGATGAAAGTTAATAGTTGGGCCCTCTGTCCTGACCATTTTTTGGAGGCCCAGTGGTTCATAGAAAAGATGCCAAAGGATGAGCTAGTATATGGTGGGATATTTTAAGATGTTGACCCTTTTAAAAGGTATGTACATTATTAAATATTTAATTTAGGGAATGCATCTGATGATTAGGACAATCCTCTAGGAACATCCAACGGTTTAGGGTAAAAAAAAGTAAAAGATAGGAAAATTTGTGCTAACTTGGAGGTTAGAGCATGGTTTTTATAAATAATGTTCTATAAATGTGAATATTTTTTTTTGGTGAATGGTTGATGAATATCTGTATTTTAGCCTATGAGACTGTGCGGTAGGAGATCCCCCATGGAAAGTCGTGAACACAGGGCTACCACATGGTTTTTTCAAACTATTTGGGTGGAAAGGTAAATAGTGTGGCTCAGTTTCATCTTTAAAAGAGGGAACAAATTGGATGGTTGAAAATTTTTTAACCCATGATTCCAAAACAATATACCAATTAAATGGTGTACGTTTACCATTTTCCCACTCTAGATTATGTCTTTCTTCCATAAATGTATCCCCCATTCAAAACCCAACCATTTTCGATTATGAAATAGATGCCCTCTTATATTATATGGGTGATTATCTTTAGATTATTAGGTGTTTGGATTGTGGTTTAGTTATAAAATAATCTTTATGTAACTCTATGACTTGGTTTCATTCTATTTTATGGTAGGGGATTATTGTGTTGTTTCCTATCCTTCTAACGATCTAAACATCTATTTATCATTGTCTTCTTCTCTGCAGTGCTTGAGTCCATTTTAGTGTGAATCAATGGATTCGTTTGGATGAGAGTTTTTCATTGAAGATGAGGTATATGGTATTATATCATTTTTCCATAGTCTTGATGCTTTAGATGAGTATTTTGTTGTTCTAATGTCAATATTTTATTGCTTTTTTGGGTCATTGGAAATGAAATATTATTTTAGAAATAGTTTGAGGTACAAAACCCTTCATAGACCCATTGGGAAATTCTATAATTTTATATTGGAATTAGGGATACCCATGGGGTATAGATAACATTTGGAAAGGGTGACTTGAATGGGAATACATTAATATCAGGTAATTCTAAAAATGATAAAGTGTAGAAGTTAAAATTGGTTACGAGAATGGTCAAATGGTTAATTGAAATGTTTGATTTCTAGTATTTTTAAATGGTTGAGTATATTTAGAAATTATTTAAATGATGTGTTGTCGATATTGATCCAACTGTAGTCTTAATAAATAATATGTTGTCTGAAGGTGGAAAATGTTTTAAGTTGAGTTTTAGACCACTATGTGATTTAGAAAGGTGTTTTCTTAATAGATATTAAATGATGATTTAAATTTTTGGCATGATCCTTTTTTAAAATTTTGTTATTGATTATTTAATATGGATTTAAATTGAAATTAAACACTTGGTGAATATATTATATTTTTCAAAGATGAACAGACATGATATAATTGTTGGATTCAAGATGATTTTAAATGAGATATGTTTTGGTATTTTATGCCATGATTTGATTTTAATGTTCAGAAGGGACCACAATATATAAAATAGTAACATGGGAATATGTGAATAATTTTTTATGATTAATTTCCATGTGAATACATAGTATGTTTTTGGTATCATACTATGTCCAGACTTCCATGGGTATAGCTAGATTGCGTCTCTTAGTCCAACACTGTGTTTCTCAAGTTAAAAAGTCGGACTGAGGCTCTATTCATTTAACATAGGGAAAAATGATACTTGTTTTTGTTGGGATACATTAGTGATCTAGGCCCCACCAATGTATTGATTTTGTTAGTATTTCGAACTCAGGATCTATTCTCTTAAATTTTGGACATGACTGGATTTTTGAACTATGAATCCTTGGTAAGTTGATAATTTTTTTAAATAGTGAACTCTCCTATGTGGATAAATGTTTTCAGCCACTACTGTTATAGCTTGGGATCCTGGAATTATTGGATTTAGATTGTCTATTCAGTTTATACTTGGTACATAAATGATATTAATGATTGATTAAATATACATTTAATGCGAAACATGATTTATTTGTTTCCCTTTTTATTTTAATATACCATGTATTCATTTATGCAATATTGTATAGAGTAGTTATTTTTTACACAATGATTGTGGTGGACTAATGAGTTGTACTCACACCCTTATCATGCCACAATGGTACTTGGGTACTTGAGAAGATGGTAATTATTTTCAAGTACATGCTCACGACATAGAATAGTGTTTTGGTTGAGCATGGAATGATGAGTTAGGTCATGGGATGTAAGGACTGGGTTGGGACCAGAGTCTGTGTTTGGGATCTTTTTTGTTTTTGGTTCTAGAGGCTGTATTTTTATGTCTTCATAATATGTATTGTATCAATAATAGTTTCATAGAATTTTTATATTGTAACAGGATGAATAGGTATGTATTCCTTCGATATATTTTTACATCTAATTATTAAATTTTTTTGATGTTTCCTTTGTTTTGGATACACACTGATAATCAAGTATAGTCTCCCATGGTGGAATTTATTCCAGTTATACTGGTCATTATCTTCTTGTGTATGGGGAGGCATTATTGATGTCATGCGACTACCCATCTCAGGGCTTCGATTTTAGTGGATACCAAGATGGGGATATCACCCTTGTGCTTCCGAATTTCAGATCTTAGAAAAATCATATGACCTAGTGATTAAGGCTCTATGATTGGGATGGACTAGACTGATACACCAGGACACATTGATATATTTATTTAGTTAGGATGTCCTAATAAGGCAATATGATCCTATTATAAGGATATGGATTGATTTTCAGGCTGAGGATCCAAGGAATTTTGATTAATTGTTAAATTTTAGAACTCCCCCTATGTATAAAATTTTGTGACCCATCGTGCAATAGACTAGTATGTTGTAATTATTGGAGATAGTTGGTTTTTTAGTTGATACATGGAACATAAATTAAAAAAAAGGTTGATTATTAATTTTTTAAAAGTGAAACATGCTTCTTATATTTCTATATTTATTTAACTACACCTTTTTTACCTCCATTAAGGGTTGTATAGAGTTGTAATTTCTATATAAATCATTGTTGGTGTCCTACAGAGTTATTCTCAGACCATGTTCAGGCCACCATCACTCTTGGGTACCAGAGAGTACATTACATCTCTTTTTTTTATAGGATCTGGATAAGATCTGTGAATTGGTTTTGCAAGTGATGATGTGTTGGAGCATGGTATTTCAAGACCATTATTGGACTCCGGTCTGTGTTAGTTATCTTTTTTGGGTTTTTAGTCTCTATTTGTTTGACTACCTGAAATGTTGTGTATCCATCATATTATCAAATAATGTATACTTGGTTAACATATTGGATAATTAATTATACTTTCAACAAATTAATCTTATTAGTTATCAAAAATATTTATTTTCATATGTTATGGATACACTTTTATAGGCTTGTATTGTCTCCCTATGGTGTTAATTTATCTTTCCAAGCTAGACTATAGCCATTAGAAAATGGGGAGGCACGTATGAGGTCATGTGATCACCCAGATTAGGACACATGGTTTTGTGGATACTAGGCTAAGAACGTTACATTATTAGTGGGATTTAGAGAGTTATAATGTGAGTAGAAATAATTAATATTGGTTTTTAATGAAAATGATTTCGAGTATTTGTGGGTATTTATAGGAAAATTGGGAGAATTATTTACTAAATCAAAACCTTTTATTTGGGAAGTTATATGACAAAAGAATAAAAACCTCATTCCTCATTATGGTTTTACCAATGTTTTCAATAAAATAAGATTTATTTTAAATACTATATATGGTCAATAACCAATATACTTAAAATAATTTTTTTAAAGTGTAAGTGAGTAATGATTTTAAATAATGGATTTTAATCCCCACAAATATAATATAGGTGTTGGAGGATTCATTTCATGTTTAAGAAATTAATTAAATAATATCAAAATTAAATTATTTTAATCGTTAAAATATTTATATTATTGGATTTCCATTATTCAATTGGTCACATTACCTTTGGGCTATTATAATGTCAAAATGCATAACTTGTATTTAAAACGTGTTTATGTTTTACCCCAAAAAAATAAACTATCTTAGAAACTAATGAAAAGTTAACCATTGGATAATTTTTATGTGAAAACATCAAAAATAATATTTATTTTTGTTAAAATAACTAAAAAAAATAAAATAATTCACCCGATTATATAAAAATTCGGAGTTATTTACAAATATATGGTTTAATGATAATAATAGTTTCATGAAACCTACAACTATTATATTGGGATTCACTAAATTATATTATCATTTTTGTATAATAAATTTTTACTATGGATATTATATGAAACTATAATTTATTTAAAAATTCATTAACATATTAAATTTGTTTTATTTAAAATTGTAAATTTTGGGTAAATATAAATATTATTTCATCGGATCAAATTCAATTTTCATTAATACATCAAATATTTTAATAATGAAAATGATTAATTAAACAATTATATATTTAAACGGAAAATATAAATAATGATACTACATGGGTCTAGATACATAATCACCTATAAAACAAATATATTCCTTAAGGGTGAGGTGTGGAAGGTGGGGTTTTGAAGGTGTGGTGCAAAATGAATTTTTAGGGACATTATTTTTATAATAATACAATTATTCTTTATATAAATTTTAATTCATGATATATTTATTGAATTTCCACTTTAGTTTGGTCAAAGAAAAATACATTATATTCTATTTCGCTTGAATGCTTTGAAAAATGGACATTGTATAATATGAACAAGCTGGCTGAGGACATCGCTTTGAGGATTTGTAGAAGCTATAATTTTTCATAAACCATACTATATACTATCATTATTATCAATATAAAATATATATTATGAAAAGATATTATTATTAATGTTATTTTAAATCTGATAGGTTATATTTTATAATTTTCCCAAAATAACTAAGGTAATGACTGTGTATTCTATAAATCTATTCACGAACTCAATCCAAAAGAAATATTAATTTATAAAAATTTAGGTAATAAAATTCATTATATACATAAAAAACCATTATGACAACAGATAAGATTATCCATGTAGTTTTGGATGATTCATGATTTTCCATTGTAGTGGTAGAGCGTTCTTATAGTAATAGGTATGTCTAATCCATTTAAGGGAGAATGTGATTTACCTAGGATATAGGTTTTTATAATTTATATATGATTATATAGGTCCCAAATATTTAGTTTTAGTGTTTAACATCCCAATTATAGTAACCTAATAATGATTTTTACTTTATTACATTAGTAGATGATACAATAGATCACATTATATATGATCACATAATTTAACAATATTGGGATACTAGATACACCCATGTTTTCAATATAACATTGAAAATAATTAACAAAACCATGATAAAAATTATTATGATCTTATTATTAACTGTATCATATAATTTAATTCACTATGTTATCCCATATTGGTAAAATGGGGATTGTTAACTAATTAACGTGTGAACAATAATACATAGTATAGTGAAACAAAATTTAGAATAAATCAAGGATTCAATTTGAATACACATTAAAAAAAATAATGACTAAATGTATCATAGAATCAAATATTGGACCATTAGATATAGAAAATGATAACATGGAAGGGTAAATAAAAAAATGAAAAAAAAATTAGGTGATGGTTTATTATTTTTAGATAGTTTAATCATGTCATAAACACCACATATTAGGTGATCATGATCTAACTAGTCCAGAAATATATGATGAAATAATTATAATACCATAAGGGTTTTGTTCTAGTAAATTATGATCGAAAATTGATGGCATTATTTCAAAACATCAGGATTACACTGTTGACTCCCGGTTTTTGGGAAATATTAAAAATAAGGAATACATGCCGTAAATACACATAACATTTCACTTATGAGACTTGAAAATACATTGGTGGAAATATAATGTTGGGATAGATATTTCAATTAGTTAAGACCAATGTATTAACCATAAGAATGGAGTGAATAATAATATAATGCATTGGAACATTGAAATATTATTTTTACTAAAAATCCATATTTTAAAAATTAATATATGTGAAGTATATAATATTAACATTATATTAATATAAGTACATGGTCATAAAACATCTAGATAAATAAGTGGGATAATATCATTATAGTGTATCCTTTCTGAAAAAAGATGAACATTAATGGTTGATTATGTAGATGAATAATACCTTTATGGATCATTGGGATAATATATTTAAAAAAATAGAATATCTCATTACAAAAATTCTTAGAAAAAACTAAAATTAGGTTTTCCATAATTTTTTTTGGAGTTTGATAAATATATGTAAATACTATCCTTTAAAACCATAATGTAAATTTTTCAAAAATCCTATAAATTAAATATGCATTCGATAACATTAATTTAGATGAAATAAAAAATAATAACAATTTATTATTATATTTAAAATACATTAAAATGTAATTTTAAATATATAGTTTCACTATAAATTATTACATATAATTTCTAAGAATATTACCATATTTGAATTTTTAGAAAATAATTATTAATTAATATCCTTTGGAAATCCCTTTAAAAACATTTACATTATGCATCTAATGATGAATTATGATAATAATTAAAGAAACCATTTTGAATTTTATAACATTTTAATTGATTAATATTGAAATATAGAATATAAAAATAAATAAAAATAACAAGAATAAATAAATTCATTATTAAATATTTTAATGGAGTAATATGTAAACTAGAAAAATGAAAATTGGTTCATAATATAAAATTAATCATAGAGAATATAATATGAGAATGAAAACATGTATAGTTTTAGTAACACCAAGATATAAATCCATTGAAATGGATAAATTATTATGGTTTTTTATATTAAATATTTTTAATAATCTCAATGATAAAATAAATCCATACAAAAATATATACACCACACACAAAAATATTAGGGGTGAATATTAAATATATCTCGATTAAATAATAATGAGATAAACAAACCTTATGCATTTTTCAACACTTGAATTGAAATATAATAACAAAGGTAAATTTAGATTCATTTATAAATTCAATGAATTTTATAAAATTTATGATAAAACGATTCCATAATGTTGTAAAACTCTACATAATATAATATAAGTGGTTAATATGACATAAGTCTTAATGAATGAAAAATGATATAGGAAACCCGTACAGATTCAGAATCCTTATGTTCAAAATATATTTTAGGAAATATGAGAAATGAAATTATAAATTTGATTGACAAGAACATATATGTAACAATGAGTCAATGTCTTAGTATACACAACATTAAAATGAAAATATTATCTTAATATAAAAATATGTTACAACGAACAGTATTTAAGACTCAGAACCCTTTAAATTAAATTAGAATATAGTTGAAAAAATAAAATGATATGGCCATTAAAACCACAAGAATTACATGAATGATAAATTATTTTATAGATATAGGTTAATAAATATTGTACACAATTACTTAAGGTGGTCAATATAGAATATATTCCAATCAATGAAAATTGTGTTGAGAAATCACTTATGTTTTTATCTTAACATTCATTAAAGAACTCCATCATCTTATATAATAATGATAACCATCACAATAACAAATATTTGAACCTTATATATATATATATATTATCTTATTAAATATTCTATTATAATAATTTTTTATACACTTTTTAGTTATTTATATTTTATTTTCCATAATAGATATTAATAATTGTTTTACTCTTGTTTTGAAATGGATAAATAAAACACGATTTCATGAATTAATTATTATTCAATACAATATTATTTATTAAAACAAAATAAATTTTTTTTAATGATTTATAATGTTCTAGATTCATTTTATGTTAATTAAATTAATGATTCCTGAAGATTAAAATAGATATTTGATTATTTTGGGAAATTTACTAATTTCAACATTTTACTTTGTAATAAATGTTTTATTTTATGATATCATAATTATTTTTCTGAAATATATTACTAATAAATATAATTTAAATCACTCAAATGAATCTTTATAATCATCCTGATAAAAAAATTATGTTAAATTGAACAAGTCATTCATGGAGGCAATTGACCACACCTACGCTAATATAAGATAATCATTTTCTTGAAAAATTATTTAATGTTGAAATTGATTTTATTTTAATAGTAATAATAATGTTATTAATATAATATATATAAATTAATTAAAATACTATTACTATACATGAATTTTAGTTTTTATAAAACATATATTATTCATGGGGATGGTAGTCTGAATGCATGTAAGAATGAAAATTTAACTTTTCTATAGAGAATGAAAGAAGTTAGGAAAATATTTTCCTATATATATATATAATAGAACTTAATTATTTATATGTTAATTTAGATAATATTTTTGAATATAATAGCAAACTATCATAATAGAATAAGAAAACATAATGATAATAAAATAAAATGGACAGATTTATGAATTTCATGGAATAACTCCATTGAAAGTTGGATTAATCATTTGAGGTCTGGTATTTTGAGTATAAATTTACATTAGGGATTATTATGAGAGTTTTGGGGAGGTATTCGGGAATATTTTTTTTATCAATATTTTGGACCCTTTGTGAGATTGTTGTTTTATTAATCACAAATCATGCTAATTTACAAATCATGATAATTCTCATATTATGTTATAACTAATATTAATCATATCAAGGAATATTTATAAATGAATTAATTATATCAAATGGTATAACAAATTTAAATATGTCAATAAATTATTGATATTTGTGTTTCAATATATTTACTTGTGTATATTTACATGTAATTATGAATGTCACTTAATCTGGTACGAATCTATATAAGATAGAAAATTTGTTAATTTTTCAAAGTCTCTAACACAGATTGGTTCAAAGGAGATACAAATAGATGAGTAACTAATAAAGACTCGCTGATCGAAGAAGACACTGATGAAGGAATCACCGATAGAAAAAATGTCATACTAATTGATGGTCACTTATGATATTTCACACCAATAGTTCAAATGGATCACCGATGGATGACTCACCGATGGGCGATGCACCGATACTTAAATAGAATTTCCGATGGGCGAGTCATCGATATTCAACACACTGATAGTTTAAAATGAGTCATCGATGATTACTCATCGATACCCAGAGTCACAAAAACTGATGGAGTGGACTCACTGATACAGAGAGTCACTAATGCTAATAGACTAATATATATGACTCACTGATAGTCATAAAAACTGTTTTTAATTAATTAATTCCAATTTATATGTAATGGATATATTTAGATAATATAATTCTTCTAACATTAATTAATGTTTTATTTAGGATATTCATTGGACAATATTAGTTACATATACATGGCAATATATTTATGTCTACAGCCCCTCTATGTATTAAATAATTACCAGCTGGATCATTTAAAGTAACACGAGAAATTGAAAAATTGAGGAAGATTAACTGCAACTCTCAAGCATTCATAAAGCCCAATAACTCATAGGAATAACATACAATTAGACCAATAATTCAAGGAAAACCTAATGATCATGAAAAAATATGTTTTCTAACAAGACATCGATCATCTGAAACTATTAAGATCCAGAACACAAAGGCTTCGACACTATATTTTGGGGTCAAATTATAAAAGAGGACTTGAACATCAATCCCACTTCCCCAAACCAGTCCAGAGCAGTATTTCATAACAACCAGAACCTTATAAACCTAACACTACATCATTATCTCAATTGTTATCATTTATTTATATTTCATACCAATGTATGTATCTGTTTGTTAGTCACACTGGATCCTATGCATAACTGGATGATTCGTGATATCCTCAATCCCACATTTTATTCCATAAATTCTATCCTTCATAGAACTATAGTAGAGGTCTTCTGGGACATGTTTATTGTTTTTACAATGAATAATTGTTGTAGAGGTCAGGGGTGACCTAGACAACCTTGTCTACTATTGTGAACCCCGATCTACGTGGTGGATCAAACTTTTTTTAATTTATAAATCATTCTGAAAGGGGATCACCAAATGGGGAAGACTACGTCTCTTCTTGTGAATAGACATCTTATTTTAAATTATAGTGTGCCTATTTTTATTTTATTTTACTATTTTTTATAACAAATTTCATTCAAAAAATATCTAACTATGATAGTAATGTTATCAAAGGTTTATGACAATTTTTACCTTGTAGGTTAGATTAAAATGTTTTATTAATATTTAGGATAGTATATATGAGAACTAATCAATATCTTGAGAAATTAATTGAACATTCAGGAATTTTATTAATTCACTAAAAATTGAATTTTCTTATATTGTTAATTTTTTTAAATTTTCAAAAAACCTAATTTTAATATATATTTTATAGGAAATCATTTCACCCCCTCTTGATTACTCTACTCCGAGCATCATTTAGTGTCATATGATTTCAGAATTTTTCAGTTTTCAATCCATTTTAAACATTTCCAACTATAATTGTAGTTGTATTTCAATGATTATAAAATTTCTGTTATTACTAAATTTTTTTCTCTCTTATTTATTTTTAAAATTATTATTAAAGACACAGGATTAGGATGAGCTTCTATGAATATAAAACCTTTTTTCAATAGAACAAATTATACTAAGTGGAAGCATAAAATGAAAATACATTTAGAGAGTATGGGATTTGAAATCTAGATGGATATTAAAAGTTTATATGTACCCCCTAACACAACCAGAAACACATGGGTTGAAGATACAAATACTGCATATAAAAATAACTACAAGGATATGAATGATCAATATTGTGCACTAAGATATATATAATTAATAGAATTTTTTCATTTAAAATTACTCATGATATCTGAGACACTTTAAATGTTTCCCATGAGGGATTAAATAATTTGAATAAGAAGAGAGTAAATATATATACATTTAATTTTGAAACTTTTTGAATGATGCATGATAAATATATCACTGATATGTATCCCTGGTTCTATGTAATTATGAACACCATGATTTCATTAGGAATATTTGTCACAGAAAAGGATTAGATCATGAGGATTCTACAATTATTACTAGACATATAGAGAAGGACCACAATATCCATAAGTGAATCATGTGTCACTGATAAACTGAATGTGATGGTTTTAATTTGAATATTAATGATATTTAAATAGAGAATGTAGTTAATTAAGAGGAGGAAGAGACAATGAGAAATATTGTATAATTATATACTGAAACATACAAGAGAAAAGACAAAGAGAAGGTTCAAGATGTTGTTGATAGCACAGGTAGTGGATAACCAACTTCAGAAAGTGATAATGAAATATCATAGCTAGCCAGGAGATTCAAAAAAAATTATAGAAAGAAAGTTTTTTCATGAAACCAAACATTAAAAGAAAAAATGATAATAATGGAAATTGTAAAAAGTATTGGAAGAATCCTAACAAATCAGAAGAAATAGATTGATATGACTAAAAAAGGACAGGTAATTTCAAATCCATCTATCATAAATTTAATTATAAAGGAGTATGATTTTAATTATATGAAATATAAGAATGAAATGAAAGACCCTTTTAGTGCATCTGAGGACAACTCCAGTGAATCTAATTCTTCTCATCATGTTAAATAAGATATGGAAAACATGTAAATTATGATAGATACCTCATAGGTACTCTTAAATTATCATGTAACTAAGGACTATTATTATAGAGATGAATCTGAATCAGAAAATATGACAAATTATGAACTATATGATTATTGTAATATGCTAGAAGATATATGTAATTAACTAAATGATAAGTATAGAAAATTATGAAAACCACATGCACTATCTGATTTTTTTTAAATATTAACTTACTATTGATAAAGAGTAAAATGCACAACTACTAATAGAAAATAATAACGTAAAGTTATCCAATAATCAATTAATGAAGGATCTGGAAAAAATTTACCAATGAAAAGAAACTTATTCAATTACATGGTAAAAGGATTGATCCTAGGTATACTAATGGAATACGATATTCTCAATGACATTGAAATTTATATAAAACTCATTTTATAAATAAATCGAGAAAATCTTCATCTATATCCAAAAGGCAAGATTTTACTGCATGTTCCTGTTCTAAAAAATATTTTACTACATCATGTTTTTCTAGATTAATTAAAGTTTATTTTTCCAATAATTTACATTATTATTATAGTAAAAACTTATGAAAATTATGGGTTCTTAAATCCCTTATTAATATTGTTTCTGGACCTAGATAAATATGGCTACCCAAATCTTTTCTTGAATGAATTGTTTTGTAGGTAAACATCATAATGTTTTCCTATAGAAATCATGGGTACTTGGATAGTGGATATTCAAGACACATGACATGAGATTAATAATGCCTCAAAAATCTCATCAATATTGTTGGAAGACATGTCACATTTGGTGACATTGGTAAAGGTAATATCATCTGCATAGTCCATATTGGTAACCCTAACTCTATTTCAATATCCAATGTACTCTATGATGATGGTTTAAAATATAACATTCTTAATAAATCCTAACTATTTGATGATGGGTTTAATATCAAATTTAAAAATGATTCGTTCAATTTTTTTGATGACAAAAACAACTTGGAATTTACTACTCTTTGAAATGGTAATGTAAAAGCTATAAATTTAAACACACTAGAATCAAATAATGTTTCTTGCCGATGTGCATTTCACAATGAGTCTTGGATATATAATTGAATAATAGGACATTGTAATGTACACGTCGTTAAGAAATTGACTAGAAAAGGATTATTTCAGGGCCTTCCCAATCTAGAGTTTCTATACAATAGAATGTGAAATCCTAGTTAAAATGGAAAGCAACCCAAAATATCTTTCAAACAAAATAAAAGAAGATACAACATCTCAACATGTTAAGTTGGTTCACATGGAATTTTTTTTAAATCATATCAATTTCTAATTATCAATGTGATTCACTATGTTTATGTTATTATATATGAATTCTCTTTTTATACTTGTATTATTTTCATAGCTAAATAAGTGAATCATTCTCACAATTTTTCAATTATGCTAGGACTATAGTACATCGTAGTGGAGATAAAATTAAATCATTAAGATGTGACCATGTATGTGAGTTTTAGAATCAATAATTTGAATCTTTTTTCTCTCAAAATATCTATAGGCATAACTTCCCTTCCCCTAAGAAACCTCAATAGAATGGTGTAGTAGAAATCAGAAATAGAACCTTACAAAAAATTGTCCAAACTGTTCTCCATGAATATGAACTACCTATTATTTTTTGGTCAAAGTTTTTAAAACATCTTGATATCTAATAAATATATTTTCAATCATACATATCCTTAAGAAAACTACCTATGAGTTGTATAATAATAGGAATGCCAAACTAATTTTTTTAAAAGTGTTTTTATATAATGTTTATATTATAAAAAATATCTAAAATATAGATTAATTTTCCTCTAATAGTGATTAATGAATATTTATTAAATATTCTATATCATAAAATTCTTATAGAGTATTTAATAAAATAACCAAATGTGTTGAAGAATCATTAGATGTCATGTTTGATGAAATAAATCCACATAAACCCATGTCCTTTATAGAGAATCTTGAAGAGGATATGCCCAGTCTAGGAATTCATACCAAAACATCTAAACATTCTATAAAGGAATCTTTTTAAACATCATGTTCTAGAAATTCTCCAAATTCTAGCCATAATGAACCAGAACTAGGTGATAAACAATAAATAAATAGATCTACTTTTACTAAACCAACTATTACCCTTAAAAACCATCCATTAAATGTCATAGTTGGATATTTATATAGGAAAACTAAAACTACAGCTTCCTTAAGAAATCAGGTCGAACATCAAGTATTCTTGTCACATTTTGAACCTAAAAATATTAATGAAGCTATCAATAATGAATTTTTGGTGATGGGTATACAAGAACAACTTAATCAGTTAGAGAGAATCAAAATGTAGAATACTGTTGATAAAACAAAATATACCATGACCATAGGATCTAAAAGGTAGTTTATGAATAAAATAGATGAAGTTTGAAGTAAAATTAGAAAAAAAATATAGATTGGATTTATAAGGCTATAATCAGGAAGAGGGTATTGGTTATTAGGAATCCTTTTCACCAGTAGATAGGCTTGATGCCATTATAATCTTCCTTCCAAATGCAGCACACTTGGATTTAAAACATTAAAAATGGATGTCAAAAGTTCATTCATAATTTTTTATATAATTTAGAATGTTTTTGTTGAAAACCCCCATGTTTTACAAATACACGCTTTCAGGTTTTTTCAAATTATCTGAATATTTATTTGGCTTGAAACAAGCTCCATGTGCTTGGTATGATATGTTAAGTAACATTATTATATATAATTTTTTTTAAAAAAAGGAGATTATTATCCTAAAATATTTATAAAAAATAATTCTAAAAATATTTTAGTAGATCAAATATTTGTAGAAGATATTATTTTTGGGTCACCTAAAAATTCATTATGCAATGAATTTTCATAAATGATGAAAAGTGCTGTTGAAATGATTTTAATGGGTGTACTTAAATATTTTCTTAGATTTAAAATATTTCAAAAAAAAGAAGGTATTATTATAAATCAATGTAAATAAACAAAAGATATTTTGAAAAGATATGGATTTGATGGAATAAAGAGAAGTGAAAAACCTATGTGTTATACATAAAAGATGATTATTGATGAAAATGGGGAGTCTGTTGTTCAAACTACTTATAGAGGAAATATTGGATGTTTTATTTACATAAATTCTAGTAGGACATACGTTATGTTTAATGTGTATTTGTGTGCAATATTCAAGTAAAACACAAAAGAGTCACATTTAAATTCTGTAAAAATTGTTTTCAAATTCCTTAAATATACAACTGATTTTGTACTATTCTATCCTAGAGGAAAACATTTTAATACAATTTTCTATTCTGATGCAGAAAATTGTGGGTATAAATTATATAGAAAGATAACTTTTTAAACGTGTAATTTTTTTGTAAAGTCTCTAATTTCTTGATATTGTAAAAAGAAAAATTCTTCTGCATTATCAACTATTAAGTAGAGTGAATTTATTCTAATAGTTATTGTGAAAAAATTTTGAGGATGAAACATATTTCATTACACTATGAATTTCAATTCCTTAATATCCCTATAAATTGTGACAGAAAATGTGAAATTAAAATTTCTAAGAACCCAATTTCTTATTTAAGTACGAAACATCTTGATGTAAAATATAAATTTTTTAGATACCACTATAAAAGAGGTGATTTAACTATTGAGTTTATTGGGACTGAAGAACAACTTGAATTCACTTTTACCAAACCCTTAATATTTGAGAGAATGAGATACACAATACAAGAGTTAGGAATGAGAAATCTTCAAATACATTAGGACATTAACCCATTATAAAATTATTTTTGTTATATGAAACTCATCACCATGACACCAATCAGGTTCAACCGAACAGGATAAACTAATCAAGTGAAAATAATCTGGTGAAACCGATCAGGTTAAACTAATCAAGTGAAAACCTATCAGGTAAAACTGTTTAAGTGAAAATGAGTAGGCATAATCTATTGTATATAAAAATTTAACTGAATCCAATCGTGTGAAACCAATCAGATGAAACTGATTGACTGAAACTGATCAGATAAAACCGAACACATGAAACTGCTCAGATGAAAATGATCAAGTGAGACTAATATTGTTCGATTAAAATAGTTATTGATAGAGACTTTTAGTAAATATTTATATCTGTATATTTTAAGTTAAACATTATAGTTTCATTATTTTTCATTATATTGTTATTCTATTTTATGTATTTATGAATTAAATTACCTAAATGATAAAATTAAATCAATCCACACTACTTCTACCCTTTGACCTTTCACCTACCCACTCCACCTTTGAACCTCATACCATTCTACTGCCTTCTTTGAACATGAACCATCATAATAGATTTGAAAAAGCGTGCGATGTAATGATAGTTGGAATTGAAATTGGATATGAAACAAAAAAGAGAATCAAGCAGTTTCGGATGTTCAATAAATCCAGAGTTGGTAAGTCACAATGTTTCACAAGAAAAATAAGTGTCCTTTGAATGGTTGTTGTGAAGAATGTACCTCTTCATAAATGTTCTAGAATCACAAGTGTGGATAAACTAGTTTTCATAAAATTAGATAAATTTCTATCTTAAACGGGTACCCCATGTTTATCTCAACATGGACTTGTTTTTGAAAGGATTCGTGGAGGCTCAAATGAAATCAGTGTTAAAGGGAATGAAAATTTTTCATTCTTCAAAAGAGTGGGTTGAATACATGAGGATGCCTCGTGAGGGAATATGTAATGTCTACCATAGTAACATTCCACTATAATCCTATTTATTTTATTATGAAAATTCATTGAAAGAGTTTACTATAAATTAGGAATCAAGGGGAACAATATATTTATCATTAGATAGAGAGGCCATAATTCTGTTTATGTTTATCCAACATCAAATCTACCCAAGGGAGGGAGGTTTTTCTACCTTGAAGTATATGGATTTTGTCTTTCTCTATATGTTAATGAATGAGGTCAAGGTGAATATGTGTAGGTACCTTATGGTTCATATCTGTCAAATGATCAAACTTTCTATGAAATCAACCAATTTATATTATCGATAGATGACTTATTTAATGTTTCTAATTCTATGATGTTTAGAGGATGGGGATGGGTAGATTTTTAAATATATTGGTTTATTTCTGCACAAAATCATATACAAAATGATGAAAATATTTTGTATCGCATTAATGATAATGTGTGTAGAAGATGATTAGTGATTGTATAAAGATTATAATCCTTCTGATCATCCTACCTGACCAAGGGTTCAAGCTGATACATGTATTAAACTAGTGATAAGAATATGTATTCTGATAAAGAACAAGATAGATCTGAGATGAAAAGATAAGAGGTTTATCCTATAGAAGATTAGGGAGACCATAATATTGTTTAAATCCCTAATGTAATGACTTATGGTCCTTCTATTCAACAACTATATTTTACTTCCTACTAAACCATTATTATATGATTATGATGAGTAGGAGTAAGATACTGATTTATATGGATATCATGGTTATGTGTGAAATAATGAAGGTGATGATGAGGATGATAATTATGATGATGAGGAGGATGAGGATGTATAACATGTGAGTGACTCAATAAAATATAGACAAGATGCATACAGATCAGGTGAGGAGTCTATGCATATATATGATGATGAGGCTGGTAGAATGGATGTTGTTAATCCTGATGGATAGGTCGATATTGATGGTATTGTTCATGATGAAGGAGATGTTGGACACGAAGATGGACATGACCACCCTGATGATGATGCTCAAGGAATCATTTAAGAACATGATGATATTGTGGCTGAAGCACAAGAAGAAGAGGATAAATCTAAAATTTCACCATAACCTCATAATGTTGGAGATCCCCAAGTGTATGGAGTTCGAGAGGAATAAGCTCACGTTATGCATGTACAAGTGCCTCAAAATGATATTTTGGCAGAGTTCAGGAATAATAAGATGATGGAGCTCAGATTGAACCTGTGCCTATAGGTATATGAGTATGAATAGATATTGTGGAGTCTAGTTAATGGACGTGTATTGGTGAGTGGAATAGAAATCTAAGAGAAATATTGTTTGGATTGGACTATGATTCAGATGAGCATGTGGTAGCTCCCCTACTCCACAAGATGATGTGGCACCGACTGTTCCTACTTAACCTATTTTTTCTACCAGGGATGAGCTAGTTGTACCTTCAATGCATAGTGACTATATCACCAAGTCTGATCTTGAAACCTTCAATGCCAATGTGCGTGAATCATTGAGATACTCTATTGATGTCAGAAATGAATAATCTACTTCTATGATTATTTTAGAGGTAGATTCTGCTTGGATTACAAGACTATTATTTCAGGAGATAAATCCCAACCTAATAAATACAAGAGAGACAATTATTATAAATAATAATGTTCTAAGAGAAGAAGTGAAGAAAATGAGTAATGAAAAGGTATCTCTGACTAATGATTTCAGGACCACACATGGTGGTCTCATGGAGGTTCGTAAGAACCATATTTCATATCTAATAAATGTCAATTTGAAAAAGATGATCGAGGATCGTGGAAAATTATTTCTAGTGCATCTATTTCTAGAGTTACCAGGAATTCTGCTGATATGGGGTCCTTTATGTCTGTGATAAGGGAAGATCCAATGTCCATTCAGAATGACACTGATAAAGATACCATTTCCAAATTTCACATGAATAGTGGTATTTTTTTTAACATGATGAGACTATGTAAATATGATGCATTTGCTACTCAAAAGGAGATCCATGAAAAAGTGGATAAGTACATTTCTAATATTTATACAATGGAAGATATGAATAACAAAATTAATTACTTTGATGAGAACCTCATGATTTCACCAGGGACTGAGGCAATCCAGATTCAAGCAAGCTGGTTGAAATAGTTTACTCCCACATTGAAGACATTCATGGAAAACTAGGAGGATTTTAAGAAGGCCATGAAATATGGGAATGAAATATTAAATGAGATTATCAATTTTTTGATCCCTACCTTAATGTATTGTATGAGGCTATAGTGGTCCCTGCTGGTGCATCCATTAGACCCGGTTCACTGCCTCCTACTCAAATTATAGTTTCACATGAATTATCACATATCAGGCTAGTGATCCGAGAACATCGGCAAATTAATATTCATTCATATCAAATAACAATCCATGCCTCTCATTTTACTATAGAAATTACTTTACCTAGTGTCACCATTCGATCAGCCCTTCGTACATCCACAAACCCACTTCCTGATCCGACTACTGACCCTTCATAAAAAGTGAAATCTTTCCAACCTCCCAAGCCTTAGGTTTAGATCACCGATTTAATGGGAATTCTATTTTTTTTATTAAAGTATTTTGATGTTTGTTATCTTTTTTAAATTTAATTATATATGTTTCCCTTTAATGTCTTTCTATTTTCCTTATGTTCTTTTTAATTATTATTTATGTTTCTTTTCACATTTTTTATAATCCCAATATGTGGAAAAATATATGATTGGCTTGAGAAATCAATGGATGGCATGTGAAATTAATGGATGGAATAAAATCTCAATATAAGGGGGAGAAATATGGAATATGAAAGATATCGTGTAATCAATAGAATATATATATATATCACATCTCTAATATAAGTCAAATAAAATACACCTTATTTAGGGGGATATTAAAAGGAGAGACCTCATAGTCATATAATGAATTCAGATTCACTATTGGTATGCTATGATAAGTAATTAATATTCAATAGCATCATGTTTAACTCAGTAATTTCTTGCATTGTGATTATAAAAAAGGGGGATATCGTTGGACCCTTTGTGAGATAGTAATTTAATAATCACATATCATGATAATTCACATATTATGTTATATCTAATGTTAATCCTATAAATGAATATTTATAAATGAATAAATTTTTTCACATGATATAACACATTTCAATTATTAAATAAATTATGGATATTTGTGTTTTAATATATTAACAATGGTATATTTACATTCAATTATGAATTTCACATAATCTGGTGTTGTTCAATATGAGACAATCACATTGTAAGTTATTCAAATTATTTGACACTGATTGGTTCAAAAGAGTCACTGATGGTTGAATCATCGATGAGGGCTCGCCGATCAATGAAGACACCAATGCAGGACTCGCGAATATAACAAATAACAAAATGAGGGAAACATCACTAATGACCAGTCACACTGATAGTTCATTTGACTCACCTATGGATGAATCACTAATGGGCGACACCCTAATAGTTCACAGGACATACCGATGGATGAATCACTGATGGGAGACACACAGGAAGTTAGAAATTAGTTACTTATGATGACTCACTGAAGCCCAGATTCACCGATACCAATGGAGAGGACTCGCTGACATAGTGAGGGCTCACTAATATAGAGTGTCATCGATGCTAATAGACCAGTTCTTATGACTCACATATAGTCAAAAGCGATTTTTTTATTTTATTATTTCAAATTTAGATATAATGGTATAATTTAGATAAATTAATGATTCTAAAATTATTTAATATTGCTTTTAAGATATTCATGGGACATAATGAGGTACATGAACATGGTAAGATCTTTATGTTTTTTTTTCCTTGAAGTATACAAGAATTACTAGTTGGATTATTTGAAATAGAGAAAAAAGTGATGAAGTGAAGAAGAATACCTTGAACACTCATGCATACATAAAACAACAAATAACTCAAATTAAGAACATATAAGGAGATAATGAAGTCAATATAGTCCTACGGACCTGACCTGGACAACTTTTTGAAGAAGAAATTGAACATCTCATAGTCATGAAATCTAGAATTCAAAGTCTTTGACACTCTGTTCTGGAGTCAATGTACAAAATAGTTCTCAAACTTCAATTTCACTTCCTCAAACCAGTCTAGAGTTTCACTACATAACACACATATCCTTCTAAACCAAAATATACATCTTTAACTCTATTGTGTTCATTTATTTATATTTTTTTTCCATTGTGTGTATCTTCTTGTAACACATACAATTACTATTGTTTATAACTATAGGATACTTCATAAACTCAATATAAAAATTTATTTATCTATTTTCATCCTCTATAGATATGTGGAAGATTTCATTTTTGACATATTTCTTGTTTTTCGCATGAAGAACTATGGGAGAGTTCAATGGTGAACTAGATAAAATTATGTGTTTTTTGAACCCCAATCCATGTTATGGATAAAAACTATTTATTTATTTAAACTACTATTTGGAAAGTGATCATCAAGTAGAGAGGAATAAGTCTTTGTTTCACACTGAACCTCTTGTATTAAATACAACTGTTCCTATTTTTATTTTCTTTTACTATGTCTTATAACCAATTTCATTAAAACGTTGTCAAACTCTGATAGTTAGTATAGAAAGTGTTTATAACAGTGTTTAACCAGTAGGTTAGTTTCAAAATTCATGTTAATAATGAGGTATGTATAGCTGATAAGTAATAAATCTATTGAGAAATTAAATAAAAATTCTGGGTTCTTATAAATTCACTAATAAATAACTTGGATATTTTTAACTAGGGGAAATATTAAAAAAATAATTTTAAAAGAAAATAATATTGGCACTCAATTCACACCACTCTAGCGTAATATACATCGACCAAGACTAAAAATATTTAGGTATAATGAAATCAAGTGTGGTGGGAGAAATATTTTTTATGCGAGGGTAGTGGAACTTTCCTTAGTAATCACATCATTACATGAACATCATGTCATATTCAAGGGTGATTTTCTATAAAACTATGAAATAATGGATATGTTGTGTGTGTGGATTGAAAAAATATCATCACATAGATGGAGATAGAATATGAAGAATTCAAGTTCTTTTCTACATTATTTTAAAATTTACCAAAATATAACTTTGACCAAGATAACTCTCTTTTAGCCCTCACTAAATTATTTTTAAAATAAAATTATTGTCAACCTTATTAGATAATTTTTTAATTCTGTTTATAAATTGGAATTAAATTTTTTAATATTAAATTAAATAATGAGAAAAAATAATATTAATATAAAAAATATATGACAAAATTAATCCAATTATTTGAAAAATAAAAATTAGGATAAAAATGGATAATTAATTTTTCTTAATTTATAGTAAATATTTTAAAAATATAATTTATCTTATTAATTAAATATTTAATTGTGGAAATATTTTCATAATATTTTGTATCACAATAATGTTCTAATTAAGAAATAAATTATGGTATATGTAGAAATATTATTTTATTGTATTCACATAAAAATAATTCATTCTTGAAAAATAAACATATATTTTCAAAATATAATGTTGACATGATGATAAAAATAATTAATTTAAAAATTTTATAATTTAATTTCTAAAATTTATGAATTTTACATTTAAATGGAATCATAAAATATAATGGAAAATTGTTTTCCGTTGGACGATTCCTTTTTATATATTTTCAATTATTGTTTCTATTTATTATAAATTTATAATTATATTAATTTTCAGCAATTTTTCATATCAATAAAATATTTTTTAATTATCTTACAATAATATTTTTATATTCCTAGAATAATAATTATTTTTTCTTAATAACAAATTCTTCAGACACTAAAACATTAAACATAATAGTATCTTTTTTATTTATTTTATACAACATTAATTTTTTAAACTTATTAATATTAAAACTAAACATTAGCTTTTTTGTTATATATATTATACATATTTGGTTATTTCTATTTATACTATACAATTAAATTTTAATGTTGAAATTTAATACCTATAATAAAAAAAGTATCACAATTAGATTTTAGTTTGGCATCTCATGTGAATCAATCTATTAATCAAAGGATTTATTTAATAGATTATGACTTGTTTATATGTCAAAGTGTTAAATAGTGAGACAATAAATAAAATTTTACCTCAATGTTTTAACTAATACATAGTAATTAAAATATAAATCTATAATATTTGTATTGAAAAGTCCAAAGATATAATTTCTAATGAGATATCATCATTAATAGCTCTGATAAGACTAGGAAACCTATCCATTCCTTTGAAATAGACATAATCGAATTATTTAGTTTTTCAAACAATATGTACCATGAACCATTAATGACATGATATTTAGGCCAATATTGTTTTCTTTTGACTCAATGGGAGTGCATAATATTCAATTTTTTAATGGAATGTCATAGGTTGATAGAAATGCAATTTCCTTATTCAAGGAAATAAACATTCCTTTATGAAGAGAGAACTATTCAATTTATAAAATCACATTAAATTCAATTAATATAATAATCATAATATTTTCACTATTAATATTATTGAAAACATAAAATTGGAAAAAAAATATAACAAGATTATCTTTATGATATTTCAATATCATATAATAATGATAGTGATTGAATTAAATTATAAAACATCATTGATAATCTATAGTGTCTTGACTCACTTTTTTTTCAATACATTCATAATGTTACAGTGGATGGTAATTATCCATGAATTATAATGATCTAAATATGTAGTTATCAATGTATAGTCCCTTAATGTTTCTCTTGGTATAGAAGGGATTACATTATCATCATCCTTGTTAACCCTTATATCTTGGCACTGACATGGATAATAGATAATTTTACATTAATTAAGACATTTAATTATTAGTGGTAAAATAAGATAAAATTATTTTTCCAATCAACGTAGTGAAATACCTATTTATTTGTCATTGGAAATAAGTGTCCCTATTTCCTGCTTTTCTAAACAGAAAACATCTTTCAGTCACTTAGATACATTTATATTGCTTCTTCTTCTATTATTTCAGATACATAATAAATGTAATATTCTTTTTACTTTATTATATATTTATCCCTAGAAAAATTATAAAAATACATCATTCCAAAATTTTATATTTTTTTGACTTTGTCTGTATTCATGATGAAAATTATTATTCTTGATTGTATGTTAAGGATAACCATATAATTAAACACTCTATAACATACCACTTTGAGTTTTCCATTTCTAAAATTTCTATACATCCCATTATATACATTGTTAACTGAAAAGTATTATTTCAGGGCATTCCCAAACTAGAGTTTCAATACAATAGAGTGTGAAATACTTGATAAAATGGAAATCAATACAAAATACCTTTCAAACCAAATAAATGAAGTTACAACATCTCAACCTGTTAAGTTGGTTCACATGGAATTTTTTTAGATCATATCAATTTATAATTCTCAATGTGATTCACTATGTTTATGTTATTATATATGAATTCTCTTTTTATACTTTTATAATTTTCATAGCTGAAAAAATTGAATCGTTCTCACATTTTTTCAATTATGCTAAGACTGTAGTACATCATAGTGGACATAAAATTAAATCATTAACATGTGACCATGGATGTGAGTTTGAGAATCATTACATTGAATGTTTTTTCTCTCAAAATGTCTATATGTATAACTTCTCTTCCCCCAAGACACCTCAATAGAATGGTGTAGTAGAAAGAAGAAATAGAACCTTACCAAAAATTTCCCAAACTATGCTCCATGAATATTAACTACTTAATATTTTTTGGTCTATATTGTTTATACATCTTGATATCTAATAAATATATTTTCAATCAGACCTATCCATAAGAAAACTACCTATGAGTTGTTTAATAATAGGAACCCCAAATTAAATTTTTTAAAGTGTTTTTATATAATTTTTAGATTATAAAAAATATTTAAAATATAGAATAATTTTCCTCTAAAATTGATTAATGAATATTTATTAAATATTCTACATCATGAAAATCTTATATAGTCTTTAATAAAATAACCAAATGTGTGGAAGAATCATTAGATGTCATGTTTGATGAAACAGATCCACTTAAACCCATGTCCTTTATAGATAATCTTGAAGAGGATATGCCCAGTATGGGAATTCATACCAAAACATCTAAACATTCTGCAACAGAATCTGTTAAAACATTAAGTTCTAGAAATTCTCCAAATTATAGCCATAATGAACCAGAACCAGGTGATAAACATGAAATAATTAGATCTACTTTTACTAAACCAACTATTAACCTTAAAAACCATCCATTAAATGTCATTATTGGAGATTTATATAGGGGAACTCAAACTACAACTTCCTTAATAAATAAGGTTGAACATCAAGCATTCTTGTCACATTTGGACCTAAAAATACCAATGAAGCAATCAATAATGAATTTTGGGTGATGGTTATACAATAATAACTTAATCAGTTAGAGAGAATCATAATACAAAAAATTGTTGATAGAACAAAATATACCTTGACCATAGGAACTAAAAGGTAGTTTATGAATAAAATAGATGAAGATGGAAGTAAAATTAGAAAAAAAAATATAGATTGGATTTGTAAGGCTATAATCAAGAAGTGGGATTTGGTTATTAGAAATTCTTTTCACCAGTAGCTAGGCTTGATGCCATTATAGTCTACCTTCCACATGCAACACACTTGGATTTAAAACATTAACAAATGGATGTCAAAAGAACATTATTAAATTTTTAAATAATTCAGTAGTTTTTTTTAAAACCCCCTATGTTTTAAAAATCCATGGTTTCAGGTATTTTCAAATTATCTAAATATTTATTAGGTTTGAAACAAGCTCCATGTGCTTGGTATGATATGTTAAGTAACATTATTATATATAACGTTTTTTACAAAAGGAGATGCATATACTACAATATTTATAAAAAATATTTCTAAAAATATTTTAGTAGATCAATTATATGTAGAAGATATTATTTTTGGATCATCTAAAAATTTATTATGAAATGAATTTTCATAAATGTTGAAAAGTGCAGTTGAAATGAGTTTGATGGGTGAACTTAAATATTTTCCTAGATTTAAAATATTTCAAAACAAAGAAGGTATTATTATAAATAAATGTAAATAAACAAAAGATATTTTGAAAAGATATGGATTTGATGGAATTAAGAGAATTGAAAAAACTATTTGTTATAGGTAAAAGACGATTATTGATGAAAATGGGGCATCTGTTGTTCAATATACTTATAGTGGAAATATTGGAAGTTTTATTTACATTAATTATAGTATGATAGACATTATGTTTAATGTGTATTTGTGTGCAATATTTTAGGAATACACAGAAGAGTCACATTTAAATGCTGTTAAAATTGTTTTCAAATTCCTTAAATATACATCCGATTTTGGACTATTCTAACCTAAAGGAAAAAAATTTAATACAATTTTCTATTCTGATGCTGAATATTGTGGGTATAAATTATATATAAAGATAACCTTTGAAACTTGAATTTTTTTTGGAAAATCTCTAATTTCTTGATATTGTAAAAAGAAAAATTCTTCTACATTATCAACTATTAAGTAGAGTACATTTCTTCTCATAGTTATTGTGCACAAATTTTGAGGATGAAACATATTTCATTACACTATGAATTTCAATTCCTTAATATCCCTATAAATTGTGATAACACATGTGATATTAAAATTTCTAAGAACCCAATTTCTCATTTAAGTACCAAACATCTTAATGTAAAATATAAATTTTTGAGATAACACTATAAAAGAGGAGATAAAACTATAGATTTTATTGGGACTGAAGAACAACTTGTATATATTTTTACCAAAAACTTAATATTTGAGAGAATGAGGTACACCAGACAAGAACTATGAATGAGAAATCTTCAATTAAATTAGGACCTTAACCCATTATAAAAATATTTTTTTTCTATGACACTGATCACCATGACACCAATCAGGTACAACCGAACAGGATAAACTAATCAAGTGAAACTAATCTGGTGAAACTGATCAGGTGAAACTAATCAAGTGTAAACCTATCAGGTAAAACTAATTAGGTGAAATTGAGTAGGCATAATATATTGTATATTACCATTTAAATGAAACCTATCATGTGAAACCAATCAGATGAAACTGATTGATTGAAACTGATCCGAAAAAACCGAAAACATGAAACTGCTCAGATAAAACCGATTAGGTGAGACTAATACTGTTCGAGTAAAACAGTTATTGATAGAGACTCTTTGTAAATATGTATATCTATATATTTGAAGTTAAACATTATAGTTTCATTATTTTCATTATATAGTTATTCTATTTTATGTTTTTAAGAATTAAATTCCCTAAATGATAAACTTAAGTCAATCCACACTACTTCTACCCTTCGACCATTCACCTACCCACTCCACCTTTGAACCTCATACTATTCTACTCCCTTCTTCGAACATGAAGCATCAGAATAGATTTGAAAAAGCATGAGATTGAATGATAGTGTGAATTGACATTGGATATGAAACAGAAAAGAGAATCAAGCAGTGGCGGATGTTCAATAAATCTAGTGTTGGGAAGTCACAATGTTTCACAGGAAAATGAAGGGTCTTTTGAATGGTAACATTCCACCATCATCCTATTTATTTTCTTATGAAAATTCATTGAAAGAGTTTTCTAGAAATTAGTAATCAAATTGAACAATATATTTATCAATAGATAGAGAGGCCATATTTCTATTTATGTTTATCCAACATCAAATCTACACAAGGAAGAGAGATTTTTCTACCTTTAAGTATATGGATTTCGTCCTTCTTTATATGTTGATGAATGAGGTGAAGGTGAATATGTGTAGGTACCTTATGGTCCATATCTGTCGAATGATCAAATGTTCCATGAAATCAACCAATTTATATTATCGATAGATGATTTCTTTAATGTTTCTAATTATATGATGTTTGGAGGATGGGGATGGGGTGATTGTTGATTATATTGGTATATTTTTGCACATAATTATATAAAAAATGATGAAAATCTTTTGTAACCCATTAATGATAATGTGTGTAGCAGATGATTAGTGATTGTATAAAGATTGTAATCCTTCTGATCATCCTACCTGACCAAGGGTTCTTGCTGATACATGTGTTAAACTAGTGATAAGACTGTGTATTTAGATAAAGAAAAAGATGGATCTGAGCTTCAAAGATAAGAGGGGTATCCTATAGATGATTAGGGAGACCCTAATATTTTTTAAATCCCTATAGTTATGACTTATGGACATTCTATTCGACAATTATATTTTACTTCCTACTAAACCATTATTATATGATTATGATGAGGAGGAGTAAGATACTAATTTCTATAGAGTTCTTGGTTATGTGTGAACGAATGAAGGTGATGATGAGGATGATAATTATGATGATGAGGAGGATGAGGATGTATAACATGTGAGTGACTCAGTAAAATATAGAGAAGATGTATCCAGATCAGGTGAGGAGTCTATGCATATATATGATGATGAGGCTAGTAGATAGGATGTTGTTGATCCTGATGGACATGTCGATATTGACGGTATTGTTCATGATGAAGGAGATCTTGGACATGATGATGGACATGACCGGCCTGATGATGATGCTCATGGAATCATTTAGGAAAATGATGATATTATGGCCGAAGCACAAGAAGAAGAAGATAAATCTAAAATTTCACCATAACATCATAATTCTGTAGATCCTCAGGTGGATGTAGGTCAAGAGGAATAAGCTCATGTTATTCATATAAAAGTGCCTCAAAATGATATTTGGGTAGATTTCAGGAATAATAAGATGATGGAGCACAGATTGAACCTATGACTATAGGTATATGAGTATGAATTGATAATGTGGAGCCTAGTGAATGGACTTGTTTTGGTGACTGGAATAGAAATCTAGGAGAAATCCAGTTTGGATTGGACTCTGATTCAGATGAGAAAATGGTAGCTCCCCTGCTCCACAAGCTGATGTGGAACCGACTGTTCCTACTTCACCTATTTTGTCTACCAGGGATAAGCTAGTTGTTCCTTCAATGAATAGTTAGTATATCACCAAGTCTAATCTTAAACCCTTCAATAACAATGTGTGTGAATCCTTGAGATACTCTATTGATGTCAGAAATGAATCATCTACTTCGATGATTATTTTAGAGGCAGATTCTCCTTTTTTTACAAGTCTATTAATTCAGGAGATAAATCCCAACCTAATAAATACAAGAGAGACCATTATTATAAATAATACAGTTCTAAGAGAAGAAGTGAATAAAATGAGTAATGAAATGGTATCTTTGTCTAATTATTTCAGGACCACACATGGTGGTCTCATGGAGGTTCGTAAGAACCATATTTCATATCTAATAAATGTAAATTTGAAAAAGTTGATTGAGGATCATGGAAAATTATTTCTAGTGCATCTATTTCTAGAGTTACCAGGAATTCTGATGATATGGGGTCCTTTATGACTGTGATAAGGGAAGATCGAATGTCCATTCAAAATGACACTGATAAAGAGACTGTTTCCAAAGTTCACATGAATATTGGTATTGTTTATAACATGATGAGACTATGTAAAAATGATTCATTTTATACTCAAAAAGAGATCCATGAAAAAGTGGAAAAGTACATTTCTAATATTTATACAATGAATGAGTTGAATAACAACTTTAATTACTTGGATGAGAACCTCATGATTTCACCATTGACTGAGGCATTCCAGATTCAAGAAATCTAGTTGAAATAGCTTACTCCCACATTGAAGAATTTCATGGAAAACTAGGAGCATTTTAATAAGGCCATGAATTATGGCTATGAAATATTAAATGAGTTTATAAATTGTTTGATCCCTACCTTAATGTATTGTATGAGGCTATAGTGGTCCCTGCTGGTGCATCCATCAGACCTGGTTCACTACCTCCTACTCAAATTATAGTTTCTCATGAATTATCATACATCAGGCTAGTGATCCGAGAACATCCTCAAATTAATATTCATTCAGATCAAATACCAAGCCATGCCTCTCATTTTCCTATATAAAGTACTTTACCTAGTGTCACCATTCGATCAGCCCTTCCTACATCCAAAAACCCACCTCCTGATCCGACTACTGACCCTTCATAAAAAGTGAAATCTTCTCAACCTCCCAAGCCATAGGTTTGGATCACTCATTTATTGGGAACTGTCTTCTTTTTATGAAAGTATTTTGATATTTCTACACTTTTTTAAATTCAATTATATATGTTTTCCTTTAATGTATTTCTGTTTTCATTGGGTTCTTTTTAATTATTCTTTATGTTTCTTTTCACATTTTTTATAATCCCAATATGGGGAGAAATATATGCTTGTCTTGAGAAATCAATGGATGGAATGTGAAATTAATGGATGGAATCAACTCTTAATATAAAGGGGCTAACCATGGAATATGAATGATATCATTTAATTAATAGAATATATATATATATATATATCACATTTCTAATATAAGTCAAATACAATACACCTTATTGAGGGTGATCTTAAAAGGAGAGACCTTATAGTTATATTGTTAATTTACATTCACTATTGGTATGCTATGATAAGTAATTAATATTCCATAACGTCATGTATAACTTAGTAATTTCATGCATTTTGATTATAAAAAAGGGGGATATTGTTGGACCCTTTGTGAGATAGTTATTTAATAATTACATATCATGATAATTCACATATTATGTTATATCTAATGTTAATCATATAAATGAATATTTATAAATGAATACATTTTTTCACATGATATAAAACATTTAAATTATTTAATAAATTATGGATATTTGTGTTTTAATATATTAATAATGCTATATTTACATTCAATTATGAATTTCACATAATCTAGTGTTGTTCAATATAAGACAAACACTTTTTAAGTTATTCAAATTATTTGACACTAATTGGTTCAAAGTAGTCACCGATGGTTGAATCATCGATGAGGACTTTCTGATCACTAAAGAGACCAATGTAGGACTCGTGAATATAACAAACAACACAATGAGGGAAACATCACTAATGATCAGTCACACCGATAGTTCATTTGACTCACATATGGATGAATCACTAATGTGCGACACCCTTATACTTCAATGGACATACCGATGGATGACTCACTGATGGGAGACACACATGTAGTTTGAAATTAGTCACTGATGATGACTCACTAAAGCCTAGAGTCACCGATACCAATGGAGAGGACTCACTGACATTGTGAGGGCTCACTAATATAGAGTGTCACCGATGCTAATAGACCAGTTCTTATGAATCACATATAGTCAAAAAAAAAAATTTATTATTTCAAAATTAGATCTAATGGTATAATTTAGATAAATTAATGCTGCTAACATTAATTAATATTGCTTTTATGATATTCATGGGAATTAATGAGGTACATGAACTTGGTAAGATCATTGTGTTTTCTTTTCCTCGATGTATACAAGAATTACAAGATGGATTATTGGAAATAGAGAAAAAGTGATGAAGTGAAGAAGAATACCAAGAACAGTCATGCATACATAAAGAAACCAAGAACTAAAAGGAAGAACATATAAGGAGATCAAGAAGTCAATGTAATCCTACTGACCTGACCTGGACAACTTTTTGAAGAAGAAGACGAACATCTCATTGTCATGGAATCTAGAATTCAGAGGCTTCGACAATCTGTTCTAGAGTAAATATACAAAATAGTTCTCAAACTTCAATTTCACTTCCTCAAACCAGTCCAGAGTTTCACTACATAACACACAGAGCCTTCTAAACTGAAATCAATATCTTTAACATTGTTGTGTTCATTTATTTATATTTTTGACCATTATGTGTATCTGCTTGTTTCAAGTTCAATTATCATTGTTTATAACTATAGGATACTTGATTACCTCAATCTCACAATTTATTTATCTATTTTCATCCTATATAGATATGTGGAAGATTTCTTTTGTGACCTATTTTTTGTTTTCCTCATGAAGAACTATGGGATAGTTCAAGGGTGAACTAGATAAAATTATGTGTTTTTGTAAACCATGATCCATGTTGTGGATAAAAACTGTTTATTTATTTAAACTACTTGTTGGAAGGTGATCATGAAGTGGAGAGGAATAAGTCTCTGTTTCAGACTAAACCACTTGTTTTAAATACAACTGCTCCTATTGTTATTTTCTTTTACTTTGTCTTATAACAAATTTCATTCAAAAGATGTAAAACATAGATAGTTAGCTTAGAAAGTGTTTATAAGAGTGTTGAACCATTAGGTTAGTTTCAAAATTAATTTTAATAATTATGTATGTATAGCTTATAAGTAATAAATCTATTGAGAAATTAAATAAAAATTCTAGGTTCTTATAAATTCACTAATAAATATCTTGGATATTTTTAATTAGGGGAAATATTCAAAGAATCAATTTTTAAAAGAAATTTTTATTGGGACTAAATTCACACCCCTCTTATGTAATATACATTGACCAATACAAAACATATTTATGTATAATGAAATTAAGGGTGGTGGGAGAATTATTTTTTAGGTGAGGGTAGTGGAACATTCCTTAGTAATCACATCATTACATGAACATCATGTCATATTTAAGGGTGATTTTCTAGAAAACTATGAAGTGATGGATATGGTATGTGTGTGAATTTAAAAAATATCATCACATAGATGGAGATAGTATATGAATAATTCAAGTTCTTTTCTACATACTTTTAAAATTTACCAAAATATACATTTTACAAAGATAACTCTCTTTTAGCCCTCAATAAATTATTTCTACAAATAAAAATCTTGTTAACATTATTAGATAATTTTTTAATTCTGTTTATAAATTGGAATTATATTTTTTAATATTAAATTCATTAATGAGAAATAATAATATTAATAGAAAAAATATATGCAAAAAGTATCCAATTATTTGAAAAATAAAAATTAGGTTAAAAATGGATAATTAATTTTCCCAAACTTATAGTTAATATTTTAAAAATATAATTTAAGTTATTAATTAAATATTTAATTGCGGAAATGTTTTCATAATCTTTGGTATCACAATAATTTTCTAATTAAGAAATAAATAATGGTATATATAGAAATATTATTTTATTATATTCACATAAAAATAATTCATTCTTGAAAAATACACATATATTTTCAAAATGTAATGTTGACATGAATAAAGCAATAATGAATTTAATTATTTTATAATTTTATTTCTAAAATTTATGAATTTTACATTTAAATGGAATCATAAAATATAATGGAAAATTGTTTTTTGTTGGAAGATTCCTTTTTATATATTTTCAATTATTGTTTCTATTTATTATAAATTTATAATTATATTAATTTTAATCAATTTTTCATATCAATAAAATATTTTTTAATTATCTTAACATAATATTTTTATATTTCTAGAATAATAATTATTTTTTCTTAATAAAAAATTCATCAGACACTAAAACATTAAACATAAAAGTATCATTTTTATTTATTATATACAACATTAATTTTTTAAACATATTAATATTAAAACTAAACATTAAATTTTTTGTTATATATATTACAAATATTTGGTTATTTCTATTAATACTATCCAATTACATTTTAATGGTTAAATTTAATACCTATAATAAAAAAAACTATCACAATTTGATTTTAGTTTGGAATCTCATGTTAAACAATCTATTAATCAAATTATTTATTTAATATATTATGACGTGTTTATATGTCAAATAGTTAAATAGTAAGACAATAAATAAAATTTTCCCTCAAAGTTTTAACTAATACATAGTAATTAAAATATAATTCTATAATATTTGTATTGAAAAGTCCAAAGATTTAATTTCTAATGAGATATCATCATTAATATCTCTACTTAGTCTAGGAAACCTATCCATTCCGTTGAAATAGAAATAATCGAATTATTTAGTTTTTTCAAACAATATGTGACATGAACCGTTAATGACATGCTATTGAGGCCAATATTATTTTATTTTGACTCAATGGGAGTGCATGATATTCAATATTTTTATGGAATGTCATAGGTTGATATGAAATGTAATTTCCTTATTGAAGGAAATAAACATTCTTTTATGAAGAGAGTACTATTCAATTTCTAAAATCACATTAAATTCAATTAAGATAATAATCCTAATATTTTCACTGTGAATATTATTGAATTCATAAAATTGGGAAAAAAATATAACAAGATTATCTTTATGATATTTCAATATCATATAATAATGATAGTGACTGAATAAAATTATAAAACATCATTGATAATCTATAGTGTCTTGACTCACTTTTTTTTAGTAAATTCATAATGTTATAGTGGATTGTAATTATCCATGAATTATAATGATCCGCATATGTAGTTATCAATGTATAGCCCCTAATGTTTCTCTTGGTATAGAAGCGATTACATTATAATCATCCTTTTTAACCCTTGTATCTTAGAATTTACATGGATAATAGATAATTTTACAATAATTAAAACATTTAACTATTAGTGGTAAAATAAGATAAAATTATTTTTCCAATCAACTTAGTGAAATACCTATTGATTTATCATTGGAAATAAGTGTCCCTATTTCCTCCTTTTCTAAACAGAAAACATCTTTCAGTCACTTAGATACATTTATATTGCTTCCTCTTCTGTTATTTTAGATACATAATAAATGGAATATTTTTTTACATCATTATATATTTATCCAATGAAAAATTATAAAAATACATCATTCCAAAATTTTAATTTTTTTTTGAGTTTGTATATATTCATGTTGTAAATTATTATTCTTGATTGGATGTTAAGGATAACCATATAATTAAACACTCTATAGCCTACCACTTTTAGTTTTCCATTTCTAAAATTTCTACATATCCCATTATATCCATTGTTAACTGAATATGTTATTCATACTTAAATTAGATAAATAATGGGATATCATGGTATGTGGAAATTATTAAATTATGAATATTGAATCAATAAACCTATAAAAAGTTATAAATATTTTTTTGAATAAAGTATCTTATAAATATCGATGATTCAATATAGATTTTACATTGTCATTGCCTATTAGGATTTCAGTTTTATATATTTATATATTAAAATCACTCATAATAGGTTACATAGATCATATGAATTAAGAAAATAACATCGTCTCAGAGTGTCAAATTAGGTGTCATGCTTGGGATAATTATCATGCACTTGGTGAAGATGATGTTATTACTCTATAAAAACATTCAATGTTGTTAGACCTATGATAATTTTTATAGATCCTACACCATCTTATTAGATTCCAGACATTTATTTTATTACATGGAATCCATAAAACCACCAATTTAACAAAATTTGAATATATTTTCTTACAAATTAACTTATCAATAGTGTCCTTCACATGGTTATATTTTATAATCAATAAATTTATATATCTTTTACCTTTTTTTATATTACAAATACCTTGATACAATCAATATTACCCTTACTAAAATACTATTGAGATGGTGGTAACATCATTACATTTTTAGAAGATGTGTGGGACCACATCAAAAAGGATCACAAAGTTTATAGTCTTGAGAGTTATGATATATACTTGTCTATGATATTACATCTGAAAATTTTGATCATAACATTATAAAATTATAGAAATAATTACTTTTTATTTTCAAAAATCATTTAAATTGTTGAAATATGCCACCATGGAACACTGAATAAGGGAAGAAATAAAAGTATGAACTCAAATGATTTTTAAATGGAAAAAAATATTATATCCCTTAAAAAATTATAATACACATTATTCTATGATAAATAATAAATAGACATGACATATAATCCCTAAAATGGTTATAAATATTTCCATATATATTATGGAAATGTAAATAATCACATGGAAAAAAACTAATTTCATTGTGATTGAATACATAATTAATGGCATCATAATATTTTTATTAATACACAATTAAATTAAAATATTATATTATAGTGAATAATATCTTAGGAGACATCATGATCATTCCATCATGTCTATGTTTTAGTAGATCATGATCATGTAGTTTATAAATTTTTCCAAGACAACATGATCTTACAATCAAGGCCAATTTTTAATAAAATATCATTATTCATCCAATAATAATCAAATAACCATAAATTTTGTCTCACCATAGCTACCGATGTATCGAGGGGATATATAATTTCAAGACATATAAATTAAGTAATTATCCCTATTTTGTTAACCCTATAAATGAAATTTATAAAAATAAAATTTATAATCAATTTTTTTATTTTTTATTTTTTGTTTTATGATTTTTTTTTGCATGAGTTGTAAGGGGTTTATGGGTGTTGGTCATTTGACCCCTCCCTCCCTTCACTGTTGTGTCTCTTATTTTGTGCTTATAAATTTTGTGGGGATGTGAATAGCATGACCCTCATATCTTTCTTTACCTAAATAAAAATCCAAACTAAAATAATAATTATAGATCATTCTGAATGTTTCCCCCGTTATTTAGATATAATTAGATGATCATAATAAATACAATGAAATTTGCAGTATGGAGTCATTAGAGATTGTACCCATTTATATATATAGAAATTCAAAGGATTTTAACAGAGATAGAAAAAAACTTATCAAGATTATTACACATATCAATTTGAATAACTAGAAATAAATTCTTTTTTTTAAATGATTGAAAACCCCTCAAAATATTTTTTCATTTAAAAGAAACAATATCATTTTTAGGAATCGATTTAATACTTATCCTTTTAAACTAATTATTTGGATATATATTTTCTAAAGAAATATTTTTTCAAAAATATTATTTAAGTTGATATAAAAACAAAAAAGGCATCATTATTAAAAATATAATACATTAGAAACCCTTTTTAAAAATATAATTACACTTTAAAATTAATCTTTGACCTTTTAAATTTATAATATTGATTAATTTTCTTTATAAAATAATTAAAAAACATCTTTTAGAAATTTATTTTGTAATATGTAATGGATTGTTTTTAAAAAAGAGTGTAAATAATAATGAATGAATGTTTTACAAATTTGGTAACATTTAGATAAAATTATCATGATAGTGAAAATTTTTAATATTAAATTAATAAATTTCAAGAATGATATTAATATTAAAATATGTATTGGGGTTATGTATACACCATGTAGATAAAAATTGGTTCTTAATAGAAAATTAAACTCAAAGAATAAAATTTTAGATTAGGAATCCTTATGTATTTTTTAAAACATGAAAAGAATTCCCCTGGAAATGATACATTATGAAGGATGTATAAATCCATTGAATTAAAAATATGTATGATAAAAGTAATGTATAGTTTATTATATAAACCATATATGATTATACATGTAATAAATATTTCATATATTTAAAATAAATAAAATTGAGATAATAAACTCTTAATGATTTAGAATCACACAGATTGAAGGTACTTGAAAATATTTACCTAAGAAGGATTTCTAAATCAATATAATTTTATAAAATTTTTGTTTAATAGAATACATATGTAAAAATATAAAATATAAAAAATAATAAAATATGTGAATATGAAACACAACTCAGTCATTGAAAATTTAGTGATAAAAACCATTTGAATCCTCTAACCTTTATGTGGGAATAAATTTTAGTTCAAAACATTAAATATAAATTTATTTTAAATTAATAGTTTTATTAATAGTACAGTATGTCAGATGGTATTATATTAAAATTTTAAATGAAAATATATGGATAATGTAAAATATTTTTAAATGAAGTGAATTTGAGAATGAGAAATATTACTATGTCTGTAACATTAAATATAGAATATATCGAAGTGAATAACATGGTTTAGAATTGAAATTAAAATTAATTACATCAATGATATCATAATATAATTTCATGTTGATGTATATAAAAAATATTTAGAAATATATGTGTAATTATTGATCTTACCTCATTAAATGAAAAATGTGATGATAAAACCATTAAATTTTACTCTAGGAATTCATTAAAGCCCTTTAAAATACTATATAATAATCATAAAATCCATAATAACTTTTTTGATAAATTGATTATATATATTACTCTATAATCTATTCAATAATAATAATTTTTACTGTATAATTATTTTATTTGTAGTTTTATTTATCACTAGATGTCAATAATTTATATTGTATTGGGCTTGTTTTGTAATGATGATGTTGAAAACCGTTCCTAAAATAAAAGATAATAATTTCATGATTATTTAAAAATAGAAATATATTATCTATATGTATTTAAAATTTTATAATCGATTTCTAAAATAATTTTCAACATTATTGATGATGGATAAATCAATGACCCTTTTATTTTATAATATTTATATATATCAACATATCCCTTTATAATGATCATTTCATAGTTTAGAGTAATTCAATAATAATCTTTATATAATTATTTTCTTATAAAATAACATAAATTCATAAAATATATTTTTAAATTCATACATGAAAGGTGATGATATAAAAAAACATGTTAACCATGGATGAAGTATTTAACACGTACTCATGAGTGATGTTTTTCTTCACTGAAAAAAGAATGTTGAAATTGATTTAACCTTTTAGAATCCAACTAATGTTACCTATATATATATAATATTAATTCATTTTTTATACTCACCTAACTATCTATGATGGTTTTCTTAAAAAAAGAACATTGATATTTGAGGTGGTAGTCCAAACATACCCATAAGTGTCATTTTCTCTTTTCTAAGGATGGTGGCTGAAGGTAGGTAATGAATATTCCATAAATAGAACAATTTTCATATAATGATGATACTAATGTGATTATTTTAGGATTTTATCATTGACTTTTATGGTAGAAAAATAAAAATACAAAGAAATAAATTAAATGTTTTGGTTTTTGAGTTCTTAACTTATTCCATGGAGTAACTCCTATACATACTGGAATCCTCATTTTAAGGGTGTAATTTTGAGGATAAAATAACATATATGAACATTATAAGAGTTTTAGGGGTGGATTTAAAATGTTTTTGGTTGAACAAAATGGTTTGAGGTGTGAATAAAAGTATGTGTGAATGAGTCTCTTAATAAAAGTGAGGGGATTGGACCGTTTAAAAAATAATTAAAAACATATATTAATTAGACATCATATTTAAAATAAATTATCATATAATTTTTAAAATAATAGAGAGGGGATGATTTTATTATAATAAAACTCCTCAACACACATTTGGAGACAATTTTTTTGGAATTAATATTGTCTTCTTTATAATATTAACTATTGTAAATATTTTACCACGATAAGTCATTTTACATCCTTTGTTACATTGTTTTTATAAATAACACTACTATTTCCCATATTAATAAACTAGAGTATTATAATTTCAAAAATGAAATCCATTTAATAATATTATTTTTTATAATTTTGTATTGAATATATTTTAATATAATAAATATAAAATACCTAATGACCATTTTTATCTAAATGATTATTAGAATCCAAAATGTAAATCTATGATTTCTAAATGAAAAAATATATTTTATTTTATTATATTCTATATTAAATACATTTTCAATTACGAAAAATGGATTAATAAAATTTTAATATTTTTATTTATCTTAATGATGTCATATATTCATGTTAATTAAAAAAATTATTTTTTACTATTGACCTAAAATCCATATTTAAAGATAAATGTAAAATATTTAACATATTAAAATATTGAAATGATGAATCATAATTTTCAATTAATATATTAATATATAAACAAAAAAATAAATTAATCATTTTAATAGAAACATATAATATAATGAAAAACATTTTTCATAGAAATATGACATTTTTAATAAAACTTTTTCTTATTTTTATGTACAATAATTTCTTATTTAAATTACTAATAAGAAGTTATTCATATACAAAATTATTTTATTATAATTTAATAATATTATTTTTAGTTTCTGAAATGAAATTTTCAATTATCCTAAAAATTATATTTTTGGGAAAAAAAATTTCAAGTATAAAATATTATTTTTAGTTATTGTGCTTCAATAATTGAAATTTCATAATTCCTTGACATTATCTGTGAACATTATTTTTGATTTTAGATATATTTATTAATAATGTTACAAAAATTTATATACTATAATTCAATGTAAATTGACACATTTCATTCATAAAATATTATATGAATAAAAATATATAATGTTATTGTTTTAGTTCAGTGTTATATGTGAATTAAGATATTCAAAATAGCATTAAATTTTTGGACAATAACATAGAGGAATCAGAAGATATAAAATTCTATTGTGGGGATAGAATAACTAGATAGTAAAACATCATTCTATTTTAGTGAAATTAAAATTGTTTTTTTCTGCTAAACAATCGATTTCCTAATTTTTCTCCATATTGTTTCTTATGGATGTGAGACATGAAAATTAGAGACTGAAGACTATACATCATGATGAATAGAATCATTCCCTAGAGCTGTAGATATTCAGTCAGTAATTATTGATTTAATTATAAGATTATTAAATTTTTTTGGTGTCTATAGCAAGCGATGCCAATATTGTAGTATGATATACTCATATTTATTTTTATTTAAGAGGGATATCCGAGAATTTAATTTGAGATGTTATCATGTAATTGATGGTTAATGAATGATTAATTTTATGAACATAAGGGTGATTAATTTATCATTTTTCATTACGTATATTAGGTTATTCTAAAATGTTATGATATATATAATTACCTTTTTTAGTTATTATAAAGAATCATGGTCCAGAGATTGAAAATAGTGAATGTAAAAACTGTTCCAAATGTGTGAAGGGATGTTAAGAAGATGATCTTGAAGACTATCTAACTATTTTAAACACAGAGTTTATCAATATGATTAATGTTAAGATAATTGATACAAAAATATATGTGTAAACACATAATCCTTTTTATTGATCAAATAAATGAACTATGCTGATGTATTAAGCTATTAATGTTATAGAGATAGGTGAGTTATTTATTTTTTAAGTGGTGTAATCGTTTAGTTCCAAAGAAACTTATATTAATTGATTTAATAATCACTAATCTTATCTCTTCGAGGTATTTGAACATTATAAATGAAGCCTATTTGGATTAACCCAGTTTGGGTGAACAATGTAATTTTGTTTTCATCCTTCTATTATTATATTTATCGATTATTATCAATTATTAAGAAGTTGTTTTTTCCTAATTACTATTTAATGTTATCATTAATGAGGGTTATTTTTGAAATCTCAAAAACCCGTAATAAAACCAGCCTATTATTATATTTTCCTTTCCATTTGGTAAAAACCATCTTTTCTATGGGAAATATTTCATAGTCATCACCCTTCACATTACAACATATAGAGGTTTAACATGATCCACTACCAAATAAAATTTAAAATTATACACCCAATAATTTATTCACAAATAAACCATATCCAAGTGTAAAAACATTTATCTATGACATGTTACTTTGATACCCCCTCCCCCACCCCAAAGAAATTCATCTTTCATGACCCCTCATCATGCCAATATCCCATGTATTATAGTATGGGTTCCTACATGATTGGAATAATATTAAGCCATTAATTAATTCCTACATCCCAAAAATAGATTCATATTCCATCGCGATAATCCCATTAATTCAATAGGTTCAAAAATCATGCTTTTTTAAAAAATTTGAACATAAATTAAAACCCTTTAATACACTGTACATTATATCAATTTTATACATGATAATCTCAAATTATTTTCAATAAAAATTAAAAAATATTATCTTTTCCCCTTCAAATAAAATCATTTAATGAAAATACAAATCATATTTTACATATATTATATAAAAAAATGATAATGGTTTTTTGAAATGGATTATTAAATTTTTTATAATCAAATTAACCCTTTTAAATCAATTTTTATTCTACTCGATCTAACATGATTTAGATATCATGAGTGAAAAATTAATTTATAATATTTTTTTAAAAAATTATTCTATCATTTGATACACAATTATAATATTCTTTAATTAATTTTTCAATTTTAATTCCAATAAATTCTCGTTACTGAAATCAACAAATTTTTTTACAACATTCGATCAAAATAATGTTTATCAATACAGATCATATGATCACAATTTTTCTAATTAAAATATAAATACAATTTTTGGGAAACTCAGAAAACATAGATAATTAAAGTAGTGTAATGGATTAAAATTCATTTTTTAGCATAAATTTCCTTAAAGGACCAGTTGGGTGTTTTTTAGTCAAACAATAAATAATTTTTTTCTTTGGATGTATTAATTTTATGTTCTAATGTTACCTTAGACACAATATCATTCAAAATAAGAATTATCATAAAACTATGATTATATCCCTTGGTTTTAATTAGTCTGTTGTATAGGATTATATAATTTCCACTATAATATAAAATTATTATTAGATATTCAATAATAACATAGTGATCTTCAAAATTATTCTTAATCTGAATCATTTGTTTATCTACTTCTTAGAAAAAACAAAATTTCATTCATTGGAGATTATATTGATAGATGATTTATACATAAATTTTAATTTAACACATATACCAAAAATTTAAAAATTTAAATATTATGTATACATTATATCAATAAAATATCCCATCAAAATTCGTATTTATGAATCCAAATAAGTCTTAATCAAAATTTATCTCAAAAATACACCATAATTTAATGTGTTGTTGACATATTTAAAGAATTTAATTTCTTTTGATAAAATGTAAATTATTATTTTAAATTGATACCATGAACCGAGAGTTATAATAAATGTTGTTTATTCAATTGAGGTAGCCAAACAGAATAATCCTAAACTCATCTTTCTAAAATCATTATTATTAACAGCATTTCTAGGATCATATTTAATAAAATTATTACCAACATTTTTTAAAAAAACTCCACGATATTATTCCAATGTTCTTATAAAAACATCTAAAATTTTATGGAATGAATATCTATTTAGAATGATTATTTTTAAAAAAAATAAATCAACATACTAATCAAGGCTATCTAAAATAAAATTTTCATTTTAGTGGAAAAAACATATCACAGTTACTTATCATTTATTAAAAGGATAATCTCATCAATATAAACACTAAAAATCAGTGACGTTGTTTTATAATTTCCCAAAAACCTGTTGTTTTCCACCAATACAATCCCAGAATCCAAGATTTGTGGTTACTCATCCACCTTATGATACAAAGATTGTATATCCCAATAAAACCCATATAGACCATTATTTAATTTGTACAAAGTTCTACCATATTTTTGTAATTTTCTTAAATATTAAATTTAAAAAAAAATATATTCAAAAAACTAAATTTAAAATGTTAGGGTAAACAATTGTTAGATTGAATAGACCCTAACCATTTACAAACAATTAAAAACACATTTAAAAACTAATCACCCAAATATAATAGAACCAATACAACAATTAAAAAAACTAAAAGGATAAAAACTATATAAATTAAAAAGTTAAAATTCAATCAAATGATGAAAGAAATCATTTGATATTATGAAAATCTTCTGTAACTGCCAAATAAACTCATATATCATCATACACCAATATACTCTCCCATATTTTCACTATTATAAAAAATCCCACCTACATTTTCCAAAGTCTATTATATGGATATGTAATTTCCATATTGATAAATTCATTTTATAACACATATTTGATTAGGGATAAGTCGTTATTATAATGAACCAATACCATGAAACATTCTCCCCACAAGAGAATATTATCTATGATAAAGATGAACCAATGTAGAATGATTTATATCAATGAAACCACATATTACAAAAACATGATATCCAAAAGCACAGATGAAACCTTTTAATCACAATATTATCACAATCAATAAAGAAATTTGTTGGACGGGATACATTTTCTATAACCCATACCTTATCAAATCATCTACTATCTAGAGAAATCACAAAATACCCCCTAAAAACAATTACACTAGACCTGCATAGAGATGAAAAATAACTCACGAAGCATGATCATAGTCGAAAAAAATATGAATTGAATAGAAATTCATACCTATCAAAAATAATGTTAGTCGTTTCAATTTAGACCAATTCTATGAGAAATCAACCATAATCATCATCGTCATATAACACCAAGAAGCATGCAAATATACTAAACCAAAGGCTTATTTTCCTCCTAAAATTGATCCACAATTGAGGTCTTCTATATGGAGCCACAAAAATTTGTAATTACATCAAATAATAGGAAACCAAAAAAATATCACCTCTGATTGCCATCCAAAAAGTATCCCAATAAACAAAAATAGGAAGAAATAAAACCATGAATATAATAGAATACAAATATAATTTAGTATAAAGAAGTAATAGATATCAACTAACCTATAAATACCTTATCATTAAAAATATATGATTTCATGATTTTAATCATAGTTAACCACCAAATAAAAAACAAGTATCTTAATGTATATGGCATCTGGAATAATATTTACATAAAATTTAAAAGATTTAAAGGCAATAAAACATAATTGGCTATTTTTTTCTTAATGAGATCATAAATAACATTGAGCTCTTACATCTAAATATGATAATATATGGAGTAAATAGACAAAAAATTTATATAAAATCCATGTATAGGAATAAGCTTTAAAAAAATCCTTACACATAGATCAAAGGCATAACATGATAACATAATTGGAGTGAAACCTTAATATACATTTATATCCATATCATATAGAACATGGAATCCTATGAACATGTAAATAATGTATTTTGGAAGCTATATATAACATGAAATAGACATGACTCAGGTCAAACTTACAAGACTATATCACACCATGGAAAAAAGTCCCATAATGGATTAGGCTTAATCCCAAATCCCCTACATAACATCTCATGAGAATAAACCATACCAAATTCATTGGAGTGATATTTGGGAGAACCAGTCATAATATATTCATTCATATGTGTTCCACAAAAATCATAAACCATAATGAATATACATAAGGTCTATCTATTGAATGAAATGGGTATCATTTTATTGTTATAAGCCATAACTAATGGTTGTATCAAAATTGTTTACATGAAAAAAGGGTTTTTTTTTGAAATTCATGAAGTAAAAATTATTATATTATGATAAAATATTTAAAAATTAATTGTAATAATGGGAATACAGTGATTATTATGCGTTGAAATTGTGCCACTTAAGATGAGTTATATAGAAAAAAGGTAACATGAAATCAAAAGGGGGTAAGACAATAATAATTTACATAAATAAATAAGTTAACTTTAAATGTTTATCATGATAAATATACTTATTTTATAAAATATTTTTGGTTTATAAAATTTAATGGAGTGTAGTTTAAATGTTTTATGAAATGGGTAAGTTCCATTTAATCAGAATTTCTAATTGGGAAGGTTTGAGAAGAGAACATTTTAAAACTTGTAGTTTTTACATGAAAGAAAGTTGATTTGAAATAAATATATATGTTTTTAAAAATTAATAATTATAGTATAATTAAATAATAATAATGAATAATTTATTGGGGAAAATAAAGATAATTTGTAATGAAAAAAATAGTTTGGAGGTTTGGTGAGAACCACAACCGAATATCCAAATGTGTTCTTCACTTGTTCTTAATGTCATGGATAATCAAATTATATTAATTAATTTAATAATTAAGATCCTATAATACATTTATTTTATTTATTTTATTTTTAATATATTCGTCTATGGTGTTTTGAATGAGTTATATGACAGAATTTCTTCATTCAAGAGCGTTCTTTTTCCTTGATTCATCTCTGGTATACTTGTGTATAATTTTGAAAGTTCTTTTAAAATGAGAATATATATCCAAAAGTTAAAATATATGGTTCTGCTGAAATTATAGAATATAAAATGGTCCCATATATAAGTTTTTTTTGGTATTAGGGCGAGTAATTCGATAAATAAATAATGATAATTGTTTAGTTTATTTTTACCAGTTTTGTAATCATTGAAAACTATTTCAGTTTTATTTAATATTATATATATATCAGATTGATAACATGATAAAAGTTATAATATACATATTATAATCTTGTTTTACCATATTATTGGTTTTATAGATATCTATGAAGGTGGTAATGTAAAGAAAAAACTCATCTTCCATGAAGGCGGTGAATAATCATATCATGAATGATGTTTTCATTTCTCGTATAAATGGAGAGGGAAAAACCATTTTATTACCTATATTATATTAAAAAAATAAAATTCTATTATATATATGATACTATATTTACCATGATACTTTGAAAATGGGACGTGAAGATATGGTATAAAGAAAAAAGAATTTAAAAGAGAAAGAGTGAGTGTTATACCTCTTTAATACCGTCTCCATTAGAACCTCTTTAAGGCACACATGATTTTTAATTTTTTGATATTATAATATATTTGTGGTGAGGAGGATGATTGTTAAATTAATTTGGAATAATTACGAAGATATACAGGGCTTAAAAGGTGTGTGGTGCAGGGTTGGTGAAGGGTTGTATTTATAGGTGAGGAGAGGGTTGTTTGATTATAATATTAATTTGGGTTACAACTATAAATAGTGTTTATTAATATGAATAAATACATAAAAATGTTTTATATTGATTGAAATAATTTGTATTTACATCATCCTTGACTCAAAAATTCATTTATTTGTTATATATTGTAAATTAGCGTATTTCTTAATTCTCAAAAAATTTAATTATTTTAGGAAAATATAAAAAATATACCTGATCAATTTTGTTATTTTTATAGTAAAAAATAGACTCCATTTGAAGAAAATAATTTTCTAAATAGTATAAATTTGACTTTTAATTTAAATCTCTATTTATTTGATAAAATACTGTTTAAATATTTTAAACTATTTGATGACACAATGAAAAATTTATTAAAGGTATCATAAATGTATCTTATAATTATAATATATATATATATATATATTAATTTATGAATCTATTTTATGAATATAATTTTTTTAAATCATTATATCAAATTTTAAATTGAAAATAACCATATACATTTTACAAAAATATGAACACTAAAATTTTAATTTTTAAAACATATATTTTCTGGTTAAATGGTATAAATATATCATCTTATCCTTTATAAGATACATAAATTTATTTTTAATTTCATATGGTATTTTACCGTTCAAATTTCTAGATTACTATTTCTAATTGCCAGATTAATTTTCCTAAAAGTCAGATTACTATTCAAATTTTCAATTTATTTTTCGAACTGCATGTGTTCCATAATATATATAAATACCACTTATTTAATTCATTCTTCATTAAATTATATACTATCTCAATGTTATATATATATTTCCATCATCAAAATTAACATTATGTTTTATATTAATATCTTTTTCTGGATTATAGTCGTTGTAGTGGATTGAGTAGATCCCAATTTTCCCATTATTGTTACTATATTTTTTCCTATTTATTAACATATTTTAATATTCAGAATATTAATTATTTTATTTAATGTATCATTATTAATTTATAATTATAATATTCTATATGGGTCTCTATAGGGTGAGTGTGTTTTTGTGATATAGGATAGGAAATTCTATTTAGAAAATTCTAGGTCATTACATTTTCCCCCCATATGAAATTTCACCCTCAAAATTTTATTTTACAAAATAAGGAAAAATTAGGTGAGATTACTTATCTGTCATCGATTCATCTAGTTCATATGTCCCCACATCATTTTTATGGTTCCTGTGTTATACATTGACAAGGTGAGTACTCATGTTTCATATAAAATTATATCTACATTCCAAGATCCTCACTAAATGTTCTTTAAATGGATCTATTTGGATGTTTCAGTTGATGTTATTATTGTAATAGAAATCAAAAACTAGATTATGTTGATCATATCCTACATTTAAGTCCAATATTTAAAATATCAACATGCCATCTGCTAAATGAAATTTCTGATCAGATTGGATATCAATTTCAGGGTCACAGACTGTATTGAAGTCCAACATAGTAATTTTCTAAGTTGGAGTCTTTTTAGAATTAGGATGTAAACCATTGATCATGATTAAATATAATCTATAATGGAAGTATATTTATCCTCACCACTTCTCTAATGTATACCAAGGAAATTTGGTCAAGTGAGAAGTCATCTCAACCCACAATAAAGTTACCAGTCTTTTTAAGATGATCTAAAATATCCCATACAACATTATTTCATCTCAATGCCTTCAGTTGTTTGTTTAAAATATATAAAGTGAATTTTCCCATTTCCAATTTGGTATGGTAATGGTTTCATCATCCAATTTTTTCCTCTAATATTTACTTACTAACATACTTGGAACTTTTATGTATTTTCATGGATCTCTATCATTATATTACCCCACAAAAGTGGTATTAGAGATCTCAATACATATTTAATATTCCTATATGAATAGAGAATATTGACCTATATGCATCATTCAGTTGATATTTCTTCATATCTATATTGTATGGAAGAAATAATTAATGATAAAATGTTATAAATCATTCTTCTTCAATTTTGAATATTGGGGATTTCTACGTTATTCTATCTGCCATAATATAATGAATTTACAGATATTTTTTTGAGATTCCAATTTTTTTTCAAAATGAATGATTTAGAAATCATTTTTCAAAGTAATGATGATGAACTTTACTGTATGATTCCCATTTCCATCCTTTTCATGTCCTATAAGAATTTATACTTCTCAATTATGATCATTTTTTTTGTAGGATCCATTAAAGTTAGTGAATTTTCCACATTATATAATTCCACAAGATGGTATTGGATTGATAATTCATAATTATTATGAGATAAAAAAAAATAAACTGGTGCATATTATACTCCTTTAATATGAATATATATTTTAGTATCTTATGATCATTATATTTCTTAAAATTATCCCGATAATTATAATGATGGGATATTTTAAATGTGATGATAATAGGCACCAAATCAAGATCATGCATGTGTTATATTTACTCATGAGATTTCATTTTAATTGAGGCATGTTCTATCACATTACTCTTTTTCAAAATTACACAGCTAAATACCTTATTTGAAGAATTTTTTTTACCACAATGAGTTCCCCAATTTTCAGTAGTGTATGTACTGGTGAAGTGATAATACTTTATTTAAAATAATTTATGCATTCTTCACATTCAATATTCAAGAAGAACAATACTACCTTCCATGTAAAGTTTGATAATGGGTTTGAAAATTGGGATATATTAATCAAAACTCATCTGTAATACCCATATTTTCTAAGAAACTACAGATCTCTATATAGATGTTGGGTTATGAGACCCCTCAATTACATTTCTCTTAGAAGGGTACACATATATTCAGTTTCTATTGATAACATGCCCCAACAATGATACTTCATCCATATTGAACTATTGTTTATTGTACTATTCATTTAGTTTATCCATACAAAAATTCAATAGCACAATGTTCAAATAATCTTCGTGTTCCTCATTTCTCTTAGAGTATATCATTATATCATCTATAAATACAACCATAAAATAGTTTTGAGGTAATATATATTTACTTATTCGTTAATTACAGGAATATTTCTAGTTCATCAGTGAGTTATAAAATAATAACTATGAACTTTTCATGTTGATACCACATTCAAATGATAGTCTTCCGAATATCATCCTTCGTTGCCTTTAATTGGTGGTATCCTAACTGAATGTCCACCTTAGACAAATACATTGGATACACATAGATGTCATAATAAGTTTTTTATGCATGGTTGGGAATACCTTTTATTTATCATGATTTTGTTAAGATCATGATAATCAATGAAGAATTTCTTTTATCCATCATTCTTCACAATGAAGATTACTAGTGAAGCTAAAAATGAAGCACATAGGGATATGAATCCATTGTAAATATTCTCTTGCAACTACTTATTTAGTTCATCTAACTCAATGGTAAACATCCAATAAGGCCTCATTGATATGGGTAGAGAACTAAGTGTAAGTTAAATTGATATCTCAACCTCTCAATCTAGATTAAGAACAAACCATTCATCAATGAACACATTAGTGTAGTCCCTCACAATGGTCATGTTTTCATGAATAAACCTTTCCTTTTTATAAATCATTTGAGTTAGGTATGATTGATCATAGGTTAATAATATCCAGAATTGAAAGGATTATTTAAAAAAACACCCTAATCATAATTTTAAAAAATTAGGGGCTTCTATAGGATTTAAAGATTTATCTCCCTTTCAAAATAGTTGATGGTAGTTTTATATAATTATATCCATTCAATTCCCAAAATAGATTCAAACATCACAAAATGAATTCATATGGGATTGGATTGGATGTTAAATCCACAAACATTATGTTTGGAGGATTTATAAACTCAACATGAAATAATTTCCCATTATTCAATACATACATATAACTCAGCCATAATATTTTGATTTGGTGTTTGAATAGTTATACTAAACATCCAAGATTTTAAATAATGTATTGATCAGGAATTAAATAGTACATACTTTATTATTAAATTAATAAATAACAAGACTATAACCACATCATATTTATTCTCCACCTTAGTAGTAGTGATATAATATTCATTTCTTTTATACCATGGAGTTTTTTATTGTTTATTTCATCTAAAAATTATTTATATGGGTAATTATATCTCATAGTTCCCATGTTCACTGTAGTTAAACCACTAAAAATCAGGCATAAATGTTATCTGAACATTCTTTTCCACTTCCTAATTAGTGGGTTTCTTAATTTTACTATGGAATTGATTATGATGGTTCCCCTATTTTTAACACATGAATAACCCTATGGTTCCCCTTTGGCAGTTTATAAAATTAATCTTCCATCACTTTTGAAAATTGGGATACTTGGATTTCATTCCTAAGAAATAATATATGTTGGCCCTCCTAAAGATAATTCTATCATACATTTATTTTCATCATTATAATGAGACAAATAATAATCCCCAATCTCTATATTAACTATAAAGGAATAAAAACGATAAATTCAAAACTGTCAATGTCTTAAATTTACTAGCCTTTTCATATCTTGGTTTAAACCAGTAATATAATAGTCCCACTTTTCATTCAGTACTAATGACAAGGATAGAATCATACCATGGAATCCTTGGGATTTTTTTCATCATATTTTTTTATATAAATATATTCCTTTGGATTCAATCTTTGGAACTCCCTCTTTATCATAAGATGGAATGTTTGGGAATAATTTTTTTAAAAAAATATTTTCAAGAGTTATTCCAATTTAAACGAATCAATTTCATCATTATAAATTTTTGACTAGTTTCCACCATTAATTAGCTTCCCAATCAAACAAATAGAACACAAATACGAAATTCTCAAATGTGTTTCACTAATGGAAATATAATATAATCCCAATTGATTTAACCTATTAATCTGCGAAAAGGGGATCAAAATATCCACTAAAGATGGGAGGCCTTTGTCAAATAAAGGGTTATACCACAATATTATCTTTAGTATGTGAATGTGGGAATTGTAAACAATTCATCTTATTATTGATATCATTATCCCATTTTCATATACTTTTAGGAATTTTTGAGATCACATTCCCATCTGATTTGGGAATTCATTAGAGATATCGTCATATAGCTTATTATAATGATTGTTGGAATGGGTTCCCCAATTTCGCACCATTTAATAAGAAATTTAAAAAACACAATTAGGTTTTATTCAATACATATCTAATAATAACCTAAAAATGAGAAACTAAACATATAAGGGTAAACATGTATATGAAATGTATATCCTAACTTTTTATTCATAATATTTGTAACTAGGTTATCCATGTTGATAGAATTATCCCTCAGATTATTACTAGTATTTCTTAACAATAATATCAAAAAATAAGTATACCATTCTTTGATACAATTTATAGTTATCAAACCCATTTACACATACTGTTACATTATTTTAAGTATAATTACAAATGAAATATAGACAAAGGAATGTAAAGTCACATGTCTTTGGAAAAATCGTTACAAAAAAATGAAAACACGATGGTAGAAAAAATCATTATATTATTATTAATTATTGAGATATTAACTTCCATGGACATTCAAAATCTATTGAGGGTAACCGAGGGAATACATAGACCACATGGATTAGCTAAACATGAACATAAGAGACTTAGCATGGAAAATAAGCATAACTCATGGGTCAAAGGCATAACATGATAACATAATAGGCATGTAACATGAATAATAATATAGAGGAATATCATAAAAAATGTGGAATCATATAACCATGGATATATATGAATTTTTAATCAATATATAACATGAAACAAAAATTATTCATGGATAACTACCAGGACAATATCTCATGGTTGATAAAGACTTATAATCGATTGGGATTTCTCTTCAATCCCATAAAATATTTCCCATGAAACTAAACATTACTAAATAAATTTTATTAATAGTTTTGAACACCCATTATAAAAATTTCAAGAATATTTTTACCATGTAAATAATTAAATATAATTAATACATAAAAGGGTTACCCATGGAAAGAAATGGGTATCATAATCCTAGAATAAAGAATAACCCAAGGGTGTAACATAATTATTTCATGAAATAAGTGATTGAATGATTATTGGAAATTTATGACATGGACACCACCATATATTTTGATAATGGATATTCCAAATAAGATTAATCAATATAAAATAATCATTAGTTATCTTTTGAAATGTTCCACTTAAGGGGAGTTTTAAGGGAAAAGGTAAGGAGACATTAAAATGGGCTAAGAGAATAATAATTCATATAAATACAAATGTGAACTAATTTTTTTTCAGGATAAAATGATTTATTTTATAAAATATGGATATCTTAAAACATTTTATGGTGTTTACATGGAAGTTGTATTAAATATAGATGTTCCCTTTAATCGAGCTTCCATTTCGGGAATGATTGAGAAGGGAGAAATTTAAACCATGCATTTCCCCATCATAGAAATATGAATTGAACTATATAAATATGGTTGTTACATATAAATATAATAAAAGAGAATTATATAATATTAATGAATAAATAAATTAGTGAAAAGAGAGAGAAACTGTAACACAAAGGTTAATTAGAGGATCGAAGATATCCCTTACCGTATGTTCGGATTTGTAATGCACATTCCAAAAATTTACTAGAAAAATAAATTACATTAATTAGTTGATTGATATATAACATATTAATTATATTTTTTTATAATTTTATTATGTTCATTTATACTAATTTCAATTATTTATAAGATTCAAATTTTTTGTTCCAGGAGCATACATTTTCATTCTTTGATGGTCGGTGTAATTATATATAATTGTGTAAGTACTTTTGAAAAGGAACAAATCTCATGAAGTGGAATTATAAAGAACCAATGTACTTCATGATGTATAAATGGTTTAATATATTTTTTTTATTTCTTGTATCTGGAAAATTAATTATATAAAACATTAATGACATTTTTTAGTTTATTTTTTCAGTTTTTATGATCATCATAATATAATTTCATTCAATTTAATATTATCTCAATGTATTATTAAAAATCATTAAATGTTTTTTAATATATATTATTATATTTTTAACCATAATTACTTTTTAGGTCAAATCATGATGGAGGTAATAGATAACGAAAACTCGTCATCCATGAAGGAGATGAACTAACATATCAAAGATACATATTTCATTTATAGTATAAAAGAGAAAACAAAATTATTTTGGATGTATAATATACTAAATAAATAAAATTAAATTATATATATGATACTGGATATAACATGTTTCTTGGGATATTGTATGTGAGGAAATGGTTGATGAAAGAATGAATTTAAAAGAGAAACAAGCAAGTTTTCAACTATTTAATATCATATCATTGAGAACCATTTTAAGGCACTTGGGGTCATTTTATTGTCAATTCCATAAGATATAGGACATGTGGAAGAGTCCTGATATGGTAATTCGGTAAAATTAAAAAAATGTTCTAGGATTTGATGGTTTGATGATTAGGGGTGGTGAGGGTTGATATGTATATGGGTAAGATTGGTGCATTTTTTTATTTAATTAGTTTTCTATTATTTTTTCTCAAGATAATCAATTATGTTTATTGAAATTACATAATACAGTAAATGTTAAATAATATTTTGAAATTGTTTTTATTACATCATACAAACATCACCCATGACTAAAATATTCTTCTATTTGTTAAATATTTTTAAATAATTATATCTCCCAAAACAATAAAAAGTCAATTATATACAATAAAACCTAAAAATTCACACTACTTTTTTTAATATATAGATTTAAAAATATACTCCATTTTATGTAGGTAATTTTATAAATATTATAAAGATAATTTCTAATTAATATTATCTTTTATTCGTTAAATACATATTTTTATATAATAATGGATTTTATGATAGTTTGAAAAATTGATTAATGTATCCTGAAATTAAATTTATTATTATAACACAAAAAATAACAATTTACGAATCAATTTTATGAAAATAATTTTTTTTAAATCACTATTGTAATTATTAATTTTAAAATAAACAATTAAGGTTTAAAAAAAACAACACTTCATTTATATTTTTTAAAACATTTATTTATTTATTCTATAATGTATATATTTCATATATTCAAGTATAAGAAACCAAAATGTTATTTACACTTTGAAAACTGAGGTTTTTATTCTAAAGGTCATATTAATATTACCAATGGATAGATAACTATTACTACTAGTCATATTATTATACAAATAGTATGGTTACATCTATAAGTTTATAAGTTCCATAATTTCAAAAAATACTACTAATTTAATAAATTATTCATTAAATATTATTATATCTAATGGTTATATGTTTACATTTATATTCAATATATACATAATATTTTATTTTTATAGATTTTTCCATGAGTCAGTAATTAATGTGATTCAACCATATCCAAAATTTTCAATTCATATTATCTAATTTTATATTTATTATCCCACTATATTATTTGTAATAACAATTTTTTTATTTGATAAATAATACATAATTATTAATTTATTAGATTTATGTTTTTATTGTGTTCTCTAAGTGATGTATTTGTTTTATGACATATGAAAGGGAAACCCATAAATAAAATTTAGGATCATTATACACCACACAAACATTGTCGAAGACATCACTAAAAAATAGGGGAGATGTTCATGAAGGGACCTGGTCAATGGATCAAAGAGAAAAAAATGAGGATAAATGAATATAAGATCCATAATGGATACCATAAATTATTGAGAGATGAGAAACCATATGTTAAATGAATGTTAATGTGTTCAAAATATTCAAATTTACCTCCCAAACATCAATATTCACAACCAATAAAGAGAAATATTTTGGTAAAAATTTTATGGAGTATAAAAATAGGAAATAAGAAGATGGATATTATCAATAAACAAAAAAATGAAGAAAAAAACCATGCATTAGAGAAAAAATTAATCATGCCCGAATAAAATTATGAAAAACATTAATATAATTAAAAAAACCAAATAAATTAATCATTAATCTCACCAATCATAAATGATGATTTTATATTTATTTGGATGGATAATAATCTTATTTGTTTCAAAATATAAATTATTATTATATTTTTTTAATGTATAACTTTGTTGTAATTTTTTTTATCAAAATGAATTCATTATATTTTGGAATACCCCGTGTAGTCTAATCTATCCTTATTTCCCAGAAACACACCATTTATTGTAGCATGTTTTTAAAATTTATATTTTGTACCAATGATATTCATCTCTTTATTATTGTATAAAAGAACTATTGTACAAGTATTTTAAATTTAATTTAAAAATAAATTTATTTCATTCATTTATATGTGTGATGAAAATATTTATTAGTATTTTGGGATCAAATAGTTAATAGAAGACTACAATAACTATATTTTAGGATTTGTTATTTTATTTCCATCCCTTAATTATATTAATTGATAACATTCTTGTCATTTTTATGTTAGGAATTTTTCTCCACAGTTCTCAAATACATAACCTCATTATTTTTATAAATATAATGTACTCTAGCATTAGGAATTTGATTATTTTCATTATATATTCCATTGAGGTTAGTAATGAAAATACTATCTAAATAATCATTTATGATTTATAACTTCTAATCATCTAAATATTTAACTACAATCCGATCATCCAAGTAATATATAATATAAATAATTTTGTTTTATCAACTCTATGAAATCATATTTAGTTTATAGCTAAAAATCATTTCACTTTCGCATTTCACATCAATTTTTTCAGCATAATTTTCATCACTTCATGAAGAATATTATACTCCCCAAAAGTATAATATATTTTAGTGTTCTTTAACAAATTAAATTTTAATAGAGTTATATATGAATTTTACATTATCTAGAACATACTTCTTATCGATCATGTAGAAGTGATTTTTTGAAAATAAAAATATCATATATTTTTCATACTCTATTAACATGAATCTCAAAAAATATTAATTCCATTCAACCTATCAATTATTCATTTTATTTAATGGTTCTTTAAACACATGTCTCATGTAAATTTAACCATGATATACAGAGAAATTTCAATTTTTATACTTTTTACCATTATTGAATCACATCCATTGAAAGGAAAAACTAGATACCTTATTAGATAGTCTCTTGATTATTTTAGGAATATTTAACTATTGATATTTATGAGACATAAATATTATTCATGTAGTTAAATTAAATTAATTAATAACTATGATGATGTAAATATATCAACCTAATGAAATTTTTCACATGGGTACATCAACATCATAGTGAAACAATAATAATGGACTTATATTTAGGATCTCAACTAACAGGTGAATTTTATTTACTATTATCCCATTCAAAAATTTTAAGAAATTATTGATGGTGTCTTCATTCAACAGATGAGAATTTTTCATGGGATTTTTTCATAATAAATTCTTATTGGTCTTTTTCCTAGTTGAAAAATGTTTTTTTGGATGACGTTATTTTTATATAGTATAATTATATTGAAGCTACCATTTTTATTTCCAACCTAAAACAACTTCCACAACGTTATTAACCCACCTGATATAAATAATATATTAATCATCCTCATTAATAAACAAAAATGATTTCTATAAATTACGTCATCTAAATTTTTTTTTATTATATTCATGAAATTATGCATTATCTCGTCATCAAATCAATCAATTGTTGAGTTTAATTTATTATTAAATATCTTATCCACACAAAAATATTTTATTTTAAGGGATACACAATTAGAATATTTAATACACCAAATTTTATATGTTTCAACACTATACCAGTATTTGAATTAAATTTTCATATTATAAGATAAAAAAATATATAATATTTGGAATCTTATATTTTAATATCATGAAGGCAATGTAATTAAAAAGAATTTATATTTTATTAATTAATTTTAATAAATATAAATTATTTTTTAATTTAATTGACCTCATATAATTGTATAAAAACTATTTTATTTGAATCATTCTTGATAAGGGATTCCATTAACTTCATTTAAGCCATCAAAACTATTCTTAACTTTTGTTTTCATACTAATATATTGTAACTAATTATGTATTCAATAATTTTGTGGTTTCCCCCTTAGTTAATGATCCCTCTATTATCTATGTACAGACACACCATTCTATAGGTAATAGTTTTAGTATTTGTGAAAACCAAAATATAAGTAGGGGCATTGAAATACGTTTATTTGATAGAAAAATTTATTATTATGGAGTTTGTTATCAATCCTCATTTCTAAATCCCTAATGATAATATTTCACAAAATTTGTTTATGGATTTATTCTTTGCAATTTTTGGGACTAATTCATTTTTTAATGAAAAATTCTTCTCACATTTATAATAATATTTTCACTTCAAAATTACTCGATAATATATAGCTATATTTGTTCACTAAATTCCCAATAAACAATGATCTTTTTTGGGTTTTACATTAGTTGACATACCTTATTCTTGTCCAAACTGATTTCCATCAATATTTATTTATTTTTATTTTATTTTACACTCATTAAATAATTTTATATGTCTTCATTTATTCTTAGTACTATTATTTGGTCTGGGAAGCGCTAATGACACCTTAACTATAATTGTGCTTTAGTTTCTCCCTCTAATTTCCAATATAATAATTTTCATCATTAAATTTTTTGATTATTACACAATGATATTTGGAAATTTATAGTTGAATAAATAACCTATGGACTATTTTCAACTTCCTATAGGGGGAAAAGGGTGTGATACAATATAAGAAGTCACGTGTTATGGTCATATGATCACATGGCATTTTTAGAGACTCAACAAATCATACATCTTAAAGAACCATGTGATGTTATGAAAATACATATAGAGTTATGTATATGACTATGGTTTCACATCATCACATTATATATGATTGTTCATATGTTGTCCCATTTGAAGTCATGTGGTATCAAATTTGACAATTGGGTCATGATAAGTATTTAAAGGTTTGTTTGATCAATTCATTGATCACATGGAGGCCTAGAACATGTCATCATGATAATGAGAAGATCCTTAGACCTATACAATTATTATGTGATAACCAAGTGGAGAAATACTTAGAAATATATATAAGTATCATGGGATATAAATCTAAAAATAATTGTCTCCTTTTGAAATATAAGTTTTTGTTAATTAATGTTATGGGATTAAGTGCTTCACTTTATTGGATCATTGATTTCACGAAGGTCCTCATACATGCCTTCATGATCTCATCAAGTCCTTTATACATTCCATATTGTTCTGAGAAAGGCCTATACATATGCCATCTGAATGTGTTGATTTTCCCTAGAAATTATATCATGATATCACGATGTTCTAGAGACTTTCAATCATGATCGCGACAATTCCCAATGACATTCTAATTTGATCTCAAAAGATCCCTCAAAAATTAAATATTTATTAATTGAAAGGCCTTAGTCATTTTAGATGGATCAAATGAAGGCCCATGTTAATTTTTTAGTCATATGAAGGACTTTAGAAATTTCATTTGTAGACATCAACTGATGGCCCCTTTATTTCATGAATTCAACAACCTAAAATTTAGGTCACATTAATGGTTTATAAGATAGAAATAAACATCTATGAAAGAATGATCATGAAATTCCTATTTATCATGTGTTTGTGGAAGGAGGTAACTAATATCTCATGGATTAAACATATGAAGCAGATATGGTATTAGTATCTTATGGAGATACCCATTACACTGATAGAATCCAATGTATTCATCTTGATCACCACCTAAAATGTCATAGATACAATGGTGGAAATGCATATTACGACCACATTATAAGAAAAGGATAAAAAAATATGGGATACAACATTCTAGAGTAAAGGGGATACATGATGATAAAAAACTTCTTCATAGAAAATTACTGTGATTAATATTTGATAAATAAAGAAAAGAAGATACAAGGTTAACATGAACAGTTCATTGGACATATGAAGGAAATTGGGGATGGAGACATGATCCATTGGTTCCTTAATTAAAAAATGATATGAAATTCATGTGATAAAAAATTTTAAATGATGGGATCATTATAGATATAGATTATTTTTTTTATTCTTGAAAAGTGATCACATAGTTAGTTTGACCTGTCCATGAAACACAATAAGCATCCATGGTACATTTCTCTTTGAGAAACAGAATAACATGCGATGTATGAAACTTGGAGTTTTATCACACCACGACCAATAAAACTATTGGATATGAATAGTAATGCTATATTTCTGAAATTTTATAAATTTTATTTTTCAAAATGGAAATCATTTTTGGATTTTGAATAACAAATTCAGCTTTTGTTGAATTTTTGGTAATTTTCAGAAAACTTTCATTTTTTGATGAAAAGTGAAAAACACGGTAATATTGTTTAAAACTGGCTTTTTATTAAATTAATCAATTTTTAATTTAAATTTATTTTAGGATAAAAAGGATACATAATACCTATATATGTTCAATATAATTCATTGGATTCATTTTATAATAAGATTAGATAAGTAAACTTTTATTGAACTTTTAACGTCTTTTACCCACCATGTAGAAACATTTGAAAATTGGCATAAAATGTAAATTTACCGCATTTGTGAATTTAATTTCAAAAATACATGAGTTAATGTTTTCATCTTTATGTAAAATGTGGTTCAATGTGATTAAAATAATTTTTGGTGAATAGTATCTTTTAAATTTTATTTACCATGGTTAAAAGTAAATAGGAAAATTGATAGTAAAAATGATATTATAATTACCCTAAAAATGTACTAATTATATTGGATATGTTCATTTATAACAAAATAAACCCTAATTTTGAAATATTATCTTTTTGTTCCACATGGATTAGATTATAACATTTATTAATATTTTATTTAATGAATAGTTAAAAGTGTCAAATTGAAATTTTCATAACTAAAACATTTTTACTATAGGAATATACATAAGCTAAATTTTACTAAATATATTCATTATAAAGATAAAAACATTTCCTATATATTGGTATTTTATTTATATTTTTTTGTTATTAAATTATAAAATGTATTAATAACACAATGATGGTGTAATAATTTATTTATTATTAAATGACTAAAATAATTGATATTATAAATATTAAAATAATTATAAATTGATACTTTTTTTGAATTAAAATAATTTTCTATGTTATAATGTCATGTTATGGTTTATTAAATATGTTTTTTTAGAAATGATAAATTTTTTTGACTTTCAAAAAAACCAAATACAAAATTGTGTCAAAATTGACATTAATGAGTTTTTAAAACAAATAATATATTATTACTTGATATAATATTCCAAAAAATATTAGGTTTGGCCAATGGACATATATATGGTTATATATATAAATAATGAACCACATGGGGTTATATTGGCTTTTTATAGAATTTTTATTAACCATTTATTATAATAATTGAAGAATACATGGTAAAAGATAAACTATTTAACTTTGAGATAAATATAAAGGATAAGATTAATATGGTTCCATAAACCTATCTAAAACCTATTGGTTGAGAGTTTAGAGACCCATTAACACCTTAGACTCTAATTTAATCCTTTTTGATCCATTATAAACCGAGTATGATTGTATAACAAAAAATTATTTAATGATTTTCCTAAAATAACTCTCACCTCTCTTATAAAAATTGTAATTCCCTTTCACTTAATTTCACACCTTAAATTACATTTATCTAGAACAAAACCTACTCAAATATCTTCCCAAATACCCTAAATTCAACATAGATTCCTTAAATTGATCATAAATCACTTCAATAGTACCAATCTGATCAAATCAAAAGGAAGCACTCGATGAAGAAGTGTTTATTTCATCACCTTATTCAAAGTTCTTTTCATCTTCCAGTTCCTCTTTATTTGTTGTTTCAATATGAAAATAATAAATCCAGTGCCTTCTGCATACTTTAATGCTATTATAAATATGGTGTAACTATATTTATTATTGTATCCATCCAATTAATGAAAATGTCACCATATGTGCATACATATAGCATACCGTCTCCACGTCGTGGTGTAGTTTGTTATTCAACACTTAATTATTATGATGGGTAAAATAATGACTATAATTTATGTAAATAATAAATATAACTTTTTAGTTATTCATTATATTTGATATATCATCCAATCACATTCTATTTCATCATCAATAGAATGATATTGTCGCTCGTGTGAACGTATAGATTACCGTCTCCATGACCGCGATGGGATTCATTCTCCATCGTAATAATTCAAGAATAATTTTCATATTATGATTAAAAATAATGTTTAAAAACAAAAAAAAAATCTTGATATGAATCAAATTCATTCCATCCATAAAAAACATGACTTACGTAAGAAAACATATAATGGAAAATGAATCAGTTAGCACCTGAAGAAATGATACTACTGAAATATTATTAACAAAGAAATATTAGAAGATCATATATGATATCATATTTATGTATGTGTGTTTATGACGCTTTTTCCGGGGTGCGCGCTTTCGTCCGCCAGGGAGGGCGCACGTCTTGTGGCCCCACATTCCCACTTTCCAAAGGCAGGCAACATCTGTTCCTTGTTCAGGGACGTCTATTCCTTGATCGAAACCGGGATGATGGGATGTCGTTTCTTCCTTCTATAGATTCCTCCTCGGAGCTCTTCACCTAGTCCGGGTCTCCCTCAAAGATTTAAGACGGGTTCGTGAAGCTCATTCTCAGTGCCATATCTACATGGATGCCAGTTAATTACGCTGCTTCCATCAAGACACTCCAAGGGGTCTTGTCGGGATAGAAACCTACGGTGAGGAGAATGGTCATGTTGGGGCATCGCCAGCATGTCTGTCTTTGGTCCCTCATCACAGGGCTTCTCGAGGGCGCGGAAGCCCGAGGCATCCCACATCAAACGCGGGGAATGGGTACCATCTGAGGTTTTCCTCAGCTTCCCATGTTTATCACGGTGTATGTCACGATTTTAACGTCTTGCGGAGACTGATCGGATTAAAAGATCCCCAAGGGGAAACACCGATGTTGGGGTCAGCACGTGGGCGGCCTCCCGTGTGACATGGAGTAGGAAAGGGTGTCCTGATCTCACTGGGATGTGGCGGCCCAGGTAAGGATCATGATGGATGGTGGGGTGAATCATGGGGCTTACGTTCTACGACGGCCCAAGAGGGGGAATACAGTTTAACGTCATGCGGGACAGAATCCAGTTTAACGTCATGCGGGACGCGATACAGTTTAACGTCATGCGAGACGGGATACAGTTTTACGTCATGCGGGACGGGATACAGTTTAACGTCATGCGGGATGAGATATAGTTTAACGTCATGCGGGATGAGAGATTTGGGGATTACGCTCTGAGGCGGCCCAAGGTGGTCAGGGAACCGACATGGAAATGTCGGGAGGACTGGGTGGTGGTCATGAACCTCGTGGAGGCTTCCTACGTACCGTGCTCTAGCCCGGATCAAAGTCCACATAGTTCGCTGGGATGAGGCTTATGCTCTGTGGTGTCCCATGGAGGATGTAATGGTCGATGTGCACTCTAAGCCCATGTGAGTCATGCTCGGTGTGGGAAACAAGTGGCAACAGGGACCAGACAATCACGTTGCGTAGGGTGGGTCCGTGAGAAGTGGAATGGGGCTTACACATTAAGTGGCCCAAAAAGGAAATAGGGGCTTACGCGTGGTTAGAGACCCTTGGTGTCGGGGCTTACTCAAGGGTATAGGCCCATGGTGCGACAAAGCGCAGTGGGAAAATGACTCCACTGGCCTTGGCATGGGGGAAGTACAGAGATGCACGGGTGCAATCATCCGTACGAAAGGTTAGGGGCTTACGCTCTGAGGCAGCCCTTCCCCCGCGGACAAACGCCGCTCCGACAAGGAGGATCTCATTCCATGTGAGGAAGAGTCCATTCCCGTGGAGAAGAGTGTCATAAAAAATGTCCGAGCTTGGGGGACCCTGCATGCGAAGCACGGGGTCAGACCATAGTTTAACATCTTGTGTTAAGGACAAGGTGCTTAGCAGTTTAACGTCCTGCAGCTTGGAAGAGGTGGGTTTGCTCCACACCCTTAGGGCTTACATGCCCAATGCCCTCTACCCCTTGTGGAAGGGAAGGCATCAGCAAGGCCGTAGTGAAAGGGGGTCGCAGGGCAAACCACGGGGGGGTCCACGTTAGCGTGGCTATGCATAAAACAAATAGCCATTAGCGTGCCTATGCGGAGAAGCATAAGGCAAAGCAACGCAATGGGAAACACGGCCCAAGGGACCTTGAGGTTACTTCACATGAGCCTGGAAGGTCGTGCGGGAAAACAACGCATGGCACGCATGCTCGGTAGGCGAGACATCAGGTGCCGGTGCAAGGGGTAGCCAAGGGGAGTCAAGGTGAGGGGTCCTCGGCTCTGTGCGCGCAAAAGGGATGATTTTCGCGCAAAACACTGGGACGACGTGCAATTGAAGTATTGGAATTGCGCGCGGAGATGGAATTACGTGCATGAATTTGTGCGCACGGCATGGTATAGCGCGCGCGGACCACGGATTGCGTGCAAGTGGGGAAACTGGGGGAAGGGGCAAATTCACTAAAGCCGGTGGAGTTGCACGCAAAGGAGAACTCCGGGGCACGGTTGTACGGAATTCTGGATTACCTGGATGTCATCTTTCACGTGGGGGGAGCCGAATTGCGCGCACGAGAGCCGGTTCGGATTCCTCAACCCCCAAACCATTTGGGGTCACCTTATAATTATAGGCAACCTCCAGCGCAGAATCCAGGCGGCGCGCGAATTTTTCCGCACCGGGAACCACTTGCGTGCAAATTCTCGCCGCGGAGACACGGGGTGCGCAATTATTGTGCGCCTCACCGGTCCAGTTCTGCGAATCCCGGGAGCACATAGCACGCCGAACATTTTTGCGCACGGATCCTCCTTTATTTCGCGCACCACTTCCCGGGCCTCTGGATGGGGCCTATGATTCCGAATATGACATCGCTTCGTCATTCTGAAACTTCCTTCGAGAGTTGCGGGATTTTTTCGCCGTAAAAAAATGCCCCCCATGGAATTGGATCGGCGAGAGGTCGCAATGATCAGATTCCAAGGGAAATGCTGAAACGCCAAAATTCTAAGTCTCCTGATCAAGTGGCGTGCAAACAATCCGACGGGGTGCGCAAAACCTATGGACGAGCGCGAAATCTTCTTTCCGCGCGACACGGAACCCTGGACTCACCTATAAAAAGGGGCGCTGGGTCCCAGATCCATACTTCCTCTTTTTTCCTGCGATAACTTTATTGATCTCGTGCGCGAAATCGCTCCACGGCTACGCATAATAACGCACTGGCAGCGCGGAATTCCTTCCGAAAGTTGGTCGTGATTTCGCGCCAAACCGGGATCATCTGCGCTTAGCATGCCGATTGCGCGCTCAACTCCAGGATTTCGCGCAACTCAGCCAGATTGTGCGCCGAACACTCCGATTCCGCACACTGCATCCTGATATCGCCCAACTCCCAAAAAATTCGAGATGGCTACAAACCGAGTCGATGAGGGGGAAGTCGCTGCCCGTAGGATAGAAATGGCGGCGAATGAGGAGGTATATGGAACCAAGGTGATCATATCCAACAATCGCACTTTGTTCAATCTGCTGACTCTGGACCAAAAGGAATATCCCTTGTCCGACAACCTCCCACTCTAGAACATTGGCATCCTGGAGGAGGTACCACTGCCGGGCTTCGAGGTGGACACACCGCGGTCCTGGTTGACTCGGGAGGATGAACATCCTTGCTACAACATCACCAACAACGGTCGTCCTGCTAGGGAAACTAGAAACATGGATGTATATGTCCTGAACCCGAGGACTAGGACCATTACTATGGACGAGCCTGTGGCAGAGGATTCTCCGGCCCTTTATGCGATCACGTTCCGTCAGAGCATCACAGATGACACGAAGGGATGGCTGAAGGATTGGGACCTTCGGTCCGGGGGTAACTTCACCAGCGAATGGGCCTGGGCGTTCTGGGTTCGCCATACCTGCGACCAGTTCGGAGACGAACTGTGGTATATCGGCCTGTTCGAGGTGGTATGGACATCGTAGTTCCATTTCCACCGTCAGCCTGAACTTGGATCGGAGCTATTCACCTGGTGGTCTCCTGACACCAACACGTTCCACCTTCATCACGAGGAAGTCGGCATCAGTCTTTGGGATGTTCACTGCATCGGCGGCATCCCACTTGAGGGTTACCAATACGACGAGTTCGTTCCTCCAAAGAACACCTGGGGAGACAGGCCGCGGACACCTATGCTGACATGGCACCTGGTGCAGTTGGCCAAGGAGAGGCTGGGGGTCAAGGACTTCTTGAAGGACATCGCCTACAAGGGCTGGTTCAGCCTGTTCCTTGAGAAGGATCCCGCCATCAAGATGCCGGGATGGGGGCAAACGGTGCCCAACCACGACTCAGAGGGGAAAAGACGGGTCATAATGGAAGACCCTAGATCCAGGGCAGTACCAATCATGGGGCTACCACGTCATTGAGGCCCGAGACCCGAATGTCCGGTATGCCGGGTTCATTGCCGCCTTCCAGAGCAGGTGGCTTCTGCCGATGCGGGATGCGAGGATGGGCGTCCGTCCAGCGACTTTGGTGATGGCGGGCTCCATGGCCGCCAACAAATGGTTCAACTTGGGCGTCCCTGTGCTGGCCAAGCTGTATAACATTCTGGGGAGCATCTCACGAGGGGGGTTGCCTCGGAGAGTTTTTGGTCCCTTCCAGATCTTCCACGGCTGGGTGGCGGCTCATTTCGGCGGGATTACTTTCCCAAACGCCGTCCGTCCTCTCGGAAATGGCTTGCGATCGTCCTTGCTAAACATTGCAGGGGTGGCACCATTGACACTGAATGAGGAGGGCGTGAGGACCCGCATCGGTAACCATGCCAACATCAACTTCAGCCCGTTCCCCACCCCGGTCGGCCAACTGGTGGACAACGGGAGAGGCCCTCTAGAACAGCAGGAATACTTCCAGAGCATTTAGGGCGGGGTGCTCGTGGCTCGGATCAATGGGAAGGTGATCTGTGAGCCGTACGTGCCATCCCGATTTGCCAGGCAGTTCGGGTGCCTCCAGAGAATGCCGAAGAAGGTATTCACGGCTATCTGGGAAGAGAAGAATCCATGCGTCCTACGCCAGATGTGGTTGATGTTTACCACCTTCGGCTCTAGCGACGTCGTTACACTCCCTCCCACCGGGGTCGATGCCCGCTTAGCAACCAAATATTCCGAAAACTGGACCATTGCGTACCCTAAGGGGCTATTACGCAAGAGGGTCTAGCAACTCGAGGTTACTCGTGCAGAAAATGGGCAACAGGAAAGAAGGGAAGGTGTCGTCAGAAGGGGGGAACCGAGGGCGCACCAGGCAGCGAGGCTTGTGCAGGCAGGGACTTCGGCAGCGAGGACATCACATGGTGCCTCCACGTCCTCGTTACCCGCAGAGGGGTCACATGAGGCGGCCACAGAACTGCCTGGGAAGCAGATAAGATATCTACTTGAACATTCCCAAGATGCAATTTTCCCAGTACTGTGGTCGGCCTGGATGACCATGCGGGAATCGCTGAGCGTCGAAGCCATCTGGCAGAAGATAATGCAGAATGGGATCCAACTGCCGAAGGTCGGGCTCGTTCGGATTAACGACCGAGTGAAGTTCCATCGGCGACATGCTTATCTGACTGCCATGGACGCATACACACGCCATAGGGGGTGGCGTACCGAGGAAACTTTCCTGGTGAAAGTGATGCTCAGCCAGGAGCATGATCTGGAAGCGATGCCACCGGGAGAAGGCGACAATGATGAAGAGCCGGAGGGGGAGGAGGAAACCGGAGTGGGTGAAGGCGAGGGAGAAGAAGAATAAGAGGAGCCCAAAGGTGAGGGTCTGCAAGGGGCGACCTACCAAGGGAGTCTCCGAGAGAGCGGTGAGATTTCCGACTCCGACCTTGACATAACCGAGATTCTTGAGGTTTGTCTCTGTCTTCATTCATTTCCCTAATTCATCCATTCTACTTTCCAACTTCTAAACTGACTTCCCCATCCTACTCAGGAGCAACTAAGTGGTGGACGGGCGTCCCCACTAGAGGAAGGTGGAGAGGAACCAGTGGGACATGATGGGGATCCGACACCCATCATTGAATTAACCAGCGCAGAGGGGTCTCCCCTTATGGCGGCTCCTGCAGTGGCCGGAACTCTGGGGACCGACACTCTGGATTCCTGTAAGTCTCACGCTTCACTACTGATTCTTGGTGTCAAGAGATTCCGTCTGACCAGCGTATGACCAGTGCAGTGATCTCAACACTGGAGGCACGTCAGGCTGTAGAGCCTGGGCCATCCGCCAGTGGACCAGCGGCGGACATACCACCTCGCTCGGAACATGCTCTCTGCACTGAGTCGGCCCCGACAATAAATGAACAAAGGGCGGAGGACATCAGCGGCGCTATTCCCGGAACGCGGTCGAAAGCTGGTGGAGGCGTCAATGCTGCTGGGGCGAGGGAAGGTCACCCAGACGTCGAGGATTCTATTCCTCATGAAGACATCCATGTGGTGGATCCTGCTACCGATCTGCTGGCGGTCTTCCCCATATACCGACCTGCTAACCCTGAATAGATTGATGACTCAGACTCAGAGGCAGCTGAGGAGAGCCGGATGACACGTCGCAAGGGGTGGAAGTGTATCCAGCACTTTCTCAGGCAGCCCCAGTCCGATTGGCTGAGGCGGATGGGATTACTTCAGACCTGGCTACACTTCCTATGCGCCGGAGGGGCTGATGCTCAGCGCCTTCATCTAACGGTCCGTGATTACATGGACGAGAAGATGCACGAGATCAGCCGGCGCGCCGACATTTCCCAGTGCCAGGAAGGATCGACGAGTGCTCAAACGCTACTGAGGGCGGAGCAAGAAGTCCGGAACCTCGAAGGGCAGGCAGCAGAAAAAGAGGTCTTCATTGCAACATGCTCTGAGCTTGTGGAGAAACTGACCGCCCAGCTGGCTGATGCCCAGGAACAACTGGTGGAGGCGAGTCACCAGATGACCGTGCTTCGAAGCGATCGGGCGCAGGCACAAGCTAGGGCTGATGAGCTGCTCTCTGTGGTGTCTGATGAGGAGAGAGTCTTCGAAGAGCGAAAAGCGGTCCTGGAGGATACCGGCCAGAGGGTAGTAGTGCTGGAAAGATCGCTTCAACACGCTAAACCTTGAGGGATTTGTTTTCGCCATCTCATGAACTTTTTCTTGTATTGCTCATCGTCTCAATCCAATATATTGCCAAATCCACTCTTTTGTACCCTTGGTATAATGCGCTCAAACATAGTTTCGAAACGAATAAAAACTCACCCTTAGGCTCCTGTGGGACATGCCCAACGCAAGAAGCAAGTGGTGCTCGTACCATCATTCCTTTCAACTGTGGGGCATTGACCAAGCTTCAGGCGTCCAAAATCGGGCATGGAATTTTGAAGAGACCCCGGGCCGATTGATGTGTCGACTTTTCAATGTGTCCCAACACACAAGCGGGGCAATGCCGAGGGCATTGAAATCCATTCGAACACAGGGGGATGGAGAGAAAGGGTGCATCACGCTACCCAAATTTGGAACCCAATGGGGAGCAACCATGGAGGATAACTATCAGCCGTGGCTGAAAAACAGTACCCATATCACGTTGGCCCGATATGGGAGGACAATAAATGAGGGCTGACCGCTGACCATCTTCGCAACACGGGGCCTAACTCAAATATCGTTGGTCAGTTTTCTGAAACCTTGGCCCAGGATAGTAGGTAGACCATAGGTCGAGCATCCATACTGTTAGGGGGTCCCGTCAAACATGACCAGTTCTCCGGAACGTTGGCCCAGGACAGTAGGCGGACCATAGGTCGAGCATAAATACTGTTAGGGGGTCCCGTTAAGCACGAAAGGAAATGAGGGTCCCAATAAGGTAGAACGCAAAGCGTGGGAGGTGGAGTGGTGCCTTGTTCGAACAGAGTCCAACACTCTCGATATTGCGCCACCCGGGCAAAGGCGCATTAGGCGGACGTACCAACCTGATCACGGGTCATCCCAATATCTAGGCATGACCTCTTTGGCAGGAGAACTGCCACTTCCCATCATTACTGTGGGGCATCCTGAACATGCTCGGGGTAGATATCCTGAAGACACCATTTCTCATGAAGTCGGGCCAAGGGGCCGACAATAAAGAAGGATGGTGTTCAGCTATCCCTGGGGCTGGACCTAAGACAAAATGTCCGGGAAGTCCTACGTATCTCATAAGGATGAGAATCAAGCCCACGTAGTTCTGAAAATACAGTTTAACTTCATGCTGGACGAAATATAGTTTAACGTCATGCGGGACGGAATACAGTTTAACGTCATGCGGGGCGGAATATAGATCTTAGTTTTAGGTCTTAGAGCTCGAACCATGAGGATCTTAGTTTTAGGTCTTAGAGCTCGGACCATGAGGATAGGGGACAAACGGACACATGGCCAGGCGGCTACAAAACCCGACGTGAAGGAGGACCTAAGCCCTACGTAACATGTGCTCTCTGGGGAAACGCTCGAGTCGAGGGACCGAACACGGAGGTAGGCTGGACCCGCGGGGAAGTGCCCCATGCATTCTTACGTATCTCATAAGGATGATAATCAAGCCATACGTAGTTCTGGAAGTGACATGGTAAGATACAAGTGCCAAAGGAAAAGGGGGAGTGCGGGCTTGGCCCTTACAATAAAAGAAGCATCATTTGATAAATCTTGTTTTTCCTTTAAGGTGAGTGGTTTTTTTTTGTTGTGAAGCGACAGACCCAGAGTAGTAGGACATGGTGTCGCCACAAGAATCAATATGTGATAGGTGTTGACAAATGGAATGGAATAAAACCAATACCTAACGTGATGTCCTCTTACAGCGAGGTCACCACAATGCAGTGCCATTTTCAATCGTGCGGCCAGGACGATAATGTCACAGTTTAGGGTCGTGTGGCAGGACCAACTGCTCAGTTTAAGGTCATATGGTTTGGACCAATAACACAGTTTAAGGTCATATGGTTTGGATCAACAGCACAGTTTAAGGTCTTATGGTTTGGACCAACAACACAGTTTAAGGTCTTAAGGTTTGGACCAACCGAGAGAGGAGCATCGGGCAAAAGAGCCTACGAGGGTTCAACAATCAGGGAGGGGAAGAATTTGCTAGCTCCCAGCTATGCTGGGCCCGAAACGCAATGTCTGGGCGACTACTCACTCCCTTAAGGGGACGAAGGTCAAGCGGCACGCAACCCGTAAAGAAGAGACCCATGCACATACTCTAGCGCTTAGATCGCGGGAGCCTTGAGAGACACTGTTACGCAGCTCGGTCTGTTTGATGTGTGGGGGTGTACTGAGGGTTAGTACAAGGAGTGTCGAGATTCCACCTTGGCACAGCAGGGCGGAAAATGACATGAACCATGCCACCAACATTCAGGGCCTGGGGAACCGGCATGATGATTGAGGAATACTGTTGACCATGTTCGCAACACAGCATCCTGTCGTGTTATCCATGGGGACAAACAAATGAGCATCAACCGCTGACCATGTTCGCAACGCGGGATTTGTATCAATTTGTTGTCTGAAAACCTCGGGGGCGTTGGCCCATGATGGTAGGAGAGCCCTTGGGCGTTGAATCTAGACCGTTCTGGGGATTCCCTCTGGGTATGAAAGATGACAGGGGCCCGAATGAAGGGGAACACGAAGCTTGTAAAGTGTATGGAACTTTCCTAAGTCGAATTAGGAACTCCACGTTCTAGACTAGAGTGCTTTGAGCACATCAGCAGACCACTGGAAAGGGTCAGAGGGCTCAGTCCGAGAACAGCCAAGAGATGATGGATCCCTGGGAAAAAGAGGGGGCGTAATGCCAATCACCCTGGGCATCGGGGGAACGTGGGATCTCCTAAGAGATGGGGCTGGACCCGACATCTAGGTGTTTAGGTGGTCCTACGTATCCCCTTAGTATGGGAATCAAGAAACGCGTAGTTCTGGCAATACAGTTTAACATCATGTTGGACGGAGAGGATCTTAGTTATTGGTCTTAGTGCTCGGACCATGAAGAGCCCTGACGTAGGGAAGAGTGTAGTTTAAGGTCGTGATGGACCATACAGTTTAAGGTCATGTAGGACCATACAGTTTAAGGTCATGTAGGACCATCGTTTAGGAAAAATACTTCTTGAGGAACCTAGCGTTGGTGGGAGGATTGATACGCTCCCCATCCATAGTAACCAGGGAATACGCACCATTAGGATAGACCGTGTTGACAATAAAGGGTCCCTCCCACTTGGGCTCCAACTAGGGTGGTTTCCTGCCAGGAATAATTGGCGCTCTGAGAGCCAACACCAGGTCACCTTGCAGGAAGGAGTGGAGTCGAACCTTCTTATAGAAAGCTGGAGCCATCCTACTCTAATGCCTTTACAGGTTATGTAAAGCGCAAAGCCTAATTTCATCCAGCGCTTCCAATTCAGCTAGACGGATCTCGGCAACTCTGTCCGGTGCTTGCTGGTCGTAGACCGTCATGCGCAATGAGGGCAGTTGGACCTCGATGGGAAAGACGACCTCAGCTTCGTACACTAGGGAATATGGGGTCACCTGGGTGGAATTGAGATTCTTCATCCTATAAGACCAGAGGGCATTGGGGAGCTTATCCGGCCAACTTTTCCTATTCTGACAGACCATTTTTTGCAGAATGTTAGAGAGGGGTTTGTTAAACGCCTCAATCTGTCCATTCGCCCACGCATGATAGCGGGAGGTGTGGTTCGAGTGAATGTTGTACTTGGCGTACAATCTCTTCAGCTCAGCCGCTTGGAAGTTGGTTCCGTTATCCGTGAGGATAGCGTGAGGTATTCCAAACCGATGAATGATATTGGAACTGACGAAGTCAGCGATAGAACCAGCCTTGACTTCCCTAAGCGGGGCTGCCTCTACCCACTTTGAGAAGAAATCCATGGCGGTTAAGATGAACCAGCACTGGCGGGTCGTTGTCGGCGGGTAAGCCCCTACGACATCCAACCCCTACATTGGAAAGGGCCAAGAATACTTAGTAGTATGGAGAGGCTCCGATGGACGATGCACAAAGTTAGCATGAACTTGGAATGCGTGGCACCTCTTGGCGTACTCAATGTAGTCGTGGATAATGGAGGGCTAGAAGTACCCCAGTCTCCAAATCTGGTGGGACAACTTCGACCCGGCCTGGTGGGCACCACAGGAGCCAGCGTGCACTTCCTGCATGACCTGTGGGATCTCAAATCCTTGAAGACAATGGAGGAGAACACCATCAAACCTATGCCTGTAAAAGAGATGCTCACGGCTAGGACCGCTTTGAATTGTGAACTGCGGCGCACGACGCCAGATTCGTTCCCGCTCTGCTCAGTCCATCGGAAGATTGACGTGCCGGAGATATCCAACTAGAGGTGTCCTCCAGTCAAGAACTGTTTAGATCACCACGTCTAGAACCCCAGGGTGTCTCGGTGCGGGGGAACCAGCGGTGAGCTGGTTCACTCGCGGGCCACGACTGTCCTCCGGGATAACAGGAGCAATGACTCTTCGGTGCGCCACGTGGATGATTAGGTCATCCTGCTAGGGCTCCGCGAGTGATGCGGCCAGGCAGGCCAAAGCATCTACTCGACTGCTCTGCGATCGGGGAACATGAACAACATCTGGCCGGGAGGGGAACTTAGCCATTAGATGGAGGGTGCACTCCAGCAACGACACGAGCTCTGGCTTCCTGACAGCGTAGTCACCGTTAACCTACTTGACGAATAGATCATAGTCCCCTTTTACATACAGGTGGGGCACGTTCACCTCCAGAGCCAACACGAGGCCAGTGATGAGGGCATGATATTCTGTCTCATTGTTGGTGCAGCCCTCTGACAATAAAAACGAGTATGGAAGCACGACTTGCTCTGGCGTGATGAAGACGATACCCAGGCCCACTCTGTTAAGCCTAGGATCGTTATGCCTTCTACCGGTAGGGCTTCGGGAGGCACCATCAATGTGAATTTGTCAGCATGGGGTGGCGTGATCGAATGAGAGGATTGCCTCATCAGGAATGCCCACATCCAGCGGTTGGCCGGCAGAGGTTGGATGAGCAGCTAAGAAGTCTGCCAACGCCTGTCCTTTGACGACCTTCTAAGATACGAACCTAATGTCGAACTGCTGGAGGATCACCGCCCAGCGTGCCAATCGGACGATCAACATAGGCCGACTCAGGAAGTATTTCAGCGGGTCTACCCGAGAGACCAACTGTACCTCATGGTGATGCAAGTAGTGCAGCAATTTCTGCACGGAAAAATACGAGCGCCAGGCAGCTCTTCTCGATTGAAGAATACCGAATCTCCATGTCGAGGAGCATGCAGCTGAGGTAGTAGAGGCTATTCTCTGTTCCCTCGTTGGTTTTCTGGGCGATAAGGGCGCCGAGAAATCGCTCCAGGGTGGTCACGTAAAGGACCAGTGGACTTCCAGGAATGGGTGGAATCAGGACCGGAGGTTGAAGAAGATACTTATTGATTTCCCCAAAAGCGGTCTAGCACTCTTCATTCCACCCATAGAAGGTGTCTTTCTTCATTAGCCCAGAGAAGGGCTTACACTTGCCGGCCAGATTTGCAATGAATCGGCGTATATAGGCCAAGTGGCCTTAGAGGCCTAGAAGCTCCCGAATATTACTCGGGGGAGGCATCTGACTGATGGCGTTGATCTTCTCGAGGTCGATCTCAATACATCGATACCTGACGATGAAGCCAAGAATCTTTCCGGAGGTGACCCCGAAGGAACACTTCAACGGGTTCATCTTCAGGTGACGAGAACGGAGCAAACCGAACACTTTCTCAAGGTCTTTGAGATGGTCCTGGCAGTGACGAGATTTAACCACCATGTCATCTACATAGCACTCCACTAGCTTCCCAAGGATCGGCTTGAATATGCGGTGCATAGCCCATTGATAGGTGGAACCGGAGTTCTTCAGGCCGAAGGGCATAACCTAATAGCAGATAGTGCCCTGGGGGGCCCTGAAGGCAGTGTACTCTTCATCCTCGAGGGCCATCCAGATTTGGTTATACCCGGAGTACCCATCCATGAAAGAGAGGGCTTTGAACCTGGTCATTGCATCGTTCAACAACTCTGTCATGGGAAGGGGAAAGTCATCCTTCGGACAGTGGCGATTAAGATCACGGAAGTCGATGCAGACCCTGATCTGCCCGTTCTTCTTCCTGGAGGGCACAATGTTGGCTAGCCACCTGGGGTACTGGACTTCCCTGATGAAGTTGGCCTTAATGAGGTTATCAACTTCGCCCTCAACCATGGAGCTGTGAAAGGGGTGCATTTTTCGGGGAGGCTTCTTGAACCCGCGATGGTTTGCTGGGAGGCCAAGGCGGTGGACGGCTACCTGGGGATCTAGTCCTGGTATCTCGTCATAACTCCAGGAAAACACATCACGGTGCTGTTTGAGGAAGTCTATGTACCGTTTCCGTTCCTTGGGAGGCATAGCGGCACTGACCAATGTGGCTCTCAGGTCCGCCTCACTACTGAGGTTCACCTGTACGAGCTCTTCGACCGTGGCGGAGACGGCCTCCTCAAAGGCAGGAGGAGCATCTTCCATGTCTTCTTCTCCACCTGGGGAAAGATCGTCCGCGGGGGGAGCCATTTCGGGGTGGCTCAACCCTGATGGGGAGCTAGCACCGGCTTGGGCGACAGAGGTTGTCATGACGGGAGGCTCATGCACCGCGGAGACCATAGTGACAAATGAGGTTGATCCAATCCCATCCGGCCTGCGGCCCAAGGGGCCATGCTTTACGACATCGAATCAGTGGTGTCACGTTGGCCTGAGCCGGTTGATCCCGGCTCGGCGAAACATGCACGTATGACGCACCGCCGTTGCCATAAGCCCAACGTCCCGATATCGTACGGGGGTAGGAGGCTCGGGGATCACCCGTGCCTAGTTAGTGTAAGAGTACGAGGTGATTTCCCGCCGTAACTTAGACCCAGAGATATGCATTCCTCTAATACCCGAGACAACAAAGCACTCTCTCATATCGTGAGTTGTGGCCTCCAACCGATGGATTGGGAAGACATATGCGTCATCCAAACCTGCCCAGGGATCACTCGCGACAGCGGTAGGCTCAACCTCACCTGCCAGGATCTGCTTGTCCTTGCTCTTGTAATAGTCTGCGTCCAGGTAACAAGCTTCACAAGAGGAAAACGGGGACGCATCTCCTTGGAGCACACCCACTCGACCCTTAAGGGAGTATTTGAGGCACTGATGGTATGATGAGGGAACCGCTGCATGAAGATGGATCCACGGCCTGCCCATAAACGCGTTATAGGCAGTGTCCTGAGAGACAACCATGAATTCTGTATTGGCAATTAAGCCGCCGAACTGGGTCTTCAGACGAATCTTGCCGAGTAGAGTTTGCTCGGTCCTGTCATACCCCTAGATTCTGAGGTCAGAGGGAGTTAAATCATCCTCAAACAACCCCAGTTTTCACAGTGTCCGAGTTGGGATCAAGTTAATCCTAGAACCCGTGTCGACAAGATAGTGACGGACCTCCACGCCATTGAACTGGCCGGTGACGTACAGCGGGTGGATGTGCCCCTGTATGGGAGGATCTTCATCTTCACCAGAGAATGAGATAACCGCCTGACATTCGGCGTCCTCAATCACCTCGGCGTGGAAGGCTTCTACGGCTGCTACCTCTGCTTCAAACTAGAGGGGGCTCCTCAGAGCCTCGGCGAGCACCTCACGCATTTCAGACGATAGGCGGAGGGCCTCAAGGATGGAAAGCCTCGCCGAAATGCGGGCCAGATGCTTCAGGACATCATACATTCGCTCCAGACGCGAGCTTTTTCTTACAGGAGGTCGCTCTATGATTGGGGGCATGACGGGCCCTGCTGGCGGGACCGGTGACTGACGGGTACTAGGTACGTCCCGCTATTCACTAGTTGAAGCCCGAGATGTGGCTTCCATGCTAGGACCGGAAGGCCGTAGTCGGACAATGGTAGGGCAGGGCTGGTTTCGACGCGGGCAAGGAGATTCCGCCCGATCCAGCAACACGAACGGTGGTGGAAGGGAACCTATTATCACCGGATGAGGGAGATGCGAGTGCTGCTCTCTACACCGGGCCTACTGCCTGGTCTCAGTGGCGTGCACGGCCTGACTGGAGGTGACGATCGTCGTGCCCCAGTGATTTACTTAGCCACGGCTCCATCGACGTTGACGATGGCTGGGTACATTGGGGAGGTTCACTCGGCTCTCCTCATCGTTGGGAGCCAAAAAGGGATTTACCAACTCTATGGTGTTAACCGAAGCATACCCCGGGCTCTCGGGGAGATTCACCCGGTGCTCCTCGTCGTTGGGAGCCACAAAGGGATTTACCAACTCTACGGTGTTAACCGAAGCATACCCCGGGCTCTCGGTCGAGGAGTCATCCATTAACAGACGGGGTATCAGAGGGATCCCCATTCCCGGGGGCATAAAATCGCCATGCGTGCGAGAAGATGACGGCAACGGCAGGGCACATTCTTTCTTCTTGCATCGCCGCCTGCTCTTATGGGAAGAGCAGGCCGAGACGACGAGGCCGAAGTGGCGCTCGCAGATTTTGAGGGCTCTGGCCGGTCCAAGTCGGCACAGATGATTCCATGGGCACTGGCGACCGTCTTGCGGGCCATCCAGTCGTTATACATCTAGGACCCACGGTCGGAAACCTGTTCCCACCCGTCCCCATCATCACTACTGCCATATGAACCCATGAAGACACCTTCCACCTATGTCGGGGCTGGGCCCAACCTGACTATGTTGTTGTCAATCTGGTCTTGGATCTAGTCCTTGAACACATAGCATTGTTGGATGGTGTGTACCAGGAACCGGTGATAAGGGCAGTAGTCAGGGCAATCCATGAGACATGACTCTTCTGTATTTCAGCACTCAGGCAGCCGCACAATCCTCTACTCCAAGGCGCTACGGAAATAACCGGGGACCTGGGCCTCGTCAAAAGAGTAATCCCGATTCCTTCTTCCTGGAAAGGGGACCCTTGGGGGCTGAACATGTCCAGGGACCGGAGGAGCAGGCTGAGGAGGCGGAGCCGGATTACCTCGCATAGGTGGTGGCGGTGCGTTACGCGGAGGCACCTGCAGATTTTGAGGCTGTCGCTGCTGGTCCGGAGGCTGTGGGGGATGGACCCCTTTGAGCCTGCTGAGCTGGCCTCACCGGCAGCAACTCTAGCTGTCTGGGGGCCTCTATCTGCACCACAGTAGCAAGCTCGGCTCTGGCGGCTCTCCTTGTAGAGATCACAGGAGGCAGCGGACGTACCTGGCTGGCCTGTTGCAGGGCTTCTTCGAGGCGCTGATCCTTGTCCGAGAATTCGCGGAACCCTCCAAGGTAATTCTGCGTGATCACGGAAGGAACCAACTACGCCTTAACGTTCCCCAGACACATCGTCAGTAATTGCTCTTGAGTCAGTGGCATGTCAAGGGAGTATGTGAGCTCCTTCCACCGGGCGACGAAGTCCATGACTCGCTCGTCGGGACGTTGCCTGCACCTGAAGAGGTCTGAAATGTTCTTCTTCCAGGTTGTGGAACTGAACTGGTAGATGAATTTTCAACGATGGTCCTCCCAGCTAGTTACTGATCCAATAGGGAGGTGGTTGTACCAAACGAACATTGGTCCCTCCAGCGTCTGAATGAAACACCGGAGCATGGCAGCCTCCTACTGCGCCGGAGTCCCCAACATAGGCCCGCACCTCGAGTTGATGTGGTCCAAGTGCTGTGGCGGGTCTCCTATCCCTTTAAACGAGGCAAAAGTGGGATTCCCAAATCCTGGCGGGGCCTGCATATCATCCACCCATGCGGGGTACGACTTGCCATCCGGTGGGATCGCCTCCTGCCGAGTTTCCAGGGCCTCGAAGCGAGCGATGAGTACCTCCACCAGATCATCCGGATGCAGATTCATTTCTTGACGGGGATCTCTAACCACAATCGCATTTCCAGGCTCTTCGATACGATAGTCGTGCTCAGCGGCTCGGGGGGCAGTTGGCAGAGTGACTGTCGGAGCGGCGGGAGGAAACCGAGCAGGGTCTCCCAGGTTGCCTCGTTGCTCGGGAGGGTTCAGCGAAACAAATCGCTCCCTCTTTTCATGGGATCTATTGTCTCCCCTTTCGGCGAACAAGACATGGTCACGGTTTCCCGAGGGGTTCTCAGCAAGGGGTAGATTCTCCTGCCCCTGCTGTCCTGGACTAGGGTTGTCGTAGATAGGCCGCCGCTCTGCAATGTATTCGGCCAGGAGCTCATCAACCAACCTCTTTTTCTCGGCTAGCAATTGGCGCAGCATGGCCTTCTCGGGATCTTCCTCTGCCTTCTGCACTGAGGCAGATGGGTCGGAGAGTTTGACAGGCCCGGTGGGCTCTTTACCCTTGCCGACGTTTTGGGTCAGCGCCAGTGCCTCCGTGGGTACAGGAAGGCCTAGGAGGTTCCTCTGTTGGAATGTAATCCTCCCAGATTGGTCCAGAAGTGTCCTGTACTCGGGGGGTGAGTCCCTGTCGAGGGGCTCCACAATGTTACCTCATCTGAAAGGTCAACCATGTTCACTACTACTGCCCTTGGCGACGTTCCCTCAGGGCTGCCCATTGGGTCGGGCAGCTGGCGGATCACACAGAAGAGGAGAGCAGCGTGCTACCCCCACCCACGGACGTGCACGTGGGGGTGGCCTCCTCAATAACCCTGCGGAGTACTTGAAAACTCTGGATGCATTTTTGCTGAAGGGCCTTGTGGAGGCCCAGCGACTCGGGGTGCCGGACCGCGGGGAGTGGTGCTAGGTCAACCCGACGGCACTGCTCACCAATCTCCTCGAGAGGCGCTTGTCTCCTGGGATAAGGCGCTAGCTGATGATGGAGGCGGGAGTGAGTCACCCAAAGAATCTGGCGGAAGCATTCAAATTCTCCCAGGGTGAGTGACTCTGGGACATCAAAACCTGATTCTGCGACCGGCCAAAACTTCTCAGGGAAGTGGCCCGCTGCATGAATGGTCCAGAAGCTCCACAGTTCCAGCTCGGGGTCCGGAACATTCCGACCCTGCTCGTCCACTGAGGAAATTCAGGGAATTGGAAATGGCGCCAAGGTAGGCCATCGGGGCGGTGGGCTGGCCGGCGGGGAATACAGTGAATAGGCAGATTGTCGGCCGATCCCTGGGTCATCCTCCCAAGGTTGCAGTGCCCTGGCCACCACGTCGTGATAGGATGGGCCGGTGGATGGCCCTCCTGTCACAACGTCGGTGCTCGCCGAGGGTGTGTTGCGTCGCGATCCTTCCGTCGGTCCACAGAATGGTTCCTCATCCTCCCTAATAGCGGCGGGAGGTGCTTTCGAGGAGATCAGCGGCAATTGCGGGCTTGATCCCCGGCGGTACACCAAATCCTCATCCTCCTGGATATACCTTTGAAGGGGGAGGGAATCATACGGATCTCGCATTCGGGGACTACGAGACTGACGTGCCGCGTCCCCATCCCTGCACTCAACATGAAAGGTTGGGGGGGGGGGTTCTATCGTCGTGTCATACTCTACCTCAGAATCCGAGAAACGAACTGGTCTGATTGCCGTCCGGACTCCCCTGACATTCCTCCTCCGACGACGACGCCCGGCCTTCCTGCCCCTGGGTAGTTCCTTAGGGTAAGGATGAATTCTTTCATCGGGTCCCCCGGCCGCAATAGAGCTGGGGCAGAGGGGACCGGAGGCCGGGGTGTGAGAAGCAGCATGACAGATGTCGAAAGGGACATGGGGAGGACCTCCATGTGAGTGAGTGACTGGATACACAACGGCTCCACGCTCGCGACCGGCGGTAGGGGGAGTGACCTCATACCCCATGCAGCAGGTGATGGAAGGAGTCATACCTGAAGAATAGCTGTCGCAAAGAAGCTTCCGGCTTCCCAGACCGGTGGCATGGAATGAGCCTTCATGGTGAGCGGCACCACCGCGGATTGGCCCGCAGTGGCCATTGCCAGTGTCCACAATCGGGAGATTCGACCCAACCTGCCGGCAAGGTGGTCGGGGTTTCGATCCCAGTCGGGCACGCGGCTGCCCCTGCTCAACATGCACATGGATCTGGGAACATGAGTCAGTAATGGATGGGGCCACAATGGTTGCTGATGCTAGTGCCCCAGGACAGGAATTCCCTCCCGCTCGTGCCCAACGCTGGCGTCGAGTCAGATGGGCCAGAACCGGTGGTGCGGGCGTGAAGATTGCCTGCTCCTCGGCTCAGGGAGTCAGGCAGCGACGTCGACGCAGCCTAGAAGGGGTTATTTCCGGTAACCCCTGTGATGGATCACCGATCGGGTGGACACGGCATCCCCCACCTCATTGGCGTAGGGGAGGGATGTGTCACAGCGCTCTGGGGATAGGCTCCCGAAGCGGTTAAATGTCAGCGTGGGGAGCGGCGGCTCCCTGCGCGGCCCTCGGGGGCGGCGATGGTGGTGAGGCACGACCGCCTCTAGATCCAAGTGGGCCATGCCCCTGGTGGGGATGATCCCTTCCTCGTCATACCTACGGACCAGGTTATTGATCACCCTCCATTGGATGATTTCTAACGGGGAGAGGGGACACAAGCGCCTGGCTGCTACGACGGTCGAAGTAGGAGCGACCATGGGATAGGCGGGACCGCGCTGGGTTGTTGCGTCAGCACTGCCCCTGCCCCTACGCCGGTGGGCAGGTGGCGATCGAGATCAGAATGCAGTGATCTGATTCCTAGAAATAGGGAGATGAAACCATTAGTATAAATAGGAAAGGAGATCAACAACCAAGGCCCGACATCATTCCGTCTTCCATGGTCATCGAGAGGGATCCACGCTGACGACGTCACAGAACGGAGTAATCAACGTCCTGACGGACTCGACCGCTGGCGGGTTCACGTCCCGTGGAGGGTTACCCGGACCTGGGGACATGCTTTATCCTGATGCTCCAACGGCTACCATTCCCCGTGTTGAGGAGAAGATCTTCACGTCAGGTTCACCATTTTTTGTTTCCGACTCTTTCGTCGGGGCGCGCACGTCCTTCCGCCGGGGAGGGCGCGCTGCTTGTGGCCCCACATTCCTACATTCCAAAGGCCGGTGGCATCCGTTCCTTGTTCAGGGACGTCTGCTCCTTGATCGAAACTGGGATGATGGGATGTCAGTTCTTCCTTCAGTGGATTCCTCCTCGGAGCTCGTCACCTAGGCCGGGTCTCCCTCAAAGATTTATGATGGGTTCGTGAATCTCATTCCTAGTGCCATATCTACATGGACGCCTGTTAATTACGCTGCTTCCGTCAAGACGCTCCAAGGGGTCTTGTCGGGACAGCAACCTGTGGTGAGGAGAATGGTCACGTTGGGGCATCGTCGGCATGTCTGTCTTTGGTCCATCATCACAGGGCTTCTCGAGGGCGCAGAATCCCGAGGCATCACACATCGAACGCGGGGAATGGGTACCATCTGAGGTTTCCTCAGCTTCCCATATTTATCACGGGGTATGTCGCGAGTTTAACGTCTTGCGGAGATGGATCGGGTTAAAGGATCCCCAAGGGGAAACACCGATGTTGGGGCCAGCATGTGGGCGGCCTCCCGTGTGACAAGGAGTGGGAAAGGGTGGCATGATCTCACCGGGATGTGGTGTCCCAGGTAAGGATCAGGATGGATGGTGGGGTGAAGCATGGGGCTTACGTTCTAAGATGGCCCAATAGGGGGAATACAGTTTAACATCATGCGGGACAGAATACAGTTTAAGTCATGTGGGATGCGATACAGTTTAACATCATGCGGGACGTGATACAGTTTAACGTCATGCGGGACGAGATACAGTTTAACGTCATACGGGATGAGATATAGTTTAACGTCATGCGGGATGAGTGATTTGGGGCTTACGCTATGAGGCGGCCCAAGGTGGTCAGGGAACCGACAAGGAATGGTCGGGATGACCGGGTGGTGGACTTGAACCTCGTGGAGGCTTCCTACGTACCGTGTGCTAGCACGGATCAAAGTCCACGTAGTTTGCTGGTATGGGGATTATACTCTGATGCGGCCCCTGGAGGATGTCATGGTCGATGCGCAATCTAAGACCACGTGAGTCATGCTCAATGTGGGAAACAAGAGGCAGCAGGGACCAGACGATCACGTCGTGAAGGGTGCGTCCGTGAGAAGTGGAATGGGGCTTACGCATTAAGCGGCCCAAAAAGGAAATAGGGGCTTATGCGTGGTTAGCGGCCCTTGGTGTCGGGGATTACTCTTGGGTGGAGGCCCGTGGTGCGACAAAGAGCAGTGGGAAAAGGACTCCACTGGCCTTGGCAGGGGGGAAGTACGGAGATGCACGAGTGCAATCATCCGTACGAAAGGTTAGGGGCTTACACACTGAGGAAGCCCTTCCCCCGCGGACAAACGCCGCTCCGACAAAGAGGATCTCATTCCATGTGAGGAAGAGTGCATTCCCATGGAGACGAGTGGCGTAAAAAATGTCCAAGCTGGGGGGACCCTACGTGCGAAGCATGGGGTCGGACCACAAATTAACGTCTTGTGTTAAGGACGAGGTGCTTAGCAGTTTAACGTCCTGCAGCTTGGACGAGGTGGGTTTTATCCACACCCCTAGGGATTACATGCCCAATTCCCTCTACCCCTTGTGGAAGGGAAGGCATCAACAAGGCCTTAGTGAAAGGGGGTCGCAGGGAAAACCACCGGGGGGTCCACGTTTGCATGGATATGCGTAGAAGCAATAGCCGTTAGCGTGCCTATGAAAAGAAGCATAAGGCAAAGCAACGCAACGGGAAACACGGACCAAGGGACCTTGAGGTTACTTTGCACGAGCCTGGAAGGCCGTGTGGGAAAACAACGCATGGCGTGCATGCCCGGTAGGGGAGACATCAGGTGCCGGTGCAAGTGGCATCCAAGGGGCGTCAAGGTGAGGGGTCCTTAGCTCTGTGCGCGCAAAAGGGACGATTTTCGCGCAAAACACTGGGACGACGCACAATTGAAGTATTGGAATTGCGCACGGAGAGGGAATTGCGCCCATGAATTTGCGTGCACGGCAGGGTATAGCGCGCGCAGACCACGGATTGCACGCAAGTGGGGAAACCGGGGGAAGGGGCAAATTTATTGAAGCCGGTGGAGTTACACGCAAAGGCGAACTCCGGGGCAAGGTTGCACGGAATTCGGGATTACCTGGATGTCATCTTTCGCGCGGGGGGAGCCGAATTGCGCGCATGAGATCCGCTTCGGATTCCTCAACCCCCAAACCGTTCGGTGTCACCTTATATTTATAGGCGACCTCCAGCGCGGAATCCAGGCGGCACGTGAAGTTTTCCACTCCTGGAACCACTTGCATGCAAATTCTCGCCACGGAGACATGGGGCACGCAATTATTGCGCCCCTCACCGGTCCAATTATGTGAATCCCGGGAGCACTTCTTGCACCGAACATTTTTGTGCGCGGATCCTCCTTTAATTCGCGCACCACTTCTCGGGCCTCCGGATCAGGCCTCTGATTCCGAATATGACTTCTCTTCGTCATTCCGAAACTTCCTCCAAGAGTTGTGGGCTTTTTTCAGCGTCAACAATGTGGTTCATGTATAATTTAATAAAATTATTTAAATATTATACACGATGCTAACGTAACGTCTATCAATGAAATGTACAAGATAAGGGTTAATTTTACAATCTCTTCATTATCTGAGGATGTTTATACAGGAGTATACACGAGGAACTCTTTATCATCCACATCCATGTTTCATAAAAATGTATTCCAATCATTTTGAATATTTCCTAGACTATGGGTCATGGTACTCTATACCCTTTTATGAATTTTTATAAAAATTTTATAAAAGATTATTTCCGTAATTTTCCAAACAAGGACCTTTAGGGAATTTTTTAGAAAATTAGGGAAAGAATGTTTTTATAACTTATATGGCGATTGTGGATATTTTATTCCATTATAACACCTTATAATATTTCCTTATATGTAGATAAGAATATTTTCAAAACAAATGATTTCTTTTATAATTACATTACTATTAAAAGATATGAAAATAGAAGGAGATATTTCTCTCAAATAGTTTTTATTTCATCTATGAAAACATCCTTTGATGACTATTACAAATGTTTGATGTTGATTTATTGTGATAAAATTATCCATATTGTATTACAGTTTTTGTGACATGTTTGTCAGTGTATATGTTATTTTTATATAATTTATTGTTTATGGTTATTTTATTAACATTTCATATGATTGTTTTAGTATGAATGTTTATGTTATTTTTCAACCATTTCATATGAGGAATTCATTTTACATAGTAAGTGAAGGGTGGAGCCCTCTATAAATCCTCAATGAAAAGGTAGGTTGCATTAGGCATACTAGTGTTTTGGTATAAGGCCTTGAAAAAAAACATATTTTTAGTCTTGGAACGAGGGACTTTAATATGTGGTTATGATGTCCTACAATAAACATTCCATCATTATGAAATATGATATTTATATTATGTGGGATTATTTGACTTGTATAATATCCCTATGAATATGTAAATGGAATTATTTGATTTATATTTTCCATATTATACTGAAGTTTTTGCCTAAAAGTCTTCTGTTTTAGTATTATACATTACCTTAAATGTTTATACTTATTTTTGATTATTTATGCTATATTTTTATCCTTATTCAGCATCCAAGAACACCAATTTTTTATGTTTAATTTTTCCGAGGATGCAAAGAAGTATATTAAAATAAATCATTAGGAATAGACTAAGTGATGTAAGAGTGTTCAAATGGTTCACAATGTTGTTTTTTTATTTCAGGATATAATGTAAGACTTATTTATGTATCTAGTACTTCCAATTATAATAAATTTATTGGTATTTCAGTATATGATTCCATATATCATGGTAATGTTATGAAATAATACACCGACTCTGGGTAATTGGGGATGAGGTGTTACAGTTGGTATTAGAGGTTGTTTAGTACAAACCTTGGAAACTAGAATTATAAAAATAATGATTAGAGATCATTACCCTAAGATAGAAATTGAATATTATTATAGAAGAATATCCTAGAATATTGGTAATGTCGAGTTTTTTTGAGCATCCAAGAAATATATATCTGTCTGGATAAGAGCGGGTAGAGGAGGCGCGGGCACAAATGTACCTAGAAGTGAAAACTCCTACAATGAGTTTCGGTTTTATCCCTGGGTATCCGGGTACATGACAATGGGCATTGCTACACTCTCCATTATGACTCTCCCAGGGGATATTCATAGGATAATTGATATTTTCTATACAAACCATTATGAAGGATTTATGGTAAAATAGTTTCTAAAAGAAAACATTTTCTATGATTATAGATTATATGATTAAACTATTCAATTTATGTTAGGTATTTTACTAATCTGTATCATGTAATTCGATTCATAAACTAATCTAGTGTATGCCATTGTTTAGAAATGGCACATAGTTGAAGGAATGGAAACTATATCAATGCACATAATCAATGTAGGGATTTCCCTTATAATCAAGATAATTATTGTGGAGATGGTTATTAAACTGGTGTTGAACAAATTATAACCAAACTAGGACAACTCAATCAGCTTATGAAAAGTAACATTACTGTATAGAGCACCATTATCCACACCGCATAGGGTCAATGTTAGAATGTATCATGAGGAAACAACAACCAACATTCAATGGGACTAAAAATCTATTAGTTGTTGAATAATGGATATGTTCCTTAGAGAAAACATTTCATGCATTGGGGAGTAGCGAATGGGAAAATGTTCTCAGGGTAGTTTATCGCCTCATGATAGAGGCATATCAGTGGTGGTTGTTAATTAAAAACAAAAAGTAGGATAAGGATTTATGAAATATGGAATGGATGGAGTTTAATGGTCTTTTCTATGAAGAATACTTTCCTTGTGACTATCAGTTGGATATGGAATGGAAATTTCTAAGCCTAAGGCAAAAAGATGATGATAATGTCGCAAAGTATGAGGATAACTTTATTAGGATACACGACATACAATAGATTATATATGTAACCTATAGAGTATGATAGATAGATTAATTGATGGGTTAAAACCATTTCTCCATCGAGCATTAGTCTCAACATCCTTCACATCATATGGATATATTATCTCATGTGTTATCATGATTGAAAAGGAATTCTCTATGTATTATGACTTTAAATAAAAGAAAGAGAATTAGTGATCTACTGAACATACTATAAATACAAATAATGGGAAGAATGGAAAAAATGAATTAACATCATACAGAAAATGTGGGATGAAACTCCTCAGTACATTCATGAAGGGAATGGGAATCTGTTATAAGTGTATTGAAAAAGGCCACAAACCTCAAGATTGCAATGGAATGAAAGTGGTTTTCTATTTTGAAAGCTACAATTATAGAGAAATGGGGAATTATAAAAATTAATGTCCTAAGCACCAAAGAAACATTCCTCATAAAATTCCTACAGATCAAGGCCAAGATTATGGGATCACTACTACTGAGGTTGAAGCTCTGAATGGCGTGGTGGAAGGTAATTTAATGTTATCATCATGTATAGCCCATGATTAATTTGATTATGGATCATCACATTATATCATATATTCTAAGTTTTCTATGAAAACTAGATATTTCTAATTTTATTTAACAATGGAGTTTTCAGTCAAAACTTTTAAGGGAAGTATTATTGCAACAATGTTTTGGGAATTAGTTCCCATTAGGGCATATAAATGTTCTTTGTCTACTTATCTCATAATCATACCCATGATTGAATATGATATTTCCCATGGTATGGATGGATTTTAGACCATGATGAAAAAACAATTTGTAAGAAGAAGAAGGTTACAAATATTGATGATGATAAAGAGTACCATATATTTAGGGAAGAAATGTCACCACATGATTCTTATCTAGAACGACACCTAGTAGCTCTACTAAATAAAATTATTGGGGAGGATGAGAATGAAATAACTATGTGTGAGGAAAATAATTTCCAAATATAGGATGTAACAATTGTGAATGAAAATGTTTATGGGTTTCCAGAATATTTACGTGGACATCCTCCAGAATGAAAAATTGTGTTTTCTATTGATTTAATTACTATTTTGAGGCCCAAATCAAAAACCCCTTATATAATACCCACATTGGAATTAGTGGAAATAAAGAAAAAACTTAATAAATTGAGTAATTAAGGATTTAATCGCCCCCGTGTTTCTCCATAGAGAGCCCATGTTCTTTTTCTTAAGAAAAAGATGGATCTATGTGGTTGTGCATTTAATACAGGGAGATCAATGATATAACAATAATGAGAAAGTATCCCATACCTTTCATTGATGATTTATTCAATCAACTTAATGGATCTCATTATTTTTCAAAGATTTAACTTCGATATGGATTTCATTAATTTTTTGTGAATAAAGAAGAAATTCAGAAGACATCATTTTCTACCAGGTATGGGCATTACGAGTTTATAGTAATGCCTTTTGGATTGACTAATGAACCCTCTATCTTCTTAGATCCAATGAATACAGTATTCATGGAATTTCATTATTAATTTATAGTGGTAATTATAGTGGATATCTTGTTATACTAAAAATGATATTAAGATCATGAATATCACTTGCGCACTATTCTGAAAACCCACATAAAAATTGAATTATATGGGAAGTTTAGAAAGTCTGAATTCCAGCTTCAGGATATTTATTTTATTGCCTATATTATATCTAAATATGGAATATATGTCAATCCTTATAAGACCAAGGATATAAAATAATGTCTATCACTAAAAACTATAACTTAGTTTCTTCGATTTATTGGTTTAGTAGGTTATTATGGGAATTTTGTCTATAATGTTTCCCAATTGGTAAACCGATTATCCAAGATCACACATAAAAGGGTTAAATTTGTATGAAAAAAAGTGTTAGAATTTTTTTTAAGAATTTAATAGAAGATTAGTCAATGATACTATCTTGACTCTATCATCGGGGAATGATGGGTTAGTTATTTATAGTGATGCTTCAAAGAAAGGACATTGTTGTGTCCTTATGTAGAATGATAGGGTTATTGCCTATGCATCATGACAGATAAAACAATATGAAAAAAAAGTTCCTTCTCATGGTATATAGTTAGAAGCTGTAATATAATCTTTGAATATAGGTGGACACTATCTCTATGGTAAAAAAATGTGATATATATTCCAATTAGAAGAGTTTTATGTATATTTTCTCACAGAATGAACTCAAAATAAGGCAAATATGATTGATTTAACTTCTCAATGATTATGATTGCACTATATAGTAAAACTCAAGGAAGGAAAATAAGGAGGAAGATGCATTGATCTGAAATGATTGTGGAGTTCTAAAAATATTAGAGTTGTAAGGGATTATGACAACCCTGCCTTTTAATACAAACTTAAACATGATTTATTATTTAAAACATCACCTAATACAACAAAGAAGATCGGGAGGATTAATGTCTTTGGGGATTAGGATCATTACATAAAAACATGAAACATGAAATAAAACATCTTTATTGAAAACTTCATTTACATGACCACTACATTCCCTCGTACTTAGCATTGCATGGGATAACCTGAGGACATGCATAAGAAAAGGGTGATCTATAAAGCCCAGTAAGGGAGTACAAAAGGAATAACATGAGGATTAAAATACATGTTAGAAAATATGCATATCAATAGATCATAAGAAAAACATGACCATAAAGGCATGATAAAGCATGGTAATCATAACATGGAAATGTGGCAACAACACTTAACATGGAATTAGCATGAGCCAAGTCTCATTGCACAAGGAGCATGAGTAAATCCTCATTTCATATAAAGAGCGAGTAAACTCTAGTTGAACTTGAATTATCATGAGTGAACACTCATTGAACATGACGTATGATGATACTATACTTTACCCAATGCATATGAGCGCTTTAAGGGCGCACCCTTCTTAAACTTTTCATGTCATGCATAAGTGTGCCACATTGATCTAAAAACATGGATTCATGAAACATAATAATTTATTCCACGTTAAAGGAATGTGGAATTCATAAATTAAACATTATAATCAATAATTAAATGTGCATATAGGTGAATACCCTTGATGGAGAAATGGGCATGGTATTCACTATACAATGGCATTGGCTTAGAAAATCGGTGCAATTTCCACAGTGTAATGGCGTGACATAAGAATTCATAAAAGTGGTTTATGAGAGAGAAAGGGGTTCCTCATCACATTTACATGTAATGGACTGTAATGAGGTCATATAGATACATGTCCCAACAATTGAAATTTAGTGTAGATTCATGATACAAAAGTATTTCTTGTATGTAAAAGGGGAGAGAGAAGTTCCTTTTGGAATTTCGACATAGTAACGGGTGTACATGGGAGGCATTTAATGATAGATAAAGGGTCTCCCATTATTCAAAATTAAATAGGGCAGTATGAGGGAGGTGTGAAACTATACCCCAATATTTATAATTGAAATTAAAATGTCAAAACAACTTAATGAAAATAGGACAAAAATGAGAAAGGAAGAAAAATCCTTACATGGAAGTGTGATTCCAAAGGCTAGAGAGAGGCTTGTGAGAGGCTTCTTATTTACTTGAGGCACCCTGGGAGGATTCTAGAGAGAGTAGGGCAGAGGTTGGATGAACTCCAAAGGCTTTGAGTGAGGAGGAAGTGGGAGCTTTGGTGGGTTTATATAAGAAAGGTGAAGGAATTATTTATTATTTAGGTTTGGACACCTTATATTAAATTATTCCAAAATACAAGCCATCCAATGATTTATTCCCATGGTTTCCGGAAAAGGGAAGGGGAAAACAATATTTTATAAGGCCAATTTTCTAAATTCTTAAAATATTATGGTTTCTTTTGTGGAGGTGAGTCACACTCCCATGGAAATTAATTTAAATATGCAAGGTGTTGAATAAGTCATGAGGGGTGCATTAATTCTTTGAAAAGTAAGTCAAAAAAACCCAAAATGACATTATCTTAATTGTAAAACATATATTCTCTAAAAATAAAGATTATAGTATTTTATTATATCACTATTGGGTCATTATTATGTCATAAAACACATTATATATTTAAAGGGTATTTAATTTTTACCCAAAAATTTGACTGTCATAGAAAATTATGAAAAATTCACCGATGGATAATTTCGACGTCCCAATTCCAGAAATAGCATTTATTTTATCTAATTTTTTTTTTCAAATATGTCAATTTTCACTTTTAAAATAAAAACCTACATTTCTCGTAAATTCACAGGTTTTGATTGAAATGGCTGTCAAACCTTAATAAAAATTTTAATTGCATTCATAAAATTATAAGATAATTTATATTTAATAAAAATTAATTTAATAATAATATTATTATTTTATTAAAATATTATTTAACTCAAAAATCCCATATTTTAATAAAATATATTTCTTAATTACATAATAATTAAAAACACCATAAAAACTATTTACAACGTTTCAAAAAAGACTAAAAATTATATTCATTATTATATACATAAAAAATAATGTACATGAACATAGTACTACGTATTTGTTACATAACCCCTAAAAACAGCCACGTAAGACCAAAGGGTAAGGTGTGCGATGGTGACAAACTCTTGGGGTGGCCCAGATAACATAGCTCGAGTGGTAATTTCAATCAACTTGCACTTTTCCTGTAGACGGTCACGTTCGAGCTTGACATGATGAAGTTCATCCTGGGCTTGGTCAAGGGCGAAGCCCAAAGATGCCACCTATTTTCCGAGCTCCGAAAAATGGGCTTCGTATGGGTAAATTCTATGGGATGAGGCCATCGCTTCCTTTTTTTGAGTAAATTGGATTTGTTAATGTCCTATATTTTTACTAATCATGTGATCAGTGTTCAATGGCTATATTGTCAATGATAAAAATTCTTAACATAAAACCAAAGAAGTTTACATTTTATAAATACATTTTATATAAAGTGACATTTAATATGATCAAGAGGGATTTTCCATTAATGAATCTTTGGGTCGTTACAATATTCACCCCTTAAGAAATTTCGCCCTCGAAATTTTCCTTTTCCCACAGTAAAACAGATGTGGGTAACTCAGCTTCATCATTTCCTCTGATTCCCAAGTCGCTTCTTCAAACTTGTGGTTTCTCCACAACACCTTGATGAGGGGAATTGTCTTATTTCATAGAAATGTTTCTATATGATCTATGATCTTCACTGGTTTCTCCTCATAAGAAAGATCATCTTCCAATTGTACCACCTCAGAATAGAGTACATGTGAAGGGTTTGGTATGTAATTCCTTAAGAGGGATACATGAAAGACATCATGCACTTTGGCCATATTAGGTGGAAGTGCTAGTCGATAGGCCATAGCCCCGACACGATCAAGAATCACGAAGGGGCCGATGTTCCTTGGAATTAAGGTCCCTTTCTTTCCAAACCTCATGACCTTGTTCCACAGAGATATTCGTGGAAACACTGTGTCTTCACCTTTAAACTCAAGGTCTCATCGACCATTATCTTCATAACTCTTCTATCGACTCTGGGCTGCCTTGATATGTTGCTGAATGGTTCTCACCTTCTCTACCATTTCCTTGACCATTTCTAGTCCAATCAGTGTACATTAACTGACGTCATCCCTACATGTCAGTGTTCTGCATCTTTTCCCATATAGCGCTTCATATGGTGCCATTTGGATGATCGAGTGGAAACTATTGTTATAATAGAACTCAACCAGAGGAAGATGTTGATACCATCCTCCTTTAAAGTCCATTGAGCACTCTCTCAACATATCCTCAATTGTTTGGATAGTCTTCTTGGATTGGCCATCGGTTTGAGGATAATAGGTCGTACTGAAGTTCAGTCCAGTATTCAGAGCATGTTGAAGACTCTTCCAAAACTTAAAGGTGAATCTTGGATCTCGGTCAGACACAATAGATAGTGGTACTCCATGAAACCTTACCACTTCCTGGATATATATCTGTGCCAGTTGATCCAATGAGAAATCCTACCAAATAGAAATGAAGTTTTCACTCTTTATAAGATGATCCACAACAACCCAGATTGCATTGATTCCTTTGGATTTCCTTGGAAGTCCAGTGAGAAAGTCCATGGTGATTTTCTCCCATTTCCATTCTAGTATGGGCAATGGTTGGATCATCCCCTTAGACTTATGCCTCTCTGCCATTACATGCTGACACACCAGGCACTTTGATGTATATTCGGAGATCTCCGTCTTCATATTATCCCACCAAAAGTTTTCTCGGAGATCTCGATACATCTTTGTGCCTTCTGGGTGAATAGAGAAATTTGAACTATGTGCATCTTCCAAAAGTTCCTTCTTTAGCTCCGGACTTGATGTAACACATAGTCTTTTCCCAAACCACACAATTACTTCTTCATTAAAATTAAACTCTAAGGATTTCCCCTTTTTGATAGCTTCCACTTTTTCTTGAAATCCCACATCATCCTTTTGACCATCCTTTAACCTTTCCAAAGGAGATGGTTGAGCAATAATTTTTGAAAGGATTGATGATGTTCCCTTCTCTATGATTCCCATGTCCATTTTCATCATGTCTAAGAAGATTTTATCCTTCTCAATTCTCATCATTGAAAGAGTTGTGGAGTCCTTTCTACATAGGGCATCTGCCACCTTGTTCGCTTTCCTAGGGTGGTAATGTATTGAAAATTAATAATCCTTGATGAGCTCTAACCATCTTTCCTGGTGCATATTAAGCACTTTCTTTGTGAATATATATTTAAGACTCTTGTGGTCAGTATATATCTCACATGTCTCTCCCTAGAGATAATACCACCAGATTTTCAAGGCAAAGATCATATCCACCAACTCCAGATCATGTGTTGGATAGTTTCTCTCATGGATTTTCAACTACATTGAGGCATAGGATACCACTTTATCATTCTGCATTAGAACACAACCTAATCCCTTCTTTGAAGCATCACTGAATACCACAAAAAGGTCCCCACTGTGGGTAAAGTGAGCACGGGCGCAGTGATAAGCCTCCTTTTCAACTCCTTGAAGCTCTTTTCACATTCATCACTCATGAAAACTTTACTCCCTTCTTAGATAGCTTGGTAAGAGGGTTGGACAATCGTGAGAAATTCCTCACAAATCGTCAATAATACCCAGCTAACCCCAAGAAGCTACTGATATCTGTTACCGATGTTGGCCTCAACAATCCCTCAATTGCATCTGTTTTGGAGGGGTCCACAGATTTCCTATTTCTTGTCATGATATGGCCCTAAAATGAGACCTCCTTCAACCAGAACTCACACTTTCTGTACTTTACATAGAGCTTATCCTTGCGCGAAGTCTCTAGTATAGTTCTTAAATGCTCCTCATGATCCTCCTTGGTTTTGGAGTATATTAGAATATCATCTCTAAAGACTACGAAAAATTTGTCGAGGTAATCTCTAAAGACTCTACTAATTAAATCCTAGAAGATTTCTAGAACAATGGTGAGTATGAAAGTCATTACTATCAATTCATAGTGCCCGTATCTTGTGCGAAAAGCAGTCTTGGGGATATCTTCTTTCTTCACCCTTACTTGATAATATCCCGATCGCTAGTCCACCTTGGAGATGTATTGTACTCCACGCAGCTGATCAAACAAGTCATCGATCAGTGGAAGAGGATACATTATCTTTATCTTGATTTTTTTAAGTTCACGATAATCGATGAAAAGCCTCATTGACCCATCCTCCTTCTTAACAAAGTGGACTGGTGCACCCCATGGTGAAGCACAAGGGCATATAAACCCTCTATCCAGATTTTCCAGTAGTTGTTTCTTCATCTCTTCAAACTCAACAATATCCATTTTATATGGATTCTTGGATATTGGTAATTCCCCAGTTATACGTTCAATTGAGAACTCAACATCTCTTCTAGGAGGAAGACCAGACAGTTCCTCAGGAAACACTTCAGCGAATTCCCTCACAATAGGCATTTCATCATGGATGGTTTCTTCCTTGGACTCAATTATCTGAGCAAGATACGCGTTCTCATAGGGCAGTAATATCCATGCTTGAGATGATGAAGCTAAAATAGATTCATCTTCATCCTGACACATGTAAAGAATCATGGGTCGATTCTCCATATGGATTGTGATTTCCCTCTCCCGACAATTTATGTTGGCTCTATATAAGGAAAGCCAATCCATGCCAAGAATTGCATCAAATTCCACCATAGGGAGTATGACGAGGTTCGTTGGGAAATTCAATCAACATATTATAATAGGGGAGGACTTATATTCATGGGATACAATGATTTCCCCATTTGTCGTACTCACCGACATCTTCACATCCATGATTTGTGGTGGCGCTAGGATTGTTCTACTAAACATTTGAGATATAAATGAATGCGTAGAACCTGAATCCAAATGTATGTTCGCTATTCTTGAATGAATAACTAGCGTACCTTTCACCACATCATTGTCAGGGTTCACTTCGGCAGAAGTGATGGAAAAAGCTCTTCCTTGCTGCCTTGGAGGTTGTTGGTTGCCACCAAAAACCCATGGATTAGGGAACTGATTTGAAAAATGGCCCGGTTATTTGATTTTGTAGCATTGAACAATGCGTTGAGGTTCGAGCGGAGCGTTCCTCTCCTCTGTCACAGCCGCGGCTCTTTCTTGCTGATAGTTAACAGCTAGGTTCCCTTATCTTCCACACCTGAAGCATTTCCCCGTCCCCTTAAGGAAATTTCCACGGTGCTTCTTTCGGCACTTTTGGATGTGGGGTGCTGGATCTTCTGAGCACCGTTGGATTTATCCATCGGACTGCCACCATTGATTTCCACCTTATTCTCCTTGTCCCCAAGATACCCATGTGATTCCCCGATCTCCATTTTGACTTTGAGGGCACATCGGACAATTTCCTCATACCTTTCGAAGCTCGGATCCGTAATGCGTTCCGCAAACTAGGATTCAACCCACCAAAGAAGCAGTCAACATTTCATTCGGGGTTAAAGACAAAGCCAGAAGCGTGTCTTGCAATCCTTTTGAAGTTTTCCTCATATGCTCCAATAGATTATTTATCTTTTTACTTGAGGAAAAGGAAGTCCCTTTCCATCTAATGCCGGAGGGTGCAGAAAAAATATTTATCAAAAAACATCTTCAAGAAATCCTTACATTCAAAATCCTTGATCTCCTCCTCAGGCGTCATATTTTTTTATCAATGTCCAGCATTGATCAGCTTCACCCTCTATATGATAAGCAGCCACGAGAACCTTCTCATGTTCAAAAAATTAGAGGATGGAGAAGATATTTTCAATGAAGTTGATCCATTGTTCAGCGATCGTGGGATCAGATGATCCACTAAAAGTAGGATGCCTTTGCCTCATGAATATATCGGTAGAGACTTGTCCCTTCTTATGGGGGTTTGTATGTTCATCTTGACCCGTGATTCTATTCAAAACTTGAGTTAGCAGATAGAGAAGCATGACAATGTTCGTGATTCCCACTCCCATTGCATTTGGTATCTCAGTAGTACAATAATCACACTGATCTTCACAACGGTTGTTAGCCCGAGTCCTCCTATTACTGTCCATTGGATAGAATAAAAGGAATGTTAGGGGTAACACATAAAGGGTAAACCAAATTCAAAAGTTTATGACTTATAAATAAACTTTCATTTCTTTAACTCATGAGTCTATAGGCTTCAATCTAGGCTTTTCATGATCTACATTCTAACATATATTCTTAGGGGAATTTTTTAATTCCCTTAATAAGGGTTCAAACTAAGATTGTGAATTTATCAAACCATATCCCCTGGGAGTGTTGTGACCAAGAGTGCAGCAAGGCCAGTTTTCGTGCCCCAGTTCCAGATCGAGTCTAGCTCAAAGCGGTGTTTTCGAATTTTAGCCCTAGGATACATCTGTGCCAGAGCCGCCTCTACCTACTCGTATCCAGACATGGATGTATTTGTTTGGTAAACCACTTAATCAGTACTTACCAAAACTTAGGTATTTTTTTATTATACTTAGTCTTGTATCTAAGGCTTTACTAGTGTTTCCAATCCCAAAAATAAATAAACCTATCCTCTGATACCAACTATGACAACCATGACTTTTAATACAAATTTAACATGATTTATTAACATAAAACTTCATTTGATACAACAAAGAATATCGAGAGGTTTAGTGTCTTTGGGGCTTATTATCATTACATATAAACATGAAACATTAAATACATCATCTTTATTGAAAACATCCTTTACATGACCACTACATTCCCTCGTACATAGCATTGCATGGGATAACCTGAGGACTTGCATAAGAAAAGGGTGAGTTATAAAGCCCAGTAAGGGAGTACACAAGGAATCAAATGAGGAGTAAAATACATTTTAGAAAATAAGCATATCAATATAGCATAAGAAAAACATGAACATAAAGTCATCATAATGCGTGGTAATCATAACATGGAAATGTGGCAACAACACTTAACATGGAATTAGAATGAGCGAAGGCTCATTGCACATGGAGCATGAGTAAATCCTCATTTCCCGTAAATAATGATTAAACCCTCATTGCACTTGAATTAGCATGAGTCAACACTCATTGCACATGATGTATCATGATACTATACTTTACCTAATTCATTGGAGTGCTATAAGGGATCACCTTTCTTAAACATTTCATTTCATGCATTAGTGTGCCACATGGATCATAAAACATGGATTCATAAAACATAATAATTTATACCACGATAATGGAATATGGAATTAATACATGAAACATTATAATCAATAATTAAATTTTTATAAAGGTGAATACCCTTGATGGAGAAATGGGCATGGTATTCACTACACAATGGCATTGTCTTAGAAAATCGGTGCAATTTCGGCAGTGTAACAGCGTGACATAAGAATTAATAAAAGTGGTTGATGAGTGAGAAAGGGGTTCCTCGTCATATTTACATGTAATGGAAGGTAAGGAGGTCATATAGATACATGTCCCAACAATTGAAATGGAAATTAGATTCATGATACGAAATTATTGCTTGAATGTAAAAGAGGAGAGAGAAGTTCCTTTCGAAATTTGGACATAGTAACATGTTTACATGGGAGGCATTTAATGAGAGAGAAAGGGTCTCCCATCATTCAAACATAAAGAGGGAAGTATGAGGGAGGTGCGAAACCATACCCCAACATTTATAATTAAAATTAAAAGGGCGAAACAACTTGAAGAAAATTGGACAAAAATGAGAATGGAATAAAAAACCCTTACTTGGAAGTGTGCTTCCAAAGGCCAGAGAGAGGTTTATGAGAGGCTTCCTGGGAGCTTGGGGCACATTGGGAGGATTATATAGAGAGTTAGGCAGAGGTTATACAAACTCCAAAGGCTTTGAGGGAGGAGGAAGTGGGAGCTTGGGTGGGTTTATATAGGAAAGGTGATGGAATTCATTATTATTTAGGTTTAGGACCCCTTATATTAAATTAATCCTAACCACAAACCATCCCATGGTTTTTGCCCATGGTTTTTGGAAAAGGGAGGAGGAAAATTTTTTTTTATAAGGACAAAGTCCGAACTTCTTAAAATATTAGGGTTGCTTATGTGGAGGTGAGTCACACTCCCTTGGAAATTAATTTAAAAAAGCAAGGTGTTGAATAAGTCTTGAGGGGTCCATTAATGATTTTAAAATTAAGTAAAAAAAACCCCAAAATCACATTATTTTAATGTTAAAACATATATCGGACGATAATAAAGATTATATTATTTTATTACATCACTATTGGGTCATTATGATGTCATAAACCACATTACATATTTAAACGGTATTTAATTTTTACCCAAAAATTTGACTCTCTCAGAAAATAATGAAAAATTCACAGTTGGATAATTTCGACATCCCGATTCCAGAAATAAAATTTATTTTTTCTAAATAATTTTCTAAATATTTCAATTTTCACTTTTAAAATAAAAACCGACATTTATCGAAAATTCACGGGTTTTGACAGAAATGACTTTAAAACCTTACTAAAACTTTTATTTTCATTCATAAAATTATAAGATCAATTATATTTAATAAATATTAAATTAGGAATAATAATATTATTTTACTAAATTATTAATAAATTCAAAAATCCCTTAATTTAATAAAATATATTTCTTTATTAAATAATTATTAAAAACACCAAAAAAACTATTTACAATGTATCAAAAATGACTAGAAATTATATTCATTATTATATACATAAAAAATAATGTGCATGAACATAGTACTACTTATTTGTTACATAACCTCTTAAAACAACTGCCTAAGACTTAAGGGTATGGTGTGCGATGGTGACCAACTCTTGGGGCGGCTCAGATAACATCGCTTGGGTGGTAATTACAATCAACTTGCACTTTTCCCATAGATGGTCACATTCGAGCTTGACATGATGAATCATAGCTTGGGCTTGGTCAAGGGAAAATCCCAAAGATGCCACGTCTTTTCCGAGCTCCGACAAATGGGCTTCGTATGAGGAAATTCTACTGGATGAGGCCATCACTTCCTTTGTCTGAGTAAATTGAATTAGTTAAAGTCCTATATTTATACTAATCATGTGATCACTATTCAATGACTATATTAGAAATTGTAAAAATTCTTAACATAAAACCATAGAAGATGACATTTTATAAAAACATTTTATATAAAGAGACATTTAACAAGATCAAGAGGGATTTTCCATTATTGAATGTTTGGGTTGTTACAGGGATCCTATGTTAATTGATATAGTAAATATGGATATGAGAATTATTATGGAATGTGAAACATCAATAAATATTCAAATGGATTCCAATCCGTCTTTACTATAAAGGATAAAATAATTTCTAACTGATGATGAGGAGTTCCAAATGAAAATTAAAGCTGTCAATGATCAGAGATTTATTGACGTTGTATATGGAGAAGGAATTTTGAAATTTGGGGAGATACTTTGAGTTCCTAACATACCTGATTTAGAAATGGAATTGTTGGATGTTTCTCATAGTTCTAATTTCCCTATACACCCCGGTGACACTAAGATGGATAGGGATTTGAAGGAAAATTTTTAGTGGGACAACATGAAGAGGGAGATTGCTGATTATGTGTCAAGATGTATTTTTTGTCAACAGGTGAAGGCTGGAAGGAAGAATCAAGGCAGAGTTATGAAACCTCTTACGATAACTTATTGGAAATGGGATGATATTACAATGGGCATTTTCTGGGGATACCAAAGACTCCTAGAATGAATGATGCAATATGGGTCATTATTGATCATCTTACCAAGTCAGTACATTTTATTTCTGTGAGAGAATATTTACCACTAGAATATTTAGCAAGACTATATATTAATGATTTAGTAAGACTTCATGGATTACAAATATTGATTGATTCTGATCATGGACCCTGTTTTACATCATGCTTCTAGAAACATGTTCAGAAGGTCCTGGAAACTAAACATCATTTGATCACATCCTACCACCACCAAATGGTTGGAAAATTAGAACCGACTATTCAAACATTATAAGACATATTGAGATCTTTACCAGATTACTTTCAAGGCATGTGAGATACATATTTAACTCTGGTGATATTTTACTATAACAGTAGCTTCTATTCAAGTTTTCAAATGGCACAATAGGAAGTGTTATATGGAAAGAGATGTCACACACAAACTTGTTAGGATGATGTTGGCGAAAGAAAACTCATTTTCCAATAACTTGTTGAGGAAACAATAAAAAATGTGAAGTGTTTCCAAAACAACATCAAAGAAGCTCAATGTAGGTAAAAGAGCTATGCCAATAACCGACGGAAAAATTTTGGGATCTCAAAATGGAGATCATGTTTTCTTGAAAGTATCTTTATTTAAAGGTGATATACCATTCTGAAAGTATGGAAAATCAAGTCCTAATTACATCAATATAATGAATATTGAATTTTTATTGAGAAAATAGATCACGATAACAAAAAGTACTCTCCAAATCATGGAGGGAAAAAATGGTGAAGATCAAGGGAGTCCCTGGTTAAAAAAATTAAAATCCTTAGGAAAGGAACTTGTGTAGGAATATTAAGTAACACTAACTTCCAGAGAGTCTTTTTTGCAAGAGAATCCACGGTGAAGTTCCCATACTTATATATATGCGTGACTAGAATCTCTTGTTTGATGTAGTTTCTCCAATTTCTAATGAATTATGAAAACATTCAAGGGGCCCTGACTTGGCCTGTGACAAATTAGACCAACATGGCTGAGTCGAATTTGACTTTAGAAATCTTGAATTTCATGATTTTACACAACACAAGACCAGAATCCATGGCCCTTACTTCCGCTCTCAACGAGATAACTATACCATAGCATGCACTAAAAACCAAGAGAAAAAATCCCCGAAAAACACTCACAAGGCCACCAAACCTTATCATTCTGGAAGTCCAGGATCATCAATGTTATGTTTCAAACAGGAGGATACAGAAATCCACTTGACCCAAAACCCCTGACCGCTTCTACTACTGCTTCCTAATCTGAAGACTCGGGGAAGCAATCATCCATGCGATATCGCTAGCCCTGACCATTTCAAAATTCTACAATGAAATTGAGTTTTATATTATTGTTAGAAATGATGCCAAGTCTCTGCAATGTTCATGATGTATTCCACGTATCACTATTGACAAAATAAATTTCTGACCCAATGCATGTACTCACCTATGAATAAATAGAACTAAAACCTAGACTCTCTTATATAGGAGAGCCTATAATAATTCTTGATACTAGATAACATGTGTTGATAATCGATACAACAAGTCTGGTGAATTTTCAATATAGAATCCAAAATATGGGAGAGGTAACATGGGAACCCTAGGAACTAATGATGAAGAAAAACCCAAATCTATATATGTAGTAGAATTCTAGAAATTTAAAGGAAGAAATTATTTGATGGAGGAAGAATGTAACACCCCAATCTTCCATGGTACGTTTCTCTTTGAATAATGAAATAGCTTGCACTGTATGGAACTCGGATTTTTAACACACCATGACCAATCAAACTAGACGTTATGAATAGTAATACACAATTTTTTAAATTTTTTAAATTTTATTTTTTAAAAATGGACTTCATTTTTGGATTCTAAATATCATAATTAGCTTAGGGTGAAATTTTTTTTTCAGAAAACCATCATTTTTTGATGAATAGTGAAATATACTGCGTTATTATTTAAAACCTTCTTTTTATTTAAATAATTAGTTATTTTATTAAAATTAATTTGAGGTCAAAATAGAAACATAATACCTATTTATGTTCAATTTATATCATTGTAGTAATTTTATAATAAGACTAGATATTTAATATTTTATGGAACTTTTAAAGTCTTTTGTCCACAATCATTACACATTTACAAATTTGCATAAAACAAAAATTTACCACTTTTGTGAATTAAATTTAAATATACTAGAGACACAGTTGACATCATTAAGTAAAATGTGATTCAATATGATGAATATAATTTTTGGTGGATAGTAACTTTTGAAATTTATATACCAGAGTTAAATGTAAAAAGGGTAATTAAAGGTAAAAATGATATTATAATTACACCAACACATTTCATAATTCTATTATATAAGTGTATTTAGACCAAAATTAACCTCATTAATAAAATATGATCCATTCTTTCCACTTGTATTAGATTAGGACATTAATTATTATTTTATTTAAAGAAGTGTTAAAATTGTTAAATTCATTGTTTTATGAAAAAAACAATATTAATATAGGGTTATACATAAGATAAATTCAACTATAAATATTTATAATAAATATAAAAATATTTCCAAAATATTTGTTTTTTATTTCAAATTTTTGGACATTATATAATTAAATTTATTTTTGAAACATTGAAGATGCAGTGATTACCCAATTATTATAATATTTGAATAATTGATATTATAGATAATAGAATAATCTAAAATTGTGACAATTTAAGTATTCCATGAATTATATGGGTTAATATGACATGTTAGTGTTTATTAAATAAGTTTTTTTAGAAATGATAAAATTTTTACGAGTTTAACAAAAACCAAATACTAAATAGTTTCAAAATTGAAAAAAATGATATATTAAAACAAATACTGTGTTATTAATTGATTTAATATTTTTCCAAAATCTAATTATTTAAAAAAAAGACTTATATAAGGATTTATATATTATTAATGAGCCACTTGGGGTTCTATTGGCTTCTTATTTTATGTTTATTACCCATTTATGAAAATATTATAATAATATATGGTAAAAGTTAAACTATTTATGTAAAACAGAAATTTGAATGATAAGTTTAATATAGTGACCTAAACCTATGTAAAACCTATTGGTTGAGAGTATTTAGACCCAGTACCATCTTATCCACGAAATAAATTCTTTTTCAGCCATTATAAATCAAATATTATTTTATAATAAAATAATATTTCAAGCTTTTCCTAAAGTGACCTTCACCTTACTTATAAACGGATACTTCCCCTTCAAATAATTTGAAACCTCAAAATCCATTTGGAGTGGACAAAACCATCTCAAATATCCTACCAACTACCCACACTTCAATATTGTGGCATTACATTTATCATAATGCAAACATAAGGAGCCCTTTTGATCAAATGAAAAGGAAGGACCCGAAGAAGAGGTAATAACTTCATCACCTCTTTCGATGTTCTATTCTTCATCCACTTCCACTTAAAATGTTGATTTGATACCTAAATAATAAATATTGTACCTTATAAATACTATGCTTATAATATAAATATGGTACAACCATATTAATTATTCTATCCATCCTATGTATGAAAAAGTCACCATACATGGGTATGTAGGACATACCGTCTATACGTTTTGGTGTTGTTTGTTATTCAACACTTAATTTTTTGGATGTGTTTTATAATGAGTATTATTGATGAAAATAATAAATATAACATGTTAATTATACTTTATATATGATATACCATCCCATTACATTTGATTTCACCATCCATAGAATGATATTATCGCTCGTGAATATGTACAGATTACCATCTCCACGAATGCATTGAAATTCATTATCCATCATAGGAATTCACGAATAATTTTCATTTTATGATTAAAAATAATTTTTATGACCTGAATATCAATATGGATATGAATCAAATAAATCCTATACATAACAAACAAAAATTAAGTATCGAAACATATAAAGTAAAACAAATCAATTTACACCCGAAACAATGATACAACTAAAATATTATTAATAGAGAAATATAAGAAGATCATATATGATATCATATTTATTTATGTGGTTCATATATATTTAAATAACAAGGATTTAAATATTATTCTAGAGTTTATGTTACCCTCGATCATGGAAAAGTAACTTTTAAGGGTTAATTATACAATCTCTTCATTATCCGAGGTTTCTTATATGTGATTATCTATTGGGACAACTTTATCATCCACATCTGTGTTTCTTAAAAAATTTATTTCATAACATTTTTTCTATAAACTATACTATGTGTTAAAGTAATTTATACCCATGATTGTCTTTTATTAAAAGTTTATTAATGAATATTTCTGTCATTTTCTAAATAAGGTCATTTATGACCTTTTCGACCAAATTAAGGAAAGAATGTATTTTAACATATACGGAAAGTGAATCTATTTTCCTCTGTTATAACACCTTCGAATCATCCATTAAAATAAAACACAAATATTTTATAATTAAATATATATTTTAAAAATTACATGACTTTTAAATGATTTCCAAATAGAAAAGGCATTTCTCTCAAGTTGTTCTGATTTCATCTATGTCAACATCCTTTGATGGATTTTAAAATTTTTTAATTTTATTTGTTATAAAAAAATATTCCATATTGGGTTGAATGTTTTGTGATATGTTTTACTGTGCATGTGTTATTTTTATACCATTCAAGTTTTATGGTTAAAATATTAACATTTCTTATGCTAGGATTAATAGTAATGTTTGTGTTATGTCTTAATCATTATATATGAGGAATGTGTTGGATTTTGTAAGTGTTGGGTGGAGCCTTCTATAGATCCTTGATGAATTGGTAGGTATAATTAGATAAACTAGTGTTTGGCAGAAGACCTTGAAAAAATATTATTTGAATTCATGGCATGTGGATTTGACTATGTGGTTATGATGTCCAACATTATGTATTCCATCCTTATGAAATTGGTTATTGTTATTACATGTGATTATTAGTCTAGTATAATATCCATGTGAATAAGTAAATGGAAATATTTTATTTATCTTTTACATATTATAAAGAAGTTTAAGTTTGAAAGGTTTGTGTTTTAGTCTTATATATTGCAAAAAATATTTATGCTTATTTATGATAGTTTCAGATATATTGTTATCCAAACTGAGCATCTGAGCTCACATAGTCTTATGTGTTATTGTTTCCTAGGAAATTACGATGTATATTACGATTAACCTACAGAAATATGGTAAGGGATATATGAGTGTTTGAAGGGGACACATTGTTGTTTTTTATTTAATGATGTAATGTAAAACTTATTTATGTATCTAGAACTACCAAGGATACTAAACTGATCAGTCTTTCAGGACATGATTCCTTGTATCATGCCAATGTTATGTAATAATACACTGACTCTATGTAACATGGGTCTAAGGGTTATATTTCATTAATCACATGACTAAATCTAGACATGTCATATGGATCATGAAAATGGATCTAGACAAGTTAGATAGATCATGAGACGGAATTTGAACATGTCAGATAAATTATTTGATTGAATAAAAATATATTAGATCGATCATGCATTGGGAATCAGTCAATTTAGATGGATCACAGGAAGAACATTATACATGTTAGACAGATCACATGAAGGAATCCATTCAATACATATGGATAACAAGAGGAACACTAGACATTTCATATGGATCATGTGAAGGGATCATGTCATTTATGTTACTAGTTGCTTGATTTGTTGAATAACCCTTACATATGTCATCCTTGATAGGAAAACACCCCCAAACAAATCAGATAGATCACATTACTTTCTTGATAAATTCATTGATCATGTGAAGGCCCTCTGGACATGTCAGTAAGAAAATGCCACGATACATGGATATGTTTTTCTTTTTTAGTATATAGACTAGAAAATGAAACATCAAACCATAAAAACTATAGTGACCCTGGATTTCCATTCAATTTTATTACATATTTTTATATGAGTTTTGAATAAAAATCATAAATTAATTATAATTACCAAAATGTTTCTATGTATTTATGGGATAGATACACAATACTTTGATTTCATGAATGATATTAAACCTCTCCCACTAATATCTTACCATTTAGTAAAATTAATAAGCACAACCTAATTACACAAATAATTATAAACTGGTTAAGGATATATAATAAAGGACGGTCTTAGATGCTCATTATTTTAAAACACGGGAGAATTTAAACAATTATCATTAGAAGGTGTAAGTTATGCATAAAGGTGTGAGATCAGGAAAATAATATACATGGTTCATACCTAATCTATCAAAGATCATAAATCTATATGAGGTAATAAATCATTATTATTTTTATAAAATTAATCACAAGAGTGAGAAATATTCATAAATCAATCATGAACCATAATTTATCTATCATAAGTATTTAAAAATATCATTTGTTAAGTTTAAATTTCATGTCCTTTAAATTATTGTGGATAATGAATCCTGAAATATTTAAAATAACATAAATGTTTAGGATTCATAACCTTTTACACATTGTGAATCCAAAACATTAATCTGTTTCCTATATTGGATCAAATATATACTATATTTTCCCATGTTGGATCAAGTAAATCATCTTGATTCCCATATTTATCTAATTAGACAAAATAAATTAACCAATGCATCAGAAAAAGATATATGTACCACCTATAACAAAATACAATTAGTTAATAAGTATTTCAAAAATATGTTAAATGATATGTATTATCAAAATCCATGAAAATAATTTTTTTCATAATCATGTAATGATAACATAACCTTTTTAAGAGAAACTAGATTCATAAACATTCAATCATTTCATTAAACAATTAATCATTAAAAAAATGCATTTCATAAACCTATAATCATAATAGTCATGATCCATGTTGGAAAAAATTAGGATGGTACTGTTGAATAATATACCCATTAAATGAAATGTAACAATAAATCTTGTTTCCATTTATTAAAAAAATTCTATAAAACATTCATTAACTTTTTTGAGGAATGTATCCTTTTTATTTGAAATCATAACATTAAGATAAAATATAAATATCCCAAATGTCAGAGAAAACATTTTTTCTGAAAACCTTGAATAATATTGAGGGATTTATTAAATTATTATGTATTAATAATGGGGTAAAAAAATTTCATGTCGTACACATTAAAATTGAGATCGCTTTCAAATGTTGTTTTTAAATGTCAAAACTACCTCATTAAGAAATTAACAAAATGATTCTTTATTAAATTTTTTGAAAATAATTAAAATATGGATAAAAATTTATTTGAATAGTCATTGGAGAATATTAGATATTACTTTAAGTCATTTTTAGAAAACATTTACATGAACGAATATCGAAATTTTGGCCAAATTTATAAATAACTTCTTTTTTCTAAAAACAATATTCAGTTATTTTAGTTCACAAAAGAGGGAAATATAATGAAAATATGTATTATTTTTAAATTAATAGAGGATATTAAAATAAAATATTTTTAATATATTTATACCATAATATTTCTTCATCAGAAAAATTATTAGAAACAAACTCTATAACCAATGAGAATGTGACATCTTTATTTTACAACATTGGTATATGTTGATTTGTGAGAACCATGAATGAAATAACCATATAAGGAAATGTAAACACAATAATTTTTCTTATATATATCATTAAAAAAATACTATTGATTATGTAAACCACATAAAATAAAAAACTAGTGAATGTGGAATGTGTCTTATTGAAATAAATGTGAGATGAAAATCCTTACACAAGTATTGACATTATTCATACATGTTCAAACATATGGTAAAAAAATTACTTTATTTTATTCTAGAATCATATTCATATATATCATAATATATATTTTTTATTTATGGACTATTATTAGTAATTTTTTTAATTCCTTGTTAAAATGATATTTTAGGTCAAAATTGCATCATTTTCCATGTATCAATTGGTCTGATATTTTTTATCCTTATAATTTTATCATGGTTTCTTAATCCTAATAATTTATATAGATACATAAATATCATATATATTTATTTTATATTTATTTAGTTTAATCCTTAAAATTTATATAAATAAAATCAATTACACCGCTAATGAAGATGGTATGTCATGTGTATGCATGGGCGGTGTCTTCATTTACTTGATTGATTGAAATAATGAAACAAAAATATTAATTCACATTTTAGGAATAATATATATATATATATGTTTAATATATATTTATCACCATCCATTTCAAAATAAAATTAAAAACACCTCACATCGCTTCTGGGAGGTGGTAGTCCACATGTACGGGGCATCGATGTTATCAATTTTCAACAGATTAGAAGGTATATAGTTATATGTCATATTATAATTATAAAGTATAAATAATTCATATATATCATATAAATATTTTATATCATTAAATATATCTAAACAGGAGAGGTGGTGAAGGAAAATGAATTACATCGGTTCACAAGGCGTTAGTCCTCCCCACACATGATTGGAAATTTTCTTCACATTTGATATAAGAGGAGATATATATAGGTTATTAAATTCGAATAATAAAATAATAGTATATGGGATATATTTATTTTATTATCACATCATATTTTTATATTATTTTAAAGATGTTTATGTTGTAATTAAATAAAAACACTTAATTAAGATTGAAATATATTCATAAAAATCCTCCTTTGGCTTGAACTAAAATACTTATTAGGAGGGATTCATAAAATAAATAAGGGAAATATTGAGTTTTTTAGAGAATTAATAATGATATATTATAATTTATTTTATGAAAAAATTAATTTGATTTGTTATGAGAAAGGAGATGGGTTTCTATTTTATAAATGGGTGAGTTGACACAATTGGAAATTTTTAGAAGAAAAAGATGTAAACATGGTTCACAATTTTCACATGGATAAAAAGGTCTAACTATAAAGTCATAGAAGATAGATAGTACCAATATGGGAGTAAAATAGTAATTTTACTTTTTTTTATTTCATTTTATTCCTTATATTTTTAGTTTATCGATACTGTAACCCGATTTTAATCATAATTGTGGAAATTATTTTTTTTCTATTATCACTATTACTTATGAGAAAAATATTTTTTTGATATTATATGAAATTAATTTCTCTAATTCAAACATGTAATTATGTTCTCTAAATATTCTTAAAAAAATTAGAAGAATTAATTTTAAAATTAACCCTTCAAATATAATACAAAACTTGTTTTCAAAAAAAAAATTCATAAGTTAAGAATTTTTTAATATAAAAAATCCATTTAAAATTGATTCTATTAAAAAAATGGATTAATATATATATATATAATTTTACAAATTATATTTTTTAACAATGATAAAATAAAATATAACTTTAAATTACCTTAAAAATTATTTATTAAAATATAAAACAACAATGTTTCTCTTTTTCGAAAAAATCCTTTTTTTAGAATTTTTTTAAAAATTCACACATAGTTAAATTTTCAGTATTGATATTAAAAATGGGTTTTTTTCAAATATTTTTTTTCTAAAATTGGAAATAAATTAATTTTACAATTTTTTCATAAAATTAAATGAATAAATTTTTTTATAAAATTTTATAACCAAATCATATTTTTTCATTACTAAAAATTGAGCACTTTTTTATCAATATTATATATTTATATAAAACTATTATCATTAAATTTCTAAATATTTTCATTACAATTCAAGCATATATGTTTAAGTGATATTTCATAATAGAAATGATTAAATAATAATATTTATAGTAGATCATGGGTGGTTAAAATCGGTGTTGTGCGTAACTCAATCGATTAATAAAGTTAAATTTATTTGGAAAAAATATAGAAACTTGTTGTGTTACTCTGAACCACAATTAAAATTTCTTTCACCAATCTAATTTTAACTCAGATAATAACAAATCCCTACATTGTTTCCTCATTTTATCCCCAATATCCCCTGTAGCATTCTCAGGATTGTGGGGGTTCTATAAAACCGTGACTAGATGAATGGTATTCTCTTATAGAAATTTATCTATATAATCCAAAATCATTATAAAATGATCATAATAAGAAATATAATGGTCTAGATGTATAAAATGGGATTTAATTACATGTGAAATATCATGTATGTACTTCCATAGGAGAGGTATATAGAACATACCAATAAATAAAATGAGGTTTGTTGGAAGCACAAAATGATAAAAAATCCTTACCTAATTGATCATGAATCTTAAATGATACAATATACCTAGTTAATTTATTTCCATTATTTGTAAATATTTTAACCTTATTCTACTGAAAATTTCATAGAAATAACTTTTCACTATCTTCAAATTATGTGTAACCTCAATAATTATCAACATAAATTTTTTATTGATATCATGCATCCATTATGTGTTGTCGAATTGGTATAAAATTATATGAAATTTATTCATCCATAAAATGTCATAATATATTTATTTTTCCATCACCATATCGATCATTAGAGTTCCACAGAGATTTCTATATTTTTTACTATAAGAATCTATATGAATACTCTTGTAAATGTTATAGTTTTAGGAGAACATGAAAATATGATGGTTTTGATCCCATCCAACATTGAAATAAATATAATGATATCTCAGAATATCTTATAATTTTGAATGGTTCTCTTATACCGATCATCTGTCTGAGGATGATACATCATATTGAATGTCAACTTAGTATCAAGTTCTTGTTGAAGTCATCATATGATCTTCAAGATGAACCTCAAATCCAGATATTATATAATGGAATGTGGTACTCCATGAATCCACAAAACATACAAAATGTATATCATTTAACATTGACTTATATAGAAATATTATCTAATTTCAATGACATGTCCATACATTTTATAGAAATCATCTGCAACCCATATTTCATATTTCTCTTAAGATATTTGGGATGTATAATGAAAAATCCATGGTGATATTTTCCCATTTCCATTTTGTTCTAGGTAATGGATGTAACATTCAATTATAATTTTTTATCTCTACCTTATGTAACTCATTTACCATGCATTGATATACAAAATCATTAATAACTCTATTTATTCCCTCCCATTATAGATGCTATTTAAAATCAGTATAAATCTATATACTTCCAATATTAACAAATAATGAAGTACATTAAGATTCTTAATATATATTATTCAATCAATCCTTTCTAGATCTAACACATAAATGGTTTCTATAACATATCATTCCATAAAAATTAATTTTTTATTTAGTAACATTTCAATCATTCATCAGTAGCTCTAAATCATCTTTCTATTCCTATGTAATCTGTACATAGATAGACGGTTGATCACTAATTTGAGGAAGATAATATTTCTCAACATATTTGAGAACTCCATAACCAACCATTGAAAATATATACATATTGGATATTCTTCTATCCATATCATGTATTTTCAACCATGATCCTTTCAACTGAAAGCATCATCTATCATTTTTATCTTCTCATGTTTGTAATGTATTGAGCATGAATAATGATTAATCTTCTCTAACTATATTCTATAATACATATTTGAATTTTTATGTGTGATAATATACTATAATATTTTATGATATATATATCCCACATCTCACAATAAACATAATTACTCAATATCATTAAGGGGAAAATCATTTCAGCTATCTCTTAATCAGGATATGGTTAGTTTTTCTCACTGACCTTCAAATTTAATGAAGAATAAGCTATCACCAAAACATTTTTCACAAGAACATATCCCAATACCTTATTTTATGCATTCTTATAGATTAAAAACCCTTATATACTATATTTTAACGTAATCATAGGTGAAATTATCAACCATCTATTTATTTAATTGAAATCATATTCACTTTCATATTCCCAAAGGCACATCATTACGTTATGAGATTCCATCATATATGGATTAGAAAACTAGTTATATTTCTTTTCATAAAGTGTTTAAAATATATATATATATAAACAATATATCTCAGTCACAATAGTTGGTCTAGAGATATATTCATTAGGCTTCTTATTTGATGGATCCAACGAAATACCCTTGCTTAAGATAATATAAGCTACAATTCATTCCATTTGTATCAAATATTCAATCATTGTAAAATTTTCATATATTTTATCCTTTATTAGGTTCTGTATTACAATTACAATGTGATATTAATTCTATTTATTTCACTTTGAATAGATAATAATATACTATATAATGTATACCACAAATTGATCATGTTAATTTCAAAAGTCTATATTTATTAAATTCATAGAGATAATAGGGGAATTAGAATATCCAAATGGAATCCCAATATATTCAAAATCAACATACCATTTATGGATTGATATATTGTTTATATTCACATTCATGACCTCAATTGTTGATATCCAAGATGATGTTAAATCATGGAAAAGTATGGATCTCCACATAGTTGATGAAACAAGACATCAATTCAGGGTCGGGGATACTTGTTTTCTATTTTTATCTTCTTCAATAATAATAAAATTAAATTTTACTACATTCATCATTAATCATATAGAATGAAACGATACACACCATAGAGATAGTTTTGGATGAATTGATCCCTTTTAATGATTCCACTATAGGTGCTTATTGAATTCCCAAAAATCAATTAGTTCCATTCTATAGGGTGTCTCTAATAAAAGTGTAGCATCATGTATGAAATATATATTGAACTCAACACCAAAAATCAATTAGATCCATTCTATATGATTTCATCCAATATTTCTAGCATGTTGATGGTTGAAATTTCATTCAAATATGTGATTCATTTTAGTTTTCATGAGAATTGATCATCATTTTCCTATCAAAAAACCTCTCAAAGATAGGAATATACAATTTAAATTTATACCATGAGTTCACATTAAAATATTTTTTCATAGATACTAAATTCAAGTATTTTTAATGGCTACATGGTACATGATTGGAGGTCACAAATTAATTTATCATCCCTAATTTTCGGATGTATGATAATACTAAAATAATACATCAGATGTCTTGTAAAACTTTCATCATATGTACTAATGAATTCACCTTCCAATTTATTTAGATTAAGGAATTCATTCTCCATGATTTTATAAAGAGTATGACGAAATTACATATTGAAAAATATTATAACATACTCATCACAAACAATTGAGTCAATTACTTCTAGTTCATGCATGTTCATGAGAAGAGTGAACCAATGATCTACTTTACCATTCAAATGATAAACATCTAAAATGTACTTTTCATTCAATGAACTTTAAAGAATTTGAAAAATACCTTTATTGGAACTAATAAAGTTTCCAATAACTATTGGATCATCAAAAACACATTAAGAAGGTGGGAGTTTTCTAATGAAGGACTCAATAATACCTTGTTCCATCATTTTCTCAATTAGATGTTCACCAAGATTCATAGCTTTATAATGTTTTTTTTACCATATAGATAATATTTTCCACTTAGGGCACCATAAATTTTCATTGATCAAGATGAAAATCATTACATAAACTATGCAATTCATTATAAACATGGATCCTTCATGTTTCTGTCCTTGAATAAAACCACAAATTATACTATCAAAAATAGTAATCATAGTGTGAAACCAAATAATATGTGAAATTAGTTATTGGATGTCTAAATCAAGACCGATTATTTTTAATATATGACACCATAAGTTTTAAATATTTCATTAATTATCATAATCCATTGATATATTTCATTCTGGAGGACTATAAAGGATTAATATTTTTGGATACTAGATAGATAATATTTTTATTTCACACAAGATATTAAATTTGATAAATGATGTTCCTAATATTTATTTCACTTCATAAGCATAGCATAAAGAAAAAATTATTCATAATAAATGGAAAATAATCATATGAAAAAGAGATCTCAAATACACATTATGGTTAAACATGGGAGATTTCTATTGACAATGATAAGAATGAATAGGATAATAATAAGGGAATAAGATCATACAACTAACATACAAGGTACACACCAAACATATAAAAGAACAACACTGTGATTTATAGCATAAAACATTAGTATTTCAATGAAATGCATTATAATAGTGAAAAATATTTTTTATTGAATAATTAACATTAGGGTCATTTAATATACATAGGTACTCGTCAATGTTTTTTAACCACTTCATATTTCATGGTTAAATATTTATAAAATGTAATCAAAGTGGATCCAAAACCCCTAAATATTTCCTATAATATAACAGATCATGCATTATCACGTATATCCCATGATGGATCAGTCTCATTAACATGTTTCCCATCGTGGATCAAGCACATCAACCTATTTCTGAAATCGGATCAAGAACATTAGCTTGGGTACTATAACTAACTCATAACCTATAAAATATTACCCATGGAATTAGAGTCAAATACACCCCCAATAATAAAATAATGAAAATTATAAATATTTATTCTATTAGATCATAATACATCCATCATATCCTAACCCGTTAAAAGAAATTATTTTTACAAACAACTCATCATTATATGAAATGTGAAAAAGAGATATTCTTTATAAAAAATTCATATTATCATCCTTGAATAATACATGTAGAATGAAAATGTTTTGAAAACATAAAATCATCATAATCATAATCATTAAAATGAAAAAATAAGTATAATACCATTTATTAATATACTTATTAAAAGAAGAATCACTAATTATTGTTATTATTTATAAATAGATATTACATAAAAATATCATGAAATTTTTCTATGGAATATATCCTTCGCCTTTTATTATAATTCATTAAAATCCAAATAATTTCCGAAATATTAAAGATTTTTTTAAATGATATTGGAATATTTTAAGGGGATATTTAAAAAATATTTTCCCATTACTATGGAAAAGTTTATTCAGGACATAAACATTTAATTAGTGATTGAATTCACATTTTTGTTAAACTTTAAAAAAAATAACATATTTAGAAAAAAATAATAATCTAAAAAAATAAAAAATGTAACATATGAATAACTGTATTTATGAAATAATTATGTGACATTAAAAAATATTTTATATAATTTTTATATATCATGGACACAATAAAAAAGTATGTATTACTGAAGTGTGAAATAAAGAACATATTCCTAAAAAATTATTTTGTTATCATTCATTCTTAAATAGAGGAAAATAAAATTTGAAGATTAATTATCTATAAATTACCAAAATAGAAGAAAATACATGAGTTTATTTTTAGTTAGACTACAATATTTTCTCATGGAAAAAATAATCACAAACAATCTGGATAAAAAATAAATTTGTAATATAATTTTTTTTTGATTTTGGTATCTTTTGATTCATATGACCCATGGTAGAATACAAATTATATTGATATACAAATCCATCTAATATTCATAAAAATAATACTAAATATTATTCACGTGAGTTTTATACATGAAATTATAGAAACTAGTAGAGAATATGTCATGTTTCTTAGGGAAATAAAGTGAGATGAAAATTCATTTCCTTTAGTCTTGAATTTATTAGTACATGAAAATAATTCTTGTATAATAAATATATTTTTTCTTATACATAAAATATCCATACATAATAATATATTTCATTAAATATATGATTTATATATGACCATTTATTGCCCATTTATTAACAATTCCATAATCAAATCATGTTTTAGGTAATAAATACAACACTTTTTATGTATCATTTGGTTTGTTATTGTTGATCCCTTTAATTTAATCATTCATTAATCTTATAAAAAATGTTAACCATTATCTAAATTTTGAATATTTTATTTATATATTTATTTAGTGAAATTCTTAAAAGGTATAAATAGAAAATAAATTAGACCATTCAATGATTGGGTAAGACAAACATAACCATCAACATTGTCTCCGATTTCTCAAATGATGGAAATAAGTGGTAAATATTATTTAACCATTACAGAATCATGTTTATATCATATATATCATATTTGATTTATTATATCCTTATAATTATCATTGGAAAATATGATGAAAGAATTGTAGAATAACTTCCTGGAAATGGTAGTCCACATGTACAGAAGAGCGATGTTATTATTTTCAAATTCATATGAATGTAAGAATATAGATTTGATGTTATAATAAAAAAGAATAACTATATCATAAATAACAAATAAAAATAGTAAATCCATCATTGTATACATCTGTGAGATTTAGTGATTGAAAATGAATTACACGAGTTCATGAGGAGGTAATCTGTTTTACACATGATCGACAGTTTCATATCCCATTTGATGGAATAAATGATTTACATGGGATATTAAATTAACCTAATAAAATCATTCTATATGAGATAATTTTTTTATCACCATAGTTTGAAATTATGCGATGAATGTGGGAGAGTAAATAAAAAACTATTAGGTAAGAATGATAATTTTTCTTTCGACAACCTCCTTCATTTTTCACCAACCAAATTCTTTAGTAGGGATTCCAAATCAAAATAATGCTTTTAGGGTGTGGGGGAAATTTTGGAATAGTAATGGATTAGGGATTTTACAAAGTAATGTTCTTATGAAGTGTGATTTATAGAGGACAATGGGTTCCATTTTAAAATAGGTAGAGATGATAGAATTAGAATTATTAAAAAGAATAAGGTATACACAAAATTTAGATATTCAAAAATGATTAAAAAATAGATCATTATCCGAAATTATATGAAATATGGTTGAAATATTGATAGATTATTGGTATTTGAAGAAAAATCATCACATTAACTATTATCATTTTCATTTAACCTCTAGGTAAACCTTTTTAAATATTAACCATTATAATTAATTTTTAATTTTCTTCAATTTAATTTTTTCCAAAAAGTATGTTAAACATATAATATAATATTAATAACTATTATTAAAAATATAAAATCCATTTTACAAATTCAATTAATGATGTGGCGTAATTTAATTTAAATTATTCACATAGAATTGATGAATAAAAAACACTCTAGATAATTTTTGTCACAAATATAGAATAATTTAATATAAAATTACAATATGTAATATATTTAACTTAACTATATTGGATTAATAAATATATAATTGAACTAATTTTGTTACTAAACACATTTAAAAATAAAAATGACCATGTAAATTATATTAATTAAAATTAATCATTTAATTAAAATCTCTTTTTATACTATTAATTAAAGAATTAATCTTTTTTGAAAATTCAAAAATATCCACTAAAATATAATTTCAGATTATATATTTAAAAATAAATTATATTCTTTAAAATTGATTTTATAATATATGGGAAAATTATTATAACTATAACACACCGACACCAGTATCCTAGAGTTGGTGCATTATCACATAACATTGGCATGTTACAAGGAAATCATGTCCCAAAAGAACGATCATTTTGGTAGCCTTGGAAATACTAGATACATTCATAAGTTTTACATTGCATTATAAAATGAAAAACTACAAAAATATTTTTTCCATAGACCACACTTATATCCCATCTCACTACCCCAAATAGGTTTTTCATAATATACATCTTCGCATCCTGGAAAAAATAAAACATAGAAAGGGATGAGCTCAGTTGCTCAGTAAGGATAACATTATAGCTAAAACTTTCATAAATTAGAATTATCATTTTAGGAAATGTATAAGAATAAAACAAAAGCCTTTTAAACATTAACATCAGCATAATCTGGCACTGATAAAATCATATAATTCCATTTACATATTCATATGGATATTCTACTAGTCTAATAATCATATGCAATATCAATAACCACATTCATAATGACACAATGCATAATGTCAGACTTTATAACCACATAGTCAAGGCCTAATGCCAAGACTACAAATAAGATTTTGTCAAGGCCATGTTCCATGAATCTAGTTTGACTCATGGGACCTACCAATACATCGATGAGCTATAGCGGGCTCCACCCGTCACTTACTAAGTCCAATTCATTTCTCATATAAAACAGTTTAAACATAACATAAAAATTCATATTAAAACTAGCATTCAAAATGTCAATAAATTATCCATAATCCATTAATGGTATAAAATAACACATCCATTGACCAACATATCACAAAACCATCAATACAATATGGAATATTTTTATCATAATAAATCAACTTCAAACACATTTAAAATCCATGAAAGGATGTTGATAAAGACAAAATGAAAACTATTTGAATGAATTAACTCATTTTATTTTGAAACCATTTTAAGGAAATTTTTTTTTTGGAAATAATCCTATAATTCTGTAAGAGATATTTCAACTATGTTATAATGGAATAAAATAGCCTCACCCAGAATTTAAGTTAAAAAAGATATTCTTACCTTAATTTTGTTGAAAAGGCCATAATGTACCGTGTTTGGAAAATGACGGAATGATTTCTTTCAAACCATTTTTTGAAAAGACAAACATGGGTATAAATGACTTTAACCCATAGTCTAGTAAATAGACAATATGTTTTGGAATACATTTTTAAGAAACATGGATGTGGATGATAAAGTGGTCCCATTAGATACTTATATAAAAATAATCTCAGATAATAAAGAAATTTTGAAATTAACCCTTACCTTATACTTTTCATTGGTCTAGCATAGGGTAAACTCTTTTATAATAGTGAAATAATTGTTATTAAATTATAAAAGAACTAAATCCATTAATATGATTTCATATATTATCTTCTAATATTTCATTATTAATGATATTTTAGTAGTATCATTGTTTCTAATGTTTACTGATTTGTTTTCCATTATATTCATTGTTACGTAAGTAATGTTTGTTTCAGATAGAATGTATCATATTAATATTCAGAATTATATTAAGTTTTTAAACATTATTTTAAATAATTAAATTAAAATTATTATTGAATGGATATGATAGGGAATGAATCTCATCGCGTTCCTGGAGACGGTAATCCATACGTACGCACGAGTGAAAATATCATTCTATTAATATAAATATAGTCTATAATTTTATGGAATATCATATATAAAGAATAATTATCAATTCATATTTATTATTTTCATAATTTATACTCATTATTATACCGATCCAAATGATGAAGTATTTGAATAACAAACTACACCACAACGTGGAGACGGTAAGCCACACATACACACGTTTGGTGACATGTTATTCATTGGACAGATAAAATAATGAATATGGTTGTAACATTTTTATAATAATATCACTTTATATAGAATATACTGGAATTATTATTTTATAATTGAAATAACAATGAAGGAGGATGTGGAAGAACAAAAGAACATGAAATATGTGAGGAAATATTAACATTTTTTTCGGGTTCTTCTTATTGATTTGATCAAAAGGGCTTGTTAGGTGGGCTTTATGACTAACATAAGGCCTCTAGGATGAAGGGAGGACAGTTTAGAGGATAATTTTCTAGTTTTGGATGAGGAAAATTGCTTTAATGGTGTGGATTTGAGAGAAAGGGATGTTCCCTTTTATAAGAGGGGTGGGAGAAACCTTAGGAAAAAGTTAAAATATTGTTTAATAATAAAATCATTTTCAGTTTATAATGGCTCAAAAATAATTTCTATGGAGTCTAAGGTGGGTATGGGTATAAAAACACTCAACCAATTCATCTCATATAGGTTCGGGTCACTATATTAACCATATATTCCGGATTTAACTATTAGTTTATTAGTTTGACATTTAACATTTCTCTTTGTATTTTTACATTATATTGTTAATAAACATACTATAAACTTCCAAGAAATCCTCAAGGGGTTTGTTAATGACAAATATAATATTAATTAAGTTTTTTCTTAAACCATATATTTTTAGGAATAGAATATTAATTAATAATATAATATTTGTTTTAAAAACTCTTTCATGTCAATTTTGACACTATTTTCTATTTTGTTTTTGTTAAATTACTAACAACATTATTACATAGAAAAAAATTCATTTAATAAATCCTATCATGTCCAATTAAAATAGGATGTTCGTGGATGGAATCAAAAATTTCAAATTATATTTATTTTAACATCAATAATACCATTTATTTTTTTATTTCACTAATAAGGAAAATACTTCATCATCATTGTGCTGTAAATAAATTTAATTTATCAATGAATAAAAATTATAAATAAAATAACATTATTTAGTAAATATCTTTTTATTTCTTTGTATTATTTATAGTCAAAGATATTACATATATAACCTTATGTAAAAATTTATTTACTAAAAGATATATGCATATGTCATTTTTCAATTTACCTTAACTTAATTTATATAAACTGTAAATATCAATTACAAGTGGCTCCATGGGGTTTCAAAATTAACCCAAGGATGCCCATGGTTGTACATGTATCATCCAATAGGGTTAAAATACATTTTAGGGTAATTTAATATTCATATAATATTATTTTTTTACACATATTTACCGTATTTACCCTTTAACCATGTTAAATAAAATATTTAATGAATTAATTATTCAAAATGTATAAAACATTTTCCTATTTACATAATTTGGACATCCTAATTCTAAATATGGAATCATTTTTTCCAATTCAAAACATATATTTGGTAGAAATTAAATTAAAAATAATTCGCATTGTCAAAATAAAAAGCATGTTTTTTAAAAATAATAACTATTAATAGATTGACACTTGCTTATGTTCAGTTTAAATGTGTAATTACATCTAATGACCAACATTAGATTAAATGTTAAAATTATAATATAATTATTAATTTAAAATAATCAATATTATAATTTAAGACTATATATTATTTTTATTAAAAATGTTGTTTTTAATTAAAATATTTTATTATCACTATTCAACAAAAACTGGATGTTTTTAGAAAAATACCAAAAATTCACCCTAAGCTAATATTGATATTCCTAACAAAAAAATGAAGTCCATTTAGAATGATAAAATTGATTATATTTCAAATAGTGAGTATTACTATTCACAACGGCTAGTTTGTTTGATGTCGATGTGTTAGAATCTCGATGTTGCATACAACACAAGCTATTTCATTATTCAAAGGGAAACGTACCATGGAAGAATTGGGTCTAACATTCTCCACTCCTTCAAATAATTCTAACCTCATAATTTCTAGAATAATACTGCATATAATGATTTGGTTTATTCTTCCTTATAAGTTCCTCTAGTTCCCACATTGCCTCTTCCATTTTATGGTTTCTCCAAAAAACTATTACCAGATGAGTCATCCGATTTCACAACACTTGTTCTCTTGTATCAAGAACCGTGACATGCTCCTTAAAAGAAGAAAAATCATGGTCTAGTTCTAATTCCTCATAGATAAGTAAATGCATTGTGCCAGGCATGTATTTTCTCAACAGTGATACGTGGAACACATACTAAACTTTGGAGAGCCTTGGTGGCATTGCCAAATGGTAATCTACCACCCCAATTTGTTCTTGGATTTCGGATGGTCTGATGTACCTGGGACTCAATTTACCCATCTTACTAAAATGTATAACACCCTTCCATGGAAATACCTTCCAGAAAACATGATCTCTTACCTAAAATATCAAATCTTTCCTTCAATTATCAACATATCTCTTCTACCTACATTAAGATGCATTGATGTGGGTTTGTATAACCTTCACATTTTCTATCATTCCATCAAAACGTTCTAGGCTAATGAGTTTTCATTCACCAACATCATCCTAACAAGTTGGTGTGCGACATCTGTTTCCATATAACACTTTATATATTTCTATCTGAATACTTGAGTGGAAGCTATTGTTAAAGGAAAATTCTACTAGAGGTAACTATTTCTCCCACAAACAATTAATGTCATGTGAGAAAGATCTCAATATGTCTTCTATGGTTTTAATAGTATCTTCTAATTGTCCATCATTTTGAGGGTGGTAGGAAGTTCTCAAACAAAGTTCATTATCTAGGGATTTCTGAATAATTTTCTAGAATCTTGATCTAAAATGAGGTTCATGATCAGAAACAATCGATAGGGGCATACAGTGAAGTCTTACAACTTCATTAGTATATAGTCATTCTAGACATTCAAGTAGTAAATATTCTCTTATAGAACGAAAATTTGTTATCTTGGATAGACAATCAACGATGAACCATATTTCATTGTTCCTTCTAAGAGTCTTCGGTAGTCCCATCATAATGTCTCTCGTAATATTATCCCATTTCCACTCAGGTATGGGAAGAGGTTGCATGAATATTCGAGGCTGTTGTTGTCCAGCATTCACTTGGTGACAAACCATACATCTTCTCACAAAACCAGCAGTCTCCATCTTCATGTTGTACCACCAAAAATATTCCTTCAAATCTCTATACATTTTGCTGCTCCCATGGTGTATAGAAAAATTAGAGCTATTAGCATCATCCAACAATGTACTTTTTAGTTCATCAAATATCGGGAACATAAAGTCTCTTCTGAAATATCAAAATTCCATCTTCATATACGAAGTCACTCAATTTCCTGTTATTCGCTAATTTAATATTCTTTTGAAACTCTTTATCATTATCCTATGAAATTTTTATCCTTTACAGTAATGATGGTTTAGAAACCATATGAAAAAACATTAATGTTTCATCTTCTATGGTATTTCCAATATCCATCTTTACAAGATCCATGTATATAGGATTATTCTCAACTATCCCCCTATTCAAAACTCCATGATCCTATCTACTCAAAGAATCTGACACCTTATTTGCCTTCCCCAGGTGGTAGTTTATTGTGAAATCATAATCCTTTTGTAGTTCAATCCATCTCCTCTATATCATGTTGAGTTCTATCTTTGAGAAAATATACTTCATTCTTTTGTGATTGGTATATATCATTCATTTTTGACCGTAATGAAAATGTCTCCATATAATCAAAGCAATGATTATAGCTGTTAAATCATGATCATGAGTAGGATAATTTTGATCCTTAATTTTTACCTATCATGATGCATAGGCAATAACTCTATAATTTTGCATAAGGACACAACCAAGTCCTTTCTTTGAAGAAACCCTATAAATAACAAATCCATCATTACCCAATGGTAGAGTAAATATAGTAGCATTGACTAACATTCTCTTCAGTTCTTCAAAACATTCTTCACACTCTTTTGTCCAAACAAATTTTACCCCTTTACGTGTGAGCTTGGTTAATGGGTTTTCCAATCGGGCAAAATCCTGGATGAAACATTAATAATAACCTGTTAAACCAATAAAATGGTGTACCTCAGTTACACTCATCAGTGCTGTAAATTTGTGGATTACCTTGTTATTTAATGTATCAACAGATATTCCTTAGAGTTGATAAGGCGACGAAAATAAATCTCTTGATGCCGGAATTAACAATTTCTAAACTACCCATATAATTCATTTCTTCTAAGAGTCGTCAGCATAATGCACAAGTGATTTTTAAGAAGATCTTATATTTTTGAGTATACCATGGTATCATAAATAATTACCACTACAAAGTCATCTAGATATTCCTTGATAACTCTATTCATTAGATCCATGAAGAAAGAGGGTGTGTTACTTAATACAAAAGGCAATACTGTAAACACAAAATGCTCGTACCTGGTTCGAAATGCTATCATCGGAATGACTTCCATCTTCACACACAATTGATGGTATCCAGATTAAAGGTCAATATTTGAATAATATTGACCTCCATGAAGTTGGTCAAATAAATCATTAATGCGAGATATGGGATACTAGTTCTTTATTTTTATAACATTGATCTCCCTGTAGTCAATACACAACTACATAGTTCCATCATTCATCTTAAAAAAAGGACAATGACTTCCCATGGAGAAACACTAGGGCGAATAAATCCATTATTACTCAATTAAACTAGTTATTTCTTTAGTTCCACTAATTCTACTGTGTTCATTCTATAAGGAATCTTTGACATGGGTGTTGAACCAAGCATTAAGTCAATGGAAAACTCAATTTCTCTTTCTAGAGGATGTCCAGGTAAATACTATGGAAATACATCAACATACACTTTCACAATAGGTACATCCTCTATTTGAACATTATTTTTCTCAGCCATAGTTATTTCATTTGTCTTCCTCCCCAATAATATAATTTAGTTGATATACTGGGGGTGGATCTAGATTTGAATTAGGTTGTGAAAATTCTGCTCTCAAGATAATATGTTCTTTATCATCATCACCAAAAATAGAAACCTCATTCTTATTTCAATAAATTTTGTTATCATGGTTCGTAATCCAATCCATACTAAAGATTATTTCAATTTCAATCATGGGTATGACGATGATATCATCAGATAAAGAAGATTTATATACCTTATTGGGGACTGATTACCAAACTTTGTTGCAATGATAATTCTCATATGAGTATTTACTGACAACTCCCTTGTTAAATCAAATTATAAATACCTAATTATATTAGGAAAATTGGAGGATATGAAAGAATGTGATGATCCAGAATCAAATTAAGCATTTTCTAAACTGAAGGAAACCATTAAATTATCTGCCACCACGTCTTTAGAAGCTTCAACCTTAGTTGTAGAGAAAACATAAGCTTGGCCTTGATCCCATGGCCTTTTCTGAGGCAAGCTTCCTTGGCTCTTAAGACATTTATTTGCATAATCCCCCTTTATCTACAATTGTAGAATTCAAAATGGACAACCTCTTTCCTCCCCTTGCAATCACGAGCTTTGTGTTTTTTTCACAACACATGTAACAGAATCTCATTCCCTTCAGGAATGTACCATGGTGTTTCTTCCCACATTTACTACATGAGCGACATTCAACATTACAATTATTCCCCTTATTTCCATTTCCTATGTGTTCAGAAGATATATACTTCTCTTTTCATGCTTTAATTTTGTAAGACATAGAAAATTACTTTTCTGTCTTGATAGCACCTGAGACAATGTCTTCGTATGATGAGACATATTGTGAGACTAATGCTCGACAGAGAGACAGTTTTAACCAATAAAAGAAACGATCAAACATACTTATTGGGTTACATATATACTTTTCAGCATTCCTTGCTAACCTTGTATAGTTAGCTTCGTATGTTGTGAAATTATCATCATCCATTTCCCTCAAACTCTGAAATTGCCTTTACATATCTGCTTGATGGTCACGAGGAAATTATTTTTCTATGAAATTTTTTTAAACTCCCACCATTCCATATTTTATACTTCATCATCTTCCTTTATATTTTGAATCAATGACTACCAATGATTAGCATCTCCAGTGAGGTGGTACACTAAAAGGATAAATTTTCTCTCTCACTACTCCCAAATGCTTGGAATATATTCTCTAAGGAATTTATCCACTGCTCAGATACTAATGGATGTTTTCTCAAATTTAATATAGGTGGTTGTTACCAGATTATTTGATCTAACATTGATCCTCCCCGCCGTGGATAAGGGTGCTCCATACGTGTAAGGTTATTATTCATAACCTGAGTGAGTTGTCCCATTATTGTGATAACTTGATCAGCACTAGATGCTTCCCCATATCCACCATAATTATCTTTAGTAGGTGGTAAATCCCTACATGGATTACATGCATTGATACAGTTTCCATTCCTTCTACTAGGTGTAATTTCTAAACAATGGAATAAACTAGATTAGATTATGAATCTAAATACATAATTCTAAACTAGTAAAACATTTAACATAAACTGAACAGTTTTTGGATATAATTCATAATAATAAATCTTTTTTTCTTTTAATAAGTATTAACTCATAAACCGTTCATAATGGATTTTAAATAAAATGTGAATTATCCTAATCATATCCCCCGGGAGGGTCGTAACCATGAGTGTTGCAGGGCCCATTTTCCTGCACCAGTTCCCATTATATTCTTGCTTAATGTGGTGTTTTCGAGTTTTACCTCTATGTACATCTGTGCCCGAGATTCCTCTACTAGCTCGTATCTATAGAGGGATGCATTTTCGGAAAATATCACAAAATCTCTACATTACCAAAATTCTAGGTTGTTATTCTACTCTAATCCTCAAATTCTATCTTAGCTTAATGTGCTCTAATCAGATTATATCTAAATTAGATTCCATGTTTTTTACTAAAATTTTTCTGATAACAACTATAACTTCCGAACCCCAATTACCCAGAGTCGGTGCATTATTACATAACATTGGCATGATACAAATAATTCATGTGCCGAAATACTGATCGGTTTAGTTGCATTTGAAATACTATATACATTCATAAGTTTTACATTAAATTAAAAAAATGAAACATAACAACAACATTGTTTCCATAACCACACTCATATCCCCTCAGTCTATCCCTATAGGTCAGTCATAAAATACTTTTTCGCATCCTAGGAAAAATAAAACAATGAAAATACTGGGCTCAGATGCTCAGAAAGGATATCAATAGAGTGGAAACATTCATAAATAAGAATAATAATTTAGAAAAATGTATAATACTAAACTAAAATCCTTTTAAACATGAACATCAAAATAATATGGAAAAGATGAAATAATATAATACCATTTACTAATTCCCATGGATATTTTAGTAGTCAAATAATCAAATGCAATATCAATAGAAACTTTCACAATGATCGATTGCATAATTCCAGACTTCATAACCACATAGTCAAGGCCTTGTTCCATGACAGTAGTTTGTCTCATGATACCTACTGATTCATCAAGGAGCTATAGCGATCTCCACCTGAAACTTACTAAGTCTAATTAATTCCTCATATGAAAAGGTTTAAATATAACATAAACATTGTATTACAACTTGAATAAATAATTTCAATACATTATCCATAAACCATGAATGTTATAAAATAACACAACCACTATCAAGCATATAAAAAATCCTTTACTACAATATGGATTATTTGTATCATAATAAATCAACTTCAAAAACATTTAAAATACATCAATGGACGTTGATATAGATGAAATGAAAACTATTTGAATGAAATAACTATTTTTATTTTGAATGTAGTTAAAAGAAAATACTTTTTTTGTAATTATTCTAATATTAATGTAAGGGAAGCATCAACAATGTTATAAATATGGAAAATAACCGCACCCATCCTATAAGTTAAAAAATACATTGTTACCATAATTTTGTCGAGAAGGTCATAATGTACCCTATTTGGAAAATGACAGGAAATATTCCTTCAAACCAATTTTAAAAAAGTCAAATAGGGAATAAATAAAATTAACCCATAGATTAGTAAATTGTAAAAATGTTTTGGAATACATTTTTATGAAACATGGATGCGGATGATAAAGAGGTCCCCGTAGATACTTACTTAAAAGCATTCTTTGATAATAAAAAGATTTTTATGTTAACCCTTAACTTATAATTTTCTTTGTATGAGAGTAGGTTAACTAATAGTATAATGGTGAAATCATTTTCATTAAATTATAAAATAACTATATACATTAATATGATTTCATATATGTTCTTCTAATATTTCATTGTTAATGATATTTTAGTAGTATCATCGTTATGGGTGTTAACTGATTTGTTTTTCATTATATTCTTTGTTACATAAGTAATGTTTGATGTGGATAAGTTGTATCTTATTAAAATTAATAATGATATTATGTCTTTAAAAAATATTTTTAATAATCAAATTAAAATTAGTCTTGAATGGATACGATGGGGAATGAATCTCATCGCGTTCGTGGAGACGGTAATCCATACGTACGCACGAGTGACCATACCATTATTTCGATATTAAAATCATATATAATTGGATATAATATCTTATATACAGAATCATTATCATGTTATATTTATTACTTTAATCATTTATACTAATTATTATACCCATCCAAATGATTATGCGTTTGAATAACAAACTACACCACAACGTAGAGACGGTAAGTCGTACGTAATCATGTATTGTGACATGTCATAGATAGGATGGATAAAATAATGAATATGGTTGTACCATTTTTATAATAACATAATAGTATATATAAGATACTAGATTTATTATTTTATAAGGTAAAAAACAATGAATGAAGAAGTGGGTGAAGAAATGAACTTGAATGAGGTGATGAAATATTTACCTCTTCTTCGGGATCTTCTATTTTATCTGATCAAAGTGGTTGCATAGGTGGGATTTTTGACCAAAAGAATTCCTATAATATGAGAGGAGGATAGTTGACAGGTTATTTGGGTAGGGATTGTAAGAGCCAATTGGCTTTGAAGGTGTGGATTTGAGAAAATGGGAATTTACCTTTTATAAGAGGGGTGAGTGGAACCTTAGGAAAAGATTGAAATATTATATTATAATAATATCATTTTCTCTGTATAATGCATCCAAAATGATTTGTTTCTAGTATAAGGTGGGTATGGGTCAAAAACCACTCAAACAATTGGTTTTAGACCAGTTTGTATTACTATATTAACCTTATAATCTTGATTTAACTCTTAGTTAATTAGTTTGACATTTTCAACATCTCTTTTTATTATTATATTATATGGTTAATAAACTTACTATAATCATTAAAGAGAACCTAATGTGGTTCATTAATGACATGTATAATATTATTTAAGACCTTTGGATGATCCTTAATTTTTTAGGAATATAATATCAAGTAATATTTAATATTTGTTTTAAAAACACTTTTACATCAATTTTGACACTATTTTCTATTTTTTGTTAAATTCCTAATAGAATTATAACTTCGGAAATAATCCATTTAATAAATCCTAACATTTTAAATTAACCTTAAAAATTTTTGTATGGAATCAAAACATACAAATTGTATTTATTTTGACATCTATAATACAATTTATTTGATTGTTTCATTAATAATGAAAATATTGGATCATCATTGTGTCATAAATAAATTTTATTATTCAATGTATAAAAATTATAAATAAAATACCATTTTATAGGAAATATTTTTATCATTCTAAGGAATATTTATAGATGAAGATATAACATATATTACTATATGTAAAAATTGGTTTACTAAAAGATATATTCTTATGTCATTTTTTATTTACTTTAACTTAATTAATAAAAAGTTTCATTATCACTTAAAAGTGACGCCATGGGGTCTAAAAATAGACCCATGTAAACCCATGGACTACAATGTATCATTAAATAGGGTTATAACACGTTTAAGGGTAATTTAATATTATTATAATATTATTTTTACCCTTATTTATCGGATTTACCCTTTAAACTTGGTAAAAAAAATATTTACCGAAGTAATTATTCATAATATCTAAACATATAAGTTACCAATTTACAGAATTTGAAGCTCTGGATTCTAAATATGGAATCCATTTTTTTAAATTCAAAACATAGAAGTTGAATAAATTAATTTAAAATTAATTTTCGTTGTCAAAACCAAAAGCATGTTTTTAATAAATAATAACAATCAAAACGTTGACACTTTGTTTTGTCAAATTTAAATTTAAAATTACTTCTAATGACCAACATTAGATTAAATAGTTAAAATATAAAATATCAATACACAAAACTAATCAATATTATAATTTATCACTATAAATAATTTTGATTAAAAAATTTCTTTTTAACTAAAATATAGTATTTTTCACTATTCATCAAAAACTGAATGTTTTCAGAGAAATACAAAAAATTCACCCTAAGATATATTTGATATTCTGAACCCAAAACTGATGTGCATTTAAAAAGATAAAATTTATTAAATTTGAAAAAGTGTGTATTAATATTCATAATGGTTAGTTTGATTGGTCGTGATGTGTTAGAATCTCGAAGTTGCGTACAATGCAAGCTATTGAATTATTCAAAAGTAAATATATCATAGAAGTTTGGGGTGTTTCATAAAACATTTTTTTCTTAATGATTATTTTTGACAAAAATGTTTTTTCTTGAGAGATTATAATAACATTAATAAATATTATGAAAATTTTATAAAACATTTTTATGTATAAACATTATAAATAATTGCAAAAAAATGTTCATACTTATTCATACTAGAAATATTAACATCTGGATAATAGTTGTAATATTTAAGTAATTGTATTTATCATATATCATGGTTTTTTAAAACCTAGTACTTCATTCAACAGAATAAATAGAAGAAAAATCATATATTTGAAAAAATTATACAATCATGTGGTGTTACATGAAACCTATTGACTAATCCTTTTTACAATTACCCCAATTTTTGGATATTGTTTCATTAATCGAAAAATGGCTACATACTCACCCAAAATTATTCATTTCATCCACTCATGTGGCCCCCCATTCTATCCAATCATAATTAAAAGAGAACTCATTGACCCATGTCTTTCCCATCAGATAATAAAATATTGATATTTAATTTTGGAATCAACATCAGTGTAATTACAATGACATGTCATTTCATATAGCTTATAGTAATGAAATACTATAGTCTTCCACATGTCCTCGTCCATTAATTGGTTAGGAACCTAGGTGAAAAATGAAGAATCAGATTCAGTAATATATACGATATGTTGGATGCCTTCTTAATATTTGAGCTCCATAAGAAATATGAATTACATTCTTCCCCTTATGGGTAAATATCCTTCTAGTGGTATCTAATTATATTACATCTTGGATGCTTCAATGAACATTTCATCAACATATAGGTAATGTGTATGATCTATCTCTATAACTTATTTCTCACCCCAATCATGAATCACATGAGGTTATATATTTATAACGATCATTCTACTAGAATAATAATGATTCCCCAATCCTAGAAACCTAACTGTGTCGTCCTCATAATAATTTCAGGGTGACCTCAGTGTATAAGCCCCATGAAAATTCAATCTTATATCCATTAACACATGATTGATCGAATGATGTCCATGGTCGAGTATGAATGACATGGGTTAAGGTTCTATGAGGATCATTTTAACAACATAATTAAAATGAATAAAACATTGGAATATTTATTAGAATATTTTTTATATTTCCTATACTTCATGAAAATGATCATTTTATGTGTAAGTTACACTTCCTCACCCCTCACCACATTGGTTAAAACCCAAAATAAGGGGACACTAATTACATTTTTTAGAAAGATTAACATGATTCTATTCAAATGCCAAATATTTATAATCAATTTTGAAAATTCACTCACATAGATCCTTTAAATTTAATATAAAACTACAGATCATGATACTATATGAGTTACGCGGGTTTTGATTCCCACTCTCATATAATACATAGGATGCCTCTAAGAGGTTTAATCCCAATTCCAACATTATAATCCCCTCCCTAAATAGTAGTAAACTGGATAGTGTTATTACATAATACATCCATTCAAATGTATTCCATTAATATTGAAAAATTAATTTGTAATGGATGGAAAAACTATGATACATATATTAGTTTTCATTAATAGAATTCTATATTACATATACAAGGATTTGATATGTAATCATCTTGTTAGGGTAACTAGTCACAAAACCTTATTTGGAATCGATTCATGAAAATATCATAAATGTATAAGAGAGTATAATTGTAGGTTGATATTCAACCTAAAAGGGTGGGATAATATGTACAACACATACTCTCTAACAATGTGATCTACTAAGCATCGTTGGGTTTGAAACCACTATGATAGCCTAGTTTTGGAATTAATACGTGTAAATCATTATGGGTGTGGGATCCAATGGATATTTCCACAGATAAAACATGCCTAAATTAATTTTTTTGGAACAATAATAACCCCCTCAGAATAAACTATTAGGCTATATGAATTAGATATGAACAAAATTGGTGAATTAGATGGGAATCTTATTAGAACATTGTTCAACACACATATTTTTTTTGAAAAAATGAGGAAATTGATATGAATTATTTTAATATCTAAATAAAATTATTTTTTAAATATACTTTACATTCTAAAATTTTGAATAAATAATATAGATAAACATAAAAAAATAATCAATAGTGTTCACTATGCATAAATAATTAAGAATGAAACTTACATGGAATGTTGTACTGATTTGTGACCTTGTATTTTGTTTTCATTATTATTATATATATAATTTAATAACACAATATTTATTTTTTTAATGACATGGAGTCATCAAAAAAACATTATAGGATTACAATTTCTGCAATAACATATATTGATCCTGAAATTATGTCACCCAATTCAATCCATTAGCATCCGGTAAAAAATATGATTGTTAAGGAGTGCCAATGACAATATATTATCCCATCCCTTGAAGAAGCATACAGGTGTACACATGAAATTAATCTCTTAAGATGCCCTCAAACCGGGAACACACATGAAATTAATCTCTTCAGATGCCCTCATACCGGGAACACTGTGATTAATCTAATGCTACCAGTTTCTATTTCATCTGAATTTTAGTTCTTATCTAATATGATTGAAAATCGACATCTTACTCATCATTAAAAGGTCGATCATTGTGTCTAATATACCTCCATCCATGTTTATAAACATCTGACAGGTGGTATTATATACCACCAACAATTCAATCCTACCAATGCCCAATAGCTGCCTACTGTGGGAATTTCTTGATAGGTCCTCATCGTTTATAGTTATACTAGGGAATCAAAGAGATATAATCAAGAAAAAAAATAAATAGAATAAGGGATGTAGGACCATAACCCTAACTCAATTGATAGATCCCTCCAACATATTCTAGTTTTGGCTTTTGATAAGGCTCATATACCTTCTCAAATAGATCATGTATTCCCACATATTCCAATAGAAATGATGGCGACACATATCCCAAATCACACACCTATATGACACTACCATATTCTAATGGAATGAAAAGGACAGAAGTGGTATTATTTCACCAATTAAATTGATAAAATCTCCTAGTATTTCCTATATATAGTGAATTTTGTCGTCTATTTGCCTACATATACCATTTGGAAATGAAACTACATTCTTTAAGCAACAGTCGAAATCCATCAACATATTTTGGAAATTATAATAGGAATAGCATGTATTCCTCTCTCAATCGATAAATAATAATTTCCTTATTAAGTTCAAATATAAGCAGTTACTATAGAGAAACCATATACTCATTCTTACACATTGAAGGATTATTATCATATTTAGTTAAAGTATGAAGAACATGATGATGCTCATATTCCCATTCTGACTGGGGTCCATCAAACTTGTTTGAAAATATAATCAAGATAGGCTCGCATTTATATTAATGATAGGAAGTGGTATAATCAAAAGTATAATCATGACAATGAATTGATAGCCTCTATAGTCATTTTCCATAAAAATTTCATAGTAATCATATCATTGAATGCTCGTATCCTAACTCATGAAGCTACTCAAAATAGTCTAGTAGATTATGGGAGCTAGGATCATATAGATACTATGCCAATGAAATGATCCATTAGCATCATATATATGTTATAAAAGAGGAGGACTGTATCTCTTCACCGATTATAGATGTACATTGAAATAGTTTTATGTTGAATAGATATCTAAACCATACTTATACACCTCCCTTGAATATGGTTGACTAAAATATTCTGATATCCACTTCAAGGTAAGATGATATCCCAACCAATGATAAGGATTCTCACTAGAATAATTTTGTATCATCGTAGTTGTATGATCATATCCCCAAAATAAATAAAGGTAACCATAATTTTCAAAATACTTCATGCAACAAGCTTTTATTCCTACTCTACCCCATAATGTAGGTCAGAATATTCTGACCATGACATAGGATGAGGCTCATATTCCCCCATATACTCAATGGTCGTGTCTTTGAGCCCATAAAGCATGTATCAATAACACCATGACTGTCAAACAACTCTTTATCTCAATTGAAAGTTGATAATTGAAATAATAATCTTCCTTGTGATAGAATATAGATGTTTTATTGGGAAGTTATCCTTGAAATCCACCATGTAAATCTTCAACAATGTGATATCTCACCAAGGTAAGGAAATTATATCCTTGTCAAGAAACATTCAAATAAAGAGGTTCCAGAATCACCAAGGATAATAGTATGATGTTCCCTATAAACTAACGAAGCACCTCAACTGCGTTAGTTGGTGACCCATTGAAGTGAAATATATGATTTGAACTAGTTGAGGTCTATGACCCTAATGAAGAAGAGGCTGATATAATTTTATAGATAGAAATAACTAGAAAAAACCACTCAACTATTTTTTGTCCCATAAATAATTCAGAATAGGAAATCCAAAAAGAACCAAAAGAGAAGATTATTTATTTCAAGAACATATTGGTAAATTTTTAGTGGTAAAATTCTACAAACCTGCCTTTTTTATTATATTATGGTCACCACCAGGAGATAAAAATAATTTGTTGTTAAACAGAACAAGATTCTTTTTATGGAATGGTTCAAAAAATTGTAATGGAAGTAAAAATTAAAAAATAATACTTCTCACCAAACCATGGATTCCATTCAAAAATTAATCATCAATGCCCAGTTAAACACATGATTTCATATATGGGGTGAATTTTGGGAATTTCCCTTAACTAAAGCTATAGGATAACAAAACCTCACAGGATGTAGATTCCTATAATATCATAGCCATAGGTGAGATCATGGGATCCAGTAATATATGGGCTAGTTGGATAATATAAAAAGAATTCAATTCCTTGATAAGGGAAAGGATTAGATTATGGAGAGATATTTTTAAAAAATAGGTTATTTTCTAGGCCACTCAAAAAAATTGGATCACATATCAAATAAAAAATATGAAGTAATGAATTAGGTGAAAAATCAATAAAATAAAGGAGTATCATCACATGTATCCATTTCATCTGATCCAAGAATGAATGATATTTCAGAAAATCTTGATGAAATCATATGAATAACCCATGGAATACATCTATGTGTGAACCTAGATTATAGGGCTCGAAGAATTTTTACCCCCACCCCTAACATAGGGTTATCGAACCCCAATAGAGTCCTAAAAACATTTTCAGTGACAATAAATCCACCCCTTTTCATATATATTGGGTTATTTTTATCTCATCATCCATAAAATGAGTCAAAATTTCACCAATAATAGAATCAGTTATTACAAAAATGGTCCCAAATATTCCCTATCCAACATGGATGGAGGATATTTTTATAAACACCTTAAGGGAAATGTGACTTTTCTAGGATAAGAGGTAAATAAAAATTGATGGAATCCTATAAATTTTTCCTTGAATGAGACACTCCCCTTTCATTTGGATCCCTTATATTATGCTTGATTGAAAAATCCATCATAGTAACTGTTTACTAGTTATGATATGCGGAACTTATGGAAAATAAAATCAAACCCGATAGGTGTCAAAAACCAAGATGGGCCAACGTGACCAATGGTTCGGTGAAGAAGTTCCATGTATCTATCAAGGGAGGAATGGGAATTATAAACCTTCCCAACAATTTGGTTTATTATGGGGTAAATACCATTTAACAATACATATTAGAAAAATTTAACAACATAATTCCAACACGTGATGCAGACCTATATGCAAACATAGAAGGTGAAATGTGGATTGTGTATAAATTATATTCATATAATCCCAATCTCTCCATATAAATTGGTGGAAGTTTATAATGAAAATTATTATACAAGTTGTAAATAACTAATTTTTTTGAAATACCAATGATGATACCATGAGTTCACATAAACAACACTTATCCTATTAGTTTCCAATCAACAAACTCATGAAAAATATAATTCCACTCCCACTACACAATGAAAATTTCATGTAGGGAAGAAATTATTAATTCCACCCAAAATATATTAATGGTGATGATTGGAGAACTAGAAAAGTACTTGACTCACCCAACACCTCCCATTGAGCATGCACGACAGAAAATCCACACATGACATGGTGTTTAAAATTATGTAGTTTTCTGTAGATTTGATGAATTTGAATAAAACTGTATTCTATATAGAATGATTATGTTCTATGATATTTACTCACATTTAAAGGAAAATTCATCATTGGATAGTAGATCATGGAAAACCTATTGGGGTTAACCTCAGTGACCACCCAGAATATTTCTTTTTTTCATTAGTGATAGGGTCAAACCATCTGGGACTACATTCCTTTCAACTAAATACTCCATGGTATGATTGATTCTAGATAGTTGATACTTGGAAAATCATCAGTTGATGTGAATTTTTTCACCCCCAACCAATATGAATAAGAGGTTGACTAATTTTTAAATGGCCATAAAATGTTACTTATCTTTAATTTTAGTGAATAATATATAATATTACAAAATGAAGAACGTTTTTGGGATTACAATATTAGATAATTTGTATATCTTACAAACATAACATACCACGTTCATACAATGATGATAGTACCAAAAACAGTATACATTTTTTTCAAATGTATTAAAAATTTAATGTTAAAACATTATTTCATTTAAAAAATTCTCCATCATTCATAAAGACTCCCTTATTTATCTTACACATCCTTATATCCTATAAATTTTTTTTTAAATATATGGATGATAATAAAACTCAGTAAGGGATATATATTAAGAAATCATTAGTCAAGTTATATCATAAAAGTCAATAAAGCCCATAATCATAAAACCTCATGTGCATAGAAATATAATAAAATTTACATGGTATATATTTACTATATAACTCTTATATTCACCCAAACACATTGAATAACATTTTGTTCAACTTCCATCTTCGGAATACCCAATGCATTGGAGATCTATAATGGGTCGCACCTGTCAGATCTTGATCTATAATGGTATTAACCCAACATATCATGAGATATAATGGGGATCACCCATCATATCTTGAGTTATAATGGGATAAAACCAACATAAATAATCCCCAAGGATTATATAATGAATAAAACACTTCATATCTCTATTACACCTTTGAACAAAACACATTCACATTTTCAAATACCCATTTTCGTAAAAATCACTCTTAGAATATAAACACTACAAACACAAACTAATGAAAACATACTATTAATAAATAAATATAAAACATATAATGGAAACACATCATAATTAAGTCCTAATTAAATCAGAATACAACACTCATGACATAAAAAAGAACAATATCTTTGGATTTCATAAAAGAGACATCTAAAAGGATTTTAAGAGGAACATCCTTTAAAAATACCTTATCATTTAAGTGGGTATTGATTAATTGAATGTAATTTGTATATATTATATAAAAATAAACATAATACAACATAATATAATCATATTAAAATTCAGAAATCCTGTTATTATGATAAAAACCATTGTTGTTTAATTTTAACCCACAGAATACAAATTGGTCATTGAATTCACTTACAAAATTTCAGCATTGTAACGGCTGTACACATAATAGATTAATGAGAGATAAATAGGTATCTAATCATTAATACATCATATTGGACATATGGTGTAGGTGAAAAGATATACACCATCCATAAGAATTAAAAATAAAAGATCACGGTATAGAAAAGATTCTTGTATAAAAGTGCGAAAGGGAGGATTCGTTTCCACAAGTGTGACTTCCCTAAAGTGAGTATAATACTCATGTATGGAGGTTCAATCTTTTTTATTAATATTTTATTGAAATATATTAATTTTTATTACACCTTTAAGGATAATTTTATAAAATTATTCCATCGATTAATTAATAATATTTGGTAATTCCATTGTTTGTAGGTGTGTTCATCACATTTTTTCCATGATCAGTTCATGATGGATATTAATTTCGATTAAAAAGTGAAACACCATAATTGGAATGGAATGGTATTTTAATATTTACATAACCATAAATTATACCATTTATCATTTTTAATTCCGACATGATGGAGATTTATAAGTTAAATCATTATTGATATTTGGTTAGGTCATTTTTATGATTCTTCGATAATAATGAAATAATTTGGTTTTATAAAATAATAACACAAGTACAAAATGATTCAAGAACTTTATAAAATATATTTTACATAAATAATAATCATTTCCAACTATAAATTTTTTTCATGACTAGTCTGGAATGAAGTAAAGGAAATTCAAATCATATCATGTATGATGTTGGTAAATTGACCCATCATGGATGATGTTTTAATTTATAGAATAAGTGGGATTGGAGAATAAGTATAATGGTTAATCATCCATAAAATAGATAACTTAAAAAATATTTATAATATTATTGATCATTAATGCCTCTTGGATAAGGGGTGGTGTGGAATGATGAAAAATATGAAAGAAAATGATAATAAAAGAAAGAAAAAATAGGTTGCTTACCTATTGATGTATTCTCCATGAGATCCGGATTAAGGCCTTTGGTTATGTCATTTTGGTGATACCACTAGGTCTCTGATGTGGGGAATGGTATTGGGAGAATTATTCGGTATAAATTAGGAAGAGATCATGGTTTGAGTGGTTTAGGAGGAAGAGAGTTGAGTGGGTCGTATTTATAGTGGGAGGGAGGAGGAGTTTTATATTAATTTAAACATTATTTTTTCATTTTTCAAAAGACAATAAATATTTATGATTCCAAGACCAACTATTATAATAAATTAATGTGAGTTCAAGATAAAAATGCTTACATCAGGTGAACATCATCCATGACACAATAATTCATGTATTTAGCTTAATTATTGTATTTTACTGTTCATCAAAAATTCACGTATTTCATTAAATTAGCAAATATTCACCCCAACCATTTTTAAATATATAAAATAAAAAATTAAACCCTATTTTATCAAAATAATTATTAAATACAAGAAATTTAGTTTTTAAATAAAATAATATTTTATTCAAAAAATAACAATAATAAAATATTTATTTACTTATTCTAGGATATATGTATATCATTGTTTTAATTAAATTTATAAATATATAATATAAAATGGGAGGATACTATTCATATGGTTTTGTTACTATTAATTAGGGTACCATTACTATTTATATGTTTATGTAATTATTAAAAAAAATTATGTTGTACTTATTAGACTCTAAATAACGTATTGATCGCAACCGTGTTTGACTGTTTTTTAATTGAAAACACAGAAGTGGGAAAATTAAGTTCAATGATAGTTATATTATAAGTACCTTGGTTTTAACATGACTTTTAGGAAATTTTTTCTAGGTTTGAACATAATTATGACAACTAAATGGCTCGGAATTCAATTGAACATTGTCATGCCACACATAGAGAAAAATTTAAAAAATTATTCATGATCTTATTACATGTGAACATTCTAATTGGAATGACTCCCAAAGGTCCACATAACTATTAGATGTGGGAAAAAAGTTATGGAATGAGTGATTTTCAACATCCACATTTTCTCTAACTTTTATTGATTTATATCTTTCACCATATGGAGAATGGACATCCCAAGAAAAATCCCTCATCAGATAATGATCTAATTTTTGGATATGTTACTATCATTCACATAGAAACCTATTTCTATACTGATAAATGTGCTCCATAATATGTGTTCCATACACATTACAAGGGATTTGATGGCTAATGTTTTGGAAGCTAATGGTATATGTGATTATGTAGTCATAGATGAACATAGTATATTAGTTAAATAACTATTAAACCCATATATTAAACAAAGACCCCTGGGAGAGTGTTTCATCATGACCAACAAGAGTCGGGACGTGCCTTAGAGCCATTTAGTTCCCATTAAAAACCAATCTTTTTAAACAACCATGTGTCCAAGGTGAAATTATCTGATCAGCCAAAAGAAGTTATAGTCTAGTGATACCAATGCCATTTGTAATAGAAGATCAATCATCTAATTTCCAAATATGAGTTCTATTTACTTCAGAAACATTATTTAATAAGTATAAATTTTAAGATAAACCCAATCATTGGAAGAAAAGACTTCTGGAACACAAATATAACATTATCATATAGTTTTCAGCAACCCCAAACAAACTCAAAATCCAAGATATCTCCACCATTCAAAATAACCTCTATATTATTTAATTGAGTCCCTCAAGAGTCCTTGGAACATTAAGATAGAAGATACCATTTCCATGGTTTACTATATGTAAACTTCTTTGGTAGAATGTCATAAAATGTTTTCATTTAAAAAATAAGTATGAGGAAGAAGATATCCTATGGAATATCAAACCCTCGTATATTTTAGGAATGATTGATAATTCCAATATCCAAATGGATCTAGTTGAAAATGGTTATTGGATTAACATCTATCTATTCTATACGTATGAATCATGGGATAAATAGATGTTGATATGACACAAATATTGCTTACCATTGAATGATATGAAATAAGGGAGAAGTGGACACTCAAAATAACCACCATTATAGATCATTTGGAGAAACACATTTCTATGTAAGAGTTTATAGTTATTTTATTTCAAAAAACATAAAATGACTTAAAAATAATCTAATTCACATATCCATGTGATGTTATCGTCAATATTCCCCCAATATTTGAAAACCCCCATTAACATAAATTTCATCACATTATATGTTGTTAATTACCCATTTGAGTCTTTAAAATCCATTTGCGTTGAGGAATGTCTCTATGAGATGGAAGAAAACTGACAATGATCAAAGGAGAGAAGATTGTTTCCACCCACAACACTTCATTAATTGCCTCTGAAAATTAATGTATCATTCCTATAAGTTATTATGTACTACCCATAATCATTATTAGGAATGTAGGCACAATCAATATGATATTATTTGACAAAACAAATAATTGGATGATGCATATGTAATAGATATTTATCTGGATAAAGTGGGATCTTCAAAGGATTTTCATGTTAATTCCCTAACATAATATGAAATATTTTTGTTCCATTAGTAGAAAATAAAATTTCTCTGAAGAAATTCCATGAAAATAATTATTTCCATACATCTCATTTACCTAAATTTATCCTGATGGAAGGAATGAATCTCCAATGTGTCCACATTGTATCCCTCATGTTTTAGAATTCCCAATCTTCTGTTCATAGCCTCTTATCTGTCATAAATAAAGGAGGTGACAAAATGTTTTCTATATTTCATGAAGATTAACACATGTACACATATATCAAAGATGAAGTGGATGGACCTATGAATTCCCCCAACTATATTGGAGGAAGGTTTATCCACAACCACCATTGATCGTAGATATGTCGATCTAATAATTGATGAAAACTCGTATCCTATACTATCTACATCTTCCATGATACTTGAGGAGAATGAGATATATGATTCATTTATTATAAAACACCAGTATATATTCACCTATAATTATAAAAATAAAAATTTTTAGAACCTCAATGTCAGTTCTCCGATGTATCATTTTATATTTTCAAATACTATTAAAGGAAACATGATAACCCTCACAACATTCACATTTAATAACTTAACGAAACAACCAATTTATTGCAAAATAGTTTGATCTGATTGGAAGAAATCTCTATAAACATTATCAATGTATTATAATTTATCAGAGTGTCAGTGTAGTCCACTAATATTCTTTAATAAATTTTCACCATGTTGTCCAATGATTTCCCTTGATGTGGTTTCTCATTATCTAGTATTTCTTAATGAACACCAACATTTGATGATGGAAGCTAGGGGAATGAACCTATCTCACTCTAATAAGGTATAGTTAGAAGATTTAAAATTTATCAAATAAATCATATTGAGAATATTATATATTCCAAAATGGCTTACTAACAACATAACCATCAAGAAAATATGGTCATATCAAAATCTTATATGATTTCATGGAACTTAATCGATAATACCTAATGGATGAATTCCCAGTAAAAATCATAGAAATTTTGATATATCAAATTGCTGGAATGAAAGTAAATAATACTATAAATGATTATTTTGGATATAAAATGATTAATATATCCCCTAAAAATAAATATTAGTATTATATTAGAGTGCCTCTAGGGATATATTCATTCATGGAAATTATATTAGGCATAAATAATGATGGCTCAACTTACTAGTGAATCATGAATCACATCATAAATCCATTATTATAAAAAAATAATGTTTTTTAATTTATTAAAATCATAGTTAAAATTGGATAGAGATTTTATAACTTCACTAATCCTTGAAAAATCATTGAGAAACATCAACGTTATAGTTTGACGAAGAACCCACATAAGTCTGAAATTAAAGTAATTTTTGTGAAATTGCTTGGATTTTTGGTACATAAAAATGGAATTACGGTTCATCTAAAAATTACAATTACAATCATATATATTCCATATCCTTAGAATATTAATTTAATGAGTGCGATCAAAATAAAACATTCATATATTATATTTATCATACACATCATTATTGCTAGATTTCTCCCCTAAACAATGTCAATGGTGAATGTTCTTTCCAACTGGTTGGATGAGGAATGCAATGAATTCATCAATAAATATAATAAGTAAATACTAAAACCATTTGTATTTATCCAACCAATAGAATTAAATTCACTTATCTAATAATTGGGAATCACATAACTATAAACTAACATGATTCTTACTAAAAAATGAAGTTGGAAATTAAAAAATTTTCAAATATCATAGCTGAATTCTATTAGATAGTAATAATAAATATTTTTATATAATAAAAAGCTCATGCTAACCAACACATTTAAAGGAATGTGGTATTAAATTTATCACCTTGAATTCCAATTTTTCTTTCATATATACCCACCCATAAAAATTAATGAATTCCCTTTGTTAATAAGGATTTCAGATTGATTAGTGGTAAATCTATAATAGTTTTAAATTTAATTAATTCCACATAATTAAATGAAAGTGATAATAATAGAATATTTCCTTGTAGTGAAAATTTATCTGAAAATCATTCATGTTGAGAATAAATTACTAGATTCATGTTTCTTTATTCCCATGAAACTCCCAAAATGTTGGACATGTGTTCAAATAGGTCCTCTAGAAGACTTATTCAAATGTAAATCGAAAACCAAAAACTCATGAATGGTGTTGTAATGATTATTTTTATTTACCCATACAATGAATATTTTTTCAATACCTTCTCATTGTCTGAAGGATACATTTATAAGGATATTAAATTATAATCTATTATTTTAGGCCTTGAGGTTGTAATGTAGTTATATATAGCCTACATAAATGTCAAGGGGACTCATTTATACCGATCAAATAGACCAATATTGAATATGAAATTATAAAGGAAGAATGATCCATTCACATAAGTGAAGTAGGAGGATTGGTGGATGAATTCCCTTTTAAACTAATGTTTCATCACATAATGGGATCAGAGAGTACTCATGCTGATACACTAGCTTATGTATCCATAGTCCTTGATTATCCTGAAGAGGATAAAGTTTTCTTACATGTCACACAATGAAGGGTATTATCATCTGTCATCATCTGCCACATGGAAGAAATTAATCATAATAACCCTCATCTAGAGCATGATGAGTCAACATCTACCCTAGATGGATGAATAGAAAAATATATATTCTTTAAAATGGGACCCTCTCATCAGATCTAGAAAAATTGAAATATTTTTTAGGTAGAGCACTGAACTTACCCCTCTAAATCAATTAAAATGATTGTAAATACATATATAAATGGGTTTTTTAGTGAGTCTTTATCAAATTAATTATTAAAGAAAGGGTTATTGAATTATGAATGATGTCCATGAAGTCTCCTACAGTGATCATATTTATGGAACCAAAATCTTCCACTAAATTAGACGATTGTCTACTACTAGAAGACAATTATGTAGGGCTACAATTAATTCATAAGAACGTGTCACACATGGAATATTCATTAAATATTCATTCATAAGAACTTAGAATTGACACATACATCTATGCATTAATGGATAATATTTGTATTGTAAATCAATATTGTGACTCCACATCACCCAAAAATATCTATGAAATATTTTATTATCATTAATATTATTGACGCATTTCATAATGGGATGACGAAATACCTAAATGGATGTTTGGAACAATAGTATCATCATCTTCAAGATGATAAATATTATCACCAAATTTTATGTCTGTCACAGGATATTGATAGAACATAGCATCTATATGTGTTCTTTTATGTTGAAGAGGATTTATTAGGATTATAATGTCGTGTCTAACAATTATTTTATATTTTATGTAGTGGGAAATTCATGGATTGGGCCTCCAATAAGATGCTATATAATTTCTACTAAAAAATGGTGGAAAATAGTAGAGTACTTTTCCGAAACATTTCCAACATTCATTATAGGACATTCATACTACCACATGCACTAACACACAAGAAAACCCATATTCACTAGTTTATGGTATAGAGAATTTGTATCTCATTGTATTCAAATTACCCTCACATTGAATATATATATATTGAAGACACTAAGATGATGAACTGAAACATACGAAACTCTTTGACTAAGTTATAATTGATAAGAAGTTGTTGTGTATGATGCACAACCTCAAGGTCCACCCAAAATAGATTCCCTAAGTCATCACAAAAGAGGTTTGACTATGATCATTCAGGAATGGGGAATTGGTACTAGTTCTTGAAAAATTCATCATACAAAGTAGGATACACCCAAAAATATAATCTATGTGGGAAGGGTATTATGTCATACATATGGTCTATTAAAATTGGGATTAATCATATGGCATGTTGGATACAAGAAACATTGTTCACCCCCACAAATAATTAGTTTATTATAATCTAATTTATGTAACTACCTCCACACAAAATATATAATGGTTGTAATACTATAAACTCCAAAGAATATTAAAATCCATTATTCATGAAGATAATCTATATAGAACATGTATATACCACATTATATTATACTACACTAAGCATACACTAATCACATGATTTAAAATAGTGAAAGATGAATCTAATAGCTCCATGAATACAAATTTCCAAAACCATTAGTCCTGGTTGTGTGAAAATAAACTACCAAACATGTGTTTACTTTATATGGACAAAATACCCACTTATGTGTGATCTAGATTATAATAAAAGGATCATAGTGGGGTGTTTTCTAGTTCATAATTAGTTTATTCATATAACCCCACATGAGAACATGGTAGTCTCACATATTCCCGAATCTAAAACCTCATCCGTCAAATTTCCTTTTTTATCCATCCTTGACATTATTTCCTCCATCCCTATTTGATATTGTAATCCTACTATAGGATATGAATCGAGGAAAACCTAAGGATTGATTCTTATTACCACAAGATATGTATTGAAACAGGGTTCACTAATCCTAGTTTCAACCATAATATAAACAAATCACCTTCCCTTACATATTCGTCAGACCGAAACATGTGATTTTTTCATATAATAACTACATGTAGATTTATTCTTGTCATCATAATATACATAATGATACTGGAATATTTTATTTTAGGCCAAACCATTATTTTTCATCACTCCGAACAATGTCCCACCATGATAGTCAAATCCATATAGAGGATGGAGTCCAAATTAAAATGTTTACACACCCACAAATTCCTTATTATTTTCGATCATATAGATAAATCAACATCCTATTTATCTCTTGTTTCTTTAATCGAGAATGAATCTTGTGATCATTAGGTTCCTTGAATGTTTATATCACTGGCATGGTCAATGTGAGAATTATTTAAATATTTAGAACAATGTTCTAGTCAAATGAAAGTAAACTACATGAAAACATCATTGTCTCATGAAATTAATCTACACTATACGAGATCCACTTGCTTAATAGATCACCCACATGAATAATGCAACCTCATGAATCACATGGTTCATACTTTCACCAGATAATGTGTTCAATACACACTAGCATAGCCTTTAGGATGATCATACCCTTCATGAGTATTATGTTTTCGATTAATAAATTTTGTATACTCCCTATCTATGTCAATTCCTACCAATTTAATGAGTTGTCCCACATATTGGGACCCATGGACTTTGATCCCAATAAATCATTATTCTTCTTTGTAGTGAACTAGTAAATGGGACCCAAAACCCCAAAGGAACCCCACTAGGATTCATTGGAAAATAAAACAGTCCCTCCGAGCTTGGTTATATTGGATGTTTTGGACCTAGTTTAAAGGTCCCCATAAAATCCATGAGTTGTTGTTAAAAATGTTTGGGATCTGAGATTCATCTATTATTAACGGTTTACCTATATATAATGGTCTTGACCACCCATTGTATAATATATTATTATGTATTTATTTACACTCCCCTTATTCAATATATTCCAGAATATCTTGATTCCCATGATGTTACTAATCATTGCATCGTATCTATTATCAATGAATGATTATGACATTTCATTATTTATCCCATTCATTTCAGTGTATATATATCTATGGAATACCCAACATCAATGAGTTTATAAATTCTATTAGACACACCCTCTTCCACCAAACAATCTTATTTCTCAGTGTCATCTTTAATTCTCTATATTATAAGAGAGTATATTCTCATTAAAATTCATGAAACATTAGCCCATGTCCTCCTTCTTCACACATGTAGAATATTGATCATATAAACTAGATAATATAAAGGGACCCCACTAGGATTAACTAGTCAATAACACAATGCCTATGATATTTTTACTATAGGATTTTTTATTCGTGGATGATCCCCAATAGAATTTTATAGTGATTAAACCAATGCCTCATAGCCTATTCTTAAAAGATATTTTGGTACTACATGAATGATCCCATATAACATCTGGATCTATTTAACAATTTCTATGTTGTAAATCCAACCAATATTTATAGAATCATACATTATATATTCATTTAAATACATGAGATATTTTAATCATTTTACCATGTCCAAATGGCATCATGAATAATACTGTGATTTATTCCATTGTACCTATATATGTGAAGTAATAAAATAATATACACAAGATATTTATATTGACTAAATGTGGAATGATTCTTATTACCATTGGACACATAGTGATTCCGGATTTTTAAAACCATGGGTCTAGAAAAAATACAAAAAATTACCCTTACCTATATATGGAACATACCTATGCACGTATCCTTCTATATAACTACATGTAGATTGATTTATGTTTCCACATGATATGTAGTTATTATCATATATCAAATTTATGAGACATAATCAATGTAAAAATAAAAAAGAATATATATTATTACAACTCCCATTAAATGGGTTTGAATTATGCAAGGAGTTATCTTTCTATGAAAAATGTGTGGCTCGAGTCCTATAATCACAATTTATATTCTGATAACTAGATCTCCCATTTCAGGAATAGAAATGAGTTCTCATAAAACCCAAATATGTTTCTCAATGATATAAAATCTTTTTGGGTATTCATTCTTTTACAAAAATGTTATTATCAACACTTATACCATGTCTTTCACCCTTACATGACACAATAGACAACCTAGTTGCTTCTTAATTCCCACACAACGCATGTGTTATGTGATCATAGGGAACTTCGATATTTTCTATAATGGGTGTGATTGCTGAGTTCTCTGGAAGTATAATCGAATTCAACTCAAATGATGTCAAACTACATGAAAATATCTTGTATCATGATATTAAATAGAACGAAATGATGTATTCATACATCATATAATCCCCCTAGTTAATATATACTCAAGAATCATATGCATTATCCATTAACCTAGAATAAATATTCAATAAATGTTTTCATATACTTTAGTGTAAAAATACACTTTATGAATATCATATTCTCGATGAAAAACTACATAAATTCCATATCTGATTTAATACCAGCCAATTCCTATAGTGGATGTTATTATTTAGAAACCGCAAATAATTGGATACCATATCAATATTGCTCCACCAAATATTATTTTTTTAATAGTAATTGTATAATCAAAATGGACACCACTTTGATTTTCTGGACTATAACCCAACACCTCAGAGCATGCACCTAGTATAATATTAGTACTAGAGGAATAAACCCCTTTAAATCCCAGAGCTATTATCCTAAATATTTGGTAAACATGCTTCCTCTATTATAAATGGATACCCTCTACCCACCAGTACTTACCTCTAAATTACTTTTATATTATTAGGTAATGATTTACACTTCCTATAAACCAAATATTATAGATTATTTAGAATCCCTTTATTTTACACATTTGTGTGTCATACTTGTCATAGAAGATAGATTATAACATCCTATTCGAGTACCCATTCATTCTAGGGTATTCATATCTTGTGAAGACCTAAATTACTTTAGAATACTCAATACCATTGGAAATCCTAATTTTTCAAATAATCTTGATCATAAATAATTATCCCTCACACATCATGGTTGCATGAGGTTAATCCACTTGACATTTGGTCCATCCAATATGTTCTAAAACTACATATATCTGGTCATAAAATCCAAAAATTTGAATTAGAGATGAATATTTACGCTCCATAATAGGATATGATATAACATCACCCTTCACTTATGCATGATCTAAATGAATGTAGAGGATCCACTACCAGAATATGATATAATGGATCACACAATGCATAAAAAATGCACTCCATAATCATATGATAAGTACTCATTCTAGGATTTTTATAACAAATTTTCATTGTTTATTGTTTTTTCATTAGATACATATTGAATCCTAGTTTTCATAATCATGGGAACAATCATAGTAACATACCAAATAATTCCCCCTTCATCACTCATATTACTCATCTGTGTAAGAGAGCCACATAAGAAATATAATTGGACTTGATAATTGATCATTCAAGTTACATATCAATTCATTTGTATATTATCATGTGATGAACCATATGTTTACCATGAAATAAATGTTCCCCATGGATTGATCCATGATAAAATATGTTACCTTGTTTGGTGAAATTAATGGAATGATTCCCCCTCTTTTGAAGGAGTCACCCAAAAAGAGAGTCCCTTTTTCCATGACAGTAGTATCAATGGATTGAGATAATACAACTGCGATATAGTTGGGGAATTATCCTTTAAGGTGAAACATATTGTGCTACCATATATCTGATTTAGATATTTTTACAGGGACCTTCAACATCTCAAAAAAATACATAATGATGGATTCCTTTCGATATTGGATACATTGTGACACTCAGACCACCCATAACCAAGCCCATACATTATTTTTAAAAAAACATGTCCCCTTTTAACTGTTAGTTTTAATTTTAATGTGAAACCTCCCTTACTCGAGGTATCTATGATAACATTGAATATAATTTACTTTTTCTACAAATAGCCTAGATCCATATAGAGGATGCCAAGAAATATTGTGTACGTCTTGGATAATTCACCCCCACTACACATGAGTTTGGTCTATGTGTTAAGACACATCAGAACTATGTATATCATTTTTCCTATTGTAATATGATACATGGTAACAAAAAGAATCCTTAAATACTATGCCAAACTACAAAATAAATTTTAAAAATATAATTTTTCCATGTTCTTTATAATGCAGATACATGTATAAGGATCTCATTGATAAATATGGGTGTGGAATGATTCCCAACCATATGAAATGCATATGGATAATGATAGAAGACAATACACATATACTAAAATTAATCACTTATAATCCATGATTTTTTTTATTATAAATTTTTTTACGTGAAATAAATTACCATCAATTCCCACATTCTTATGACACGATGTAAAATTTCACATACGTTTTCCTAGTCATAAGATGTTAAAGAACACTGAAACTACATCTATTTCAAATGATTTTAAACTACATGGAATGTGAACACTAAATACATGAAATTAATCTACGAATAAAATCATTTATCATCACTCAATAGAAAATGACAACAAGAGCCTAAGCCTAGATCACAAAATTTTATCTTCCTTATATAATCTATATAAGAACATCAATATATAATTCACAATTCATTTCTTGATCATTTTGTGATCCCTAAATACATCCATAACCCTCTTAAATGAGAAAATATACCTCTTTTTAACATGTACTAACTGGATCTTTATAGGGGACTTAGAACCATCAAATAGAGGTATTTTCAACTTCCTGTAAGGGCCTCCTGATAATTGTGATCCCCAAAATTGTCACAATAGAATTGATCCCCACAATTTGATTCACGATCAAACTTGATAAGACTACCCCATTACATTATTTATGATTTCAGAAACTTTTTCCCTGATATAAAACATTCCGATCATCCAAAAACCGGTTGTTGGATAACTCAGGACCATTGGAATCCTTATTTAGGTATTTTTGTAACACTATGCTGAATCCAAGTCCATGTACCTTGAAAATAAGCATTGTGAACATTTTTCTAAGTTGTATGACCTTAAAATTTATCTCCAAATAGTAAAAATAGAAATTTCTTAAACAAATAGTGAAAGATACAGAGATTATTATTTTATAAAAACTAAAAAATTTGGTCATAAAAAATTCAACTCAACCCCCACTAAAATCTTAATATATATTGTTTGTGTAAAATATTTAAAATAAATAACAACAAAAAAAGTTCATAAGTAAAATATCATGTCCCAAGTTATAGATGGACAATGCTCACTAGGAACCAATACACTACAAAGACATTAGTGTAGTTATTTATCAAGTCCCTTAATCATGATAATGTTCCTAATAGTTTTGAATGAACTATTTGGTACCAAAACCTACCTGAAGTAACATTTTCCACAAAAAATTTTTTTTTACTAAGTGAATTCCCCCATAATCATTAAATTAGTAATCATATCATATAGTCCCATATACTTCAGTTAATCTTCATGGGTTTTCCATATATTTTATTGGTAATAGTGGAATACTAATCTAAATATAACCCACTATGAATCATTGGAAAATAATGAAATTCCCTAGTATAAGTACACGACCTTAAACCTTACTTAATATTGAATTAAATGAATAATTCACATTTATGATCTTTTTAGGTTTAGAGTTTTAGAGAATTAGGTTATAACTATTATATATCAAAATAATACATAGTAGACACTTCTACCATGTTTCCATAAAATAAAAAAACAGTTAAAAAGAAACATGTCTAATTTCATGTTTTAGATAGCATGACTTTCCTTGATCCCATCCTTGACCCAATTCATCTTTTAGTCCTATGGAAAACATTTCAAAAAAATGGGATGAATATAAAAAGCCTAGTAAAGGATACAAATAGAAGGAAAACTATTAGTTTTTCAAAACAACTATTAAACCATGAATACTTTACGAATGTAATAATTTTCACCTTTATGATGTAGTAAAAACTCTTCACTGACTAAAAGAACATTACATACCCTTTTGTAACCAAATTATTACCATAAAACCCAGATAAAGAACACATAACATATAAAGGTAACTTGGGACATAAATATAAATAAATGGAATACCCATATGGTTGACTTCCACACATACACAATTGAATAGCCATACGACCGACTTCTATACCCAATGCATTAGAGGTTATAATGTTGCCACCCGTCCTGGTATTCATGGCACCACCCATCATATGGTTTATCACGTAACCACCTGAAAAATGTCCACGTACCATTACAAAATCATAATACAAAAAACAATTATAAATGAAAGAAAAAATTTCCTTATTTCATTCAAAATATATCACTTAAATATATGGACTTAACATATCCATTATTAAAACCATTTTCAATACCAAAATACATAAAAGATTTTATGGTATTTATTTATTTTTAAAAAATATTACGTCTTGTTGAGGAAGCCGAAGATCAAATAATACTCGCGGCGACGGAAAGGTCATGGTCACCGCGTACGTTAAAAGAAACATACTTTTTGTAATTTAGTAAAATGATTTGTATAAAAAAGATTCCTTTTGAATAAAATTAAAAGTCAAAGGGTTTTATACACTGTATAAAGAAAGTTGTGTAAAAACAAAATATGCCTCAATGAAAAGAGTTTGAGACGAAGTCCCTTACAAAGACGGTATCCTTAGATTAAATATAAATCAATTACATAATTATGTGTGACAAAAGAATACACAAATTATAATTGTATATTAAGTGTAAAAAAATCATATTTAAATCACACATATTCATAGAATGACATGTTCAAGGAGTACAAGTTTACACCAAAGAATCAAAATTGGGTTAAGAAGTTCCCTTGCAAAAATTCGACAGCCTAACGGATTCACTTCAAAGTTCAGAAAATGAGTTGAGAGAGATAAAAGTGGTATCACATCACTTGGACATAAGATTAACATCAATAATGATATATAATAACACATCCCAGAACAATAGTATGTTAATTAAAAGACAAAACAAATGAAGTCTTCTAGAAAGAGGAGGGTGAAAGGTTCCCTTACCGACTTGGGTATCTTTCGAAACATTCGCACCATTAAAGAAGGATAATACAAGATTGATGTAAATAATCATAAATGAAATTATATTAAAAAAAGAGTAGAATAATGTGATGTACATATAACACTGAAAGGAAATGGTGGCAAATGTAGCATAAATCTCATAGGAATAAATGTGAGATGAAAAATCCCTTACGAAAACCCGGCAGCCTAACGACACCACTTAAAACATCCAAAAAATGGATTGATGAGATCAAATAGGGTCTCTCATCATATTAACATAAAATTTACAGAATGAGGTATATAAAATATCATCCCCCAACATAACAAATAAGATCTTAAAATAAGTGACATAAAGGAGAGTACTTAAAAAGAACGAAAGTGGTTGGATCTTTTAATAAAATTTGGCAGCCTAACGGCGCCAATCAAAACATCTGAAATAGATTGATGAGAGAAAATAGGGTCTCTCATAATGTGACAATAAAAATTAAAGAATGAGTAATATAAAAGAACATCTGATTCATGAGAAATATGATCTTAAAAGGAATGACATAAAAGAGTGTACTTAAAAAGAATGAGAGGGGTAGGTTCCCTTACCTTGTATCTGACTTGACTCGATCGTTCTTTAGTCTCCTGAATAATATTCTTGAGTTAATTTCTACTTGCTTAAGAACCCTTTTCATGTACATTATTCCTTTTATATCACTTATTACCAAGTCATGACCACTATGTAATTATTTATGTTAATAACGGTCGTTTTAACGATCATTGCTACTTGAGTCAAAAATAAACCCGTTATAATTACATGTTTGTTCATGTGGTAAAATATACATTATATCTAGAATTTTATTCATTATTTATATATCATATATATCATATATATCCATTTTATACATGCCTTTATAATATTACATAACATTTAGAGGTATGAAATGAAATGCACCGTTCATGGAGATGGTAAGCCGTACGTACGCATGAACGCTACTTCCATTTCTATTTTGTATTTAATGGAATTAAAACATAATGATACATAATAGTATTATAATTCCAGTATGGTATCATATATAATAAAATTAAATCTATCCTTTATACGAACCACATATGGTACTAACGAATCAAATCACCTTGAGGGGCGGTAGTCCGCACTTCCTAAAACGAATATACCGCGTTTACCCATAATGGAGTCCATAAAGTTATGCCATAAATTAAAAATACAGAATCATAAGGAAAAAATAAACATATTATATATCATATATAAATATAGTGAAATCTTAATGTACACCTTTTAATGTGTTAAAATAATATTGAACAATCATCGTTTCGTGAGTCAGAAATTCACCATCCACAGAAATAGTATGTTCCTTAACCATTAGATGTATGTTTGTTTATGTTTATCTCTAATAATTGTTATAAAAACATCCCAGTCTTTGTAATATTCTGGTTTTTTTAAAAAAGAAATGAATAAAAAGAGTTTAGGGGGTTGGAGATTCAAAATAAAACAAAATAGCATAAGTGAAGACGTTACTATAAAATCGGGTAACTCCCTATGGTTTGAACCAAAAGGTTTTCTTGATGATAATCGTGCCTATGTTAATGATTCTAGGATGAGTATAGGGATGTGGAGAGATAAAAGGATCAGTTTTTGGCCGAGGAAATGGCTTGAGAGGTGTGGGTACGGAGGTAGAGGTGGGGGCCGTTTATAAGAGGAGAGGAGGGGCACTCTAGGAACAGTATAAAATTTTACTTTATTTTCAAATGTGTTTCTGATTTTAAAGGTCCCACATTGATTTATTTCGAGGATAAGGTGATAAGAGTTCTAAATCCACCCATCCAATAGGTTTTTGACATGTTTAGGTCTTAGATTTTATATTATCTTTTCATTTTTTTAAAATCGTTTAATAATGAGGTAATCGCTGCATCATCATGATGTCATAAATAATTTAATTTATTTAATGTATAAAAATTATAAAAAAATACTATGATTTAGGAAATATTTTTATCTTTCCAATTATTATTTATAGTTAAAACACTGACTTGTATTACCCCATGTAAAAATTCTTTTAGTAAAACAATTCACGTTTGTGTCATTTTTACTTTTACTTTAAATAAAGGCATAAATGTCCTTATCTTACCCATGTTGCTCCATGGGGTCCCACAAATCGACCCATGGGTTGTATTGGACATCTATGACTCATCTAATTAGGTTAGTACAAGTTTCAATATATTTTAATTTTATTATAATATCATTTTTACCTTAAATCACACTAATTACCATTAATCGCGATTAATAAAACTTAAAAGTTACTTTGCATCAAAAATTAGTTTCATCCCATTGAACCAAATTTTACATAATAATGAAAATCATTTATATTGGATTTTTGAAATTAAAATCGCAGAAGTGTTAATGTTCCATTTAAACGAAAAATCAGTTTTTGTAACTACCACTTCGTGGTTTCACTATTCATCAAAAATTATGGTTTTTCAGAAAAATACCAAAAATTCACCCTAAGATATATGTGATATTCTGAATTCAAAGAAGATGTATTTTTTTACCAAATTCATAATAGAGAAGATTCATTAATTAATTTTATAATTAAATTCCTCTGTCAAATCAAATAGCGTGTTTTTAAGAAACAATATATATTAAATGATTGTCACTCGTTTATGTCCAATCTCAAAGTGAAATTAATTCCAATTACCACCATTGGATTAAATGGAAAAAAATATTATAATTTCACTTTAAAACCAATTAAAAAGATAATCTTATCATATAAATAAATTATATTAAAAAGAGGTTTTGAATTAAAATACAACATTTTTTACTATTCATTAAAAAATGAACATTATCGGACAAATACCAAAAATTAACACAATGTAAATTTTGATGTCCCAATTATAAAGAAGAATTTCATTTTGTCAAATATAACACATTAAATTGTCAAAAAGTTTATTTAAAAGAGGTTCTCCATCAAAAGGTCGTTAATCGACCTTTTAATGAATATTAGAATGTTTACGCTTAAAATTGGATTCATTCGCATTTTTAATCCTCTAACATTTATTGGAAAAAGTTAAAATATTTGAAAAAAATATATAATCATTTTATAGTTAGTTATGTTCATTCCAATCATTACAACGGCTAGGTGTTAACTACCATTTAAAATAAAATTATTTTATTATTAGAGTTCAACGTAAGATTTCAAAGGAACTCGTTGTTACGTATTGGGTAAGCCATCGAGCATAGCATTCCATTTAAATTAATATTAAAATTTTATTCAAAAATAGGGATAAATATAAAATTTTCATATTCTTTATTTACCTGGGGTGTTACATCCATCCCCCCATTTGGGAATTGCATCCTTGCAATTTTATAATTGGGCTCAGAAACATCATTGAAAGTCCCACATCAGAACAAGAGTCGGTAAAACAATCACTTTAAAAGAAAGAAAGAGAAGTACAGAGGTCACCCAAGCTAACCAATAGTAGGATTACATGTAGGAAAACATAGATATTGAAGAAAAAGTAAAGGGCCTTGTTCTGAGGGAGATTGATTGAAAACATGTTTACGAGGAAGATAACCACTAGAAAATCACAAACTTGTGGTGGGTTAAACGGTATTCAATTCCCTAGTAGGAAATATAACGAACAACATTTTTTTAAAGTTACTTTTCAATGATGAATTTACTTTTTATCTTAAGGAAATATACTTACTTGTCATGTTGACTTTTATCTTTTACTAGATTTCTTACACAAACTCATACTTTCCTCAAATGATGAGTATTTATGAAGACTTGTTCACAATAAGAGTACTATATTCAACTTATAGAGAATAACCTAATCCGAAAAAGAGAACTATATACTTCCCATGTATTTAGACATTAACCAAAACCAAAACAAAAAATTTTAGTACAAGATCAGATAATCCAGAAAAGGATAACCCTTTATAAAAAAAATCTATTATAAATCTCCACAATTTTTCCAACAAAACCCAAAGTTCAACGAAGACCATAAGTAAACCAAACAATGTTTGAAATCCAAATATTTGAAGTATTTAATCACATAGTCTTCCATGTTAAATCATATTATTTATCTCCAAACAACATCAGTTTCTCTTAAAGTATCGTATTGAAAAGTAATTAACCTAATCACATATCCATGATGATAGGTTAATAAATTCCATATATAACCCCAAATCAACTTACTCTTAATTCATAAGATCATCTAACTAAAGGAATTATCCATACTAACTAGGGAATTCATGTAGTCCAGTAGTAGATGATAAATACCAGTAGCACTTTGGTTGTGGGTTCGATTCTCGCAGCTTTGTCCGACGCGACAGGTTATCACACGGTCTGCCGGTTGTCATTTTTCCAAACTATATAATTTTAAAATAATTCTCCAAAAAGAGATAAAATCATCAAAAATAACCATAACATAATTTAACCTCAATTTAATCTCATGTCTTTCACTTTCCATCATAACATATAGTATCCCATAATTACCTCAAAAGTAAGTATCATATAAACCCAAATGGTTCTTTATAACTATGTCCACAAAAGAACATATAACTATTCCTTGAATAAAAATTTCATATATCAAATATCAGGGTTACACATAATATAAAAAGTCTTCTAATGTAACCCCATCATCATAAGAGACTTAATACTCTTAAGAATTTCACCATAACTCTTGAAGCACTTATATGTTGACTTCTTACTCATTCAACATTCTTCAGGATCCATTATCCATTCATTTCCAACATATTTTGAAATACATATTTCCTATAAATAAAATCATGAATCATATCCTATGATTCCAAAATACGAAAACACATGCTATGAAATAATCCATACCTTTGATTGGTCATTGTCAGTTTCTACATCCTCAATCGGAATGGCAGTAGGTATTGGTAAAAAAATATTTGTATGATCTTGGTGATACCATTACATAAACATCTTCATAGTGACATCTTATTGGCAACAATTGAACGTGTTAAAAGAATATTGAACAATCATCGTTTCGTGAGGCAAAAATTCACCATCCACATAAATAGTATGTTCATTAACCATTAGATGTAGGTGTGTGTAAGTGTAGCTCAAATCCTTCTTATACAAACATCCTAGTATAGGGAAGATACTGGTGTAGTTACAAAATAAATGAATAAAAATAGTTTATGGGGATGGAGAAGCAAAATAAAACAAAATAGCACAAGTGAAGACGTTACCTTAAAATCGGGTCAATCCCTTTGGTTTGACCCAAAAGGGTTTCTTGAAGAGCTTCCTGCCTATGGTAAGGATTCTAGGATGAGTATAAGGATGTTTAGAGACAAAATTATCAGATCTTGTCCGAGCCAAAGTCTTGAGAGGTGTGGGTAAGGAGGTAGAGGTGGGGGCCTTTTATAAGAGGAGATGAGGGGTACTCTAGGAAAGGAATACAATTGTACTTTATTTTCAAATGTGTTTCAAATTTTAAAGGTCCCACATTAATTTATTTTGAGTAAAAGGTGATAAGAGTTATAAATACAACCATCCGATAGGTTTTTGACATGTGTAGGTCTTAGATTTTACATTATCATTTCATTTTATTTAAATCGTTAAATAATGATGTAATCGTTGCATCATCATGATGTCATAAATAATTTAATTTATTTAATGACTAAAAATTATAAAAAAATACTATGATGTAGGAAATAATTTTATATTTCCAATTAATATTTATAGTCAAAAATCTGACTTGTATAACCCCATGTAAAAATTGTTTTAGTAAAATTAAACATGTTTGTGTTATTTTTACTTTTACTTTAAATAAAAGGCATAAATGTCAATATCTTACCCAAGTGGCTCCATGGGGTCCCAAAACTCGACCCATGAGTTGTATTGGTTGTCCATGACTCATCCAATAGGGTTAGGACAAGTGTCAAGATATTTTCATTTTATTATAATATAATTTTACCTTAAATCACACTAATTAACTTTATTCGCGATTAATAAAACATAAAAGTTACTTTTCATCAAAAATTATTTTCATCCCATTAAACCATATTTTAATTAATAATGAAAATTATTTATATTGTATTTTTGAAATTCAAATCACATAAGTGGTAAAGTTCCATATAAACGAAAAATTGGTTTTTGTAACTACCACTTTGTGGTTTCACTATTCATAGAAAATTTAGGTTTTTCAGAAAAATACCAAAAATCTCACCCTATGATATATTTGATATTCTGAATTCAAAGATAGTTCCTTTTTTACCAAATTCATAACATAAAAGTTTCATTAATTAATTTTATAATTAAATTCCGCTGTAAAATCAAATAGCATGTTATTAATAAACAATATCTATCAAAAGATTGACACTCGTTTATGTCCAATCTCAATGTGATATTAATTCCAATGACCACCATTGGATTAAATGTTAAACCTATATTATAATTTAACTTTAAAACAAATAAAACGATAATCTAATAATATAAATAAATTAGATTAAAAAGTGGTTTCGAATTAAAATACAACATTTTCACTATTCATTAAAAAATGGACATTATCAGAAAAATACCAAAAATTTACACAAAGTAAATTTTGATGTCCCAATTATAAAGAATAATTTTATTTTGTCAAATATAACACATAAAATTTTTAAAAAGTGGATTTAATAGAGGTTCTTCATCAAATGGTAGTTAATCGTCCTTTTAAAGAATATTAGAATGTTTACGCTTAAAATTGGATTCATTGGCATTTTTAATCCTCTAACATTTATTGTAAAAAATAAAAATATTTGACAAACACATATAATCATTTTGTAGTTAGTTCTATTCATTCCCGTCATTACAATGGCTAGGTGTTAACTACCATTTAAAATAAAATTATTTTATTATTAGCGTGCAATGTAAGATTTCAAAGAAATTCGTTGATGAGTGTTGGGTAAGACATAAAGCATATCATTCCATTTAAATTAATATTAAAATTTTATTCACAAATAGAAATAAATATAAAAATTTCATATTCTTTATTTACCTGGGGTGTTACACCAAGAGCCTGTTACTTGTGGATATTTTGGTCCAATAGGACATCCCCCCTTAAATATAGAAACTATTTCCATAGCATTGTAATATATTAATGGTCATTCTATAATACGCTATCCTATATTTTCAATCATATCAGATATTCCTAGAACATTATTTACAATTTTCTTGGATTAGACATTTCAATAGGATTCAACATCCATAATTTAATGCCACTAGGTACTATAGCCAATCTCAATTGAGGAATGTGGTAGTCTATTCTCATCCATTTTTAATATCCCACATTGTGGGACCAGTATCAACATGATAGAGACTCTTATCTAGATGAATATAAATCCAAACTACACATAACATGTTAGAACCCGTCTTAGATATCCTTTTCTCAATAACTAATGATACCTTCCATGCATTTGAATATTGATAAATATTATAAAGCCCTAGGAATGGATAGGAGGCACTATAGCTTAACCATTAATAGACCACTATCTAGGATCATTTATAAAGTAACTTTAACCATCAAATAAAGTCATTTATTTCTTATAGGACTGAAAAAATGATCCTCATTAGACGTAGAAACATAACATTGTAACATGACACCTCAAACTATTTTGTGGTCATCAATGGTATGTCAGCCCCATATCATCAATTTCAGTTAAAAATATTTGGTACTTGATTTACAGATCCCATAATCCAGTAATATAGTAAAATCTGATATGCCTATAATAATATCAATCTATAAAAAGAAAATTTGGGGAAAACATGCAGGGATTTGGAATTATGTATGAACAATCCTAATTTGTAACTTCTAAAATAATCTAGAGTGATAAAACCCTTCACGCAAACAGATTATTCAAAATCATAATAATGATATCTTGTCCCAGACCTATTCATGAATATAATTCTTCTATGTCTTCATCTTGTGATGTAATATCTAGTTCCAGTTAAAAGACATTATATAATAGCATCGTATGACCTTATAAAGAATATAAAAAACTATAAGAATAACCGGTTGATGATAGAAGGGAATAAGAAATATCACATAATATCATATCTAGAAGACAGTAACATGTATAAAATTTATGTTTTATCTTAAATTACCAAAACTGAAAATATATTTTCTCTGAGCTAGAAGAACATCGATGACATCATCATATGGTTGTTTGTTAAAAACCCTAAACTACTACAATAGCTTATATATGATAGGAAGACATAAATTAAAAATACTAGTCTAGTATATAAGATCCCAAAATAAAACAATATAAAATTCATGCTATAATGCCATTATATATGGTAACCACATTCCCATACAAGAGAACCCTAAATTACATAAAAAAATGTACGAGATAGATGGCCCTTGAAAACTGCAATGTAATTCCCAAGATAAATGAATCGAAACTAAAACACCATATTTTAATGACTTGAAATGACACAAACATCCAAATAAAATTCATCCAATACTCACCAGGCTTAAAACCCACAAATGTAATCCTTTGGAAATGTTGAGTCTATATTGACTAAACATGCACACTATGTGATCTAGGAAAAATTGGTCACATGTGATATGAATGATCCACAAAACATGATTGGGAATAAATATAAAAAAGGAATACTAAGTAAAATCTAATTCAATTACCAATATGTATTTAGTTAAATTTATTAGTAAAAAGTATTTTTAAAAAGAAGAGACTAAAATCTCATAGGGACCATTATCTAGTCATAGTAGAAATCCAATTTTGCTCGCCACATTACTTGATCTATGAAAATATTTTATCAATATCTCTAGAGTGTATTTTTACCCAAATTATCCATTTGAACTATAAAATATATGAATGAATAGGATATATAAATATATATCAGTGGGTATTATTATTCCATTAATCATTCATGGGATATTATCAGAATATAAATATCATTATTCAAGAATTTGATTTCATGTTTTCATTCACATAGTATTATAAAAAAAATCTATATCATTGACAAACTATATGTCATTGTTTTAATGTAATTCCTTTCAAATGAGGAAAATGAGAAGGCTCATCAACATCATTCATAATTAGAAAGGCTCATTCACTAATAATGTATAATGGATGAAATAATCTTCGTAGTATGTAGCCTCTCCTAGGGATCCCTGAATGACATATAACAAGATCATTTATTGTTTTGATTCTACATTGAAGTGCTTAATCTCAATTATCCCTGGTATTTAATTGAACAAATAATTTCTGTTTCCCCTATAAAAAAATTTTGTTGTTAAAATATTGGATTAATGATGTACAACTATCATTGGATATCGACTTTTTGTTTCAAGTTAAACTAATTTTTTATGCATCCAAATTGGATATAATATTAAAATCTATAAATTTCTTTGTCCTATTTCGATCACACATTCATTATTTTATTATTTAATATATTTGAAATTTTATTTTTGATTTCTTTAAATTAATAATCTTGTTCAAGAAAACACAATAAAAAATATTTTCTCATAATAATTAGCTGTTTGGGGTCACTGGGAGGTAAATAGATGTTTAGAAGTTGTAGTGTATTAAAATTTAATGTGTGTTGAATTCTTTTCAAAATACTCAATTTTAATAAATTTTGTAAAACATGAAACTAATTTCCAAAAATAATGTTCATTCTTAAGATGGAAATAATGTTTTCATCTTGAGAGATTCAATAGTAAAAAATTCAAATGATGAAAAATATATTGTGGATTTGTAGTGTTTCTCTCTTGAGATTTATTAGTTTCATATGAAGTTGACTATGTGATTGTATCAGTCCAAGAAATTTATTATAAGTTGTTGAATATGATTTGGCCTTAATTCATTACAAGTTTCTAAATAATTTTATTTTATTTTACTTCATTTAAATTTGAATGAAACTCACAACAGATGGAAATATAATGTTGTTTAATTTATATATGAAAAATCAATTCACTTAATATTATTATAAAAATAACTATTTCTTATGAACCAAATATTAAAATATTTACATTATAATTTTCATTCATCATAAAAATATGTGTATTTTGATGATTTTTGTGACTCTAATTTTTGTTATTTTGACTTTTAAATGTGATTTTGAAGTGAATTAGAAATTTATTTTGTTTGGTGATTCAATTTGTTTTCATCCATAAATATAACATTTGAAATCATTTGTAATTTTCTTTCATGTTTTACATTTATGAATTTTCACATGATCTGAACACTCTTTATATGAGAATATTTTTTTGTAGAATTATCTACCAGAATTCACAAAGCATAAATTTTATATAGCCAAATTCTTAAGGTTTCATGTATTTAAATTTTCAATATTTTCTATATAGAAAAAATTTTATCAGGACCATGTATTTGAATTCTGAGCCTCCCAGATACCAAAATATCATTGAGAAATCACATATTAATATATTATGAGTTTTCAAATTTCCAATTTGATATGTATCTAAATTTATTCAAATATCTAAAATTAGATACATCCATATAGGATAAATTTTATGTGGATAATTCCAAAAACCTTATTATCACTAGTAATCAATGGGAATACATAAACAATACAGATCAAAGTCTATCAAATTTTTTGTTTCTATAGATAATTGTAAATCCACTCAAGAATTATCTAGGAATGTGAATGAAGAACATAGATAATTTATCTCTCATGAAAGAATTGAAAAATAGTATGTTAAACATAAACATGGAGATATGATGGGTGGTAAATGATTTAGGATAAATCTAAATGACTAGTTTTTGAGAATCCAACAATAGGAATATGGTATGTTTTCAGCATAATTGAGTGAGCCAAAGTTGATGTATTATGTTTTCATGAAACTGATGTGATGTTTATTCTAGATTAAATGAATTATAAAATAGATCCCATATTATAAGGCCTTCATGAGTATTAATGAAACAATTAATGTTTTGAGTTAAAAATAAAAAATCAATCGACAAATATAGAAAATTTTGAAGAAAATAATATTGAAATTGGGCTATTGATTCAACACAATTTGGTAGAGATAATAGAACTGTAATAAATTGTGGTTTTCTATCATGAGATTACCATGTTCCACCCAAGTATGAGGATGGCTAAACATTGATATATGAGTTTCCTATCAAAGTCATTAGGTGTTTTATGATAATCAATGGAGTTCAATTTTCATATATTTTAATAATTAAAGTCAAATTTAACGATTGATCATGAACATTGTTTTTTTCTATATGCACTTCATAGTGGATATGTGATAAAAAGGGGGTACTTTATTATTCCCAAGGATTTGGATTCTATAATTTCATGTGATGAATACTAGGATCACAAAATATTTCTTGAGGGGGAACGATGAAATGAGTATGAGATAAATAGAATCCTCTTCAAACATAATCAATGTTGTTCAGGGATGTATGGATTATATCTGTCAGAAGAACATTGAAGAGTCATTCGAGATTAGGATGATTAGTCGAATAGTCATGATATCTTTGAAATTAGTAAACATGTTATTTTAATTTGGATCTGTGATTAGATTATGGACATACTACATTATTCTCCAACGATTCAGCTGTGATATTTTAGAATATTTTATGCCAAGTGATTGACAAAAATGTTCAATGATGTCTTTGTCTATGAGTGTGTTTTAGAACTATTTCTTGTAGTCCAGCTGATGAAATAAAGGTTTTTTATTAAAGTGTTTGTATATAAGATAAAAATAATTGATGTGATGTTTTTTATAGTGAATCCTATAAATGGATAAGTATTATATTGACAGATACATGTATTTCAATAGATATATAGGGCCAAACAAAGATGATTTCTCAAATCAATGGATATATTCTATAAAAATATTTTAAATTAATTTAACATTTTTTAATGATAGTAAAAAATTTAAAATATACAATAATGTTTTATTAAATTTATAAGAGAGTATATCAAATACTGGAAATGAAATTTACCTATTTAATAAAATTAAATGAAGTATAAATGATAATTATTTGATTTATGAAGAATATTAATGAAACAAACAATAAATATATGAAGGTGAAATACAATATTCTCATGAATACAATCATATTCAGTGAAATTACTAATAGAGAAGTGTAGAAGATTTATATAGTTGATCATGAGTGGGATTTCATCGAAGGGGGAAATTTAAAGACAAATCCATAGAAGAAACATGATATATATCATCCCTTTTTTATTATATATCTCCATTTAATTTTTATAATTATTTTTTATTAACCAAAAAATATCAGATAAAAATATCATTGTTAAATAACATTTATGGGTTCATTTATTAATTTTTCACGTAATTTTTCTTAAAATTGTATGTACCTATTTGGGTGAATTTTTAAAATATCATAATCATTAAACAAGATGAATTATAATGGTACTTATTTAAATTAAAATTAGTTTGATGAATCATCTAAGAGGTAAGAAATGAGACTCATCTCTCTATAGGTTAATCACTTGTTGAAATGGATTGATAATTTCATTTTTTTTCTCATGAAAATTCAAATAAATTTCATTGATAGAAGAAATTTATTTCAAACTATGAATATGAAACCCCCTTGAACATTATCATCATTTCTTATAGAACTCGTCATTATTTTTTGAATATTATTATTATTTTTATATAGTAAAATTATTATCCCTTCATTGTTTGTTTTCTATAAGTCAATATTTTTGGAATTATTTTTCAAGTCATTTTTAATTAAAATTTTCAATATAAAAGAATTAAATTATCCAATAGAACATCTCAAAAGCTCTCCCAAATAATTTATGTATCTTAATGCTACCTAATAGTGAGTTGAAAAAAAAATTAATTTTTATTATTGTGTTAATGAATAAAACACATCATTGTTGTAAAAAATGATACAAGATTACAATGATGAAAAAGTGGTAATAAAAATCCACATAATGATGGTATTGGATGGAATGTATCATAAATAAATTTTATTGAAAATATAAATATTTTTTCATAATAATATATCAATATGGATGCAACGAAAGCCTTAGTTGTTTAGGATTAAAAAGGGCATAAGGATAATGTTCATATTGATTTCATTGGAAAACCACAATTGGAATAAATCGATGATGAAAACACTAATGTTACGGAAATATTTAATATTATGGTTAACATGAAATTAACCATATAGAATTTTATTTATAGGGGGAAAATAATGATATCCAATATAGTGTTACATTATTCCATACTATATATGAAACCAAAAAAAGAATAAAATTTCTTGTCAAAGGCTGAAATGTTGCGGCATAAATATGTGGATCTAATCATTTTATAAAAAATGTTTGTGTGGTTTAAGGAAATTAAAATCTAGAATCATATTTTTGATGAATTGATCGATTTAGTTTATGATAATGTTTAGGGATTGAGAAAAAATGATGGAAATGATATGTCCATGTAAAACAATCTCGATGGTCAAGAAATACATTGAGATCCTAGAATAAATGTTCAATTCTATAGTTTATGGGTAATATAAAATAGTAAGTGGTATTATAATGAGTCCTGATAAATTGTAGAAACATTCCCATTATATTTAATGGTTCAATACAGAAAATTTATTTTGGGTCATGGTTCAATCACAAATCAGTGATGGATTTTTTGAATAAAAATCACCCATACCCTAGAATGCTAATGATTTGACTGATTAAAAAATGATCCTAAAGGCATAAGTGTTGTAATGAAGACACTCAATAAATAACTAGAAACAATTTTTTAATTATGAAAACAAGGGAATAAAAATATAACTATTTATAGAAAAATAACTTTAATGCATTAAGGGAAATAAAAATTGAATATAAAAATTTCTAACACTCAGTATAAATTTAAATTAAAATCTTTTTTTGTCATGGTTATGGAACTAGAGCTATAAAATTCACATCAAGGGTTAAAATAAGGGTTACTAGAGGAATCCACGAAATGATGAACTCTACAAATAATGGAGTCAACGAGTGGGTCTGAAAATTAATAATTAATTTTCACCTCATCAAGCTGTAGATTATCTAACATAGATGGTTCTAGAACAATCTCAATTAAAAATAAAGGATGTAAAAAAACAAAAATAAGACACCATATGTTTTAAAATTATATATATTCCATTAAGAGATAATATTCTCAACATCACATGATAGATGAATCTCTTAAAAAATTTATTTGAAAAACAATACATTACTATTAAAAAAATTCATTAGTTTTTTGGGTAAAATTAGAGGAAATTCAATTATAATATATTTATAAAAAATAAATTAATGTTAACTATTAATAATATGACATTTTAAAAAAAATTAATTATTGTAGATATATATAAAATAATTCATAACTATGGATTATAATGGAACATTTTTGACAATTTTATTTTTATAGGTTTTCATGAAAACATGTATATAATGTATAAAATATATTACTAATATAAATGATATGTTATCAAAAAATTTGATTAGTAATTGATATTAAATAAAATTACTAACAGTTATAATTTTAAAATGTTATCTTCCTATGAAACCATTTTTCATAATATATTAATATTTTTATTCAAAAGTAAAATTCCCAATGTCTTAAATTTTAATTTGAGAAAAATAATGAAATTTTTGAATGAATAATAACATTATATTGATAATATTTTTTTTAAAAATAAATATTTTCAGTTGAATAATAAATATTTTAATAAAGATGCAGGGTATATGAATATAAAAAGTAGTATGTACAAAATTATTATTTATATAATGATTTCTAGGATCAATTATTTGTTTAATGAGTGAATATACTCATTTAAAATATTAATTTATTGTAATTCCACTTGAAAATTGATTATCAAAATTCCAAGTTTCACTACCCATGGAAAAAATGTGCACCTCTCTTTCTGGATGAAAATTTGATTAGAACCCCATATTTATTCATTTTTTCCCTTGAGTAGTGGTTTTGTTTGGTGAATGCCTGAGTTGTTTCATAGGGTATGAGTAAGTGATGATAAACCACAACGAATTTACTTGTTTTCGCCTATGGGGACAATCATTATTCCTAAAACCCACCTTGTTGGGTAACATAATGTGGTGTAATGGGAAGGAAACCAAGGTATTACAGAATACCCTTGTGTTCTGATGATTTGGATTCATGTCACAGGGATGGATGATTCATAATAAACAGTAATAGATTCAATACCCATCTGAATATGTAGAGGAAATTCCAGGGTTTGAGGTTTTTGGTTTGTATCAATGTTATTGTTTTTTATGGGGTGGAGAGGCTAAAAACTTATAAAAGTGAGATATAAAAGGTTAAATTTTACTAAATATGTCAACAAGGTGAACCTTCCTCTATTATATACTAAATTACTATAAATACACCATTAAGATAATTTTTTTAGAGTACAGGATTGAATTGGTGGCCACCCATGAAACTTAATATAATTCTGTGAGTGAGGAAAAAACAAATAGAAGGAAATTTGTCAGAATTTGGGGGTAGTAATTAGTTAGATAACAAATCACAATGGTGAATAACCTATTTGGTGTTGGAAAAGAAAAAAATGTATTATAGGATACAGATGAGGTCAGATGACTAGGTTTATTATCTAGAAAAGGATTCTTCATGAATATTAATAATTTAAAAAAAATTATAACCATTTATAAACATAAGTAATAAATGTCACTAATATAAATAGTTTACAATGTTTTCATTTAATTATATATTATTTTTAAACATTTTATTTTGGATTTATTTACATGAAATATCTATTTTATTCATTATTTTAAAAATTATTTATATTTTGTTAATATTAAATATTGACAATATTATTCATCATATAAATATTATGTTTGATTTTTTTTTTAAAAAAAATTTGTTTTTACACAAGATTTGTGGTAATGATAATTTCATTATTTAGTATAAAAATTTAATTTTATAAAATGAATAATATATTTATAATCATTCGGTACAAATTTCTTAATATGGAAAATTTTATTATTATTTAATAAATGGAAATTGTTTTATTAAAATTAATTATCATTGTAAAAAATCAAAAATAGTTAAAGTGAAAAAATATAATAGTAAAAGTATTTATATACATCTAAAATATGAGGAAAAAAATTATAGGGGATTTTTTAGCAATATCTAACCCCAAAATTTATTATTTCACACTTGTTGATCCATTGAAACCAGAATAAATATATAAAATTATTTAAACCTAATGGTCACATCTAAAATTATTCTTCCCCTTACTTATAGAAGGCTAAAAATTACACCACATCTTGATACACCTATAAAATAAAATTTCTACCTAAAAACTCTAATTATCCTCCTATTATATTCATATATCTTTTTCAAAATCCAGTGTTGTAAATTAGATAGCCTTGGGACTCCATTTTCAAGGAGAATTTATAGAAAAAATTTAAGCTACCAAGAAGTGTATTTCATACTCTTGGTATTTTATTCTTAAGCATTATCAACAAAAATTCGTCAATAGACAATAATATAAGGAATCAATTATTATCAATTTTTTCATATGTAATTTCATTTTGAAAAATCATTCTTCAATCCATTACAGAAACTAAGAAAACAATATATCATCAATCATGTGTAGGTGTGGACTACTACCACCCGGAAATAATGTGGTTTGTATTCAATTTCCCTCTCTTATGAATTGTAAAAAAGATTTTTTTTAACTAATAAAAATGTTTCTAATGGAGAAATTAATATTATAAAATTAATATTATTCATATAAATTCATTACATTCTACTTTTTATATATAAATGTATTAAACTTGAGTACATGTAGATCAGAACCTCCAAAAATGATGATGTTCATTTTTGATCACCATGAATCATGTATGGTACTATGAATAAATTTTATTATTATATATTTTATTTATGAAATATTAATAAATATGTAATTCTTATACTAACATTATAGAAAACCAATTCCTCACTCATGAAACCATTATAACAAGCTTTATCTTGGATCAGTTTTACAACCAAAGTGAATTATGTTAGAATTTCTATATAATGAATGTTTAATAAATGATGTATAATTTTAATGATATTTAATAGTTTTATATTTATTATTAATTATTATTATTAATCATTTTTATTTATATATAATATATTTTATAGAATATAACCATTAATGTGGTGAATATGATTCAACATAATTTCCTTTTTCAAAAAACATATACTTATCATTCACCAAATGAAAATTGGATATGAAAATATATCTAACATAATGATTATTTTATGTCGGAATTTTTTTATTTATATCCTTTTTCAAATAAAAATAAATTGACAAAGAAATTTCAAAAGTATTATGAATCAGTAAATCAATTTTTTTATTATATGATGATTAAAATAAACAATAAGTACTAAAAATTTGTATTAAATGGTTATTAATGGACAATATAATTTGAAATATTTTTGAATAAGTACGTTAAATTAATTATTTGGATAGTTTTTATAATTATACCTAAGGTAATAGAATGTTTATGTAAACCGTAATATAATGTAGGTGTTCATTGGTTCATATTAAATATCTTAAGTCATATTAAATATTATAAAATACATTATCAATAATATATTATGATTACAACTTAATCGATTTATTTTAATATATTAATGATATTCATGTAGTTTTAAAATATATATATTTACTTTCATATAATTTATTTTGATTAATGGATATGAATGTTTTAAAGCATGTTTTCACCAATTTTCAATTCCCTGAAAAATATATGACATTATCCACAATTATTTATATTTTAGAGTTTATTCACTATCCCAATTAAATTTTTCTATAATAAATGTATTTAATTTATTATTTTTAATGATAGTTTCATGACAACCCTCTTATTTTCTTTTTTATTTTCACAATACCTCTACCAAAAGGGTTCATTGACTCCAATTTTTTATTTTATTCTGAAATGTTTGATAATGTAAACCGTGATTCATTTTATATTCTAATTATTAAAATTTTTATGTTTAAAATCACGATGAATTTTATATTCATAATAATGAATGGTTCAATTTATATTCCTCTATTTATGTGTTTTTTATTCCTATGAAATCTAATTCATAATAGTTTGAACTCTAATATTCACTAATTGAGTCTGGATTTTAGTGATACACTCTCCTTCTTTTGAATGGTTTATATACAACATAAATTACACATTATATCAATAATTATATCTTTTTTCATGTAATTGAGTGTCTTATTTCATGTTCAATATTTCAATAGTGTTTTTATCTATGCCAAAATCCGCATACATTCCATCAGTTGCAAATTGGATATGTGCAGTTTAGTCATTCACATTCTTTTTTTTGGGTGGCTTATGTCCATATTTTTTAATTTATTAACTTGTATATTATTAAAATTTAAAATGTTTTTATCGTTATATGTACGTTTATTTACTACTAATTCATTTTTATTATTCATTGTATTTAAATTCATATCATCATAACTATTGATGTATTTCCCACAATGAACAGATGGGTGATGCATGATAATATATAGACCATTGATTCACTAGTTAATATAATTTGGAAAAATATTTGATTATTTTCATTAATACTACCCAAATAAAGTAATATGTATTGGTTCTGACCTTGAAGATAAGGATGGTGACCTATATATAAAAATGTTATAAAAAATGGTATCATGTTTACCATTATGAAAAATAATAAGTTCTAAGCTACTTCATTGTCATTAATGATAAATATGTCACGAATTATGCACTCTGTAAACATAAATTAATTTTTTATTATCCATATCAATATATATATACATTATTTTTTGATCCATGGTTTTATTTCGAGATCTCGTGATGTGTTATATGGAATTATTTATTTATTTTTATTATTTTAATTTAATTCATTCCATGATATTTATTTCATAAATTCTGAAATTAGTTTTCCATTACTAATATTTTCTTACTACCATTATTATGATTCTATTCCACTCAGTAATGATTGTTCTTATTACCCAAGATATTGTTATAGGAACAAAATATATTGTGATGTTGTCGGTGAATAAGAATGCTTATTATTTATAAACCATTTTCAAATTATTGTTGAATCATTTTCCATTAGGGGGGATTATATGGGATTTGGGAGTTAATATGTTCTCAAAACTACAAAATGTTTTTATTAATAATTATCATTTGAATGTATGCAATGTACCATTCTATATAAATAGTGTAATTAATGGATTGCTATGTCCTAACTGTAACATATAGATTTAGAGAAGGGTGTAAATAAACAGGAAAATTATGATGTTACTGGTGGATGTGATTACCTAGCATGAATCATCTGGTCTAATATGGGTTTCCACATAGACAGTTTCACACTTACCTATATACAGGAAGATTCTAATTGGGAGTGAGGGTCCAAATCTTTTCAGTGTATAGACAATACTCTTAGTATCAATAAATACATGAATTATACACAAAAATAAAAATGAAATGTTATAACAAATTAAATGGAAATAATATCTAGTCATTCAGGATAGTAATCCAAGCTCGTGAGAAGCAATATATCAAACAAGAGTATTTGAATGATAGTAATGCAAATAATACACTACAATGTCAATCTGGTGTCCACCCTTGTATCACCTTAGGTACCTATGCTCCGTATCTTTTCCCCTGTCATTGGGGCCTTTACATTAGTAAATTTCTAATCTTTATGTAAGCATACCCAATATGTTCCCCAAGATTAGTTTTATTATAAACCAAATAGGATTCCCTTAATAAATCCTTAACATGAGTTTCCATGAATATGATTTTATGTTGTGATAACCAAAAAATACACATAAAACAACATTAAATAAATCAGCAAGTAGTCATCCACTAACCATGATTCTAAACACCCCATAACATACCTATATTGGATCAATACGATAAAATTGTCATAATATACACCATTAACTAGATCTATATACACGTTCAACCCTTGTATCCTATGGCCACCACATGGATAAAGAGTCTCATGCCACACCGTATGTCTTTCATGCCCTATCTCACTCACAATATGAACATATTGTCGACAAATTACAACGTGACATTAGGCTAGAACACAAGTCCATAATATCCCATCACCATATCCTAGGATATGTTACATAAGAGTAGCATATCCCATTGTCACCATTCATGTAAGAGGACTTAGATAATTATTTAATATGGTGAGGCCATAAGTCTACAATCCTACATCATCTATCTTGATCCTTTTATAATGTCATACACAAAATCTATAAATACCTCTTTTAGGGAAACCTATAAATGATTGGTATATACATCATTTTGGTAACAATATTAGAACAACATTATATAATATAATACATTTCACATTCAAATAATTTAATTATTGATAATGTAACAATATATTAATCATTGATTGAGGAATAGTATTCAGACACATAAATTCTTCTGATTAAACACAATCATGGGTTTCATTGGAATTACAGACACACTAATGTAATCAAATTTCAAATATAGTCTCAAAGTCTACACACACAATAAATAAACCCAATATTTGTTTAATGAATATAAACAAACAAATTCATATTATGAAAATAGTCATATAGATAGCCTCTATAGGGTGTGTAACATCTAACCTCAAGCGTGTTGGAATAGACATCATTATTTTTCAAGAGTGTCATCAATAGAACCACATTTGAACCAACTGGAAAAATATTGCATGCCAATGGTTCCTATTGCTAATTCAAATTTAATTTTATATAATTTTCAAATATGATAGAAGTGTAAACTAGGATTTTGGGTATGCTTATCAATTACAATGTTTTCAACATGGTGAATAGATGAATTTATGTTTGGTTTATGGAATAATTGAATTTGTTGATCTTCAAAATTGAAAAAAGAAGAGTTGTGATGCCATCTTGAATATGGTTTATCATTATCTATCTGCACATTCAAATGATTGATTTCATAAATTTTCATTAATCGAGATTTAATGAAAATAAATATCCCATTATCAGAGCTTCAATATCGATGTTTTTATGATCTTTTTACATAAAATACCATGATTTTATCTAAGAATCCATTTCAATAGATTAAATATATAGGGTGGAGAATTAGACAATTTATAGAGGGAACAAAACAAATTATTACCACATTCAAGACTATTCATTTGTAATGATTTCACATACACAATAAAATTGACAATATCCATGATGATTAGGATGATTTTAGGAAATTTTAAAGACAATGAGGCCAAAACTATGGTCTCTCACATTTACACTATCACAATTGTACTATTCTAGAGGAAAACAAGTCAACACATCTATCCATATGCAACGTCACTTGATCCAAGGATACTTTCCCTCATGACTCCCTTCACTATGCGCATTGTGAGGCTCCCAATCCAGGCCCACATTAGCTTCCCCAATATTCCACTCTTATTAACAGGACCATTTCCCAAATCATGATTTTTTAGTTTCCTCACCAATGACCACCACTACCCAAACTATGTCCATGGTGTAGCTGATTTTGGACAACAAATTCGGAAAAATTCCAAAGTCTACATAAATGGTCACATGACTCCACCCTTGTATTTTAAACCAATAAAATAATGAAAAAGATATAAACATGGATTAACTCAGTAATATCAATAAATTATATGTCTATACAATTTATCCCACTACAAATTCTATTCCACACAAATAATATCTTGTGGTATTATTCAAACTACTATATCCACTAATCAAGAATATTATACTCAAGCACAAATGTTTTTCCAAGGATTCATTCTTACATCTATAACACTCATACCCGTGTAAGATTCATTCCCAAAAACAATTTATCACTCATATATAAAATTTAAAGTAGTTTTTCACAAAATATTCATCTGGTTCATGATAAACTTTATTATAGTCGAAGACATTCACATAATTGGGATTGTACCTCATAAGCTAAGAAACATGGACCACCTAGGTAATGCCTCAATAACATTTCAGAAATCCGATTATATAGTCCATTACCCCTATATTCATTCATATCACTAATGTTCCCACAAACTAAAACACTATGTTACCTTGATTACAAAAATGATGATGAAATAATCATGTTCACACCAGAAATAAATTATTTTCACCAAAAGAAAACTACAAAGTTCATATTATCATGTAGCACAAAAATTGATACATTATTTCTGAGGTAAGTATCATCTTTAAAACCAGATGCACTATTTCTTTGGTCTTATTCACCATACATATAAAAACAAATGCTACCTCATATGCTTTTCTTTAATATATATGTGTCTAGAATGACCATACATAGAGAGCCTCAAATGTTTCCATTTAAAAAAAATATATAGAACCATTATTGTTAATTATCTATACCATGTTTATATTGTCATCCCATTCTCCACTGATGTCTATGATTAATTGAAAATCATATAATAAATGATCTAAATCATTTTTTATCACTTTATATTTATCTATGAATTATACAATACACTCGATATCAATAAAGACCACAAATACTTTTTGATGCCATCATAATATAGTGCAATCAAATGATTAAACCAATCATATATGATACTATATGGAACTCTATGATGTTGTAAAATAACATAGATATTCATCAAGTCCAACTCATCAATAAATTTATTTTCTGATATCAAGAATAATTTTGATAGATTCATTACCTAATGAAATTTCACAGAAATGACATAACAGCTATATGTGATTTTTGGATACCATTTTCTGATGTCTATCCTAAACACATCCATCTTCTTACATCAGTGACATAAGTATTTAATGAAAAACATTGAGATAATGATGTTCCACTTTCACCATATTATATGATAGGAATCATGAAGAAAAACAAGGGGTATGCCTCTTTATCATAGGCTTCTAGAAATTGAATTAGGAGACATGGAACATCTTCATTATCCATTTATACACATCCCATTTCGAATAATTGTAGTCTCTCTTCTTCACCTCCCTTGTGAACATTTCTTCAAATCCCATCCCATGGATGTAGATCAATTACTCAACATCTAAAAACCATCCTATAATTTAATATTCATCAGCTAATAATTTATTCATCATCAAAAAATCAATGTTTAATATTGTTTTTCAATTTCAAATGTTTTTTCAATAATGATATTATCACTAAATGTACACATGAAATAAAACTTTAGTCAAATGATTTATCTACTACCCAATCCAAAAAAAATAATCAAATGAAATTAAATTTACAAAGGAATATCTCTATAATACTAAATCTACAATTTCTTCCAACTATTATTATATAATTAATAATTATCAATCATTAAATTATATGACCTATAGAGGGTGAATTGTTCTAGATACTCCACACAATTCTTCTTCCATATTTTCATATCCCACTGATAGAAGATATATTAGAGGCCCTAATAATATTCCTCATAATAAGTAGAAAATACATCCATGACATAAAGTTATATGCCATAATGCCAACTACTATTAATGTGTCCAGTAGTTCCTCTCATATGGACAGGGATAACTTGACTCATAGCTACTACTTGGTCCCCCAATATGAAAAAATATAAACAACAGCAGAGGAATAATATTAAACTGAATATCCAATCACATTAGGAGGAATGTCATAATTTGGGGAATCTATATTCATCACATCATCCTTAGAAATCCATCTTCAAAAGTATATCTCCACTAAAACATCACTCCATTCTTTATAATCACATTCATATTAACTACCAAACATTAGATGTTATTTACAAAAATAATTGTACCTTTATATACTATGGGAGGTATTTATCTCAAACATATACATGGGTCCTACACAATACATCACAACCTCAGAATCACATTGTAATATATAAATCACTAAATCAAGATTTAAATTACCAAGGAACAACATATCCTGAATACAAATTTGAAACTTCATCAATTTGAAACAATGTTGATGAACTTAATGTCTTTACACACATTGTCATGGATCCGTTAATTAGTTTCCAATAACTAGTAGTTTATGAGGTTATGTATAAACCAAAAAAAACAAATAATGAGTCAATATATAGATGAATGATCTGGTTGAAGATATTGAGGACCATATTTGGGGAATTTTTCACCAAAAAATGGGAGAAAATATACCCATATAGTTTGTATCTACATATGAATGTTTTCTTATAATTACATACCTCACTATTATAAACATGGTGGTAACATCACTAATTATAAATATTATAGAACCATTTAGATCTGAATAAATATTAAAACAGTCCATCAATACTTGGATATAGGTATCAATTATATATGGCCAACTGGTTCCAATTCCTACAATGAAAACACAACCAAATACTATTATAAATAATTTTTTAATTAATATTAGACCCCCAAAGGGAAATGTGATCAGTTTAATAAGAACATTTTCCTCAAAATACTTACATTATACCTTGATTTACATCACCATAGCTATCAAAACCTGATATGAAGGAATAAATTGAGGGTTTAATCCATATATGTGTTCATTTTTCAATTCAATTCATCTCTCATGTGTATGACCTGAAAATGTTTCTTGGAAGACATGTTGATATACACTAGAACTATATGAATATGAGAGGCTATCATTTGGACCACCATAATAACCAAGAATACTATATGAAACAAAATAACCCTGATATATATTTTGTCAAATCTTCCTCTATATTCTTCAACATCCCACTAACTAGTTATCACAGCCTTCTCCACATTTGAATTATTGTGGACACACATCACCTATTTTATTAATGTTATCTCAATAGAAAGTAATAAATTCCATGAAACATGTCAAATCAAAGACAATTATGTCATGGATAAAAAACTCCCATTGATATATAAACCTAAAATCTTCTGTTAGAAAAACAACTCATCTCATAAGATGGTTTTTTGGGTTCCACAATGGTGAATCAGAAGATAACAACTTAGAAGTCTTCTAGTAACGTATGTGAATCCCTTGTAACTTTTTAGCTGATAAAATTGAATGACGAGTACTAATAGATAAATGTTGTTTTATAATGAGTAAATGTTATCCAATTCAATCCTAAAACAAAAAATAGTCCCAATTTGATGTTAGATAGAACATGGAAAACTTTATTTACATGACATACCTCATCTCGATGACCCTATCCCTAGTACATATGACTCACCTATCTAAGTTTCTAAAAAAGGGATTTCACATAATATTATGATATATAGTAAGACATATTAATGAATTTATGCATCTTACATGAACCCCATGATACCTCTTCCAAAAACCCATTGAGTATAAAAAATACAGATTCATCATTTTTCTGAACTAATGAATTATGATCTCCGGCATCATAGTTATTGTAAGAAAATCCCCACTCTGTCTCTATGTCAAACAATGGATATCTAATTCTACCATATATGGTAATGAATAACACCTTCTCTAATTTTTATTTATTCCAATGATCTATTTTTAATCTTATTACTTTATCATTATTCTTCTATAAGTATTACTAGGAATTATACTAATTATTTCAAGGATTCCATCTTCTATATCCACCTCAAAGCCCTTATCTATCATCAATGTAACACCCCAATCTTCCACGGTACACTTCTCTTTGAATAATACAATAGTGTGTGTTGTACCAACACTGAGTTCATGTACACCACGAGTTACCAAACTAGCCGTTCAATAGAGGTTATGAATAGTATTAACTAAATTTTAAATATTATATTATCCTTATAATTTTATTCCATGTAATGAGTTTCTAAGACATGATTTATGAACAAATTAATTTTCTCAGATAAAAGATGTATTTTTCAAAAAATGAAATTTTATCGCCTTTTAATGGCTCAGCCTTTTTAAAACCAATATTTGAAACTTTTATATATTCAATTTGACAAAAATAAATTCTTCTTTAGAATTGGGACATAATAATTTAGTATCAATAATGTTTTTGTGTCTTTCTGATAACTTTCATATTTGGGTGAATAGTGAAAAATTATTAAATTTTAACTGAAAACAACTTTTTTTAATCAAATTAATTTATAATGTTAAATTATACATTTTAATGGTTTAGAAGTATAAATAGATTATATTTTTACTATTTAATACAATTAGGGTCATTTTAAGTAATTTCACCTTGAAATTGGACATAAACAGGTGTCAATCTTTTGATAGTTATTATTTCTTAAAAATATGCCCTTTGGTTTCGATAGCAGGAATCTATTTTAAATTAATAAATGCAACTTTTATGTTTTGAATTTGGTAAAATAGACTTAATTTTTGGATTCGGAATAGTGAAATTATCCTTGGGTGAAATTTTGGTACTTTTTTGATAACTTTTATATTTTGATGAATAGTAGGATAATTACTAAATTTTAATTAAAAACAACTTTTTTAATCAAAATAATTAATAGAGTTAAATTATGAATTTGAGTTGTTTTAAATTATATTTAAAATATATTTTTACCATTTAATAAAATGTGGGTCGTTGAACATAATTTCACAATTAAACCAGACATAAACGAGTGCCAATCTTTTGATAGTTATTATCTCTTAAAAACACGCTTTTTGTTTTAACAACGAGAATTAATTTTAAATTAATTGCTGCCACTTCTATGTTTTGAATTTCGAAAAATGGATTCCATATTTGGAATCAGGATGTTAAAATTTTGTAAATAGTTAACTTTTATTTTTAGACATTTTGGATAATTACTTCGGTAAATATTTTATTTACCATGGTTAAAGGGTAAATCCGGTAAACAAGGGTTAAAAATAATATTATAATAATACAAAATTACCCTAAAACGTATCTTATCACTATTGGTAGATACATGGTCGATCATGGACATCTTTGGGTCGATTTTGGGACCCCATGGATCCACTTGTAAGTGATATGGACACATTATTTTAATTAAGTTAAAATGAATACAAAAATCACACAAGCATATATCTTATAAAAAACAACTGTTACATAGGGTTATATATGTTTGATTTTAGACTATAAATAATCATTAGAAAGATAAAAATATTCACTGCATAATGATTTTTTATTTATAATTTTTAGACATTATATAAGTTAATTTATTTACGACACAATGGTGATGCAGTAATTACCATAATAGTGAAAAATTAAAATAATTGATACGATAAATACCCAAATAAATATAATTTGAGACTATTATTGAATTAAACTAATTTTATAGGTTGATATGAAATATTAAAATTGATTTAATTAACTTTTTTCTAAGTAATCATTTTATTATGAGTTTCACAAAAATCAACTATTGAATAGTGTCAAAATTGACATAAACAAATATTTAAAACAAATATTATATTATTAATTGATATTAAATTACAAAAATCTAAGGATCGGCCAATAGACTTATATAATGATAGGTGTATCATTAATGGACCACTTGGGGGTCTCTTGTATGTATATGGTAAGTTTAGTAACCATATAATATAAAAATACAAAGAGACATTCTGAAAGTGAAACAAATTAACTAAGAGTTAATACTTAAAGATAAGGTTAATATAACGACCCAAACCAGTCTAAATTCTATTGGTTGAGTGTTTTGTAACCTATCCCAACCTTAATCTTTAAATAATAAACTTTGGAGCTATTATAAACCGAATATGAATTTATTATAACTTAATATTTATAGCTTTTCCAAAGGTACCCCTCACCCCTCTTATAAAAGGGCACTCCTCCTTCTCATTTCTTCACACCATCAAAACCATTTGGTTCGGCCAAACCCTGAAAGAATACTCTCTAAACCTCCCTCACTACAACCTAGAGGCCTTATTTTGATCATAAAGCCATCCTAAAGAGCCCTTTTGATCAAACCAAATGGAAGAACCCGAAGAAGAGGTAATGTTTTCACCACCCCTTTTCAAGTTCTTTTCTTCTTCCACTTCTTCTTTATTTGTTATTACCATTATAAAATAATAACTCCAGTATCATATATATACTGTTTTTTTATTATAAATATGTTACAACCATATTCAGTATTCTATCCACCCTTTGAATAACATGTCACCATACGTGCGTACGTACGGCTTACCGTCTCCACATCGTGGTGTAATTGTTATAAAATAAATTATTATTTGGATGGGTATAATAATGATGTGTAACTCATGTAAATAATAAATATAACATGATAATGATTCTTTATATATGATATAAAATCCAATTATATATTATTTTAATATCAAAAGAATGATATTATCGCTCGTGTGTACGTACGGACAACCGTCTCCACGAACGCGATGAGATTCATTCTCCATCGTATCCCTTTAAGTATAATTCTCATTTGATGATTAAAAATAATATTTAAGTACTTGACATAATTCTGTATATGAATAATATAACTCTCATTAATAACAAATATGGCTCACATAATAAGGAATATAAAGCAAAATGAACCCGTTAACACCTGAAATGACGATAAATCTAAGATATTATTAACAAATCAATGTTAAAAGATCATATATAATAACATGTTAATGTATATTATTATTGAAAAATTTAATAACAATTATTTAACCATTATACAGGAGGTTAAACTAACATCGACCAAGGAAAAAGTACAAAGTAAGGGGTTTCTTATCTCACTTTTAATTCCGTGAGAATTCCATTGTTCACCACTTATTTATTGCATGTGGTGTATGTGTACTGCCCATGATTGTATTCACTATGTAATATACTTTAATTTATGGATATTTAAATCATCATGGTATGATACTTCTTTCATGGGTGTATGTTTCATAAGTTACCAAATCGATAAGGGAATTTGCAATTTCAATTTCCACTCATTTGGATTTACGCATATTTCAATGATTATATTACTCCAAGATTATGTGTGGAATCACTATTAATTTGATTATGTCATAATTTCCACTCCCCTTCATGTGGGTATACTATTTATACACACAATCACTCCATTGATAATTTCTCAAGTCATCGATATGAATTTGATAAGAGTAATTTTAACTCATTCTCCATTTGTTGAGTTAAACATCCAATTCATTGGTGTTGTTTTTACAAGATTATGTGTGAATGTCCTTTGATTGTTTTACAATAAATATCCAATCATATTTAGTGTATGTATATTTGTCACACATAACTATTTCGTTGATTTATCCTTAATCTAGGGATATGACCTTTATGAGAGATTTCATCTCAATTTACATTCCATTGAGACTTCTTTGTTGTTATACACCAAATCACTTTTATGTGGTGTATATAATGTACTTTGACATAGTATATCATGAATTCCTTTATTCTCATGATATTACAATGATTTTATTACGTCAATTATTTGTATTCAAGTGTCTATCTTTTGGTTAGAAACTCTAACTAAAATACCATTTTTAAATGTTTTAAAGACTTATTCTTCTAAATCTTCTCATTAATGTCCATGTTTTAAAAATGGTTTTAAGGATTTATTTATATGGACATTAAAGTTTTAAAATTAAAACATATTTTAAAAAGTTTCAAAGTGGTATGGGACACTTTGATTCAAAAATCTGTTTTTAAATGGCTTCTTGACAAATAGTGTGACTTTTAAATGATTTCAAGAAAAAGGGGGATATTTCTCTCAAATAGTTCTGATGATTATTTTCATCTATGTCAAAATCCTTCATTATTCTTGACTGAGGTTAATGTGATTCAATACAATCTTCCATATTGTATCAAATGAGTTATGTTTGACTATGGATGTGCTATTTTTATACCATTCATGGTTTGTGGTTAATGTATTGACATTTCATATGCTAGTTTTAATACAAATGTTTATATTATGTTTAAACCTGTTCATATGAGGAATGCATTGGACTTAATAAGTGATGAGTAGAGCTTGCTATAGCTCCTCGATGCATAGGTAGGTCTCATGAGACAAACTAGTGTCTTGGAATAAGGCCTTGGCAAAATCTTATTTGTAGGTTTGGCACGAGGCCATGGCTATGTGGTTATGATAGTCAGACATTATGCATTCCATCATTATGAAAGTGGTTTTTGAAATTGCATGTGATTGTTCGACTAGTAGAATATCCATGTGAATAAGTAAATGGCATTATTTCATTTTATCTTTGCCATATTATTCCAAAGTTTATGTTTAAAAGGATTTAGTTTTAATTATAAATTGTCTTAAGTGTTTATGCTTATTTATGAATGCTTCTGCTATAATGTTATCCTTTCTGAGCATCTAACCTCACCCCATTCAATGTTTTATTTTTCCCAGGATTATGAAGAAGTAATTGATGAATGAACTGTAGGGATAGTATAAGGGGATACGAATACAAGATGTTTATTTTATGAAATGTAAAACATTATGATAGTATCTAGTGTTTCCAAGGCTACTAAAATAATCGGTATTTCGAGACTTGATCTCTCTTGTGATCATTACAATGTTATGTAATAATGTACCGACTCTGGGTAACTGGGTTCGGGGCATTACAGTTGGTATCAGAGGAAGTTTAGTACAAACCATTGAAGCTAGATTTAGATAAACTCTGATTAGAGCACGTAGAAGTAAGATGAACATTTAGGATTAGTATAGAATAACTTCCAAAAATTTTGGTATTATAGAGATTTTGTGAGTTTTTTGAGAAATACATCATTGTATGGATACGAGCAGGTAAAGGCGGCTCTGGCACAGATGTACCTAGGGGTAAAACCCGAAAACACCGCTTTGAGCTAGACTCGAATGGGAAATGGTGCCCGACAACGGGCCTTGCTGCACTCTTGGTTACGACACTTCCTGGGGATATGCTTAAGATAATTTAAATTTTCATTACAAACCGATTTAAAGTATTATATATATAAGATGAGAGTAAATGACCTTGGTTAATCCTAATGTGTTTCAAATTGCGAATATGGTGACATGATAATCTCTAAATGATTTTATGACTACTATTACTCACAAAATACTTTCTGGTTTTAGTCAATGGATGGATTCCACGGAAGTTATGGTGACTTTGAGAATGATGTACAAGGTTGGAATGGTGGTGGAAATGAGCAACAAAATGGAATGTTCATAGGAGTAAAAGATATCATCTTTATGCCAAATAAATTTTCCAAAAATATGATCAACAATATATATATTAACCAATTACCGGACTCACCAAATAAGAGAAAGGTGATGAATGATAAGAGCTCCAGTAGTGGAGACCATGGAGAAAAAAATCCTCAATTTCAATCATGCAGGAAATGTGGAAGGATACACCCAGGAAAGTGTCTCAATGGGACAAAGAAATGCTTTACATGCGGGAAGCAAAGACATAAAGTGAAGAATTGCCGAAGAAAAATGAAGAGTACAATGGAAGAAGATAAAAATGGTCCCAAGAGTCCATTTACAGTCATTTTCTGTAAATTTAGGGGACCTGGCCATTACCCGAGTGAATGTCCTATTCTATAGGATATTTTCTTGGTCAAAGAAGAATCTATGTGGAAATAAATGGTTGGAGAAATGATTAAAAAGTATTAGTGCTCATTTTTGATGGTTTTACTTTGGAATAATATTCTCTTGTATTTGTAACCCCACAGTTTTCCATGTGAGAATGATATTTGAGGAAGAATTATCTCTTCTCTTGTTGATATAGGTATAAATATCCATTTAGTTTTATATGATCATTGGGGTTTGAGAGAATTATAAGTTATTATTATTTAGGATGAAAATACAAGGTATGAGATAAGATTTGTGGTTAAATTATGTTATGGTTATTTTGAGGAATTTATCTCATTTTGGTAATGATATAAAACATAGTTTTTGAAAAGGACAACCCGCAGACCGTGTGACAATGCGTCATGTCGGACAAAGCTTTGGGAATCAAACCCACAACTAATGTGAGATTTGGATTTATCGCCTACCACTGGACTACGTGAAGTCCCTGGATAGTGTGACTAATTATTTTTAGTTAAATGATTTTATTGATCCATAATAAGTTGATTTGGGTTCTAATGTATTATCAAATGAATACCCTTGGTATAGGAAAATGATTTGGTGATTAAGTGATAAATGTTATTTTGGAAGATGTTCGCTTTGTTGGGAACACTATATGCCTAAGGAAAATAGAATACTATGGGGGTTCATTTGTGGAGTAATGGTAGATTTTTATCTACGTTTTTATTGTGGATTTATAGTGATTTGGGTTATTTAAGGAAATTATTAACCTATAATAGAGAATATGTGATGAGGTTAATTACTTTTAAGTATGTGAATGTAAGAGTATTTGATGTAATTTGGAGATGCAATTTAATATGTGAGACTACATAATCAAATTCATCTATGTTTTGGGATTCAATATTAGTTTGGATTATATTGAAGGATTTTAAGGGCAATTGATTATTGAATGGTATTTATTTAACTTTGGGGTATTGTTGGTTTAAATTTAGATATTATGATTAGTGTTTATTTCTCTCAGGGAATATCCTTTTGGGGTATTAATAGATCTTGTACTAACCATTTTGGTTTTGATTAATCTCTAAAGACAATGTAAATATATAGTTTATCCTACATGGATCATGTGATTCTATAGAAGTTTATTCTAGCTCTTCCAGTGTGACCAAGTCTTCTTGAATACTCATCGTTTAAAAAAATTATTTGAGGAGGAAATTTATTAAATAATGAAACTCTACATAAAAAATAAGTATATATTTTTATATTCTTAGTCAATATCATAAATGAATGCCTCATCCTTATGTAATGTAACTTAAAACAAAAAAATGTTTTCCGTTTACATTTCCTACAAGGAAATTAATGATCGTTTGTCCCAACCCAAGTTTGTGGTTTTCTTATTGTTAACTTTCTCTTGATCATGATTTCTATCCCTCTCCATCAGAACATGACACTTAGTTTATTATCCATATCCATGTTTTCCTACCTTAATCCTAGTATGGGTTATCTTGGGTGACCTTTATACCTCTCTTTCTTTCTTTTAAAGTAATAGTTTTATTGAATTTTTTTCTGATGTGGTACTTTCCATTATATTCTCTAGCCCAATTTTTAAAATTGCGAGGATGCAATTTATTGGAGGGGTGAATGTAACACCCCAATCTTCCACGGTACACTTCTCTTTGAATAATACAATAGCGTGTGTTGTACGCAACACTAAGTTCAAGTACACCACAACTTACCAAACTAGCCGTTTAAAAGAGGTTATGAATAGCATTAACTAAATTTTAAATATTATATTATCCATATAATTTTAATCCATTATTGTGATTTTTTAGGACATGATTTATGAACAAATTCATTTTCTCGGATAAAAGAAGTATTTTTCAAAAAATGAAATTTTATCTCCTTTTAAGGGTGCAACCTTTTTAAAACCAATATTTGAAACTTTTATATATTCAAGTTTACAAAAATAAATTCTTCTTTAGAATCGGGACATAAGAATTTAGTATCAATAATTTTTTTGGTGTCTTTCTGATATCTTTCATATTTGGGTGAATAGTGAAAAATTATAAAATTTTAACTAAAAACAACTTTTTTTAATAAAAATAATTTATAAAGTTAAATTATACATTTTAATGGTTTGGAAGTATAAATAGATTATATTTTTACTATTTAATCCAATGATGGTCATTTTATGTAATTTCACCTTGAAATTGGACCTAAACAGGTGTGAAACTTTTGATAGTTATTATTTTTTTTAAAATACGCCCTTTGGTTTCGATAGCAGGAATAAATTTTAAATTAATAAATGCAACTATTATGTTTTGAATTTGGTAAAATAGACTTAATTTTTGGATTCGGAATAACGAAATTATACTTGGGTTAAATTTTGGTACTTTTTGGATAACTTTTATATTTTGATGAATAGTAAAAAAAATTACTAAATTGTAATTAAAAACAACTTTTTTAATCGAAATAATTAATAGTGATAAATTATGAATTTGAGTGGTTTTAAACTATATCTAATATAAATTTTTCCCATTTAATACAATGTGGGTCATTGAACATAATTTCACATTTAAACCATACATAAACAAGTGCGAATCTTTTTATAGTTATTATCTCTTTAAAACACGATTTTTGTTTTAACAACAGGAATTAATTTTAAATTAATTTCTGCCACTTATGTGTTTTGAATTTCGAAAAATTGATTCCATATTTGTAATCTGGATGTTTAAATTGTGTAAATAGGTAACTTTTATTTTTAGACATTTTGGATAATTACTTCGGCAAATATTTTATTTACCATGTTTAAAGGGTAAATCCGGTAAACAAGGGTTAAACAAATAATATTATAATAATAATAAAATACCCTAAAAAGTGTCTTAACCCTATTGGTTGATACATTTTAGACCATGGGAATCTCTGGGTCGATTTTGGGACCCCATGGATCCACATGTAAGTGATAGGGACACTTTATTTTAATCAAGTTAAAATGAATACAAAAATCACACACGCATATATCTTTTAGTAAAACAATTGTTTCATAGGTTTATATATTTTGGATTTTAGACTATAAATATTCATTAGAAATATAACACGATTTAATACATAATTATATTTTATTTATAATTTTTAGACATTAAATAAGTTAATTTATTTATGACACAATGGTGATGCAGTAATTACCATAATAGTGAAAAATTACAATAATTGATATTATAAATACCCAAATAAATATAATTTGAGACTTTTATTGAATTACACTAATTTTTTAGGTTGATATGACATATTATTATTTATTTAATTAACTTTTTTATAAGTAATAATTCTGTTATGAGTTTCCCAAAAATCAACTATTGAATAGTGTCAAAATTGACATAAACAAATATTTAAAACAAAGACTATATTATTAATTGATATTAAATTCCTGAAAATCTAAGGTTCGTCCAAGAGACTTATATCAGGATAGTTGTATCATTAATGGACCACATGGGGGTCTCTTGGATGTATATGGTATGTTTATTAACCATATAATATAAAAATAAAAAGAGACATTGTAAAAGTGAAACTAATTAACTAAGAGTTATTACTTAAAGATAAGGTTAATATAATGACCCAAACCTGTCTAAACTATATTGTTTGAGTGTTTTTCAACCCATACCCACCTTGACTTTTAAATAATCAACTTTGGAGCTATTAGAAACAGAATATGAATTTATTATAAATTAATATTTCTAACTTTTCCAAAGGTGCCCCTCACCCCTCTAATAAAAGGGCACTCCTCCGTCTCATTTCTTCACACCATAAAAACCTTTTGGTTCGGCCAAACCCTGAAAAACAAACTCTATAAACTTCCCTAAATACAACCTAGGGGCCTTAGTTTGATCGGAAATCCATCCTAAGGATCCCTTTTGATCAAATCAAAAGGAAGAACCCGAAGAAGAGGTAATGTTTTCACCACCCCTTTTCAAGTTCCTTTCTTCATCCACTTCTTCTTTCTTTGTTATTACCATTATAAAATAATAACTCCATTATAATATATATACTGTGTTGTAATTATAAATATGGTACAACCATATTCAGTATTCTATCCACCCTTTGAATAACATGTCACCATACGTGCGTACGTACGACTTACCGTCTCCACGTCGTGGTGTAATTGTTATTAAATAAATTATTATTTGGATGGGTATAATAATGATGTGTAACTCATGTAAATAAATAATATAACATGATAATGATTCTGTATATATGATATAACATCCAATTATATATTATTTTAATATCAAAAGAATGATATTATCGCTCGTACGTACGTACGAACTACCGTCTCCACGAATGCGATGAGATTCATTCTTCATCGTATCCATTCAAGTGTAATTCTCATTTTATGATTAAAAATAATATTTAAGGACTTGATATAATTCTGGATATAAATAATATACATCCCATTAATAAAAAATATGTCTCACATAATAAAGAATATAAAGTAAAATGAACCCGTTAACACCCGAAATGATGATAATTCTAAGATATTATTAACAAATCAATGTTAAAAGATCATATATGATATCATATTAATGTATATGATTATTGAATAATTTAATAACCATTATTTCACCATTATATAGAAGGTTAAACTACCATCCACTAAGGAAAAAGTACAAAGTAAGGGGTTTCTTATCTCACTTTTAATTCTGTGAGAATTCCATTGTTCACACCTTATTTATTGCATGTGGTGTATGTGTACTGACCATGATTGTATTCATTGTGTAATATAATTTAATTTATGGATATTTACATCATCATGTTATGATCCTTCTTTCATGGGTGTATGCTTCATAAGTTACCAAATCGATAAGGGAATTTGAAATTTCAATTTCCACTCATTTGGCTTTACACATATTTCATTGATTATATTACTCCAAGATTATGTGTGGAATCACTATTCATTTTATTATGTCATAATTTCCACTTACCTTACTGTGGATATACTATTGATACACATAATCACTCCATTGATAATTTCTCAAGTCATCGATATAAATTTGATAAGAGTAATTTTAACTCATTCTCCATTTGTTGAGTTAAACATCCAATCCATTGGTGTTGTTTTTACAACATTATGTGTGAATGTCCTTTGATTGTTTTACACTAAATATCCTATCATATTTAGTGTAAATATATTTGTCACACAAAACTATGTTGTTGATTTATCCTTAGTCTAAGGATACGACCATTATGAGAGATTTCATCTCAATTTACATTCCATTTAGACTTCTTTGTTTTTATACACCAAATCACTTTAATGTGGTGTATATAATGTACTTTGACATATTATATCATTAATTCCTTTATTCTAATTATATTAAAATGTTTTGATTACCTCAATTATTTGTATTCAAGTGTCTCTCTTTTGGTTAGAATCTCTAACTAGAATGCCATTTTTAAATGTTTTAAAGACTTATTCTTCTAAATCTTGCTCATTAATGTCCATGTTTTAAAAATGGGTTTAAAGATTTATTTATATGGACATTAATGTTTTAAAATTAAACTCCTTTTAAAAATTTTCAATGTTGTATGGTACACTTTGATTCAAAAATCTATTTTTAAATAGCTTCTTGACAAATAGTGTGACATTTAAATGATTTCTAGAAAAAGGGGGATATTTCTCTCAAATAGTTTTGATGATTATTTTCATCTATGTCAATATCCTTCATTATTATTGATTGAGGTTAATGTGATACAATACATTCTTCCATATTGTATCAAATGAGTTATTTTTGACTGTGGATGTGCTATTTTTATACCATTCATGGTTTGTGGTTAAAGTATTCAAATTTCGTATGCTAGTTTTAATACGAATGTTTATGTTATGTTTAAACCTATTCATATGAGGAATGCATTGGACTTAATAAGTGACGGGTGGAGCCCGATATAGCTCCTCGATGCATCGGTAGGTCTCATGAGACAAAATAGTGTCTTGGGACAAGGCCTTGGCAAAATCTTATTTGTAGTCTTGGCACGAGGCCATGGCAATGTGGTTATGATAGTCTGGAATTATGCATTCCAATATTATGAAAGTGGTTATTGATATTGCATGTGATTGTTCGACTAGTAGAATATCCATGTGAATAAGTAAATGGAATTATTTCATTTTATCTTTGCCTTATTATGCCGAAGTCCAAGTTTAAAAGTCTTTTGTTTTAATTATAAATTGACTTAAGTGTTTATGCTTATCTATGAATGATTCTGCTATAATGTTATCCTTACTGAGCATCTGAGCTCACCCCTTTCAATTTTTTATTTTTCCAAGGATTATGAAGAAGTAATTTATGAATGACCTGGAGGGATAGTATGAGGGGATATGAAAAAAAGATGTTTTTTTATGTAATGTAAAACTTTATAATTGTATCTAGTGTTTCCAAGGCTACTAAACTAATCGGTCATTCAAGACTTGATCATTCTTGTGATCATGCCAATGTTATGTAATAATGCACCGACTCTGGGTAATTGGGGTCAGGTCATTTCAATCAAGGCCATTAAAATCACATATTTATATTTCAATATTTAAAAAAATGTGTCCTGATGCATCAACTAAAATTATATGATTATATCAAACATATTTTCCTCTGACACCTCATTCCCATAAAAATATGTAGTAAAACAATGTAACTCGTTGAAACATTATCAGTTGTAATGCACTCTCATCGACCCCTAATGGATCTCCATAAAACCTGAAGCCTGGTGTAGCTTCAGTATACATAGAATTAACTCATAAATGCAAAGGAATTTTAGTATCGTCCATGATATACATTCAAATATTCCTTGTTATCCCTTAATAACCCACAACCTACCAGTGTTTCCTTGATGTTTGAAGGAAGGAAAATAGAAATATTTATCATCTGGGTCTCTAGTAGAACATTTATCGGCTTCAGATGTCAATACAATTATCATCATCATGAAATCCTAAGGTGTTCATGAAGGATTTATGGTGCTGTAACTGAATTTCTCAAGGCTAGACGACTATAGTCTTGAATACCCCTCTACTAAATTCAACTATTAAGCATAGAACTATGGGACTAATTGGACATTCTATAAGAACAACTAGAGTGGTGCATGATAATTCTCTTTCACATTTGGTTGTATTATTAGGATATACTACCTTCTGTGAGTGTCTATATCGATGTCACTTAGTTATAACATAAGATAGAAGAAATAAGAAATTCTCATAAATTTAAATTTTAATACAAAACATCTATATATCATTCTTAAATAAAAACCTAATTTATTCAAAAGAACATAGAAGGGGTTATAGAAAAACTATACTTGGAGTATATAGATAGAAATAAAACATATACCACCATGTAATATTCTATTCTAATACATAGTCCCTCACTTATTCACATATTCTATACCCATATATATATAACAAAAAGAAAAATAAATTTCAAATAACACATGCCGACATAGATAGATATCAAATGTAAGGAAAATACGTATATCACTGAAAAATGAATATATGTCCACATCGAATGGATAGTTCATATCATTGAAATTAATTTATGAACTACCATGATGTACTAAAAATGATTATTTATATAAGGAATCTAGTTCTAAGGTCCTATAAATGATTCATGAATGCACCCAAGTCCCCTAAAATCATAAAATCACAATATATTTAGGATTAACATGAATCCATAAAACCATAACTATTAGAAGAGTACCAATAATGGTAACTCAAAGTCATGTTAAACATGTTATGTCTAGGAACACATGAAACTTCCCTTCATAAATCCCACACACCTTAACTCCATTTTAACATGATCCATGACATGTACAACAAGATGAAATTGGGAAATGATATTGTGATAACACATTGGGGAAACCCAAACCAAATCACAATGTCTTATTTGGGGTGCCTAAAATGATTATGTTTTTCATCCCATTTGCAATTCTTTTTTTTCTAGATGTGAGGGTTTTATTTCATTATATAGGGATAATATAACCTCAGTATCAGTAATAATAATAATAATATAATAGAATAAATCAAAAAAAACTATAATGGAATATATGGAATGTATTTAATGTCATAATGGAAAATAATCGAAGGATTCATGAACTGACTGGTCAAAAAATATTATGAAAATGATCGATAAGTAAGAAAAGTCTACTAAAACATCCCAACATCATTTATGGTACTGTGTTTGACCAATATGATCTATATATATGCTTAATGTAATTAGGGGCATTCCCATTTCTGTATAAATTTAGATAATTTCCATTCCATTTTTTATAGTATTAATTTTTTTATTCCACTATATTATAATTTTATTTATTTATGCTAATGGAATAATATCCCCAATGAGAGAAATAATATTTATTTTAAATTTTAGTATCCTCTTGGACATAGAGAGAAGAAAATGATCATATATGAAGCCCTAGATGGGACCTCATGAATTGGAATGGGTAATTTAAAAGTTATAAATCAAATAAGAGAATGATAATGATATGTAATTGAATTGAATACTATGGAATAACTCCGAATTCCATATCAATATAAAATATGATTACCATACTTCATATTGTTTCTCCATGTCATTTGGTAATGTATCCATGATTATTAAGTATACACACCCATTTAGAAACTCAAGTTGGGTATGAATAAAAGCCTTGTAGGACACTACCAATACATCCATAATATGATTTCACATGAATATGAGGGTATTTAATGACAATAAATAAAAATAAAAAAAATGAAATTAAAATAATTTAATGAGATATGTTGTTTTAACTAGACTATGCCAAAAAACCATTCATACCTACTCCATCATTCATGAACTAACATTAATTATAACAAAATTCATGAAATTGAGTCAAATATATGGTCACCCCCTATATCCCAAAACCACAACATGGAAATAGAGAGAAAATTATGTCTATACGTATATCATTGATCACAACTCCCTTGGATGGCATACAAACCAACAGTTCCACAACACTCCCTTAGGTTTGGAAACAAGTTTCTTGTATCTTATGACCATGAAAAAGGATAAATAAACGATTTATATTATCCCCATTAATTTATATTTGGATAGAACACATAATAGAATAATTCCCCCAAGTATGGCCTCAGGGAAATCAGTCTCATTTTCTATCATAGGAATATAATCATGTCACATGCATCATTTTTACAGACTCCCACTTGAATAGCCACAAAGGAATGATGGATACATATGTTAGATTGGTATCATTCAAATAGCAATACTATATCATAATATAAATCACATGGGAACAATGCCATAATATTCATAAACACAACATAAATCAACAAGATTGAGGAATAGTATCAAAAAATAATCCCACATATGATCAACCTCAGACATGTATCATACTAGCTAAACGCACACACATACATGTGACCAAACATCCAACATGGTATCATGGGAATTTCAATTAAAAACAAGTGATATAATCCATAATTTTCTAATGAATATAATAAAAACTCACCAAATAACACTTAAAATAATATACTCTAATTCTACTTGTCATGGAACTTCTTACATCAAGAATGATCATGTAAACATATTAAATTTTTATGGGGTTTTCACCCAAACAATATTCTCAATTACTAGAATAAACATGGAAACTAAGAGTACTTATAGATCATTCCAATCCAATATTTTATTGTTATTGATTATTCTTAATTAATAACAAACAAATATTGTAAGTCTAACCCTTAGCAGAATCTCAACACCATCATCATGAGTCATCAAGTCACATTGATGGAAAACCACACATTTTCACTCCTATGTTATGAAAAGAAAATATATCTGAGTCTATCATGAATATGGTTTAACAATGTATGAATAGACATTCTATTGTAATATTTCCACTATGGTCTAGAAATAAAATTCAAGGATAATGAATCACCATTGTCGATACATTAACCTGGAAGTTCTTTTTGAATATTTTCCATAAAATTCATAAATCATAATCTATATAAAATCATCTAGATCATAAGAATCAATAAATACAAGTGTTGATAAATTATTCATTTTATAAAAATTATTTATAACCACATTTAAAACCCTCATTTATTATTCATGTATTCATCCTCTAAATTTGATGACATACACAAAGATCAATGATGGTTTTCACTATTTTAAAATCCACACGACAACGACGATGACATACTCCATTAAATATACTATAGTAGTTGTGTGAATAACATGGAAACCCAACATGGATATTCATATATAATTTCATCTAAACCTCGGTTATTTTCCCATACCATGACCACCACCATGGGAATGGTGAGGTCACCCAAACCATTCCCCAACGGTTATTCCCTAGTACTTCTTGCCTAAGTCCCCTAACATTTTTCATAGTGATGACCAGGGACCACCATGGATTACACAATAGCCATGGTGTATCCAATTTTTAAAAAAAACTCTAAAACCTCCAAAAGATACTACAAAATTCTGAAGTCTATTACCAATCATGGATCAACCAAAAAAACGTAATGGATTTGATTAAAAAAATAATAAAATATGAACAAAAAATGACAATTCATTATAGTGGTATGAAATTTATGATATCTAAATGTCACAAAGTGATTATAAATTATGTTTCACCATAATAGCGTTGGTATAGCTAACCATTTATGCTGGTTGAGGTTATAATATCTTTATTTCAATAAGATAATTATTGTAGAAACACTATAAATAATATGATAAGATGCTTTTATGTTTAATATTACATAAGATTCCATTAACAAAGTAGTTATAATATTGGTTATATAAATTAAATCATTATTTGGACATCAATAATAATAGCTATTTTTAAAAAATATTCAAATACGGATATTCACACTTAATTTTTCCTGATGGATATTATCCATATGCTTATGTAGATTCACGATTAGAGGGACTAAGAACGCATGCTAATATATTTTCTCTATAAGAATATGATTTGGTTAAACATATGATAATTACAATCCATTATGTAGGTTTTATTTTGTTAATGAATATGATTGAATTTGACCTAATGAAACTGATATTAAAACCCAAGTGATTTAGGTTGAAAAAAACATAATGTAATAATTTTGATGTGTAATAAAAGTTTTGGTTGAATTTTTCAAATATTAATTCCCTTATTAAATTAATCTATCAACACTCATGATTAAGTAATTATGGTTTTATTAATTAATTGTTTTTATTGGAAACAATTTATGAATAGATTCCATTGAAAAAGTGGATATTTAATAAATTAAAAACCATTGGAATAATAGATGGGGTGTAAAATCAAGTGGATATAACTTAAAAAATCCAAAAATACAATGAAATATATGATCATTATTTATTTTCAATGAAAAAAGAAAATCTAGATAGAGTTTAATGGTTGTTACTGTGATAAATAAGATAATCCAAAGAAGATTCATTTGTCTTGACGTCAAATTGGGATAAGAATCACAAAGGGAATTATATCAAAGAAACAAGAAGATAAATCCTGTGTGGAAAAGGAGGTATGATGAAATATTTTGAAATGGAACGATGAAGAAATAAAATACAATTGCGGTGTGAAATATGTTAAGTATAGTAATAAAAAATATATTATGGTAGAAACATACATTGGAATTATATATTGATTTATGTCATTATTTTAGATATCCTAGATTAGTTTTTTTATGAGATAACTAAAATTATTAGGATAAATATTATTTTGTTGGGATAATGTATCAACCTTATATTTTAAAAAAATAATTCCTTAAATATTTATTGTGTTCAATAGTGTGTGATACACACAACCCCAAACCACAAGGATAAGAAACCAATATATAACTATTAAAATTCAGTCATAGAATTGGGAAAAAAATACATGTGATAAAATTATAAAATATTTATAAAAATATAATTAATATTTCGTATTAATAAAAGTTCAATTTGTGTATCTGAAAAAAATAACAAGATTGACTTATTTTTCAAAATGTAATATTTATAAAAAAATTATGTTTACTTAAGAATCTAAAATTATTATTGATAAAATGGTATATTTATATGAATGACAAGTAAACACAAAATTTGAAATGTAATTGGTAGAAATAAATACTATGAATAATTGATATTTTGAAAAGTTATTTTCCTATGATTTTTATTTTATATTAATTTTTTTATTTAAGTATTCATCTAACTAATTATTGTATTATAATTTGATCAAATTAAATATAATTTAATAATAATAATTACCATATTTACTTAATATCAAATATTAGGAATTTTATGAAATATTTGATTTTTCTGTGAATAGTAAAAATATCGTTTTTAATAATGTTATATTATTTATCCATAAATGAATATTTCATTAAAAAAAATTATAAAAATAATCATTTATAAATTATTTATTTAATGATTAAAAAATTCCATTGAAAACTAATATTTTTAGATCATAAAACCTATGCTAAGAATTTTATAAACTGATCTAATATTTCGAAATAAAATTATTATTTTGGACTATTCATTTAAATAAATACAGTTTTGTAAAAATATGGATTCAGATTCTTTTAAATAAATATATTTTTTTATATAATATAAATTATATTATTAAAATCTTTGTCATTTATAATTGTATCATACACGTAAATTTAAAGCACAAACAATAGTTTTTAAAAAAATGTGGTTTTATGAATGATATGTGAAAATGTTAAAATTAATTTTTACTAAACATTGAAATAATACATGATAAAATATATTTCATACTTATAATAATTAGGTAAAAATTAATTACTCCTGTTCATTTTATATTGTATCCGTTATGTGAAAATTAAATAGGTAATAATTAATGACCGCACTAAAAATATAAAAATTGTAAATGTGAAAAAATATAAGTGTGAAAAGCATAAGACATGTTTAAAAAATGGTATAGGATTTCTCAACATTATCAAAATAAAAAATTTATTATTTGAATCTATTATATTATTTTACACTTTAATAGTTACATACCATTATTAATATGCAATGTCTATATTTAAAATTACACTTCTCCTCACTTTTGAAAGGGGAAGACTTATATAATATCATTCAATACATATTAATTATTAATTATATATGAAAATCTATAATTTTACTCATAAATTTTAACTCTCCCAATATAATAAGCCTTCGGTATCAAATACATATCCTGAGGCACCCATTTCAATAGTGATTTATAGGAGAAATCATAAGATCTAAACTTGTCTATTTAATTCTTATTAGTCTTTTCATCATTGTATTTATCCTAAAAAATTATATAGACACCGAAATATAAACTAGAAAATAATATTAATATAGTATAATTATATTATATAATTAATAAACCATAATTCAGTCCCTTCCATTCTCAATGAAAACCCAAAAAATATATATCTTGTGTACATGCAGACTACCACCATCCCAAAATGATGTTGTTCTTTTTTATCACAACCTCTAAATGATTATAAAGAAGAGGTATTTTAACAAATATTGGTTTTAAATTAATAAATTATGATTCTTAAATGATAATTTATCTTATCAAATCAATCGATAACATTTATTGGGAAATGAACTTGTTAATAAATCATATGTGTGAACTTCCACCTCAATGAATGATGAATTTACATTCACATCACCACCATTCATGGATGGTTTAATGAACAACGTTAATGAATATTGATGAAATTAATGAAAATTTTAATCATTTTTTAATTTTCTATTATAATTATATAAAATTATTTTCTTACTCATAAAATCATTATTACATATTTTTGAATGAGTGTATTTTATGAACTATGTAAATGATGTTATAGTTTTTAAATCAGAAATATTAAAGAAGTTAAAATAATGGAAGTATCATGAAATAATAAATAATTAATTTTCTTTTAAATAATTTAGGAATAATAATATTTCAATATAATATATTTATCATTATATCACTTTTCGAATATTAAACACCCCCCAAGTTTGTTCTTTTGAATTTACATTATTAAAAACCATTAAATTATCATTCAGAAAATGAAAGTAAGATATGATTAATAACTAATAAATAATTACTATATAATCAAGGAGAAATTGGGAATTATAAAAATTTATTAATGAACTTTAATTGACAACTCCAGTAAGAAACTAATACGAGATAAGAAATAAGAGCACAAAAAATATGATGATGAAAATAAAACAAATTCAAGTAATATACTTAGATAAATGGTTATAAATTTGGTGTATAAATATATATATATAAGAATAATGTTCTTCGAAATGTATATAAAACATTTATGGTTGTTAATCATCAGGTTATATTGTTTTTAATTAATCAAAAATACATTGTAAGGGGTTCTTGATCTCAAATACAATTTCATTATTAATACTTCATAATAAGAAGCATGATACCACTGATGTGGTGATAGTACAACCCAATTTATTTTATTTACCAAATCAATTTAATTCATGGAGTTTCTATGTTCTATTTCATTTTTATTTATTATATTACTCTCATTTCGATGGATTCCAATGTTATATATCGTACTTAATTCAATTTTAAATTCCATGAGATATATTTGATATTGTGTGCCATATTTTTTTATTTATACTATATTTAAAACCCTAATTGACCTTAACTATATTCAATATATTACATTTCATAATACTTTAATTTCCATTTCATGTTAACCCTATAATGTTATTTTCATTATTATGTGACCTTTATTATAAGGGTAACTTATCTCAATTTATGATTTCCTTGGGAAATGATTCAGAATGTGTAAAATGTTTATTTTTATGGAGTCATTTATATTACATTGTTTTATTATATTACTATTATATTTTTATTTATGTTATTCAATGATCCATTTCATGTATCATATTTCATGGTGACTTTATCAATGGTTTAGCAATGTCATAAGAATTTCCTATGTAAATTATTATTTTTTGATATATGTTTTGATTTATGCACATAAAACTTTTTATATAGTTTATACAAGACCCATTTAACAAACTATATAATGATTCTTAGTTTTTTCATTTTATTGTTTTTTTATTTCAAGTTCACTCTCTATATTATGTTTTTCAACTATTCCAACTTTTTTTATGCTCATTATGTTACATTTAAGATATGTGTTTTTAACCATATTCATTATTTATATGGATTCCATATATACATGTTATTATATCTATTGACTAATAAATAAATGATGATTAATTTGTTTATATATCAATAATGGTGTTTATTAATTCCAATGGTGTACTGATTATGTTATTTTTTCTTGAAATTAATATCTTTTATTTGGTGAATGTATTGGATTTAATGATGTTATGGGTGGGGACTTATAATATATAGCCCCTCAATGCATTGGTGAATCTCCTAAGACACAATTATTATGGATTTGATGTATTCTAACCTAATGTAATAATGATTTCTAGGTTTCAACATTGATATAATGAATTATTTCTTGATTGAGTTATTTTTTGAAAAATGAAATCATAGATGTGGCCTAGGTGAAATGTATAATGACTTGTTTGACACCATAATGATAAGTATTATGTTTTCCAACATTAATAACTCTATCAACATGAATTCAGATTTATTTATCTAACTGGTTATTATATTTTTAGGATAACTATGGATTTATCACATGAACATGACATCAATTATATTAAATTTAATGATTATAATTTCTTTCATCCATATTTTTTAATACATGATTATTAATTCATAATATTTTAAATTTAAAATTCCATAATATGATTGTTGAGTTATCCCTTCCCATGTAAAACTGATTTATAGGTATACAGATGTTTTATGCTTTATCATTTATATTTATTGTGGTTGGGATGAATTGGTATAAGAGTTTAATGGATGAAATAGAACGAAATCTAGAATCTATATATGGGATTCATTTGACATTGTGAATATTTATTCACAATGTGAAAAATTACATAGGAGTGGCCAAGAATCCCAATTAGGTTGTGAATTTTTTTCTTGGAAAATCCACTCATGTCATGAAATTTTATTCAAATCATATATTATTAATTTCGGGTTTTTATTTTTGTCGAAATTTTTTATAGCACTTGTGATATATCAATTATTCAAAACATGAATTTCATTATCATGTTATAAGTTAGGATAAAACCATTATATTTTACCCAATAAAAATCCTAAAAAAACCTCCCATTATTCACATTCAATTTTTATAAAACCCATCGATTTCTTATGTTATCTATTAGAAATATTTTATTTTGGAACCCCGTATAATATTATATTTGAGAAAAATCCCATAAAATAAAATATTAAGGGATTCAATATTCAACTTTGGTCAAGATCAACTTATTTTCTCATGAACAAAAATATAGACATGGTTTCTCTATGGCTTGACCTTTGGAAATAATGTTATTTTAATCAAACCATATTGTGGTTCCTTAAGAAAACAAACAAAAAATCCCATAACTATGATATTTGTTTGGAATTATATATTTATAATTCCTTAAATGTACGGTGTATTCCCCTCATTCAATTTTCCATTGAATGTGGAGAGTCTCTTATTCATTAAAATTTTTCATTATGTTATTGGACAATAATAATTTACATAAATACCTCAAAATTTATTTAAAGCATATGTTTTAATTAGAGGGATAATGGTAATTCCAAAAATGTGATTGAAAAATTGATCAAATGGTTTAGTTTAAATAATTAATGGTGTTGAATATAGAAATATAAATTTCTTGATGTTTCATATGTTCATGTGTGCATGTAATGGACTAAGTCCGCATTAAACCTAGTATGATGAACTCATTAGGGGCCTAAAATGGTCACCATGTAACGACTTATTGAAGGAGGACTCACTATCTTTGAGTATTTGGTTTCCAAAGTGCACATATGAGTATATCATCATGTGTGTGGGGTCATGATTGGATATTTTAAGTTAATTGAATCAAATATTTCTACTATTATTAATTAAAAGTATTATTCCTGTAAAAAATCAATGAGAACATGTTTCATTATTTTCAATTTATGAACATGAAAATTATTTTACTTTTTTTTATAAAACGATTTTAAATTTTATATAAATTATGAGTATGATTGAATTTTTTAGTTTAATGTGGAATCCATTTTTGTGTTTGGATACTATGTAAAATTTCCCACCCCTATATATGATCTTGGTTTCCTATAACATTTCCCCATTATTTACAAGAAGGGAATATTTTTTATTTTTGTAGTGGAGTATCATAAGGATGTTGTCAGGGATATCATGAGTTTGATACTTGGTGTTCTTAAGTATTTATATATAGTTTGGTTCAACTAGGGTGATTGTGTATTTCTATATTAATATAGTCTTAGTTATTTCATTTCTATTTCCACGTTTACATTCATAATATTGTTAATTGGTAATTTTTTATTACATTGTTTAAATATCATTCATCATATCGATCACATTTTGTTTGTATTATTAATGTATTTATATGTTGTGTTTGTCACTATGTTGAAACATCCCCACCCCAATATATTAGTTCTAAACCATTGAGAATTATTGGAAATCATCTATGTCTAAGGAATTTCCCCTCATCTCAACGTCACATTTTCTCTTTCTAAACTATTAGATAGGGTAAGGATATTAGACATGGAAAATTTTTTCAATTCATTATTCATGATGGTAGAAATGAGATAGGATACATCATAATGTGATATTTATATAATAAATAGTTGTAGTTAACCACTTTATGATGAAACTAACATTTCTTGGGTTATGGGTAAGAAGTGTCCCAAACCCTATTAGTAATGTTTTAATCTAACCATCATGGGTTTAGTTGATGTGTATTGAGTATCATGGATTAGTAATGAGATCCATTTCTGAGATTTTATTATCAAATAATTATTCTTTGGTACTCTAATATATTTATTTTCAATGTTCTTATATGATATATAGGATAACAACAAAAAAGAAAACATTAAAATATTAATTTAAAATTTAATAATTTTCCTATATAATGAAATTTCCACCAGTGAGTGGTATGATAATCTGACAACAATTTAATATAGGAGTTACATTTGATATAAACCAAATGTGAAAAAATTTACGTCTATATCATTTCCAAAGAATTTAATAAAGTGTAAAAAGGCACCTTGGTTAGAGAAACATCATAATTTCAGTCACTAATCAGAGTTATAAAATAATTATCAACCAACATATCAAAGTGATTCATGACCTGATCAGGAATAAAAATGTTTTGGTAGGACAAACATGATATTCAATTTTCATAAAACACTAGTTAAGATGGAATTATATATGGATATATACATTCTTAATGAACTTAAACTACAGTGGATGGAAAATAACTATTCAATAAAGACATAACAAGTATTTAAATTGGAGGGGATTATGGATAAGATCAATAAAAAGTTTTCTAATAACACTATCCCGCTATAAAATATGGAGTATTTCTTATAGGTAAACCAATTATGTGTGTATGTGACTATATATTTTCCCTAGTTCCAGAAAATTACCGTCTTTTCACTAGAGGTAGTTGTTATAAAAGTGCTAAATGCATAAATATCTAAGGGGGATATAAAACATAATATTTGATATAAATTTGTCAGGTTCTGTATTGAAAATTTTACGAAGATAGTGACAAAGGATATATTGGGAAATAGTGTTCTTATAGTGAATCCTAGTGGAGGGGAAATTTTACCCATCCAAGTGATCATGATAACTACAGTAAATTAAATAATCATATTAAAAGGAGATATTTTCAACAAATCATCACATAAAAGAACAACCCTATTATATCAGTCACTTATCCACTACATTATTATAGTGTACAATGTTTCAATTAGTGTGGATCTCATCATAATATGAAGAAGGATTTTAGTGCACCACCATGATAATTTAATAACCATTTAAAAAGGTGAAATATCAATAAATATATCCATATGCCTCAAAATTAAACATGAGGATATGGTTAACACCTTTCTCATATATGACATTCTTAATCAAAAAGATATCATAAAAATAGTAATCAATATCAAAATCAAGATAGAAAATATTACTATTGTGACACCTTGATTGTCTAAAATCTACCAAAATATGGGAGAAAAGAAAATTATATTGGTCTTTATTAACAATGAAATGGATAAATACATGCTATATTAACTAACAAACATGATCCCTAGATAGTGGGATGTGGTTTTTTAAACTCATCCCATAATAAAATCTTATTTGGTGCTAGTGAATCACATATATTTCATTATTCTCATGTGTTTAAACAATTTGAATATAAAAATTTTCATGATTCTTCACTTCATGATAATCATAACAATTTTTTATCAATAATAACATAAATGAGTCATGTTCCATTATTATAACACTACCATTGATGAATTATTGTTCCATTAGAATTTTATAGTTCTAAAAAGGATAAATTCTATATAATTTTTATAATAGGATAGTTTGTATAATTAAAATTTGATGTTGATTTTTGCCCTCAATATTTATCATTTACATAAAAAGTTGTATATTTTTTTTTCTTCAATGGGGATTGGGATGTTGATATTGGAAGAGTATGGAGATTAGTTTTAGTAAAGGGAAAAACTAAAAAGAAACAAGGAAAATTGTCTTTTAGTGGAAAATATGAGACTATAAATGGGAAAATTCATAAAATAGTTAAGTTATACATAGATATCATTAAAAATGATTTATATAGACTACTACATGAATTGAAAATTGAATTATAATTAAATATAAAAAATATAATAAGTCCACAAATGAATTAATCAATTAGAATGGCTGAAAAAGCGTAGTAATATTTGAATTCTCAGATATAAGAAGGTGAGAGAAATGGATTCATTTGACCATGTTCATCACCTTGGGATAATCTAATTTTTTCCATGAATAGAGTATGATCACAATTATTATGTGTTGACTATCATAAAATTATTTATGTAATGACGATGAATTGTAATCCTCATCATCAATTCATCTATTTATTTTAATAATTGAATTAAACCATGTGGTTCTATAAGAGGTTTATTTTTTTGGATATCATCATTTTAGATTAAAAAATGGATTTTTTTGAAAAAACGTTTCATATATGACAAAAGAATTAAAAATATATTTTTATTCCCATCAGTCTGACTAATTCTCCTTCAGTTTTCATGTCCTTGATAAATTTTATATTCCAATGATTTGCTTATTATTTTTTACCAGTATTTTTTAACATATTTTTTTACTCCCAATGTAAAAAAATTATATGGGGAGAAAATGTATATTCTATTGAACATGTTGTGCGATCATTGTTGTCATAAAAATTTTTTTAATAGATAATTTTAGATAAAAATTGTTCATTTTAATGTGCATTCCATTTCTGATAATGTTATGTATGCCGATATTGAACGGTTCCAAGCTATCATTTCATGGTAGAAACCTTAGGTTATTTTTGTGATACCTAATTTCATTTAATTAATAGTATATTACTGACATGAATATAAACTATTCCAAACAGAATGAATATGAATTTGTTTCTAGTAATTATTCATTCGGATTTTATGAACATATTAAAATTAAATTAACAATAATATCACAACCATGTCACCATGATGTAAAAAATTATTTTTTGAGTCAATATATGCTTTAATAAAGGATCCATACAGAATGTCAGGTATCCATAGCCAACTTTTTTTTCAGTATTTCCAGAAATATATTCTTTTAGTGTATCAAATTTCGTAGGGTTATTCAACAGGGTAATCCTAAAATGAATAAAGAAAAAAATTATTTTTATATTATTAAAAGTGACATTACACTTTATGTTATGAATGGATCACTATTCAGTAATACAATTCAAGCCCCCATGATAATATTGATATGCTGTAACATATTTGGGAAACTATTTTTAAAATAGAGTCTAATTATAATTAAAATGTTAAATATCTATCCTAGACTCAATGGAATCCAGATGTTATTTGGATGATTATATATTTAATCATATATATATATAAATTTATATCATTTTCAAATTTGAGCATACTATACGATCTATGAATGATTTATATTTATGATTTTGTAACGCCTCATTGAGTATATGATTCAATTATATCATATATAGTTCCCATCTCTAATTTTTAGTTTTTGATCTCTTTGTAACATTCTCTTGATGCCCAATTGATGATGAGCATAGGATAACATCCTCATATGGTTAGGAAATCAGAACATATGGTTTATTCCTTTTATTATATGATTAGAAAATTTTTAATGGAATTTAGGTCATCATGGGATGATTATATTCCTTTATTGGAGTTCTAATATAATAAAAACATTTAGGAAATGTTATGTATGTATTTTTCCTAGGAATTGACTGGTTGTTTTTATAGCTCTCTACTTTGATGGGTGGATACTAGAGATAAATTAATAAAAATAAATATAATTTTTTTGGAGACTAGCGAAATAATATAGATTATAATGAATTTAATGGCTATATCCAAAAGTTATAGATGTCATATGATGAAGATCATCTTCTCTCGATTTCATTTTTCATTGGTGTGCCTGCATTCCTAAAATATTTAGGGTGAAAGTGTCATCACCAATAGGGAATAAAAGGTAAACTATCTCCTTGTTACATGATATATGATTAAATTCAATAGTGAATCAATAATAATTTATATAGAAAATACACAACCGTAATATTATATATTGTTCGTAAATCATTCAATATAAGGCCCCAGCCTTAAACATTTCATAATCATGAGATATTTCAAAAATACACAATGAGTATCTTTTCAGGTTTAGAGTTTTAGAGAATTAGATCATAAAACATGCATTACAATCCAAATTTAAACAAAATGGATACATAAAAGATAGTATTCATTTTTCCCATCAATAGAAACATATTTAAGATAAAACATGGATTCTTTCTTGACACTTACTTGACACTATAATCATGTCATGTACCATTCCCTTGACCTGTGAAAAACATTTCAAAAACAGGGGATGAGCATAAAAAGCTCAGCAAGGGATATAAAAGTGAGAAATGAAAACATTAGTCCATGTATGAAAACATACTTTACCCGTAAAACATAATCATTTTAACATACCTCCTAAAATCGTGAATAAATAATAGAAATCATAGGACATAAAGGTAACTTGAAGAATTCATAACATTCTTACGTAGGGAGTAACCCTCATGGTTAAATTTGGAAAACCCATCACAATATATTCCATAAATCTCTTTGGAGAAACCTTAACGTTTAACTCCTTCGTGTTACCCAATGCATTGGAGAGCTATATCGGTCTCACATGCCCTTAGATTATCACGGAACCACTCGTCTTCATAACAATGCCCAAGAACCATAACATAATCGAATCACATAAAAATTATTAAAGGAAACATAACATTTCGACATTTCAATCACAAGATATCAATAAAACTCATTGATATAATAAAAAAATTCAGAAAAAAATTTTCAATACCAAAATAAATTAAAAGTAAAACATGGTATTTATTTTTCATTTAAAAAATTTATGGCTTGTAGGGGAAGCTAAAACTCAAATAATGGTCACTATAGCAGAGAAGTCATTGTCGCCGCATACGTACGACAAAAAAACATTCTCTTTTGTCATTTAGTAAACACTTCGTTTAAAAAATATTCATTTTGGGTAAACGTTAAAGTCAAAGGGGTTTATACACCATATAAATGAAATTTGTGTATAAAACAACATATGCCTCAATGATTAGAGATTGAGACAAAGTCTCATACAAAGAGGGTATACTTGGATTAAGGATAAATCAGTTACATAATTATGTGTGACAAACAAATACAAAAAATATATGTGGAAATTAAGTGTTAAACAATTAGAGGTCATTCAGACATATTCATAGAACAATATATTCAAGGAGTAAAAGTTTATCCCAAAGAATCAAAATTTGGTTTAGAAGTTCCCTTGCAAAAATTCGACAGCCTAACGTCGTCACTTTAAAATTCAAAAAAAAAATGGGTTTATGGTAGAGAAAATGGTATCTCATCACTTGGACATAAAATTTACATCAATAATGATATAGAAGAACATATCCCAACATAAAAATATGTTAATTAATTGACCCAACAAAAAGAAGTCTTTTAAAAAGATGAGGGTGAAGGGTTCCCTTACCGACTTGGGTATCTTTCGAAACATACACATCATGAAATAAGGACAATACAACATTGATGTAAATACTCATAAACGAAAGTATATTAAAAAAAGAGTATAATAATGTTCAGTAAATATACCACTCAAAGGAAATTGTTTCAAATGCATCATAAATCTCACGAGAATAAAACTGAGATGAAAAATCCCTTACGAAAACTCGGCAGCCTAGCGGCGCCATTAAAAATTCCAAAAATGGATTTATGAGATCAAATAGGGTATCTCATAATATGAAAATAAAATGTACAGATATTGGAATATAAAATAACATCCCCAAACATAACAAATAGGATCTTAAAAGAAGTGACATAAATGAGAGTACATAAAAGAGAGAGATTGGATCTCTTACGATAATTTGGCAGCATAACGGCGCCACCCAAAACATCCAAAATGGATTGATGAGAGAAAATAGGGTTTCTCAACATATGAACAAAAAAAATACAGTATGATTAATTTAAAAGAACATCCAAATAATAAGAAAGATGAACTTAAAAGGAATGACATAAAAGAGTGTACTTAAAAAGAAAGAGAGGGGTAGGATCCCTAACGTCAAGTCTGACTTGTCTTGTTCCTTTCTTTATATTACTGAATAATAAACTTTGGTCAGTTTATAATTTCATAAGGACCTCCTTTAAAGATTATTATTCAGTTCATATCACATATTATAATGTTATAATAATTGTTTAATCATGTTAGTTCATATCATACGTTTTTGCCGATGTTTGGTACATTTGTAAAAAATGAACTAGTTTGAAAATGATTGCCCATGTAGTTATAAGTAAATAATTTCACAAATAATGTTAATGATTAAAATATCATATATATATATCCAGTACATATTCATTTTATAATATTCCATAACATTTGGAGATAAAAAATGAAAAGCACTGTTCTTGGAGATGGTAGGTCGTACGTACGCATTAACGCTACAATCATTTTTTGTCATATTAATGGAATTAAAAATAAAATATATATATATATATATATATAATAATTCCAGTATAATATATATGTTATATAGGTCACATATTTTCATTAATTTCATTCATTATACATTTCATGTACATGATGAACGAGTCACATCACTTGAGGGGGTGGTAGTCCACACGTCCTCATATGAAATTATCGCATTTGCACATCATGCAAAGAAAAAATGTATGTTTTAAATATAGAATACAGAAGAATATAGTAATAATATATACCATATATATAATATATAAAATATAGTGTCATCATAATGGACACATTTATAGGTGTTAAAAGAATATTAAACAATCATCGTTTCGTGAGGCAGAAAATTTCCAACCACAGAAACAGTATATTATTTAACCATTAGATGAAAGTGTGTGTAGGTTTATCTCTAATACTTCTCATAACATCATCCTAGTATATTGAAGATACTGGTTTTGTTATAAAAGAATGTAATAAAAAGAGTTTAGGGGGGTGGAGAAGCAAAATAACACATAAGAACAAAGAGAATACACTACCTTTAAATCGGGAAACTCTTTTTGATTTGAGCTAAAAGGCTTCCTTGGAAAGACTTATGCCCAATGTGAGGCTTCTAGAAGTAAGTTATGGATGTGGATAGACAAAAGGGGAAGGTTTTGTCCGAGAAAAATGCTATAGAGGTGTGGGTAAGGTGGTAGAGTTGGGGGCCTTATATAAGAGGAGAGGAGGGCACTCTTGGAAAGTATTGAAAAGTAACATTATTATAAAATGATTATCGGATTTATAAGGACCCAAAATTATATATTTCTAGAATAAGGTGATAAGATCTAGAAATCCACCCCTCCAATAGGTTTTTGATAAGTGTAAGTCTTAGAATATACATTATCTATTCATTTTATTTAAATTATTATATAATGAGGTAATCACTGCATCATCATGGTGTCATAAATAATTTAATTTATTTAATGTATAAAAATTATAAAAAAATATAATGATGTATGAAATATTTTTAGGTTTCTAATGATTATTTATAGTAAAAAATATGACTTGTATAACCCCATGTAAAAAGTGTTTTAGTTAAACAACACATGTTTGTAACATTTTAATTTTAACTTTAAATAAAATGTTATTATTGTCATGGTCCTAGAAAAGTGGCTCCATGGGGTCCCCAAGTTGACCCATGTATTGAATTTGTCTTCCATGATACATCCAACAAGGGTATGACATGTGTCAAGGTCATTTCATATTATTAAAACATTATTTGTACCTTAAATTACACTAATTACCTCTAATCACGATTAAAAACATAAAAGTAACTAGTCACAAAAAAATTATTGTAATCCCATTGAACCACAGTTTACTTCTTAATTAAAACCATGAATGTAGGATTTTTTAAATTCAAATCATATAAGTGGTAAAGTTTATTTAAACGAAAAATCGGTTTTTAAACTACCACTTAGTGGTTTCACTATTCATCAAAAATTAACGCTTTTCAGAAAAATACCAAAAATTCAATCTAAGTTATATTTGATATTCTGAATTCAATTATTATTTCTATTTTAAAAACTTCATTACATATAATTTTAATTAATTAATTTAATAATAAGTTCCCGCTGTCAAAACAAATAGCGTGTTTTTAAGAAACAATATCTATTAAAAGATTGACACTAGTTTAAGTCCAATTTAAAATTGAAATTAATTCCAATAACCACCATTGGATTAAATGGTAAAAATATATAATAATTTAACTTTAGAAACAATTAAAAATATGATCCAATCATATAAATAAATTAGATTAAAAATAGATTTTGAATAAAAATTTAACATTTTTCACTTATTCATTAAAAAATGAATATTATCGGAAAAATACCAAAAATTTACACAAAGTAAATTTTGATGTCATGATTATAAAGATTAATTTTATATTGTCAAATAAAACAAATAAAATTGTCAAAAAGTGTATTTAAAATTGGTTCTCCATCAAAAAGCGGTTAATCGACCTTTTAAAGAATATTAGAATGTTTACGCTTAAAATTGGGTTCATTCGCATTTGTAATCCTCTAAAATTTATTGTAAAAAGTAAAAATAATTGAAAAACATATATAATAATATTGTAGTTACTTCTGTTCATTACGTTCATTACAACGTCTAGGTGTCAACTACCATTTAAAATAAAATTATTTTATTATTAGAGAGCAATGTAAGATTTTAAAGGAATTCGTTGTTGTGTATTGGGTAAGCCAACAAGCATATCGTTCCATTTAAATTAATATTAACATTTTATTTACAAATAGGGATAAATATAAAAATTTCATATTCTTTATTTACTTGGGTTGTTACATTCAATTTCTCATAGTTGATGAAGTAGTATCCAAAAAATAGTCATTTGACTTACTAGAATCGTGTTTCTTTTGGTCATAGTGTGATGCTTAACCTTGAAGTAGTTAAAATTCAAGAGAAATATCAAGGTACGTTATAATTGATATCTGTTACCATGACATGATTATTATGGATTCCTTCTCAATTTAAAAAAGTAAAATTTGAAATAGAGATGTTTCTGTTCTAAAAATTGCTTGATATTTTTAATGCCTCTGAATAAATATATAATTCTATTGATATAACCCCTAATGGTTGGTAGAATGTGGAACCGTTAATTTGAGGTATGATATTGTTTAATGATTTTACATTAATTTACAGAGTGTATTTGTTTTATTACTATAGTAATAAAGTGGGTGAAATATGAACTAAATAACATTGTGAATTGTTATTCATACATTGAATGGGATATTGGGAGACTCAATGAATATTTTAAAGGGAATGAATGGGTATCTAGCAGGATAAACCCACATCAGGAATATTAATCAGGACATAAACTTGTTTTGTGGCACATTAGGCCAACATAAAATGATATTTTGAATATGTGACATCCTGAATATTCATGTTGTCAATCTTATATCACATCTTTAATTAGGATAGTTCCATTGTATTTGTAAAATTCTTTTGCATGTAAATACTCATATTATATCTATTAAGTAATTACCAAAATAATGTCTCTTATAGATTATATTTGAGAAATATTCAACTTCTAGAATTTATTGATTGATATTAATTAAGTAATAGACTATATATTTAAATGTTAGGCACCCTGGACATCATTTCTATTATAGATTAAACTATTTCTGAGTGAACAAAACCCAATTATATATATTGTTTGGCCAAATATGTAGAAAGAAAAAAATAAATCATGATTTTATTATATTTGTTTTAAAATTGAAGTAATAGGATATATTAATGAAATCATATGGTAATTCATCATGTCAACCATTTTTTGAGGTAGGATAATTTTATGACATTCTACTCTCTCCATAACTACGCATAAATTTGGTTTCCAAAATGATTTATTACTTATTTATGGAGATAAATTCATGCTAAAAATATTCAACAATTCATTTAAATTACTACATTATAATGATTGGTTTATGTTCAATGCTAACAATGTAATGAAATTTTGTTAATTTTTTCTTGAATCAACTAATGTTTTTGAATTTTGGCATGAAATACTGAGGTTATAGAATTTTTTCCTTTTCATATGGAATAATCTAAGGATTAATAATACACTGTTTTGGAAACTTAACGAGGTTCCAAACAAAGGTTATGAAGTGATATTTGGGAAGAATGACTAATTTATAGTGATTATATAGAGGTCTAGGTGCACTCAGTGTTTTTTATGTGTGTGAGAACCTAATTGTATTAGATAATTATATTGACTAAATTTTTTAATGATTTTAAAAGAAAAAAATATTATTGAAAAAACTTATCAGTGCACCTGTTGATTGGTTTTTTAAATTAAAATAATTATTTTTTCCTTCATTTGATATCCCTCTTGAATATTTTATACAAATTACAAGATTACCTGAATATTATTTAATTCCATGTCTCAAATATCTATAGGTTTTGATATTTTATATGATTATCACCCCATGAATATGATCATTGGTTAATATATATGCATTTTTTCCAATGATATAAGAATGGGAAATATTTTATATTTATCTAGTAAATCTTCTTGAGGATATGGTAATTAATATCAGGAGTTTTGGAATTGGCATTTTTCTGGTCTTGTAGTATGGAGTGGTGCCACATTGGTTCTTGAGTTTTTTTATTCATGGATTGAATCTTGACATATTTTTTTATTTAATATTCTTTTTAATATTTTTTGATTTTGATTTTTTTGTATTTTTTTTATTACATTTCAATCATCACATGGTTTCAGTATTGTATTCTTAATAAGATCATAGAATATTGAGCTTGTCTATTAGTGAATACATTTCTCTTCCATTTTTTCCAACACTCAAATTTTATATCTTTCCTTTGATGTCCGTTGAATTTCACTTAATGTTAGTTCTAAATCTTCTATTTCTAAAGGAAATGGTTAGGATATAGATGTTTTTCGTTTTAATTGTTTATTATCGGGAATTATTAAAAAATTATTTCCCTACAAATTCATAAAAAATGAAATGTTTTGACAATTTTTGGAAGATATTAAATAATTATATTGAATTTATAATTTAAAATTTCATGTTGAAAAAAAAATATTAGATGATTCTAAAATAGGATTTGTTAGTTCATGAGTTTACCTAATTCAAAAAGTAAAAAATCTTTTTGTATACATACAATCCCGATGACACGAAGTAATAGAAATTTTTTTTATTTCATCAAGTTAATTTGTGAAAAAAATATCATCGAATGAAATGAACATGAAAATGTATTCTATTCTAATAATATATTATTATAATAGTATCAAATGGATGATTTTTTCTCTCCCAGATTGAATGTTATTATTTTTATTACACCATACTATAAAATTTTAGAGAAGTTTATTATGATGGAATTTCTCCAATTTAATAATAATAATTGAATGGAATCCATTATCAATTTAGTGGAAGGGTATAATATGAATAAATCTTTCCCGATCCATTCTTAATTAGTTAGGACTCATCAAAGAAGTGTATTATTTGAGAGGATAACATATATTTATAACAACACAATTTGAATTCATATAATTTAGAGAATGATTCCATTTTCATCTTGTATATAAGTGGTATAAACATAATTTTGTATCATCAATTGTGTATTATTTTGTTTTGATGAAGAAACAACACCAGATAATGGTATTTTCTATTAGTATTCATCAAAATACAAGGGATACACTTTCTAAAAAACATCAAGAAAATATCATGGATTGGAGATGTTTTTTAAAAACGTTATAATAAATGTCAATTTTTTTAATTTTATGGATTTTTTGGTTGAACAAATTGAAAATAATTAAATATATGAAATTTTCATGAGCCTAGAAGATAAAAATGTTGTTACAACTATGTTTTTCATCCATAATAAACTAATTTTTGTAAAAACATTTGAACACATGATAGTGAATAATATGAAAGGTGTTATTAAAAATTATTTGGATTGACGTTAATGAGACATTTACACTTGTCTCCCAACAATAATATATTAGTACAATCATTGGAATATTGATGGAAGTAGGATTCCATTTCTACCAAATTGGTTTCATGTCAGTATTTTATAATTTTTCTTTGAGGTGGATGTTTACATTGAAAAAATAGTTGGATTTATTATAAATTAATTTTAATTTAAATTCAACTAGTTGAATATGGTATTATACAGATCAATGAAATAACATAGATCTTAGTATTTTTGTCATGATTAATATCTAATAATTCATTAATTACAAATATAAGGAGATGGAAACAATCTCTATATCAAGAAGTAATATTGTTAAAATATGATAGTTCTTATTTTTATAGTGGAAATAATTTTTATTAGACCGAATGTTAAAACATTAAACATATATATGGAATTTATTATGTGATAATTTAATTTATCTATAAGTAGGGTAATTAAATTTTTCTTTGATCAACAAGTGACTCAACGATTCTATTATATGTTTATTGAAAAATCAATGTATAATGAAGAAGGTATTAAGATGGATTAAATTGATGATTCATTGATTAGGATAACACATTTTTTCAGATAGATGATTCTTTTAAGAGATGATAATTGAAGGAAAGAAAATGTGATAAAATATATAAAAATCATTGGACCCTATTTTAACTAACAAAAACATTAATTGATATTGTATTTTACACATATTATTCCACATGATATCTATGTGGCATAATATATTTACAATTTATAGAAGTGAAATTTCTCTTCATTATGTAAATAATATATTTATTTTTTAATATTTTATTATAAAATATAGGAAATGTGTTTTTGGGATACACATATGTGGATTGGGATGGTTAAAAGTATAATATCAAGTAATCAATGTGTATTTATATAGTAACTCCAGTTTTTTTAGATTAGTATTTTAAATGTTTCTATGTATATATATTGATTTTTCCAAATTATTGTGTTGTGTTTGGATGTATCAGGACCTTGAAATTATTATATATTATAATATTAATATATAATTCCGAATTTAAATGCATATTTTTATTATAAAACATTTTTCTATATATTAGGACCTATGATTGAGAATTTGTGAACATTGTTGTATCCAGAAAATGGGGTTTACCGTAAGAACGAAATATAAAAGGTCATAGTTGGGAGTTCCTTGAAATAATTCCTTTTTAATTGGTGTGATGTAAATTAAATAAATTAAATAAATTATTTATCTTATGAACTAAAACTAATACATATTCTATAAATGAGTGGTTATAGAAAATCATCATGGTTTAACACATAACCTAAGAGATTATAGAGGAGGGGAAAGTGTACATCATGGGAATTAGAAAACCTATAATGTTGAATGATAAAAATTAATGTGTGGAATAATTATATAGAGAAATAATGCAAAAGTTATTTTCATCATCACTGTACAGTGCATTCATAATTACTAATAAATCCATGCACTTTGTAAGACTCATTATTTATTGGATTGCTTCCCATGTTCTATTTGAAGTACAATTGTTTATTTAACTACATTTTTTAGTTATTTATATTCTTTACATGACCCTATTAATTTATTTTATTAATTTATCCATTGATTTCTCCATATTTTTAATACAATGGAATCATTTGATGGATTTCACAAAAAATGATATCATTAAATTCATTCTTCATCGTTTCCCTACACATCACTACATCTTCTTTTTTTTCTGATGGGGTCATGGTTCGATATTGTGTGTTTGGGTTATACTACGATCAAACACCTCTATTCAAAGATAAAAAATGAAAAATGTACAGATCAATGAATTATAGATGAGTCATGTTGTGATGAAATTGTAAGGTGTTTAAGATTTTTATCAAAGTCACTTCTCATTTTTTCGTCGAAATGAGTGTCATGGTGATATTGAATATACAACCTACTATTTTGGTGGTAAGAATACACCCAATATGGAAATAACCTGAAGATAAATCCCTAACCCATGTTCCCGATCGTTAATTGAGGAAGAAATGATGACGGAGAATGTGATTGTGAGAAACTAGAATTATTCCATAAATTCTTTAAAATATCGATATACATGGTGTGTAGTCCATAAACACATGTTGGGTAGTCACTTGGATATGGAATAAAAGGTTCAAGGTGAAGTTGAATATCACATTACATGTACAAACAATACACGATATATGACTTGGTGTTGGTGTATTGGTGTGTATTCTAGGGGTATACAGATTTGTTCATGACATGGTACATGGGCATGACCCGAGTAAAAGGGATCAAAAATATACAGAGAAGTAACCTTAGTACCTAGACATAGATAGTCTATATTGGCATTAACATATAACAAAAACACGATATAATGTTCATGGGAATGGGTTGGGGGCACAAGCATACCCTAGTTATCCAAGACATTTAGTGTATGGTAGGTACACACATAGTTGTTCCACATGCACATCTATGTCATGTGTAGGTGAAGGCATAGACAAGTTTTTATATGAGGTTACAACATATGTGAACCTTATTAAATTATATGTAACGTATTCATAATCTCCCACCTTCTTTATATATTTATTCAAGCCATGGATTTGGGCCCATGAGTATAAAATTGTGGGATGTTTTTGGGTAGAAAATATATAAGAATTATTTTTTAAATCATTGTTTCACAACATTCTTATATGAGAGAGATTATTCTTCTTTCACTGATTATTTAGAGATAATGATCATTTGTGATAATCAGATAATCACTAGTAGTGGAAAACCCAATCACACCGGGTCACATTTACTCAATACTATTTACATTATTATATTTCGAAAACCTCATATAGTGCATAGGGTGGGAGACCTTTATCATCATAAAATCACCCCATTTTCTTTGAGCATTGGCTGGGAGAGTTTCCTCTAATAGAAATTGTGCCCCTCGGCTATGGAGCATAGTTTTGAAGTGTCATCCCTAGATATAGATTCTTATTTTATTTTTTGGAATGTTGTGCATCAAAGATAGACCTTTTTAGATATAGGCTCACATACCACTTATTACCTAGCCATGTAGATAAAGAATCACGTTCCCCCTCTCTTGGGGTTTCCACAAGAACATATATGTTAAATATTCAAATCCATCATACATATGGGTATATTTGAATACTATTTAATATTAATATTGTTCTCATTATTTATTTTCAATTAATCGAACTCAACATATATATAGTCAGCACTATATCATTTTTTCTTAAATGTGTTATGTCCTATGTAGAAAAAATGACTTATAAGAACAAAAATTCAATGACAAATAAAGTAACTCTTTGTAAAAATAAGTATTTCCAACAGATATAAAATAGTGTTCATATTATTTTTATGTATTGGAAATTTTATTACCACTATCAATATCTGTTGGTTTAATCACTCAATACCAACACATTTCTTACTAATAGTCAAATATGTTGCTTTATCATATTAATACCCACATATGTTTAACAACAAAATAAATCTATTATATGGGTTATTATTACTAACAAAATATTTACCTTATAAATATATGTTGTAAAAAATTATCCATTAATAATAAAAATTTTAGAAACTATTTGATATTTATTTACTATTTATGTACTGCTAATACGTATATTTTGGATAAAAAAACATTTTTATACATTAAATTGTAATATTAATAATTTATTAATGTTCTATGAAATAAACATATAGAATATAAATTTATTGATAAGTGATTAAATAACAATACAAACTTTAAATTTTTAAATAAAATAAATGTATCTCTATGAGTTATATATATATTAAAAAATAAATATTTTTATATAATATTTAGTTATTTATTATATTTATTAATTCAATTTTAATGAATAATATAATTCCACATCTAATCCTCCCCAATTCAATAACCCCAAAAACCCTAAAACAATCGAATGGGGCACGGAAGATGGAAGAACAACATTGTTGTTGGCCTTCGCTGCCACTGTCGGGTTGTGATCCCATTCCCCCGGCCATGATGAATGCATTTGTGAATGGTAAATATAAAGAATACATGACAAGTCTTACCTCCAATATTTCCATGAGTGGAGATGACATGATGCATTATGCTTCTATGGATATTACGAGAACAATGTCATAGAGAATGGCCAGGACATGGTTAATGGAGTTTTGTTCTTGATCTGTTTAAAGGTTATAGATCATTGGTAAAAGATTTTAATTTCACATCTACTACGAATCCATCAATGATTTTGAGGTTTTTACATTTATTATTATTTTATGTTCAATTGAATAATATTATCTATATGGAAGAACATCATATTTCATTTATTGTTTTTTCCATTCGATTTTGAAGATTGGTGAGATAGGTTTTGTTGATGTTTTTTAGTTCTCCGCTTCGAAGAAGGGGATCAAAGGCATTGATTGTTTTTGTGCTTTTATTTTTCAGTCTGGGTCTGAATAAATAGTTTGGGCTAGTTTCTCTTATTTATTCTGGGATAATTTGTCGTGGATAAGATGATGGTGCACATCTGATTTGTCAAATAATAAATTTTGTATAAAAAAAGTAGCTGATCTAGTTTGAATATAGCTCCGGCTTGGAGCTGCTACAACTAGGAAAGATCAAACTAGTTCCGAGGAGCCTAGTTAATGTAGAACTAGGAGGCCATAAGATATTTTAAATTTGGGGTTTCATGAAATGAGGTTAAGTTGTGATGCTATTCATGGTTTATTGGATACATCTTTTGAGAATGGAGAATTAATCTTTAGTGGGGTTTACATTCTTGATTTATATTACAGGGAACCACTATCAGTAGAGGACTATCCCAAGGTGAAGTCTGGTAATATGGAGATTTGTATTAGTCATGTGATCATATATTTTCAGAAAAGGAATATAAATGATGGTTTGTTCATGTGTGGCAATCCATAGAAGTTTATCTCTTGGATTTGTTTTTGGAGGATCATGTAAAGATCCCATTTTTCAAGATGTGTTGATCAGTTCTCATGTGTGTGTGTGTTCCCATGGTAATTGAGATTATTGTTGTGGTCTTTGTGGACCATCTATTATTCTATAATTCAAAACTGAAATTGAGCTTAGAGGATTGAATGATCAGGTGTTAATCAGTTCCTTCTCACAAATTGTTGGGCACAAGTATGCATGAAAAATGATTATATTCTGTCCAGATGATGATGGAAAGATTACATATCACTGGTATGGATATGTTTATCCTATTTATGTCACATTATTTCTGGATCAACATATTGGAATGGGGAGATCATTGAACAAATAAAGTGGGGTATGATGGGTGATGCTCATAGGAAAGGAGGCCATGAATCTGTAGGCCTGGGGAGAATGGCATTGAAGAAACACAAGATATCAATTAAAGAGAGAATCTTTAAAGGAAGGTTGTTTTGCCAAGGTGGCAGCGAGTCACCATGCTTCAGAAATGAAGACCATAGATGGTGGTAGGGTCTGTGTTGTATTGGATGTGTTCCTGGGGATAGGGTGAGGGTTTTGATGCCCTAGTATTCATTGGATACATGGCTACCATTTATGTGGCTTACGTCATTTAGAAGAAGTCGAGCTGATTGGATCTCTCAGATCCACGACATCACTTGTGAACATAATCTTGAAATAATGAAATGGAGGGGTCTAATTTATATAAATTTATGTATTGGAGCCTAAATCTCAAGTCCTTAATATGATGATGTTTTAAATGGTTGGTCATGTAGTTACTTCCAAATTAAGAATGTTGTTCAATTGTGATATTGTTTAATAGTTGAATCGGCCTTGTTCTGCCTAAACGAATTATAGTTTAGATCGAATGAAGAAAATTATGGACAAGAATCTTGACTAAGAGGTTGCAAAGATGTTGTTAATTGGAAGAATTTGTAGGTGGTTAATTTGTTTGGAGGATGAGGGAAATGTTATAATAGTGAAATCTAAAATTTAATAGGTATTAATTCCATGTGTACTAATTCTTTGAGTCATGGTAAATTCTGGATATTCCTTATTACATTATTAATTAGGATGTGGGAATCTTATGATGACTATTGCCATTTTTTGGACATGTTGGCCAACATTTTTTTTGTTATCTCCCACTGTTCTATTTTTTTATGGTCTCATGTTAGATAATTTTCTTTTTAATTTTATATCATACATTTTTTAATTTGTTCTGGTTATTGGATAACATCTGTTAATGTGTTCACTTGTTCTTTTTTGGCACCCATCAGTCCATATAGAACAAATTCAACATGGAATCAAAATTAAACATGTTCACCTGCAAAATCCTCATGTATTCTGGTTAAACAATGTCTCAAGGCACCATGATTTTCAATTTATAAGAACCGAAGTATGATATAATGGAAACATGCCAAGGAATTCATCTCAGACTACCAAATGACTAGATAGTTAACATGATTTATATAGTTCCCTTAACCATCATCCTCAAGATCGTCATTATTTATAACTCTAATTCTTTGGATATACCCATTAGCTCGACCACATTCACCAATTTATGATAATGGCAGCTAACTAGTAGCCGCCAGTAAATTGGACCTCGATAAGATGTTCATGCTTGCGATCTTGTTGATGTTTCTCAATATTTTATTGAACATTGAAAAATTTCATGATAACATCATTCTTCTTTTTGTGACCAATTACAACTCCATTGTGAATGAGATACCACTGCATGAAGGGTACAACATCATCTGGACTACAAATCCATTCACCAATGTCTATGTTCTGTCCTACTCATTATTAGATGTATTATACACAACATCTAGTATTCTAGTTTTCCTAGTTATAGACTCATCCCCAAGAATAATTTCCTATTAGACTTAATGCATGCCACTTCACATTGACTCCATATATCTTGATTCTTCTAAAAGTTTTGTCACAAGATATAATTGTGTTTGCTTGTTGACTCATAAGCTTGTGCTTTCTCTTTTTCCTCTAATTATTTGGCTTGTATATGGTGGGTCTCCTCTTGTAGATGGACATGCAGGAAATACCCATCATTTTTGATGTGTTATTCTCCTTATACACATTTTCTATTATTTCATTCACTGGTTTTTTATATCAAGCATTATGGAAATTGTTTTAGTATTTTTTATATATTCTGGTTGTGGTCTTGATGAATAATTATATGGTTATTTTGGTATCTATGTATATTATTTTATGATTATTGTTTCAATTGGATAGATTATCCTATTATGACGATAATTGTTTTATAGTTTTATATCATGTGTTATTTTTATTATATCATTCATTTAAATGAAAACTATTTTCCAATTATTTTTCTCTTGTTAGCAGAATGTTTCTTATGTTGGTTCATGTCTATAGTAGAGGTAGTGGGGAGGTGCATGTCTAAGGTGGAGGGAGAAGGGAAAAGTGATGATTCAAGAATAAAAGTGTGGTCCATTGTATTCAAAAGGATGCTAGTGAATTTGTGCATTCCCTACTCCTCTATTATAGATAATAGCTCATGTGAAATTATGGGGTTCCAAGATAGAGATATCTTATGTTTGTAGGAAATAGATTGAACACAAAGTTTCATTAAGTTCTGTATAAAGTCTCCTAGTGTTTGAACATGTTTAAACATTTTTTTCAACTGTTTTTTATAACTTCTTCTCTTTTCATTAAGTTTGAAAATATATTTACGTTATATTGGAATCTATTTTATCAAATACAGTATTGTTTTTTGGAGTTTTATATAAACTAATTTTTCTTTATTATTATATAAAAATATAAAAATATGTTATATATAATTACATTAATAAATATAATATAAAATTTTAACAAAAAAATGGAATAAAAGTATTTATAGTTTTATTTATAAATAAATATATATTTTTAATATTTTTTTATATATTTTAATAATATTACCAATTAAAATATTAGTCATATTAATATGTTTCTAAACATTTTTACCAAAATATATATTATCTTTTGGTATTATTATAATTGAAATAGAATCATTTTATATATTTTAATAACATTTAGTGATAATTTTTTTACTAATAGTTTAGTGACAGGACAATGTTTGTTGGTAAAACATTTTACCAACAAAAAATGCACCATTACCTACAGATATACCCCTTTTGAAAAAAGCTAATTATTTTGTAGTTAAAATAGAAAAAAGTGATTTAGGAAGACAGTATTTGTAACAAGAGGAGATGGCCATTTTCAATGTTCATAAATGGATGTTGTATGTTGGGTTCCTTTAATTATAGCTTTCTCTGTTTATTTTTTAGATGGGACATTATTTTTGGTTGGGATAATATTTTTCACTTTTATATTTTTATGCCACATTTATCTACAATGAAATTTTCTCATAGGTTGCTTCATGCAGGGATTATATTCTATATATTATATATTTTTTTGTATATATTTATAATGATAAAAAAAATTTGAGTGAATATTTATGGTTTATTAGGATGCTGAATCCAATTTTATTTATTTCATACTCGATTCTTGTATCATGCCCATAGCCTTTTAGAATCAAGCTTGTGGTGCGTCACTCAGCTTACCACTGACCAGTATGGCCTCAATGGGTTTATAGAGGAAAAATTGGTTTCATAGGCATTATTTACCCTGGGAATGTGTATAATGTTTTATAATGTAGGGTTTATTGTTTTTGGAATGTTGCTCAATAGAGACGGAGTTTCCAAGTATGTCTTTAAGGATATAGAACCCAGTGTCAGGTATAGGATGGAATATGTACTTTGTATTTGGTTGTTCCTAGGAGTTGCTTACTCGTGTACATGGAAAATCCAATATACCTCATTAATGCAATTTTCTGGTATTGCAAGTTTATGGTTGCCTTGAGATTCACTGTTAGGCGACTCACATGTTTTGTGATGGTTATTAATTGAGTTATTGATGTTCAATTTCTATAGCAACCCGATGAGATGAGGGTATGCCATCTCATGCATCATATATGCACTTGCTTGAAATCACTTGTCATGCATTCTTTCCATGTCATCTACGGTGCATTAGCATTTGCATGTTGTTGTTATAGATGTTGTGTATAAAATGCATGTTGTTTTGATAGATTCCTTTATAAAATACATGATGTTTTAAATGGTATTGTTTGAGTAATTGTTTGTCTAAATGAATGCCAAACATTGGTCCTTGAGGTGTTATGGGCCCTCATGAACTGGAACATTGGGGATTATTGACTTGGGTAACTTTTTATAACATGTATAAGATGGAAAGTGTGGATTCGTGGGGAGTATGGGCCCTCACAGATCAGAATTTGGCACCATAAATGTTTTTTCCATGTTTTCTTGGGTTCCAGAGTAGTTTTTAAGGCATACTGTCCATAAAAACCCAAAATACACGCCGTGTAATGTTAAGTGTGACATGTGTTATTATGTTCAGGAAGAAATTGTTTTTCATAAGTACATTTCGTGTAATATATATACACTCGGTGTAGTCTCTGACCATGTCGCAGGCCGTGTGGGAAAAGACATGATATGGAAAATGTCTAACGGAAGCACGCTATGTCCATGTTGAACATTCCTTGTAGTATAATCCTAGGAACTCGACCAAGTAGCTAACAACACAGGTCAGCGGAGTCTCTTCTAATACATGTAGTGTCTACATTGAACACACCGTGTAGTCTGACCCAGGTACCCGACCATGTCAAGGAAAACACGAGCTAGTGTTATCTTTTCGTTTACATGCCATGTCATTATGGAAAACTCCGTGTGTTTTGATCTTTGTATCTGACCATGGCACTAAAAACATAGGCCAAGTGAAGCTTGTACAGAACATGTTGTGACTGCCTTGGACACACTGAGTAGTCTTGTCTTTGGAGAGCCTTGTAGCTTAACAATGTAGAAGGTCCCAGGAAAGGGAAAATGATTCATGTACACGCCATGTGTTTTCAGAACATGCCCGGTGTTTGGGGTGTTACACGACCAGTTTAGGCAAAAGTATATTCAAATTTTAATGATATTATGGAACACTTTGTGTAGGGAGTATACATTCCATGTAGTCATGTTTTGTAAAACATAGATTCTTTCTTCCCCATATTACCTTCTTATACCTCTTGTTTTTAGTATTTGGTATTCTTGTTCTAAGGGGTGTGTTTGACCTTGCAGAGATATGCCACCAATATTTCCTCTAGTTGTCTGCCAGTTACAAGGTAGTGATCAGACACCGGATACAGAAGATCAGGGTCTTCCAGCAGATGCTCTTGTTGTACATGTTTTGGCACTAGTATTTATACCTGTTACCGGTGCTGATGCACCATTCATGTAAGGTTTAATGAGGATGATGTAGAACATTTAGGGAGTGTCGCTTCCTTCCCTGTTAATGGCTGATTTGACACGGGTCTTCTAGAATAAGCATCCTGCCACTTTAATATGAGAAGGAGGATCTTAGGATGTAGGGTCATGGTAATAATCTATGTTGACAATCTTTGAGCATCTGGAGACGCCATGAGATAGGAGGGTGAAGCATGACACATACATGCTACATGATTATGCCAATAGGTGGTGGTATGTGATCTCACAGGTAGGTCATATACATGTTATGGATTTAGAGGAGTTCCAGTGCATCTTCTAGGACTACTTCTATACAGATACCCTAAGGGCTAACCGAGCCTGGGAGTTCAGGAGTCTGGAGAAGGGTACTCATTCTGTTATGTATTATTCTTCTCAATTCACAAAAATTTAGTTTTTCAAACCCTTCATAAGAGGATACGGGTTATTCCTGGAATGGATGTTCTAGGATGTCCTCATACAAAACATCCTCTCTCTGGTGAATATATTTAGGTAGACTTCCATCCCTTCTATCTCAACTAGGTACTGATCTCAGACCGTAATCAGAGGGATTCCAGAGTTATGAGCCAGGGCGGCTCGACATCTGGAGTTAGCATCCCTCCTACTGACAGTATGAAGTGCCGTAGGGGGTCTTCAATTCGTGATTAAAGGAGTCGGTAGACATCTTCTGGTAGACATTTGGTGTGCTAATAGTGTGGAAGTAGCGGGTACACTAGGCCGCATTTCCAGAGAGATCTAGTGGAGTGACGATCTTGTGGAATGATGGGTCACCTTTATCTCTTCTATTAGGTCTTCTCACCAGTAGCTGGTGAAAGGGGTTATTCTTGGACTCCTCATACTTGAGCAGCACCGCCAGTCTCTAACCAGTCTGAGAACTAGAGTTCTTCCAGCCATTCATGCCGAGGTGGAGGTCGCTGCTGTGGTTGTCAGTCACCAGGCTACCAGTGGAAGCAGGGTGGATCAGCTCAGAGTAGTCATGCTGGATCACAGGGCTACGGTGCTATCAATACTTTTGTAGGAGAGGAGACCCATCAACATAAGGATCTCGAACCTTCTACAGTTTGAGGTATGATCCTAGTTGCCTTAGTTTTATCTTATGCTCTTTAAGATACTGGTGTTATGCATAGATTTATATCTTTCTCTATTGTGGAGGGTCATGTGATCTATATCTTTTATTCTGCCGATATTTTGACACTAGAGACTTTTTAGGGAACTAGAACGACTAGTGTACATCAATGCAAGGAGTTCCCTCTAGAGGTTGGTGGGTGTCACTTCCTTTGGGATCTTTATGTTCTATATATGACATGATATGATTTCATTCTCAGAATTTACTGGCTAGTTCCTTTCCCCGAAATCGTCATTTTTTATCGGCACAGGGTGAGTTTCCAATCCTCAGAGGGTGGATATTTTCTTCATAAGGGCGAGTGTGATGTTCAGGCGAGCAGAGCGAGTCCAGAGCATCATGGGTTTGGATCAGTTACAGACAATATTTCTAGAATTTATCTAGATGATTAGGGGAATTCACAGTTATACTTTCCTCCAGTGGTGGATCATTTAAGATATTTCATTCAAGAGGACTTTTCAGGTTTTCCTCAGGAGCGTGAGGTATAATTTTCTATTATGATTTTTCCAGGGGTGGAACCGGTGTCCATTCATCCTTATAGAATGGATACACCTGAGTTGCAGGAGCTCAAGAAATAGATGGAGGAGTTTTAGGCAAAGGGTTTCATCTGACCCAGTACTTCTCACTGGGGTTCGCATGTCCTATTTGTGAAGAAGGAAGACAACACCCTTAGGCTTTGTGTGGATTAGTGGAAGTTGAACAAGTTAGTGGTCAAGAACCGATATCCATTTCCTAGTATTGATTACCTCTTTGATCGGATTAGAGGAGCCCATGTGTTCTCAAATATTGAATTGAGGTCTGGTAATCATCAGTTGCACATTAGACCATCTGATATACCTTTTACAGCCTTCCAAAGAAAGTATGGTATATATGAGTACATTTTTATGCAGTTCGATCTCATGAACACGCTTACAGATTTCATGGAACTGATGTTCCAAGTGTTCCATCCATACTTGGACGCAATCATAGTGGTCTTAATGGATGATATCATGGTGTACTCTCACACTCGACATAACCATGATACCCATTTTGAGGCTGTTTTGAGTACAATGAGAGAGCATCAGTTATATTCTATGCTCTGAAAATGCCACTTTTGGATGGATCAGATTCAATTTTGGGTCATGTTATCTCAGAGAAAAGAGTATCAGTATACCCAATGAAATTGAGAACTGTAGTTTCCTGGGAGAATCCGAAAAATGTCTTTGAGTTGTGATGTTTTTTGGGGCTAGTTAGATACTACATATGCTTCATAAAATACTTTTCATGCCTAGAAGCACCACTGAAAGGTCTGACCAAGAAGGGTGTGATGTTCTTATGGTCATTATCTTGTGAGTCAGCCTTTCAGGAGCTGAAAGGGAGGTTGACTTCCGCACCGATACTAGTATTGCCCAATCCAGGAAAGAGCTATACTATTTATTGTGATCCATTATGTATCAGGGTCCGAATTTTTATTATTAAGGGATATAGAGTCATTGGATATGGGTCTCGGTAGTTAAGGCCACATGAGAGAAATTATCCAATGCATGATCTGGGGTTGGCATCTATTGTCCATGCTTTACGCTATTGGAGAAATTATCATTTGAGAGATCACATTTTGGTTTTCACTGACCTCAAGAGTCTCAAGTACATCTTAACTTAGCATTGTCTGAATCTGAGATTTTGCAGTTGGGTTGAGTACCTATATTTGTTTGACATTGAGGTTGCCTATACACCTTGGAAGGTCAATGTAGTGGCTAATGCATTGAGCATAAAGCCTCAGATCCAGGAAGTGCGTGAGGCTAGCTGTTAGTGGAAGCTTATGGATTTGTTCTCTGTGATTCATTTGGAAGTGCACGATAGATAGGGGTAGACTTTTCTATTTTCAGTAGTTGTTACCTCTACACTTTCTTATCGAGTATGAATGAGGCATCTATAAAATTTTGAAGGCCTAGTCCTACAGGAAAGCATCTATAGTATATTACATAAATCTTATATGATTATTCATGTATTAAATATTTCATATGTCTAAAATGAAAAAAATTGAGATGATAAACACTTAATGATTTTGAAACACTTGGATTTATGGTCCCAGAAAAGTTGTACTTAAGAAGGATTTCTAAATAAATATAATTTTGTAAAATTTTTATTTAATTGAATACATATGTAAACATATGAAAAAATAAAAAATAATAAAATATGTGAATATGAAACACGACTCAGTGAATGAAAATTCATTGATATAACCCATATGAATCCTATTAACTTTATGTGGGAATAAAATTTAGATCAAATCTTTAATTATAACATTATGGTCAATGATTAGTTTTATTAATAGTATACTATGTCAGATGGTAGTATATGAAGATAATTAAATGAAAATATATGTATAACATAAAATATTTACCAATGAAGTGAATTCGAGAAAGAGAAATATTACTAGTTATGTAACATTAAATATAGAATCCATCGATGTAAAGGACATGGTTTGGTATTGTAAAAAAAATTAATTACATGAAAGATATTATAACATAATTTCATGTGGTTGTATGTAAAAATATTTTTAAATATGTTGGTGATTATAGATCCTACCACATTAAATGAAAAATCATATGATAAAACGATTACATTTTACACAAGGAATTCATGAATACCAATTAAAATACTATATAATAATCATAACATTCATAAGAACTTTTCTCATAAATTTATTTTTTGACACTATAATCTATTCTATAATAATAATTTTTAAATGTTTAATTATTTTATTTTTATTTTATTTTTATCATAAAATGTCAATAATTAAGATTGTATTAGCCATGTTTTGTAATGATGATTTAGAAAACCATTCATAGAATAAAAGTTAACCATTTAATGATTATTTAAAGAATAAATATATATTATGTTTAAGGATTTTGAAAATTTTAATCTATTTCCAAAATAAATTTCGTGTTCATTCATGAAGGCGAAATCAATGACCTTCTTATTTAAGGAAATTAATATATATCAATGTATCCATTTATAATGATCATTTCATAGTATTGAGTAATTCAATAGTAAAATTCCTTAAATATATTTCTTTATAAAATAATATAAATTCTGGAAATTTAATTTTAAAATCATACACATAATGCAATGATGAAAAACAACCCATGTTATCTATGAATGATGTCTTCAACATGTACTCACGAGAGATGTTTTTTTCCAAAGAACAATAAAAGGTGAAATTGATTTACCATTTTCGATTCCTAGTAATGTTACATATATATATATATATATATATCATATTAATTCATTAACCATATTCACCTAACAATCTATGAAGGTTATTTTTTTAAAAAAATATGTACATTGTTATTTGAGGTGGTAGTACAAAAGAAATCATAAAATATATATTTTTATCATTTTAGTGCGGTGTTACATTTGAATCATGATATTGAACATAGTATTAATTTTTTGGAGAATAACATAGAGAAATAATTAGTTGATGAACAGTACAGAGGATATAGAATCACTAGATTATAATAGATCATATTATTTTGGTGAAATTAAAATTGTTTTTTGGTGATAAAAATTTATTTCCAATTTTTTCTCCATGACTTTTCATGTTGATGTGATACATGAAAATTAGAGACTGCACCATATACATCACGATCAAGAGAATCATTAGATAAAGGTGTTGATGTTAGGTCATTTATTATTGATTGAATTTTAGGATTATTAAATTTTGGTTGTGTCTATACCATGGCAATTCCAATTTTGTCGAATGATATACTCATATATATTTTAATTTTGAAGGGATATCTAGGAATTTAATTTGAGATGATTACATGTAATTGATGGATCAGGAATGATGAATTTTCTAAACATAAGAGGGATTTTTTAAGTATTTTTTATGAGGTATAGTCTGTGATTCTAATATGTTATGATATATATAATTACCTTATTTAGTGATTATGAAGAATCATGATCTAGAGTTTGAAAATATTCAATAGAAAAAGTCTTCCAAACGTGTGAAGGAATGAATAGACGATGATCTTTTAGACTATCTCACATGATCAAAGAAAGATTTTATCAAGATTATTAATATTATGATAATTGATACACCATTATATGTGTAAACACATACTTCTTTTTATTAATCGTATAAATGAAACTCAATGGTATAGTACGATATTAATGTTACAGAGAGAGGTGAGTAATTTATTTTTTGAGGGGGGTAATACGTGAGTCCCAAAGAAACATCAATGATTTTCATTAATAATCACTTCTCTTAGTTTTTATGTATATTTGATCATTGTAATATGAAGCTATTTGGATTAACCCAGTTTCGGTGAACAAAGTAATTTTTTTTGCATTCCACCATAAATATATTTATCGATTAATATCAATTATGTGGGGGTGGAATATTCCTAATAAATATTGAATGTGATCATTAATTAGGGTCATTTTTAAAAGATAAGTAAACACTAATACAACCAATCCATTATTATATATTAATTTCCATAGAGCTAAAACCTTCTTTTCTATGGGAAATATTTCAAAATCATCACCCTTAACAGTACGACATATAGAGTTTTAGTATGAACTGCTTCCAAATAAAATTTAATCATATACACCAACTAATTTATTCAAAAATAAACCATATCAATTTCTAAAAAAATTTATCAATGACATTCTCCATTGAAACATCTTCCCCCCCCCCCCCAAAAAAAATTAATCTTTCATGGCCCCTCGTCCCCCACTATCCCATGTATTATGGTATGGATTTCTACTTGATGAGAATAATATTAATCCAAAAAGTCATGAATACATCCCAAAACTAGATTATTATCTCATCTCGACCACCCCATTATCTTAATAGGTTAAAAATTAATATTTTTTTAAAAAAATTGAACCTACTTTACAACCCTTTAATACTGTATACATTGTATCAATATTATACTTGAAAAGTTCACATTATTTTAAAACAAATTATAAAATATGCTATATTCCCACTAAAATAATATCATGAAATGTAAATATAAATCAAATTTTACCTATATTATTTAAAATAATGAGAATGGTTTTTTGAAATGGATTTCAACATTTTTTATATTCTAATTAACCCTTTTAAATCAATTTTTTTCTACTCGAGCTAAAATTATTTAGATAGCAAGAGTGACTAATTCATTAATAATTTTGTTTTTAAAAATTAAATCATCATGTGATAGCCAATTAGAATATTATTTTATGAGATTTACAATTATAATTCCAATAAATTTCCTTCACAAAAATCAAAAAATATTCAAAACATTCAATCAAAAGACAATTTCTCAATACGCTTCATATCATCACAATTGTATTCATTAAAATATAAATAAACTTTTAGGGAAACTCTAAAAACATAGAAAATTAATGTTTTGTAATGGATTTAAATGCCAAGATTAGCATAAATTTTATAAAATTCCTATTTAGATATATTTTTATTAGAATATCATTAAACTTTATCTCTGGATGTATTAAATTAATATTTTAATGTTACCATAGACACATTGTCATTCTAAATATGATGTATCATAAAAATATGATCAGATCATGTTTGTTTAATTGGGTTATTATATAGGTTTATAAAATATTAACTATAATATAAAATTAGTAATAAACATTCAATAATAACATAGTGATTTGAAAAAGTTGTCATAATCTGAATCATTTTTATCTACTTCATAGAAAAAACATAATTTTCTTTCAGTAGGGATTATAATGATAGATTATTTATACATAAATTCACATACAACACATCTACCAAAAAATAATAACTATTAATATGATGTATACATTACATCAACAGAATAACCCATCCAAATTAGTATTTATGTATTCATAAAAGTCTTAATCAAAATTTATCTCATATAATACACCATAATTTAATTTATTTTTGAAATATCTCAAGAACTTAATTTCCATTTAGGAAATGAAAATTATTATTTTTATATTGATACCATGAACCTATAATGATAATAAATTCAGTTTATTCAAATTAGGTATCCAAACATAGTAGGAGTAATTTAATCATTATAAATTCATTATCAATAACAACCATTATGTGACCATATTTAATTAAATGTTTACCCACTTGATTTTTAAAAAACCATCCATATAATTATTCTAAAATCCTTTTAAAAACATCTCAAATTATATTTAATGAGGGTATATTTAGTATGATTATTTTTAATACAAATATATATATTCAACTTGATAACCAAGGATATGTCAAACAATATTTTCATTTTTATGGAAAAGACATCCCACAATTACTTATCATTTATTAAAAGGATAAAATCATCGACATAAACACTAACAATGAGTGATGTTGTTTTTCTAATTCCCACATACATGTTGTTGTTTTCCAATAAAATCCCAAATCCATGCTTTGTAGTTACACATCCACCTTATGATACCAGGAATGTATATCCAAATAAAACCCATATAGACCATTGTTTAATTTGCACACAGTTCTACCATATTTTTATAATTTTCATAAATAATATATTCCCAGAAAAAATTACTTTCATAGAACAAAATTTAATATGTTAGAGGTAAGCATAATTTGATTGACTGGATACCAAACAAGTAAAAACCCAATAACCCCCAATAAATAACTAAACAACCAAATATAATAGAACCAATAAAAAAACAAAAAAAACAATAAAAGTATGAACAACTTTAGATATTATAAATTCAAATTTCAAACAAAATATAAAAAAATCATTTGATATCATTAAAAGTTTCTGTTACTACTAAATTAACTCATCCATTGTAATAAAACATTATTATCACCCATATTATCACGGTTACAAAGAAAACTCATGTACATATTCCATAGTATATTATATGGATATATAATTTAAATGTTGATAAATTCATTATACACCTATATAACACATATTTTACTAGTGACGATTCAATATTATAATGAAACAATACCATCAAAATTTTCACCCAATAAAGGGATATTTACTATAATGAAGATAAACCAATGTATAATGGTTTATATCAAAGTAACCACATATTACAAATACATATTCTCCCAAAGAACTGATGAATCTTATTAATCACTTCTTTATCACAATAAATACAAATTTTTTTGGAAGGGATACATTTTTTATAACTAATACCTTTTAAAATCATCTACTATCTAGTAACATAACCAAAGACCCCACTAAAAAATCACAGTATAGTTAAAAAGAGAAGGGAAATAACACATGAATCATGATCAGAGTCGAACAAACTATGAACTAAATAGTCAATCATACCAATGGGAAATACTATTATCCATTTCAATCATGAAAAATTCAATAAGAATTAAACCATAATAATCATCATCATAGAACACCATGAATCGTGTAAATAGACTAAACACAAAGACATATGTTCCTCATAACATTTATCCTCAATAGAGGAATTCTATATAGAGCCATAGAAAGTGGGATGTACATCCATGAATATGAACCCAAAAAAATATAACCTCTAATAACAATCCAAAAAGCCTCCTAATAAAAAAATTGGGATGAAATCAATCAAAAAAGATAATAGAAAACACATATAATGTAGTATAAAGAAGTAATAGATATCAAATGACCATATAGATAGCTAATAATTCTAGATATATGATTTAATTATTTTAATCTTAATTAATCACATAATAAAAAACAAGGATTACAATGTTTATGGACTTTGGAAACATATTTATATAAAATTTAAAAAACTGAAAGACAATAAAACATATATTATTATTATTAATTAATGAGATCATAAATTTCTATTGAGAACCAACATCTACATAAGATAATCTGGGGCATAAATAGATAAAAAATCTTATCTAAAATACATGTATGGGAATAAGCATGAAAAAAAACATAACACATGGGTGAAAGGAAATACATTATAAAATATATGGAAGAAAACATGAATAATGATTTAGAGGCATATCATATAAAACAATGAATCCTATGACAATACAAATAAAGTATTTTGGACGATATATATAACATGAAATAAACACAAGTCAAATTTGACTTTTAAGAATGTAACACATGGTGGAAAAAGTCCCATAACGAATTAGGCTTACTCCCTAATCCCCTATATGACATATCAGGAGACTAAACCTTTCCAAATTAATTGGATTTCAATCTTGGTTAACCAATAATAACATATTCATTCATATGTGTTCCAAAAAAATCATAAAACATGAAGAATACACATAAGGGAATCATATGGAATGAAATTGGTATCATTGTCATGTTATAAGTCATAACAAAAGTGTGTATAAAAAGAGTAAACATGAATGAAGGGATTAATTTTTTGTTGGAAATTAATGAAATAATAATATGTTTATATTATGAAAAAATATTTACAGATAAATTGTAATAATTGGGAAATAGATATTATGATAAATTGAAATTGTTCCACTTAATAAACTTTTTCTGGAAAAAAGGTAAAGTGAAATTAAAAGGGGGTAAGACAACAATATTTTACCTAAATAAATAAGGAAATTATAAATATTTCTCATGGTAATTTTAATTATTTAATAAAATATTGGTGGATTATAAATTTTTATGGAGTTTAATTTAAATGTCGTATGAAATGGAGAATTTCCCTTTTATCCAACTTTCTTATTGAGAATGATTGTGGTGAGAATAATATAAAACATGTATTTCTAATTGAAAGAAAGATGAATTGATATAAATAAATATTTTTTTATATTTAAATATAATATAGTATAATTATATAATAATAATTAATAAATATATTGGAAAAAATATAGAGGAAGTATAATGAAAATATAATTTGGAGGTTCTCATAGATCCCCTAACAAATGTCCAAATGTGTTCTTCACTTATACATAATGTCATAAATAATAGAATTATAATAATTAATATAATAATTCAGTACCTCTAATACATTTTTTTATTTATCATATTTTTAATTTGTTTGTTTATGGTCTTTTTAATGAGTTATATGGAATAATTTTGTCATTCAAGATCGTTCGTTTTCATTTATTCCTTTCTGACATACTTGTGTATAAATATGAAATTTCATTTATAATGCGAATTAATCTCCAGAAGTGAAATTATATGGTGTAAATGAAATTATTTAATTTAAAATGGTCCTATATATAATATTGTTTTTTGGTATGAGGGTGATTCGTTTGATAAATAAATAATGATAATTGTTTGGTTTATTTTGACGAGTTTTATAATCATTAAAAACTATTTTCGTTTTATTTTATATTATATAAATATATATATCACATAAATGACATGAAATAAGTTATAATATAAATATTAAAATCTCATTTTACCATAATAATTTTATTATTGTCAGCTATGAAGGTGGTAATGGAAAGTAAAAATTCATCTTCTATTAAGGTGATGAACAATCAGATCACGAATATTATTTGCATTTCTATTATAAACGGAGAGGAAAGAGTATTTGACTATATATAATACATTATAAAAATAAAATTATAGTATATATATTACACTAGATTTATCAGGATGCTTTGGATAGGGAATGATAGGATAACGTATAAGAAAAAATAATTTAAAAGAGAAAGAAGGAGTATTTTACATCTTTAATATTGTCTCCTTTAGAACCACTTTAAGGCACATGGGATTGGTATTTTTCTGATATTAGAAGATATTGGAGGTTAGGATGAGTAATTTTATATTAGTTGGGAATAATTAAGATGACCTACAAGTCTTACAAGGTTTGTGGGGAAGGGTTGATCATGTGTTGTATTTAAGGGAGGACAGAGGGCTATTTTGATTATTTTATTAATTTGTTTTTTATTTGGGGTTACAACTATAAATATTGATTATTAACTTGACTAAATAAATAAAATGGTTTTATATTTTATGAATTAATGGGTTCTTACATCACCATTGACCCAAAAATTAATTCATTTATCAATATTTTAAATTAAGTTATTTCTCTATTCACCAAAAAATCAATTATTTTAGAAAAAATAAAAAATAACCCTAACAATATTTTGATGTGTAGAATTATAAAAGGGAATCTATTTGAAAAAAAAATATATTTTTTAAATAGTATAAATTTAACTTTTAATTTAAATCACCATTTATATTATAAAATAATATTTTTAATATTTTAAACGATTTGATGACACATTGAAAAATTAATTAAACCTCTCATAAATGTATATTATAATTATATTAAATAAAAATATTAATTTATGAATCTATTTTATAAAAATATTTTTTTAAAATAATATTTTTTTATTTTTAAATTGAAAATAAACATATATGTTTTGAAAAAATACCAACACTAAATTTTTTAATTTTAAAACATTTATTTACTTATTAAATGGTATAAATATAACATATTATTATTTATAAGATACATTATTTTTTTACATTCATAGGGGAGGTTATTATTAAAATTTCGAGATTATTATTCATAATGGCTAGATTACTATTCGTAATAGTTAGATTACGATTTCAATTGTCATGTTACTATTTGAATGATATGTGTTCTATAATTTATATAGATTAAAATGATTTATTTATTTATTCATTTTCTTCTATATTATATCAAGGTTATATAACTACTTCCTTCTTCAAAATTAACATTATGTTTTATTTCTATATATTTTTCATGACTGTAGTCATTTTAGTGGATTGAGTAGATCTCAATTTTCCAATTATTATTACTAAAGTGTTTCCTATTTGTTTATCTACAGTAATATTCATCATTTTAATTAGTTTACTGAATGCGTTATTATTAATTTATAACAATAATTTTATATAGGTTTCCCTATGTGATGAATGTTTTTTGTGACATAAGATGGGAAATTCTATTTAGAAAATTCTGGGTCTTTACATTCTTCCCCCTTATGAAATTTCACTCTCAAAATTTCATTTTACAAAATAAGTTGAAATTATGTGAGGTTACCTCTCCTTTATCAATTCATCTAGTTCTCATGTCACCACATCATATTTATGGTTCCTCAATTTTACATTGACAAGGTGAGTAGTCTTGTTTCATAGAAACTTATATCTATGTTGCAAGATCCTCACTGAATGTGATTTATATAGATCCATTTGGATGTTATAGTTGAAGCTATTATTGTAAGAGAACTCAACCACTAGAATATTTTTCTCTTATCCTATATTTATTTCCATTGGGGTTGATCTCAACATGAATTCTAGTGTATAAATAGTCTGATCAGATTTTCTACCAATTTGAGGGTCACATACTATATTGAAGTCCAACTCTGTAATTTTATCATGTTGGAGAATTTTTCAGAATATAGAGGTAAATTAATAATCATGGTAAAATATAATCGACAACGGTATTATATACACCTTCAACACTACTCTAAAGTATATCTAATAATTTTGTACAAGTGAGAAGTCCTCTAAAAAGATAATAAGGTGACCAGTATTTTTCAGATGATCAAAATATCCCATAAAAAATAATTTCCTCTCAATGCCTTTAGATGTTTGCTGAAAAATTACAATGTTTATTTTCCCCACTTCTAATTAGGTAGGTTAATGGTTTCATCTTCTAATTTGATTTTTTTCTTCCATCCTTCACTTAATGACATACTATGAACTTTTATGTATTTTTAATGATCCCTATCATCATATTCTCCCCCAAAAAGTTGTGTTAGAGTTATCAATACATATTTCTACTCACTATGTGAATAATGATGATTAAACTATATGCATAATATAGAATCTATTTTTCCATATCTATATTGGATGGAAATAATAATCAATGAAAAAATATTTGTAAAGACCCGTAAATTCAAGGGAAATTTTTTCTTAAATTTCTTGGGAATTTTACAAGAACGTGGTTTCTGACGGAACCTGATTCCGAGGCCCGGAGTGCCTGGAATAAATTTCCGAAGTTTGGCTCAGGTACGTTTAGTGAACGAATGAGCGGGAATTTCTAACTTTTGAATCGGTGCCCGGAATCAAATTCCGAGGGCACCGATGAACTCGCAAAGCCGATTTTCGCTTAAGGAGACCTTTTCCGAGGTTGAGTTTTATGCGGAATGAAAGTTAGTTTTGGGAGAAATTATAAGAAGTTAAATAAAAATGTGGAAACACTTTTTATTTTTAACTTGTTAGTTATTTTCTCCCAAATGGAGTTAGAGGTGGGACCCACATCCACTTAACCTCCCTTGGGAGGATTAAGTGTGGTGGGGCCCACACAAAGCATAACTCTTCACCTTCTCATTTTAAACTCCCAATATCCCCCCTTTAATTAACTTGACAACTTGGTTAATTAATTAAGTTGAGTTGTTTGAATTTCAAACCTTTGAAATTCAAATTGATAATTGTGTGAATAAAATAAGCCTTAGCTTATTTTATTTTGGTTGCACTCCATAGCCATCTTGAGAGGTTTTGAATAATTCTCTCCTTCTTCTTCAAACTTTGGCGAAGAACGCGAAGAACATTCGGACTTCGACGAAGAACGCCACGTTCTCGGGAACCGTCTTCCGCGATGCCATACCTGCGACACCGACGACGTACTTCTTCTGCGTCCTATCTTCCGCGACTGTTTCCCGCGAAGAAATCGCCGTCAAAGAACTTCGAATCCTCGCTTCATGACATCGACGTCCTTCTTCCGCGACGCCGACCACCGTGACACTCGTCTTCCGCGGGTCGTTGACGATCATCGTTCTTGAAACCGTGGTAGGGGTTTGTTGTTGTTTAATTTATTTATTCTTGTTCTTGGTTCTAGCATGACAATCTTGAGGATAATTGTTTATGTGTTATCGTTTAACGAGAGGGGGACCGGACCGCACAAACACGGCCGAACCCCGCTCCTTTGTTCATGAATATTATTATTTTTCTTGTGGATTAACGAGATGGCGTGGTTCCATCGCACCACGCGGGAATCACACGGAAAATATTGTGTGGCGCCGTCGCGCCGCGCCGTGGAAAGATTATCATGAACGCGACGCCGTCGCGCTGCGTCGAAGGAAACAAAAGGCGCCGCGGCTGGAGCGAGGCCGTGGCGGAGGGGCGCGGTGTCGTCGCTCCGCGCCGGATGACGAATGCTGCGGCCGGTTCCGGGCCGCGGTGGAACGAGAAGACCGGCAGCTAAGCAGGGACGCCGTTGTCGGAAGCAGGAAAGGAGACCGGCCTTGCCCGTCCAGTTGAGGAAGGACCGGCCGGCCAGGTCGGGCCGGCCGGAAGGGAGAAGAACCGGGGGAATTAATTCCCCCGGCTGGCCAAAACCGGCCCCCCATAATGGGGGGGCCGCGGATACACTAAGGGGGGGCAGCGCCCCCCGTTTTTCTCAAAATCAGGCCCTCACGTGGGGGGGGGGGGCGTTTGATCCAAGGCGCGGCTTTCAGCCGCGCCGCCACCAGGAAGGGCGGGGGCCTTGCCCCCCGTGCGTGGCGCCCGAGCGGCGCCCCGGCCGCGCCGCCGGCCGCACCGGGTCGGACCTGGCTCTGGTCGACCCGGTTCGGGCCGACCCAGGGGGGGTCGGGCCGTGTCGGCCCGGACCCGGACACCCCGTTTTCGAATCGATTTCGGTCTTATGCCTGTATCTTGGGCTACGGGCCTCCAAACGACTCGCCGTCAGCGGCAACGTGATCTTTGGATCGAGACGGTCGTTTCGGTATACTATACTCAAGGTGCACCTTCCTTTTTGGGAGCCTACGTGGTTAAATCCCCATAGTTAAGCATGCTTGGCCTAGAGTAGTGATCAGGATGGGTGACTTGCTGGGAAGTTTTTCCAGGGTGGGTGTGAGACGGAAAGGCCAATAACTAACAGACCGGGTGTTCGATTTACGCGCCGTCTGTTTTGTTGAAATCCTCTTGATGAGACGGATATTTTGGCATACTCCGCTCGAGGTTTGGACACAGGTGGAGTACGGTCGAGTAGGTTTTTCCTTAAAAACCAACCGGGCCCCTAAGACGAAAAAGCCAATAACTCGCAGACCGAGCGTCCGATTGACACGCCGTCTGCAACGTTTAGGTCCTGTTGACGATACGGAAATTTTGGAGACATCAACATCGGACTTTGTGACAGTTGATGTATCGGTCTCTCGGCTCGTGGAGCGGACCCTCCCGAACGATCTTGTTGTGTGCGGGAACCCTAGTGCGACTGCTACTTCGACAGCGACGACCGTGCAGAGATCCTCAGTGGACTGCGGCGACGACAGAGCAGAGATCCTCAGTGGAATGCGATGACGACGGTGCAGAGATCCTCAGTGGACTGCGACGATGAAGACAGCTGGTCTTGTATCCTATGTGGGTCCTAGATCTGCTGGTCTTGTATCCTATATGGGTCCCAGCTTGGATGATTCAATACTGGTCTTGTATCCTATGTGGGTCCCAGTATAGATGAATCAACGAAGACAGCTGGTCCTGTAACCTAGGTGGGTCCTAGCTGTGCTGGTCTTGTATCCTATGTGGGTCCCAGGTTGGATGATTCAATACTGGTCTTGTATCCTATGTGGGTCCCAGTATAGATGAATCAATGAAGACAGATGGTCTTGTATCCTATGTGGGTCCTAGCTGTGCTGGTCTTGTATCCTATGTGTGTCCCAGCATGGATGATTCAATACTGGTCTTGTATCCTATGTGGGTCCCAGTATAGATGAATCAATGAAGACAGCTGGTCTTGTATCCTATGTGGTTTCTAGCTGTGCTGGTCTTGTATCCTATGTGGGTCCCAGCTTAGATGATTCAATACTGGTCTTGTATCCTAAGTGGGTCCCAGTATAGATGAATAAATGAAGACAGCTGGTCTTCTATCCTATGTGGGTCCTAGCTTAAATGAAAAAATGATGACGGCTGGTCTTGTATCCTATGTGGGTCCCAGCTTAGATGATTCGGTATCTATGTATGATCATCTCTTTCACCCTTTTCGATGATGTATACCTGTGTGAGTTGAATCCTATTGTTTTCCTGTGTGGATTGTGTTGTGATATCCTGTGTGGATTTCGTTTTGCTTTCCTGTGTGGAATACGTATACTTTCCTGTGTGGACTGAGTTGTACTTGGGCTCGGAGGTTGGAGCGTATTGGAATTGATGACTTAGGTATATGTATGGGAATATACCTAAGCAGTGTCGGTTGTTACTTCGTGTTTGTATCTTCCTTTGTGGTTTATCCTTTGTGGATTTTGGGAGACCTTCAAGGGTCTCGGGGTCCCTACTGAGTAGAGATGAATCAATGAAGACAGTTGGTCTTGTATCCTATGTGGGTCCTAGCTGTGCTGGTCTTGTATCCTATGTGGGTCCCAGCTTTGATGATTCAATACTGGTCTTGTATCCTATGTGGGTCCTAGCTGTGCTGGTCTTCTATCCTATGTGGGTCCCAGCTTAGATGATTCAATACTGGTCTTGTATCCTAAGTGGGTCCCAGTATAGATGAATAAATGAAGACAGCTGGTCTTGTATCCTATGTGGGTCCCAGCTTTAATGAAACAATGATGACGGCTGGTCTTGTATCCTATGTGGGTCCCAGCTTAGATGATTCGGTATCTATGTCTGATCATCTCTTTCACCCATTTCGATGATGTATACCTGTGTGAGCTGAATCCTGTTGTTTTCCTATGTGGATTGTGTTGTGCTATCCAGTGTGGATTTCGTTTTCCTTTCCTGTGTGGAATACGTATACTTTCCTATGTGGACTGAGTTGTACTTGGTCTCGGAGGTTGGAGCGTATTGGAATTGATGACTTAGGTATATGTATGGGCATATACCTAAGCAGTTTCGGTTGTTACTTCATGTTTGTATCTTCCTTTGTGGTTTATCCTTTTTGGATTTTGGGAGACCTTCAGGGGTCTTGGGGTCTCTACTGAGTAGCTTATAGTCACCCCGGCACGGGCTATGCCCGCACTATGTTGTGTTGGTTGCAGACGACGGACAACGTTGATCTTGGATGAGGCTTGCAGAGCAGGACGGTACCTGGAATTGGACCACTGGGCGGGACGTGTTCGGAGCGGACGGCGGGTCCCGAGGAGCAGTGGATCTATCTGTACCCTCCCTTCATGTGGGATTTCCAGTGAACAGCTCAGTGTAGCGGCTTTTACTTTACAGTTGTTGTTTTCCCTTTCGAGTTGTACTTTACTTTCAGTTTGGGTTTGTATACTGGCCCTTTACTTTTCCGCACTTCAGTTGTACTCGGTTCTTACATAGTGTTTACTTTTCCTCTTGCTTACCCCGTGGTGTTTCATTACTTTACAAAGGCAATGCCTTCCCTTTTTACCAGGATTTACGCCTTGGTGCTAGTCGCCAACACCTGGCCTATGGAAGGCGGGCTTGGGGTAGTCACGGCACGGACCCCGAGGGCGGGTCGTGACAAATTCGTATCAGAGGAGTTCGGTTCTACCGCGAACTCTGATCTTTTCTATGTGAAGCAATAATGTTTAACATATTGAGTGTGGTTATCAGCCCAGGGAGTCCAGTGTTGGTGCGGTGGCCGACGTATCCATACACCAGAACCCTGAATACTGATTTCCGACTTAATGTACAAAAACATTGATTGCGTGTGTGTTTCAATGTTTTATTTTTGATTACTTTATATCAGCTCACCAGGTATACTGTTCTGACCGTGGCGCACCAGTTTCCCTTCAGGATGGCCCCACGACGGCAGCCAGCTAGGGTTCCGAGAGTCGAGCGTGACGACAGCCCACCGAGCGACGAGGCCTCGGTGTAGGGCCCTTTGTCAGCAGTGGCACCGGCAGTAGCTCTACCCGCCGAGCCACCGATGCTTCCAGCACCAGCCACGGACGATGCACGACGCCTTGGAGCTCTGTACGAGTTCCAGCGCCAGCGACCGCCTAGGTTCCGTGGGGAGACGGACCCCCAGGCAGCAGAGGTCTGGTTGGAGGCAGTGGTACGAGTTTTTAGGCTAGTGAGGACACCTGCAGACCTCATGGTGATCCTCGCTGCGAGCCTACTACACGCAGTGGCGGGCCGATGGTTGAGCTGGATGCTCTAGGTGCACGATGAGACATTTCTCTTCTGTACAGACATTGAGAGCATCTTCCACTCCGAGTTCTTCCCAGCCACCCTCCATGCGGTACACATACAGGAGCTTCTTCTGCTGCGGCAGGGCAGTTTGACAGTGGCCCAGTACTCGGTGAGATTTTCTGATCACTCGCGCTACTCGACTGACATGGTACGGGACCCATTCTTCCGGGCCCGGACCTTCGAGCAGGGACTGAGGCACGAGATCAGGGCTTCGATGATCTCCCTCAACATTCCGACACAGGAAGAGGTGTTGGATAGAGCCCTTCTAGTAGAGAGTTTTCTCGTCGAGCAGGCTCCAGTGACAGGGCCCTCCAAAGGATGGCCCGTAGCAGGGTCTTCTGCAGCTGACAGTAGACAGGTGACGCAGAGGTCCAAGCGGGCCAGACCATCAGATGGGCAGTCATAGGATGAAGATTCGGTTGTGCGGGGAACCCGAAGGAGAGCCAGCTACACGAGGGGAAAACATTGCTACACATGCATTGGGCGAGGTCACATGGATCGAGACTTCCAGACTCGTCTTACAGATGAGCAGCAGGCGGAAGAGGGACCTACCAAACAGAGATTCGGCCACGGTGGTCCGTAGGGTACTGGCGGACGAGGCAGAGGAGTTGGCAGAGTAGCCGGTGGTGGGAGACACTTGGAGGTGTTTCCACCACCACCACCAGGAGGTCCACCCCGACTACAGGGAGTAGGTGGACGTGCGAGAGCTCAGCTTCAGGCAGCTGAGGCCTTCGATCATGAAGCTCTGGGAGCAGATGGACAGGAGCGGAACTAGTGGATACGTCCTTTATACTTCTAGTTCCTTGTTGCTTTTGTGTAGCGTCTTTGTATTATGAGGTGCAATAATAAAAGACGCATACCTTTGTGATGTTTTCATTCCTATCCTCTTTTGTGTTGTTACTTAGAGGTTCCAGTTTTGACTGTTGACTTGACCCTCACTTGTGAGACATCAACTGGAGGAGACCCAGTTACCACACAATGATGCCGATAGTGTGACTCAACCCTTGGAGGCGAGAGTAACAGTTGGATCTCTTGGTAGTAGCGTCGAGGCCTTACGACATCACCCTTGGTATGGATTAGTATCATCCATGTCGGGATTGACTGTATTAGGCAAAGAATGTGGTTCATCCAGGTGATGGGACCAGATTTCTCTTATCGGCAAAGAAGAAATATTGCAACTCTTGTGGGACCTGAGATGGTCCAGGTCATCCAGGCGCGGATGAGTATAGCTCAGGGCCAGCATAAGTCATATGCTGATAGGAGGCGGAGGTCACTAGAGTTCGAGGATGGCGACCAAGTCTTCTTACGGGTCTCACCTCGACGTGGTTTAAGGAGTTTTGGTGAGGTGGATTATCGCCTAGCTCTACCACCTCAGTTGCACCGGGTGCACGACGTCTTCCACGTATCTCCGCTGAGGAGATACGTGCACAACCCGACGCACATCATTGACCATGGGGAGCTTGACATTGATGAAGGGGCGACTTTTACGGAGGTCCTAGTGGAGATAGAGGATCGACAGGAGCGGGTCCTACCTAGGCGATCGATTCCTCTGGTGCGCATCAGATGGCAGCACGGGAACCTCCAGGAGAGCACATGGGAGCGGGAGGCTCAGATACGTGCTCAGTACCCTCTTTTGTTACTCTAGTTTTGATGTATCTTTACGGGGACGTAAAGCCCTGAGTTGGGAGTAATGTAAAGACCCGTAAATTCAAGGGAAATTTTTTCTTAATTTTCTTTGGAATTTTACAAGAACGCGGTTTCTGACGGCACCTGATTCTGAGGCCCGGAGTGCCCGGAATGAATTTCCGAAGTTTGGCTCGGGTACGTTCAATGAACGAACGAGCGGGAATTTCTAACTTTTGAACCGGTGCCTGGAATCAAATTCCGAGGGCACCGATGAACTCGCAGCGCCGATTTTCGCTTAAGGAGACCTTTTCCGAGGTTGCGTTTTATGCGGAATGAAAGTTAGTTTTGGGAGAAATTATAAGAAGTTAAATAAAAATGTGGAAACACTTTTTATTTTTAACTTGTTAGTTATTTTCTCCCAAATGGAGTTAGAGGTGGGACCCACATCCACTTAACCTCCCTTGGGAGGATTAAGTGTAGTGGGGCCCACACAAAGCATAACTCTTCACCTTCTCTTTTTAAACTCCCAATATCCCCTCTTTAATTAACTTGACAACTTGGTTAATTAATTAAGTTGAGTTGTTTGAATTTCAATCCTTTGAAATTCAAATTGATAATTGTGTGAATAAAATAAGCCTTAGCTTATTTTATTTTGGTTGCACTCCTTAGCCATCTTGAGAGGTTTTGAAGAATTCTCTCCTTCTTCTTCAAACATTGGCGAAGAACGCGAAGAAAATTCGGACTTCGACGAAGAACGCCACGTTCTCAGGAACCGTCTTCCGCGATGCCATACCCGCGACACCGACGACGTACTTCTTCTGCGTCCTCTCTTCCGCGACTGTTTCCCGCGAAGAAATCGCCGTCAAAGAACTTCGAATCCTCGCTTCATGACATCGACGTCCTTCTTCCGCGACGCCGACCACCGTGACACTCGTCTTCCACGGGTCGTTGACGATCATCGTTCTTGAAACCGTGGTAGGGGTTTGTTGTTGTTTAATTTATTTATTCTCGTTCTTTGTTCTAGCATGACAATCTTGAGGATAATTGTTTATGTGTTATCGTTTAACGAGAGGGGGACCGGACCGCACAAACACGGCCGAACCCCGCTCCTTTGTTCATGAATATTATTATTTTTCTTGTGGATTAACGGGATGGCGTGGTGCCATCGCACCACGCGGGAATCACACGGAAAATATTGTGCGGCGCCGTCGCGCCGCACCGTGGAAAGATTATCATGAACGCGACGCCGTCGCGCTGCGTCGAAGGAAACCAAAGGCGCCGCGGCTGGAGCGAGGCCGTGGCGGAGGGGCGCGGTGTCGTCGCACCGCGCCGGACGACGAATGTCGCGGCCGGTTCCGGGCCGCGGTGTAACGAGAAGACCGGCAGCTAAACAGGGACGCCAGTGTCGGAAGCAAGAAAGGAGACCGGCCTTGCCCGTCCAGTTGAGGAAGGACCGGCCGGCCAGGTCGGGCCGGCCGGAAGGGAGAAGAACCGGGGGAATTAATTCCCCCGGCTGGCCAAAACCGGCCCCCCATAATGGGGGGCCGCGGATACACTAAGGGGGGGCAGCGCCCCCAGTTTTTCTCAAAATCAGGCCCCCACGTGGGGGGGGGGGGGCATTTGATCCAAGGCGCGGCTTTCAGCCGCGCCGCCAGCAGGAAGGACGGGGGCCTTGCCCCCCGCGCGTGGCACCCGAGCGGCGCCCCGGCCGCTCCGCCGGCCGCGCCGGGTCGGACCTGGCTCTGGTCGACCCAGTTCGGGCTGACCCAGGGGGGGGGGGGGGTCGGGCCGTGTCGGCCCGGACCCGGACCCCCCGTTTTCGAATCGATTTCGGTCTTATGCCCGTATATTGGGCTACGGGCCTCCAAACGACTCGCCGTCAGCGGCAACGTGATCTTTGGATCGAGACGGTCGTTTCGGTATACTATACTCAAGGTGCACCTTCCTTTTGGGGAGCCTACGTGGTTAAATCCCCATAGTTAAGCATGCTTGGCCTAGAGTAGTGATCAGGATGGGTGACCTCTTGGGAAGTTTCCCAGGGTGGGTGTGAGACGGAAAGGCCAATAACTAACAGACCGGGCGTTCGATTTACGCGCCGTCTGTTTTGTTGAAATCCTCTTGATGAGACAGATCTTTTGGCATACTCCGCTCGAGGTTTGGACACAAGTGGAGTACGGTCGAGTACGTTTTGCCTTAAAAACCAACCGGGCCCCTAGGACGAAAAAGCCAATAACTCTCAGACCGAGCGTCCGATTGACACGCCGTCTGCGACGTTGAGGTCCTGTTGACGATACAGAACTTTTGGATACATCAACATCGTACTTTGTGACAGTTGATGTATCGGTCTCTCGGCTCGTGGAGCGGACCCTCCCGAACGAGCATGCTTTGTGCGGGAACCCTAGTGCGACTGCTACTTCGACAGCGACGACCGTGCGGAGATCCTCAGTGGACTGCGGCGACGACAAAGCAGAGATCCTCAGTGGAATGTGATGACGACGGTGCAGAGATCCTCAGTGGACTGCGACGATGAAGACAGCTGGTCTTGTATCCTATGTGGGTCCTAGTTGTGCTGGTCTTGTATCCTATGTGGGTCCCAGCTTGGATGATTCAATACTGGTCTTGTATCCTATGTGGGTCCCAGTATAGATGAATCAACGAAGACAGCTGGTCCTGTAACCTAGGTGGGTCCTAGTTGTGCTGGTCTTGTATCCTATGTGGTTCCCAGCTTGGATGATTCAATACTGGTCTTGTATCCTATGTGGGTCCCAGTATAGATGAATCAATGAAGAGAGCTGGTCTTGTATCCTATGTGGGTCCTAGCTGTGCTGGTCTTGTATCCTATGTGGGTCCCAGCTTGGATGATTCAATACTGGTCTTGTATCCTATGTGGGTCCCAGTATAGATGAATCAATGAAGACAGCTGGTCTTGTATCCTATGTGGGTCCTAGCTATGCTGGTCTTGTATCCTATGTGGGTCCCAGCTTAGATGATTCAATACTGGTCTTGTATCCTAAGTGGGTCCCAATATAGATGAATAAATGAAGACAGCTGGTCTTCTATCCTATGTGGGTCCCAGCTTAAATGAAAAAATGATGACGGCTGGTCTTGTATCCTATGTGGGTCCCAGCTTAGATGATTCGGTATCTATGTATGATCATCTCTTTCACCCTTTTCGATGATGTATACCTGTGTGAGCTGAATCCTGTTGTTTTCCTGTGTGGATTGTGTTGTGCTATCCTGTGTGGATTTCGTTTTGCTTTCCTGTGTGGAATACGTATACTTTCCTATGTGGACTGAGTTGTACTTGGGCTCGGAGGTTGGAGCGTATTGGAATTGATGACTTAGGTATATGTATGGGCATATACCTAAGCAGTGTCGGTTGTTACTTTGTGTTTGTATCATCCTTTGTGGTTTATCCTTTGTGGTTTTTGGGAGACCTTCAGGGGTCTCGGGGTCCCTACTAAGTAGAGATGAATCAATGAAGACAGCTGGTCTTGTATCCTATGTGGGTCCTAGCTGTGCTGGTCTTGTATCCTATGTGGGTCCCAGCTTTGATGATTTAATACTGGTCTTGTATCCTATCTGGGTCCTAGTATAGATGAATCAATGAAGACAGCTGGTCTTGTATCCTATGTGGGTCCTAGCTGTGTTGGTCTTCTATCCTATGTGGGTCCCATCTTAGATGATTCAATACTGGTCTTGTATCCTAAGTGGGTCCCAGTATAGATGAATAAATAAAGACAGCTGGTCTTGTATCCTATGTGGGTCCCAGCTTAAATGAAACAATGATGACGGCTGGTCTTGTATCCTATGTGGGTCCCAGCTTAGATGATTCGGTATCTATGTTTGATCATCTCTTTCACCCTTTTCGATGATGTATACCTGTGTGAGCTGAATCCTGTTGTTTTCCTGTGTGGATTGTGTTGTGCTATCCTGTGTGGATTTCGTTTTCCTTTCCTGTGTGGAATACGTATACTTTCCTGTGTGGACTGAGTTGTACTTGGTCTCGGAGGTTGGAGCGTATTGGAATTGATGACTTAGGTATATGTATGGGCATATACCTAAGCAGTGTCGGTTGTTACTTCATGATTGTATCTTCCTTTGTGGTTTATCCTTTTTGGATTTTGGGAGACCTTCAGGGGTCTTGGGGTCTCTACTGAGTAGCTTATAGTCACCCCGGCACGGGCTATGCCCGCACTATGTTGTGTTGGTTGCAGACGACGGACAGCGTTGATCTTGGATGAGGCTTGCAGAGCAGGACGGTACCTGGAATCGGACCACTGGGCGGGACGTGTTCGGAGCGGACGGCGGGTCCCGAGGAGCAGTGGATCTATCTGTACCCTCCCTTCATGTGGGATTTCCAGTGAACAGCTCAGTGTAGCGGCTTTTACTTTACAGTTGTTGTTTTCCCTTTCGAGTTGTACTTTACTTTCAGTTTGGGTTTGTATACTGGCCCTTTACTTTTCCGCACTTCAGTTGTACTCGGTTCTTACATAGTGTTTACTTTTCCGCTTGCTTACCCCGTGGTGTTTCATTACTTTACAAAGGCAATGCCTTCCCTTTTTACCAGGATTTACGCCTTGGTGCTAGTCGCCAGCACCTGGCCTATGGAAGGCGGGCTTGGGGTAGTCACGGCACGGACCCCGAGGGCGGGTCGTGACAAATTCATATCAGAGGAGTTCGGTTCTACCGCGAACTCTGATCTTTTCTATGTGAAGCAATAATGTTTAATGTATTGAGTGTGGTTATCAGCCCAGGGAGTCCAGTGTTGGTGCGGTGGCCGACGTACCCATACACCAGAACCCTGAATACTGATTTCCGACTTAATGCACAAAAACATTGATTGCGTGTGTGTTTCAATGTTTTATTTGTGATTACTTTATATCAGCTCACCAGGTATACTGTTCTGACCGTGGCGCACCAGTTTCCCTTCAGGATGGCCCCACGACGGCATCCAGCTAGGGTTCCGAGAGTCGAGCGTGACGACAGCCCACCGAGCGACGAGGCCTCGGTGTAGGTCCCTTTGTCAGCAGTGGCACCGGCAGTAGCTCTACCCGCCGAGCCACCGATGCTTCCAGCACCAGCCGCGGACGATGCACGATGCCTTGGAGCTCTGTACGAGTTCCAGCGCCAGCGACCGCCTAGGTTCCGTGGGGAGACGGACCCCCAAGCAGCAGAGGTCTGGTTGGAGGCAGTGGTACGAGTTTTTAGGCTAGTGAGGACACCTGCAGACCTCATGGTGATCCTCGCTGCGAGCCTACTACACGCAGTGGCGGGCCGATGGTTGAGCTGGATGCTCCAGGTGCACGATGAGACATTTCTCTACTGTACAGACTTTGAGAGCATCTTCCACTCCGAGTTCTTCCCAGCCACCCTCCTTGCGGTACACATATAGGAGCTTCTTCTGCTGCGGCATGGCAGTTTGACAGTGGCCCAGTACTCGGCGAGATTTTCCGATCTCTCGCGCTACTCGACTGACATGGTACGGGACCCATTCTTCCGGGCCCGGACCTTCGAGCAGGGACTGAGGCACGAGATCAGGGCTTCGATGATCTCCCTCAACATTCCGACACAGGCAGAGGTGTTGGAGAGATCCCTTCTAGTAGAGAGTTTTCTCGTCGAGCAGGCTCCAGTGACAGGGCCCTCCAAAGGGCGGCCCGTAGCAGGGTCTTCTGCAGCTGACAGTAGACAGGTGACGCAGAGGTCCAAGCGGGCCAGACCATCAGATGGGCAGTCACAGGATGAAGATTCGGTTGTGCGGGGCACCCGAAGGAGAGCCAGCTACACGAGGGGAAAACATTGCTACACATGCATTGGGCGAGGTCACATGGATCGAGACTTCCAGACTCGTCTTACAGATGAGCAGCAGGCGGAAGAGGGACCTCCCAAACAGAGATTCGGCCACGGTGGTCCGTAGGGTACTGGCGGACGAGGCAGAGGAGTTGGCCGAGTAGCCGGTGGTGGGAGACACTTGGAGGTGTTGCCACCACCACCACCAGGAGGTCCACCCCGACTACAGGGAGTAGGTGGACGTGCGAGAGCTCAGCTTCAGGCAGCTGAGGCCTTCGATCATGAAGCTCTGGGAGCAGATGGACAGGAGCGGAACTAGTGGATACGTCCTTTGTACTTCTAGTTCCTTGTTGCTTTTGTGTAGCGTCTTTGTATTATGAGGTGCAATAATAAAAGACGCATACCTTTGTGATGTTTTCATTCCTATCCTCTTTTGTGTTGTTACTAAGAGGTTCCAGTTTTGACTGTTGACTTGACCCTCACTTGTGAGACATCAACTGGAGGAGACCCAGTTACCACACAATGATGCCGATAGTGTGACTCAACCCTTGGAGGCGAGAGTAACAGTTGGATATCTTGGTAGTAGCGTCGAGGCCTTACGACATCACCCTTGGTATGGATTAGTATCATCCATGTCGGGATTGACTGTATTAGGAAAAGAATGTGGTTCATCCAGGTGATGGGACCGGATTTCTATTATCGGCAAAGAATAAATATTGCAACTCTTGTGGGACCTGAGATGGTCCAGGTCATCCAGGCGCGGATGAGTATAGCTCAGAGCCGGCATATGTCATATGCTGATAGGAGGCGGAGGTCACTAGAGTTCGAGGATGGCGACCAAGTCTTCTTACGCGTCTCACCTCGACGTGGTTTACGGAGTTTTGGTGAGGTGGCTTATCGCCTAGCTCTACCACCTCAGTTGCACCGGGTGCACGACGTCTTCCACGTATCTCTGCTGAGGAGATACGTGCACAACCCGACGCACATCATTGACCATGGGGAGCTTGACATTGACGAAGGGGCGACTTTTACGGAGGTCCTAGTAGAGATAGAGGATCGACAGGAGCGGGTCCTACCTAGGCGATCGATTCCTCTGGTGCGCATCAGATGGCAGCACGGGAACCTCCAGGAGAGCACATGGGAGCGGGAGGCTCAGATACGTGCTCAATACCCTCTTTTGTTACCCTAGTTTTGATGTATCTTTACGGGGACGTAAAGCCCTGAGTTGGGAGTAATGTAAAGACCTGTAAATTCAATGGAAATTTTTTCTTAATTTTCTTTGGAATTTTACAAGAATGCGGTTTCTGACGGTACCTGATTCTGAGGCCCGGAGTGCCCGGAATGAATTTCCGAAGTTTGGCTCGGGTACGTTGAATGAACGAACGAGCGGGAATTTCTAACTTTTGAACCGGTGCCCGGAATCAAATTCCGAGGGCACCGATGAACTCGCAGTGCCGATTTTCGCTTAAGGAGACCTTTTTCGAGTTTGCGTTTTATGCGGAATGAAAGTTAGTTTTGGGAGAAATTATAAGAAGTTAAATAAAAATGTGGAAACAATTTTTATTTTTAACTTGTTAGTTATTTTCTCCCAAAGGGAGTTGGAGGTGGGACCCACATCCACTTAACCTCCCTTGGGAGGATTAAGTGTGGTGGGGCCCACACAAAGCATAACTCTTCACCTTCTCTTTTTAAACTCCCAATAACCCCTCTTTAATTAACTTGACAACTTGGTTAATTAATGAAGTTGAGTTGTTTGAATTTCAAACCTTTGAAATTCAAATTGATAATTGTGTGAATAAAATAAGTCGTAGCTTATTTTATTTTGGTTGCACTCCTTAGCCATCTTGAGAGGTTTTGAAGAATTCTCTCCTTCTTCTTCAAACTTTGGCGAAGAACGCGAAGAACTTTCGGACTTCGACGAAGAATGCCACGTTCTCGGGAACCATCTTCCGCGACACCATACCCGTGACACCGACGACGTACTTCTTCCTCGTCCTCTCTTCCGTGACGGTTTCCCACGAAGAAATCGCCGTCAAAGAACTTCGAATCCTTGCTTCACGGCATCAACGTCCTTCTTCCGCGACGCTCGTCTTCCGCGGGTCGTTGACGATCATCGTTCTCGAAACCGAGGTAGGGGTTTGTTGTTGTTTAATTTATTTATTCTCATTCTTGGTTCTAGCATGACAATCTTGAGGATAATTGTTTATGTGTTATCTTTTAACGAGAGGGGGATCGGACCGCACAAACACGGCCGAACCCCCCTCCTTTGTTCTTGAATATTATTATTTTTCTTGTGGATGAACGAGATGGCGTGGTGCCATCGCACCACACGGGAATCACACGACAAATATTGCGCGGCGCCGCGCCGTGGAAAGATTATCATGAACGCGACGCCGTCGCGCTGCGTAGAATGAAACCAAAGGCGCCGTGGCCGGAGCGAGGCCGTGGCGGAGGGGCGCGGTGCCGTCGCACCGCACCGGATGACGAAGGCCGCGGCCGGTTCCGGGCCGCGGCGGAACGAGAACACCGGCAGCTAAGCCGGGCAGCCGGTGTCGGAAGCAGGAAAGGGGACCGGCCTTGCCGGTCCCCTTGAGGAAGGACCGGTCGACCAGGTCGGGCCGACCGGAAGGGAGAAGAACCGGGGGAATTAATTCCCCCGGCTGGCCAAAACCGGCCCCCATAATGGGGGGGGGGGGGGGGTTACACTAAGGGGGGGCAGCGCCCCCCGTTTTTCTCAAAAGAAGGCCCCCACGTGGGGGGGGGGGGCGTTTGATCCAAGGCACGGCTTTCAGCCGCGCCGCTAGCAGGAAGGGCGGGGGCCTTGCCCCCCGCGCGTGGCACCCGAGCGGCGCCCCGGCCGCACCACCGCGTCGGACCGCGCCGCCGCGTCGGACCGCGCCGCCGCGCCAGACCGCGCCGCCGGCCGGGCCGGGTCGGACCTGGGTCTGGTCGACCAAGTTCGGGCCGACCCGGGGGGGGGGGGGGTCGGGTCGGGTTGGCCCAGACCCGGACCCCCGTTTTCAAATCGATTTCGGTTTTATGCCCGTATCTTGGGTTACGGGCCTCCAAACGGCTCGCCGTCAGCGGCAACGCGATCTTTGGATCGAGACGGTCGTTTCGGTATACTATACTCAAGGTGCACCTTCTTTTTCGGGAGCCTACGTGGTTAAAACTCCATAGTTAAGCGTGCTTGGCCTAGAGTAGAGATCAGGATGGGTGACCTCCTGGGAAGTTTCACAGGGTGGGTGTGAGGCGGAAAGGACAATAACTAACAGACCGGGCGTCTGATTTACGCGCCGTCTGTTTCGTTGAAATCTTCTTGATGTGACGGATCTTTTGGAATACTCCGCTCGAGGTTTGGACGTTGGTGGAGTATGGACGAGTTGGTTTTGCCTTAAAAACCAACCAGGCCCCTAGGACGAAAAAGCCAATAACTCTCAGACCGGGCGTCTGATTGAAACTCCATCTGCGACGTTGAGTTCCTGTTGACGATACGGAACTTTTGGATACATCAACATCCTACTTTGTGATAGTTGATTTATCGGCCTCTTGGATCGTGGAGCGGAACATCCCGAACGAGCTTGCTGTGTGCGGGAACCCTAGTGCGACTGCTACTTCGACAGCGACGACCATGCAGAGATCCTCAGTGGACTGCGACGACGACGGTGCAGAGATCCTCAGTGGACTGCGACGATGAAGACAACTGGTCTTGTATCCTATGTGGGTCCTAGCTGTGCTGGTCTTGTATCTTATGTGGGTCCCAACTTGGATGATTCAATACTGGTCTTGTATCCTATGTGGGTCCCAGTACAGATGAATCAACGAAGACAGCTGGTCTTGTAACCTATGTGGGTCCTAGCTGTGCTGGTCTTGTATCCTATGTGGGTCCCAGCTTGGATGATTCAATACTGGTCTTGTATCCTATGTGGGTCCCAGTATAGATTAATCAATGAAGATAGCTGGTCTTGTATCCTATGTGGGTCCTAGCTGTGCTGGTCTTGTAACCTATGTGGGTCCCAGCTTGGATGATTCAATACTGGTCTTGTATCCTATGTGGGTCCCAGTATAGATGAATCAATGAAGACAGCTGGTCTTGTATCCTATGTGGGTCCTAGCTGTGCTGGTCTTGTATCCTATGTGGGTCCCAGCTTAGATGATTCAATACTGGTATTGTATCCTATGTGGGTTCCAGTATAGATGAATAAATGAAGACAGTTGGTCTTGTATCCTATGTGGGTCCCAGCTTAAATGAAACAATGATGACGGCTGGTCTTGTATCCTATGTGGGTCCCAGCATAGATGATTCGGTATCTATGTCTGATAATCTCTTTCACCCTTTTCGATGATGTATACCTGTGTGAGATGAATCCTGTTGTTTTCCTGTGTGGATTGTGTTGTGCTATCCTGTGTGGATTTCGTTTTGCTTTCCTGTGTGGAATACGTATACTTTCCTGTGTGGACTGAGTTGTACTTGGGCTCGGAGGTTAGAGCGTATTGGAATTGATGACTTAGGTATATGTATGGGCATATACCTATGCAGTGTCGGTTGTTACTTCGTGTTTGTATCTTCCTTTGTGGTTTATCCTTTGTGGATTTTGGGAGACCTTCAGGGGTCTCAGGGTCCCTACTGAGTAGCTTATACTCACCCCTGCACGGGCTATGCCCGCACTATGTTGTGTTGGTTGCAGACAATGGACAGCGTTGATCTTGGCTGAGGCTTGCAGAGCAGGACAGTACCTGGAGGTGGACCACTGGGCGGGACATGTTCGTAGCGGACGGCGGGACCCGAGGAGCAGTGGAGCTATCTGTACCCACCCTTTAGGTGGGATTTCCAGTGGACAGCTCAGTGTAGCGGCTTTTACTTTACAGTTGTTGTTTTCCCTTTCGATTTGTACTTTACTTTCAGTTTGGGTTTGTATACTGGCCCTTTACTTTTTTGCACTTCAGTTGTACTCTGTTCTTAATTAGTGTTTACTTTTCCTCTTGCTTACTCTGTGGTGTTTGATTACTTTACAAAGGAAATGCCTTCCCTTTTTACCAGGATTTACGCCTTGGTGCTAGTCGCCAGCCCCTGGCCTATGGAAGGCAGGCTTGGGGTAGTCACGGCATGGACCCCGAGGGCGGGTCATGACAATATTATAAATCATTACCCTTCAATTTGGATCATTGGGGATTCCCACTATATTATATCTTTCACAATTTCTTGAATTTCCACATAATTTCTTTGGGATTCCAATATTTTAATCATAAATAATGTTTTAGAAATAATTTTTTAAAGGAATGATGTTGCACCTTACTATAAGATTCCCTTGTCCATCCTTTTGACGTCGGATATTAATTTATCCTTCTAAATGATGATCTTTTATATAGTTGTAGGATCCTTTCAAGTCAGTGAATTTGCAACATTATATTATGTCACTTGATGTTATTAGATTGACCATTCTTAATTAATGATAAGATATACGAATATTCACTGGTGAATATTTAGATCCGTCTATGTGAATATATATTTTAGTCTCTTATGATCATTATATATCTTATAATTATACCCATAGAGATAATGATGTGATAATTTTAATGTGATGATAATATCCACCAAATCTAGATCATTCATGGGTTATTTTTATCCATGATATTTCATCTTCCTTGTGGAATGTTTTTATCACTTTATCCTCTTTTAAAATTACACAGCTAAATCCCTTGTTTGATGAATTGTTGTGTCCCCCAAAGACTACAACAACTGTCAGTATCATATGTACTAGAGAAGTGATAATCCTCCTTTTCAAATAATTTATGCATTCTTTGCATTCGATATTCAATAAAAAAATTACTATGTTCCAAGTAATCATTGTTATTGGGTTTGAAAATTGTGAAAAGTTACTGAAAACATGTCTATAATACCCATACTGTCTAAGAAACTACATATCTCTATATAGATGTTGGTCTAGGAAACACCTCAATTACATTTTTCTTATTAGGTTCTACATATATTCAATTTCTATTGATAACATTTCCCAATAATGATACTTCTTCCATATTGAACTCACATTAATTGTACTATTCAATTATTTTATCCATATAAAAATTCAATAACATAGTGTCCAAATAATCTCCATTTTCCTCCTTTCTATTAGAGTATATAAAAATATCATCTATAAAGACAACCGTAAATTGTTTTGAGGTAATATCTAACGACTTGATTGATTAAGTCCATGAAAATTTCTAGATCATTATCGAGTATGAATGGAATCACTAGGAACATCTTCTGTTGGTACCATATTTGAATGATTGTCTTTAGAATATCATCTTTCCTTTCCATTAGTTGGTCGTATCCTAACCGAATCTCCACCTTAGATAAATAAATTGGTTACACATAGATGTCGTAACAAGTTTCATATCCATGGGTTGCGATACGTTTTCTATATCATTAATTTGTAGATATCATGATAATAAATGAAAAGGTGCATTGATCGAACATTCTTTATGAGGGAGATTACTGGAACACCTCATGATTAAGCACTCAGGCATATGAACCTCTTGTAAATATTCCCTTATAACTGCTTCTTTAGGTTGTCTAAATCAATGGTGGGCATCCTATAAGGACTCATCGACATGGGTAGAGAACCATGTATAAGTTAAATTGATATCTCTTCCTCTCAATCAGTATTAACAAAAAACCATTCATCAAGGAACACATCTGTGTAGTTCCTCACAATGGAAATATCTTCTAGAATGATCCATTCCTTTTTTCTAAATCATTAGATATTGGTATGCTTGGACATAAGTCAATGATATCTATAAATCAGAAAATTAATTTAATATATAATCATCCTCGTCATACTTATACAAAATTGGGGGCTTCCATAGGAAATCTAGAGTGATATCCTTTATCAAAGGTTGATGGTAGTTTTATATAATGATAGCCCATGAATTCCAAATATATATTCAAACTCCACAAAATGAATTGAGATGAGATTTGATAGGAGGTTAGATCCAGAAACATTAAATTTGGTGGATTTATAAAATATACATGGAATAATTTCTCCTTTTTCTATGCACACAAATAACTCAACCATCATATTTTATGTTGGTGTTTGAATAATTATACTAAACATGAATGATTTGAAAGAATATATTGAAATATAATTAAAGAATACATTCTCTATTATTAAATTAATAACTATAATACCTATCACCACATTATATTCAGGATCCACCTTATTAGTAGTGATATAATATTCATTTCATTGCTACCTTGGAGGTGTATGTTGTTTATTTCATCTAAAAACGCTTTTCATGGGGCATTGGATCTCATAATTCTCATATTCACTTTAGTTACACCACTAAAAGTCAAGCATAATTGTTTTCTGAACATTCAATTCCACTTCATAATTAGTGTGTTTCTTCATATAACTTTGGAATTTATTATGATGGTTACACTATTTTCCACACATGAATAACCCTAGGGATTCCCATTGGCTTTATACAAAATGATTGTTCCCACACATTTGAAATTTGGGATATTGTGTTTTCCTTCCTCAAAAATATTTTATTTTGTCCCTCCTAATCATATTTCCATCATACATTTATTTTCATAATTCCCATGAGGCCATTAAGAGTCCCCATTCCATATATCATCTTTAAAGGAATAAAAACAATAAATTCAAAACAATCAATCTATTTAATTTATAACTCTTTTTATAGTTTCTGTTTCAACCAAATAAAAAATAATCCCACCTTACATTTAGTGCTAATGACAAGGATAAAATCATACAATGAAATACTTGGAATTTTTTCTTCATATTGTTTGATAGAAATATCCTCCTCTGTATTCAATATTTTAAAATCACAATTTATCATAAGATGGAGAGCTCAGGAAGAAAAATTTGGAAAATATTTTCAGGAAATATTCAAATTTAATCAAATCAATTTTCTCATTATAATTTTATTTGACTAGTTTACACTACCGATTAGCTTCCCAATCAAATCAATAGAACACCAATTTGTATTTATCATCTCCGTATCACAATCAGAAATATAATATTATCTCAATGGAGTTAATATATTGATCTGCAAATAGGGGATCAAAATATCCACTAAAGATGGGAGTCTATTTTCATTTAAATGGCTATACAAATGTATTCTATGTCATTGATGATGGAGAGAATTATAACCAATTCATGTTATTATTAATATCATTATCCAATTATTCTTTCACTTTCATTATTTTTTCTGATCCCATTCAAATATATTTTTAGAATTCAATAGAGATATCTTTAAATGGCATATCAGTCATATAGTTGGAATGGGTATTCCAATTTCCCGCCATTTATTATGAAAATAAAAATAAAATACAATTAGGTTGTATTGAATATGTAGCTACTATGAATATAAAATTGAAACACCAAACATATATGGATAAACATATAAATGAAATGTATTTCCTAAGTTGTGATTCCAAATGTCTAAATCTATGTTATCTATGTGATAAAATTATCCCTTTGTTTAAGGATAATTTTTTGTAATTCTAATATCAAAAAATAACAATACCATTTTCTCAGACAATTTATAGTTACCCCAACCATTTACACATATGGTCACATTTTAATATGTATAATTACCCATGAAATACAAACTACGGATTGAAAAGTCATGTGTCTTTGGAAAACTAGGTACATAAAATTGGAAACACGATGGTGGAAAAAATCATTATATTATTATAAATTAATGAGTTATTTACAAACATTTAGATTAAAAATCTACTTATGATAACTAAGGGAACACATAGACAAAATTTATTGGCTAAAAATGAAAGTATGAGAATTAGCATGGAAAATAAGAATAAATTATGGGTCGAAGGAATAACATGGTAACATAATAGGTATACAACATGAATAATCATATAGAGGAATATCAAACATGATGTGAAATCATATAACCATTGAAGTATGTGAATTTTTAATCTAAATATAACATGACATAATCATAATTCATGTCTAACTACCATGACAATATGACATGGTTGATAAAGTCCAGTAATTGATTACGATTTCTCTTCAATCCCATACATTATATCCCATCATCGTCATCATGAATTTTTATTAAAAGGGACATAAACCGAAAGAAAACATCCACCCCATGCATCACCGCACTCCATGTAATAATGGAGTCCTGAAGTGGTGAAGCCCGAAGGAATCTCATTTAATGAGATTGACCCCCTCCACCTTCAAACTACCCACAATATACAGAAAAAAATCCAACGAGTCATCAAACTCCAACGAAGCCAAGTGGTCGACCACCATGTTCCCCTCCCTCTAGGTGTGATGGACCTATGTTTTGTAGATCAAAATGCAATTTAATTTTCTAATAACATAGCAGATGGACTAAGGAGAAACACCCTCACCTTTCAAGGAGTTGTGGAAAATCAGTGAGTCTGTTTCCACTTCTGAAATCTCTATCTAATTTTTCTCACACAATCTGAGCCCAGTGAGTATTTCCAAAGCCTCATCTTGGAGAGAGGAGACCTGACAAAGTCCGACAATGAAATCCCAAAAGACAGACCCCTTTCTATCACCCACCACCCCTCCATCCCACATCGCTCCCATGACACATGATCCATCTGTACTCTATTTCATCCCATAAAAGGGGGGGTTTCCAGCAGACTGAATTTCCAGTATTGTGAGAGGTTGATGTAGAGTAAAAGGAGATGTCTTTAATGAAGAGCAAGGAGGGGGCCTCCTTCCAGTTTCTCACCACCATCACCAAGTCAATAAAAAAATTTCTAGCCCACACAATAAGGACCCGAGCTGAAATGGACGCACCTTAAAACCACACTTTTTTCCTCACCTGACACCACAGTCAAAACCCAGCATGAAGAACCAAAAATCAAGCTAGCCGTTTAGGACCTCCCTCCCCAACTCTGAGATAGAATCATTAAAGAAAAGGAAGGTTATATGCAACAGAGGAAGAGACCACCGTGAACTCCCCAATAATCCTCCACACTTCGCACGCCCATTCTCTATCAACGAAAAGATGATCTGTGGACTCCACACAAGAATCCTTACAGAATACACACTTAGAATCATAGGAAATAATGCACCATTGGATATTATGGTCCATCAGAACAACCTTGTTTCTGATCCACCAGGTGAGGAACTTGAGCATGGCGGAAACACGCTGCACCCAAATAGTCTCATCCCATATGTGTGAATCACCTTGCTCAAAAAAGATGCGACAAAAATCCTTAGATGAAAATTAACCGAAGGAGGAATGGGTGAAAACACATTTATCAGGCTCGAAATTCATCTCGATGAGATTGAATAAGTTTTGTTTCTCCCTATCTAGAGTCACCTTGATAAAGTAATGGAAATGGAATTATTCCCTGAAGGTAATATCCGTGGCAGGGCACCCTGGAAATCCAAGAACATCTCCACAACAGTTCTGATGCCAGAAGGAGATATCACCCCTCCCTATGATGTAGCATAAGTGTGGACGAATGCCAAAGATGAGAAGACGGATGATCAACCAAAGAGATGAAGGGTGGCCCTATGTATTATCATGAAGCCCCGAGGAATAGCTATGAATGGTGTTCCCCCAAAGTAAACGACATTCTAGAACAGTCCATGCATGCTTAGAATGGATTAAGGAAAAATTATCATGCAAACTACGCACGTTAATAACACCCTCATGCACCATCTTCACCATTCTGATCCACAATACCTAGTGTCTCTTACCATCATCCCGTGGGTCCCAAATGATTTGTACATGAATTTTATCGATATTCTTTATGACACCTTTAGGTACCTTGATAGAGGAAAGGACATGCCCTGAAGAAGCCGCGAGAACACTGTTAACAAGAGAGATCCTACCGTCGAATGAAACGAGCTTATTATTCCAATTGAGAACTCTTTCTGCCATCCTGGAGAGGAAGGGGTCAATGTCACGGATGAGAAATCTGCAGGGCAACATAGGAACCCCAAGATAATCCCTAGGAAATTTCCCCTTTTTCCTCCCATGACACTAGTGATAGAAATAACCCACCCAGCATTACAATTTTCAGATTGAAAGAACATACTCATTCCCTTGTTAATGATCATCCCGCTCTAGTGATAATGCTCCTCCAAAACATTGATCATGCCACATATGGATTTGTTCATAGCATTCAGGAAAAGAATGGTATCATCAAAAAACACGATATGTGAGATTGTCGACGCCTTAAAACAACACTGGTACGGGAGGATAACACCCTGCCTAATGCTTCGATGAATCAGACGGCTCAGGACGTCCTGGATCAGAATAAACAGACTCGGTGAGATGGGGTCTCCCTGCAGGAGACCCTGAGTGGATTTGTAAAATCCATAGGATTTACCCATGAAGGTCACCGACTTCCATTAAGAGAAGAAGAAGCGAAACAAGATATCAGTGATATGAGAGTTGAGACCCATACCTGCAAAAACATTATTGATGAAGCTCCATTAAACCTGGTCATAAGCCTTGTTCATATCTAGTTTAATAATCAAATTCGAGTTGCGACACTGACATTGATTTCCCTGAGCATCTCATTCGTCAGGGATATGTCTTCCAGGATTTATCGGCCTTTGATGAAATCTTGTTGTTCCATCGAAACCCATCGTGCCATGCGGCTCGCCTACCGGGTGTTCTGAATAGTAGCTAGGACATTATAAGGGGTATTACACATACTGATCAGAAGATAGTAGGAGATCTCAGTCGGGTTTTTAACCTTTGGAAGGAGAATAATGGTGGTGGAAATTTCCACACAAGGAAAACTACCACCAAAAAAAAGTCATGAATGGCTGCAACCAGATCGTCCTTAAAAATATCCCATGACAACTTGATAAAAGAACCCAATAACCCATGTGGACCCATGAAGCTATCTGAATTTTGGTGCATGAGCGATACATTGATATCTTGTTCTCCTGGCATTGCCTCCAGGACTTCATTTTCCTATTCAGTTGCTAAGATGTGAATCACCTAAAAAACATCTGAATGCTCTGTTGGATTCCCATTGGGAAGGAAGGAGTTAGGACTAGAGAGTAGGTCAGAGAAAAACTGGAAGGCCATGCTGCCAGCCACATCGATGTTTTCCATGAAGGAGCCGTCTTCCAACATGATATTAGGTTTGATCAGTCTATGCCTCTCCTTAATGCTAGCAAGGAAGAATGTCGAATTATGATCTCCTTCTTTCAGCCATTTAATCCTGGCCACCTCTTGGGCGACGCCCTCCTGCTTCAAGATCATGGCCTCCAACATATCCTTCTTCTCTGTGAGTTCCTTATAAGTCTGGATGTCCCATTCCTCCTCCAAGTGGCCTTCGAGTCATTCAACGTTGTTCATGGTAACCTCCATCTCCCCTTGTTGATATCGAACATCTTTCTCCCACAATTGGATATTATGTTTCAACCACCAGAGTCTGTAGTTAAACAAGACCCACGTGTTTCCTTATGAGGGACTCTCCCAAACGAATCTAACAAGGTCGTGGTAACCTATAATGTCATCCCAAACTAGCTAAATATGAAAATATCTTGGCTATCTTACGAGGTGTCTAGAGACACAAGAAATGGGGAGTGGGAAGAAATACCCCAAACCAAGTGAGTAACCTTATAACTAGGGAAAGCAACAATGGTATGCATATTAGCTAGGCAGTGATCGAGACGACCCCACGAGCAGTATATACCCCTTTGGTTGTTGCGTTAGGTGAACTTGCCTCCCACGAAGCCGAGATCTGAGAGGTCTGTCACTGCCATGAAATGAAAAAAATCAAGGCTGGCTTTCTGGGGAAAAGGACCCCTACCTTCCTCTCACTCGGATACACCACAACATTGAAATCACCCCTAACGATCAATGGTTCTAGCCATGGATCGAACCTACTAAGCTCCTCCCATAACTCACTTATATGGAGTTGATCAAAACTCCCATAAATGAAACTCGTAATGATGAAGACATGCCATTGAGTTACCTTGATGGTTATAAATTGATCTCTTACACTAACCAAAGCCACATTGCAATGCTGGTGCCAAAAAATCCAAATATGACTATTCACAGGATCAGCTTTCATACTTCAATGTATTCTGAGTTTCTTTGAGAACTCCCCTATTGTAGAATGGTGTTGATTGTGTTTCAGGATGGAAACCATAGTAGCCTTGTGGGAAGAGATCATAGTACAATGAAAGTCCTATTTGACCACATCGACAATGCCCTGAGCATTCCATATGATTAGAGTAATCATTTAAATTAATGTGTCCTGGGACTAGCTCCAGAACCATTAGCCTGCTCACATAAGAAAGGTGAAAACCTTTTTTTAATCTTGGTTTCATACCTAGTGCACACTTCTAGCTCCACTGATAGATGCGACACCAGTGATGAATTGCTGCCTAGAGAACCCAAGCCCCAATTTTTCCAAGTGGACGATGATGTTTTCGATCCCCTCTTACAGGACCCTGCATCACCAGGTGAAGAAACCTAGGACTGTGGAGAGGAAAAAAAATAGAAGCAATTGGCCAAACCCCAAGACGCACCTCCAGGAAAGATGCCTTTCCTTCATCAGCCCCTTCAAGATTCCACCACATCACTAGACGGGAGAAGGAGACCAAGAGAAGGAGAGGACAAAGGGACCAAGGGGCACCTTTCATGGATCTGCATCAACTCAGAACTACATTCTACTAAGGAGTGAAATAGATTTCCCAGAAAAAACCTGAAGTAATTAAACTGAAGAGGAGAGAGGCCACTCGAGACAGAAGGAACCAGGCCCCTGCACCACAGCGGACCATCCATAAGTATTAAATCTAGGGGGGGTCTCCACGACCAAGTCGAGAGGTAGAGAAAAAGGATCTATAGTGATATCCTATTCTGTCTCCAGGAACCCTTTAGACAGGGCAGGAACAGTTGGGCCAACCCTTTCACCCCCTCCGAACTGCAGCCATGGATCCTCTACCGCCTACAGAATTGCACAGAGTGAACTTGAAGAAGACAATGAGAGAAAAACTAGGATAAAACTGGGTAAGAAATATCCTGAGCCCAATGAAAGGATCCCCCCACATAAATATCCAGTTTATCTAGTTATGCCTGATAGAGTTCCAGCTCCACAAAAAAGTGCGGCACTGAGGAAGACAGACCCTGGCTCATGTTATCATCAGAACACAGAAAGCGCCCAACATATTCCCTGATCATCTTGAGAAACCCTTCGTTCTAGAAGGGAAATGACAGCCCCGGAAGGCCGATCCAGACCATCGCTTCCAGGCTTTAATTTACCTTTGTGAGCCTCCATTGGACCACCTGGATAAACTGAAGCTCCAATGCCCCAAGCTCATCTGGTCCTTTCACTAAGCGACAAGAAAGTCCTCCTACGAGTCAAAGATAAGACTGAAGGAGCTCCTGTGAAGGACCGAGACCCTCACCGGATGCCTAAGACCTCCGGACGCCACCCCTCACTAAAAGATAGATAGAGGCGGTTTTGAACCACTGAAGCGAGCCACTAATGACCATTTTAAACCCAGTATAGCCTCCGAAAGAGTCGATGACGGCACATCCAGCCGAACACAGCACTCCTCCCACAACGGCTGTGCCGGAGGCACCGATATCTCCGGAAATCAAGGACAATGGGGACCCAAAATCTGGCCATAGGGAGCATCCCAAAAGGTGACACCAAAAATAGAGGTGCTGAGGGGCCAGAGTGACAAGTCAATAGAAGTAGGCAGAGGAGCCGCTAGGCCTGAAGCTCTACTCGACCCTGAAGGCGGTACCAGTAAAGGGATCTGAGTGGCCCATACATTATGTCCCATGAAACTAAACATTACCCAATAAATTTTATTAATATTATTGAACACCCAGTATAATAATTTCATAAAAATGTCTACCACATAAATAATTTAACATAATTAATACAAATAAGTGTAACCCATTGAATGAAATGGGTATCATAATTCCATAATGAAGCATAACCAAATGGTGTAAGAAAATGGTTTACATGAAAGTAGTGATTAAATAATTATTGGAAATTCATGACGTAAAAACCACAATATATTTTTATAATAGATATTCAAAATAAGTTTAATCAATATAAAACAAAAATTATTTTACTTCAAAAATGTTCTACTGAAGGGATGTTTGAAGGGAAAACGGTTAGGAGACATTAAAGTAGGATAAATTAATAATAATTCACATAAACTCATATATGAACTAAAATGTTTTTTAACTATAGAATGATTTATATTATTAAATATGCATGTCTTAAAACATTTTATGTTTTTTACTTGAAAGGGGGACGAAATGTAGATGTACCCTTTAATCAGAATTGAATTTCAGGAACAATTGTGAAGGGAGACATTTAAACCAAGTTTATCCCCATTATAGAAATATGAATTGAACTACATAAGTATGGTTGGTACATATACATAGAATACTGGAGAATTTAATAAGAATAATGAATAAATAAATTAGAAAAAATATAGATAATGTGTAACCTAAAGGTTAATTAGAGGTTCAAAGTGATCCCTTACCTTATGTGGAGATGTGTTTTTCACATTCGCATAATTTACTAAAAAAATAAATTAGATTAGTTGGTTAATTAATATAAAACCTATTATATATTTATTAAATTTTTTTATAATTTTATTATGTTCATTTATGGTCATATCAATTATTTATAAGATTCAAATTTGTTGTTCTCAGAGCATTCATTTTCTTTGTTTCATGGTTAGTTTAGTTGTGTATAATTGTGGATGTTATTTTGAAAAGGAAAAAAATCTCATTAAGTGTAATTATATGGAATCAATAGAATTAAATATTTAATAATGTTTCCATATATAATTTTACATTATTGTAATAGGTCGATTCATTATATAAACCATTATTGTTATTTTTTTAGTTTTTTTAGTGATTTTTACGATCATCAAGACACATATTCATTACATTTAATATCATCTCAATATATTATTAAATAACATTAATTTTTTTTAATATTTTTATAATATTTTTAACCATAATTATTTTTTTATTTCAAACCATGGTGGCTATAAGGGAAAATGAAAACTTGTCGTCCATGAAGGCGATGAACTAACATATCAAAGATAATGATTTCTTTTTTAGTATAAAATGAGAATTGAAAATGATTTTTGAGGGATATTCAATTAAATAAATAAAATTATATTATATTTATGATAATAGAGATATCATGATTCATTAGATATCGTATTTGAGGAAATGGTTGAATAATGAATGAATTTAAAAGAGAATCAATAAGGATTTTACCTCTTGAATATCATCTCATTGAGAACCTGCTTAAAGAACATGAGTTTATTTTTTTGTCTAATCCACATGATATTGAAGATGGTGAAGACTATTTTGACGGTAATTGGGTAGAATTTAGAAAATTTCCTAGGATTTGATAGAGTGAGAAATAGTGGTGCTGAGGGTTGATATGTATAGTTGAGGATATGTGTATTTTTTGTTATTTATTAATTTTTTATTTTTTCACAAGATAATCAATTGTGTTTATTAAAATGACATAATATAGTAAATGTTATATGATATTTTGAAACAATGTGTCATTACATCATACATACATCTTGCATGACTAAAAATTTAATGTATTTGTTAAATACTATAAATCATTGTATTTCACTATACAATAATAAGTCAATTACATTCCGTAAAACCTAAAAATTTACCCGAACAATTTATAAATGTGTAGATTTAAAACATTTACACCATTTTATGCAGGTAAGTTTCTAAATATGATAAACATAATTTTTAATTAAAAACATCATTTATTCGTAAACTACATATTTTAAATTATAATGGATTATATTATTGTATGAAAAATTGATCAAGGTATTAAAATGTTATTTAAAATTATATTACAAAATAATAATAATAATTTATGAATCTATTTTTGGAAATAAAAATTCATTTAAATCATTATAGCAATTATTAAATTTAAAATAAACAATTAAGGTTCACAAACAAACCAACACTTAACTTATATTTTTTAAAACATTTATTTATTTATTCCCTAATGTATATATTTATTATATTCAATTATTAGATACCAAAATATAATATATACTTTCAAAACTGAGGATATTATTCTAAAGTCAGATTACTATTACTAATGGTCAGATAAATATTCCTACCAGTTATATTACTATACCAATCATAAGGTCACCATTATAAAGGTATATATTCTTTAACTTCCTAAAATACTACTTATTAAATTAATTGATAAGTAAATTTTATTGTATGGAAAGGTTATATGATTACATTAATCTTCAATATAAACATTATATTTCAACTATATAGAATTTTTCATGAGTTCATAATTAATGTGGATCGACCATATCCATTTTTTGGTATTCTTATTATCTTTATTTATATTTATTGTCCAACTATATTTTGTAATTATAATTGTTTTATTTGATATCTAATGTATCATTTCCAAATCATTATATTTTGGAATACCCCTTGAAGTATAATCTATCCTTATATCCTAGAATCACACCATTTAATATACAATGTTTTTAAAAGATGTAATTTTATCTAATGATATTCATATATTTATGATTGTATAAAAGACCTCATGTACCATTATTTAAAATTTAATTTAAAAATATATTAATTTCATTCATTTACTATAATTATTAAAATATTTATTCCTATTTTGGGTAAAATCAATAATAGTAGACTACAATAACTATATGTTAATATTTTTAATTTTTTATCCCTTAATTATATTAATCAATAAACTTATTTTAATTAATATGATATGAGGTTTTCCCCATAGTTCTAAAATACATAACCAAATTATTTTTATAAATATAATGTATTCTAATATCAGGAATTTGATCAATTTCATTTAATATTACATTGGGATTGACAATGAGAACACTGCAATAATCATTATTTATTATTGATACCTTCTACTCATTAAAAAATTAAAAGACAATCAGAAAATTATAGTAAATTATCTTATAAAAAAATTTATTTTATCATATCTTTGAAGTCCTCTTTGGTTTATATCATGGAAATATTTCATATTCACATTTAACATAAAATTTTCAAGAATAATTTTTATCTCTTCATGATGAATATTATACTCCCAAAAAATCTTCTATTTTTTAGTATTATTTATTAAATAATATTTCAATAGAGTCGTATATGAATTTTACATTATTTAGAACATATTTTCAATAATTCTTGTAAACATGATTTCTTGAAAATATAAATATCATATTGTGTCTTACTCTATTAAAATGGTTCTTAACAAATAAAAAAACAATTTTATTTCTATTCAAAAAATCTATTTATCATTTTAGTGAAAGGTTTAATAAAAAAAAATGTATAATGTAATTTTATCCATGATATATTGAGAAATTTTTATTTTCATACTTTTTATCATTATTTAATCTCAACCCCTAAAATGAATAACCAACATCCTTATTAGATAGTATCTTGATTATTTTAGGCATATTAAATTTTTGATATAAATGAGACATAAATATTGTCCATGTAATTCAATTAAATTCATAAATAACTATGATGATTTAATTCTATCAACTTAAAGACATTTTTTCATAAGTTTTAGTCAACATCATAGTGAAAAAATAATAATGGCCTTCTATTTTGGATATCAACTAACATGTGAATTTTAATTATTATTATCCCTTTTAGAAATGTTATGAAATTGTCGATGGTGTCTTCATTTAGAAAATGAGTAGTTTTCATTGGCTTTTTCAAAATAAAATCTTATGGGTCTTTTTCCTAGATAAAAGTGCTTTTTTGGAAGATTTCATTTATATATAGTATAATTATATAGAAACTAACATTTTCATTGCGAACCTAAAATTAGTTACAAAAGGTTATTAAACCACTTGATATAAATAATCTATTAATCACCCTCATTACAAAACAAATATTATTTTTATAAATTACCCCATATAACTAATTTTTTATTATATTCAGGAAATTATGCATTATCGCATCCTTTAATAAATCAATTTTAGAGTATAATTTATTTTTACATGTTTTATCCACACTAAAAGATTTTATCTTAAAGGAGACACAACTTAAATAGTCAATACCCCCCCCCCATTTTATATATTTAAACTCTATATCAATATTTTAATTCAAATATCATAACATAGAATCAAAAAAATCAATAATATTTGGAATCATATATTTTCATATCATGAAGGAAATTTCATTAACATTTTCTTATTTTTTATCAAATATATTTTTTTAAAATGTAGATATAATTTTTTAATTTAATTGAGCTCATAGAATTTTATGAAAACTATTTAATGTGAACATTTATTGATAAAGGATTCAATTATCTTCCTTTAGGACATTAAATCTTCTATTAAATATTATTTTTATCCCAATATAATGTAGTTAATGGTGTATCCTATAATTTTGTGGTCTCCCCCTCAAATTTTGCTCCCTCCCTTAACCAGGTAGTGGAAAACCTTACCATAGGTAATAGTATTTGTATTAATATAAACAAAAATACATGTAGGATACTTGAAATATATTTATTTGATAGAAAAATTTATTATCATGGGGGTTTTCATCAATCCTCATTTCTGAATCCCCAATGACCAGATTTTACCAAATTTGTTTATGGATATCTTCATTGATTTTTTTTTGAAGATTACGAATTTTTTAAGGAAAAAATCTCCTCACATTTATAATAATATTTTTCCCTTTCAAAATACTGTACAATGGTGAGCTATAATGTTTCACCACATTCCCAGAAACCATGATCTTTCTAAGGATTTACATTAGTAGACATACATTTATCTTGTCCAAATTTTTATACATAAATATTTCATTATTTTTATTTCATTTTACGCTCATTACCTAATTTTGTATGTTTATATTTATTCATATTTTTTTTTTGTTGTTATTAGAAGCTCTTATGACACCTTAACTGTAATTATTCTCTAGTTTCTCCCTCTTCTTCCCGACATAATAATTTTCATCTTTACATTTTTATTGCCTACCCAATGATTCTTGGAAATTTATAGATTAATAAATACCCTATGAATGATTTTATGATTTATACATTTTGAAACAAATGTGATGCTATATAAGAAGTCACGTTTCAAGGACATATGATCATATGGTCTTCTTAGAGACTCATACAATCATACATCTTAAGGAATCATGTGATGACATGTAGATAACTAGAGTGTTGTGTATATAACAAGGGGTTTACATAATAACATGATCTATGACTGTACATATAATAACTCAATTGATGTCATGTGGTAACAAATTTGACAATTTGGTCTTTGAAGGGATTCAAAGGATAGATTGATCAATTAATTGATCACATAAACGCCACTAAACATGTAAACATGATCTTGATAAGAGAATTAGACCTATATACATTGATTTGGTGATAAACTGGTGGAACAATAATTTAAAATATCAATAATGATATTGTGAAATAAATCTACAAATAATAGTCTCTTTATGAAATGTATTTTTCACTATATTTAATGTGATGGGATTAAGTGATTCACTTTATTAGTTCATTGATCTCATGAAGGCCCTCATACATTCCTTCTTGATCTCATCGAGTCCTTTAGTCAATCCATATTGATCTTGGAAAGGCTTATAAATATGCTATCATAACATGTTGAAGGCCTGTAGAAATTCAATCTTGATATCATGATGTCCCACATACTATACATCTTGATAACACCAAGTCCCCATTATCTAATGTTTCTTTATCAGGATTGTGGCGACTCCATTAAACTGTGACTAGATGAGTGGTATTCTTTTTTGAAATTTCACTATATGATCAATAATTGATATAAGATGATCATCATATGAAAATAATGTTCAAGATGTATAAAAATGGATTTATTTACATGTGAGTGATCAATTATGTACTTCCACAAGATAGGTATGTGGAATATACCAATAAATAAAATGAGCTTTGGTGGAAGAGCCAACTCATAATCAATATTACCTAATTGATCAATAATATAAAATTTTTCACTATATCATGGGATTTTATTTCCTTTATTTGAAAATATTTTAACCTTATTCTATTGATAAATTCATATAAATAGCTTCTCATTATCTTCAAATAATGTACAACATCGATGATTCTCAACATAACATTTTTATTGACATTTTGATACTCTTATGTGTTGTTGAATTGGATTAACATTATATGAAATTTATTCATCCATATATAGTACCAATATATTAATTTATCCATAATCATCTAGATTATTGGAATTCTAGACATATTTCCATTGTTTTTATTATAATAATCCATATGAATACTCATGTAAATGTTATAGTTGAAGGAGAACATGAAAAGGGGATGGTGTTTATCCCATCCACCATTGAAATATATATAATGATATCTCGGAATATATTATATGTTTTGAATGGTTCTCTTAGAATGATCATCTGTCTGAGGATGATAGATCATATTGAATGACAACTCAGTATCATGTTTTTGCTGAAGACTTTATATGATCTTCAAAGATGAACCTGAAATCCTGGCATGATATAATGGAATGTCGTACTCCATGAATCAATAAAAAAAATATATTCATTATCATGGAATTAGGACCTGTAGAGATAAATTCACTCATATCAATGACATGTCAATACATTTTATGAAAATCAACTTAAACCCATATTGCATTTTTCTATTTATATATTTGGGATATCTTATGAAAACTCCATGGTGATATTTTCCCTTTTCCATTTTGGTAAGAGTAATGGATGTAACATTACATTAATATTTTTTCTCTCTACCTTACGTTACTAATATAAAAATAATTGTGATACAAAATCACTAATACCTATATTTATTCCCTCCCACTGTAGATTCTATTTGAAATCACTATGTATCTATATACATACTGGATTAGTAGAGAATGAAGGAAATTACGACTTGTAATATAGGCAATTCGTAAAATCAGGTATAGATGAAACACATAAATGGTTTCTATATCATATCATTACATCAAAAATTATGTTTTTATTTAGGAACATTTCAATCCTTTTTTTGTAGATCAAAATCATCCTTTTATTCTAATGTATTGTTTACACGGATAGATGGTTGATCACTCATTTTCGGAAGATAATATTTCTCAATATATTTATGATCTCCATAAACAACCTATGAAAATATTGAGATCGTGGATCTTTATTCAACCTCATAATGAATTTTCAACCATAATCCTATCAACTGAAAGCATCATCTATCATGTTCATCTTCTGAGGATTGTATTGTATTGAGTAATAATAATGATATATATTCTCTAACAATATTCTATAATTAGTATTTAACTCTATATTTGTGAATATATATTTTAATATGTTATTATAAATATATATATATCACACATGTCACTATAAAAATAATTACTCCATGTCATTAATGGGAAAATCATTTCAGTTAACTCTTATTCATTATTTGGTTAGTTTTTCTCCAGGACTATCAATTTTGATGAGGAGTAAGCTGTCACCATATCATTTATTATGATAATGTATCTAAATAACTTATTTTATGCATCTATACAGATTAAGAACACCTATATAGTGTATGGTAATGTAATCATGGGTGAAATGACCAACCTTCTATTTAGTTCAGTGAAATATTATTCACTCTCATATGCTTAAAGGAATGTCATTCCTTTCCGAGTTAACATCATATGTAGATTTCTAAACCAATTAAATTTATTTTCATATTGTGTAAAAATTATATATCAAAAAATTATAGTTCTCATTCAATATGGTTGGTCAAGATAAATATTCATTAGGATTCATCTTTGATGGTCTCACCGAAATACCCTCGCTTAAGATTATATAATCTACAATTCAATCTATTTGTAACCAATATTCAATCATTTTAAAATTTTCATTCAGTTTATCATTTATTAGGTTCTAAAGTACAATTATAATGTGATATTTGTGCTACTTATTTCACATTGAATAAATAATAATATATTATATACGGTATACCACAAATTGATCAAGGTAATCTCTGAAGTCTATATTCATTAAATTCCAAATATAATAGGGAAATTAGAATAGAAAAATGGAATCAAATTGTATTCATATTATCCATACCATTCATGTATTGATATATTATTTATATACACATTATTGACCTCAATTTTTGATAAAAAAATGAAGTTAAATCTTGGAAAAGTATGGATCTCCACATTGATGATGAAACAAGTCATCAATATAGGGTATGGGATACTTGTTCTTTATTGTTATCTTGTTCATTTCTTAATAATAAATATATATTTTCATCGATCCATAATTATTATTACAGAAATTAAAGACACACACCATGGAGATACTCTTGGATGAATGGATCCCTTTTTAAGATTCCCCTAGTGGTTCTTATTCAATTCCAAAAAATCAATTGGTTCGATTATATAGGGTGTCACTAATACAAGTGTAGCATCATGTATGAAATATATAGAAAATTAAACAACATGTTATGGTTTATGAATAAGAATTTATTCTCAAAATAGTACAACAGACTTCTAAAAATAGGCATGTAATATATGATGAGTTTTTCCCCATCCATCTGATATAAAAACCCATTTTTATTGGAATCAATAACTATATGATGGAAGGGATCTTCATCATAATTTCATATCTATCGTCTCTTTATATATGATCATGGATTATTTTTTAATATAAAATTCTAATTATGGTCCTCTGTAATTGAGGATGGGTTTATGTATATAAAGACAATCATTTACTAATATAACATCAAATTCAACAATATGGAGAATAACATTATATTATTGATTGAAATTCCCAAAAACAATATCCTGAGATGAACCATTTATGTGATATGTGATAATTGGAAAATTAGGAGTTTTAACTACTATTTCAACATGTAATCATTGAGGTGGAATTTGGTATCATTGGTAAAATCTTCATATATACAAAATTTGGTCAATATAGAGTCAAATAAGACATTATCAATTCTATTATGGATGGTAAGTGTACCGTTCACCCTATCATTATTGTACCCTCATATTAAATACAAATAAAAAGATATTTCCCTTTATCTCTAGAATTATGTAGGTGTTGATTCTGATCATAATTGTTAAAATTTGGATTTAATAGCTTGATATCATAATTTTTATAATCATTTTATGTGAATAACGTTAGTGTGTGTGGTTTAATAGTTGTAATCTTATTCCCTTACAGTATGATAATCACCCAACTAAATTCCTTTTGACTTTTATTTTCTTTAGTACCAACCCTTCTACATTTAATTATCCTATTACTTAAATTAACGTAGTTTTCATATGATTTATTCCCAAATTTTAGTCATGTTGGTGGTTTGAATTTGATTCAACCATGTGATTCATTTGAGATTTCATGATAATTGATCATCATTTTCTTATCAAGAACATGGTAATGACAGGAATATCCAATTTAGATTTCTAACATGAGTGAACATCAAAATATTTTTTCATAGATACTAAATTCATGTATTTTTATGGCCTACTTGGGACATGAGTTGGGGAAACCAAGGAATTGATCATCCTTAATTTTAGGATGTATCATAATACCACAATGATACCTCACATGTCTTGTAAAATACTATTTATATATACAAATGAATTCACATTACATTTTATTTAGATCAAGTAATTCATTCACTATGTTTTTATGAAGAGTATGAGGAAATTACATATTGTGAAATATTATTATATACTCATCTCAAACCACTGAGTTATTTACTTCTAGTTCCCTCATGTTCTTGAGAAGAGTGAACTGGTGATCTACATTACCTTTCAAATGACGAATGACCAAAATGATCCTTTCATTCTATGAACACTGTAAAATTTATAAAATACCATTAGTTGTACTAATACTATTTTTAATAACTACTCAATCATCAAAACGACATTAAAAATGTTGGAATTTTCTAATGAAGAACTCAACAAAACCTTGTTCCTTCATTTTCTCGATTGGATGTTTAGAATGATTCGTAGCTTTATAATGTTTTTCTAGCATTGAGAAAATATTTTTCATTTAGGGTCCCATAAATTTTCATTGATTAGAAGTAAAATGATTACATAATCTATACAATTCATTATAAACATGGGGTTTTCTTGATTTATTCAATGATTAAAACCAAAAATTATACTGCCTGAAATAATAATCATAGTTTGAAACCACATAATCATGTGAAATAATTTATAGGATGTATAAATCAAGAAAAATTATTTTGAATATATAAAACCTTAATTTTAAAATAGGACATTCAATATCATTATCCATTCATATCCTTTACTATGATTCATAAATAAATTGAGAAGTAAAAAAACATACCACAAGGAGTGTGAAACAACATGTAAAGAAAGAACCACTGTCTGACAAAATGTGTAGAATGTTCCAAATCCATACACACCTATTATAGGGTTATTAACCCTATGTACTATTGTTCCATACTCACATCCACTTTTAGTATTCAAAAAAGGAATATAACTTCTCATAAACCACTATGTCTATCCTTCCTGAAAATTCCATGATATTTTCTTATATTTATACATATCCTTCAAATTATCCACATGGGTATGATTGCTGTTTTCACATAATAATTCAACATGATATATAAACCATTATTCTAATACCAACTATAAAAACCCATAGTTTTATTTCATTAATAAAAAATATTTTTGGATGAACATTCATAAATTCCAATAATATATTCTTGACGACCATAAAGGATTTGTATCATTGGAGACTAGTTACATAATATTTTTATTCCTTGTAAGATCTTCATTTTGAAAAATGATGGTCCTTCCATTTATTATAATTCATAGGTATACCATAAGAAAATGATTCTTTAAAACCAACTGAAAAAAAACCTAGGAAAGGGTGATCTTAAATAAACAATAGAGTTAATCAGGGGAGATATCAAATAAAAATCATAAGAATGAATATGATAACAATGAGGGAATAAGATCAAAAAAACATCCAAGTTATGTACCAAATATATAAATGAACATAATCATGATTTATAGAATAAAACATTATGATTTCAATGACATGCATCATAATACTGACAAATAATCTTTAATGAATCATTAACAGTATGTTCATGTCATATACGTACGACCTCGACAAATTTTTGAATGCATTTCATATTTCATTGGTAAATATTGAGAAAATATAATCAATGTTCATCCAAAATACCTACATGATTTTCATAAAATAACAGATCATGCATTATCACCTATATCCCAGGATGGATCAATTACATTTACATGTTTCCATCCTGGATGAAGCACATCATCCTATTTTTGACATGAGATCAATCAGATTAGCTTGGGTATATAACTAACTCATGAGATTTAAAATATTACATAGTGAATTGGAGGAAAATACTCCCTCAATAATAAAATAATAAAAATTATAAATATTTGTTCTACAGGATCATAATACATTGATCATATCCAAACCCATTAAAAGTAATTATTTTTACAAACATATCATCTGTAATAAAATGTGTATAACAAATATGATTCATAAAAATTCCATCTTATAATACATTAATAGTCCGTGTAGAATGAAAATGTTTTAAAAACATCAAATAATTATATTCATAATGCTTTTAATGAAAAATTAAGTCTAGTACCATTTAATAATATCTTCATTAAAAAAAGAAACAACAAGTGTTGTTATTATTTTTAATTTTTGATTATCAACAGAAATCATTAATGATGAAAATTAACAGAAGTATATGTGCAAATCCATGAAGGGAGGTTTTCCAGCCAAAGTTGGTTGGTATCGATTGAGGCTGAGGCCGCAAGCTAATGGGCCACATTGCTTCCTTCCATTTTGGTAATGGTGAAGGTTCATAATGAGATGCATTGGAAACATAAGAGAATTCTCCTGATAATGATTCCAAAAGATAGGATCATGCCATCTTTGTGGTTAATACCATCAATTATGACAATATAGTTACTCTCAATAATGATATCACCACATCCACATTCCAATTTGAGCATCATACCGGCAAGGATGGTCGTAGCCTCAGCAACTGTAGGATCCTAGAATGCCTAATGTAGTTTATATTTTGCAGTAAGGATTTTCCCCAGATGATTATGAGAGAGGAGGACGAGGGAAATAATCCATCATTTGGAAGATATGTCTCCACATTAATCACAAGAATACCTTCCTTTGAGGGATACCAATGAGAGGGATATGGGGAGGTAACACCTAGAATATAATGTCCATTGTGATCTTTCCATCCCTCAATCCAAGAAGTGGCCCATTCAATCCATAATTTGGAGGGGTTTGTGAGCTTGATTAAAAAAAACATCAACATTACAGACCCAAATAATTTAGGCCAAAGTGAAATGTGAACCTAAATAAGCCGAGGATAGAGAGGATCATCATCATGTCAGAATATCGGGAAGGTCAAAGGCAAAAGCCATTGAAGTGGCAGAAGTCGGGTCCCATTTTTTCCAAATTTCCTTAGCTTCTGGGAAGTAAATGGTGGCGTGCAAAGGAGTTTGTGTAATGTTCGGGCTGAAAGGTAAAAAAGTGTACTGGTCATATGTCAGTAAGTGAGATGGTTCATGGTTGGGAGAGTACCCATGAAAACCTACCACCAAAATTAGTGTATTTTAGGGGGAGCGTTGAGAGTCCAAATTGATTTCCATGGCCCCTCATCTCGACAGACATTATGGTGGCCATGAGCAAGTATGTAGACTGATCTCACCATGTATATGCCTGAGATGACATTGATCTTGAAAGATGGTCAGGGCCTATTTCAGGGACCCATGGAATTGATAGGATAATTCATTGATCCCTTTCGTTAAACCATTGGTGGATAAGTTCAAAACACCACCCCTATCCCTGGTCAAGAAATTAGGCAGCTGCTAGTAGCGTTTTCATGACCTAATTGGACGGGGGATCTAGCCCTCGTAGCTTCCCCATCGATCATCTATGGATCAGTCCAGATATTGAGAGATGATCTAGACCCAATCCTCAAGCCTAGTGTTTTTTCTAGGAACTTTTGAACCGCCCAAATGATTTACCGAAGGAAGCTAGGACGATGACCAAGAGAGGAAGCCTAGAAGTCCGTGTGGGGAAAGTACATAGCTTGGAGAACCTATGCACATAGAGATGATGGAAGGTTAACAAGGCGCCATCCATTCTTGGAAAATAGTGCATCATTTAAGAGATGTAGATTCCAGAATCCCATCTCTCTCTCTGATTTGGGTTTGGAGAGTTTATCCTAGTTCATCAAGTGGGGTTGATTCCTTCCATCATTCTTCCCCCAACAGAAATTGGTAGTGCACATGTAGATCTAGTAGATAATGATTTCAGGGAGCTTAAATACGGACATAAAGAAGGTGGGGATAGAATGCATGATATCGTTGTTGATGGTATTTTTTCTATCTTTAGAAATTCGTTTTGGGGACCAGCCTGGATTTTTTTTCTTGATCACGTCCACCCGAGATGCAAAGATATAATTTTTTGGATCGACTAATAACCATGGGTAGCATGAGATACTTCTATTGTTTTACAGCCATATTGACCCTAGCTGAGGCATAGAGTTCATCCCCCTTAAAATGAGGCACCCCTGCACTGAATGATATTTTAGATTTTCCATGATTGATTGATTGGCCATACGCCCTCTCATACTGATGGATCACTTGGATGATCACCCGACAATCATTAAATATTTCTCTCGATAAAATGAGGCAGTCGTCTGTGAAGAAAAGCTGCGACACTGGTGGGATAGTATTAAATACCTATACCCAATGAATAGATTTAGACGATGCAGCCCTGAAAATGAGATTAAAAAAAATGTCAGCCACAAGTATGAAGAGAAAAGGGGAGAGGGTATCTCTCTAGCGAAGGCCTCAAGATGGGGTCAATCCTCTAGTGAGCTCCCCATTAACCATGATTTTGAATGATACAGTCAAGATTCCATCCATGACCATATCTATCCATTTAGCGCAAAACCCATTTCAGCATTGTTTCGCACGGAATTCGGGGATGACCTCCTGGATGGGAGATTCAAACGTTCTGATAGGCTTCTATCAGGTTTGTTCGTAGAACCAGAAACATACAATGATTCCACATCCATTTGGACCTACTTTCCAAAGGTAGGCGATCATTATCTTGTGGACTGATGAGGCTTAGGAATTTTCATTGGTCGAGAGGATGGGAGGTCGGACTCATCACACCTTTTTGAGGGGAATTATTGTCTATTCCGGGACTCTCTTTATAGATTTAAGTTGTGTTCATGAATCCTTATTACATTACCAAGTATAAAATGATATTTCCTTCAGTTTAACAATCAATGATTAAATATGTAAGAAATTTAGAGAATGTTTTATATGAATTCGAGGTTCTTCATCAATAGAGAATCATCTGTATCTATTTAAAGATTCTTGGTCAATGGTATCCTTCAAAACATTTATATAAAAGTCTCTTGGTCATTATGATGACTAGGATGGTTTTAAAGCCACTCAGTGGGGCACTTGATGTTTATTGTCATTCAGAAGGACATGGATTATTTCAGAGTTGGGATCGAACCCATAAATGGGCTACCTACGTATCCTTTTCTTTGGAAAAGGAATCAGAACCCACGTAGTTCGAGTAAGGGGGTATGACATTTATGATTGATGGCTCAAAGAAGGATGTCATAATTACTTTTACACTCTAAGCTCACGTGATTCATGCTCGGTCTGAGAAACAAGAGGTATTGGTAAAAATTAGACAATTGTGCCATGAAATATGAAATCATAAGAAATGGTTTGGGGCTTATGTATGTATGACTGCCCAGATGAATGAATTTTAGGATTTACTTTATGGAGAAAATCTAGGAACAGGGTCCATAAAGGTATATGTGCTTTATGGGGATTTGAAAACTCTAACATGGGACTTATTTCTGAAAAGGAAACCCAAATTAGGAGAGGATTGATAATTTGGTTTTACTCATGAGAAGGAATCCCAGATTAAATGTAAATTAGGACTGGTTAAGAGAAATTAAGGGACTTGGGGCTTACTCTTGAAAAGGAAGCCCAAAATTTATGACTGGGACTTATTCTTGAAAAGGAGGCCCAGGTTAGGGGACTTGGGGCTTACTCCTGAAAAGGAAGCCCAAGATTATGACTGGGACTTATTCCTGAAAAGGAGACCCAGGTTAAGGATTATGGTTTGGGGCTTACTCCTGAAAAGGATGCCCATATTTGAGATTGGGGTTTACTCCTAAGAAGGATGCCCGTATTTGAGATTGGGGCTTACTCCTAAGAAGGATGCCCATATTAGAGGACTTAGGGCTTACTCCTAAGAAGGATGCCCATATTAAAGGATTATGATTGGGAATTACTCCTGAAAAGGATGCCCAAGATAAGGAATTAAGATTTGGGGCTTACTCTTGAGTAGGATGCCCATGTTTGGGAACATTAAGAATTTGGGGCTTACTCTTGAGGAAGATGCCGAGATTAAAGGACTTATTAACTGGGTATTATTCCTGAAAAGGAGACCCAGGTTAAGGATTCTCTCATCTTAAAGGATGAGGTTGAATGAATGAACACTCAATCTTTGGTGACATAAAGATGTATAAATCACTATTTTTTGAGAGATATTCCACAGAATTCCTTTCAAATAAGGAATTCAAATCAAGAAATCTTGCCATAAAAGGCATTGAAGAGTATCTTGAAGAATGAATCTTGAATAGGAAATGTGAAATGGCTTAAGAGGGGTGGAATGTGCAAGAAAGGCACCCAAAAATGAAGGGGCGCACAAGTCTTGGAAGGCGCGCATGTACTGCGGTGGCGCGCAAGTATTGGTCGCGCAGGTATTCCGGCGCGACACGTGGGGTACTTGCGCGATTTTCATCCAGCATATAAATACTTGAGTGACTCTTTATTAATGCCTTTATAATCCTCTTGAGGTTCTTCCAGAAAAGGGACGCGCATGTTCTATCGATGGAATAAAGGCGGCGCGCAAGTCTGGCCACTTTCCTTAAGGGCTGGCCACTCAGGCGCGCAAGTGTTGATGCATTTCAACCCTTAGGTCTTACTCCCTCTCTTTAGATCTTCTGTTCTAGGTATGAAATTGCCTTAGAAGTGTTCCGGAAGCTTGGAGAAGAGACATGGGCGTTAGGACCTTCAATCCGAATTTCTGGAAAAAGATCCTCTCGAATGGGGGGCCCACAGGGTCTATTTATAGGCAGGAGAAGACCCTGGGTGGTTACCGGGCGGTTATCACTTAAGTTGCGCAAGTCACTTTCATGACCATAAGGGCGTCATGCAAGTGGACTTGCGCGATAGTGATATAACTTGCGCGGTGTAGTTACTTTTGATCCTTTGTTCATGCCTTTGTAGATTTTTGATATTTTCTTCAAAGGTTGAATCACTTTGAGCTCAGATATTCCCCTTTTCCGATCTTTAGATTCTGTGATGAAAGGAGCGTCAACAAAAGTCCCCCCTCAGAGTTGGATCCGGAGAGAAATGAGGATTTGACTCTGAAGAAATTGAATACATCCAAAGGAAAAGGGGGCGCGCAAGTCTTTAGGGCACAGAGGGCGGCGCGCAAGTTCTCTCCGCACATGCCTTAAACACACTGGATACGGCGCACAGATAGGCCTCCTGGCCTATATATACATGGATTTTGGCCATGTATAGCATCTGATCCCGAATTTCTCGAGCTCTCTCCACGCAAGTCATCTTCACCAAGCAAGTCTCTTTTCCACTGTTTCCTCGCTACCGCGCTACTCTCAAGGTAATAGGACTTGTGCGGTGACACATGCGTGACAACAACTTGCACGGCACATGTAACACTTGCGCGACATCTCCATACTTGCGCGCCTTAATGACTTAGACATTTTTTTGATTTCTTTCACAAAGTTTGTAAAAAATTAATTCATTTATAAATTAATTTATTCCACTCTTTGTGCAGAATTAATGGCTCTTAGACCCGGATTAATTGATGAACTGGCTAGCAAGTGGATAGATGATATGATGAACATCATTGGCCATGATTACTATACTGTCAGAGATAGTACTCTTCCAGATTTGGCTAAGTATCTGAAGAAATATCATCGCAACTTTCCTCGAAGCACTTATCTACCTTTGTATGGCTATGGTCATCTACAAGAAGTCATTATTCCAGAAGTAATGAATTATCTTCCATTGTCATGGTTTCAAAATTATACCAACTTTGCTTCACCAAATATCTCAGGTGGAGGAGTATTTATAACTGCTGGAACAGTGGAGAAGGCTTATGTGATGCATCATAGACCTTGCAAACCAGATCTGAAAAATCATACACCTGAGCTTCAACCACATTGTCATCCTTCAATCTTCCGAAATGCTCAGATGGATCAATCCAAAGGCTGGAAGAAAAGTTGGGATTTACGACCTAGGGGAGGTGTGAAGACAACTTGGATGTGGGCATACTGGGTGCGACAGACTTGCGCAGTGTTTATCGAGGACCTGAAGAGAGCTGCAATATATGAGGCTGTCTGGGTTGGGCAAACATATTTTTACAGACATGATAACTTCATGCCAAAGATACTCAGCCACTAGAGCCCAGCAACTAATTCGTTCCATTTGACTCATGGAGAAGTAGGTATCAGTTTGTGGGATGTCCACAAGATCTCAGGGGCTCCAATTTTGGGCGATATGTATGATGAATTCATTCCTCCCAAGGTGACTTGGATTGATTCAGAGACTACTCCTGCTTTAGCTCGAGAATTATTTAAGATATTCCACAGGCTCAAGAGTTCAGAGACCTCATTAACTCATTTTAGAAAATATATTCACCCGGAAGAATGGATGAATGTGTTTCTTATTGAGAAGAAAGGGATGGAGACAAAAGAAAAAGGATCCAAGAAAAAGAAATCCAAGGATACCAGGCCCAGACGTCCTACCACTTGTCCAAAACCTGAGAAGAGAGGAGCTCCTGGCACATTCTGGCCAACTCTAGAAGCAGGAGAGTTTGAAAAGTGGGGATATGAAGTGAATCAAAGAATTCCAAAGAAAACTTGTCTGGCGGGTTTCTTGGTAATGTGGCTCAGTGTTTATCTCTTGCCGGTCAGGGATTCGAAGGGAGGCGTTAGGCCAGGGACCTTCGTCATTGCGGAAAAGTTGGCTGAGGGAAAAATGGTTGGGTTAGCTACCCCCATTTTAGCAAAGATTCACAGGAGTTTACTTCATGTCTTCCTGGGTAAATCTCATTAATGAATAGTGGGACCATTCTAGGTTTTGTGGGGATGGATCACCACTCACTTCAGGACTTACAATGTACAGAATGGATTAAAAATTCCTAGAAGATCTTTTAGACCGTCAGTGCAAGCATTCTCTGCAATTTCTCCATTAGATGTTAATGGTTATGACATGAAAGTGAGGCTGAGCATGTTTAAGGAATTCAACTTCTTTCCCTATGGAAGTCCGACATCTGGGCGGTTTGTTGATGATGGGACAACCCATTTGGATTTGAGGGCATACATGATAGCTTGCAGAGATGGCGTGTTAGTATCCAGGATTGATGGAGAGATCATATGTGAGGCCTATGATCCATATAGATTTGCACGCCAATTCATATGTCAGCAACAGATTGTTGTATCCCCTCTGGTACATGTCAGGTAAGAGAAACATCCGATGGTTGCTTGACAACTATGGCTGCTGACATCAAGAGATAAGACTGGGGCAGTATTTGATCTACCAGTTGAAAAAGTGGCACATAATTTGACTACATTTTATGCCGAATCTGGATAGCATCATACCCCAAAGGGATATTGAATCACCCAGTATATCAGGTGGGAAAGAGTAAGAGGACTGTAGAGAAAGAAACCCTTCCTCATGAAGGTGACGCTTCCCCACCTGAAATAGATTCAACAGACTCCTCTTCTAGAACTGATTCATCAGATTATCATGATGGGGATGATAAGGCACAACCGATAGCAAAGCGGTTTCGTGCCCGATATAATCCTCCGTCAAGAATTAAAAGACCCACTCCATCAACTCCTGGTGAGTTGTTTCATTGTAGTAATTTCAATCACTGCTACTTTTTATAATGTAATAAGTCTTACTTTCTTATTCTTTATCTGTAGCTGCAGGAGCTGGGAAGAAATTAAAATAAAAAATTTTAGGACCTTCCTCATAGCTTTCATATATAAGGCCAGAGGCTGTTCAGCTATGGCAGAGCTTATAATGTGGTACTGAGACCGCCTGGCTGGATTTGTGTGAGGCCCTACAACTTCCTGAAATATGAAATCATGTAGCTTCTAAAAATCTTAAATACGAAGATAACCCCAATGAAGTGAGAGCTTACATCAGAGAGGTGGAAATGCTCATATATGCCACTGATGACTCGGTTCCTATCACCAGGCGGGTGAAGGAAATGATTGATCGTGGCGCCACTGAGGGGGCTGGTGGTTCTAGAGATGAGGAATGACAAGAGTACATGGCTTCTGAAGATGTAAGTTTTCTTTCCTTATTTTCTTTGCAACTTCATTTCAGTTGAAGCTTTGTTACTTAAGGAAGTTATTTTCTTCATCTCGCAGCGTGCAAAGAAAGGAACTGGGGTACCTTTGCCACAGTATAGCCCTAGCGGTACTGCTATCGGGGCTGCTGCTAATTCTCCTCACGAACTAGGTGAGATATCTCCAGGCCAGCATGCCAGGAATGAGGCGCTAGACATATCCTTCCATTCGCCAATCCAAGTTCCAATAAGGGAGACTACTGATACTTCGAAAAACCAAAAGAAGCCAAGGAAACGAAGGAGGAAATCCACATCTAAACGCTTCATTAGTAGTGGTAAGTCTTTCGAATAATCTTGAGTTTATACTCATAATCACATGGTTACTCATATTTCTAAGGATTGTAGGGGCTTCTTAAATTTCCCCCTTGAGGGAAGGGACTGGCCCTACTTCAAAGGCCGCAGAGGGTGCTGTAGAACAATCACAAACCCAAGCTGACTTGGTTGCTCTTGGAGAAGAGCTAGCATCCATTCCCAGTATCCCTCCTACTACTGAAGATGTTGTCCAGGGTCAGGGGTTGCAGGACATAAGTCGGCAAGAAGATGTAGCAAATCCTCCCACTGGTGAGACTAACCAGGATTCTAAATTATCATTGGATGAAATGATGAATCAAGGAATGACTTTCAAAGAAATTTATGATCATGCTAAGTTGTCATTTGATTTAGAAGACCTTGGGCGTGAGTGCTACCCTTCGCCCAATTTTTTTTAAAAATTATACTTCTAACCATGACTGAAAACAATATGCAGTTTCTTCCGTAGAAGCTGCTGAACTACCAATTCCTGAAGAGGGTGTGGACATTGATGTCAACCCTACCATTGCAGAAACATTAGCTCAAGTAGACCTAAACCCAATAAACCCTCCTGAGACCCATCTTGAAAATCTTGTTGAGACCGGGAAAGATGGGGAGAAGTCTTCTCAGGTTGCTGAACCATCCTTGGGTAAGGGATAACAATATTTGTGATTGTACTTTATTCGCAAGACAATCTATTATTTTGTTATCCTTTGAAGCTGACTAAATCTTTCAATTAATCATGCAGGACCATCAACTGCAATGACTAGATCTGGAGGTGAGGCTTCAGCCTCTGCCCCAACAGGAATTGAAAGTGAAGAAACACAAATCAGGGGGAAAAAGCAGGACAAGGAACTTCTTTAAGTGTACTAATTCCAGATTACATACCCCCCCTCTGACGATGATGTTGAATCAGATCTAGAGATGCTTAAAGCATTCAGCTTTTCATGACGTAAGGCATGGAACAACATATGGAACATTATATCTAGGGTGCCATTAAAAGAGCTACCATCGAAAATTCCTCGATTGTCATCCCAATTTGTTATACTGGGACTTGGTGGTTTTGGATATGAAAAGATCCATGCCACGGTGAAATAGATCATTTTCATGAAGGAGAAAGCGCAAACAAGTCGCGAAGATTTTACCAGAGTAAAATTATCAGTCAACATATGAGAATTTGAGGCTGTGGTATCCCAAGCTGAAGCTGATTACGCTACCAAGATGAAGGATCTGAAGAAAAAAATCATAGAAAAGGTCGTCCAGCTGGTGCAACTCCTGCAACAGTTAGATTCTGTTACTGGGGAACATGATCAGCCTAATAAATCATTGGATGAAACTCATATGAATGGCATGAAATCCATCGTAGATGCTAAGAAGGCACTCCAGCAAGCTGAAAAGAGTGAATATGGTCAAGTGCACGAGCTTCAAGTAACTACTGATAATGCTCAGGATGCTATACATCAATTGAAGACTTATGTTGACAATCTTCTGTAATTCTTGAAAAAGAGAAGAGACTCCAGTCTGTGGATGTCCTTCTATCTCCTGTGTTATCAATGAAAAACACTTTTATCTTCAATCATTTGAACCTTCATTCTTTCACTACCTGCTTCAAATTTACTTAAGTCAATGGGCCTAGTAAGCATAGTTTGATTTTTACTAGGATTATTAAAAATAATCCTACAAACGTTGAATCTTTTAATTGCTCAATATTACCTAAATCATACAAAAATGTATATTTAGTGAGCTGGAACTTGACTTTTATTCAGAGTTCCTTTGTCTTCTATGGGCAGTTTAAAGTCATGCATGCCAGACATAAAGGGGCTAATGTTTAAGGTCGGAATAGCTTTGACCATAATGGATTAGAATTGACACAATTCCTTGAAATTTCATCTAAAAACATACTACCATACTCAAGTATGAGGGAAAATATGTAAACTATGGCTTAATAATATTTGAATATGAGGAATGAAATGGAAAAGAGCTAAAAGGCATTAGAAGAAGTAGTTTCCAAGAATGAAGTTACAATTATTTAACAAAACCCGCTAGGGGGTTGAAATATACAAGGCCACCTAAGGGAATTGGATGCATGGTTAAATAAATAGCATCTTTCGGCTGACAAGTCTATTATGTGGACTGTTTATGAAAGGCCACCTATGGGCACATGCTGCATAGTCAGGCAAAAGAAATCCTAGAAATTTACTTTCCTTGTGCTAAAAGCCAGTGAAAGTTTATGGAGATTCAAATTTTCTAAAGTATAGAGTTTTTTGTATGAAAAGAGGTACTTGAATATGGAGAAGATATTTCTAGACAAGATTATCGAAGAACTAGATGAATATCACCCCTATGAAGGTCTGACCCAAACGTAGGGAAGAAGAATAAACCATAGACTTGAATACTTTCAGATCATGAAAAAATATATGGGACAAATATGTTAAGGATGGCTATTTTTTTGCAGATCCCTACATACTGTCGTTTAAGACAAATAATGACAAAATAGGCATTCTTCCCAAGAATGAACATACCATTATTTAACAAACCTGTTAGGGGGTTGAAATATGCAGGGCCACCTAAGGGCATTGGCTGCATGCTCAAATAAATAGAATCTTTCAGTTGACAAGTCTGTTATGTGGATTGTTTATGCAAGGCCACCTATGGGCACGTGCTGCATAGTCACGCAAAATAATTCTCAGAAGTTGTACATTTTTGTGACTAGAAGTCATGAAAAGGGTTATGAAGATCTGAAAATATTTAAGGTTAGGATTATAACACATAAATATGGGTATTGTCCAATGTATATAGAGATACATAGGTCAATGATAACAATAATCATGTTGTGGCGGGGTCCTGAATTGAAATTTTGGACTTCCCTACGTATCTCATAAGAATGAGAATCAGGCCATACGTAGTTCATGAAATGCAGTTTAACGTCATGTAGGACGAAAGTATGAGAGATCCTAGTTTAGGGTCATAGAATTCAGAACATAATAATGAATACACAGTGTGTGTTTTCATGAGGTCTTTTCAGCCAAGGGACTGAAAGTGAAATTTGGGGTTAGGCCCAAAAGACATGGAACTAGATTCGAGGGACACTCGAATGTTCTTATGTATCCCATAAGTATGGGAATCAAGTCTATGTAGTTCTAGAAATACCCTTTGTACAAATTTGGTTCGTACGGGTGAAAGGGGACTTTAGTGCAATGATGGTTAAACCTGAGCCAAAAGTTTAGGTATTACCATGTATGCACATTGTCTTTTGAAATGAAAACATGATTGAAAAATGAATGTCAATAATAGTTCTCTCTCAAATGAGTAAATCAAAGAGTATTGTAGTTTATTTTCGTACCGGAAAAAAGTGTTGCATAGTTTAACGTCATATAACAAGGACGAAAGTGAATCAATGTAAAGATATTTATTCTAGGGGCGGTTTCACGAATCAACATCATATGAGATGGTGGTGAACCGATGTGAAGAGCTTGTTTTTGGGCTTGAACCCTGGGAGGATTCCTACATACCCAGCCTGGAGGGAAAGGATCAAAGTCCGTGTAGTTCAATTAAAGAATTAATTAATGATCAAGTTGTTCTTGGGGACAACGATCTAAATAAAAAAATGTTGTTGGGACTTACACATGGTTAGCGGCCCAAAGAGTGTGTTATGGTTGAGGTTTTCTCTAAGATCATGTGAGTCGTACTTGGTGTGAGAAACAAGAGGTAACAACAACCTTAACGATGCATAGTTTAATGTCATGTAGGACATATCAAGGGACTATGCAGTTTAAAGTCTTGTAGTTAGGACTATTTGTGCTGCACAGTTTAGTGTCATGTAGCAGGGGCAAAATAACAGTTTAATGTCATGTAGGACATATCAAGGACATTCAGTACAGTTTAGCGTCATGTAGTTAGGACGACAGGGGGACTGTGCAGTTTAATGTCATGCAGTGAGGACAAAAGAGTGCACCATTTTAACGTCATGTTGAAAACATTGGGATTTTTTTACAGTTTATGTAGTTTAACGTCTTTCCGGACTTAAAGGACTTTTATACAATTTAGCGTCATGTAGTTAGTACGTCACAGTTTAACGTCTTGATGGACATAAGGGACTTTCAAATAGTTCATGGTCATATGCATGGACCAGGGATGATGCAGTTTAAGGTCATGCTGGATGGTTTAGGGAACTTTTTCATAGTTTAACATCATGTGGGATGAAGTTGCAGTTTAATGTCATACTGGACCATTGCTTTATAGTTTAACGTCATATATCAAGGACGAAATGGTGCTGTACAGTTTAGTTTCATGTTGCAGGGACATCTTCTTTTCTATAGTTTAACATCATGTTGGACGAAAGTGCAAATAGTTTAAGGTCATATGCATAGACCTTGGATGATGCAGTTTAAATTCATACTGGAATTTTAAGCGCTTATGTAGTTTAATGTCTTTCCGGATGTAAGGGACTTTCCTACAGTTTAACGTCATGTTGGACAAAAAAGTTATTTTCCTACAGTTTAACGTCATGTTGGACGTAGTTGCAGTTTAAGGTCACACTGGACCAAGTTTGTATGAACCAATTGTAAGAATCTTGGTTCTAGGGACCATATTTTGTGGTTATACAAAATATTTCTTCAGAAATCTGGCATTGGTTGGAGTCGTGATGAGTTCTGCATCCATTGAGATTAATTAATAAGCTCCATTGGAGTAGACCTTATGTATTGAATAAGGTCCTTCCCATTTTGGTTCAAGATTAGGAGGCATCATTCCTGGTATCATTGGTGTTCTCAGTACCAATACCAATTCTCCCTGAATGAATGAACGAAGACGAACTTTTTTGTTAAAAGCTCGTGCTATTCGATTCTGATAGATTTCCAAGTGGTGCAAAGTGCACAATCTTTTCTCATCTAACTGTTCCAATTCATTCAATCACATTTGGGATTGCTCATCTGTAGATAACTGATCACAAATAGCTACACTGAGTGAGGTCAATAGAACTTCAATTGGCAAGACTGCTTCTGTTCCATATACCAACGAATATGGAGTTGACCGCGTTGCATTGCGGGTGGTAGTCCGATAAGCCCGTAAAGCATGAAAGAGTTTATCAGGATATGAACTCTTATCTTTATCCACCATCTTTTTCAATATATTTGATAGAGTATTGTTAAATGCTTCTATTTGGCCATTGGCCGCCGCATGATACCGAGATGAATGGTTGGATTTAATGTTTTATTCTTGATACAATTTATTCACCTCAGAAGAACAGAAGTTGGTGCCATTGTCCATCAATATGGTATGAGGGACACCAAATCTAGTAATGATGTTAGACTTGATGAAGCATAAAATGAATTTAGAACTGACTTCTTTGAGAGGTACTACCTCTGACCATTTGGAAAAGAAATCAGTAGCAGTAAGAATGTACTTAAACTGCTTGGCCGTAGCTGAAGGGTAAGCTCCCACCACATCCATTCCCCATGTGGCAAATGGCCATGAGTATTTAGCTGTATGAAGCAACTCTAGAGGTTGATGAATGAAGTTGGCATGTACTTGACATGAATGACACTTCTTTGTGAAATCAACACAATCTTGTATCATTGAAGGCCAAAAGTATCCAAGACTTCGAATTTGATCAGACAATCTATGTCCAGACTGGTGGGCACCACAGACTCCTGCATGCACTTCTTTCATGACAGCCGTTGTCTCTTCACCATCAATGCATCTGAAGAGAACTCCATCAAAACCACGTTTGTATAGAATTTTCTCTAGGTGGTTTGGGCCATCATAAAGAGTAAAATTGACCACACGTCGTCCAAATTGTTCATTCCCGGCTCTATCATGTGGAAGTGTTCCATTTTAAAGGTATTCCCTGATAGGTGACATCCATCCTTTAGTATGAACATACGGTTCAGGAATGAGACAAATTTCATTAATTTCCTCTGTTCTGGCTTGAACATAAGGTGAAATTGCACGACAGTGGGCAATACTGATGGTTGTCTCATCCCGATTTGGATCTACTAGAGCTGTGGCTATATTATCCAGTGCATCAGCTTGAGAATTTTGTGATCTTGGGACATAAGAAAATGTCGGTTCTAAAGGGAATTCTGCCATTAACTCTCTGATGTAATTATACAAAGGGATTAATTCTTCTTTTCTGATGGCATAATCCCCATTGACTTGTTTGATTACCAGGTCTGAATCACCTTTCATCTTTAAGTGATTCACTTGTACTTGGAGCGCTAACTCCAAGCCTGTAATGAGATCTTGGTATTCGGCTTCATTATTGGTACCACCTTCCCACAATAAAAAGGAATATGGCAACACTGCCTTATTTGGAGAAATGAGCACAATTCCTAAACCAACTTTTTTGAATTTAGTATTTTCCATTTTCTTCCCTGTTGGACTTCTAGAAGCACCATCAAAATACATTTCCCATGTTTGAGGACACTCTTGAATAGAAAAAACTTCCTCATCAGGGAGTTCAATATCTGAAGATGTGTCTTCCACTAAAGGATGTTTAGCCCGCAAATCAGCCAGAGATTGGCCCTTTATTGCCTTTTGAGACACATACTTAATGTCGAACTGCTGCAAAATAACTGCACAACTTGCTAGACGTCCTATAAGCATTGGACGACTAAGGATGAATTTGAGTGGATTATTGCGAGATACCAATTGGACCTCGTGATGTTGAAGGTAGTGTCTCAGTTTCTGAACTGCAACGATTAATGCCAGGCAGCACCTCTCAATACTTTAATACCAGGTTTCTGCTTCAAGCATAGTTCTACTGAGATAGTAGAGGCTATTTTCATTCCCAGCATCATTCTTTTGAGCGAGAAAGGAACCTAATGATCGCTCTAGATCTGTCACATAGAGGATAAGTGGTCTACCTTCATCAGTTGGCATTAGTACTGGTGGACTCAAGAGGTATTTTTTGAGAACATCAAACGCTTCTTGACATTCTTCAGTCCACTGGTATGTGACTCCTTTCTTAAATAATTTGGTAAAGGGTAAACTTTTGCCTGCCAAATTGGCGATGAAACGCCAAATATAGGCTAAGTGTCCTTGAAGTCCTCTTAATTCGTTCAAATTATGAGGAGGTGACATACCGAGGATTGATTTGGTCTTCTTAGGATCGACTTCAATACCACGATGGTGTACAACAAAGCCAATGAATTTTCCTGAGGTTACCCCAAAAGCACATTTTATGGGGTTCATCTTCAAATTATGTTGTCGAAGCTTGTGGAATATGACTTCCAAATCAGCCAAGTGATTAGAACGATGTTTGGATTTAACCACCAAATCATCCACATAGAATTCAACAAACATCCCTAAGAAATGTTTGAAGATACGATGCATGGCGCGTTGATATGTTGCACCTGCATTCTTTAAAGCAAAGGGCATCACCCGGTAAAAAAACACACCTTGAGGAGCTCTGAAGGCTGTAGATTCCTCATCTTCTAAGGCCATTCAGATCTGATTATATCCGGAATATCCATCCATGAATGAAAGTACTTCATAACCAGCCGTCGCATCAATTAAGAGCTCTGTAATCAGAACTGGGAAATCATCTTTAGGACAATACCGATTAAGATATCTGAAATTGATGAAAACCCTAATTTGTCTGTTCTTCTTCTTTACAGGGACAATATTAGCCAACCACTTGGGATATTTAACTTCTCTGAAAAAGTTATCTTTGATTAGCTTATCAACTTCAGCTTCAATTTTGGAAGCATAAGTTGGGTGTGTTCTTCTCGCGACTTGTTTAAATCCTTGATGTTCTTTTGGTAAACCCAAATGATGAGTAGCAACATCAGGATCAAGCCCAGGCATTTCTGTATAGTTCCAAGCAAAAATATCTTTATTTTGATTTAGAAAAGAAATCTACATCTCTTGCTCTTCAAGGTTCATGGCCGCACTAATTAAAGTGGGGCGTGGATCTTTCTCTGTACCCAGATTTATTTCTCTGAGTTCATCCACAGTGGTAGAGATACCCTCTTCAAATGCTGGAGGAGAATCTCTATGATCTTCCACTTCCTCTTCATCATGTGCTATTTCTTCCTTTTCTACTTGCATAGTAGATGACAAAACAAAATTTTCATGATCATAAGAGATGTCAAAATTCGAACATTTCGAAGAAGACGCTTCCATTTCCGAACCTATTGATGATAAAAGACCTTCTTTGGGAAATAAAGAGGAGATGATGGATTGAGAATTGACATCGTTATTCACCTCTGGTGTTGCTATAACTTCTTCTGGCCTAATTGGCGAAGTATAGACCTGTTGGACTTCAGCAGATGAAATGAAAATGTCACCACTTAGGCTTTCATCACTGTTTGGTAGGTTACCAATTTCTCCAATGTTGTCTGGCTCGATTGCCGTAATTGACATTATGGATCTTTCCATAAGATTATTTTGATTTGGGCCTATTTTGTCAATTTGACTGATAGGTAACACATAATCTGTACTCACATGTGTAAATGGATTTATTGGAATCTTCTCCAAACCATATGGAGCATTAGCTTTGGTAATTTCCTTCATTGTAGATTTTTCTCTTCCCCTCATGTGATAAAATTATGCCTCAATGTATTGAGACTCACATGTCTTGAACAGGGCCTTATCACCATACAATGTTCCAACTTGACCATTGAAACAGTATTTGAAACATTGATGGTATGATGAAGGAATAGCTGCATGATGATGTAGCCAGGGTCTTCGAAGAAAGATGTTGAAAGCTGAGTCTTGATCAACAATCATGAAATCCAAATTGGATACAAGATCTCCAAACTGAGTTCTGAGTGTAACTTCGCCCAGTGGTTCTTGTTCATTTTTATCATATCCTTGTAACATCATGGTAGAAGGAGATAAATCAGATTCCGTGAGGCCCAATCGACGAAGTGTACGAATGGGCATGAGGTTGACTCCTGAACCATTGTCAATGAAAGCTCTTCAGATATCTACACCATTGACTTTGCCAGATAAGTAGAGAGTTTTTATGTCCCATGCACAACATCATCTACATATTTATCAGTAAAAGATATCACTGCATGGCATTCTGCAGGATTATTCTCTATGTGATAGACTTCAACTGCATCAATTTCAGCTTCAAACTCATGAGGACTTGACAAAGCATTGATGAATGCTTCCCGAATATCTTTTTACATATTCAAATCATCCAAAAATTGATAACTTGGCTGGTACTTGGGCCAAATGTTTCAATATATCATACTTTTTATCTAAAGGTCTGCGATTCCCAACAGGAATATGTGGTTTAGCAGGTACCTTGGAAGCAGATGCTTTGGAAGCTTATGCATCTTGTATTGGGATAGAAGTTGGTAATATCCTTGGTTTTGGAAGATTAGAACGATTAGATCCATTTACTTCTAAGATAAAGAATATGGAATCTTTAATCAGTCTTCCAAAATAACTGTACCAAAACTGAGTTGGCCATTGGCAGAAGAACTTGCTTTTTTTTGAGCTCGCTGAAGGGCTCTACCATGAGTTTCTGCTGCATATACAGTTCTAGGAGGGGTATAATTGGAGTAGTGGCTTCGGAAAGATCCACGTCTTCCCCTGTATCCTGAACCTATAGAACTTCCTCTGATTCCCTTATTTGATACAAGAAATTCAGGCTCATCCAGACTGGAATATGGATCTGTTAATTGAATCATTTTAATAGAACCGAAGAATAACTCTTCGTTTGATAAAGACTGTGCCTGATTAGCCTGTTTAGGCTGTGCCGTTTAGTGGGGTGGTGCCCGTGGCTTTGAAGTAGATGGCATAAAGTCTGTCAGAGTCAAAGACAATTTAGTCTTTGACACATACTCATCTTCTTCTGATTCTTTTTTCTTCTTTGAATCAAGCCGTTTCTTTGAGGATTTTCCTCTGATGAAGAGGGTTTTACTACAATATTCATGGTAGAAGACACAATTGGTTTTTTAATTGTGTTCGAAAAATGGCATGAGTCCGATTAATTGTCTTTCAGACCATCCAATCATCATACTTCTGTGCATTTCTGCTTTTGACCTCTTTCCATTCTCCTTCTTCCTCTGGAACTGTAGCAGTGACACATGCTATCTGAGTCGAAGAACCTTTCAACTTGACTTTTCCCAAGTCGACCATCTTTTAAAGGAGGTCTTTAAAGACAAAAAACTCATGGATGGTATGCCCTAACATTTGATGAAAGGGAAAATAATTGGGATGGTCTTCATCTCCTCCCTTGTTTGGCCTCTTGGGCACTGGTAATTGAACCAAATTATTTTCTAGAGCTAAAATGAAGTAACCAAGAACCTGCTCACTTCGGAAAGAGTATGTTTTACTCTTCAAATCATCAAATTGTTTTCGTCGTTGATCTCTTTGATCATTTGAACGAAACGGACTTTGTTGTTGGCATTCAGGAGGTGGAGCCCTTCGAGAAGATGAAGGTTTTGAAGTAGAAATAGGTAGAGGTTCTTGTTTAAGCATAACTGTAGCGGTTTCTGCTTTACCCATTCTCCTTCCTGGAGATGATGGAATTACATGAGATTTAACCTTACCCTGTATAATGGAATCTTCAATCTGCTGAGCGATTGAAGTAAGGTCTCGAAACCCTCCTGTGTATTTCACAGGGATAAATGGCGTGCATAATTCGTCACGCAAATTTGCCACACAGATTGGCAACAGCTCTTCCTGAGGGAGTGCTAAACTCAGGGAATATGTTAATCCCTTCCAGCGAGCATTGAAATCAGAGACTATTTCATTCTCCCTTTGCTTGCAGTTTGTAAGATCGAAACTGTTGTTTTTGGAAAAGTTGAGATGAACTGAAGAAGGAATTTTTTCCGAAGATCCTCCCATCCGATGATTGACCGGGATTGCAAGCTTGAATACCAGACAAAAGCTGGTCCTTTCAAGGTTCGCATGAAACATCTGTGTTTCACTACTTTTTTTTGTTCTGGAGTTCCCATCATAGGATCACAACAAGACAAGTAATGTGTCAAATGTTGTTCAGGGTCGCTTGATCCATTGAAAGTAGGGAAAACAGGGTTTCCAAAACTGGATGGAGGAGAAATTAAATCTACCCATTCAGGGTAAACTTTCTTTTCAGGTTGAACTTGCGCCCGTTTAGATTCGATAGTTTCTAACCGAGCTGTTAATGACTCAATAGTAGTTATTAACTTTTGATAAATATCCGGTTGAACTTGGTTTTGGGTAGGTGCAATGAATGGAGCTTGGACAGACGTGGTGGTTGGTGCTGCAACTGATGGTAGTGCTTCCAACCGTTGTCGCACTTGACCCGTAGGATGAGACCTCTGAGGGTGTACTGATAAAAGAGGATATTCCTGACCCATATCAGTAGCTACAACAAATTCCTTCGGCTGTCGGAGTTCAGCATTTTTAAGAAGAAGACTACTCTGAAGTAGTTCTGCATTCAACCTTCTTAATTCTTTCATTTCGTCCTCTTGTTGTGCAAACCTTTGCTCTAAAGAGAGCGATTGAACTTTTCCAGAGGAAGGATATGTAACCTAATTCTTTTCCTTCCCTTTTTTGGATACCTTTTGGAGAGAGGGAAGTGGATTACCTAGGTTCTAAGTAATCCTTTGACTTCGTGAACGCACACCTTCTTCATTTGTATCGGTGCGTACATTTTTTTGAGCAGGACGCTCTTCATCAGAGTCCCCTGAGTGAACCTCCTCTGGTGGATTATCAACAACGACATTGATGACATTGATTGATGCATAATGCATCACATCCCTTCTATCAACATTTTTCTGATATTGTCTTCTTTTATATCTTTGATGAGACATTGGCTTTTGTTGACTCAATCCATTAGGTACTTCTTGACGAGAAATAACTTGAAGGGAATCTCTTGATAATTTGGCTCTTCATTCCTCTTGGGACTTCTTCCCCAGTCTAGAAAAGACCGATATTCTCTGAGGAGGGGATTGATGATTTGAAAGAGTCCCCAGTCTTGTGAACTGGGGATTTTCCTGCTGATTCCGCTCAACTCCTCGAATCCCATTTCTTGACTCTGAGGGTTGGGTTAAATAAGTCCCTAGTCTGACAATATGGGGTGTCTCTTAACATTCTATGTCTGAGATCTTCTTAAAATCTCTCTTGATCTTGCGATCCTTAGTTTGGAAATTAGCTGGATGCATTAACCCGTATCCACTTTAATCACCTGGTTCAACAGACCGTTGGACGATCTCTGAAACTTCTGTCATTTGATGATGTGTTTTCTCCATACGAGAGGCTTCTGTAATATTCTCGCCTGCTTGATGTAGGATCAATTCAACAACTTTTCTCTATATTCTTGATTTTGAGAGGAACTACTTGAAGCCTGTTCTTGAGCAAGCTTTTGATTATGAACAAAGCCTATTGACTGTGGCCGGCCATGGGCAATAACATTGCATGAGACCATTTTCGGAGGGCTTTGCTGACTGGAAAGCACTGTGAAATGTAGTGCTCCGTGAATACCCCATCCTCTGATATGAAAATCAGATAGAGCATTGGCAATTAACTGACGCAATTTTCTTAGTGCGCCAAGGCATGAACGTTGAAGGGTTCTCTATTGCTTTTCATCCTTCAGATACCGAGAGACTGATAGAGATGACAAATCAATCTGACGTTGTAGACCTTCTATTATCTTAAGATGATTTTCATATTCATCATAAGATAATACATTCTTCTTCAATTGACAAATAGTTTTCCATATGTTGAGACGAATATCATGGACTCCATCTTCCGTCAACATCTTTGGAATGTCATACAGGGAGTCAGCCAAAGGCCAAAACATGACTGGTACTTCACATTTCGCCAGTTTTTTCCTCATGTTCAGAATTTACTCTTTATCATTAAATGAAGATTATTCTACCTGTTTTGACCAGATTCTGTGTTTCCTTGTTGCTTCATCGGGTTCAACAAGATTGGTAGAGAGATCATTGATCAAACTAGAAGATTCATGACTTAGGGGTGGTTCGTAGAATGACCTACATCCTAGTTTATCTTCTAATTGAGAAAGTATTTCACTTTCTATCTATAAAGCATCAGACATGACTGGTTTCGCATTTGCAAGTGCCTCAAGATAAGACGGCTTTCTCGTCACTACACTGTCCACTAGAGTATTTTCCAGGCAATGAGAATCACTACTGCGGAGAGGACTTTCGCAGTGAAATTCATCATCATGGGGAGGACCACCATAATGGGTTATAGAAAAAGATGATATCACTTGCTCCTTGGTCTTCTGACCACACAGAGGGTTCCTGTGGCTTTCATCTGAAGAAGAAACTTCAAGATTGACCGAATTTTCATGAAGCAAGCCTTCATGAGGAAGTGTCTGTTGAAGACTTTCGGAATTAATGTTCCCGTTAATGGGAACTGAGGGAGTAGAATCTTGAATTCAAATAGATAAATGTCTGAGGGCTTCAAGAACTCCAGCATCGAGCAAAGCCTTGTTGCAGATTGACCTTTGATATCCTGACTTTGCTGGGTGGATCTTTTTCTTAGATGCCTTCTTACTCGCTTTGGAAACCACATGATGACGAAAGTTGTTACTCTGAGCAGGTGTATGTGCCTGATCAGGAAATATGGTCAGGTTAGGCTAACGATCTCCACTCAAATCAGGTGTATGTGCCTGACTTGGTGGTCCCTATGATATGGGGGAGTATGCCCCATGACCCTCTTGGACTGGAACAGATGTGTGTGTCTGTTCCGGAGTGAATTGTTGATGTGTCACTCCACTGCTAGGAATAGATTTATGGGTTTGTCCCTGAGATGATGCTTAAGATGTTATGATATCCTGGCAAGCATCCAGAATATGAATAATAATTTGCTTCTGCTCTTTCACCATTGACAAAATATGCTTGGTGACTTCAGCTGCCGGAACGAGGATATACCTACATTCCAGGCTTGGAGTAGGTGAATGTGCCTGCTCCTGTCCTCCTTTTCCTATCAGTGAATCATGATAGTACTCAAGTGTGGAGGCAGAGAGTTGAGTCTGCCTCCTGTTTGTCGTCGGGGCTTTCTGACTGACTTCTCCGTGTGCTACCAAGCGAGACTGTAGGTAGGCTTGATTAGTACTAGTAGGTGTATGTGCCTTCTGATTACACTTCGACAAACGCGGTTGACAAGATCCATCATATATAGTCAGGAGATCCTGCTGACTAACTGATGATGTATAAGCAGGTGTATGTTCCGGCCTATAGTACTCTACCGGAATTTCCTGGCGGGATTGGTGTGATGCTTCCAGACGAGTCTGCTGGATAACATAATTAAAACGGATAGGTGTGTGTGCTTGCTCGTTGTTCGCCACCAAGTTAGGTTGGTGGGATTCTCTGGAGATGGCAGGGATGAAATCCAGCCCATTGTTAACCGGATTCCGTCTCTGGCGGTTTGTCTTTCCTGCTCGGGTTCGAAGAACCTGAGCCGAACGCCTGGAGTCGGTACCCTCATCATGTTGAGGGCACAATTTCGCACGAGTTTGGCGGTGATTATTGATGGGAGCCCTCTGGAAGGACTCCTGTCTTTTTGAATTAAGGCCCTGAGGGACCTTCTCATTCACTTACTCAGAGTAAGGGAGTGAATGGAAATTGCGTTCCGGGGATAACAACCCGAAACGGTTGGAGACGGTAGTCAGCACCGCCTTCCTCTTGATCACTGGTCATCGTTGTCCGGACGACCTGTGTGAGTTGTTCACTTGGTGGGCCTGTCGAGCACCCTCCAGAGTTGGGATGGTACCATGATGACGGTACTCATTAACAAGTGCATTTGATACCCAGCGTTGAAGACACTGAGTAGGTGATGTCATCCTCAGAGTGGATGAAGATCCAGTAGGAATAACAGCAGTGGTATTTGCAGCAGCAGTATTCACAGATGTGAATTTGAGAGCAGCCATTATGAAAATACAGAAGAACTTTGAAAAGAGTGCCTGTTTGATATAACAGACGTAATCAAGATAAAATTCAGCCACTTCATCCTTTGGATGAGCACATATGTCAATGATTGTTTTTCTTATCCATCTTACTGACTTTTAAATAGGGGCTTTAACAAATAGGTAAAACACCACTTTAACTTGGTTAAGGATTCACGTCGGGTTCACCATTTTTGTTTCCCACGGAATTCGGGGATGACCACCTGGATGGGAGATTCAAATGTTCCGATCGGTTTCTATCGGATTTGTTCGTAGAACCGGAAACAACCAATTATTCCACATCCATTTGGACCTACTTTCCAAAGGTTGGTGCTCATTATCTTGTGGACTGATTAGGATTAGGAATTTGCATTGGTCGAGAGGATGGGAGGTCAGACTCATCACACCTTTTGGAGGGGAATTATTGTCTATTCCGGGACTATCATTATAGATTTAAGTTGTGTTCGTGAATCCTTATTACATTACCAAGTATAAACTGAGCTTTCCTTTAGTTTAACAATCAATGATTAAATATGTAAGAAATTTAGATAATCTTTTATATGTATTCGAGGTTCTTCATCAATAGAGAATCATCTGTATCTATTTAGAGATTCTTTGTCAATGGTATCCTTCAAAACATTTATATAAAAGTATCTTGGTCATTATGATGACTAGGATGGTTTTAAAGCCACTCAGTGGGGCACTTGAAGTTTATTGTTATTCATAAGGACATGGATTATTTCCGAGTTGGGATCGAACCCATAAATGGGCTACCTACGTATCCTTTGTTTTGGAAAAGGAATCAGAACCCACGTATTTCGAGTAAGGGAGTATGACGTTTATGATTGATGGATCAAAGAATGATGTCATAATTACTTTTACACTCTAAGCTCACGTGAGTCATGCTCGGTGTGAGAAACAAGAGGTATTGGTAAAAATTATACAATTGTGCCATGAATGATGCAATCATAAGAAATGGTTTGGGGCTTATGTATGTATGACTGCCCAGATGAATGAAGTTTAGGATTTACTTTAAGGAGAAAATCCAGGAACAGGGTTCATAAAGGTTTAAGTGCTTTATGGAGATTTGAACACTCTAACTTGGGACTTATTTCTGAAAAGGAAACCCAAATTAGGAGAGGATTGATAATTGGGTTTTACTCCTGAGAAGGAATCCCAGATTAAATGTAAATTAGGACTAGTTAAGAGAAATTAATGGACTTGGGGCTTACTCCTGAAAAAGAAGCCCAAAATTTATGACTGGGACTTATTCCTGAAAAGGAGGCCTAGGTTAGGGACCATGGGGCTTACTCTTGAAAAGGAAGCCCAAGATTATGATGGGGACTTATTCTTGAAAAGGAGACCCTGGTTAAGGATTATGGTTTGGGGCTTACTCCTGAAAAGGATGCGCATATTTGAGATTGGGGCTTACTCCTAAGAAGGATTCCCATATTTGAGATTTGGGATTACTCCTAAGAAGGAATCCCATATTAGAGTACTTGGGGCTTACTCCTAAGAAGGATGCCCATTTTAAAAGATTATGATTGGGACTTACTTCTGAAAAGGAGGACCAAGTTAAGGAATTGCGATTTGGGGCTTACTCTTGAGGAGGATGCCCAAGTTTGGGAACTTTAAGAATTTGGGGCCAACTCCTGAAGAAGATGCCCAGATTAAAGGACTTATTAACTGGGGATTATTCCTGAAAAGGAGACCCAGGTTAAGGATTCTCTCATCTTAAAGGATTAGGTTGAATGAATGAACTCTCAATATTTTGTGACATAAAGATGTATAAATCACTATGTTTTGAGAGATATTCCACAGAATTCCTTTCAAATAAGGAAGTCAAATCTAGAAATCATGCCATAAATGTCTTTGAAGAGTATCTTGAAGACTGAATCTTGAATAGGAAAGGTGAAATGGCTTAAGATGGGTGAAATGGGAAAGAAAGGAGCCCAAAAAGGAAGGGGTGCGCAAGTCTTGGAAGGCGCGCAGGTACTGCGGCGGCGCACAAGTATTGATCGTGCAGGTATACCTGCATGACACGTGGGGTACTTGCGCGATTTTCAACCAGCATTGAAATACTTGAGCGAATCTTTATTGAAGCCTTTGGAATACTCTTGAGGTTCTTCCAGAAAAGGGACTCGCAACTTCTGTTGAAGGAATAAAGGCAGCGCGCAAGTCTGGCCACTTCCCTTAAGGGCTGGCCACTCAGGCACGCAAGTGTTGATGAATTTCAACCCTTAGGCCTTACTCCCTCTCTTCAGATCATCTGTTCTAGGTAAGAAATTACCTTAGAAGTGTTCCAGAAGCTTTGAGAAGAGAGTTGGGCGTCGAGAGCTTCAATCCGAGTTTCTGGAAAAAGATCCTCTCGAATGGGGGGCCCACAGGGTCTATTTATAGGCAGGAGAATACCGTGGGCGGTTACCAGGCGATTATCACTTAGGTCGCGCAAGTCACTTGCGTGACCATAAGGGCGTCGCGCAAGTGGACTTGCATGACAGTGATATAACATGCGCGGTGCAGTTGCTTTTGATCCTTTGTTGATGCCTTTGTCGATTTTTGATATTTTCTTCAAAGGTTGAATCACTTTGAACTCAGATATTCTCCTTTTCCGATCATTAGATTTTATGACGAAAGGAGCATCAACACGCATAACAACTCTAAGGAAGTGCCATCACACTATATCATAGGCCTTATTCATATCCCATTTCTAGGCCATGGTTCCTCTTTTAGCGGTGGAGCGTGATTCCATAGAATGAAACACTTCATGGGACACAATCGTATTATCAGTGATCAGTCTCTTGGCAATGAAAGAGGTCTGATTTTTAGAGATAATACCAGGTATCCAAGGTCACAATCTACTGACAAGGATCTTTGTGAAGATCTTGTAAGAGACATTGCAACGGATGATAGGTATAAAATCAAGGATCACTGAAGGTTTCTTAATTTTTGGAATGATGAGTAGGACCGTTTCATTGATGGCAGCAATGTTAGTATTCCCAACCCTGATATATTTTATCATATTGCAGATTTTGGGACCAATAATGTGCCAGTATTGTTTAGAAAATAAGGTGTGGAACCCATATGGTCCCAAGGACTTAGTGGGATGAATATGATTCAGAGCCAGATGTATCTCATCATGTGTCACATCTTCTATGAGTTTCATATTGATATCTTCAGTGATCACCAGTCTGATATAATCTTACACCTTGGCAGACACGAAAGGGGTTCATGTAGAGAAGATGTTCTGGAAATAGTATTTCAAGGCCTCATGGATAACATTGGTGTCAGAAACATTTCTACCAAAGGGTTGTGAGATGTATGTAATAATGTTTTTTCCAACGCCTGGCTGATTCTTTCTGTTGAAAAAACTATGTATTAGCGTCCACTATTTTAATGTGGTTATCCCAAGCCCGCATAGACTATAAAAATTCATTAACACGTAGGGTAGTTTCCAACTCTCTTTGTGTGGATTCAATCATTGAGAGATTGCAGTTGGACATGGGTTGTTTTGAAGAGGTTATTTAGAGTCTCTTTTCGAGGACACTATAGTTCCAGTCGAGGTGGTGGAATTTCTTATTGATCCAGGACCTCAGATCGGATGCGACCTACTAGAGATTGAAGCTAACATCCACATGAGTCATTTTCCATTTTAATTGGATCACCTATTTTCATTCCTGGTCCTTTGACTAGAAGCTCTCAAATCTGAATGGTCTACTGAGTTGTCTATTTTTTTCTCCTTGTATTCAATCAATGAGAATTGTGCAATGGTTCGAATAGTTAAGGGCCATGTGACCGATATGAAATATGCTGAATAGATTAATCTAATCAGAAGAACCCAAAAATCTAGCAAGATTCTCAACAATGTGGTTTCATGCAGTATTATCGTGGATCCATGAAAATGGATTACCCGTGTACCCTAGATCGACCAGCTCCACACTAGAGACTGCGTCCTTGAAGTTTGACATCGAAGCTCAGGGTCGGATAATTCCGCCCCTCTTTTCCTTATGGAACATAATCTCATTAAAATATTCTCAGAATATAATAGGGCTCGATATGTCATGTCACAACTTGCATAGATGATCCCATGAATTCTCTTTATAATTATGGGATAGCTCACAATACAATCTCACAAAATTCTAGGGTGGGAGAAAGTCTGTTTGAATAGTCCTTTCCAGAAGGTGGGAGGAGAAGGACAAAATTTTGAGGTAGATATTGTCCTTCCAATGGAGACAAAGGCCCCTAGAATGGCCTCGGCTGGACACCAAGAAGCAGGCTTGGAAGCCACACTTCAGAGCAATACCACTGGTGTCCTTGTTTTCCAGTATAGTTTCGGACAGGAAAACCATAATTGGGAAAATTTGAGCACAATTGGGTTGTAGCATGCTTACCAATTGTGGGTTTCCAAGCCCACGACTGTACCATCATAAAAAAATAATTGATCTAGGTGGGGCTGGTCTCCCCTCAGCTGCCTTTAGTTCCTCCAAACATGTTTCTCCACTTGTAGTTTTCCATCTTTTGTTGGGATTCCTAAATGATTGGCTTGTTTCAATTTGTCTTTTCCTGACCCTAGAATTAGGGTCTTCCGTATGACCATTACATTCTCTTAGTTGAACCCATTTCCACGTTTGACGGATAATTTGGACTAGTATGGGAGTTTGAATCAATCCATGGGCCTCCACTGTTAGAATGTCTCTACAGTCGACTCTGGGTTAGGATCAGGATATGGTGGATCGATGTGCATCGGCATCGGCATTGATCAATGTCTTGGTTGTACTTTTTTCTTCATTTCCAACAATGTGGATATTTGAGTATTGTCCCTCAAGGGTTTAGGATGACATCTAATTTCTATCTGAGTGGGAGAGCCAGCACTAGGGAAATCCAATGGTCCATGCAGTAGGGCTTTTTCATGTATGGTTTCTGTCTAACTGGTATGTGCCAATGTGAGATGATCACAGTCCTTTTGTTTTTCTGTCTCAGGGATGAATGCATATTTAATCATTTTGTCAAGAGCCATGGGACATATTTGATGATGATGTTACCTAATCCACTCTTATGTTTTGTGGTGCAAATTCTTTATAGATGTCCAATGTGACCAAAAATAAGGTAGAAGATTGGGAGTTTCTCAAACTAGAATGATATCCAAGTGTTGGTGTCTTTAATTTTTTGGAACATTCCCCTCATCAGGGGCTCTGACACTTCAATTTTGCCTTACCCGATCCTCAAGGACACATTGATTTGGGTATGAGCAATCCCAATCAAGAATGTGACCTAAATTGTCCCCAATATCTCTCATGATTCATTCTGTTCTTGTATGGATGTGGATTCCATTAATTTGTATCTATAATGTGGAGCATGTTAAATTCAGTGGCTTGATATCATCCCCCTTCTGTATGCATCCATGAGTTGGTGTTGATTATCGAAGGGCCACAGTCTACCATGCATTATTTTTTCTATGTCTCTCTCGGTAAATAAATCAAAGACAAAGAGATTGACCTCGCTTCTCGAATATCCATTACTAAATTATGTTTCTAGATGTTCAGTAGAGTTTTTTTGAGATCCCCCTGATTTACCTATATGTTTTTCATGAACATTCCCACAACGAGTGGAGATATACGTGTTTCCAAGAGTGTGTCTTCGTTTCTCTGTGCCTCGATTGCTGGATTTTCTTTCTCCATCATGGACAAACCCTTACATTGATTTACTAAGTTTTCATCCATAGAGAAACTCCTTAAATTTGAATTCTCCATCCTCTTTAAAGACCGGCTCTCTGGCAATCCCCACGGCCTCAGAACACCTTACTTAAGAACTGGGTTAATGCTCCGGAAACGCCCTATGTGCTAGGCCGATCTAGTCCAACCTCACTTGAGTCAAGGAACAGTCCAACAAACAATTCCCTCGAACAGATACCACATCGTGTCACCCTTACATGGTCTACTTAACTAAGACATTCACCACGACCTTCACGATCATCACTGCCCCTTAAGTGGTCACACCCAAAAAACCCAACTTGTAGCGCACACCCTTCTTCACGGAGAAACACCCCACGATAGAACCTTCATAGCTTGACATCAAGACTGATGCTTCACGAAGGCACGTTACGAATGAGACATGCCACGATGACCACTTCATGGTCTCCCAATGATTCAAGTCTTCACGGAGGGTGCTTCGTGAATCAAAACACTCTGAAACGGAAACTTCATAAAATCCTGAATACCGCTTACCGACCATTGGTCACCGCTAGTCTTTACAACGCATACTGAGTCTTCATAGAGAAACACCCCACTATAGAAACTTCGTGGCTAAAAAAATGGTTGAGACTTCGTGAAGTCACTTTATTGATCAGACATGTCGCAGTGGCCACATCATGATCTCTGAACACAGTGAATCTTTGCATAAGGTGCTTCGCGTATCAAACCACTTCGTGGTGGAAATGACACAAAAACGTGGAATCGGCATACCCCCCACAGGTCACCGCCTATCATCACGGAGAATGTATGAAAGGCTTTTGGTCAATGATTTCCTCGAACTAGGGTTTTTACTCGAGGTTCTGAATGCTCAAGTCAATAAATTTTTATATCGATATGTAAATCTATGTAATATTCATACAAAGCATACTAAATATTATTCAATTTAGTTTTATAAACCAAATTTTAGAAACCAGTTTACAATATGACATGTGTCTTAGAGAAATAAAGTGACATTAAAACCCCTTTCCACTAGTATTGAATTTATTAGTATATGTTAAAAATTTCTGAATAATAAGTATGTTTTTATTACTCATAAAATATCAAAACATAATCAAATATTTTACACAATATATGAATTACATTTGACCTTTTATTAAGATTTTATTAACAATTCCTTCTTGATATCATGTTTTGGGTAATAAATACATCATTTTTTATGTATCATTCTGTTTGGTATTGTTGAGACCTTTAATTTGACCATTCATTCATCTTCTCAATAATTTTACCCACGATATAAATATAAATATTTTATTTCTATATTTATTTAGTAAAATCCATAAATGGTATATATAGAAAATAAATTACACCATTCAAAGAGTGGGTAGGACATACGTACCCATAAACATTGTATCTATTTTCTCAAAGGATGAAAATAAATGGAATATATTTATTGACTATTCCATAATCATGTTTATATAATATATATAATATATATTTTATATTGTATCCTTATAATTATCACTGAAAAAATATGGTAAAAAATTTATAGTATCACTTCATGGAATCGGTAGTCCATAGGTACATAAGAGCGATGTCATTATTTTCAAATGGATTCGAACGTAAGAAGGTAGATTTTTTATTATAATTATGAAATAATAACATTATCATTAATAACATATAAATATGTTATATCCATTAATGTATAAATCTATGAGAGTTGGTGATTGAAAATGAATTTCACAGGTTCATGAGGATGTAATCTATTGTACACATGATCGACCGTTCCATATCACATTTGATAGAATAATATATTTATATGGGATATTACATGAAAATAATAACATTTCTATATATGGGAATAAATTTATCATCATAATTGGAAATTATTTTAATAATGTGGGAGAATAAATAAAAAATCATTAGTTATGAATGATAATTTTTGTTTGGACAACTTCCTTCAGTTTTCCCCGACCAAATTATTAGTAGGGACTCCAAATCAAAATAAATCCTCTAGGTTGTGGTTGAAATTGAGGAATAGAAAAGGATTAAGGATTTTTCAAACTAAAGGGATTTCAAAGTGTGATTTAGATTGGACAGTGAGTTCCCTCATAAAAGTGTAGGAGATGACACAATTAGAATTATTAAAAAAATGTAGTTATAAAATAAATTTAGATATGATAAAATGATTATAAAAATATATCATTATCTAAAATTATATGATATATGATTGAAATATTGATAGATAATAGGTATTTGGGAAAATAATCACCACTTTAACACTTATCATTTATATTTATCCTCTAGGTAAACTTGTTTTAATATTAACCATTATAATTAATTTTTACTTTTCTATCATTTCAGTTTTCCCCAAAAAGTATGTTAAACATATCATATAATATTAATTAATATTATTATTAATTTTTAATAAATTTTTCAAATTCAATTAATGATGTGGGGTAATTTAATTGAAATTATTCACCTAGAATTGTTGAATAAACGACATTCTAGAAAAAAAAAATTCACAAGTATAAGATAATTTAATATCAAATTAAAATATTTAATATATTTAAATGACCAATATTGGATTAATAAATATATAATTGAACTAATTTTGTTTTTAAATCCATCAAAAAATAAAATTGATCAAGTAAATTATTTTAATGAAAATGAATATTTTAATTAAATTCAATATTTTTATACTATTCATCATAGAAATAATATATTCAGAAAATTCAATAAAATTTACTAATATATAATTTTGAATTTAAGATTTAAAATTGAATTATATTTTTGATAAATTGTATTTATAAAATGAGGAAAAATTATTTTAACCATTTGTTAACCAAATGATTTTTTTAAAATGTTTTTTTGAGAGAATATAATGACTTTAATAAAAAATTCAAAATTTTATCTAATTTTTTTATATATAAACATTATTATTATATGAAAAAACATGATCGTATTCATTCAAAAGAGAATTATTAACATCCACATAGTAGTTGTAAAATTTAAATAATAATATTTATCATATATCATGTTTTTTAAAAACTCAGTACATCATTCAACACAAATAATAGACGAAACCTCATTCATTTGAAAAAAATGATTAAAACATTAGGTGTTACATGAGTCATAGTGCATGATAATTTTTTACAATTACCCCCATTTATGAATATTTTTTCATTAATCGATATAGGTCTATGTAGTCACCCAAAATTATTCTAGTCATGCACTGTAGTGGGCCCCCATTCCATCAAAGAATAATCAAAAGAGAACTCATGGACCAATGTATTTACCCATTAGGTAATAAAATATAGATATTTTATTCCCGAATTAACATTAGTGTAATTAAAATGAAATTAAATTTAATATACCATATGATAATTAACTCTTGTACTCTTCCACATTTCCTTATCCATTAACAAGCTTGGAAGTTAGGTAAACTATGAAGACTCAGATTTCTATAATATAAATGATATGTTGGAGGCCTTCATATTTTTCGAGCTCCATATCAAACATGAATTAAATTATTCCCATTATGGGTATATATCCTTCATGAGGTATCTAATCATATTCCATCTGAGTTGCTTCAATGAACAAGTAATCCACTTATAGGTTTTTTGTACGATCTATCTCTATCTCTAATTTCTCACACCAAGAATAAATCGCATGACGTTATGTATTTAAAATGATCATTCTTAAGAATCATAAAAAATCACCAATTCTAGAAACCGCATTGTGTCATCATCATAATCATTCCAGGGTGACCTCAGTGTATAAGCACCATGAAAATTCAATCTTATATCCATTATAATGTGTTTGATCCAATGATGTCTCTTGTTGAGTATGAATCACATGGGATAAGTATCTATAGTGATCATTTCAACGATGTGTTTAAAATAACAAAAACATTGGAATATTCATTAAATTTAGTTTGTATATTTCCTATACTCTATGAAAATAATACATATATGTGTAAATTACATTTCCTCATCCATCACCACATTTGGAAAAAAAATAAAATATGGGGCCACTAATTCCATTTATAAGAAGGATAACCAAGATTTATTTCAATTTCATACGATTCATAGTCAATGTGTAAATTACCGAATATAAATTCTTTATATGGGAAATAAAATACACATCATGATACTATTTTAGTTACAAGGGTTTTGATTCCCACTCTCATACGATACATTTGACGCCTCTAAGAGGTTGAATCCAAATTCGAAAATTATAATCCCCTCCCAGAATAGTAGTAAAATGGATAGTGTTATTCCATAATACATCCATTCAATTGTTTTCCATCTATTTTAAAACATTAATTGGTAATGTATTGATAACCTACGATACACACATGTGTTTTCACTCAGACAATTCCCTATTACATAAAAAAGGATTTGATATCTAATCATTTTGTTAAGGTAACGGGTCAGAAACCATGATTTAGAAAGGACTCATGAAAATATTGTAAATTTTTAAGAGGGTCTCATTGCAGGATGAAATTCACCATGAAATGTTGGGATAACATATACTACACTTACTATCTTCCAATGTGATCTCCTAAGCTTCATTGGTTTTGAAACCACTACGACCATCTTTCTTTAAAAATAATTCCTTTAAATTATAATGGGTATGAGATCTTTTGGGTGTTTCCATAGATAAAACATGAATAAATTCATGATTTTGGAATAATAATAATACCCACATAATCAACTATAAGGCTATATAAATCTGATATAAACAAAACTGATGAACCATATGTGAATCTTATTAGAATGTTGTTCAACACAAATTATTTTTTCAAAAACAGAAATAGGGAAATTGATGGGAATTATTTTAATAATTAGATACAATCATTTTTCCAATATATTTTACATTATTCAAATTTGACACAATAAAAAGTATAAATAGGAAACACAAAAACAAAATTATTCACTATGCATAAATAATTAAGAATGTGACTTAAATGGAATGTTGTACTAATTTACGAACATGAATTTTGTTTTATTTATTCTTATACATATATATATTGCCAAAAAAAATATTCCTTAATTTTATGTCAGGGAATCATCCAAAAATCATTCTAGAAATAATAATTCTACAATAACCTATATAGACCCAAAATTTATGTCACCCTTTTGAAGCATTTAGCATCGAGTGAAAAATAAGATTGTAAGGGAGTACCACTGACAATGTATGCTCCATGACCATGAAGAATCATAGAGGTTTCCCCAAGAAATGTATCTCATATGCTGATCTGAAATCGAGAATTCTTATCAATTTTTGTTCTTTTCTCAAATGATTGAAAATCAACATCTTACTCACCATTGGAAGGTGGATCAAAGAGTCTACTATAGCTCCATCCATGATTATAAACTTCCTATGAGTGATAGTATATACCAACACCAATTACATCCTACCTGTACCCAATAGCCTCTTAATTAGGGAATTTCATGATAGGTCCTCCTCCTGGATAGTTATAATAGAGCATCAAGGATATATCACCAAGCACAATAATCTATAGAACAAGAGAAGTGGGACCATAACCCTAACTCAACTAATAAATCCCTCCAACATACTATATTTTTGGATATTGATAAGGCTCATATCCTTTCTCAACGAGATCACGTCTTCCCTTATATTCCAGTAGCAGGGATGGTGGCACGTATCTCCAACCGCACACATGAATCACACTATAATATTCTAATGGAATGAAAATGATGGAAGTGATATTATATAACCAATTAAATTTAAGATGTATGCTAGTGTCTCCTATATATATTTAATTTTTTGGTCTATTTACCTACATAGACCCTTCGTAAATGAATCTACATATTGAAGAAAAAGTTTAACTTCATCAACCTATTCTCTAAATGATAATAGGAAATGCACATATTTCTATCCCAATCGACAATGAATAACTTAACTATGATGATAAAAAATAAGTGGTTACTATAGGGAAACCATATTATCTTACTCAAACATTGGAGTATTATTAGCATTTTTAGATAAAGGATGAAGAACATGACAAAGCTCATATTCCAATTTAGACTAGGGTCCATTAATCATTTTTAAAAATCACGTCAAAATCATCTCACATTTTTTTCCATGAATGACAGTGGCATATTCAAAAGTCTAATCATGAAAATGAACATATACCCACTATATTCAGGCTCCATCAATATATCATAGTAATAATATCATGGAATTCTCATATCACAACTGATGAAGCTACTCAAAATGTTCCAATATCTTATGGGAGATAGGATCATATCCATAATATGCAAATTAAAGGATCCATTAGCATCCTTTATAGGCCATAAAAGAGAAGGACTATATCACTTCACTCGTTCTAGAGGTACATTGTAATATTTTTATGTGCAATAAATTATAGAACCATGATTATATACTTCCTTTAACTAGGGTGGACAGAAATATTTTGATAACCACAACAAGGTAGGATGATATCCAAACCTATGATAAAGATTCTCACTAGAATAATCTAGTATCTTATTAGTAGTATGATAATATGCCCACAATAAAGAAAGGAAGAAAAAAATTTCAAAATACCTCATGCAACATGCTTGTATTCATACACAACCCCTTATGGTAGGTCTACATATTCTTTCCATGACATAGGATGATGCTCATATTACCCAATATACTGAATTCTAGTGTCATTGACCCTATAAAATAAGTATCTATAACACCATGATTTTCTACGAACTCTTAACCAGAATTAAACAGTGATAACAGCAATAATAGTCCTCCTCATGATAGAATAAAGATGGTTTATAGGGAATTTAACCTTGAAATCCATCAGGTAAATCTTCCACATTGTGAAATCTCACCAAGTTAATGAAATTCCCTCCTTATCAAGACACATTCAGATAAAAAGGTTCTCGAATCAACAAGGATGATAGTATATTGTTCCTTATAAACTAAAGCAACACCTCAACTAAATAATTTGGTGGCCTATTAAAGTGTCATATATGGATTGACCAGATTGAGGTCTGGGAACCTAAAGAAGAAGAGGCTGACCTAATTTAATTTATATAAACAACTGGAAAAAACATCTCAATTATTTTTGGCCCATATAAAATTATGATTATGAAATCCCAAAGGAACCAAAAGACTAGGGTGTTCATAACAAGATCATATGGGTAACTATTTAGTTCTTAAATGCTACAATCCTCCCTTATATGTGATATTATGTCCTCCACCATGCCATAAAAATTCTTTTTTGTTTGATAGAACTTAGTGATTTTTTATGGAATGGGTCTTAAAATTGGCATGGAAGTAAAAATTACAACATAAATCTTATCTCGAAACCATGGATACATTCAATAATTAATCATCAATGACCATTTAGAGATATTTACCCAAGGATGTGGTGATTTTGTTTTTCATTTCCCTTCACTCAAGCTATAAGACAACAAAACCTCCCAGGATGCAGATTCCGACAATATCATAGACATAGATGAGATTATGGGATCAAGTAATGTATTTTCTAGTTGGTTAATATAAGAAACAACAAATTCCTTGATAATTTAAAGTCATTGTTTTTGGAGAGGGAGGCCAAATAATAATCTATTTCTCTAGGACACTCAATAAAATTGGTGCAAATATCAAATAAAAAATATGATGTCATGAATTACCTAAAAACTCTATAAAAGAAGAGTGTCTCATCACATGTATCCATTTAATCTAGTCCATGCATGAATGATATATAAAAAAACCATGAATAACTCAACCAAAGCTTCCATGGAATCCAACTAGGGTAGGAACTAGCTTATATGTCTTGGATACTTTTTACCCCCACCCCCAACCCAGGGTTATAGGACCCTTATATAGTCCTGAAAAAATTAGCAGTGACTCGAAATCAACCCAATTCTGAATATATGGGGGTGTTTTTATCTCAATATAAAACAAATGATTCAACATATCCCCAATAATAAAATCATTTAGTACAAAAAACAGCCTCAAATTTTCTCCATCCAACATGGATGGTGATATTTTTATCATTACTATGATGGAAATGTGACGTTTCTATGATAAGAGTTAAATACCAATGGATGAAATACTATCCATTTATCCTATCATGAGGCACTCCCCAATTATTTTGATTCCATATATTATGCATGATTAAAAAATTTATCATTGTAATTGTTTACAAGTTAATATATGGGGAACTAATTTAAATTAAAATCACACAGCATAGGGGTCATAAGACAAGATGGACCAACCTGACTAATGGCCAGGGGATGAAGATCAATTTAACTCCCAAGGGGAGAATGAATATTATAAACCTTCCCTGATATTTGGTTAAGTATGTTGTGAATACCATTTCACAATACACCTTATTAAAATATAACTCCATCAATCCAGCAAGTTATGCATACCAAGATGCAAACATAGAAGGTTCAATGTGGACTGTGTCTAAATTACTTACATGTCAACCCAATCTCTCAATATAAATGGGTGGAAATTTTCCTTGAATAATATTATATGAGTTGAAAATAACTAATTATTTATGAACTAATATATATGATACCATGAGTTAATGGAAAAAACACTACTCATATAAGTTTCCAATTAAAAAACTCATGAAAAATCTATTTCCATTCCCATGAAAGAAGGTAAATTTCATATTAGAGCTGATATTATTACTTCAATCCAAAATATATTAATGTTGTAGATTGGAGAACTCATGAAATAATTGACTCACCCAACACCTCTCATTGAGAATGCACATGAGAAAATCCACCCTTGACATGGGATTATGAAGTTTATAGGTTTCCCATGATTTGATGAATGTGAGGAAAAACTGTATTCCTTATAGAAGGATGATTTTCCATGATATTTCCTCACATTGAAGGGAAAAATATTAATAGAATACTAGATCCTGGGAAACCTATTGAGGTTAGCCTTTCTGTCCACCTTGAATATTTATTTTTTCATTAGAGATAGGGTCATTCCATATAGGCCTACATTAGCTTCAACGAAATACTCCATGGTATGGTTATATCTAGATTGGTTATACTAGGAAAATCTTCAGCTCAAGTGACTTTTTTCACCCCCAACCAATAAAAATTAGAGGTTAACTTCTTAGTAAATGGCCTTAAAATATTACTTATCATAAATTTTAGTGACGATTATACATTTTTACACATTGATGATCTTTTTGGGATTATAGTTATAGAGAATTAGTAAATATTTCATACATAACATACCATATTCATACAATGAGGATACTACCAAAAACAATATCCATTTTTTCAAACTATTTAAAATTAAATGTTAAACATGACTTCATTTAAAAAGATCCATATATTTCATCATGACCCCCATATTGCTCTTAATCATCCTCAGATCCTATGAAAAAAAATTAAAATATATGTATGAGTACAAAACTCAATATGGTTTAATAATAAAGAAATAATTAGTCAAGTAATAACATAGAAACCACTAAAACTCATAATAAAAAAACCCATATAATTAGAAGCATAATTATGTTTACATGTGATATATTTACCATACCACTCTTAAATTCACCCTTACACATTGAATAAACTTTTCGTCAACTTCTTTCTATAGAGCACCCAATGCATTGGAGAGCTATAATCGGGCACACCCGTCACATCTTGAGCTATAATGGGCTCAACCCAATATGTCATGTGATATAATGGGGATCACCCATCATATCTTGACATATAATGGGCTCAAAAAAACATAAATAATATCCATGGATCATATCATGTATATAACAATTTATAACTCATTTACACCCATGATAAGAACACATTCACATGTCAAAATAAACATTTTTTTAAAAATCACTCTTAGAACATAAACACTAAAAACACAAACTAATGAAAACATATAATTAAAAAATAAATATAAAACATATATGGGATAAACTATAGAATAAAAACCTCATTAAATCATAATATAAAATTCAATATATAAAAAATAACAATCTCGTTTGATTTCATAAATGAGCCAAGTAAATGGATTTTAAGAGGAACATCCTTTACAAATACCTTATCAGTTCAATGGGAAATGATTAAATAAATAGAATATGTATATATAATATAAATATAAACATGATAAAACATTATATATTCAAATAGTATTTTAAAAATTCTCTTATCATGATAAAAAACGTGGTTTTTGAAGGTTAACCCAAAGAATGGAAATGGGTTTTACAATTCACTTACAAAATTTCACCATTTTAATGGATATACATGGGATGAATTAATGAGAGATAAAGTGGTGTCTCATCATTAATAAATCATTTGAGATGTATGGGGGAGGTGAGATGATATAATCTATCCTTAGTAATTAAAAACAGTAGAGCACAACATAGAGGATATTCGTGAATAAAAGTGAGAAAGGGAGGATCCCTTTCAACGAGTTAGAATTCACAAAAATGTGTTTAAAACTATTGTATGAAGGTTAAAATTATGTTATTAATATTTTAAAGAAACATATTCATGTTTATAATACCATTAATGATATTTTTATAACATCATTCAACCCATTAAATAATTATATTTTGTTAATTCCATTGTTGTCAGTTGCCTTCTTCACAAGTTTTCCATGATCGGTTCACGATGGATATTAATGTCGATTGGAAGTGAAACTCCAGAATTTGAATGGAATGGTATTTAAATATTTATAGAATAGTAAATTATACTATTTATCATATTTATGTCTTTTATGAGGATGATTTATAAGATAAAACATTATTGATATTTGTTTAGGTTATTTTGGCGATTCTTCTATAATAATGAACTAATTTTGTTTTATAAATTAATAACACATTTCTTATAGGATTAAAGATCTTTCTAAAAGATATAATACATAAATTATTCTATTTTTCAACCATAAAAAAGTTTTCATTACCAGTATTCAATTTTTTTAAGGAAATTGAATTCATATCATTCATGTTGTTGGTAAATTGACACATCTTGGATGCTGTTTTAGTTTCCCGAATATGTGGGAGAGGAGAAGAAGTATAATGGAGAATCTTCCATGAACCTGAAAACATAAAAAATATTTATATTATTTTGGATAATTCACGCCTCTAGGATAAGGGTTGGTGAGTAAATAATATGAATATGATGTAAAATGATAATAAAAAGAATGAAACAAAAGAGGTTTCTTACCTATTGTTGTCTTCTCGGTGAGATCCTCCTTAAGGCCTTTGGTTCTAGAATTTTGCTGAGACCACCATTTCATTAACATGGAGGAGGGTATTGGGAGGATTATTTGGAATTAATTAGGAAATAATAATGGTTTGAGTGGTGTGGGAAGATGATAGGATAGTGGCTGGTATTAATAGCGAGGGATAAGTGGTGTTTTACATTAATTTAAACATTATTTTATCATTCTGACACAAAACAATCAATAGTTATGATTACAAGGAAAATAATATTAATAATGTTTTAAGAGTTAAAGATATGTGTTCTTATATCAGGATAACATCATCTATGACGCCATAATTCAAGTATTTAGCTTAATTATTGAATTTCACTATTCATCATAATTCATGTATTTTAGTAAATTAAAAAATATTCATGGCATCATTTTTTAGGTGTATAAAATAAAAAAATGTACTCAATTTTATCAAAATAATTTTATAAATAAGAGAAAATTATCTTTTAAATAAAATATTATTTTATCTAAAAAATAACAAACATTAAAACATTTATTTTCTTTTTCCCTGATATGGGTATATCATTGTTTTAATTAAATATTATATATATATACTATCATCAGTGAGGTTACTATTAATATGGTTTTGTTAAAATTCATAAGGGTAGCATTACTATTTATAAGGTTATGTGACTATTCACCAAAAAATATATTGGTCTTATTAGTCTCTAAATAACATAATTACCACAACTGTGTTTGTCCATTTTTTATGAAATTCAAAACATAAAAGTGGGAAAATTAAGTTCAATGATATTAATCTTATCATAACTAAGGATATAACATGAATGGTTGGAAATTATGGCAATGTTTAAGCACAATTCTGAAAAATAAATGACTCGGATGATAATTGACCAAGATAACGCCACACATAGAGAAAAATTACAAAAAACGTTCATGATCCTATTACCTATGAATATTCTAATTGAAAAAACTCCCAATGGTCCACCAAACTATTAGATATTAGAATAACTATGATGGAAATATTTTTTGTCAATATCCACATTATCTCTAAAATCATAGATTTATATCATTCAAAATATTGATAATGGGTTCCATCCCATGAAAAAAAATCAACTTTAGATAATGATCTTATTTTTGGATATATTACTATAATTGTCATTGAAACCTATTTCTATACAAATAAATGTGCTCCACAGTATGTGTTCATTTGAATTTACTAGGGACTTGATGGCCATTGTTTTATAAGCTAAGGGTATATGGGATGATGTGGTCATGTATGAACCTATTATATTAGTGAAATAACTATTAATCCCATATATTCAAAATGGACTCATGGGAGAGTGTTTCATCATGATCCAAAAGAGTATATACATACCTTAGATCCATTTAGTTCCAATTCAAATCTAATCATTTTAAACAACAATGTGTCCATAGTGCATCAATTTAATCATCCCAATATAATTTTTAGTCTAGTGATACCAATGCCATTTTTAATATATGATCCATAATCTAATGTCCAAACATGAGATATATTTACCCCAGACACATTATTTCCTAAGATGAAATCTTAGGAGAAACCCTATATTTTGAAGTCATGACTTATAGAACATAAATAAAACATTATAAAACAGTTTGTGTCTACCACAACCAAACTCTTAATCCAATATACTCTCTACCATTCAAAAAAACCTAAATATTATTTTATTGAGTCCCTACAGAGTCCTTGTAATTTTGAGATATAAGTTTCCATTTCCATGTTTTATCAGATGGAAACTACTGATGTGGAATGTCATAAAACCTAATCATTTCAAAAAGATATATGGGGAATAAAATATAATGGGGAACATAAAACCCTCATATATTTTAGTTGTGGTTGATTATTCTAATATAAAAGTGGATATAGTTGAAAATGGTTATTGTATGAACCTCATTCTAGTCCATACCATCTGACTCATGGGATAAATAGATGATGATTTCAATCCAATAAATCTTACCATTCAAGGATATGAAAATAAGGACACATGGACACTCAAAATAATCACCATTGTTACACATTTTTGGAAACTCATTTCTATTTATGATTTCTTTGTTATTCTATTTGAATAAATATTAAATTACATAAATAAATAACTTAATTTTCATATCCATGTGTTGGTATCATCAATATTCCACAAAAATTTGAAAACCCCCATTAATATAAATTTCAGCACATTATATGGTTGGAATTACCCATTTTAATCATCAAAATCCATATGTGTTGAGGAATGTCTCTATAAGAGTTACGAAATCTAATAATGATAATAGGAGACAAGATGGTTTCCACCCTTAACACTACAGTAATTACCCTTGAAATTTTTAGTGTCATGTCTATAAGTGATTATGTACTACCCATAAACATTATTAAGGATGAAGGACCATTCATAGTTATATTTTTTCTATAAAATAATTCACCGAATGATGTTTATGTAATATAGATTACTCCGGCTTAAGGGAGATCTTCAATGGATAGTCAGGTTAATTACCTATTAGAATATGAAAATATTGTTGTGTCATTAGTAAAAATTAAAAATTCTCACAAGACATTAAATGAAACTAAAGTATTATATACCTCACCTTATAAATAATGTATCTTGACTTATTGAAATCATATCCATGTTGTACTCATAGTATCCCTCACAGTTTGTAATTCCAATGCTCTTGTTTATAGCCTCTAATTTTTCATGAGATATGGAGGTAACAGTCTGTTTTATAAACTTCTTGAAGATTACCACAAATACATAAATATCAAAGATGAAATGGATGGACCAAGGAATTACCCAACCTATATTTGAGGAAGTCATATCCACAATAACTAATGATCTTAGAAAAGTGAATATAGGACTAGAATAAATCTCATATCCTACACAAGCTAGTTCATCCATGATACTTGAGGAGAATGAGATATATGATTCATTTCTTATAAAACAAAAGTATGTGTTCACCTAGAATTATTCAAATATTCTTTTGTTGAACCACGTTTTGTATTCTCTAATGTAAAAATTTATATTTTAATATACATTTAAGGTAAAAGATATGACCATCACAACAAACCCATTTAAACACCAAAAGATACAATTTTTTTTGAAAAACTATTTGAGCCAATTGGAAGAATTATACATAAAAATTATATATTGAATTGAATTTACCTATGTGTTAGGGTAGTATATTAAGCTTCCTTCATAAATTTTCACCAAGTTGACCCATGATTTCCCTTGATGTGGGTTCTCATTATCTAATATTTCTTAATGAACAACAACGTTTCAAGAAGGAAGGTAGGGGAATGCAACCCTCTCTCTCTAATATGGGTTAGTCAGAATATTTCAAATTTATAAAATAAATCATGGTGTGAAAATTAAAAAATTCAAAATGTCATAATAACATCATAAACATAAATAAAAAGTGGTCATATCATAGTATTAATTGATTTCATGGACCTTATTCGATAATACCAAATTGGGGAATTCATAGTAACAATTATAGAAATTTTGATTTATGAAATTACTCGCATGAAATTATATTGTTTTTTGGTTGATTATATGGGATATAACATGATAACTACATCCCCTTAAAATAAATAAGATTATTCACCTTGAGTTCCCTAAGGGATATATTCATTCATTGAAATTACATTAGGCATTAAGAATGCTGGCTCCACTAATGGGTGCACCGTGAATCACATCTCTAATGTCTTTTTTAAAAAATAATGGATTTTATTCTATTAAAATCATATTTTAATTTGGATAGAGATGTCATAACCTCAAAAATATTTGATCAATAATTGTGAAACATCAACGTTATATTTTGATGAAGAACCCACTAATATGTGCCATTATATTAATTTTTGGGAAATTCCTTGTATTTTTGGTACTTCAAAATGGCATTATGGTTGACCTAGATATTACTATTACAATCTGATGTATTCATTTTCCTTAGAATATTTAGTAAATGAGGGGTATCCCAGGAAACCATACATATATTCTGTGTATCATAGCTGAAATTATTGCTAGATGTATCCCCTAAACTATGTTAATGGTGAATGGTGTTTCAAACCAGTTGGATGAGGAATGCAATGAAACCTTTGATAGGCATAAGAAGATAATAATAAAACCACTGGTATTTATCCCACAATTAGAAGTAAATTTACTTAACTAATAATTGGACATCACATAATGATCAACTGACACCCTTATAACTAAAACAATGATGTGGGGAATGAAAAAATTGTATACTTTCCTAGATGAATAATGATAGATACTAATAGTAAATATTTTTAATAAATAAAATCCTCATGCTAACCATCAAATTGAATGGTATGATGTATTAATTTTAGCACCATGAATTTAAATTTGTATCTCATATATACACACCGATAAAAAATATTTGATTACCTTTGTTACAAATATTTTGGATTAATTAGTGGTAAATCTATAACAGTTTGAAATTCCATTAATGCCACATGAGGAAATCAAATCGATAATAAAAAAAATCATCCATGTAGTAAAAAATTATCTGATAATCATGCATGTGGACACTAAAATTTTTTATTCATGTGTTTGATATTCCCATTACACTCTGCAATTGTTTAGCACATGTTAAAATAGGACTTCTAGAAGTCTTTCTCAAAATTAAATAGAATTCCTAAAGCTAATGTATGGTGTTCTAGTGAATGATTTCATTTACACATACAATTATTTTCTTTCATATTCCTTACCATTTCTTGAAGGATACATTTAAAAGAATTTAAATTTATAATCTCTATTTAAACGCCTTGGTCTAGTCATGTAGTTATATATAGCCTACATAAATTTCAAGGGGACTCATTTATACTGATCAAATAGGCCATTAGTGAATATGACTTTATGATGGAATAATGTTCCATTCTCATCAGTCATGTGTGATGATTTGTGGATGAATTACCTTTTAAACTAATGTTTCTTCACATACTTGGATCATAGAGTACTCATACTGATACACTAGTTTATATATCCAGAGTCCGTGATTATCCTAAAAATTATAAGGTTTTCATACACGTCACACATAGAAGGGTAGTATCAGCTATAATAATATACTACATGGATGTAATTAATCATAGCAACACTTCCCTAGAGAATGATTCATCGACATCCACCCCCTGATGGATAAATAAAAAAATATATTATCATTAAAATTGGATCCTCTCATCAGATCAAGACAAATTGGAGTACTTTTGTTGATAAGTGGTGAACTTTTAAATCTAAATATATTAAATTAATGAGGAATAAATATGAAATGTGTATATTAGGGAGTATTTATCATTTAAATTATTAACGAGAGTGTTATTACATTATGTATGATGTCTATGAAGTCTCATACAGTGCTCATAATTATAGAACCAAACTCTTCCACTAACATAAAAGGCTTGTCTACAACTGGAAGACAATGCTCTATAGATACATTGAATTCATAAGAAAGATTCACAAATGGAATATTAATTAAAAATTCATTCATAAATCCTTGTAATTAACACATAAATTTATGTATTCATGCATAATTTTTGTATGGTAAATGAAAACTGTGATGCCACATCACCCAACAGTATCTATGAAATATTTTAATATTCTTACTATTATTGACTTTTTCAGGATATGATGAGGAAATAACTAAATGTATGTTTGGAACAATAGTATAATCATATTCATAAAGATCAATATTATCACCAAATTTGATGTCCCTCACAAGATATTGATAGAAAATATCATCCACATGTTTTATTCTAAGTTGAAGAGGCTTTATTGGGATTATAATGTTGAGTCCAACCATTATTTTATATTTTATGTAGTGTAAAATTCATTGATAGGGGCCTCAAATAAGATCCTATATAATTTTAACTAGAAAATGGTAGAAAATAATAGAGACCTTTTCCAAAAAATATTACATTATTTATGGGGAATTCATTCTACCACTTGTAGTGAAACAAAAGAAACCCTATATTAACTTGTTTATGTTATAGAGGTTTTTTTTCATCGAAGTCCTATTAAACTCACTTTGAATAGCTATATGTTAAAAACACTCATATGATTAATAAAAACATAACAAAATTAATGACATAGAATGAGTCGATAAGAAAAGTTTGTGTGTGATACCCAACCTCAAGGTCCACAAGAATCAGATTCCCTAAGCCATCAGAAAAAAGGTTCACCTATGATCATTCATCAATGGGGAATTGGTACTGGTTCATGAAACATTTATCATAAAAAGTAATATACCCAAAAAAATAGAATCTATGTTGGAAGGTTATAATATCATACATATGGTCTATTCAATTGGGGATTAATAATTGGACATGATGGATAAAGATAAAATTATTCATCCCTACGAAAATTCAGTTTCTTATGATGTAATTTTGGTAACTACCATACACAAGACAAAATAATAGGTGAAATACTGCAAACATAACAGAATATAATCATCCTTTCTTTATGATGATACATTATACTGAACTTTTATTTAGCATATTTTATTATACTACACAGAACATATACTAATCACATGATTTAAACTGTGAAAGATGAATCTTATTGCTCAATGACATCAAATTAAAAAAACAATAGGCGCTGGTTGTGTGAAAATAAACTACAGAACCTGTGTTAACCTTCTAAAGACTAAATCCCCATTTATGTGAGATCAATATTATAATTAATGGAACATAGTGTGGGTGTTTACTACAATGATCATATACTAGTAACATGATTTAATATTGTGAAAGATGAATCTAATAGCTCCATGACTACAAATTATAAAAATCATAGGTCCAGGTGGTGTGAAAATAAAGTACAAAATAAGTGTTTTCCTTATATGGAATAAATCCCTTTTTATGTCTGATCTAGATTAAAATTAAAGGATCATAGTGTGGGTGTTTAGTAGTTCCTGAAGAGTTTCTTTATATAACCCCACATGAGAACATGTTAAAATCACATAGTCCAGAATCTAAAACCTCATCCATTACATTTATTTTTTTCAATCCATTACTTTATTTCCACAATCACAATGTGATATTTTTATCCTAATAAGGGATATGAATTGAGGAAATACTATATAATGATTCTTATTATCATAATATATGTAGTGATACTTGTGCCTCCAATTATACTCCCAACCAGAATATAAACAAATCAACTTCCCTTACATATGGGTTAGACAGAGACACATGATTTTGTTGTAAAAAACTACGTGTATCTAGATTATTGTAATAATAGTATACATAATGAGAATGGGATCTTTTATTTAAGGCCAAACCATTATTTCTCTTCACTTACAATAATGTCCCACCATGAAAGTCAAATCCATATAGAGTTTGTTGTCAAAATTTAAAAGTTAACACACCCAAATATTTCCTATCATTTCTTCTCATGTAGCTAAATTGAAATCATATTTATATATTTTTTCCTTCATCGAGCATGCCTCATGTGATCATTAGGTTCCAGGAATGTTTCATTCTCTGACATGATCAAGGTGAAAATAATTTAATGATTAGGAATAATGTTCTAGTAACATTAAATTAAACTAAATGAAAAAATCATTTTCTCAAGACATTAATCTACACAACACAGGGTCCTCTGTCTGAATAGATCATCCACATGATGATTTTAAACTCATTAATCACATGGTTTATCCCTTCACCCAAAAAATTTCTTCAATACCCATTACAATTTCCTTTAAGATAATCACAACCTTCTTGAGTATTATTTTTCTCTATGAATCAATGTTGTCTACTCACCATCTAAGTCAATACCTACCTATTCAATGAGTTGAACTATATATTTGTACCCATAGACCTTAATCCCACATAATTTTGATTTTTCATTGTAATGAATTGGTAAATGGGACCGGATATCCCAAAGGAACCCCACTTTGATTCATTATTGAATAAAAAAGTCCCACAGATCTTGGTTATAGTGGTTGTTTTGGTCCTTGTGTAAATGTACTCTTTCAATCAAAGTGTTATTATTCAAAATGTGTAAGATTTTATCTTCTTCTATTATTAATGGTTAACCTACATTGATCGGTATTAACCTCTCATTGAATCATATATTATTATGTAATTATTTACACTGACCTTAATTAAAATATTCCATTATATTTTAATTCCAAGGATATTACTCATCAATGAATCATATACATTATCAATGTTAAATTATAATATTAAATTATTTCACCCTATAATTTCATGTTATATATATATAATGGAGTCCCAACTTCCATGAGTTTATAAATTACATTACACACACCCTCTTCCACAACATAATAATATTTCCAATTGTCATGTCTAATTTTATATATTACAAGAGTGTAAATTCTCTTCAAAATTCATGAATTTTTTAGCCCATGTCCTCCTCATTCTCCCTTGTGGAATATGTGTAATAAAAAATTGATAATCTGAAAGGAACCTATAGGATTTACTAGATAATAACACAATGCCTAAGATAATTTTACTATATGATTTTTTTTATTCACGGATACATCCCAATACAATTGGATAGTGATTAACCAAATTTTTAAAAACCTATTCCTAGTAAATATTTTGGTCTTGGAAGAATGATCCCTTGTAACATTTTCAAATATTTAATTCTTTTTTTATGTTAATCCCACAAATATTAATACAATCATCCTTGATATATTCATTTACATACATGGTTTGTTTTAATAATTTTACCATGTCTTACTGGGAACATGAATAATACCCTGATTTATGCCTTTGTACATATGCTTGTGAGGTAATACAATAAAATATAATTTTTATCTATATTAAATATTTGTGTAATTGTAATTGTTACCATTGGACACATATTTACTCCTGACTCTAAAATAATGTTTCTAGAAACAATACAAATAATTACCCCTCCCAATATATGGGACAAACCTGTGCACATATCCTTATATAAAACTAAATGTGGATTTATTTTTGTTTCTACATGGTATATAGTGATTCCTAGATATAAAAAGTAAGTCCCTTAATCAATTTAATAATAAAAAAATATATTTTATTACCCCTTCCTTCATATGGGTAACAACTATTCAAGGAGTTTCCTTTCTATGAACTATGTGTGGCTTGAGACCTATCATCACAATATATATGTTGATATCTTGACATTCCATTTGAGGCATATAAATGAGTTCTCATCACTCCCAAATATGTCTCTCAATGATATAAAATCTCTATGGGGATCCATTATTTTACCAAAATGTTATTATCAACACATATACCATGTCTTGTACTCTCAGAGAACACAATTGACAACCCAATTGCCTCTTTTTTCTAACACAGAGTATGTATTGTGTGGTCATAGGGAAGATGCATTTTTCTCTAACTAGTTTGATCGATGAGTGATCTGGAAATAGAACCATATTATACTCAATATATGTTAAATTAAATGAAAAAAATCCTTGTAGCATGATATTAAATTGAACGACATGATGTATTCATAGAACAGATAATCCCGATGATGAATATATACTCAAGAATCATATTCTTTATCCATTAACCTTTAATATATATATAATAAATGTTTTTCTATCCTTTAGTGTTCAAGAAAACATTTTTCATATCATATTATCTATGAAAAAATTACATACATTCCTTATCTGGTTTAATACTTGCCATTTTTTATTGTTGATATACATATTTCAAAACTCCATCTTATAGGATACCATGTAAATATGTTTCCAACCAATATTAATTATTTAATAGTAAATGGAAAAAAGGGACCCCACTGTGATTTTTTGTTGAATAAAGCAACACCTTAGATCCTTCACCTAGTGGAATTTAGTCCTAGAGGAATGAAACACCTTAAATCCCAGAGTTGTTATCCTAAATATAGTGGAAAAATTATTCCTCTATTATAAATGGATTCTATATAACCACTAGTACTCACCTAAAGATGACTTATATATTATCAGGTAATTATTTACACTTCCCATAAACAAATTTTTATTGAATATTTAGAAACCCTTTATTTTACACATTTTTGTTTCATACTCATCACAAAAGGTAGATTATAACATCTTATTCCTTAACCCATTCATTCTAGGGTAAGAATCTCTTATGAAGTCATAAATTAGTTTATAATACTCAATCCCATTGGAAATCCTAATTGTTAAAATAATCATGACAGGAAAACATTACCCCTCGCACATCACGCGTACATGAGCTTAAACCACCTGACATATGGTCCAACATACATGTTCTAAAACTACATTTATCTGTTTATCAAATCCATACAATAGTATTAGAGATGAATATTTATTCTCCATAATTGGATATGAAATAACATTACCCTTTTCTTATGAATTATCTAAATCAATGAAGATGTTCCTTCACCATAATATGATACAATGGGTCACAATGTGAATAACAAAATACCCCCCATAAGCATATGATATGTACTTATTCGAGGATTCATTATATCTAATAGGCATTGTTTATTTTTTTCATTGGATACATAGTTATTACTAGGTTTCCTAATCCTAGAAACAATCTTAGTACTATAAAAAATAATTACCCCTTCTTCACTCATAAAACTCATATCTATAAGAGAGACACATAAGAACTATAAGTGGAAATTATATTTGATCATTAAAGATACATATATATTGTTGTATATATTATCATGGGATGATCCATAGTTTTACCATGAACTCAATTTTTCCCTGGTCTTGATACATGTTAATATATGTAGCCTTGTTTAATGAAAATAATGTAAAGATGCCCCCTCAATTTAAGGTGTCTCCCCAAATGAGAGTCCATTTTCCATGATTGTAACACCAATGGTTAGAGATCATAAACATTCGATATAGTTATTGAATTATCATATAAGGGGAAACATACTGTGCTCCCCTATATATGGTTAGATATTTTTACAAGGAACATTGTATTCTTAAAAAAATTCATAATGATTGATTCCATTAGTTATTTGATACATTGTGACACTCAAACCACCCACAACCAAGACCATCCATAAAGTCAAACAAATATGGCCCCTCTTAATTGTTGATCTGAATTTTTTTTATGACATGTAACATAACCGAAAAATATATGATACTTTGAATATTGTTATCCATTAAAACAAATTGGCTAGATATATATAGAGGAATCCTAAAAAATAATGTGTATGGCGTAAATAATTCACCCTCACCACTCATAAGCTTGATATATGTGTCAAGACTCATCGAAAATATGGGTTTCTTGATTCATATTGTAATAGGAAACATGGTAACAACATGTATCCTTATATCCTATGCATATCTACAAAATTAATTGAAAACCTATCCATCCACCATGTTCACTATAATGTAGATATATGTAGAGGGATAAATTTGATAAATATGGCCATGGAATGGTTACCATCCATATGAAATTCATAATGATAATGATTGAAGACAATAAACATAAACTAAAATTACACATATATCACCCGTGATTTTTTTAGTATAATTGTGTATACATGAAATAATTTACCATCAATTACCACATTCTTATGACATGATGTTAAGTTTCACATGTGTTTTCCTGGACAATTGATGTTAAAGAACATTAAAACTATATCTATTTCAAATGATGTTAAACTACATGGAACATGAACAGTAACAGTGTGAAATTAATCAATGTATTAAATCATCTATCATCACCCATTATAAAAGGACAACAAGAGCCTAACCCCAGTTAACAAAATATGATCATCCTTCTATAATCTACATAAGAACATAAATATATAATTCATAGTTCATGTCTACACCATATTGTGTTTCTACAAAACAACCACAACCCGCAAAAATGAGAAAATATCCCACTTTCTTAACATGTACTAATTGGATCTTTATTAGGGACTTAGACCCATCAATTAGAGGTATTATAACCTTCTTGTAAGGGCCTCTTGATCATTATGTTCCCCAACATCATCACACAAGAATTGATCCCCACAATGTGATTCATGATCAACCTTGAAAAGTCTACACCATTAAATTATTTATGATTTGATAACCTTTTACCATGATTTAAAAAATTCTTGTCACCGACAAAAATGGTTGTTGGAAACTCATGGGCATTGGAATCCAAATTTAAGTTTTTTGTTACACTCCGCTGAATCCAGGTCCATGTACCATGAACATAAACAATTTGAACCTTTTTCAATGTTATAAAACCATTAAACTTCTTCCCAAATAGTCAAAACCAAAATTCCCTAAACATATAGTGAAAGATACATAGAATATATTAGATAAAAATAAGAAAATGATGGTTATAAAAAATTCAAATCAACCATCACTAAACTCTTAATCTCTTGATTTTATGTAAAATATGGATAAAAAAATATAAACTTCATATTGAACATCTCATGGACATAGTAAAAGATGACTGGTTCTCACTAGAACCCATTACACTACGAAAATTTAAATGTAGTAATTGATTAAATCCCTTACTCCTAATAATGTGTCTAGTAGTGTTGAAACAACTTTTTTTATTCTCAAACCCTTCATGAATGTTACATTTTCCACTAATCACTTTTTTTTGTTTATGTATATGTAAATTCCGCCAAATACATTATGTTTTAAAACTTATCATATAGTCTCATATACATCAGTTATTTGTCATGGGTTTTCTGTATAGCATATTGGTAATAGTGGAACACTAATATAATTGGACCCACTAAGAACATTGGTGAATAATGAAATTACTTATATTTTATTCCTTGTGGATACTTTTGTACAATAAGATATCCCCCATTAAAAATAGGAACTATTTCCCTACCTTTTGTAATATATTAATGGTCATCCTATAGTTTACTATTCTATATTTTCTACCAACTAAAATATTCCTGAACTGTGATTTACAATTTCTTGGACTAGAAAATTCAAGAGGATTCAACATACTTAATGCAATATTAGCAAAAGGTATTGGCATTCTCAATTTTTTAATGTGGTCATCCATTCTCATCCATTTTGATATCCCATATTGTGTGACCAAAAACCACATGATAGAGACCCCAAGCTAGATGAATATAAATCCAAACTACCAATAGGGTGTCTGATCCTGTCTTAGATAGCCTTTTATCTATAACTAACAATAATTTACAGGTATTTGAATCCTCATAAATCTTCCATATCCCCTAGAATGGACATGAGACCCTATAGTTTAGCGATGAATATACTAGTATCATGGATCATTCATAAAATACCTTATACCATCATATAAATTCTTATATTTCTTTTAAGAATGAAAAATGGTTCATCATTATACATGAAAAAATCATAGTATAAATTGTCACTTCAAACTGTTTTCTGGTCATCCATGGAATGTCAACCCCATATCCTCAATTTCAGTTCAAATTATATTTTACATGATTTACAGATCCCATAATCCAGTAGTAAAGTATAATTTTGTATCCATAAATTTATATCAATAAATACCAAGAAAATTTGTGGAAAAGAAGCTGGGAGTTGGAATCCTCCATGAACAATCAAAATTTTAACCTTCTAAAAGAATATAGCATGGAAAGACCCTTTATACAAACAGATTCAGGAAAATATCAATTATGATATGGGGTTACAGAGCTATTAATGAATATACAACCTCCAAGTCTTACTCTTGTTATGCAATACCACATTCCATTTGGAAGACACTAAACAAAAATAGCATATGGTCTGAGATAGATGATACCAAACTATAAGAATATTTGGTTGATGCTAGGAGACCATAAACAATATCACAAAATATCATATCTAGAAGACACTAACATGTATAAAAAGGCTGTTTAACAATAATAACTAAAACTAAAAAATATATTTACTCAAAGATATAATAACCACAATGACTTCAACATATGGTCATTAATTGAGGACCCTAAACAACTACAATTGATGGTATATGATAGGAGGACAAAAATTACAACAAATAGTCTAGGATAGAAGATCCAAAGCTACATCAATAAAAAATTCACACTATAACATAATAAAATATTTTAACCTCACTACCAAACTAGATGACACGAAATTTAATAAAAAAGGTACTTGATAGATGACCCTAGAAATATGCAACAGAATTCCCAATCTAGATGAATAAAAACTAAAACCACATATTGTTTTGACTTGAAATTCCACAAAAATCCAACTAAAATTGATCCAATAATCACCAGGTTAAAACCACATAAAGGGAATCCATGAAAAAGTTGTGTCTCTACTCGCAAAACTTTCACCCTATATGATATAGGAAAAATTGATCACATGATAAATAGATGAGGCACAAAATATGGTATATATAAAATATAAAAAATAAAACTAAGTAAAATCTAATTTAATTACTAATATCTATTTACTTTAATTTATTAATAGGAATTATGTCTGAAAATAGGAGAATAAAGTCTCATAGGGACCATTATATGGTCTTAGAGAAAATCCAATTTTCATAGAAAGATCACTTGAACTATGAAAATATTTCATCAATTTATCTGTAGGGTATGTTTAAGCAAATTGTCCCATTAAACTAGAAATTATATGAATGACTATAATATATAAATGTATATCAGTGGGGATTTATATGCCATAAATCATTCATGTGATATTATCAGAATTTAGCAATCATGATTCATGAATTTTATTTCATATTTTCATTCACATGGTAAAATAGAAAGAATATCATTGACAATATATAGGAAATGGTTTCAATGTAGTTCCTTCAAAATGAGGAAAATGAGAAGGCACATCAACATCATTCATAATTATAAAGACTCATTTTATAATAGTGTATAATGTATGGAATAATCTCTATAGTTTTTAGCCTCTCCTAGTGTCCCGTGAAATACATATAAAAAAGTTCATTGAAAAATTGGTTCGATGAGTTTTCTAGATTAGCTATAGTCAAGTGGGTGTATTTTACTGAATGATGAAGTGTTTCCCAATCCATTTACTCCACAACTACATGTTGATAAAGATCCTTAATCATGGAGGATAACTGATGGTTCTTTTTTTGAGTGTCTTCAAATAAAGCAGATTATTTTCAATAATCATCCTTCATGGATTCTCTGAGTATGTCATATTATTCTATATGTGTGGGAATTTAAATCATTCAACCATTAAAATTCAAGGCTCTATGATTTTTTTACCAATGCCACAAATTCTTCCCACCTAGAATGAAGGAATAATTTTTATGACTATGTCATGTGGCTCCTTCTCATGGTTGGATAATGTTTTGGAAGCTAATATGATCTATAATGTGATTTAATATGATCTCTGATAATTAAATATACCTACCTCAATATTACAAAAAAGTCATTAGATATGCTCCCCTTTAGCATAAATTTAATCTCATGGATTTTTTATAATTATAGTCTAATTTTTCTGACAAAATCAATCTTCAAATAATCATATTCACAGCGGTCGTTTCGGAGATTTCATCAGTATGATGGATAATAATTCGGACATATTCTAGTATATTTAATAAAAAAGACTAAAACCTGTAGACTAATAAATAAAAATAGATTCTTTGACTACTCTCAATTATCTAATGACATGTTCTGGCCCTAATTCATCCAACAAATTATCCACTATTGGTACTGAGGGGATGGTTTCCTTATGAAACACAACCTCATTTTTTGAAGACTCTTTGGATTGATGTGGGTGTTTTTTTAAGGTCTCCTTATGTCATCAACCAGTTCTATTGAATCTAGGAAAAACATGTTTAGGGGTGAATAGGTTACATATATATGTTAAAGTAGTCTGATCATCACCCATATTGATATTATTTCATCTATGGATAGTAATAGTCTTAGGATAGATCAGTGGATGCATAATACAGTGGATGTTAAATCTTGGATGTTGTATCATCATGTTCCAGTATTATCTAAATTGAATGACATGCTTAGGATGTCATTCCCCTTGAACATTAGTAAAACAATGAGAAGACACTTCTTTATTGAAGAACAAATAAAGATCAATCATATAATGGGGTCATGAATTTAAGATAACAAGCTCTTCTAATTGAAATTCAACAACCTCTTATCAGAATAAAAAGTATATCACTATTAATCAGGTGACCCATTGACATTGTCAATGATAATCCAGTAGGGTTTCACATATGGTATGTAATTAAAAATATTATGTTCTATCATTATATTCATAGCCTCTTTGGAATCTAATAGCACTTATCCTATCATGGAAACATTATTTTGTCTAGGTTTCAATATATATTGAGATTTTATTTCATTTCGGTACACATAAGACCCAAAATGATCACCTATAATACAAAATTGAAACTCGAAGTGCCCATTAAATGGATCAGGTTTGGTGACCTATCAATTGTTTTTGAGAAGTTGATAATTATGAGAAAAGTTTGGCATGGATTAGTTGAGAGGATTGCCTTATTCATATTGAGATTCCATAAGTAATGGAATGATCTAAAATCCAAGACATGTATCCATGTTGAGAAATTTGATGTGTATAGTAACGTGGAAAAGATTGCACTAACTATATACTTGGAGAAACCTCTGATAACACATTATATCCCTATGATGGAAAATATATGGGCTTCAAAATCGACCAATAATATATTACATTGTACTGAACATGTTGAGAAAGACATTGATGAGGATGTATAATAGGTGTACAATCATAGATTCTATAATTAATACTGAAGACCCAACAATTTGAGGAATGATTGATCAAATGTTCAAATCCTTATTTAAATTGTCCATAACAATTGTAGGCATACCTTATTCCATTCCTAGAGTCTATTTAGGGAAGTCAAAAATGTTTTTGGAAGGGATTTAGTCATCATACATCTCTCGGAGAGGAATTATTCCACCATATTGATAGATCTCACATAGGTTTATTTATACCTCACCATGGGATCAGTGTAATGTGTTGGTGATATGAAACATATGATGAATCAATTCCCAATGGATATCTGGTCTATGGAAAATAATTAATTGGGTCCAACGTCGCAACATAGAGTTGTTTTTTGTAAAGATGATTAGAAATTACTTTATTGATATGTCTTTCAAAAAAATTTCATTTCCATTCATCTTAAAAGTTATCTATTTTTCACAAATAGCATTTCAAGATCTAGTAACCATTTAAATTATCCATGTTAGAGACGTGTATATTTGGTTTACACAGTAAATCTGTTGATAAGTGAGATCAAAAGTGTCTATGATCCAAGGGGAGTGTTTCCTTATGTATAATGAACAATGAAACTATTCCAGGATCATTTCTCTATTCATGGAGATTATTTTCAAGATATATTCAATGGAAGATGAAAATTGGGAAATTGGAAAAATGTTGTTGGGTTAAGTGATGAAAAAATTAACCAAAAGTTTGATGTCATATAAAGGCTCTTTATGTGACATAATATAGTTCTATAGAATGATTAACTGAAAACTATTTATAACTACATTGTCAAAATAGAATTGATAATATGGATAAAAATTCTGATTCCTAGAAATAATATCCCTCAACAAGGTCATGTTATATGAATTCTATGACCTAGAATCCATCCTGACCAAACAAAACATACCTGAAATAGAGCATAGTTATGATCTTAAAAAGGGTGAACTATATAGTATAGAAACATTGTTGGGATTGATAAAATCACAAGGAGAACAATATCCATTATAGTATTCATGGCCATTTCATCCATGTAAAATCTTTTTACCACATTATATATTCCTAGAATCACAATCATGTGACTATGGGAAGGTCATGTGAATCACAAAATGAATTTTTCCATCATGTCGTGGACATTTACATCACATAAACAAACTATGAGGCTATGTATGTGAATAGAATTCCATGTAAATTATTAATTATTGGTCAAATTATTTTTCTGTAAAAGGTTTTTACGTGAGTTGGCAACATTATAAAATTTTGAAAATGATTCTCGGGATGATTTTATATAATACAACCTCACAAAACAATCAAATGAATGAATTTATTTATAACCCTACAAAATTCCGAATAAAAGGATAAATTGTGACATCTCTTCCATTATATTCCCAGGGAATCACAAAAATACTAAAGTATATTAGATGAAAAAGTGACACTCTATAATCTAATCAGTTGAATCATATCTGTGTCTGGTTGGAATTTACATTCATATAACTGAGTCTTCATTCCCTCCAATATAATTTGGTTCCAAGGTGGTGAGAATTTATTAATAACATCTATGTTAAAAATTTAAATTTATTGATTAATATATAACTCAAATAATGTTTTATTTCTCTAAAAAATGGAAAAGGATAAAGTGATAGTATATAAGAGGTCATGTGTCATGATCATGTGAATGCATGTCCTTCTTAGAGGCTCACAAACACATTACATATAACGAATCACGTGATGTTCTTAAGAATATAAAGATGCATGTTCATAATAAGGGTAGTATGCTAGTGTATGATCAATTCCGTATCATATGATACCCATTTTGATGTTATGTGATCAACACTATTAAAATAAATTAACATGAAGGACATAAAAGGATAACATGATCAGTTCGTTGATCCTAATAAATCCTATAGATTTATCAAATGGATTGTCTAATGAACCATGTAATTTTCATGCATTGATTATGAAATTCCCTAGTATACGAACAAAAAACAATCCCAAAAAGGATCATTTTATAGAATTATGAAACTGACATGATCCATACACATTATAAATGACACATGTTTTGCACAATGGTATTACATGATTTTTTTAATAAGTTCATTGATCTAATGAAGTCCCCTGAACATGCCATATTGGTCTCATGAAGGACCATAATAGTGATATCTTGATCACATAATTCCTATTGAACATGCAATATTTGTCTAATAAATTCACTCAAACATTCCATGTCGAAATAAAAAAGACCCTTGGACATGCATGTTTGATCTCTTAAATGGAATTAGACATTGCAAATTGATCTCTCAAAATACCGTCAGCATTCCATTCTTATCATTATAAATCTATTAAAAATTTTGGATAGATCGTGCAAATTTTATTAGATATGTCAACTCCATCAAATAAAATACTTTAGAAGTTTTCATCTTAAATATCTAGTGATTACCCCTTCATGTATCATGATCAACACCAGAAAGTTGGATAACACGAAAAGATTGGACAATAGAAAAACCTAGCAAATAACGAATGATAATATGGTCAATATTTATCATGATTTAGATGGAGGAAATAACTAATGATTCACATCATTAAAACACAAATCACATTTACAAATACTAAATTTTGTAGATTACCCTATAAATGACATAAAATGAATTGTTAATCTTGATCACCACATAAAGAGGCATAGATTCATGGGTGATAATGAATATAAAACCAAACTCATTGGAAGAATAAAATTATAACACATATTGATGAGGTGGTTATTTCTTGAGAAAAGGGATCATATGACCATATGATCATTTTTCAAAGAATACTTTGGTAACTAGAATAGGAGAGAAAAATAAGATACACAGCTCATTGATCACACAATATAAATTGTTCATAATGAATTTATCATGAGATAAATCAACGTAAAATCATCATCGACCACATTCTACAAAATGATATAAAATATGGGAAATTTATATTTTTTTAAATTATATTCTTATTCATGTGAAGGGATCCTGAGGTTCACATGATATGTTCATTGATCACTTGATGACCTCTAGACATGTCAGATAGCTCACATGAAGGACTCATGACATGTTATATAGATTATACGAAGAAGTATAGACATGCAAAATTTTACATAGGGATGAATTTTTACATGTCACACATATCAAGTGACGGTCTATGGACTTATTAGATGTGTCCAAAAAATTAATACATACATTTCAGATATATCACATGAAGGACTCATGACGTGTAAGATAAACACAATGATGGAATCCCAAAATGTTATATGGATCATAGGATAAGACCATGTAGATTTCCTGATAAGTTACTTGATCCTGAGAAACTCCGTCAAAAATTTCATACATGATAAGAAAACACACATGGGAAAATCATATTGATAATCTTCTTCGAATGATCACCTCATTGATCACACGAAGGGCCCTATGACATATTAAAAGGACTTCATAGAAAACCTTTTAAATTTTTGTCTTTTTAGGTTGGAAACATCATGAATCCACCCTAGAACAATGTAAAACCTCAACCATGAGCCATTATATGTTAAATCCCTTTTATATGAAGACTGTATGGAATAGACCAAAGGACTTTCACAATTGAAACCATATTTGATCCATGTTCTAAAAAGGGGAACCCATACCATCAAATCAAACCCAATAGACCTCTCACAACCCCCTCTCATTATATATATGAGGATAAATGAAATATATGTGATGTTGGATTCCAATTTACTGATATTCCCTTAAAATTAAATTTACTCTGTCCCATGGGACTAAACTCTTGTGGGTTTTCCACCAATCAACATCCAATAGTGGGATTATAACCCATAATAACATAGAGGATTCGAATTCATATTATAAATAGAATATTTATGACACCTTCTTATGACTGTAGATTCACATCAATCATTAATATAATACAATTCCTTTTAGGTGCATATCATTCACAAGGTTTTTAATATTATTCCATTAGGTATACATTAATTATTTAGTCCAACAATTAGAGGTAGTGTGTCTGATCGATTGATGCCTATTATTTATCACACCATTTTAGACTCATGTGAGAATTGTGAATTGAAATGATCATTACACTAGCATAATAATAACAACCCAATCTTAGAAACCTCACTGTTTATGGCCTATACAAATAAAATTGAAATATCTGTTTGGATACCCCATGAAAATTAAATCTTATACCCATTGGGACATAGATGATCTTCAATTATCTCGTATTGAGTGAGTCTCAAATGGTATTAATGATATATGGTGATAATGGTAAATATATGAAAAAAAACCACAAAAATGGGAATCCACCCTTGTATAAATCAATGGCTTTCCTAAAAACAGTGGAAATAAAAACATCATTTGTTAATTACACTACCTCACCCATCTGTAGGTTTGGGAAAGCCTAAACTATGAGGCCTTATATTCATATGTAATAGTGATTCATATGATGACATTCTAAGGCCCATGATCGATACTCAGTGCATAAATTCCCTCATATGCATCCCAACCTCGACACCGTAATCTTGTTCCCCAAGCTGATTATCAAAATAAACTCAATCATGTTTATCCATACTCCAAAGGACACTGACTAATAGTGAGGTATTGCATAAATCATTGGATACAATACACTCTTTGTCAATTTTATTCAAAATCTGAAATCAGTATTTCAATATTGATTAAAAAATACAAATTTACCAATAAATACAATGTATCATATAATAAAATCTCAAAATAGTAAACATGTCATGCCATGTAAGTTTCAAGTGTTTGTTGAAAACCAATGACAAATAGACACTAATAACTACCAAATTGTTCCCTAAATCATGTTATTTCCTTTAAAATGGGATCATTCCCAAATTCAAACATGTCCATCTAATTAAGGGAATTTACCTTATCCCTTCCAATAATCATTTTCCGTATCGAGGTACCAATTAGTGGCAAGAGTATAGTGTTATAACAACTTAGTGGTCCACCAAAACAATTCCTAACGTAATATCAAGATTATAATAGTGTATTTAGTAGTATATGATTTAATAAATAGGTCATTAATAAGTGGGAATTATTTTAATATTTTAATATTATTTAATTTACAACATTAGCCCACATGTTCATGGTGACTCCAGATCCAATCATACCAATTTTGTTATTATTCTAGATTATAAATCATAAATTATTTGTTCAACACTTTAATTAATAAGGGAATAAATTATAATTTTTTTAATGTCATTTTGCTGCCATAGAGAATCATTCCAGCCCCCATTTCTTTTATGTTAGGAGTTTCAGCCTTGACTCATTATCTTGGGTACTTGGTGCATCAGTCTTGAACCAAATTCATGGGTACATAAAGAATCAATCCATCACTGTTATAAAATTTACAATGTTAATTAGCATATCACAAAAATCACGTGTACATGGAGAATCTGTCCAAAACCATTATCATAGGTAGTTAAAGAATTATACAAGCTTCAAATTCATTCCCTTATTCAAACATAACCAGGATAAACATCAATGACCTTTTTAAATATACAAAAAAACACCATGTCATTTACAAGAAATTTTTTTATCATGATTCCAAACATTTAACAACAAGAACAATTATTATTTAACCATTTCACCAAATTACCATCAATCATCTCACATCGCATTAACACATACTTGAAATCCTAAAAAAATTTATGGAATGATAACATCATAACGAAGATTAAAAAATTGATTAATTTAATAAAAAATAAACATTCCCATTTTCATTTATACAATTATTATTTCAATTATATAGGAATACCCCTTGGTTATACCATAAAAATAGTTTCACAATATACAATATATCCAATGAGATCCCTGAAGGGACTCCCAGATTCATAGAGATTTAATTAAATATTTTAAATTTAAAATTAATTTCACAATGAGGATATTAAATGATACAACTAAAAAAATATCATCATCATTCCTATGGTAAATAGAAATTAGAGCATCTTTATATGGGGGTTTTTATAAATGACCACCAAACCATAGAGATTAATTTGACGTAGAATGGTTGAAAACATGGAAAGGATGATCTGTGATTAATATGTAGGATCAGGATCTATTGAAATAAGATACATTAAATCCTAGAATAATACTATCTACAATATTATTATTCAACACTTTCTAAATGCATATAAATATATGATTGAGGGATAGTAAATCAAGGAATAGGTCACATACTAGAGTGGAGTCAATTTCATCAACCAGATATCCCTTTCTCAATTGAATAGGTTTAGGGATCCAATAAGTCCTCTCGTGATCCTCCAAAACTAATGGAATCGAATTTATTTTTATTGAGGGTGATTATTAATAAAATAGTGGGTCTAAAATTTGTAATTAAATATTTGGGGGTTTAAAATTCATTATATATAATTTCTAAGACATTTGGCATGGTTAGATATACCCCACAAAGAAACTATGCAACCATATTCTTTGGGGTAATATTTTTCTCCAAGGATTGAGCATAAATTGTAAAAAAAATTCAAATTTTGAAAACACCCACTTTCCGAGGGTGCATGGTCTTATATGGTACTCCACACTGTTTTGGAAAATGATGCACTAACAGTGCGCTGCCCAAACCCCACTGAAATCATAAAAACAAACCCGAGAAAACCCATGACATGACCCTCCAAAAAAGATACCAAAATTTTAAAAATATACCCAAAAATAGTAATGGAAGGTCTTTTGAAATGCTGGGATCTTGCATGATCTGTAAAATTTAATCGCTCATTCTTGAGCTCCACTCCCAAAATCAAATATGTATCCATAGTGATAAGTTCAAGAATGTTGGACTGCATAACTTCAGCCCTTCCAAATGTTTTCTCTAGAACATTAACTTGTGGTAACAACAATTATACAATTAAAATATTCCATCCCTACAAAAAATTATCTTTAATCCACAACAATAATTATTTTTTCCTCAAATGAAGTATCAGACTAAAGATCAAAATCATCAATATTGATCATAAGATATGTGTATGGGTGATACATACAAAACAATGATAGGTGGAATATATCATTATTACTTCTATCAGTATCTTGAATATTCAATAAATATTATACTATTCAGATAATCTCAACGATCTAAAATGGTCTAACAAACATGGGTATAAATATCCCAACTTTTAAATATAATGGTGATCTAATCTTAGTAATAACCTATGGAATAAACGGTCACCCACTCTAAACTGAAGTGTTTGATGATATCAATAGTCATAATACATATATCTAGTTTTCACTAAATCCATAAATTCATTATTCAACTAAACATTTAATAATGTCTTCTTTATGAGACTTGGCCATAACAACTCTAACTTACCCACCTCTATCTAACATAAATGTGATATTTATGGATTAATATAGAGAAGATAAAATGGTTCCATCTGAATAGTGGCCTCATAAATATTATTATTGGATACATTAGAAAATGTTATTTTATTCTCCCAGGAACCACTGATGTTTAGGACACATCTCTATAATTTTATCCACCATACCTAAATTTTATACTCTGATTTCACATAAATATGTGGGCTAAATGTTTTACTCAAAAACACAAATGTATTAATCACCTTTTACATGGTTTTATAGAATCACAATGTAACATGTGGTTAAGGATGATTAACTATTGTTTACATTACCTAATGAAAATTAACATTCTCCCAAACAAATAAGTATCCAGGCTAATTGACCATGAATTTTCCCTGGATTAGTAAAAAATGAAATAGTTATTTAGAATAATTGTTTAATCACCTGTATCATGTGTTCATCCAAGTGAACCTCAAATTTTATACCACATAGTCCCTCATGACAACAATACATTTTCACTAAATAATGTGATAATTATACATAATCATTATATATTTCTTATAGGAGATCTTCGCTTACTAACAAGCACAGAGATCCTTTAAAAAAACATATATTCTCCATTTTCATTTATATTCTCTACTACCATCTCCAAGTATCATGATATATCTCGGTAAACCTAGGGTGCACCACCACATCGTTGCATGAACCTCACACATTATCCTTTCCCACTAATGCGTTGGAAGAAAACATTGCCATGTACCTATATGCAGTTGTACATATCTATAGTATAATCTCTATGTGGATCCACTAGTACATTTTTATCCACAATTGCAAACTCTCTATATTATCATACTACCATTCCTTGATCTATGTCAGGAGTGTGTCGTCAATGCATAAAGAAAAAGGTGTCATCTTTTCACACTCCTTTTTAATATCTATGTGAATCTCAGACAAAGATTCTATTCTACTCAGAATAGTACATCTTTACTTTAGAAAATTAATATTTTCATACATAGATATTATATCATTTTTATACAAATTTATTACATTACAAAAATAGACACGTAAGTATATTAAATGTGGAGTTTCTTTTAAAAATTAAAGCATAAAAAATAGTATATAGGTAAACTCTGTATTCATCTAGAAAATTATTAATACCTTTAACACTTCTTAATCACATCATACCTAGTACATTTCTTCATATATATGGGAGATAAAACATAAGAAAATGTGATTTTAGATGATCACTAAAGGTAAAAAATGGATTACATAATTAGAAGATGAAAATAATCACAAGATAACATATGAATAACATTTGAGAATAATAACTATATATCAAATATTATAATATAGAATAATGTTATATTGATTGGTTATTTATAAGACATAATTCAGAAGTAAATCCATGAACATAATCTATAAGAATAAAAAAATTTCATAAGAAATAGAATACTGGCTAACAAATATGCATAGAAAATCATTAACATAGTATTCAAGGATCATTAACAATCTAAATACTTTAATGGGATTACTCCACAAATAAAAAAAATTCAAGGTTTACATGAAAGGAAATCATAGGGGAAAAATTCCCATATGGAATTAGTTATATTTCCCATTATATCCTATATATCTCATGAGATATAAATATTTAACCAATTCATTAGAGTGAGGTATAGATCCCATCCGCCACATAATGAAAATCATAAATATTTGTTCCAAAATATCAACAAATATTCATCATATCATAACCATTGAAATTAATTAGGATTCGTAAACATTTCAATATATCATAACCCATTGAAAAGAGGATGTTTTCGTAAACATTTCATCGTTTCATCATGTCATAACTGATGAAAAAATACAGGGGTTTTATAATAATATTATCATGGTATAACCCATGAAACATAAATGGAATTCATAAACATATTTTTATCATAATATATTAACAAAAAATAATAATAATGGAATTATTGGATCATATCCTCTATGTAACATAAGAAACATAAAAAGATTTCATCTTAGTTGGGGAATAATTTTGAAAGAACACATGGAACATTTCTTAAAAAATATATCTTTTTTTTGAATAATAATTATTGAAAAACTACAATTATTAAAATATCATTAAAATATATTTCATTTAAAATATCATTGAACAAATATAATCGATTTATTAAAAATAATTTAAAACATTTCATGATGAAAATATAATTTTATTTTTAAAAACACACTTCCATAAGAATAATTTTAAAATTATATTTCATTGAATATATCATTTTAAAATTATAAAATATGATAAAAAAAATTATTATAGTGGAATCATGTTCCATTTAATTAGTTCATGTTAAAATAATCATTCGTTTCAAATTTTTTGTCATATCTAATTATAGTTTTTTAGAAAATGACATTAGTATTTAATTTAAAAACTATTGTAATAAATCAAATAATTTAAAAACATATTTCATAAAAAAATATAATAATGTTAAAAATATATTTTAAATCAATTTTATATAACATGGTTTTTGATAAAAAATGTGTTCTTGATAGAATATAGAAATATATTTGATTTTTCATAAAAATAATATTTTAAACACTTGAGAATAAAAATAGAGGAAAATTAAGTTAAATATATTTTTATTACATAAATAGAGATGAAAAAAATTCTTCCATATCATGTAATATTTATAATAATCATTTATCATCAGAAACATAATCATAAACTATTCCTATAAACAATAATACAGAAATTTACACCACTGTGGTAACATTGAATTAAAGAGAATATAAATGAATAAAATTGAATTTAACATAAAATATTTTGAGAATAAATAAATTCATGATGTTATATTTTAAAGGGTCTATAAATACAACTCATAAATGAATATATTTGCATAAAAAAGCTTTTGTCTAAAAGATTTTTAAATTGAAATAATAATCGCATATCACAATTATAGTCTCTTAAATTTTGATGTCAAATAACTAAAATATAATTAAAATTTATAATACATTAAATGAATTTTATTCATGATATAAAATGTTATAATGTTGGCATATGCATGATACACAAAATCAATTGGTGAATTCCTGTATGCCCCCCAAAAATGAAAGATATACTATAAATCCCTTACCTTATGTTTTGTATTTCATTGAATAAATTCTATAAAACTATATATTAAATATAATATTATTATAAATTAATTATATAACCTAAATTATATATTTAATATAATATATTATTTAATTATTAATAATTATTACCCACTTATTAACAACTCCTTGTTGAAATAATGTTTTGGTTAAAAACCAATTCATTTTTCATATATGTTTAGAATAGTAGTTTTTGGAAAACTATAATAAATTAGGGTTCAATCATATCCATAATAATAATTATGAAATAATTATAATATTTATACATCATTTATATTTTTAATACCAATCATGAAATATTATTTTGAGAAATGTATAATGTTATGAACTTTGAAATAATAAGCAGTACGTACGCATGGTAAACATTTGAATTCTTCAACGATCATTATATTAATTATGTTAGTATTATATTATATCTCGTTAATGATAATAATATATTTAATACAATAATATTTCATTAAATATACATTTAAATTTCATCTATGATTTATGGGGATGAAAAGGTAGAATCAAATCCCTTCCCGAGGGCAATCATCGACTTGTTAAAGAATGATTATATCATCATTAAAGAGTTAATAGGTAAGACATAAAATGATTTATTATCAATTTATAATGATACATATATAATTAATATCACAATTATCTCATTTATATCACATATATTCACTAAATATATATTTATTATCATCTATGAAAAGTGTTAGTGAAAAATCACAATGCCTTGGGGGGAGGTAGTCCACATTAATCAATAGTGATGTTATCTTATCCACTACTAAAGGGAAATTAAAAAAGATAAATATGATATAATTAAAATGAAGGTATAATAATTTTATAATATTAGATAAATAATTTATATCCAATATCATTACAATCCATGATTAGTGGAAATGGAAAAACAGATAACATTGCTTCAAGTGGTGGTAATCATCCTTACATATGAATGATGATTTTTAACCCATTTAATGGAAGTGGATATGGTTGTAGGTACTAACCATATCATAATAATATTATTTTTCATGGAATATAATTTGTTAATTTTATCATCATGGTTTAAAAACAACTGAAAGTGGCAGAGGGAGAAATATAATAAATAATTTTGATGAGGAGCGTTAAATCTTCCTTGGCTAACCTCCTTACGTTTTCACTATTAATAAAAAAATATTTTCAGGAAATTAAAAAAAAGTCCACAATAAGGTATTTTTCATATGATAATTTAAGAAAGTAAAAGTATATATTAAAATAATTTTTCTAAATGTTATAAAAATTGGATTTATAAATATTTTTCAAATAAGGTGCACAACTACACTCGAAAAAATAATGTTTTTTTATGCATAAAATTTTATATACTCTTATATCATGTATAGAACAAATAAGAAGAATTTTAGGTGTGATATTGATTAAATACTATATATTTGACATTAAATTAATTCAAAATAATTTATTTATATAATCTATTTAGATATAACAGGTTTAGGAAAAGAAATATAGATTCTTCAAAAAAGGTTCCCTTTATTTTCACTTAGTTTGTATTTTAAATTATTATTAATTATCCATAAGGGAATCAGAAATATATACAAGGATAAACTATATATTATTATAATTTAATAAATCTAAATTATGCATTTTGTTATAATATCAAGTTGATAACTATCATATAAAATAATAACTTCATATAAATTTGTCATTTGTTTATTTAAACTCGGTGTTGCATGTAACAGAGGCTAAGCTCAGTGTTGGATATCACAGAAGAGAATCCAGGTGTTTCAAGTAATGAAAAATATATAAAATATTAAATTTTGTTGAAAAACTATTTCACAATATCTTAATGTGTCACATTTTACCCCCCATAAATTTAGTTTCATCATCAAAATTCAACACATTAGTACCAAAAACAAGGGATAATTCTACATCATTATATCATTCTGTTAAACCATATCTTCTTTAAGATGGTTTCTTACTATAAATGTTTTTCCATGTATGTGGCCATGTTTCGTAGAACCCTTTTTAATCTATCTATAATTGAAATATGTTTCTACCCATACGGATTATCATGATCAAATAGTAGGAACTATGAGCTTAGAACATATGATGGATAAAGTATATACATCCATATGATAGTTTCATGGAACACATCATACTCCCGATAGAGTTTTATTTGAAGAAAAAATAATAAGATAATATCTCAATATGATCATGTAGTTCAAAAGTAATGATAAACATATACCTTAGTTCATCCTTCCATTTCTATAGAGAAATTCATAGAATGACATCGTCACTGACATAAAATTATAGATCACATGGAAAATTATCATGATAAATTTTATATCAAATTTTCATTATATAAAATGTTACTGAATAGAGCTATCATTCCCTTCCTTATCATCAGCTTTATCAGGACCTAATAGCTTTCTTTCCACAACTTCACTCTTGTACATTGAAATTTGTTAATTATATTTATAAAGGGATTTAAAATGTACCATCATAATGATCATTTGAATTATATCGTTGGATGAAAACTGAACATGAGTATGTTGATGATCCCAACAACATTGTAAATTCATAGAACACGATCAAAACATTTCCACTATGTTTTCAATATTTCTCTCATACTGACCATCTATCTGTTGTTGATACACAAAATTAATACTCACCGATATATCAATATTTTTCTGATGAATTCCTCAAAACCACTAATTATACATTGTAACCCGATCAGATATAATATAATTTTATACTCGATGAAATCCTGTACACATCAATAATGTATGTACTATAATGATTTCCAATGAATTATATTCTCTCATAGAGGTAAATTGTGATGAAGAAATCAGTTAATAGACTATAAACCATGTAGTATTATGTTCTTTAAATGTTTTGGGGGAGTCTAATGACTTAATCAATATTTATGTCTTTAAATTTCATTTATTATGTGGAAAAATGTTATAGCATCATTTGAGACCATTTTCTCGAAACCTTGACTTATTAACATAATACTTATTGAGATGCATACTATGAAATATGTCTCTTTATGTTGAGCCACAAGAAATAATCTTTCATATAGGCCATTGTTAGACACAATACTGTTATCTCCCATAATTTTTGGTTTCAATTATCACATCCTTTTCAAATGAAATTGGTTGTCCTCTAGTTTTTAGGTTATAACTTTTCAATTCTACTTAAAAAAAAACTATTTAAAAATATAATAACACATAATTACCATAAAATCAATGATATTATTGACCGTAGTGGTTACTAATACCATTAATCATATTCCCATAAATATGAAATCATCCTCAAAACCAAGGGGCTATATTGTTATTAGTCTCTCTCAAAATATCGAAAATCATGATAAACTTGCAACTCATAAAATATAACATCGATTTTTTTAATAAATCTAGCATATGATAATCGTAAAACTCATAAAACCATGATAGAATCAATAACTATTAAGTTGATAATTTATAGGCATATATGTGATTCAAAAATAAAAAAATAAATAGATGCTTCATGATTCTTATAAAAAAATAACATTAGTGAAAAACCTCTAAAACATTGTTCTCGAATACAGATGTAAAAATACAAAAATCATTCCACTTTATGGATTGTCTTCTAATAGGTACTCCATCTATTAATAAGTTAGTTATTTTGTTAGAGAAATATTTTTGGTGAAGCTCATGTTTCCCGCATATAATACAATCGACTCATTGTTAATATGTTTTTCTACATCCTTATTTCCCACATAGATAATATATTCCCCTCTATTTGAGATATTCTGCCAAGTTATTCTTCTCACATTTATTACATTTCAGAAGATGAATCATAATTCATATATGATTATTAGCAAATTATATTTCACAAACTTTAGTCTTGTTCTTATAAAATGAGTTAGGAATCTCATTGAAGAACACATTTTTAATAAAATATCATTATAGCTAATTATTAATAATCATATTATATTTATTTCAAGTCAATATCAATTTTTTTTATTATAATCATCAAATTTTCCAATATATTCAATTTTAACATGATTCCTTCTAATTACATCCATTTAAAATCCATTTTTTTAATCTAATCATATTGTACCACAACATTACAATGAAAACCACTTATATGATTTCTATGTCATGACACATTATTTTAAACCTATGAAAAAATAGGTATAATGTAGTTCATTCGTAGTCATCATTTTTTTAAATCCATCCTCACAGTTCTTAATTAATTTTTTATATTCAAGGAATATCCCCTAATGTTTTAAACCAGTTATACAACAATGCCTCTTATCATGAACTTAGTTATAGTTGCATCCATATCAATGATCCATTTTTAGAGTTATTACTTATAACCTCCACTTTAATATATCCAAATTTACTAATAGTATACTAAAATAGATGAAATATCCGTGAAACCACATTCCCTATCATTTATCAAAATTCCAGGACATTTTACTATAATTTGACTCATCCTTATACTTATACATTGAGAGATCCATATATATATATAGAAAAATATCAATATATTTCACAAATGTATCACCATCTAGTTTCCAACAGTCAACTAAACATTTGCAATAATACTAAAAATAGTGACCTCATCATATCATAAAAAATATTACATCATTTTAATAAAAATTTGTAAAATTAAATAAATAGATTCTGGAGGATTCTAAAGGTATAGTGCTTTGGAATATTTGTATTATAAAAAAATAGTTCATAGTTCATCTTTATAATATCAAACCATGCTCATTATCTTTACAAGACTTCTTAGATATCTCATACTTAATACATTTCTTCAAAACCCTTTTAAATTAAATATAAGAAATGGAGAGTAAAAATTTATACAAAGGGTAAACAAGAGATATACATAGGCATTACATGAACATAAGGTTATGAGAACACGATTCTGGAATTTTAAAGCCATACCCTATATATATTAATGATAAAAATATGGATTTGTGAATTAAATAATCGATTTTCATTAGGAATGAATCATATGGAAATAAAATAACATTTTCTACGAGTGCATAAAATTATAATAAGACATGGAATTGTGGCATACACACATGCATTGAAAATTGTTCTTGTAGTAGTCGAGTCTCATTAGAAATGTTTTCATAGTTGAATGTTTCCACTCACAAATCCATTGTAGTGGTTATGGTTCTCCCTCAAGACCATCATAGTAGAAAAAATTATTTCTTAAAATTGGTTAAAACAGCATTTTTTCTTATATATATCTGTTATATAAATAAATACCATAGCATTGGATGTAGATATAGGTCCCACTTATCACAGAATAAAAATCATATAGATGGGTTTGAAAATATTATAAAATTTTAATCATATCATAACCCATGAAATGAAATATGAATAATTAATACTTCAATATATCATTACATATTGAAAATTTATATGTTTCTTAATCATTTAGTTATTTCATCACAGCATAGCCTGGGTAAAAAAATATGGGTTTCACAATAATTTTATAATTGTATAATTCATTGAATTGAAATGAGTTTCCAAAACATCATATCCTTATATAAAATTTATAAAAAAAATAATAATGGTACCCAATGTTCATATTACCATGAAAATAAAATTTATATCGAAGGATGTTTTCTTAGATAGATAATTATTTTGAATCATAACTTGTAATGTTTTTTTCTAGAAAATAATTATTTTAAATATAATTTTATAAAATTACAATTCATAAAATATTTTATAAATATATTTCATTAAAATTTTTAATGAAAAAATATAAAGGAAGGATTAAATATCATTTAAAAAAATATTTGTGAAATTATTCATTTATCATTGAAAAAACACTTTTATAAATTTTTTTGTTTGGAAAATATTTCCCTTTTAAAATAACCTTAAAACATATAATGTAATCCTAAAAAAACAATGGTTTTAATGATGTGAAATTTTCTTCATGCTGTAATAATTAAATATAATATTAATTTCAAATTTTTAGTAAAATAAAAATGATTATTTTTGTGAAAATTAAATGATGACTCCTTTCAAAAAAAATTTTAAAATTTCTAACATGGGTAGAAATTGGTTAAATAAAATATTTGAATAATTTAAAAAATTGGATTTTTTTATAAATTATAGTATTTTATGAATAATGTATTTTTATTAAATAAATATATATATATATTTTCATATGTAAAATCTTTTTATTTTTTGTGTATTGAAGTATTAGAAAGTAAAGGGAAACATGCATTTTTATGAAATTAACAGAGGATAAGAAATGTCCCCAATTTTCCCAGATATGGAATATATTATATCATAAATAGAAAAATAATGATAAAAAGACACAATAAAATATGATATTTAAAAAAAAATCTCTACCACTTTGGTTAAATTTAATTGTAATGTCCATAAATGTATAACATAAAATGTAACATAACGTGTCTTGAGAATATATAAATTCTTGATATTACATGCCAAAGGGGATGTATATATGTAAAACCCGAATATTTGGTGAAATATTTCTTTCAAATGAATATAATATTTTCAATATTTTGTTTTATATGTAGAAATAAATATAGCATTAATTATACAAAACACTGATTAAAACATTTTTTATACGGAACAATGATTTTTTTCGATAACATGCATGACATGTGACAACGAGCTTTAGTAAACCTTGAAATAATATTTTTAAAATATGTCCAATATAACCAATATATTTAATATATGTGTATGAATATTATTAACCACTTTATTATATATGTATATATAAATTTCCTTTCAAATAATAACTTATCAATAAATACTTAATAATTAATCAATAAAATTCTAGTACAGTGATTATCTTTATAAAAACAAAATTCTCCAAAAAAGTTGTTTTATTTTTGTGAGAAAATATTCAAGTCCAGTTATAAATATTATTAGATAAATACACATAATTTTTGTGGTCATATTATAAAAATTTAATTATGGCGAAATTTTGGGATTTTCTATAAAATATTTATTTTCAGGGAATAGTGAATGATTCTAATTTCTTCAAAAACCATATTTTATATTAAACAAATTAAGTAATATAAATACACAAATATGTTTTATTTTAAAATAAATATTCATTATTTATATTTATCCCAGTTAATTACTTTCGATTCAATTTTTATTAGATTATCTTATATGTCTATTTTTTAAAAGGGATTTTTTAAAAAACTCTATTAAATGGTATATTGTTTCCTTATTTTATTTAATTAAAATAAACTGTAAGGAGGAATAATTTAAATTTAATTTATATCTTATATATCAATAAATTCAAACTTATATTCCTAAAATGATTAATAAAAAAATATAGTTAATATAGAATCAAATTTTCTGTGAAAAATAAAACTCTTGAAAACCTAATTTTTTATCAGGTTTGTGGGTTCCTATTTTTAAATTTATACTTATTTTTCAAATATTAGAAAATATAATTTAAAAAATAAACCTCATTTATTAAATCATAATATCAAAATTTTATTATGGTTAATATTTTATAATTTTTAGGAAGGAATATTTTTTAATGAATTGTGACACATACTACATTATAATTGATAATTGTATTGTCATATAAATTATTTATAATGTTATACTATATTTAAAATTATTTTTTATTTAAATTTAGTTAAATTATATTCAAATTTATCTTATGATGGTCTTTGTAATAAATATTTATATTGAATTTTGATTTAAAAACATTTTAAACATTTTATTATTTTATCATTGAAAATACACATTCTCATCCCATATGTAGGATAAATTTTAACAAATAATTTTCCACTAATGTGAAGGATATATGAAAAAATTTATTAATAGAAAAATGATTTGTAAAAAATGTTAAAATTATTTACCGATGGTAAGGTAAAAACGGGTTTTCTAGAGGGTTAAACTAAAATCATTGGGTTAAAAACAACACAAAACTTATCTAGAACACATTTTATTCTATTCTTACACATTATCTCTCAAATTATTTAAAATGATCTATAATATGAGACTTTTTCATGAAAAATATGTAGGTGGAATTCATTATATCATAAAATTTCATGTGTACCACTAACATCACTTATAAAATGCCACCACTTCTCTCCTCACATTCACACCTTCAAAACCTTTCGGATAAACCAATAAAAACTCAAATAAGTTCCCAAAATACATAATCTAATCATATAATCATTATTTTAAACATATATAAAACCAAGGAAGGATTTTTGTGCAATACGAAGGAAGACAACTGAAGATGATGTAATGTTCATTTACTAATGTTTTAATTATAATTCGTACATCACACATTTAATTATAATTATTCCATTCTAATATAAAAAATAAGTATATCAAAAATACTAATATGTTATTATGATTAGTTTAAGGCCCCAAAAAACATGAATTTCATAAATTGTATTATGAAATAATCATTCTTGTATTTTGTAAACTGCCGCCCCAAGAACTGATGTCATTCGTTTTTCTATTCCCCAATAAAATGTTGGTTATAGTGATGTGTTTTTTCTATATATGATATATATGATATTATTATTATTTTATAATTATTATATAACACATATTAATATTCATTACATTTTTTTGGAATATGATAATGTTGATCATGTGTACTACAGACTACAGCCTCACAAAGCGAAGTGATTCACTAAAGCATTACATGGAAGTTAACAATGATTGGTTTGATGAAAAAATTTAAAATTTAGAATCTAAAAAATAATTTTTATGATAATATATCATTTATCTTTATTTTTTTAATGTTGATAAAAATTTTAAAAACGTCGTCAGGTATGTACTACCTACCATTCCAAGAATGGTGTATTTAATTTTAATAACTATATTATATGGATTCCACTTAAAAAAATATTCAGAATATATTTGATATTTATTTAATTGATGATATTATTTAAATTATGATACCATGATAAAATTAATTGTACTTATAATAAAGTGTCAAATCTTTCTAGAAAAACTTTGAAATTATTGCCTAAAACATGACATTAACATATAAATGATAATAAAATAGATATTATTATAATTTTAAAGAGTATAGGATATCATACACATATATATTATTATGTAATAGATTTATATTAAATATATATATTTTTACTGGGTATTTGATCATGTGTGAAGGAAGTGAAGACTTTTAGTAAGGTATTTCCTTCTCATTATAACATTTTGGGATACATATTCCATATTCACAACCTATTTGTATAGTACAATTCATAAACTCTTGACTGATGTATTTCATCAATATTCTCTTTAAAATTCTGGTCATTTACATGTCCATTTGATGATATCTCATTCAAGGGGGATATGGTTCAAAAGTTACTGAAGCGTTATGGAATGATTCCTTCAATTTTCCTTCCTTGAGATATATTACTATGTTATAAACCTTTAATTCATTACAAGATGAATAAACATCCCCATGGGCAATTAATATCCTTAATTTTATTACCCTCATGAAATTTTATATCCAATTTTATGGTTTTCCATCACAATACATATGATTTAATATTACCAAAGTGGTAATGATTTTATATTAAAATATCATCATTTATGATAATTTTTCTTGATTATGTCTATGATAGTAAAATCATAGGCTTCAAATTTAATTAAAATAATGAATTTTATTCTCCTACATTAATTCAAGGAATCATCAACCTATATTAACATTTCTCTCACTTGGTTTCTTAATGTAATTTAGAAAAATGTTTTTATGAAACTTTTAGATTATTTTTATCTTCAGTATGAAACTCCATTTTCATCAAAAACCTTATTTTTTTTAAAATGTTTTTAATATAATTTAAAATTATAAAATGAATGTTTTACAAAAAAAACATACACAGGTTTAAATTTTTTTATAAAAATTATTCAAAAAATATTTTGGAAATTTTCAATATAATGAATTTTTGTCTTCTTACACAAATTTTAATCGATTCATTGTTTTAGCATGAAAAACATGAAAAAAATATCCCATCATCATTTGAATTATATTATTTAATGGAATGATTATAATTTTACACAATTAGTTTCAAATTAATGGACTTTTATGATGTTTTATGTTTAGGAAAGTTTTTTAATTGTGGATATGATATTTTATTATAAAAATGTTTTAAATGTTTTTTAAAAATTAATTTATATATTTCATTGATTATATTCAAAGGAAATAACATTAAAAATGATTTATGTTTTAAAACACTGATATTCAATATTAAAATTATTTTCGTTTATAAATTATCCATGTTATATTTGAAATCATTTTTCTATCTAATATGACATTACATGACACTACCTATCCCTTATTATGTACATGATCCAGTGATGAAATTATTATTATTTCTCTAAGTGGTTTGTTTTTATCACTAAATCATGTTTATGAAACCTATTTCATTAAAAAAAGTTATAGTAGGATAATATTCTTATGAAACTCTCTCATTCTGTCAAAGGTTATACTATAATAGAAAGAATAAATTTTTATAAAATCATTCTTATTTTTAAAAGTATTTATAAGATGATAGGTTTATGAAATACATTTCATTTAAATTGTTTTTATGTGATGAATGTTTTATAATTCTGTGTAACACAAAAATATGGTTCTTATTATCACATGGCTGGGGCCAATACTTCCCTCTAATGAAATGTTAATGATTTTTATCTCGTTAGATATATTCGATGGAATGGGTATTGAACCCATTTTAGTAAGAGACTTTTCTCCCAATGATGGACTCTAGTGGGAACATTAAAAACAATGATGTTTTATGAAGTGAAACAGTTCCACAATATCTAAATAGATTCTAATCGGGATGTAGATGTGTTCCATCCAGGTGGTGTACCCTCCCATGTATTTCACTTATATGATTTTGAAATGATTCATGACTACTAAGGAAATGAATTTTGATGTTTATGTATACAATTATTGTTTATGTCTTCTTCTAATATAAATCTCTCATGACTCTTTATCTTTTATTTAATTATAAGTCATGTCTTATGTACTAAAATTATTTATGTCATGGCTCAATTTATGTTATTTGATATGTTGGGTATGGTTTTAAAATTTCATTATAAGGTTATCATACCATTATTTTTATGTTCTACTTATGCTCGCAGCCATATACTATTATACTCATGTGATGTAAATTTTTTTTACTTGTTAAACTTTTTGAGAATCAGAGATCATCATTTTTTATATCTTTTTTCTTGGTAATGAAGAAATATATTACTTATGATTCATCTAAGAAGGGTTCTATTTATGATGATCAAAGTAGGATATGATGTGTTTTACTTATGGAACAATTTCATCTATTCAATATTTCAAAATGAACTAAAATATAATAGTCCTTAGGCGTGTTTTTTTTGTAATGTATTGAAAATTGTTCTGAAAAGACGTAATATCCATGCATGATAATACTAGGTTTATATTTTATTTATCCTCGTAATGGTTTAGTTAACCATTCAAAAATATAATGATAATGATTTTCTCAGATCCCTTAGGATATTTATAATGATATGTCTACATATGTTCCTAAGGATCAGTATAATAACGATTATATGTATTGGAAAACATCATGGAATTTTAGTGAAGTGCAATGTAATTTGATTCTATGATATTATATCAGAGTGATAAAACTATAAGTGGTTCTATCTTTGGGATAGTGGTATATATGGATAATTACTCAAAAATGTGTGCATTGGTCTTGACTCAATAATCAAATTATGAATTAAAATCAACCTTCTTATAAACCTATTTTGACACTATTGAGGGATATTCCTTTTAAATTCTCAATCTCCTTATGAACAATCATAATGGATTTAAATAGATGATGAAAATGAATGAACATAGATAAGTATATGGTCTCTTAGATAAATAAGAAAGTGTCATGATTTTACATCCTATAAGTGATATTTATGTGGTTACACATAATGATTAGTGTCACTCACATTATGATTTGTTTGAACTAGTCAATGTAGGTAACCATAAGGGACACCGCTAACATTGAATGTGAAGGAAACATTATTTATGGGAATCCAAATATTATTATTACTTTACTAAATGCATTTTTTATTATTCTTTATCAGTTAGAATTCTATATGATTAATATTGTGCATATTATCCAACTCTTTTAATAAAAAATGAATACAAGAATACATTTCTCTAAGAATTCTAATAATGGAAACCATTGATGGATGAAAATTTAGTTTCAAAATTTTCATGAATGTGGGAAGACGAACTAAAGGGAATGTCTGAGAAGGATCAAAAGATGTTTTGGGTGTAGTAATGAAGGGCACAATGAAATAAAATACAAAGGGAAAAAAGAATATTTTTAATCAAAATGGATGATAATTATTGTCTCCATAATGTTTCATCAATTATTGAATGGTATAAATATTATATGTAATGGATATATGATAATCATTGTCCTATGGAAAAAATCATTAAATGAATCATCAAGGTGGTATGAGGATTGATTATTATACCAATGATTATGATACTATGAGGGATATGTGAAAGGTATTGGATGTAATAACAGTACATTTTATATTCATTGTGCTAAGAATGATTAAACATATATTGATGAATTTCGTGATATGATTTATATTTCCTATTTAATGATATGGAATTATATAATAAGATGATGAAACATATTTAATGGTGTGATTATTAAATTATTTATGTGTTTTAATTACCTAGTTATTTTATATGAGTGATGTAATAAATATGTATTTTCAGTATATTTTTTTTAAAAGTATTCATGAATATTGCGAATAGTGATAATACCTTAGAATAGTGACTTAATTGAAATATGATATTTCATGGAATTCATATTATTAAGGGAAAGATAACCCATAATATGATCTTATTTATTTATTATTATTGATACATATAAGTTAAATTTTCTTTTATTAATTAAATTGGATAGATTAAGGATTTGTGGATAGTGTGGAGTTTGTTATCACTGATAGAATATACAGCCTTTTGGATTTATATAATATATCCAATAATTTATTTTTTATAAACGTAATGAAGAAAATTTTCTTATTTCAATAAAGTATTTTGATAATTTAAGTCATTACCATGTTTCACGAGAATAAATGATGAAGTTATCCACATGTTCAGTACATGGAAATCATGATTCACTTAAAGATATATATGGGATTTATGTTAAATTGAATTTGAAATATTTCCTGACGTTATATATAAATTTTTTATATTGGAAGGGTAATAAGGATAAAAATTTATTAATAGTTTAATTGGATCTTTGAATGAGGTTTTAGAGATAATTTTATTGCTTCACCATATACAGATTTATCCATATTAAATAATTTGTGGTAAATTTTTTAAACTAGATTGAGAATGAATGACTTATCATTCTTTTATGGATTCTATTTAGTGATTCAGACATGGATAAAATTCTCCAAGAATTACAGAAGATGTATAAATTGATCATGTATCAACCAAATAATTATATCGTGCCTATGGAATAAAAATATATCATGTAATTGCATTTTCATATGTTGGAAGTTTATATAGAAAATGATTCACCAATATTTTGGAAAGGATGTTGAAGGAAAATGTTTTAATGTTTTTTTAGCATTTTTATGATATCAATGTTCTTTTTCACACCTATTTTTTATGGCGTTGTTTTCAATAACCTTTTATTTATAACCCTCATTCTTATGACAAATGTCTTATATCACAACTGATCTGCATTTTGGTTTTAATTTTTTCTTCTATGTCTATGCTTTCAATTACAGCCAATGCTCTCCTATGTCGAATCTTATATATGATTTATTGTATGTAACCATTATGTGTTAATATTTAATTTTAAAATGATCTTTTATTATTCATTTATACTATGTGGGTTTCAATGAAAAAATAATTAAATGCTAAACCATTGATGATTGAGATAAATTTTGAAGAAGAAACCCATTTTAATGGAGTAAATTATAAATCCTTGATATTTTGTGAAATATTTCTTTTTAAAATGAGTTTAATAATTTTGTTTTTTTGCACAAAACACTAATTATAGAATTTGTTATAAGAAACACCATTTTTAGATTTTATTACATATATCATCAACTTTATTTGAAATCATGCATGACATGCAACAGTGAGCTTCAACAAACCTTGAAATAATATTATTTTAAATATGTCCATTATAGTATAGAAATTGAACATGTGGATATAAATATTATTAACATAATAAAAAAATATGAATACAAATTTCCTAGTCAATATAAATTAAAATATAGTTACATAAAAAATAATTAATCAATATTTAGTAAATTGATTATATTCATCCAAAATTTGTTTTTGTTAAGAATGAATTTTATTTATTTTTCTAATAAAATATTACAGATAATTTAGAATATTTTTATGATAAAATTAAATTATTTTTTGAAATAATTATATTGAAATTTATTTATGTATAAATTTTTTTATTATACAGAAAATATTTATTTTTCAATGAATTGTGAAAATACTATATATTATAGAAATAAAAATAATTTTTAATAAATAAAGTAAATTAAATTCAAATTTTTTTATTAAACTAACACAAGTATCATTTATTTATATTAAATCCACTTAATTGTCATTTAATCAAATTTATAATGGATTTTAGTATATATTTAGTTTTGTTGTTTAAAATTTTGTTTCTCAGAAAACTATTTCGAAGTGTTTGTTGTTTATCCATTTTCAATAATTATAATAATATCCGAAGTCAAATTTTTTAATTTAAATTTATTGATTACATTTAAATAAATTATAATTTATATTCACACAGTGATTATTATTAGGAAAATATTTTATATAATATCATATTTTACTGAAATAATACACTAATCAAAATCCCACATTTTCATCATGTTTGTGGTTTTTTTAAAATTTAATTTTTTAGACATTTAGAATTTTTATTTTCCCTAATGAATATTATTTTTTAAATGAAAATGTTTATTTTATAATTGTGATTTTTTTTATATTTTCTGGAATAATAATTCTTTTCATTAATAGTGAATAATATATGATTTTATTTAAAAGCTGCCTTTTCTTTTTTATTATTAGCAATGTTAAATCATATTTTAAATTATTTTAAAAGAAAAGTTATTGAAATTATAAATAAATTAATCATACTTATTTCATTTTAATCAATATTATAATGAGTTTTGATATCAAAATATTTCAAAGATTTGACCATTTTCTGTTTTTAAAACATGCTTCTTGTCGCTTTTCTGTGAATGAATTGAAATTTAATTTTACTAATTATTTGAATGGAAATCTATAAAATATATTAATGTTTTTTAATATTTTTATATTATATTATATCATATGTTCAACATGGCATTTTAAAAAATATATAGTAAAAATATTAAAATAAATTTTCCATAGTTAGGGTAATAAAGTGGTTTACCAAGGGGATAAACAAAAACGAAAATTGTTACAACTAATAAAAAACATATCCATAAATCACTAAATACTTATTAAAATAATAAAAACCAGAATACCATATTTTATTATTTATTTTCTTATGAATGAAAACCCAAGAAGGATTTTGGTTCATATACTTTGAGGATACCTAAAGAGTTATCGACGTTCATCAATAAGCATTTTTATTTTGTTTCATACTACACCCCCATGAATTATTATTTTATCAAACTGATATAACTATTTAAATTTATTAAATAAAATAAAAATGTATTTATTTATTTTCATGAAATTAGAACAAATCCACTTCTATTAAATGGGTTACAAAGTCATCATTTGTGTGTACAATATACTACCACCTTGCAAACTAAAGTCATTCATTTTACCATTTCCACCTCTATTATCTACTAATAATTATAGATTTATTATTTATATAATTTATAAATTCACTAAATATAATTTTGGAATTATTATATCACACATATCTTCATGATATATATTTTGTAGGAATACGATAATATCGCATGTGTGTGCGCCTGACTACAACCTTGCGAAGGGATAAGATTTATTAGTGCATTACATGAAACGTAATAAAATTATTCTACCTAAAAAATGTAATATATAGTAAATAAAACTGATTATTCAATGATAATTTCACATTTAAATATCTTTCATTCAATTTTATAAGAAAATGGATACAATTTTCATGTGTAAAAATAACCTATCAACTCCATGAACGTTGTATTTTCTTTGTTATCAATAAATTTTATTAATTAATCTAAATACATATTATAAGGCCCCAACATTAAACATTCTGAAATATTGAATTCTATTAATAATTCTCACTAAGTATATTTTCAAGTTTTGAGTTTTATAGAATTAGGCCATAACTTTTACATTACATCTCAAATATTACAATGTTGACACCTCTACTCAGTATCCATTTTTTTAAAATATAACACTTCTTAAAAGAAAACAATAACACTTTTCATTATATAAATCTTCTTGAATTCTTCATTTATCTTACACTACTTTATACCCTATGGAAAACATTTCAAAAAATTAAGATCGGCATAAAAATAATATTATGGGTTATAAATTAAATAAATAAATCATTATTCCATCAATACATACAAAACATGATCTCTTTTACATACATCATGAAATCATAAGATTTATGAATAAAACATAGAAATCATAAATCATAAAGGTAACTTATGGCATACATATCAAACATACATTGTATCATTCATAGCTATGTAGATATTTACGTTTTAAATACCTATCACAGTATAATCCCAAAATATTATTGAGGAATCATTAATTTTTACCTCTATCACATTACCAAATGCATTGGAGTGCTATATCGGTCTCACTGGCCCTAGATTTATCATAGAAGCACCCATATACATAAATAATTCCAAAGAACCACAACATGATCATAATACATAACACAAGAATAAAAGAAATATATAATTTCCATATTGCAATAATAGAATATAATTACAATATATTGACATAATAGACCCATTATCAAAACCATTTTTAATAGAAAAATAAATAAAATTAGTGTATGTTATTTATTTTCCTTTGAAAACATTACCAATTTTTAAGGAATCCAAATATCAAATTACACTCACGGAGGCGGAATGGTCATTGTCATTATGTATGTAAAAAAAGAAACATTCCATTTTTTTTTGAGAAACTCAACATAGAATGTGATTCCCATAGAATGAAATGAAATTTCAAATGGGTTTATGCACCATATAAATGAATGTTTTGTATAAATTAATGTATTCCTCTATGAAAGGAGATTGAGACGAAGTCCCTTACATCGTGTATGACTTGATTCTTTCATTATTTAATATCCTAAATAATAAACTAAAGTTAATTTCTACTTGAATTAGAAACTTTTTATGTTTATTATTCCTTTTATATCACGTATTACCATGTTATAAACATAACATAATGATTTTAGTTAATAAAGGTAATTTTTTCTATATTTGTTACTTTAGTAAAAAATGAACTTCTTAAAATTACATGTTGTCCATGTTATCAAAACCCCATTATATACCAAATGATAATAATGATTTATATATTATATATATATCATATATATCAGGTATATATATATATATATATATATATATTTATAATATTACATAACATATGGAGAAAGGAAATGAAATGCACTGTTCATGGAGACTGTAATACGTACGTACGCAAGAACGATACCTTTATTTCTATTTCATATTTAATAGAATTAAACCATATTGATACATAGTTATATTATAATTCCATTATAATATCATATATTATTTAATTAAATCTATTCTTTAAATTTTCCACATATGACATGAACGAGTTATACGACTCTGAGGGGGCGGTAGTCCGCACTTTCTCAAATGAAATTATCAAATTTACTAATTATCGAAAACATAATGGTATGATATAAATGGAAATTTAATAAGCATCAAAAAAATATAAATATGATATATATCAAATATAAATTAAGTTCCATCATATTTTCCACCATGATAGGTGGTAGGAGATAATCGAACAATCATTGTTTTGTGATGTTGTAGTTCGCCGTCTAGAGAAACATCATGTTCTTTACTCATTCAACGAAGGTGTGTGTAAGTGTTGTACTAAATATTATCAGAAAAAAAATTAGTATATATATTATACTAGTTTTTTTATTTAAAAAAATAATACAAATAGAATAAGGGGAAAATAAAATAAAATAATTGAATTTGAGGGAAGGTGTTACCTTTAAATCGGGTAACTCCGTTTGGATTGAACCAGAAGGCTCCCTTGAAGTGACATATGCCTAACGTTAGTATTCTAGGAAGAATATAGTGATTTTAAGAGCTTATGTGGGAAGATATTGGATGAGAAAGGGGTCTTGATAGTTGTGACTAAAGGTTAGAGATGGTGGCTTTTTATAAGTGGGAGGAGGGGCTCTTTATGAAAGTTGGAAAATATTATTTTATTAAAAACTGAATTTCGATTTCAAAAGGTCCCAAACTCATTTAATTCTAAGATGAAGAGAGTATATGTAAAATTAAAATCATTCAATAATATGTGAACATGTTTCCGAGAATTTTTAATCCTTATTGTTTTTATTTAAACCTTTGGAAACTTAGTTAACTTTTATCATGTCTTCTTGTATAATCATACTATATAGTTAATATATTAACCATAAATTACCAATTGAACCTCAAGTGGTTCATTAATATTATTTTAAAACTTATATAAATAATTTTGAAATGTCTTAGATTTTTTGGACTATTTTATCCTTTAATAAAATAATGATTGATTTAAAAACTCATTTATATCAATATATAAACTATTCATATCATGAAATTTTAAAAAATCAAAACCAACTTGATTTTTTCGAAAACCCCTCATCAATTAAATAATAACAAATCATATTAATCTATAAAATTAGTGGATAAAATAAAAAGGTTCAACATAATTTTATTATATTATTTATAGTATCTTTTATTTGAACCCTTTATTAATGAAGCAATTACAGCATCACCAATGTTTCATAATTAAATGTATTTATATAATATAGAAAACTATAAATAAAATACCACGATGTATTAAATATTTATAGATTTCCAAAAAATATTTATTTTCCTTGAGATAACTTATATAACCCCATATAAAATGAATTTATTAAAAATATTCATCTTTATGATATTTTAATTTTTACATTAAAAAAGTTATTAATGACATTATCATACCGAAGTGGAATTAAACAGACAAAAGTCTCACCCAAGTATTATACTGGGTGGTCATTACTCATCCAATAAGTTTATGAGAAGTGATAAGGAAATTTTATATTATTGTAATATTATTTTCACCTTTAATTTCCTTATTTACCATTAATCGCGTTAAATAAAACTCAAAGGTTACTATTCACCAGAAATTATTTTCCAATTGTTGAATAGAATTTTACTTCCTTTTGAAAAACATGTATCTCGGATTTTTTAAAATCATTTCATTTAATCAGTAAAATAAAATTTAAATGAAAAAGTTGGGTTTTAACTTCTATTCAGTGTTTTTTCACTATTCATTAAAAATTGAACGTTTTAAAAAAAATACAAAAAATTCACCCAAAGAAGATTTTGATATTCCAAATTAAAAAATGATTTCTATTTTACCAATTTTAAAACAATGATGTTTCATTATGTAATTTAATATTAATTTACGTTGTCAAAACTAGAAAACCTATTTTTAAGATATAATAACAATCAAAATATTTCGATTTGTTTATATCCAATTTCAATGTGAAATTACTTCCAATGACCTAAATTGGGTTAAATGGTAAAAATAAAATCCAATTACAGATTAATAACATTTAAAAATATAATCTAGACATATATATATTTTTTATTAAAAGGAAGTTTTGAATTAAAATTCAATATTATTCAATATTCATTATAAAATGAAAATTATTAGAAAAATACCAAAATTTCATCCAAAGTAAATTTTAATTTCCCATTTCTAAAGAAGAATATTATATTGTCATGTAGAACATATAAAATTTAAAGAAGATATATTTAAAAAAGGGTTCTCCATTAAAATGTGTTAAATTGAAATTTTAAATAATATTTTAATATTTATGCTTAAAATTGGATTCATTCACTTTTCAAGCCTATATCATAGATTAGATTTTTGTAAAAACACTTAAAAACATATATAATAATATTGTAGTTAGGTCTATTCGTTCCCACCAATACAACTAATTAGACTTAACTACTATTTAAAATAATATTATATTACTATTTTTCAAAATGACCCAGCCTTGTGTGCGACATGAGATTTCAGAGAAACCCATTTTTGCGTGTTGGGTACACCATCAGAAATACTATCCATTTTAAAATAAAAAAAATATTTAATTCAAAAATATAAATAAAAATTAAAATGACATATTTTTTATTTACCTAGGTTGTTACATGCTTCCCACCTTTTGGAAATTGTGTTTTCGCAATTTTTAAAACTTATAAAATAAATGGGTTATTTAACCATCATAGAATTTTTAGATTCTCATGTTTCCTCTTCAACCTTATAATTTTTTCACAAACCCTTTACCTAACGAATTACCTTATTCTGCAACACTTTCACTCTACAGTCAATAATCTGGATGGGTTGTTCCTCGTATGAAATATGATCTTCCAACTGAACTATCTCTTAACTCCAAACATGACATGGATATGACATATACAATATAAACATTGAAATAAGAAAAACATTATTTATTAGGGATAAAATTGGAGGTCAAGTCAGTCTATAAGAAACTGACCCAACATTCTCTGGGATTTCATAAGGTCAAATGATCCTCAAAATCAATTTTGAATTCTTGTTAAAACACACCAAACTTTTCCATGGGGAAACGCTGATAAAGACAATATCAACTACCTCAAAATAAATATCCATCCTCCACTTATCTGCATAACATTTCGTCTTGCTCTGATATATTCTCATGTGCTCTAAATTAATTGGACATTTTCTACCATCTTTTCTACCGATTCTGGTCCCATTTGTCTTCTTTCACCAACTTCATCACATAATTTTTGAGTTCAACACTATATTCCACATAATGGATTAAATGGTTAAATCCGTATACTGGAAAGAAAATAGTTATTATAATAATATTCAATATAATAACAAATTTGGACCCAACATCGTGGGAAATCCATTTAGCAAGCACTTAACATATCTTCCAATGTATAATTTTTTTATGACTACCCATATGATTGTGGATGAGTAGATATACTAAAATTTCAATTAGTACCCATCAACTTCTAAAGGCCTTTTCAAAATCTATATGCAAACATTTGATCATGATCAGATTTAATGGAATGGGGAAGTCCAGAAAAATTGACTATCTTCTTAACATATGACCAAGAATGTTTATCTAGAGAAAAATTATCTCGAATAGAAAATAAAATGAGTATATTGAGTTAATAGATAAAAAATAAATCATATATAATTATAACAATGAGATCTCATTGGTAATCCAATGACAAAATTCATCAACACATTTTCCCATTTTCAATCTGGCACCGATAAAGTCTGAAACATCCCTTTCGTTAACTTCCATTGTACTTAACCTGTTGACTAGTGCAACACTTCACAGTAAAGTCAGCAATATGAATTTTGATTCTCTACCACATGTAATACATCATAAGATCTCTATACATCTAAGTACTGCCATGATGAACTGAAAACAATGAATTATGAGCTTCACATAACATCTCATTCTTCAATTTTGATTCAGAAGGAACACATAATCTCTTTCCAAATCTTGAAATACAATAATTATCAATTCTAAAATAATGAAACATACCCTTCTCTACCAATTATACGTTTTTATTCAACTCAGTAGCTTCCTTCTATGTTTTCTTAATACTTTCTGATAGATTTTATTTTACTAACACCTAAAAAAAAGTGTAATTTCATACACCAACAACTTCAATGACAAATTTCCACAAATATTTAATCAAGGGGTCATGTTTCAAATGTAACATGGTTAATTAATCATTGAATTTTCAACTCAATACATCATGAAATTGTTCTTACCTTTCATGGATGGTAAGGAATTGGGGAATCATAATCCTTGATTAATTCCAACCATCTCCTCTCTCTCATGATCAATTTTTCTGATTGAATATTTACTTCAATATTTTGTGGTCATTATATATTTCACATTTTACTCCATATATATGATGGCTCCAAATTATTAAAGCAGAAAATCACAATAGCTAAATCCACCTCACGTGTAGGTTAATTTAACTCATGAGGATTCAGCTGAGGTGAAACATTAATAATTACCTAATCATTCTGCATTAGGACCCAACCAATTACTTTCAATAAGTAATCACTATAGATAACTAATTCACTATGTCTAAAAGGAAATTCCAAAACAAGAGCATCCATCAATCATCTTTTCACATCCTAAAAACAATAATCCCATTTTTTTTCTAAATTAACATAACATCTTGTCGAGATAATTTTTTTCAGTCGGCTAGATAACAGTGAATAAATTTCAACAAACCTCCAATATTAATATGATAAACTAATTAAACTATGGATCTTGGTTATATTTCTGGGACTTGGCATTTTTTCAACAAATATTTTTTAGTAGGATCAATAGTTTTTATATTTATTGAAAAATTTCAACCATGTCATGATATTTGTTGTAACCAAAACTCACACTTTCTGAATTTCCCATACAGTTTCTTTTATTTTAAGGATTTTAAGAAAACCATTAAATACATTCCATGTTTCTCTTTAAATACGGAAAAACCAAAATATCATAAATAAACACAACCACAAACTAATACAAGATCTCAAGAAAAATTATATTCATAAGATTCATGATTACAGAAGGTGCATTAGTTAAACCAAAAGGCATAACTACAAATTCATTATGTCAATATCTATTACAAAACGCGGTCTTTGGAATGTATTGTTCCTTTAAATTCAACCAATTGAACCCTAAACTCGAGTAAATATTTGAAAAATACCACAATCCCTTGAGCAGATCAAACAAATCATTATTATGAGGAAAAGACAATTTTTTGTAATAGTGATTTTATTCAATTCTCTATAATCAATGCAATGTCTCATTGAACTGTATTTCTTTTTAACAGACAACATAGGAGCACCCCATGGTGATGTGCTACGTAAAAATTAATCCTTTATCTAACATATCTTTCAATTGTTTTTTAAAATCTAATAGTTGAATTAGAGACATTTGATAAGGGGTTTTTGAAATTGGTCCAACATCATGATCTAATTCACAAGTTTATTCAATTTACCAATTTGGTATTATACAAAGAACCTCATCAAAAAAACATCAAGATAATCAATTACCACTGTAACACCATTAATCTGAACAGTTCTTTTTTTTTCATCAATATCTAAAAGGTAACATTAATTTCCATTGTTTACTAGTTTATCATCTTCTTGATATGTTATCAAAATTAAGGTTTTATTCTTGTCCACAAACTAAAATTCTTTCTGAAAAAATACTCTTTAGATATGTATTCAATCTTAAAATGATAAATAGAAATCCATATCCATATCCAAAATTTCATCATACTCTATTTGAGAATTTAAAATAATTTTTTCAGGTAGATTCTATCCTCTCACAAGAACATGATGGTTCTTATAAATTTTTTTTCTTTCAACATTTCCTCACAGTGTTTTTTCCAAAGGTTATGGATTCTTATCTTGAGATGGAATTCCCAATTTACATGACAATTTCTCAGAAATGAAAAAATGTATAGACCCTGAATCAAATAACACATTTGGATAATATGAATAATAAAATAATGTACTTAATAGTACTTCATTGGACAGAAATACATCTACAAAAGTAGTTTTATATGACTTCATCACAACTTTTTGTTTGTAGTTTGGCTGCTTTCCCTCAGTTGAGTTTGCAATTGGACAATAATTTGCAGAATAAACGATTTCATTTCACTTAAAACATTTTACTGATTGTAAATCAGATTTTGTCTTACCAGTACCCTGATATTATTCAGTGAAATTATGAGCCTTATGTCCCATATTACAGCATTGGTGGCACTTATTATAAATCAAAAGTCATTCCATCTCATGCTTTTTACCACAATTTTCACAAACTAGAAACTTAATTTTCAACCCATCATACATATATGAAGAGTTATTACCTCTCATATGAAACTTAGTCCTCTTATTATTTTTTTTAAAGAACTTCTGGTAATTGGAAAACTCTATTTGCACCTTCTTCGCACATCGAATAAGTGTTTCTTAACTTTTAAACTCACGATAAGCTAAATCCCTTCAATAATTTTCCATTAATGATGAGTAAAAATGTTTTTTACTATCAAGATCTCATATAAAATTTTGATTAGACCTTTCCAATCGAGTGAATTATTCTTCATAAGCATCCACTAAGTCATCCTCCCTCCTCTATTATAGGAATTATTTTACCAAAATAAGATGAACCACCTTAGGAAAATATTTCCCAATAAACATACCTTAGAATTCATCCTAATGAAGAGCATAAATGTACTCATTATCCCGGATACTTTTCACTATAGACCATCAGTGATTGGCTTCACCATCAAATCAGAAAACAACAAGTCTAAACTATTGATGTTCTGAACAACCCATGCCATCGAAAATCATTTTTTTTCCTTTAATCCACCCATCAGCTAGAACATGGTACGATGATCCTATGAATTATGGGGGACATTTTTTCATGAAATAATACACTACTAACATGTTCCTCTATGGATGATATTACTATTCTCATGGATGGATACCACCACCAATTTATACCCTGATTTAATTGTCACATCACTGCAAAAAACTATTCATTTATGATTTCGACCATCCCTATTTGCTAATTTGGGAGGTTTTCTTTCTCTTGATGTTTTCCCCGCATAGCTGCCATGTTTCCTCTACAGAAAACCATTTTGAACACAAAACAACTCTTAGGCAAAGGAACATTGAATTATATAAATGCTATATTATTTAAATATTAACATAAATTAATTTATGGATATTTATTTAACAATATCATAACTCCTATATTTTTCTAAACATACCCTTTGATACCAAGTGTAAGTCCCAGCATTAAAAATTATTTATTCTTCAATTATGTTAATTATTGACATTGATGATCATTTTTGGTTTAGCGTTTTACAGAATTTAGTCATAACTATTACAATACTTCTCAAATATTAGAATGTAGAAAATTCTAATCAGTTTCCATTTTTTTAAAAAATAAAAATTCTTAAAATAAATAAATAATTATTTTTTTGATATAAATCTTCATGAATTATTTATTTCTCTTTCCCAATATTATACCCCATGAAAATCATTTCCAAATCATGGGATGAGCATAAAAATATCTTGAAGGGTTGTAAAAGAATAAAAGAAAACATTTGTTTGTAAATACTTACAATACATGTGATCTTTTATATACCTCATAAAATCATATGATTTATGAATAACACATAGAAATCATAAATCATAAAGGTAACTGGTGGGGTCCATATCAAAAATAAATTATAGATCTCATAGATACATAGGGAGTTATTCTTGGAAAACCCATCATAGTATATTCCCTAAATCTATTAAAAGAAAAATTAATGTCTACCTCCATCACATTTCCCAATGCATTGGAGTGCTGCCTCGGGCTCACCCGCCATAGTTTTATCATGGAACCACCCATATACGTAAACAATTCCCATGAACCATAACAATATCAATACATATAACATAAGCATAATGAAAAAATTACATTTCCATATTACAATAATAAAATATCATTACAATATATTTAAATAATATGTTCATTATCAAAACAATTTTCAACACCAAATATACATAAAAAGAGTGTATTTTATTTATTTTCCTTTTATAAATATTAACGCTTGCTAAGGAATCCAAATATCAAATAAGGCTTTTGGCGGTGGGAAGGTGTTTATCACTACGTGCGTTAAACAAAGAAACATTCCCTTTTTCATTTAGTAAAATGCTATGTAGAAAAATATTCCCCTTGAATGAAATGAAATTTATAAGGGGTTTATACACCGTAAAAAATATTTTTTTTTATAAATCAACATATTCTTGAATGAAAGGAGATTGAGACGATGTCCCTTACCTCATCCACGACTTGACTTTTTCATTCTTTAATATCCAGTATAATAAACTAAAGATAATTTATAATTCATTTAGAACCTTGTTCATGTATATTAATCCTTTTATATCAATTATTACCAAGTTATAGACATGAAATAGTCATTTGAGTAAATGGCGGTCATTTTGTTGTTATTTGGTACTTGAGTAAAAAATGATCTTCTTATAATTACATGTTTTCCTTGTGGTAAAAATTTCATTATCTTCATAAGTATATTCATGATTTAGATATCATATATAACATATATATCCAGTATATTTATTATTTATAATAGTTCATAACATTGGGAGATAAAAAATGAAATGCACCGTTCAGGGAGACTATAAGATGTACGTACGCATAAACGCTACATTCATTTATATTTCATATTTAATTGGATGAAAACATAATTATACATAGGCATATTTTAATTCCAGTATAATATCATATATAATTTTATTAACCCAATCCTTTATAATGTCCACATATGGCATGAACATGTCATATCAAATTGAGGGGCGATGGTCCACACTTTCTCAACTAAAATTATCAAATTTACCCATTATAGAAACCATAATGGTAGGTTATAAATGGAGAATATAGAATCATAGAAACAATATAAATATAATATATATCACATATATATACAGTTCCATCATAATGAATTCCATGAGAAGTGGTATAAGATAATCAAACAATTATCATTTCCTATGGTAGTAGTTCACTGTCCATAGAAACAGTATGTTCTATACCCATTAGACATAGGTGTGTGTATGTGTAGTTAGAATAAATAGAGTAAAAAACATCATATTATTTTGAGTTTACTAGTTTTTTTATGTATTAATCAAATATTAAGAGCATAGGGATTGAATAAGTAAAATAAAAGAAGATAACTAGAGGGAAGATGTTTCCTTTAAATTGGTTTACTTCCTTTGGTTTGGCCAAAAGGATTCCTCGAAGTGCCTTCTGCATAAGGTAATTATTCAAGGAGGAAGAGTGGAATATTGGGATCTTATTTGGGAAGATTTAGGAGGATCCAATGGGGCTTTGGTGGTGTGAGTAAGGGTTAGAGGTGACGTTTTTTATAAGGGGGAGGAAGGGCACTATACTAATGTTTGTAAATATTATTTAAATATAAACTAAACATCACATTCAAAAGGCCCCTCACTCATTTAATTTGAATATATGGAAAGTATAGTTCAGAATAAAATCATCCAATAAGAATTTTAAATGTATTGGACATTTTTTAGTCCTTATATATTTTTTATTTAACCCTTTTTTAACTTATTTATCTTTTACCATATCATTTAGTATATTCATACAATACGGTTAATATAGTTACATTAAAATTTTTATTGATCCTAAATTTGTAACATTTTAATACTTATCTTTGTCATTTTGATGAATCATCGATTTTTAGGACTATTTTATCAATTAATAAAATATTGATTGATTTAAAAACTCATTTCCGCCAATTTATAAATTATTCATATCCTAACTATTAAAAAAATTGAAACCAACTTGATTCATTTAAAAAATAAATATCTCTTCAAATAAAAAAAGTCTTACTAATCTATAGAATTCATTGATGGAAATAAATGGTTCAAAATAAATTTATTTTAATAGGTAAAATATCATTTATTTGAATCATTTATTAAGGAAGCAATTACTACATCACCATTTTTTCATAATTATTATTATTTATTTAATATCTATAAATTATAAATTAAATACCAGGATTTAGGATGTCATATTAGCATTAAAAATAATATTTATTTTCAAATATATCACATATATAACTTCATATAATTTTTTTAGAAAAATTATTCATGTTTAAGTTTGTTTTATTTTTACCTAAAAAATGTTTTTAATGTCATTATCTTACCGAAGTGTCTTTCAAAGTCCAAACGTCTCCCAAAAGGAATTTTCAATTCGGGCATTACTCTTCCAATAAGGTGATGAAAAGTTTTAAGGTAATTTTATGCTATTATAACATTATTTTTACCTTTAATTTCCCTATTTACCTTTAACCTTGGTAAATATAAATCAAAAACTACTTTTTAGCAAAAAATATTTTCATCTTATTGAACGACATTTTACTTACTGATGACAAACAATTATGTCTAATTTTTAAAATTCAATTTACATAAGTAGTAAAATTTTATTTGAATGAAAAAGTTTGTTTTTAACAACTATGCAGATTTTTTTTCACGATTCATTAAAAATTGAATGTTCACCAATAAAATAAAAAAATTCACCAATAGCTAATTTTGATATCCAAAAATCTGAAATGAGGACTATTTTTAAAAATTCAGAACAGTTATGTTTAATGAATGAATTTAAAATTAATTTCCTTTGTCAAAACTAGAATGTGTATTTTGATGAAATAATAACTATAAAAAGATTAACATTTTTTATATCCAATATAAAAGTGAAATTACATAAAACGACCAACATTGGATTAAATGGTAAAAATAAAATCTAATTAAACATTAAAACCATTTAAAATGACAATATAACAATATATAAAAATTATATTTAAACCTAGTTTTCAATTGAAATGTATTATTTTTCACTAATAATTAAATAATGAACGTTATCATAAAAATAAAAAAATTTCATCCAAAGTAAATTTGGATGTCTCGATTCTAAAGAAGAATATTAATTTTTCATGTATAACATATTAAAGTGACAAAAACAAGATTTAAAAATGATTCCCCATCAAAATGCTGGAAATCGACATTTTAATGAATATTAGAGTATTTATTCTGAAAACTGGATTTATTTACATATTAAGCCTATAAAATTTGTTGGATAAATGTAAAAAAATTTAACAAACATGTATAATCATATTGATGTTAGTTCTATTCTTCCCACTAATACCACGACATGGTGTTAAATACCATTTAAAATGATATTATATTATTAGTTTTCAATATGACACATCCTTATGTGAAACATGAGATTTTAGAGAAACCCATTGATGAGTGTCATGTACGCTATCAAACAAAGAATCCCATTTAAAATAAAACTAATATTTAATTCAAAAATATTAATAAATATTAAAATGTGATATTATTTATTTACCTTGGTTGTTATATAAAATAAAATTATAAGTCATAATTTTCAGGTTTAAAATTAAGTATATCGTGAAACCATTATCAAATTAATTGGACCAGAAATGAAAATTCATAACATACATGAAAAACAATGATGATATTGCCCAGAACATAACCCCAACATAAAATTATTAATAAACTGGTCATAATATGTCATAAGTATGTCATATAAGGTATGATATATATATTGGTGGTTATATAATATATTTATAATAGACTTTTATTTATTATGCATGAAGATTTAATGTTTACAAATGAATTCAATGATTAATGTAATGGATTTCAGTCTCAATATTACTTTATATGGGACTCATGCAATATTCACCACCTATTTAATTTATGTGGTGTTTATACTACCCATGAAATAATTTGAATGTTATTATACATAAAATTATGTATATTTACATAAAAATTTTTCGTTATATAATTAATTCGATTTATAGATAAATTGTTACCAATGTGCTAATCAATTTTTTCCTCAATTTGACTTCTTTGATACATAAGGTTATGTTATAGACAAATAATTTTTCATGAGGAGTATATATAGCACCATTTTTATTTAATATCAATAATTTATTTTCCCTCCAAGAATTTCTTGCCCCATTTTATTTTATTAATTCATGAGTATAATATTACAAATTTATAAAATTTGTAATAAATTAATGTAACAATGTCATCATTTATCAAGATTATTTATGATTATCTTTTCTACGAATTTTTTTAATGATAAATATATCATTACATTCATAATTTTTATTATATTTTATTTATTTAGTATATTTTAACATAAACATACCATATTTAAATCTTTAGTATTAACAATGACTAATAAAAATGTTATTAATAAAATTTGTCATTATATCACTATTGGGTTAGAAAATCAATTTTCATTAAAAATTTGCGTTCTCAAAAAAAAATCTATAATATTATGTTATGGTTAATGAAATAATTTTTCCCCATTTTTTAATATTCTAATTTTTTAATTGAATTTTAATCTCGTCTTCCAAATTATACCCATTTTTATTTTATTGAAAATGATAAAGGAATCCATGTTTTATCATGTATGTCATGAATGAATGTTCTCATCATCATGACCATTATTTTCATTGAACATTAATTAATATTTTTTCGGATTTATTTTAAATTAAAATTAATTTTATAATGTTTTATGTTTTAGAATGTTTTTTCTAAATGAAAATGATCTTTTCCTTGATAATTCATTAAATTATTTTCATATCATCATTTTCAAGTAAATTTTTTTATTTTTATAGAAAATTATATTTATGTAATTAATGTTTCAAAAGAATTGATTCTTAGTGAAATGTTTCATTCCTCAATAAAACATCCAAGTGGTATTATTAAATAATTTTCTATATATGATAAAATCATTTGATATTACTTTTTTCTTACTCGGGATATAATCCATGGATTCTATTCTTATTCATTATCTAAATGGTTTATATTTATAATGGAATAATGTTTATAAAAAATGTATATCATCTATATGTTATGAAATTATAAAACTGAAATGAAACCTACTCATTTTTTCAATGGTTATACTACGAAGGAATGATGATGTGATTATAAAACCTGTATCTTTTAAACAGATTATGATATGATAAAATTAATATAAAAACCCATTTTATTTAATGGGTTTTGTTAATAAATATATTATGATCTTATCTAACACATAAATATGGTTTTCATTTTATGATGTGTGTGACCTATATCTCCCTAAAAATCAATGGGTAAATATTTATATCTCATGAAATATTAATGATTGAAACTGGGATCAAATCCCGTGCAAAAGATAATTTTTCCTATATGATAGTCTCGAGTGTTAACTTTGACCATTATGACGGATTCAGTATTAAACCCATTCCAATATAATAAATGGTATACGACTGAATATGGTGTATTTTCATTCATTGTAGGTTTAGCCTCCCATGGACTTCCATAATATGTATTTTTATTGAGTGTATTATACTAAGGAAATCCCTTTCTATTCTTATGTTTATTATAAAATTATTTTTCACATTCTTATGTTATGGTATCATGACTCATTTTCCTTGATTTAAAAATGATTCATTTGTTACTAACGTCCAATATTTACTCCATAATTATTAATTGAGATATTTTATATGTAGAACATGGTTTCAAAATTTCATTCCCATGTTATCATAAACTTATGTTCATGTTATATTTATAAATATGTTCTCATGCACAAATTCTCCCATTATTATGGTGTATTTTTAATTTTTTACATTTAATATGAATTTTAGATAACCCTTTATAATTTTAATTTACGTATTTTATGAATAAATATATTAAGCATGATATGTCAAATAACGGTGTTATTTATGAAGATCATAATGGGAGATAATGTAGTTTACCTACACACTTATTGTTTATTGTCAATGATTCCAATGGAAATAAAATATCATGGTAATAATTAATATGTTTTATGAAATATATTTAACATTAATCCAAGGGATGTAATATCCATGCTTGAAAATATTAGGTTTCTATTATATAATCCTCTTTAAAAAAGATAGGTGCATAACCTGACATATGTGTCGAGAAAATCAACTTGATAAAAAATTCCCTTACCACATTATCAATCATTTAGATTTTAATTAATTAGAAATAATATATCAAAATAAACAATATTTATCATGAAAATAATGGTATTAATGATATAACATTCCCAAGGGGAATTATATAAAAAAAGAAAACTAGTGGTGAAATTTATTAATTTTCTAGAATGTAAAGAGAGACTATAAATACCTTAACTTATGTATCATAATCCTTCATATATCTTAAAAAATAATTTATAATTAATACATGTTTATTATACATCTATTATATAACAATAATTATATATATTATATCATATATTTTTTATATATGACCAATTTTTACCTGTTTATTAGAAATTCCAAATCAAAATCATGTTTTGGTTTATAACCGATTTGTTTTTCATATATGAATTGATTTTTTTTTATTTTTTGAACTATTTCCACTATCATTTATCCTTAATATAAAATTGTTAATCATGGCATAATTAACATTTTTATACAACAATTATTCTTTTAATATCGTTAAGGAAATATGGTTTTGAGAAATTATATACATTAAAATCATAAAGATGGTAGGCCATACATACATACAAGAATAATTTCTATTTTTAAATGATAATTATATGAAGGATTTAAAGAAATAAGTTATCATTATATAGTGATTATAATCATTAAAATAATTGAAAAGAGATATTTACCTTTCTTCATGAATGTGGTAGTGCACAAATACAGAAACAATATTTTTATATTTCAATGAGTGAAATAGAATGAAGAAAATAATATATAATCATTTATAAATGAAACATATGTAATTAATATAACTATTACATCTTTTATATCTCAAATGAATATTAAAATTATCCTTATAATCATACAAGTAATGTGTTAGTGAAAAATGATAGTCATCACTTCGTGAGGAGGTAGCTTGTTGTGAACATGCATGATGTTATCATATCCGCTATATAATTGAATGTAAAAAGGGTAAATATTATATAATTAATCTACATGTATAATTATGATATAAATATTATATATATACTTCATATCCATCATGATACCCCAAATTTAGTGGTGGTAATGGAAAAAATAATGAGATTGGTTCTTGAGGCAGTGGTCCTCTATACACACGAATGATGATTTGAAAAACAATTCATGGAAGTCGGAATTTTTTTAGGTCAGTAACTTAACATTAAAAACTATTATGATATATTATTTAATGAGTTTTTTATATTATATTATAATAATAAAAAATTAATTAGGATGGGTATGAAATAAAATAAAAATGCTCGACGAGGAATACATACTCTTCCATGGGTAACATCCATATATTTTAACACAGATACCCCAATTGATAGATTTATAAAAGAAATATGGATTATAGGATGATATAATGGATTTTTGAGATTAATTTTGGTTTGGAGTCTCATATAATGTATGGTTTAAATTTTTGAAGAAAAGTGGATTGGGGAGGCCTTTTACGAGTGAGTTGAGTGGAATACTTTTAACATTATAAAATAAAAAAGGTGCATAAAATTTTTTCAAATCAAATTAGGATATAAAATGGAATATTATATATAATAATTCATTATAATATCTATATATTTCCTTAAATTATATTTTAGAAAATATAATAAGTCATTTTTACTCGTATTGTTTTATTTTAACCCCATGTCACCTGATTTTTTCCTTACACACGATAAATAACATTTAATATATTTTATCATTAATTATCATAAGATATAAACTAAACCTAATTATATAATATAAATTATAATAATTTCAATTATGGAATCTATTTCATCCTATTTAATCCACATAATTTGAAATGATTTATTGAATACAAATTCGACAGGCGTGATGTGAAAACAAATCTTCAAAGGGAAATAGATTTAAAGTTTAAAAGGTTTTTATATCAAAATAAAACATGAAAATTATTATAGTGGCTGAAATAGTATGCAGAATTATTTAATATAACTTATTTTTCGTTTAAAAAATAAAATTAAATATTTACATTTATAAATAATTTAAATAAAAATTGTTTCGGTAAATTAAAATACAATATTTTTTAGTACTTATCAAAAAATTAATATTTTAAATTATCCCCAAAAATTAAACCTAATTTAATTTTCATATAATTTCTTCTAAAATTAAATTTATTTTTTAAATTAAAATTAATAAAATATTTAAAAAATATTGATTTATATAAGAGCGTAAAGAATGTAACAAAAAGGTTTTTCAGGACACAATTTTGATACATAAAAATTCATTTATTATTATATATTATTTATAGAATACATAAGAAGAAAATAAAATATATTATTGAATATATAATATTTAATTTTTATTAAAATTATTCATAAAAATTGTTTTATTTAAATATTAAGATGAATCATGTTCTTATGCATAATAATTCTATTTTTCAGAAAAATATTTTTTTATTATCAAATAGGTTTTTAATTTTAGATTAATTAGTCACATAAGGATTAATTATTTATACATAATTAAACAATATATATTCATAATTTAGTAAACCAAATTCATTTCCACTATTCCATTAACTAGGTGATATCATGCATATTAAATTATATTTTCTTAATTGTAAGTCATGTTAAATTTAAGCTCAATATTGTGTGTAACAAAATACAATCATTGTGTTGCATGTAATGAATGAAAATAATGTTATGTATTATAATGAAAAATATCATAAAAGTATTTGAAAAAATATATTTCACATGATCATGGGGTGATACATAGACATATTGAGTATATGTCTTTCAGTAAAAAATCATAAAAAACTTCGTTTCCTTTCTCTATCATATAGGCTAGTTAAAAATTTAATTAATGCATATACATAGAATTTCATATATATTGTATATTTAAATCCAAAAAATATAATATGTACATAATTCTTTTTTGTAAATTCACATTTTAAACCCCTTAATGATTAGATAATATAGAATACACCACCAGTAAAAAAATTATATCATGCGTATAATAATTTCATTCATGATGCCTCAAAAATGGTTATCCATGTGTGGTTATGCATCAAAACTTTTCCATGTCAAATCCAAGATTCTTCATAAAACAAGTTATACTACTCACCCAGATCAGGTAATTTTGAAATCGGTATAATGGTCAAAAAATTCATCAACAATGGGAAAGAATAATCACATTCTCCTGACCATTAATATTTTATTAATTTTTTTCGTACTGAAAAGATTATTCCAAATGAGAAATGTTTATAATTAACCATTGGTAATAACTCAAAAAACAACAAAATTATTGGAAATCAAATATATTCATGGGATTCACCCATGAAACATCTAATTAAACATTTTTAGGGTCCACCGACAAAACATCATTAGAGTTATGTGACCCAAGACATGAACTCTATCGATAAGGAAGCTACACATATATTGGTTGAAAATAATTCACACTTTATCATTAAACTCAAAAAAATGTCAAGAGGTTTGGAATGATTATCATTTTTCTAAGAGTACCTCAAGATGTCATTAACGAAAACCACCATAGAATGATCGTTGTATTGGGGTATGATTTTGTTTATTATGTCCATGAACATTGTAGGAATGTTTCTTAGTCGGGAAAACATTACAATAAACTCATAATGGTCTTCTCGTATCTTGAAAGAAGTCAATCATATATCCCAATGTATAACTCACATACGATGATACCTTAAACTCAAATTAATATTGGAGAATAGATATTCACCCTTTATATAGATGAATATTTCTTCGATACATAGAATATGATATTGGTTCATAATAAAAATTATATTTAATTTCCTAAAATCATTGTATAAGTGTAACATTCCATCAGTTTTCTTGGATACAATAATGGATAACCATATGGTTATGTTTTCAGATGGATAAATCTGTTATCCATCAATTATTAAAGATGATTCTTATGTTATTGAAGCTCTATTAGAGACATTATGTTCAGTGGAATAGAGGCTAGTTTAGCTAGAATAATTAACCCAATTGTTAACTCAAAAAATCCCTCAGGTGGTAGCCCTGATATATCCTCCAGAAACAGTTTATATGATGGATACACTTTGGATAGATAAAGACTATTATTATAATACCCATTATATGAAAAAATTATCACAATCTAGGTGATAATTTCCCTTAGTTGATGAGGAACTATCCATTCATTACGAGCTTGGATATCACATTCTCCATTTTGAGCAAATATATCACCCTCAAAATATGTGAATGATACTCCCATATAGTAAAAATTGATTTGGTATTGGTAAAAGGCCAGATAATATATATATATATATAATATATTAAAAACCAGATAGTTCATGTACATAGTGATCACAAAGTAAATGGTACTCACTAACAATGAGGCCACACCCCTTGTATAGAGAGATTTCCTTTGACTGTACATGCAACATGGTGTCCATTTTCATAAGAAAATAGGAAAAAAATTTCATGGATAATGACTATTAAATACCAAGACCATGTTTCAAGAAAAATAAAAGATCTTTTATATGATTTAACATGAGATATTCACATAAATCCATAATAAGTGATCAAAAATACACTAACCCATGGACAAAACTACGAAATTATCACTACCCTCAACCATACATAACATGGTTCATGGCTGACAAATGATAACAAACATTTATCATTTATAGGTTTTACATAATATTATTTTTATCCATATCATGTTACCACGTTTCATTATCATTTAACAATTATAATTTTTTATTCGGTGCCATTTATTTTAAATCACACATGTTTGGAATAAATATTTCGTATACCACAACTGACTCATAACAATATTTTCACTAAATGTCTAAAATGATTCATGTCACATATATAATTGTGTCCTTAGAACGATTTATAAATACACAATGATCATTCCATAACAAGACATGAATTAAATATCAAAAAAAAAATAACAACACACAATAATTGATTCACCCCTGGTGAAATAACTATCAACTGTATGAAAAAACATTAAGATCAATAATCACACCCTGGGAAATTGGGTTTCCCCTCATTAATGGGTTATTGAATCCCATGGATAAGCTCTTTTCCAAGACCTGAAACAATCTATTCACTGATATAACATTACCAAATAGTTAAATGGAAAAAATTACTTTAATACCACTTCGTAATGTATAGACATCGGAGCCATATGACTGTTTCTTGAGTAAGTTTTCCACAAGACATTCAGTACATATACCAGTATTGTAGAGGCTTCCGACTAATACTGAGTGTCTGACATGAAATTTGGGTAGATTATAACATCCTTATAAAATAAATAAAACAAAATAAAATTATATATAAATTTTCAAGGTAATAATAAAAAATTTACCAATAAATGCCACACACCACATAAGAAAATCCCAAAATAGTAAATTTCACATCCCTGTGAGTTACTTTGGTTGAATGAAAACCCAAGATATAGAAACAATGATAGCTTTCAAATGCGTCATGATATCACATTATGTCTAATTATCCAGGGACCTTCTCGAATCCTTAATCATCCATCTTACATCGATAATTTAACCTTATCCCGACCTAGAAACATGTTGTCTACTCGGTTACCTATCAGCAGCCCAAGAAGGGTGTCAGTACAACTCAATATATGACCACCAATGGGCTTTAATTTTGCTTCTCGTCTATAGTACTGCATGTGGTAGCATATATGATAATGAATAGTTCATGAATAATTTTACATTTTTCACATTTATTTAAGATTATATAATTAACTACATTGTCCCTGATGTTCTCTATGACTATAAAGTCAATCATACATGGTTCAACACATGTCAGAGTCTAAACCAAATTTCATAGGATAAAAAATAGGTTAAAATAGATTTCATCATCTTTATGATCAAAATTCATTTTAGTACATTGGTTAATACATATGTGTACCATTTCATTCATACTGGATGGATCAATATTGAATCATTGTCATGGGTATGTAGAGTATAATTCTAGAACCATAATCATAGGTACACATGGAATCAACCAAGAACCATTATCACAAGTACATAACACATCTATATAGAAACAAAATCATTGATAATTTTATCATCATCCAATCACCATTATCATGGAAAAATGGAAAATCATTCTAGAACCATATACATTCTATTATTTACAAATGACCAGGCTCAAAATCAATGATATTTTATCAAATTTAATACAAATTACGATTTCAATTATGAAATATCCATTTTATATCATTCCAACATTTAAAAAACATGAACATGTATTCTTAATTAACTTTCCACAATTATAATCAATACTTTTTCATCTCATTAACACATCCAATTTAAGAAGAAAAACAAGTTACAATATTTTAATATTCAAAACACATTATAATATGTTTTAATTTTATAAACCCTCTAATTCCCCATTTTCATTCTACTATTATCATTTCAAGGATATCTACTCAAAATTTAGATTTAAACTAAACCTAGTATCACAATCTCAAATGGATCCAATAATATTGATGAATGTACTCATAGATTCATATGGGTACAATTTAAATTTATAAATATAAAAAAATCTAATGGAACAAGAAATTATACAAATAGAACAAATGATCATGATCAAATATATGAAAATTATTATGTTCAACACTTACCTTATGGTCATTTATGAATATATCACTTTTCTTTTAACATGTTTCAACGTAGAATTACTAAAAATAGAATGGTGAACGAAATAATGGAATAAAATCTAGGATCAAGATACAATGTAATAATATCCTATAAAACATACATAATTATATACCATTAATAATTGTAGGATTCATCCCTCTCTGAAGGGATTGAAAATGGGACAGGGTGACCTAAATCAAGGAAGATATCACATGATGGAATGGAGTACAATTATTTCAACATATCTTTCATCTGTAAGAGAAGATGTTAAAGGATAATAGAAATCCTCTCAGGAGCATAAAAAATTCAATTAATAATATCTAGGTCATTTGGGTTTAATTAAGAATAAAAAGAGTGGTATGTGTATTTTTAACTAAGAATATTTGGTTTTAAAACTCTAGGAGAAGGGTTTTCCATAATGGCCTTGGGGTTATACAAATCTTGTTCCTTAAACACGTTCATATACTTCATGGTATCCATGTTTTCTCTTATCTAGGCATATAGAACATTAAACCATATTCTATCAATGACAACCCCGCATTCTTATAGTTCATTTTTTGGGAATACAATATGGTTTGGGGAAATTGTGCGCCAACAGTGTATTTCCCACCCCAACCCCACCTAATAAACATTAAAAACTCACCCAATCATTACTAATAAAATACCCTAACAAAAAAGATATTACAAAAGTGGTAAAATAGAACAAAAAATGATAATTGAATGGCCTAGATAATTGTTAGGATCTTGAATTTTATTTCAATATAGAATATATTTGTAATGTTTTTTTATTCGATTGGTGGGAAAAAAATTATACAGGCCACTATTTTATTTGGTAAAGCTGGACAGTTCATATGATAAATAGTTATAGAATCTGATGTAAATTATTTTAGGGTACATCATCTAATAAAACAAATCATGGTAGTGAAATGTTACAAATGAATAAATTAATTGGGAGTGAAACCATCAAATAAAATTGTCTTGGTACTATCCCTTGACTAAAAATTTATGTTTTACCAATATGTATATCTCAGAAACTTATGTATTTATATTTTCATACATTATCATTGATCATGAATTTTAATTTATCATTTTTTAAACTTATTACAATGTATACTATTGTGAAAATCGTTATGAAATGATTTATGATTAATGAAGATTGATTGAATTGGTATGATAATTGTAGGATATGATCACATTGTCAACCATTTATAATTACCTTACCCTTATTTAATATCATTTATTTATTTCTATTATTTAAATAATTATCAACAATATGATCACTATAGAGAACCAATATTGATATACATGGACATTAAATTAATTTTTCATAATAATTTATATATATCAAAAACAAACACACCGGGACTCTAATAGTTTAGTGTATTTGGAAACTCGGAAAAAGAATCTTCTAATCATGGTGAAAGATCTTTAACATACCCCATAAAGATATTCCCCATTTTTTTTCTTTCCTAAAACATTTTTTATATCCAGGGGAAAATAAAATATAAAAATGGTGGGCTAAAATGCTCAGTTAGGGTAAACATAGAGAACATAAAACAATCCATAAACATTTGAATACAAAAACTTGAACATAAAATCTAAACATAAAAATCATGAGCAAAGACATTAATATTGGAAGTATGTAAGGCATATATCATAAAGGAACATCAATCATGATAAAATAGTATGGGAATAAAACATGTAATTGTGGAAACCATTATTCTAATGATATTATTTCCATAGTAGTCAAGGCATTGCTGGAAAGACCATATTAGTGGACAAAGATCCTTTCTCAATCGAGTTCACTCGTCATTCCAGTCCTGTAACACTGAACATGATTAACTTAACATTCTAGACATGTCTATATCATGAGATATAAATCTTTACCCAATTCATTGAAAGTAGATATGGGTCCTACCCATCTCATAATGAAATCATTCTTACATGTGCCTCAACATAAAAATAAATCATTCATCATAACCCAAAGAATAAAATGTATTTCCTAAACATCATCCGATCATAACATAATCCATATAAAACAAATGGATATAATTTCATCATAATAATAATCAAACCATATAAATAATAGATACATTGTACTTGAAATATAAACGTACTAAATAATGTCATCTTAGATGGAAAATATTTTTGATAAAACACACGAAATGCATTCTTTAAGAAAATATCCTTTATTCTTCAAAATAATTTTCTTTTAAAAATATTCCATGAATATTTAAAAGAAATGTATTTTTTTTAAAATATTCATGAAATCTTGTAGTGTAATATTTTTTAGGAAAAGTCTATATTAAACCGTAAAAATCGGTTCATGCCATATAATTTAAAAAACATTCTCCTCGCACTTTTAATGAAAAATTTAAAATGTTCCACCTATGGTAAAAAAGTAATATTCCATTAATAACTTGTTTAAAAATTCAAAAATGGGTAAAAGGAATTTAAATATATATGAATTTTTTTAGAAAACATGGGCATGAATGATAACAATAAACCCAGTAAATACTGAAGAATAAACAATTTCGGATAAAAACGAGATTGGAAAAGTTATCGCTTACCTTAGGTCCGATATGATTCATACATATCTGAAGCTCCTGTATAATGATTTAAATAATTTCATTTAATTATTACAGAATCATATTCATTGTTATGATTTCATATATGGTTCACTTTTGACTTTACATTACCCATTCTTTTGTAAATTTCGTGTTAAATCAGCGTTTTTGGTAAAATCGTTTTATTTCTCGTACGCGTTTGACTTATTGTTCTTGTTATTATTATTACTTATATAATTATTTAAATATTTCCAGAATGTATATAAGGAATTATATATCATATATATTCATTATATATATATAATTCATAGACACATGAAGTGAAATACATCGTTCATGGAGACGATAGGCCGTACGTACGTATGAACGTTGTTATCCTTTCCTTCTTGACTTGAATGGAATAAACTAGATGAAATATATATATATATATACAGTATCTTTATCATGTCATATATTTCATTTTTATTTATTATATATACTTTATAATCATTTTGTAATGGTTAACATGGAGAATGAATCTCATCGCGTCGTGGAGACGGTAATCTGTACGTACACACGAGCAATGATATCGTTCCCATAATATTTGAATTGAATTGGAGTGGATGATATAATATCTCAGAATTATTATGATGTTTTAAAAACTATATATAGTAATTAATTACACCATTATACCCATCCATGTTCGGTGGTGGTGGAAAAATAGATTACACCACGGCATGGAGAAGATATTCCGTACCTGCGCACACGTGGTGATTTCATTTACCGTAGGATGGATAGAAGGTGAAATGATGTTGATTAATATTTATAATAAAATATCAGTATATTTTTTATACTGATTTTATTAATTTATAATTAAACAACTAAAGAAGAATAAGTTGATGAAGAAAATAACCTGAAAGAGTCAGTAGAAGAGATTACCTCTTCTTCGACGCACCACTTTTATGCTTCATCTTAAGGCACTAGAGTTGGTCTTTTGAGGAGACTGGAACCTCTATAATGTTTCTAGGGAAGTTGATAAGGGAAATGGGCAAGGATTGGCCGATCTGGAAAGCTCAAAACTGTGTGAAGTGAAGGGGGAGGAGGTGCCCTATTATAAGGGAGGAGAGAGGCACCGTAAGAAAAGTTTAAAATATTATTTTATAATAAAGTCCTAGTTGCTTATTAAAAGCTCATAATTGATTTATTTAGAATATATGGTTAGGATGGGTCTAAATACTCCCAACCAATAAGTTTTAGACATGTTTAGGTTCATATTTTAACCTTATCATTTAGATTTAACTCTAAGTTAAATAATTAAACTTTTACCGTGTCTTCTTGTTTTCTTAAACAAGTGGTTAATAATCTTACAATAAAAAGACAAAAGAACCCAAAGAATTTAATTATTAATATTTATAAAATTATCTAATTCATTTGGTCGAACATCATATTTTTAGGAATAAAATAACAATTAATAATATATTTTTTTAAAAAACTATTTTATCTCTATTTTGACACTATTTGGTAATTTATTTTTGTGAAAATCATAACAGCATTATTAGTTCAAAAAAAATTAATTAAATCAGCAATAACATGTCATATAAACCTAGAAAATTATTGGAATTCATAAAAAGTCTCAGATTACATTTATTTGGGTACTTATAACATCAATTATGTTAATATTTCATTAATAAGGTAATTACTGCAACATGATTATGTCATAAATAAATCAAATTATTTAATGTCTAAAAATTATAAATAAAAAACCATTATATAGTAAATATCTGTAGCCTTCTAATGAATATTTATTTTCTAATTTATTTTATGTATATACCTATATTAAAAATGTTTGAGTTATTAAACATTGATTTTAACTATTTTAACTCTTCATTAAATAAAATAATAATAATTGTCTTAATCTAATCCAATTGGACCTAAAGGGTAATATTTTATTCATATGGATGCTTTTGGTCGAATTAAACCTATCCAATATAATTATTACATGTGTTAGGGTAATAATAATATCATTTTAACCCTTAATTACCCAATTTACTTTTAACCGTGGTAAATAAAAATAAAACGTTACTATTCACCAAAAATTATTTTTATCTTAATGAACCAAATATTACTCCTTGATATTAACTATGTCTCTCAAATTTTCAAAATTCCACTCATAGAAGCGGTAAAATTATGTTTTATGTTCAATTGCAAATTCTCCTAAGAGGTGGGTAAAAGACAGTGAAAAGTTCAATATAATTTTCATATATATAAAATTATTATAAAATAACAAAATTAATTACATTGAACATATATAGTTATTATTTATCTATTTTTAACTAAAATAAATTTAAATAAAAGAAATTACTATTTAAATAAAAGGTCCGTTTTAACCAATAACTCAGTGTTTTTCACTATTCGTCAAAAATAGAATGCTTTCAGAAAAATACCAAAAATTAACCCTAGGATAATTTCGATAATCCAAATCCAAAAATTAAGTCCATTTTGAAAAATAAAATTTAAAAAATTAAAAAAGTGGGTATTACTATTCATAACGGCTAGTTTATATAATATTTTAATAACATATATTTGTTTAGCAAAACTCACTATTGCGTACAACAAACGCTGTTGTGGAAGGTCGTGATTGAGTGTAATTCAAGACAAGTTAGGGTTGCAAGTAGTTTAAGATTCCTTTTTCCCTTATATCAGTCATGAGCTCATTAATTCTATCAAACATCTCATTATATCCTTATAATTTAATTATGCACATATCACCTACCTTCTACAAATATTTGAATAACCTTCCAATGTTACCGGTACCATTCCACATATAATTTCAAATAATTTATGAAAAACAATAGTGTAAAAATCCTTAGATGTTTCATTATTCTATAGTACCATACATTATTCTTGATAAACATTCAATCATTCAACTACCTTCATAAACCATTGACCTAGCATCAAAACTTCATTCATCTCATATATCATTTGTAGTATCTTCATCATCATCGACTTAAATACAGCCCATATGACCATGTTGATTCTCTTAATGAGATTTTACCTTAGGTAATTGGTTTGAATAATGCCCGTACATTTCACATTTCAATCTTTTAACAATTACTCATATCTTAGAAATACAATTATCCTTGTCCACTGTGTTAACTAAACCTTTCCTTTACAATTACTAGCTTTGTTTCCTTTGTTTCCTCACCCAAAGCATCTTACAGTTCCTTTGAAACATTCTCTATGATGCCTCTTCAACATGATTTAAATGAGGGGAATTGAACTTTCTTTCCTTTATAATCATCATGAAACTCCATCATTCTCTTATTAGATGAGTTCGGATACATACCAAAGTTGAGATTATTGATCATATTATGACATTTCTGATGAGGAATAAAAACGATATGTGGAATTCTAGATCCAATTTCATTTGGTTTCTCATGATGAATTTCATTCCATTGTCCATCATATCCTCCATTATCGCGAATCTTCATGTTTCCAGCCGTTTTATAAAAACAAAAACGAATAGTGTGAGAGGAAAAATAATGCTAGGAATACAACATAATAAAGGGGGAATACCTTTAATACCTAACATGTTAGGTTTAATTCTAATATCATTACCGTAATTCTAGGACTATAACCTGTACTTATACTTAACCATAGGGAGATCTCTAGACATACCTTAGAAATATCTCAAGGGATCTCAATAATTTTTTCACATCCTAGTTTCCAATGGTTGACTAAACCTTTCTACTGATTCCAGCTTTTTTGACCCAATATTGACGTACTTGGAAATTACATTACTTTTGTGGAATACTTAATACATAACAAAAACAAACACCCAAGGACCGTAATATTTTAGTGTCTTTGGAAATTCAAAAAAATATTCTTCTAATCATGGTGAAAGATCTTCAACATCTCCTATAAAGATTTTCCCCTTTTGTATTCTTATATAAATCCTTTCTTTATATCTTAGGGAAAATAAAACATAAAAAGGGTGAGCTAAAATTCTCAGTAAGGGAAAACATAGAGAACATATAACAATCCATAATCATTTGAATGCAAAAACATGAACATAAAATCTAAACATCAAAATCAGGAGCAAATACATAAATCTAGAAAGTGTTTAAGGAATATATCATAAAGGAACATCAATCATGATAAAATAGTATGGGAATATAAAATTTAATTTTCTAAACCCATTAAGAACATGATATGATTTCCATAGTATCCAAGACATTGCGGAAAAGACCATCTTAGTGGGTAAAGTCCCTTTCTGAATCGAGTTCACTCCTCGTTCCAGTCCTCTAACACTGAACCAGATTAACTTACCGTTCTAGCCATGTAAATATCATGAGATATAAATCATTACCCAATGCATTGGATGGATATAGAGGTCCCACCCATCTCATATTGAAATCATTCATACGTGGGCCACAACATAAACAATAATCATTCAGCATAACCCAATGACTAAAATGGGTTTCACAAACATCATCCCATCATAACATAATCCATATAAAACAAATGGTTATAATTTCAACATAATAATAATCAAACCATTTAAATAATACATAAATTATACATGAAACACAATCATACTGAATAATGTCATCTTAGATGGAAAATAGTTTTGATAAAACACTTCAAATGAAATCTTGAGGAAAATATCATTTCTTCTTCAAAATAATTTACCTTTTGAAAAATGCAATTCAATTTTAAATGAAATGGATTTTGTTGAAAATATTCATCAAATATTGTAGAGTAATCTCTATTATGATAAGGCTTTATGAAATTGTAAAAATCTATTCATGTCGTATAAGTTAAAAAAATTCTCCTCATACTTTTAACAGAATAGTCGAAAAGTTCCTCGTGTGGTAAAAAAAAGTAAGATTACTTTAATAACATGTGGTAAAAAAAAGGGTAAAAGGTAATTGAAATATACAAGAAAATATTTTTAGAAAACATGGTCATGTATGATAACAATAACCCCAGTAAATACATACGAATAAACAATCTCGGATAAAAAAAGATTGGAAAAGTTATCCCATCCCTTATGTCTGATATGCATCGTACGTTACCGAACCTCTTGTATAATGATTTAAATAATGTAATTGTATTATTATATAATCATATTCATTGTTATGATATCATATATGGTTCGCTTTTGACTTTATATTACCCAATTTGTTTTGTAATTTTCATGTTAAAGAAACGTTTTGGGTAAAATCATTTTATTTCTCATACGTGTTCGAACTAGTTGTTCATTATATTATTACTACTTATATCATGATTTACTTACATACATAATGTAAATCATGATTTATATATCAAATATATTTAGTATATATATATATTAGATATATAAATGAAGTGAAATACATCGTTCATGGAGACGGTAGGTCGTACGTAAATATGAACGTTGTTTTCCTTTCCTTATTGACTTGAATGGAAGAAAGTAGATGAAACACACATATATATACATAAATAAAGTATCTTTATCATTTCATATCTTAAATTTTTATTCATTATATGTACTTTATAATCATTTTTGATTGGTTAACATTGAAAATGAATCTCATCGTGTCGTGGAGACGATAATCCGTACGTACGCACGAGTGATGATATCATTCATATAATTATTGAATTGAATTGGAGTGGATGATATAATATCTCATAATTAGTATGATTTTATAATAACTATATATATTTATTCTTTACACCATTAAACCCATCACAATAAAGTGGTGGTGGAAAAACATATTACACCACACCGTGGAGACGGTATTTCGTACGTACGTATGTGCGGAAATTTCATTTTCCATAGGATGGATAAAAGGTGAAATAAGGTTGTTTCATATTTATAATAGCATATAAGTATATTAGTGATATTTATATTATTACTTTATAATGAAACAACTAATGAAGAAGATGTTTAAGAAGAATGAAAATCTGAAAGAATGAGTAGAATAGATTACCTCTTATTCGACACAACTCTTTTATGCTTACTCTTAAGGCACTAGAGTTTGTCTTTTGATGATAACAAAAACTCTATAATGTTTCTAGAGAAGTTGAGAAGGGAAATGGGTAGGGTTTGGCCGATTTTGAAGGCTCAAAATTGTGTGAAGAGAAGGGGGAGGTGCCCTTTTATAAGGGAGGGGAGGGGCACCTTAGGAAAAAATTAAAATATTATTTTATAATAAAATGATATTCATTTGTTAATAGCTCCAAATTGATTTATTTAGAATATAATGCGGGGATGGGTCAAAATCTTCTCAAACAATAGGTTTTTTTAAAATTTTAGGTTAATATTTTAACATTATCATTTAGATATAACTCTAAGTTAAATAATTTATCATTTACCACGTCTTCTTGTTTTCTTACACTATGTGGTTAATAAACATACTTTAACAAGACAAAATAACCCCTAGTGGTTCATTATTAATATATATATCTTTATCTATGTCATTTGGCCGAACCTTATAATTTTAGGAATAAAAAAATAATTTATAATATAATACTAGTTTTAAAAAATATTTTATGTCAATTTTGACAATATTTGGTAATTGATTTTTGTGAAAATCATAACAGCATGATTAGTTAAAAACCAATTAATTACAACAATAATAACATGTCATATTGACCTATAAATTTTGTGGAATTCATAAAAAGTTTCAAATTACGTTTTTGGGGTACTTATAACATTAATTATGTAAATATTTCATTAATAAGGTAATTACTGCATCATCATTGTGTCATAAATATATTAAATTATTTAATCACTAAAAATTATAAATAAAATACCATTATTAATGAATGCTTTTTATATTTCTAATGAATATTTATTTTTTAATTTATCTTATGTATAACTCTATATTAAAAATTATTTAGTTAAAAAACATTGAGTTTAATGATTTTAACTCTTCTTTAAATAAAATAATAGTAACTGTTTTAATCTAATCCAAGTGGACCAAAAGTTAATATTTTATTCCTAAGGACATTTTTGATCTAATTACACTTATACAATAGAATTAGGACATGTTTTAGGGTAATAATAATATCATTTTTACCCTTAATTACCTTATTTACTTTTAATCGTGGTAAATAAAAGTAAAAAGTTACTATTCACCAAAAATTATTTTTAACTTATTGAACAATATTTTACTCATTGATATTAACCATGTCAGCCGTATTTTTGAAATTACACTCCTAGATGTGGTAAAATTACTTTTTATTTATAATTGAAAATTCTCTTAGGAGGTGGGTAAAAGACAGTGAAAAGTTAAATTAAATTTTTATATATCGAAAATTATTATAAAATGACTCAAATGAATTACATTGAACTAATATAGTGATTATGTATATATTTTGACCTAAAATCAATGTCCATAATATAGATTATTATTTAAATAAAAATTTGGTTTTAACCAATAACTCTGTGTTTTTCACTATTCATCAAAAATTTAATGTTTTCAGAAAAATATGAAAAATTCACCCTAGGCTAATTTCGATATTCGGAATCCAAAAATGAAGTCCGTTTTGGAAAATAATATATATATAACATAAAAAAGTGGGTATTACTATTCATAATGGCTAGTTTATATAATATTTTAATAACATATCGTTGTTTAGTGAAACTCGGTATTGCGTACGACGCACACTATTGAGGAAGGTCACGATTTTGTGTAATGCAAGACAAGTCAGGGTTGAGTGTTGTGAAATATTCCTTTGTTGTTACAAATAATATAATCCAATAATATTTCATTTATACATTGAATATATATATATATATATATACACAATGTTACGTAGAATAACTTCAATCAAATGAACATGAAATTACATATAACACGATCCAAAATTAGTGTTGCGTATACTGTAAGCTAATATGGTGTTGCATATAGTGCAAGATAATCTTTGTGTAGCGTACAACACAATACATCAAATAAATTAAAAAGAACACTTCTCATAAAATCTCCGGGTGTTATAATCACTCCCATTATTATGTTTCAATTACTGAGGGGATGAATAAATTTTTCTTGTATATTATGTTTATAATGTGTACTAATAGTAATGAACAAAATGGGAAATGATATAGATAATTTTTTCCCATATTGTTTTTGTATGAAATATTACAAATAAATTATTCATGATTAGTCATAGTGTGGATGATTTTTATATATAATGTATATGACACTAATACAATTTAGTTTTTATATTTTAAATAATTGCATCAAAATAGGTCCATGGATAGAAGAAGATCTGACACTATGAATATATATTGATGTATCCTTCTTCAAGTAATTCCATAAGATAATTTTTTTATCAATCCCTTACTTGTGGTTATGTATTATTCACTATTTACAGTTTTCATGTAAATCATAAATGATATTTTTGAATATTATTTAATAGTTAGTTAGAGATATGTCGTCCATTATAGGATTAATTTTATAAATGTATGAACTAAGGTAGAAACAACAAGTTTTTCTAGCATTTGACTATTAGAGAGTGGAAGAAATAGTTAGTCATTATTATACTGATAACCATCAACCATATGGTCAAAGGGTAGAGCATAACCACTTAGGAGGACTCTATTAGTGCTTGAGAATCCATGTAGCGTTATGTGGCCAAAATCAGGCCTTAGCTTTGACAAAACTATGTGAGGGAACGGTCGTATGAAGTAAAATATTCCTTTAATGTACATGGTTTTATTTTTTATTTGATTCAAAGGATATATGCTCATTTTTTCATCATGTTAGACAATTCATTCTGAAATAATTTATAAAGACATCTAGTTCTATTGGTACTAGATAAAACTGTTGTAGTTGGAGATATATTATCTATTTTATATAAAGATTTTATGTTTGTTATATGGTATCACTTATATTTGTGGTATTTTGTATATTAACTAAAAAATCAGTTTCATATTATTATTATAATGAACTAAATTTATTCATTAGAGGCTACCATTATTTTTTTTAGTTGGAACTTCAAATTCTAGGTTAGTGGTACTAACCCGACGGTGTTCATTGGGATATGATGACGTCTGATGGGTAATGTATGTGTCATGTATCTGCCTGTTTTTATAGAAGATATTATATTGAACTATATTGATAATTTTTGGTAATTTTCCATAGGGATTTAAAAGATTAACCTATCTTATTTATCAAGGGTTTGTTGACATAACCCCTTAGATGAGAGAACGTATTTGGGATTGAGTTACAATATAGTGTTTCTATGATATTGATCACACCATATCATATGTATACTTATGAATTCAAAAATATTTTTTATTTTTATTGATGATATACTTCATATAGGGTTAATTGAGACTTGTTTGTCTACTTGGGTAGATTTAATTTTGTTTTTTCTGAAGGTTGATGAAATTTTCTAGTTGTGTGATGATAATCAATATATGAATCAGGTGATGATTCAGATACAATATACTATAACATAGATTGATATCGTAATGAATATGTTGATGAAATGAATCATGTTATTGAAAATTTAATGGGATCTATGTATCATAAAATTTGATTGAAGGAAGAAAATATATCAAAGATTTTATTCAGATGTCGTCATTGTTATTACATGTTTATTATGATTCCATTCAGATTTATGAACTCTCTACATTCATCAGGGACATGTTAAATGTAACCTTATTTTTGTTATTGGATTAGATCACAATAGTTATTTTCAATGGCATCCTTATGTTTCGTGAATCAATTTGGGAGAATATAAAGAATCTATTAGACATGTTGATAGATTTTTTATTTGAAGAGTTCTTGAAAATGGTATCTATGTGTGATTTATGGGTCTATATGATTAATTTAATTACTATAACAAATGGAAGTATATGAATATTTTATATAGTTATTAACTCCATCTTAGGGAATCGAGTGGATAAGTCTTAGGTTGGAAATTATTTTTCATAGGTTTGGAATGATAAAGTTGTTCTTAGAAACTGACCTAAGGTATTTTCTAATGACAAACACCATCATGTGTTTATTAGGGAATTATATTCATTTCATTATTGATGGGTTATTGTGTTATATATGATTTAAATTATTTTAAATTTGATGTAAAGTGACCCAGGCTTGATATATATTTATATTAAAAAAATTTGATAATTTTTTTATAATACTGTAATACTTTCCCGGGGAATATAATAATTTAGTGTATTGGGAAACATAAATCTATATATATCCTAGTGACTTATCATCAACATTTCCCATAATGATCTCCACCATTTGTACCTCAAAATAGAATCTTTCATCGTAACCTGGGTAAAGGAAAAATAAAAATGGGTGATCTCAATGGCTCAATTAGTGTGAACAAAGGAGATATGTATGCTTAATCATTAGTATAAGGGTATGAGAACACAATCATAGAAATATATGTTCATAACATTTATATCAATGATTATATACATGAATCATGACTTAAATAATAGATGTTCATAAGACATGAATCATTATGAAATAAGGAAAATAAGCTATGAAATAATGACATAGAAATAAAACATGGGATTGTGGATGAAATGTAACCATAAAATATGATTTACATAGTATCCAAGGCATTACAGCCAATACCATATTGTAGTATGGGTTCACTCCAGATACCATCTTGGATGCAATGGTTTAATTTCTTGGACATATTAGTTGCTTTAGTTCACTCCTCATTCCATCTTGGAAGTCATGGTTCACTACCATGGACATATTAGTAGCGTGAGATCAGAACTAATTCTATCTTGGTAGTCATGGATCCCACCCATGGTCATCTTAGTAGTCACGATTTACTCCCTAGAATATATTAGTATGTCTAATGAGATTTAAATCTTTATGTAATTCATTAGAGGGAGATATAGTTCCCACCCATCAAATAGTGAAATCATACATAAATGGTCCACAAAATATTGAAAAATAATATCTTAACATACAAAATTAAATGGGTATCCTAAACATGTAAACATATAATAAACTAAAGGATATGATATAGGTTTCATAATCATTTCATCAAAATCATATCCCATGAATGAAAAGTAGACATCATAAAAATATAACTAATGAAGGAGAAACAACTTTCATAAAGACCATGAATATAATCATAACCCATACATATAATTGATATTAAGAAAACCATTTTATCATTTCCTAGAAGGGAATGAGTAACATCAATAGATTTCATCTTATATGGAATAAAATTATGGAAAATCATTCTAAAATATTTCATGAGGAAAATATAATTTCATCTGTGAAAATGTATATTAAAAACATAAAACCATTGAAAAATAATTTTCTTAGAAAATATCTCTCTAACATTTAAAGGAGATTTTAAATAATTTGAGAACCATGTTTCTTGAAATCTTATAAAATATGTTTGAAAATATTTTAAAAACATTTTACATTTATAACCCATTGAAAACTAATTAAAATTTTTTAAAACATTTTGATAATCATTTAATTGAAGATAATTTAAAATCATATAATAAGTGATAAAAAATGATATGAAAAATATTTTCATTGAAAGAAAATTTATATTTTATAAATAAAAAATGAAAACATTTTGATATCCTTTTCCATTAAAATATTTCTATAACTTATAAATATATCATGAAAAAGTTTTGAAATCCATTTTCCTTGATAACAGATAAAAAAAATCAAAATTTTATCAAACCCATTTTCCTTGAAAATATATTCTAATAAAATTTATAAAAACATTGAAACATGGAAATAATGATTTATAGGATTTATGGTGGATAAATCTCTATATTTAGTATGATGTAAAAAGAATATTCCTTTTAATCAGTAAAAAGGATAAAATGATTATTCATTAAAAATGTTACAAAAATATTATTTTAAACACATTGGTAAAAGATAAATATGGTAAAATTTTCTTTTATTTTTCATAATATATTAGTATAGTATTCATGTAAAACCTTTATTGAAAACATGGTTTTGAAAGAATACATATTTCATACCGAAGAGAGGGTAATGTTTGGAATTCCTAAAGAGACATTCTGAAATATATTATGTAAAAAAGAGTAAAAATTTGTAATAATAAATGATTATATTATTGATATAAAACTATAATAAATGTAATGAATTTTCTACAGTTATTGATCATAATATTTAATCAATGAAATCATAAACATAAACAATCTCAAAATTTGAGGATATTGTTTCGATAAACACTTCTATCTCTGTATCATAGGATCTCAATATCTATATATGAAAATGTAAAATAAATGAATCATAAAATATATTTAATATTAATATATTCATGATATAAAATTTTAAATAGAAATATATGCACCAAAAAATATAATTTAGCTTCAGAAAAAATATGGTTCTCAAAAATGGAAAATTCCGAATTTTTTTTACGGATTTGTTAACATCTGAAAACTAAAAACACTGAAATAATTTTGATAAAATGGATATGTTAATACCTATAATTTTAGATATAATATATATATAATATAATAATGGTAAATACATATTCCACAAAAATTAAAAGACTGGCAAACATTGCCTATATCTCAGGAAAATTAAACATCAGATGAAATCACATTCCCTTGTGTCTTAACTCTCATCATACTCTTTTGAATACATATTTAATAAATATAAATTTACAAAAAATAATTTAAAATACATATTATTATATCTAATACCATATATTTTATAATTATGACCATATATTACACTCTTGTTAACCATCCTATGTTAAGGTTTCACTTCTTGTAATATTAATTTTGTTTTTCATATGTGTCTTAAATTCTTGTATTGTTGTTACATAAAATTATATACTGATACCAAAATGTAAAACATGAAATAAATATAATTTAAATATAGTATATTTTTATTTTAATAATATATATAAAATATATCTATGAAATGGAATATAATGTAGATGATGATTGTAGGTCATGCATATGTATGAACACTATTTCTATTTAATTATCGTGTAGGGAGAAGGAATGTAAAAGAAATAGATGTATATTAATATATATATATATATATAGCCTTATTATATCATATATATATCATATATATTCACAAAATCCATCCTTAATAGAATCCATTTAGTGTATCAGTGAATCATATCACTTTGAGGAGGTAGTAATCCACACTTCCTCAAACGAAATTATAGTATTTACATAAGATGTAAAGAATAAATTTATATAAAAAATAAAAAATACATAATAATAAAGTAATTATAAATATAATATATATCACGTATAATTATATTTTCCATAATAACTTTTTCCATTATAGGTGTTACTGAAAAAATAAACATTCATCATATCAAGAGGTAGTATTTAATCTTACAATGAAATATCATATTCATTGGCCATTAGATAGAGGTTTATTTAAGAGTATGCAGATATATTTAAATAAAAACATATTAGTATATTTAGGATACTGTTGTTTTTATATAATTACAAAATAAAGAGAGTTGGAGGGGTAGAGAAGTAAAAAAAAGTACTTGATAAAAGATGTTCCCTCTTAATCGAGTAACTCCTTTTGGTTAGTGCTAAATGGAATACATGGATGGCCTTATCTATGTGGAAAATATTATAGTAGTCAGGTAGGATTTTTTGAAATTTTATTGGTCAATTCATGGAATAAATTAATAGGATTTAGAGGTGTGAGGTAGTGGGAGAGGTGGTGGATTTTTGTATGGAAGGAAAAGGACACACTTGGATTTTTTAGAAACAAGTTTGGTGTACACATGTTCATACCTAAAAGTGTCATAAAAATCTAAAACACAATATATAAAGGTTTATGGATGAATAATTGAAATTAAATGGGTTTTTTAATAGTGTATATCTCATTTTGGTCATAAATTTTAATGTATTGTATCTAAATAAGCAAAAAAGTTTCCTTATTTATTGTGATTAATTTTATTCACATTTTCAAATAAGTTTTTTCAATAATTTATTTGTAATTATAAAAATATAAATATTATAAATAATATAATTTTGTATTTTTGTTTTTATTAATTTAAATTTTAGAAGAATAAAAATTATGATTAATGTTAATCCTGTAGAATGAGAAAAATAACGGGTTTTAGATTAGAAAAATGTTCAAAAGGTTTTTATGATTTTATTTTGATTTTCAAAGTGAAACTGATTATAGTAAATTAAAATATATAAATATATGTTACATTAATCTATTTTTACCTTAAATTTTTTTATCATTAATCATTAATAATTATTTACATAAAAAAGGATGTTTTCAGATAAAAAGTTGTATTTTTAACTATCCATCCTGAAATTATGTTTCTTAAAAAAAATACCAAAAATTTACCCTAACGTAATTTATATGCAATTAATTCAAAAAGGAAGTTTATATTGTCAAATTAACATTATAAATGTTGCTGAAATTCACTTTATTATTTTTCTGAGAAAGACATTAAAGGTGGATCATTAAAGAAAACTATATTTTTAAACATAAAAGGGCTTGAAGAAAAATCATATATTTAATTATCAGTATATTTTATTTATATAAAAATTATAATAAATATTTTATAAGTAGATATTACTTTTCATATTAATATGTGTTAACAGATACATTATAGGTAACTTTCTTAAATGATTATAACAACAATATTATGTGTCATTGAAACACGGTATTCTGTGTAATAAACATGAAGTCGATGAACCACATAAAATGAAGTTATTAATTATTACATTGCATGAATTAAATGAAAAATTAATTTATTCGGGTAAAATAGATTTGTGACCATTGTAATATTTCCATTTATATTTTATAAATTTTCATATTTATTTATAATTATTTAGTAACCTATGAAATCATATTATATTATATTAACCATATATTTTCAAATAATAGTTATTACTATTCATGAACACTAATTTAACATCATGGCTTTGTCTTATTATATTAAATAATAATATTTTAATAATATGTTATTGTGTGGAAAACCTTAGTCTTGTGTGTTTTCAAGGTAATTGATGAAATTTATTTTTGCGTATAATGAAGGATAAATTCATTGTTCCATATAGTGAATGGAATCATTTTTGTTGTGTGTAGAGAAATATTAACATGGTATTGGATATAATAAAATCCAAACATAATTATTTACTATAAATTGAACAATCATAAAATTTTAATGAAATGTAAAATATTAAAAAGGATAAATTAATTTGAGAAAATTCACAATATCTCAGGGTCTTACATTTTACCCCCTTAAAATGAAATTATACCTTGAAATTCATCTAGATAATGAATGGATTAGTACTTTAAAGTTAAATTCCATGAATCCCACATCAAAAAAAGTAATAATAACTCTTCCAATAAAAGGGTAATGTTGGAAACATAAGGGTTATCCAATGTAACATATAACTATGTTTCCACATAAGAGAATATAGGTTGGGAGTAAGGATTGGACATGGAAGAAAAGTGTAAATATTTATAGGGTGTGATTTAGGTTACCAATCAAAAACTATTTAATCATCAATGAATATATTAGGGCCTCAAATTCATATATTTATAATGATTACAAATTCAATCCGTTCAACAAAATCATGGTATTAGGACAACCTATTTTTTAGAAATTATCTTAACATTGAGTAATTCATTTACTGACCATTAATATATGTATATATACATTCTTGATATATTAATATTTAAAAAACATTACTCTTTAGTTTCTATTTTATCAATTTCAAATTCAACAATTACATCAATTAATAGAGATCCAAAAATTAACTTTTATGCATAGAGTGCTAAAATACTCATTTAGCTGATTTGAAGGCCCATAAATGAACGGAATGTATAAATATTTAAAAATAATCAATGAAAATAAATATTGTTTAAACTTAATCTCTAAATATAATATTAACACTACTATTTCATCATAAATAGTAATTCATTACAAATATTTATACAATTACCAGAACATCACATAGGCTAAAATTAGGTGTGAAACACTTATCATCCTTAGGTCATGGTTTCAATGACCCACATCCATGGTGTAATTGATTGTTTTTCACAGTACATATTTTATTTTATTTTCTAAAACCCCACAAATAAAATTTCAAAAATATGATGTACATCCTAGAAATAAGTTAAATCACTAACTAGCTTTTAAAAATGCTTTTAAATAAAAAATCATTACATAATTACATCCTCTAAATCCTAACATAAAATTTTCATGAATATATAACCTTATAAACCTTATGAATGATTACAATCAAAGGGCATAGGTTGAATGTCATGATCCATCTTAACATTGATCCCCCTTATATTAGAGTGTAGCTCATGGATGTCATATTACAAACATGTGAATACCCTTTTTGTAAATCCTCGACGAACATGGTAATGAATTGAATTACCATAAATCCTTTTGGAAATCATTTATGCTTCCCTATTCCAATGTATATTTGTTCTATTCCTAAAATTAAAAAATGATCTAAAATTCATCCTTGAAGACATAGAAATATTTTCCAACAATCATCTCTAGGTAAATCTATACTATTTTATTTACTTATTCTTAAAACAAATATCTTTATCAAAATAGAATTATATTTAAATTTAGATAATATTAAGGGTTACAATTACGTAATCAAAATTTGAACTTACCATTAAATCGCATTCCTTGTTTGTTAAAAACATTCAAAATAAACATGTACATACTGAGCAAAAAACATAAGAAGAAGAATCGTTATATAATTCATTATTCAAAATTTTTTGAGGTGAAATACATAAAACATTGATTAATTCATCCTTAATCAATTAAAAAACTATCTAATCCTATTACATAATCCCCCATTCCTTTAAAATTTACTATGTAGTGTCTTTATTATCATCAATGTAACTATTATTATCACCACCATGATTAATTTCCTTAGTATTACTCTTATTTGAACATTGAGTTTCATAATGACCACTAATTCCAAACATAAAACACATAACCTTCAATTATGACTTTTGGAGGCCAATATTCTCATCCATTTCAATAAACAAGTAATAAATTTTCTTATATAGTTACTTGATTTGTGTCCAAATTTTCTATAGTCAAAACAAATTCTTGTTCCTCAAATACATTCACTTATTTGATTCTTTTTAAAGTCTTAACACAAAGTAAATTGGATATTTTTTCCTCCATGGTATCCATTTCGCGAATTCCAAATTGACTTTTTTCTCATCCTTGGTGATTCCAGGAGTTGGCTAAGATAAAATTATTTAAGCATGTTCCTTGAAAAAATGGCTATGCATGATAATAACATCATTTACTCCAGTCATAACCCCACTTGACTACTCATAATAAAATTGTCCATCACATTCTACATTAATCTTGTTCCTTCAGATTCCCACTTCTTTCTAAAACTATAATCATACTGTGAGAATTAATTATCATAGTATAAATCCACGTAGTTAGTAAAATATTTTCTTTTTGTATATCTAAATCATAAATCCCTAATGAATATATGACACCCTAGGTTCATTATTGGTTATTCATACCCAACTTCTATCTAAATCATTAATGACGTTTCATAAAGAGTTTTTTAATTTCCAAAGAATGTCCCAAGGGATTGTAAAATTAGATGTGTAGCAAAGCCTGATGTGATGTACTAGATTATCCCGAGTTTGGACCAGGTCATTTTTTAGAGTTGTTACCATAAGTTACATCTATTCTAGATCCAAATCCACCTATTTTATACAACCAAATATGCATTTCTACAAAACGACACAATTTAACCTTTACCAAAATTCCAGGATATGCTCCTAAACATTTTCTTATCCTTATACTTATTCATAGATACATCTCCGGACATATCCATAGAAATATACATAGGTATCTCACTAATTTTTTCTCCTCCTGTTTTCCAAATTATGACCAATCCCTTCCTTTGATACAAACTAAATCGTCCTAGGATTTAAATACATTGATATTACATTATTTTAGATGAATATTCAGTACATTACAATAATATATTTGTGAGGGCCATAATTGTTTAGTGAATTATAAAACATAGAATCAAAATCATCTATCATGGTGATAGATATTCAATATCATCAAAAAACTCTCCTCCTTATTTAATTATACTGAAAACCATTCTTTTTAACCGGTGGAAAATAATCAAAAGAAAAGGGTGGGCTCAAATACTCAGTAAGGGTACACAAGGGAGATATGTATGTATAATCATGAGAATAAGGTTATGATAACATGATGTTGATAATATAACAATATCACATTCATATCAAATATAATATAAATGAATCATGTTATAAATAGTGTATTTTCATAAGACATGGATAATAATGAAATAAATAACATAATTCATGTAAGAATAATATAGGAATAAAACATTAGATTATGGCAGACACATAAACATATAATATGATTCCCATAATAACCAAGGAATTAAATACAAGACCATATTGGTAGTATGGGTTCACTCCCCATACAGTATTGGTAGTCGGGGATCACTAACTTGGCCATAATATTGTCTTTATTCTACACCTCATTCAATCTTGGTAGTCATGTTTAACTACCACGACTATATTATTAGTATGAGCTCACTCCCCATACCATCTTTGTAGTTCTATATCACTATCATGGCCATCTTAGGAGTCATGGTTTACCCCAATACCATATAATTCTATCCCATTAGATTTAAATACTTCACCAATGCATTGGAGGGAGATAAAGTTCTTACCCATTTCATAGTGAAATCATACATTATTGTGGAAAAAATTCATAAACAATCATATCTTAACCCATGAAATTATACATGTATCATAAAAATTTAATCATATCTTAACCCATGTTAGAGAAACAGGTATCATAAAGACCATTAAATTAATCATAACTTGTTCATATAAAGGATATGAGTGTAATATTTACATCAATTCCTAGATGTGGATGAGTAATATCAATATATTCCATCTTAGAGGGAAAATAAATTTGAAATATCTTTCAAAAACAATTCTTAATTAAAATATAATTTTTTCTATTAAAATGGTTTTTAATATATAAAACCATTTGGAAATTATTTGTTTAGAATATACCTTTAAAACATTAAAGGGGAATTGACATCATTTAAAAACATTTTTCCTTGAAAATTTATGAAAAAATCTTCATAATAAATAAAAAACATTTCCTAAAAAATATTTTGAGAAATTATATAGAACACTTGAAATCATTTTGATAATCATTTAATTGAAAATAAATTTAAATTAAGTAAATAGATCTTGAAAATGATTTGAAAACTATTTTCCATGAAATTACCTTATTAATTTATAAATTAATCTTGAAAATGTTTTGTAAACTTGTTTCATAGAAAATAATTTGAAAACTTATAAATATATATTAAAAAAAATTTGAAATGAATTTTCATTTAAATCATATAATGGTATTTTGAAAACATTTCAAAAAACATTTTCTATGAAATTTTATAAAAACATTTTGAATAAATTTTGAATACCATTTTCCTTGAGTATATATTTTAAAAAATTCATTAAAAAATAACCTATAAACACGAAAATAAATATTCAAAGGATTGATGGGCTATAAATATATACATTTGTAAAAGGTAAAAATAACATTCCTTTTTCACCGTAATGAGGATAGAAAATTTCCTTGTCTGGAAAGAGACCTGAATATTCTTTTGAAAAAATTTGAAAATGAATGACATGTTAATTTTTTTAATGATCATAGGATATTCAAATAATATTCTTGGAAAACCTTTTTAAAAAAATGGTTTTGAAGGGACACAAATTTCCGACCAAAGAAATGGTAATGTTGGGACATGCTAGAAACACATTCTTAACAATCTTATATACTGAAGAGTAATAAAATGTAAAAAATACATGATTAAATTGTTCATATCAATAGGATAATAATTGTCATAAATTTTCTTGATAGATTGATCATAATATGTGATTAAAGAAAGAATAAACATAACCAATTTAAAAAAAACGATTAGATTGTTTCAATAAACACTTATAACTTGGTAACCTGTGATCATACTCTCCATGTAAAAAATATTCAATTGAATGATTCATAAAAAATTATTTAAATTTTTATATTCATTAGATGACATGTAAAATAGAAATATTTACACTGTGAAATGTAATTTCAGTGGATAAAAAATGAGTCACAAAGAATGTAAATTGAGACAAAACTAATTTTTGTAATTTTTAACTATTGAACCACTGACACCATAAAATAACATTAATTAAATTGATATGTTAATACAAATAAATTTAAATAATATATGAATAAAATACAGTCGTGGGACTTAGATACACCACACAAAAGGACAGAGAGTCAAAAATAACATTTACAACACAGAAAAAATGTGAGATGAAAACACCTTTCATTGTGTCAAATAACTAGTCATACTTGATCAAAAATGATTTATAATAAATATAGATTTATTTTAAATCATCTACAGAACCATATTAATATATATAATACAATTTATATTTTCATTAATTAATTATATTACCCTCTTTTTAACCATTCAATGTTAATGTTTCGCTTCGGGTAATAAGTGTTTTGTTTTTCATATGTATTTTAATTTGTAATATTGGTTTTCCTTATACATATAACATGATTCCAGAAATCAATCCATTATAAAAAAATAATTATCATAATATATATGAGTATTTTAAAAACTATATAATATGTAACTATGAAATGGAAGACACTATTCAAGGAGATATTTTTTCGTATATTTGCATGAACGTTTTTTCCATTTAATTGTCAGGTTGAGAGAATGTAAATAAAATTAATATATTTATATTTATATATATATAATTATTAATGTAGATTAATGATATCATATATATCATATATATTCACTAAATCAATTCTTAGAAAATACATGTAGTGTCTGAATGAATCATATCAGTTTGAGGGAGTGGTAATCAACACATCCTCCAACAAAAATATAGAATCTACATAAGATGCAAAGAAAAAAGGTATGATAAAAATAAAAATTAAAAAATAATAAAGAAATTATATACATATTATATATAATATATAAATATATTTTCCATAATTTCCACCATTATATGTGTTAATGAAAAAATAAAGAATCATCTTATCATGAGGCATCAGTTCACCATACAAAGAAACAATATGTTCATTACCCATTAGATTTTGGTGTGTGTAAGTGTAGGTAAACCCATATAAATAAAATCATCCTTGTATATTTATTATAAATATGTTTTTATATTATTATATAATAAATATATTTTAATGTGGTGGAGAAGGAAAATAAAATTAATTACTTGATAGAAAATGTTACGTATTAATCGAGTAACTCCTTTTGGTTTATTCAAAAATTATTCTTCAGATTGCCATTTTCCGAAAAGTAGAATTATAGAAGTAAATGGTTATTTATTGGATGTGTATTTGAATTTTTTGCTATCATAATAGGTTTTTTTGGTGATAGGAAGTAGTATAGATGGTAGTTTTTATATGGATGGAAAAGGAATCGTTGGAATTTTTTAGAAAAAAGTTACGTATACACAGTTATTTCATAAAAAAGCAATAAAAACTAGAAAAATCAATACCATAAGGTTAATTTATTATCTATAGATATAAATTGGTTGTTGTAAATGTGGTTAGGTCATTTCGGTCCTTAATTTAAAGGATTGGCCCCTAATAAATCTTTATTTGGCATTAATCATTGTGACTAGTTTTAATCACTTTTACTAATCATTATCATCCAAATTTAAAGTTTTTTAATAGAAACTAAATTTTATACTTAATATAATTGTTTATTATGGTTTTTTTAATTCAAATAATATTAAAAAATAATTTTAATTCTAATCCCGTAGATGGGGTGAAATAAAGAATTTTTAAAGTAGAAAATTCGTAAAATGATTATTGAGATAGTATTTTGAATTTCAAAGGGATAATGATTGAAGTTAATTATATATTATTAATAGATGTGATATTTATCAAATTTTACCTTTAAAAATTTACAATATCATTTAACATTAATAATTTGTTAATCATAAGGTAGTGTTTAAGTAAAAATCAATATTTTTTCCTGATCCTCAAAAAATGAATTTCTTAAATAACTCCCAAACAAATCACCCTATTCTAATTTATAAATTTTGAAGAATAATTGATGTTTATTTTATAATATATAATTTCAAAATATTTTTATTTTTAATTTTATTATTTTCATATTAGGACATTAAATGTGGTTCAATTGAGAAATCAATATTTTTAAAAATAAAAGTACTTTACCAAATATCATATAATTTATTTTAAATAAAAATATTAATATAAAAAATTTGAAAAAATATTTCAGAAGTAGTTTTCAATATTCATGTTAATACGTTTTAACTACTATGTTATAGCTAACTCGTTTGAAGGATTATAACAATGAAATGATGTTTTGATGAAACTCATTATTACATGTAATGTACACCATGTTGCTGTTCTTTGTGAATGGAAAATTTGAATAGTTGTATAGAATGATATAAATGAAAACATAATTAACTAGTGTAATATAGTGTTGTTACCATGATAAATTTTTTTAATTCCACTGGTTTTCATATTCATTTATAATTAACTAGTAACCTGTGAAATCTTATTATATTGTATAAACTATATATTTTCATTTATTAATTAATACTATTCATAACCTCTAATTTAACATCAATTTTTTATTTTATTATAATAAATAATTATATTTAAAAAATATATTATTGTGTGTAAACCTCGGTGTTTAGTGCTATACTAGTCATTGATGAAATACATTGTGGTGGTTAAAAAAAGCCAAACTCGGTGTTCCGTGTACAACCTGAAAAAATTTAAGATGTGTGTAGTTCACGATTAACGTGGTGTTTCATGTAACACAATCATAACATAATAATTTAATATAAACTAAAATATCTTTAGTGTTTCAGGAAATTAGAAATATAGAAAAGGTTAAATTAATTCAAAAAATATAGAATATCTCGTGGTGTTATAAGTGGTACATCATTTAATGGGAAATATTAATCAATAAATAAGTAGATATTTTTTTGTGTTTTCGCATTAACTTATCATTTGTAGAGTTTCTCACTAATTTTTTTTTTCAAAAGGTGGAGGCTAAGAATCTCATTCTTGGTCATCTTCACCTACCAATAAATGATTGCCTATGTAATTTATAGGAAATATGGATTGAATTCATCAATATTATACCTATAGTCTAGGGAGGTTGAGATCATATAAGGTTGATTATGGTCCACCATATGAAATCATCAAACCCACTAGTGGTTATGGAGTCGATAATAGTTGAAATTCCATTAATTTAAATCGTGTAAAAGATAGTCAGGCTTCTTAGGGTTTAATAAATGATCATCTCTAATCATGATGTTTTAATTATAATGTGATGAGATTATATATTATTTTATCTATCTCACTTAAGTGTATGTAAAATATTTCATATTTAGGTAGAATGCATAAACTAGAAAACAATCCATACAATGGTAGGAAATTGTCATGCATGCGTTCTAGAATCTTGAATGAACTTATTTAAAGGACTATTTATCCAAGCTTTCAAATCTATATTGAGACTGAGATTCAAGATTCATCTTATCCAGGAATATAATTGACCTATATTATTATAATGAGGGTCCATGTTACTTACTAGTGAATGAACTATGAAAGGGATTTTCATTTTTCCTATGAAGATAATTAGATTTGGATACTATAGTTTGATATTGGTGATTATATTTTGTTGATGTTGTGTCCTCCTAGTTGGAATATATGTTTTAATCATTGTATGATTATTTCTACATGGTTTTTTAAACCATTATAAGTGATATATTTTGTTTTATGCATCTTTTAAATGTTATCACTACCCCATTGACGATCCTTAATCATGATGTTCTATATTTATCCTAGTTTCACTCATATTTTCATTTTTATTATCAAAAATTTATTTAAGCGAGATGGATATTGATGATGGTAGGAAAATTATGGATTTTCATATTTATATTACTGATCAGTTATATTATATGTTTTACTATTCTGTTATTCAGTTTAAATATGTCATTTTGTTGTATTTTTCCTTATAGGAGTGCTCATGTGGGGTTGGATTAATTGAAGAACATTTAATAGGTAGTGTCTTTTAGATTAATTGATTGATATTTTATAAGGTTCAATGTTTTATGTTATTATTTTTTAAATTATTTCTCTTAATTCAAGATGTTATGTTTTTTTGAGGACATAAAATTTTTAGATTGGTATATCATACAATATTTTGTTTTGATGTTGTATTTTTATTCATTTGTGTCTTTTTTAAAGTAATATTATTCAGAGGTATCTCAAGGTCTGATACTTCCAAACCATTTATATAATTTGATATCTTTTATAATTATATAGAATGATATTTGTTGAAGAGGTAACTAATTTAATTTTAAACATTCCTATAAAACATTTTTGATATTTATTATTCCAAAAAATTATTTATATTTCTTTTTTAAGTGGTCTAGAAGAATAAAAATGATTTAATCTAATAATGAGGGTCCGAACGCACATTCATGGAAAATGATGGTGACATTTAGAAACATCGTTAATAGGATTGATCATTTGGAAGGTTGTTTTTCGATTGTGGATGTAGTATATTGGTTGTTTAGGTTGTAGGGTGAACCACCAAGTGTAAAATATCATGGACTGAATTTTCAAAGGAAGCTTCATATAAGGCCTCCAAATGGGTGAAATGGGTGATGGAAAAAATTGGGAGACCAATTTTAAGTATGTGTTTTGTGTGGTATTCATTCAATCGCCCTATGTGAAATGACAATAAATGTATTCCCCATGTTTTTGTGTTTGGGTTGGTGAGTGGAAATAATTATGGATTTCCCCCTAAACCATTATAATTTTGGAATTGAATTATATAGGGTAGAGTTAAGAAGAGTAGGGAGCATAGAAAAATATATATTGTTGGGTGTCCCTATTCTAAGATATTTATAGATACATTTTGAAATATAAAATAAAATTATGATATTACATATCAATGGGAGTGGGGGTTTTTATAATAGTTCTATAGGGTTTCTAAAAAATATGATTCATAGTGGGACTAATAGATGAAAATACTAGAGATGTTTAATGGAATTTGAAATGGAATCACTATAGTTATAGAATGATTTAGTACATCGTATTTTTGGATTTTAATGGAATCCACTATAAGTATAGGTTTAGTGACTCATTTTTTCTAATTTTGAATTTCATCTCAGAACATAGCCAACCCCTAGACGATTAACCCTTCTGGATACATTACATTTATTGTTAAACCCCATGAATCATTATTTTAATGTCTCATTTAATGGAAATATCTATCATCTTCACTATTATCATTTCCCTTTCCATCATTATTTATGCAATTTAATTTTAAAATTATTTATCTAATTTATTATAAAAGGGAATAAATATAAAATTTTATCTTCTATAGTTTGGTTCCAATATATCATCATTGTATTTTTGTGGTGTCTCATCTAGTGGTGGTTGATCCATAGTCATCAGTTACTTCTTAGAGAACACTATAATTCAAATATATATAACAGATTGATAAACCATAGTATATTTAAATAAAACAAATAGTAATATAATTATTTAATATTTTAAAGATGATGGATTAATAATGATATAGAAAATAATATTAGATTAAAAGTTATTATTTTTACAGGTTTTCGTATTTTCATGGGGTTCTGAAATTGGAAATGTACATATTGATTTTGAACATAGTGTTTTATTTACATTATATAGATATAGGTGTGATGTCGTGATTTATATTTTTGTAATTTTTAACTAAATAAATATTGAATAATAAAAAATTTATTAATAGACCAAACATTGAATTTGATAACTATCCTTCGTTGAATGTGATGAAATATTTAAGGGATGGAAAATTATTGTTTTATTTATTTCTGGTAAATTTATTAAACAGTGGTCTATTTTTATTTATGATGAAAACATATTTCTAATAAACTAGTTAATTCCTGATAGGGATTAATTTTTTTTCTAGAGATAATTATTTAGGCATTAGTAAAAATGATCATATAGTATAATGATTAAAGTCACTATTTAAATTAAATTTTTTACATATGTGTGTGAAACAAAAACAGTTATTCAGAATCCATGAATATATACTTCAAGGATTTAAATAATTTATGTTTTTTTTTTGATAAAAATTTTAGGATAGAAATATGTTTAGAAAAATTTATTGGACTATTCGAATGTAAATATAGTCAGTAACTATGTTCGGTGGATATATTATATTAAGTGAAATGGTGTTGGAATTACACAGGGTGGTCAATATGAGTTATGATAAGGGTTTTCTCATCAATAAATCATTACTAGTTTATTTTCATTCATGATTATTTCAGTATATCATGCTATATAAATGATATTTATAACAACCCTGATCATTATTAAACACTAAAACATGATTAATTCAATAAAATTCTACATTATACAACCAAGGAGATAGAAGTGTCTTCTGCCTTTTGGGGAATAAAAAAATTACAGGAAAATATAAGACATAAAAAACAACATCATTATTGAATAATACTTTTACATGACTATAAATATCCTTCATACTTAGTATTGAAGAAACTAAGGACATACATAATAAAAGTGTGTTGGATAAAGACTAGTAAAGAAGTAAACATGAAAAACAATAAGAATATAATAAATGTTAGAAAATACAAATATCAATGAAGAATAATAGGAACATTAACGTAAAGTAATGATATATCAGTATTATCATAAAATGGAATTGTTGCAACAATATATAACATTATATTAGCAAGAGCCGAGGCTCATTGCACATGAATTAGAATGAGTAAACCCTCATTGAACATGAATTAGCACGAGTAAACCCTCATTGAAAATGAATTCACATGAGTAACCCCAAATTTCAACAGGAATAGGATGATTAAACAATAATTTCACATGTAATAACACGATAATAAACATTAACCAATTCATTGTAGTGCTATTAGGGTGCACCCTTTTCGAATAATTCATTTCATGAATAAGTATTCCACATGGATCATATAATATGGAATTATTCAACCCCAAATGTTATTCCCCAATTAATTAATTCTGAGAAAATACTTATATATACCATTTCTTATTCGTATGTTCATAAAGTTGAATAAAATTTATAGGTAAATGGGTATGGTATTCACCACATAATGACTTTGCCTTGAAGAATCGCGTTGTAATTTTGGCAGTATAATGTCATCATATTGATATTTAAAAGGTGGGTTGATGAGAGAGAAAGGGTTATATACTCATTAAATAATTAAATATATATTAAGGGGATCAGGGAACATAATATCCTATAATATTAAATGGAATTTATATGCATAATATAAGAGAAATGCATGAATGGAAATTAAAAAATTGAAATCACTTACAGAATGTCGACGTGGTACTGGGTGTACATGAATGGAATTAATAAAAGATAAAGTGGTATCTAATCATTTAAAAATAAGTATGGATTCATGGGGGAGGTGATAAATCATACCAAAACATTTTATATTGAAGATAAAATGGTATAACAGTATTAAAAAAAGGGAAAAAATTAAAAAAGATGTAATGTGAGGATCCATAACTTGATTTTGTGACTTCAAAATATTAAATAGGGGATTCATGAGGTATTGGGTCCTATTGGAAGGATTATAGAGAGATTAGGTAAGATTCGGGACATTCTACATTGATTTTTTAGTAAAGATGACTTGGATCTTCGATGTGTTTATATAAGAAATGAGAGGGGAATTTTTTAATATTTCAGAAACCTGTGTTTTGGAGTCTATATAATTAAATACTAAAAACAAAAACTCATTCCATGGGTTTTACCAAGGTTTTCACCAATTAAGAGTGGAAATTTTTATTTTATCTTGGAAATAGGAGAAAATATTAAAATATTATTCTTTTTGTGGAGGTGAGTCACACCGTCATGGAAATTAATTTAAAATCATAAAATATATTATACACTTTGGAGGATTCACTATGGAATTATAAAATAAGTAAAATAAATATGAAATTACATTATTTTAATGGGAAAACATATATAGGTCCAAAAATAATCATTATAATAATTATTACATAATTTTATGGTCATTATCATTTCATAAAACATGTATTTAATTTATACGGTATTTAATTTTTAGCCAAAAATTCGAATGTCTCAAAAAAATATGAAAAATTCACTATTGGATAAATATTACATACTTATTTCAAAAATAATATTATTTTTATCCTAAAAATTACCTAAATATTTGAATTTTAACTTTTAAAATGTAAATATAAATTTAATGAAAATTTACAGGTTTTGTCAAAAAAACTTCTTTGACCTCAATAAAAAATTAAATTTGACTTCCTATAAATTTATATACACATTTATTATTCTGAAAATTAATTTTAAAATAAAATTTTATAAAAATATTACTTATTTCAAAAATTTCGGAATTCCTGCAAATAAATTTATTAAAAATACACTTTCTATTTTATCAAATAAAAAATGTAACCCTAATAAAAATGATTACCAAATCATTTAAAGATAAATAACTGACAGAATAATAATTTATTAGAATTAATATTATTAACAAAAGCATTAGTTTTATATGATATTATATGTACTTCTCTAATGTACAATTTTTACCCAAAAAATCAATTTATCAATTTGATCCTTTTTATGAAATTAAATTATTGTAATGTAATTGATAGGAAATAAATTTTATTTATAAAATGGGATTAAAAAATAATTATCAAATTCATTATTACATAACCCATTATAACACCCATATAAATCACAAGGATATGGTGTGTGATGGTGACATGCTCTTGGGGAAGATAAGATAACATCATTCATGTGGTACTCTCTAATAACATTAACTTCTCATATAGTCAATTCCATTCAAGGATAACATGTTGAATCTCAACTATGGTTTGATCAAGAGTGAAGTCCAATGATGCTACCTCCATTCCAAACTATGACAAATGAGATTCATACGGTTCGAGTCTACTAGATGAGTTCATTCTCTAGTTTTTTTGTGCTGATATGATTATTTTTAAAAAAACATTATATTTATATTTGTCATGTGATCACTGTTATATGACTAAATTATCAATGGTATAGATATGTACAGTCCATTAAAAATATTCATAATAAAGAGAATAAAAAACGTGTTTCTGTTTTCAAAAAGACATTAAATGAGGGTGGATTTTATTTATAAAAGATAGGGTTGTTAAAACATTCACCCCATAAGTAATTTTTCGCTTGAAATATTTTTCCCACACTAAAATATATGAGGGTACATTTTCCTCATCACTTCCTCTGGTTCCCAAATTTATTCTTCAAACTTGTTGTTTCATCACAATTCTTTGACGAGGGGAATTGAATTTTTTCATTGAACTTTTTCACTACAATATATGATATTAAACAACATATATTCATAGAAGAGGCCATTATCTAATGCTACCACCTATGGATTGGGTACATGCAATGAGTTCAGTATCTAATCCCTTAATAATGATATATAGAATACATCATTCACACAAGACACGTTCGGTGGGAGTGCGTGTCGATTGGCCACTTCTCTAATGAGATCAAAAATCTCAAAAGGAATGATTTAACCTATACTAAGATGAAAATTATTAAAAACTATCAGAACTATTTTTCATAGTGCTATATAGAGGAATACCATGTCTCAAACATCAAACCCCAAGTCTCATCGAGAATTATCAGCAAACCACTTTTATCGACTCTGAGCATCTTTAATGTGATACCGGATGGTCTGAACCTTATCCATCATTTCAACCACCATTTCTAGACCTATAAGTTTTTTACCCAAACGTCATCATAAAATGCTAGTGTTCTGCACCTTTTCCCATAAATGACATCATATGTATCCATTTGGACGCCTGAGTGGAAACTATTATTGTAAATGTACTCGACCAATGAAAGATGTTGGTCCCATCCATCTTTGAAGTCCATTATGAAAGATATCAAATTATCCTGAAGTGTCTAGATAGTTTGATCATATTGGAAATCAGTTTGAGGATTATAATTTGTTCTAAATTTGAACTCATTATTCATAATGTTTTGGATACTCATAGAATACTTAGGCGACAATCTTGGATCACAATCGGATACAATAGATAATGGTATTTTTTGCAGCCTGACCACTTCTTAAAAATATATTCGTGCAATTGAACCAATTATAAATCCACCTGAATTGAAATGAATATTGTAGTCTTTTAAGATGATCCAAAGCCACACAGATATCATTGTTTCTTCTGGATGTCTTTGGATGTTCGGTGACAATGTATATTGTGTTGTTTTTCTATTTCCATGTTGGTATGGGTAATGGTTACGTCATCCCCTTATACTTATGCCTCTCAACCTTCACAAGCAGAAATACTATTAAATTTGATGTATATTCAATGATCTCCTTCTTCGTGTTATTCAACTAATAATTCTCTCAAAGATCTTAGTACATAATTGTGTTTCCTGGGTGAATGGAGAAATTTGAAATATGTGAATCATACAAAAGTTATTTATTTTACTCTCGACCTGATGAAAAACATTTTATTGACCCAAATCTCAAAATTCGTTATTCATTAGCATTGATCATTGAGAATTAACATTTTCTGATAGTTTCGACTTTCTTCTAAATTCTTGCATCATCCTTCAGATCTTATTTTAACATTTCCAAAAGAGGCGGTTGAAGAATCGTTTGTGAAGGTATTGATGATGTTACCTTCATTATAATTACCATAATCACCTTCATCCAATCTATGAATATTGGATCATTTTCAATATACTTCAATGATAGAGTTGATGGGTCCTTTCTACATAGAGCATCCTAAAACATGTTCTCATTCCAATAGTGGAAATGGATTGAGTAGTTAGGGTCTTTGATCAGTTATAACCATCTTTGATTGTGCATATTCAACTCTTTCTATGTGAATTTGTAATAGAGTCTTTTATGATCCGTATATATTTCACACTTCTCCCAAAAAAGTATTGTCATAATTTTTTCAAATAGAAGATTATTTGCAACCAACTGTAGATCATTTTTTAGATAGTTCATCTCATGAACATTTAATTTCATTGAAGAATAAGAAATGAATTTTTCATTTGTCATCAACACCCAGCCTTGGACCTTCTTCGACGCATCACTAAATACCATGATAATTTGTCCCCTTTTGGGTACAATGATTAACGGAACAATGATAAGACTCTTTTTCAACTCTTTCAATCTCACTTCACATTCAAAATTCAAATAAAACATGAATCCCTTCTAATGTTTCTTAGTATGAGGGATTAATAATCATAAGAAATTTCTCACAAATTTGTGATCATATCACACTAACCCAAGGTAGCTATGGATATCTTCCATAGATGTTGGCTTAAACCATCCCTCAATTTAAATTTTATTGGATGGATTGAAATATATTTCATATTTATTTTGATGATATGATCCATCAATGAGACTTCCATCAACCAAAAATCACAGTTGTTGTACCTTTCATAGAGATTATATTTTCACAAGGTCTCTAGTATAGTGCTTATATTCTCATCATTCTCCTACTTGGTTTTGTAATAAATTGAAATTTATTCTACAATGACTACCAAATATTTTTTTTGGTAATCTCTAATGACACTATTTATCATGACCATGATGGATTCTAGTGAAGTTTTGAGTCCAAAAGTAATGTATATGAATTCATAGTGCATTTTACTAGTGAGAAATGATTTCGTTGGGATATCCTCCTTCACCCTTGGTAATATCCTGACCGCAGATCTGCCTTGGAGAGGTATTTTCCTCCATGTAGCTGATCAAACAAGTAAACATTTTGAGGAAATGTATCCTTATTGTTTATCATGATTTCTTGGAGATCATAAAAATTAATTGAAAGGATCAATGAAACATCCTTCTCCTTGATAAAGTGGACTACTTCACCCCATTGTTAATTAATTTAGTATATAATCCCTTTATTTATATTCTCTTGTATTTATTTCTTTAGAACTTCATGCTCCACAACAACCATTCTATATGGAGTCTTGGATGTTGGAAGCTACTTAGGTATAAGATCAATCATAAATGAAACATCTCTTCTAGGAGGAAGAACAAGAAATTCCTTGAGAAACACATCAATGAATTCCCTCACAAAAAAATTATTAAAGGATAGTTCTACCATTAGACTAAATAATCTGAGAATGATATGAGTGGTTATAAAGAATTAATATCCCCACTTAAGATGATGGTTCTAAACAAGATTCATCCTCCTCCATGCACTGGTATTGAATCAAGGGATGATCTACCATAAAGAGAGTGATTTCCCTCTCTCAGTAATTTATGACGGCTCTATATAGGGAAGGCCAATCCTTGCCAAGAATTATTTCAAATTCCAAAAGAGAGAGTATGATGAGATTCAAAAATAATTTCAATCATCAATTTTTTATATGGGAGGAGTTATATTCATGGGAATAAATAATTTCCTCATTTTCCATTCTCACTGACATCCCTAATTAAATAGGTTGTGGTGGTGTTTACATTGTTCTATAAAACATTTGGTTCAAAAAAGAATGCATATGACATGAATAAAAATGTATGTTTTCTATAAATGAATTAATAAGTAGATTACCATTCACCACATCTTTTTCAGGATAAAAATCAGTAATTGTGAGGAAAAAATATCTCCCATGTGGAATTGGATGGTTTTGATTGTGTTCAAAACCCCTTGGATTAGGGAACTAGATTACATTGTGACCATGTTCATGGTAGTTGTAGAAATGAAAAATCCATTGAGGGTCTAACAGATCATTCCTCTCTTAAGTCCCAACTGCAGGGTTTTCATGTATGAAATTATTGGCGAGGTTCCCTTCTCTTCCACACCTAATGCATTTCCTCGACACCTTCAGGAAATTTCTATGGTTTTTCATTCCACAAATTTTTCAAGTGGGGTGTTGAAATTTTATAGAATCATTGGATTTATCCATCAGACCTCTAGAATTAAATTTCACTTAATAATTATTTTGCCAATGATACACTTAATATTATCTCATATACTTTTAGACTGTGAGGGAACAATAGAAAATTTCTTCATCACTATCAAAGTGATGGATCGTTACGGATTTCTGTATGATTTGTTTCAGCCCACCAAAGAAGCGGTCAATCTTGCATGCTGGTGTAATGAAAAAGCTAGAGGTTTATCGTGAAATACATGTGATGTTTTTTTATATGATCTAATGGATTGGTCATATTTTTTATTTAGGGTATGGATTTTACTTTCAATCTTATGTCAGATAGTCTATAGAAAATATTTATGGGAAAACATTTCCTGAAAATCCATCCAAACCAAATCCTTGAACTCTTCTTCATTCTTTTTATGTTTTATCAATGTCAACCATTGTCCACCATCACCCAACATATGTTAAGTAGATAGAAGAACGTTATCTTGTTTGGAACATTGAATGATGGAGAATATCTTATCAATAGATTTGATCCATTATTCGACGATTTAGGGATTGGATGACCCATTGAATGTAGGCGGGCTTTGTCTCATGATTATCTCGATTATAGCTTCTTCTTTTTGGGTGGGGGGATGAATGTTTTTCTTTACCCATGTTCATATTCAGAAGAATGGTTAACTAAGAGTGTATCATGGATGATATTTTGATTCATTCTCTCATTAGATTGGGTATCTCATTATAATAGTACATTAATTGATCTTCGAATCAGTTGTAAACATATGTCCTCATATTATAGTACATTGGCTAGAATAAAATGAAAAATATGGGTAATTATTTTAAAATATTAACCACATAAGGGGAATCCAACGAAAAAATGGAGAACATATAAATAACATTAATTTCCTTAACTTATGAATTTATAGGCTTCAATATATGTTATCCATGTTCTAATTCCATACATATATTATTAGGGTAATTTCTTTTAATTCCTTTAATAATGGATTATAATATGATTATCAGTTTACCAAAGCATATCCCTGGGGAGTGTTAAAAAAAGAGTGCAGCAAGGACTTTTGTCATGCCCTAGTTCCCATTAAAGTCTAGATCAATGTGGTGATTTTGTGTTTTACCCCTTGATACATCTGTTCCTCAACCACCTCTATTTGTTTGTATCCAGGAATGGATGTATTTTCTTGATAAACCACTTACTCTATAATGAAAAAAAAATTATGGATGTTTTAAAAATACGTTGTCTTATCCTTAATTATTTCACAATGGTTTTGTAATCATAATATCAATAATAACTAAACATATCCTTTGATACCAACTATAAGTACCCATCTCATTATTACACACATAAATATTATTTATTACATAAACATTCACATAATACAACATATAAGATCGAGAGGAATTCTGAGTTTGGGGATTAGGAACATTACATGAAAACATAAGACATAAATACAATAACATTATCAAAAAAATCATTTTACATGAAAAAAAATTCCATCATACTTAGAATATCATGGGATAATCTTAAGGACATACTTAAGAAAAGGGTGAGCTATAAAACTCAGTAAGGGAGTAAAGAAGGAATAAAATGAAAAAAATACAATATGTGTTTAAAAAAACATATTGATGTATAATAAAAGAAACATAAAAATAAACTCCTAAGATAGAATTATTATCCATACATGGATATGAATAAACAACATACAACATGATATTAGAATGATCCAAGGTTCATTGCACTTGGATTAGGAAGAGTACACCCTCATTTCACGTCAATTAGTATATGTAAACACTCATTGAATGTGAATTATCAGTATTAAACTCTCATTGGACATGTATTATGATAATTAAACACTAATTACACATGGTGTGTCATGATACTAAACATCACCCGATCAATTGGAGTGCTATTAGTCCACACCATTAATAAACATTTCATTTCATGAATATGTGTACCACATTGATCATATAACATGGAATCATTTAACATCATAAGTTATTACACGATTATGGAATTTAAAATACATACATGTAATTATTATTCAATATGTATATGTGTATGATGGTGAATAACCAAGATAGAGAAATGGGTATGGTATTAATTATGAGGTAATATTGGTTTGAAAATATAGTGTAATTTCAGTAGCAAATTACCATCATTAGGAAATTCATAAGTTTTGTTCATGAGAGAGAAATGGGTAAATAATCATTTATACATCAAATATATAGTAATAGGTCATGGGAAATAATATTCAATGATATTAAATTTAATTTTAGATGCATAATATGTGATAAATACTTGATAGGAAATAATAAAAGAAAAATACCTTAATGAATTTCAGCATAGTAATATGGGTACACAAAAGGAATTAATGAGAAAGAAAGTCGAATCTAAAAATTAAAACAAAATGAGGGATATTTGGGGAAGGTTAAAAATCATACCCCAACATTTTTAATTAAAAATTAAAGGGTATAACAAAATGATGAAATGTGGATAAAATGAGAAACGAAGTAAAGTGACGATCCCTTACATGACTGTGTAATTTCAAAAGCTTGAAGAGGTACTTATTGAGAGATTGGGGTTACATGGTAGGATTATTGAGATATTAGGTAAGAGTAGGGTTATGATCTAATAATTTTGAGTGAATAAAAGTGGGATATTGGATAGGCTTATATATTAAATGAGAGATAAATATTTAATGTTCCGCAAACATAGGTTTTGGAATCTATATAAATAAATATTAAAAACACATTCCTTCCCATGGATTTTAACATGTTTTTTCCAAATAATATTGTAAACTATTGTTATATATTTCTAATGGCTGAAATTAATAAAATATTATACATGATTATGTAGAGGTGACTCACACCTTCGAGGAAGTTATATTAAAATCATAAAATATATTACACACTTTGGAGGATTGACTAAATCAATATAAAATAAGTCAAATAAGTATAAAATCAAATTATTTTTAATGAAATAATATTGGGCCTATAATACAAATTATATTATTTATTACGTCATTTTGGGTTCATTATGATGTCATAAAACAAATATTTTATTTATATGGTATTTATTTATTACCCCAAAATTCGACTGTCTTAGAATATTATGAAAAAACTTTATTTGAAAATTTAAACTTCCTATTTCAAAAAATAATGTTAATTTTGTGTAAATGATTTAATAAATATGTAAATTATTAAATTTAAAATAAAAATAAACATTTATTAAAAATTCATGGGTTTCGACAAAAACAATTCTCAAACCATAATAAAAATTAAATATGACTGTATAAAAAATGTACACTCATGTATTAGTAATAAAATTAATTTGACAATAATATCTTATTAAAATAATATTTATTTCAAAAATTTATTTATTCTTCTGAATAATTTCATTTAAGACACACTTTTTTTCTATTGTATAAAAAATGTAACCATTATCGAACTGATTATCTAATCATGTATTGAAAAAATAGCTAATATAATCATAATTTATAGGAATTGTTTTTATAATATTATTAATTAAAACCTCAATATTATATGATAATGTATGTATTTCTGAAAAGTACATTTTTTACCAGAAAAATCAATTTTTCAAATTCATAATTTTTTTTAAGAAAAACTAATCATATAAACGAATTAATATAATAACACTTTTATTAATAAAAAGGGATTACATAATAAGTATCTAATTCCATATTACATATCCTCTTATAACAAATCCATAAGACCTAAGGGTAAGGTGTGCAATAGTGATAGACTCATGGGGCAGCTCAGATAACATCAGTAGTGTGGTAATCTCTATTAAATGAGATTCTCCCAAAGTCAATTACATTCAAACATAACGTGATGAATATTGTCTTGGGATTGTTCAAGAGTGGAGCCCAGTTATTCTACCTCCTTTCAATGATCTATAAAATGAGCTTCGTATAACCCGTGTCTACTGGAGGAGGCCATCGTCTCTTTTTTCTATGTTGAAAAGATTATTTTTTTAAAAACCATTTATTTATATTAGTCATGTGATCAATGTACAATGTCTATATTATTACTGGTAATGATACCTATCATTCATTTAAAACTATATAATAATAGTGAGAATAAAAATGTTCTTTTTTTAATATATTAAATTAAAGTGAACATTAATCCTAAAATATCAGGAAATTATAGAATTTATATATTTGCTTAAAAATATATTTGTACAGTTTTACTCCATGATTGATAAGGGTTTTTTGGTATATTTGGTTTATTCCAAGAGTAAAAAGAAAATTAACTCAGTGGGAAATTAATTTAATTAAATGTACAGGTTTGGATGATGTTGTCCATGTATGATGATATGGTACATAATTACGTTGTAGTGATTATGGAATATTACATATACAATAAATGTCAGAATAATTAGATTGAATAAATTATAATATTTCTTAATTGATGATAAATTAAATAATGTGTTGTATTGATTCTTGAACTACGAGATATTAACATAGACCATAGGAGAGGTATTTTAGGATCATGTGTGATGATTATTGTCAGAAGAGTCTATGGATAGTTAGTTCCCTAAGTTTAGTTATGAAATAAATTATTTATGTTTTCTAATTCTATATGCTCCACCACACTAGTAGCTATGGAAACAGAAACTATAATATTTTTTAGAGTTTATTCTCCAGAATCCATTATAGGAATGGTGTGAATGGATTACATATTCTTCTTTACCACTCTCTTATTAGTTGTAGTTTTTGTAGGTGCATCCTTAGATATCATAGATTATGTTATAGGGATAATTCCTAACAATGATTTAATGGATCTAAAATAATATATATATTTATGGTTGGATAAATAGCTAGAGTTGTGGAAAATACATGTGTCCTAATGTGTCCGTTATAAATTCCCATGATTATACTTCCATTTGCTTTAACAGATTGAGATATAATGATTTATCACATGGTATAGTTTATTTTTGTTGTACACCGAGTTGCAAATGGGGATGATGATTTTTCAAATTAGAGCTACATGTGATATATAATTGCTATATTATTTATTCATGTGTTTCAAAATGGATAATGGAATTGATAAATTCAAAATTCAAGGAATTGGGGAATTCGAGTCACAATGAAATTTGGAAGTGGAATTAAGGTACCTAAATTTTATATACTCTTTTGATATATATTTGATTTATTCTAGTCACTCCATGGTGATTAGACCATGGAGATTATAGAAGAGGACAAATATTACCCATTTTTGGGATGAGAAATTTTAAATTATTTTACTAGAATTTATTTTTTCTCATATATTGTTTTTTGGGAGGTTTTATCATGTATACTACCATGTACTCATTCTATTGTTAGACTATATATATAAACTAATTATAGGCGCACAATATATGGTTGGTGATTGAACAAGGTGTTACTATTTTGAGGAGTTATAATGAATCTATTTTTGTGTCTTGGTCATTACTGATGACATACATTTGGTACATGAAATTTTCTTTTTATTTATATTACTTGAGGTATGAAATCACATATATAATGATTTTTTACCTAAATTAAATAATTTGTATATTATTGTTTTTTAATATTATCACTTACTCTAGAAAATATATAAAGGGTATTTCCTTCCATATTATTGATTTATATACATTCATTACTAGTGTCTATCTCTGATCATATTGCAGGAAAGTTTCAAGTTCCATTATCTACCTTTCATCATTTCCAACTACGATGGGTTACCATAGGATAAGTGGGTTATGATAGTAGTTCCATTAAAGCAGTGAAAATTGAGGGTCGAGTAAGATGGATGAAAAATAAATATGGGTTATAGGGGAAATAAAAAAAAATATTCCAATAATAATATAATATTTCAGTTATCATGTTTCATATATGACTCACTAGAATGCTATAGGATCCTTCATTTTATCTGGCCCTAAACCTAGTTTATAGGGATCCTTATTTTACATTTATTTCTAAACATAAAGTTTATCCATCACTGAGACACTCTCAATTTCCTTCGAATATGACCGACCCTCTATCAATACCCAAAACAATTAAAAATTATTTTTCGACAACCCAAATACATAATAAAAACCACAAATGAAAAATTGAACTATTATATACCCCATGATTTTAAAGGGGCAGGTTTTCTCATAACCTTAAATCTTATATATTGCCCCAAATTCAATGGTCCAAAATATGGATCATTACATATTCCCTGAAATAGAATTTTATTTTAAACAAATATATATATTTTATTCTCAATACGTTTTGATCATCCTTATGATTACACACATATAACTGATTTTATCTCATACGGTTACCCTTATATTTATGTGATGTAATATCTTATGAATTATTTATTAATTATTTATTATCTGTTACATTTAATAAAATGGATAAGTACATATTCTTCAAAATCATTAAACCATATTATTTTGGGTGTGCGTTTTAATCATGATTTGTAATGTATAATCATGTAAAATTATATATGAATCATGTATTTAATATCCCTTTTCCCTCACTAGACTCATTTTTCATTTTCAATTTTTTTCAAAAATATAATATCATTTTTTCAATAAAAGTTTATAAATGAAATGAATGGGTGATCCCCATATAGAATTAATTGTAATTTCATCACTTTCCAGATCCTTATTGTTTTCCTCCATGAGAACCTATTAAAAAAATGAAATTGAATTTCCAAGTAACACATCTAATTAGTAAAAAATATAGACTGATGTTAAATAATTTAAATACCCATATGCATCATAATCTCCAATCAATTATATCAATTTATATAATTTTAATTAACTAAGTAGATAAATATGTTACTAATAATAACATATGTTCATGGTCAATCTCACGAGAAAACTAATTTTATATGATTGATTATTTAAGTTAAATAATATATGTCAATAACTTATTCTTAATAAGGGATTTAATTAGGTTAGTAAATTATGTAAAACTGTGAATTAATGAATTAAAGTGAAGGAAGACGAATCAAAATTTGTGGATGTTTTAATTAAATGATAACTTAAATTCATCAATGACATCCATTAATTTTAATATATTAATTATTATTATAGTAATTGACATAAATTTCCCTCGTTAAAGTAAATTATACATAATAATTTTAATTATATTTTAAACTTTTTCCAAAAATAAATAAATTGAATTATTTATGGAATGTAATTATAATTTGACCAGAAAAAAAATTATAAATTATTTATCATAAATATAATTTCCTTCATCTAAGAATATGTATTTTTTTCAATGTTCTACTAAAAAATTCTGTTCTCTGTCGTGTTAATATATATTAAAATTATATTAACTTCAATAAAAACCTATATTTGAATAATGTAATATCTAAAAATCATTTTTTCTTAATTATACTTCCCTATATAAGGACCCCTGAACTATGAATCCCACTTATGAGCTAAAATGTTAATTTCAACAATGTATTTGAAAACATGTGAGGGATGCCATTATAGATATTCATACATTTTAAAATAATTCAGTAATTTGAGTTTTACCTATGAAAAATATTTACACTATACAATAACCAAGTTGTATGTTATCTTTTGATATTTGATACACACAAATGTAATTATCAATTTTTAATCATTCGTCTATAATTTCATTATATTATACACCCAACTAGACATATAATATATTATAATCATTTTCATAACCTGTATAATGCTAATAAATTAGTAGTGGCGAGCTTAATGAGTGAGTTAGAAAAAATATTACTACCATGTCATCAAGTGAAAAATCAAAATCATGTGGGAATAAATTACCAGCGGAGAAATATCTTATTACATGAATTCAAAATAAAAATGTTTTTCTTTAAATAAAAATATATGGAAATGAAACATAAATAATTAAAATTATTTCATGACATTAGAATATGGAAAAATATAAAAATCAGTAAAAATTATGGATCATAACATAATCCAATAACATAGAAATATCGGAAATGTATGATAAATGTAAATCAGAAAATTCTGAGAAAGAACTAAAAAAACTGTATCCATCGAAAAGCATACAAATAATGTTTCATTTAATCAAAAATAAAATAATATTCTAAATAAATATATTTTCAATCATTTATATGGAACAAATTTGCAATCAAATATATATAAAATCACCTCTTTTTAATAATCATGTGATCAATGTACTCCAAAAGAATTGGAACCCAATTGTTTTTGAAAAATAATATTTGAACACCAGTACACTTAAACAAATACCCAGAAATCTATATTAAATCATGTCATTACAAAAAAGGAGTAGATAATATATCTAAATTTATTTCCACTTAACAATGTAATTTTCCCATGTGATATTTAAATTTAACAGATTCATTGTTGGGATATATATATAAAAATATATCACATAATGATTATTTATATACATGTATTTCATATAGTACCAATCTTATATTATACCATTAACAATAAAAGAAATGAAAATGGGTTTCATGGGATTTAAAATGCTATCACATAAATAAAAAATCATGAATTTGATGAAAACAAATTAGTAACCCAAAACAAAAATATGATATGAAATTTTTACTATGATTCACAGTAAATATTTAAATAATAATTATATTCTATTTATTTGAGGATGAAATGGATTGAAATGTAATGTAGTTTTTAAAATATGTTTTTTAATATTATTTTAATTATATGGTATGAGTCAATTTCTTAAATATATCATTTCAATATTTAATATTATAAGTACTTAAAAAAATATAGTGTTATAAATATCATTAAAAAATCATGGAAAATAATAATTTTTTATCTAGTAGAAATTTTGAGTGGAAGATAGAATATGTGGTTTTTTAATGAAAACCCATTTAATTATTTAATAAAATATTATTTAAATTAATGTCATAAATGGAGTGATAAATCAAAAATTTCCGAAACGGGATTTAAAAATTTTAAGGTCAATAGTAATTATACATATTTTTATTTCGAAAATAAATTCCGAATATAGGAATGATTATTTTAAAATTACATTTGTGATAAATAAGTCATTTTTTAGGATGTTAATTATTCATATTATCACAAAATTTTTTGAGGAATATAATACTTCAAAAATATGAATTTGAGGTGAAATTGTATTTTCCATAGAAAATAAGAGTAATATAAATAAAATATTTTTATATGATATACGAAAACATTATTTAAAAATCATATTCATAGAGGAATAATTATGATAAAATAATTTTTTTAGTAGAAGCCCCAAATGATTTTCTCCTCGACATCTATGAAATTTCTCTAACATCATTTATAATACACATAAACTTATTAATTCCAACTCTAAAATATTATTAATAAATATTACCCAACATTATATTTAGCAATAATAATTTATTATTATTATATTATATATTCATATTTTATTTTCATTATCTCATAATAGAGGTATTTAGTGTTTCACACAAGCATTAAAATTTCAATGTCGATACCAATTAGTTAATTAAAGATTTATCATTAATATAAATTATAAAATTTATTTATTTATTGTGATTTAAAATTTATTTATTTCATTCCACAAAATGTTTAGTCATGAATAATGTAGATAAAATACTTAAATTCCTTGTTTAGGTAATATTTGGTTATTAAAATATGTTATATTAATAATAAGTATAAACAATTATATAAAATATAATGATACTTTACAATTTCTTAAAAATAATTTAAATACCATAAATATATTATTATAATATTCCATGTACTGTGGGGAAGAAAAATGAAATATTTCATTCCTTTGAGGTAGTAATCAGAACCTACTTATGGTCGATGATTTTGTTATTAAAATATAGAAATGATGGTATAACATGATTTATTATTTCAGAATATTATTAATTCTATAAATATAATATTGTAGTATTATTTCAAAATTTTATCTAACCATTTAAGGAGGTGATTAAAAATAAAAACTTTCACTCTTTTGGGTTGTGGTCCATATGTATACAAGGAGGATATCATCAAAATTTTATAAAGAGGTGGGGAGAGGTAGGTAATGATTCATCTATCCCAATAATATAATTTCTGTTAAAAAAAATTAAATTTTTTTTGAAGATATTATATGATTTTGAAGAGGTAAAATATTAACAAATAGCTGATTAATTGTATAAGGGAAAATTCTAATAAAAAAATTATTTATTTTTGAAATATTTCCGTATTGATAAATAATTATTCAAATATTTTTGGGTGAAATGGTAAAAAAATTAAATATTTTTCATGAATGATAATTTTTATAATAGAGGTGAGAATTATGATATTATGGAATGTTTTATTGAGTGTTGGAAATATAATTTTAAAAGTGAAGGATGTAAATTTTTTTAAATATATTTTATTAATATTAAAATAATCATTCCATAACTTAAAAGTCAATATAATGAGTGGAATAATGGATTATAAGATAATATGAGATCATTATAGGACTAAAACACACATTTTGTGAAATTGTTTTGAAATATATCAAGTCCTTTACCAAATTATATAACACATTTAAATGTTATGGATTTATTATGGAATCAAATGTTTTTCAAAGAATTTTTTTTACGCCGATGGAAAATTGATCTCATTAAATAATTTGAACCTACTGATTTTAAATAATAAATCCATTAAATCATATAAACATTCTATCTATGGTATAAATTAATTCTAATATATAAATATATAGGGAGTTAAAAATAGTTTAAGTGAATAATATAACAGTTGACTTTAAATATTAAATATATACCTATAAATTAATCCTAATTTTTATAAATGAACAATTTTTCACAGAAGTGACATTCATAATATTTAAAAAAATTTAATAATATTTAAATAATTTTTCTATCCAAATAATTTCATAAAAATCATTGAATTTGTAAAAAATGGTATTTTTGAATATTGACACAGATATCGATCTTCCAAGAAAGATATAAAAAATTGATCATGATAATTTTGATAAGTTGAATAAAAAACAATGATAATTATTTCATATAGAAACTATATAGTTTAGTTATTTATATTTTTATTGAAATTAAAAAATTTATTTAATATTACTTCTTATAGTGAAATAAATATTCTAGTATTAGATGTTATAATAATTTATTGATGTCAATTGAAAATTAAATGAGTGATAATATATTTTTATATATGTTTAAAAAAATTATAATAATTAGTTTAATTTTTTTCATGTAGTATATTTAGATATAAATTTCCATAAATTTTTTAAAACAATTAATTTAAAATAACACATTTATAATTATATCATTCATTAAAAACAATCATAATAAATTGAAGAAGAGTACAGTTATGCTCAATCAATAATCTTTGAATCCTGGATCCCATTCTGCTCCTTTTGTCACAACCAGGGCCATGATGAACATGGTTGTCGATGGAGGTTCAGGGGTGGTGGACGTTCTGATGTTCTAGCTGTACTAGCGGGTGTTCCTTCGGAAGGAGAAGTGGTCACCATTGGTGCCGAGAAAGGCAGCGATCAGTCTTCACCTGCAGGCCGGCATCAAGTATGTCACGCTCCCTCCAAACCAGTTGAAGAAATTGAGCCGATGGTCCAGGGGGTGCTATCAGGGGAGGTATATGTTCCTTTGGTACGGGTACAGGTGGAAGTGAATGAATCTAGGAGAAAGGAGACCATATCAGGGGCTGTGGTGTCTACCCCTCCAGAGGTTTCTGGATTGGCCAAACGGGAGAATGGTAATCACAATGAACTGAGCCTTGATGCTGCAATCAATATACAGGGTCAGGACGTGGATGGGGTATGTAATCTCCAGTATATGGGCAGGGGACTTGAGCTTCAGCAGGGCTTGGGTGAGCCTGAGATGCCAGACCAGAACACCTCAAAAAATCTGATTAAGGTTGGGGTGGATGAGGCTATTCCTTGTTCCCCAAACCTATTTGCTTTACTAGAAAATCCAGATGTTGTAGTGGACCATGCTTTGGAAGATGAACCAATACATTGCCATCAACAGAATGAAGGTGATATAACTAATTGTGGTATTTCCCATGGAATGATGGTTAGACAGTCTGGTGGTGGTGTGGCTGATTCGGAGGGAGTCAACATGGAAGCATTGGATCAGGTAATTGAGGGGGTTCCAACTTAGAAGCATAGTATGAGTTGTAAAAAGAGGAAAGGGAAAAAAGATTACTCCTTTCTTCCCCCTCCATTGGAGACCCGCTCTGCGAAGAAACTACCGGTGACAATGTCCAATGTGGTGAACCAGGATTTAAGCAAGGGGAACACAGATGAAATGGAAATTTCTACTGGGAAGATAGGGACTAGAAAGGAACCCATCCTTAGTTCTAAGTAGGATATGGTCAAGGAGTTCTTGTATGTTGACATTCCACAGGAAGAGGCTGACATGATGGGAAGGGTGGTAAGAGTGGAAGTCGATCACAAATAGGAAAAGTGGATTGACAAGCAAGACTTGATCTTAATGAGAGGATTCAATGATAAGAAAGTCAGCAAAAAGGAATATATCCACACTTGGGACAAAATGGTGAACTATTTGGAAGATTTTATTGGAGAAGATCCTGGGGATAAGGTATGGATAATACATTGGAATCTCTATAGGGAAGAAATCAATAATAGGCTATGGTTTTGTTTTGGTAAAATTTCCTTTTCTTATGAGGATTCACCCCCAGTTTGACTTGGGAAGTGAAGTCGGGGCTTCCTCATCGGGCTAGAGCACTCTACCATTTCCTTGGAAGGTCATTTGGGACATGGCTGATTTGGAGGGATGACAACATCGCCATGGACCATGCTTGCATGGGATCGCCGAGTGTCCAGCATAGGGATGGTGGTGTTGTTGTTGCGTGTATGTGGTAGTTCCTGCTCTTTCTGGTGTTTTTTTGGGTTTTTTTGGCTGTATTGTTGGACTTTTGGTTTCTCAATTTTTCCAAAAAAGTATTTTCTTAATAAAAAAAATAATGTTCAGGTATTAATATTTTTATCTATTTTAATATTTTAAATTTTTAAAAATGATTAAAATAATTTATAATCATGTGAAACATACCATATTATAATAGTTTTTGTAAAAATATATATTCTAACCATCAATTGAATTTATTAATCAGATAATAAATACTATTGGAAAGATATTCACATATTTTATCATATATATTAGCAAAAAAAATCATTAATATCTACATATTACAATAGTATAATAAAATTAATAGAAAATAAAAAGTAATTTTTTAGAAAAATATATTTTCATGCCTGAAAGTATTTGATTAAATATTTAGAAACATTAATTGAATTTTGTTAATGATATAATAATGACATTGATCATTATTTTTCATTCAATGCATATTTTCTAATTTTGTTACAACTATGAATTACTCAAGAGATATAGACTATAATATATATTTTGGATTGTTTCAGTTCGGTGTTGGTTTTCAAAAAAGATATTAAACATAAAGCGTATTTAAAAAATAATTTTAAATAAAATTTCAAGATGTTACATTCTATGAACTAAAATTATTTTTTCCTAAAAAAATTCTTTATCATTCTGTAATTAAATATTAATGGGTATATATTAGATAGATTACATTCAAGATATAATTTATAATGAGATTTCAATTCCATTATCCTAGGTATGAAATCAATACATAAATAGTACATCCACAATATTGAATTTATATGAAAGCTTTTTATTTCAATAACAATCATGTTTCAGTATTATGACTCAGGAAGTAAAAATAATTTTATAATATAGTTCAAAGTTATCTTTAATAAGATATATGATCACACAACTTTATGAAATATGAAAGTCTATTTCCTTATATTAGTAATAAATATGTAATCTTTTGTAGATATTCATTCCATTGAATAAATTAGAGATTTTTCTTAAAAAGTATGAAGACATAAAATTTCATGATTAACTAATCATATATATAATATTTGGATATAATAATAATATATCAAGATTTTATCTCCTATAATTCAATAAAAAGTTATTAGTATAATGTTTTAATGCCTAAAAATATTCATAGTCATACTTGAGTAGCTATAACTAGAATCTTGTAAGACATCCCCAGACCTAGATTATAGAATTAGGATAACGAAATTATCATGAACCACTTTTAATGTAGTGTTTTCATAGGTTATCCTCTGTTCCCGTTGTCATAATGTCTATAAAAACACATATAATTCATAAATAAATATTAAATCATACTAGATACAAATTATTTAAATAACACTTGATTCCAAAATAGAATCTTATAAGTTTATTTTCTTTCAAAAAATGGGTATATCATGAAATTGTTCATGATAGATCTATATCATATCCCACTAAGTTCTTCATTACTAGCACCCTTTTCATATATAATAGAAATAATTTAATTTCATAACCTGTTAATATGAATCCTATGAAATGATGAAATCATATTATTCGTAAGAATAAATTTGGATGAAATAAATTATCACAAAAATAGAACATTAAAATATTTTTATAATAATATTATTTAATACTCATAAAACCATACAAAAATGTTTCCCTCGAACATGTATTTTGGTTTGGAATTAAATTTTACAATGGTGATTGGGAAATATATCCTTTCAATATTGTGAAGGTGGTTCTTTAGTGAATTAATTCAAGATAGATCCAATTTTTTTATGATGGTGACTTTTTGGGCCCAGGAAGTTGATTACAGGGGGTTGAATTTTGTGAAATAATTAATTTCAGGTACAATGTCTTTGAAAAATATCAAATGGGTTTGTTAAAAAAGAATGAATCACCAAATGTCTCTCATATCCATGATTTAAGGACCTTCATACCAAAGGTAGACGTTCAATTGTTAACAGAACCAACGAAATAGAAGAACTCACATAGGCCGAGAAGATAGAAAGTTTGGATCATCAAACAATTTGGGAGGGGATTATATCCTATTTGGGGTTATCATATAGATTTTAGATATGTCCAGAAATACTTTGTCCATTTCTAGGTATGCATAAAAGGATTTACACTTGGTAATAATTGATCCTGAATACAAAGTAGTTTATAATAATATATATGTATATATGGTTCTCCATAAATGAAGGGAATAATTTGTATTTTAGGTTCCTCTTCATTACAACCCATCAATGGATGGATTAGATATCATTTGTTACTTTATTCGGAAAATAATGTGTTTAATCAATGTAGTGTTGCAATCTAGAGTTTAATGTTATCCATGTGGGACATAATTTTTTTTACGTCAGGATTTAACCAATAAGATTGGATTCCTACATATAATCATTAGAGAAATCATAACCTATTTATTTTTGTAACACTTAACAAGGCACATCACCTTTGAAATATTGTGTGAAAAATACAAAACCATGCAGTTTAACGCCATGCATGAAGGACACCTAGGTTAATTGTGCCTAGTCAAAGATGGTGTGGGTCTTATGTTGAGGAATGTCAATGGACCTGTGAGAGATATGGACTCCTTGGTAGATATGAACCTAGAAAAGATATGGACTAGATAACTTTAGGCTGAGTTTAGGTGCTGGGTTTTGACCATAAAGTGGATTCCAATATATCTCAGTTAGTTGGGAGTCCAATTCCATGTAGATAATTTTGCATTGGGGATTATGAATTAGAGATTCAATTAAGGATTTGAATGTAGTTTGGGATTTTCATGAAGGCATCCCATCTAGTGATGATTTGTTGTGGATATGTACCTTTTACTGTTAATGCATGAATTCTGGGATTACATTGTACATGAGGACAATTTCAATGGAGTCAAAGGATAACATATTTGGAGAAAGCCCATGTGGTTGGGGCTTACAGTATGGAACACCTCATTGTTTTTGGATCATAACCATTTCATGATCACCACTGACCCATAAGCCTACGTGAGTCATTATTAGTGTGAGAAATAAGAGGACGTAGCAGATCAAAGGATCACACAATCCACATAATCTGCTGGTGGATGATGTGTTGGTGACTAACAAGAGTGAGAGAGGGAATTTATTGAGCCCACCTCAACTATTATTTTAATATTCTGTATATTCAAATCCATTAAACAATCCATCTATGTTTTGATTTGGTGTGATGTTGAGAAAAAATTACACATATTTCAAGAAATTATATGGGATTACCTCTTGGTAAGTTACATAAAATTTTTTATGAGAGGGAGAGTAATGTACAGGATTTTCCCTCACTGAAGTGAAAGGCCATCACTTCCCTCAATCACTAGAACATGGAGGATAACATGAGAACCCAAAAGTAAAAACCAATGTTACCATGGGAATGAATAACCAAACTTGTTCTAAGGGAACACCACATAAAGGTTATCACACACATGACTCCGTCTTACACGTCGATGTAAATTTATAGGGACATACTCAGGTTCTAGATTATTTTTTCTTATATGACAACATTCTATAGAAATGGCCTTAGTCTGATAACATGAGACTGGATTTTGGAGTGTCTAACATGGGGTCCAATCACACGATTGAAGAGAATGATGAAATATTAAGTGTAATAATCCCATTTATGCCCCTATTACATGCAATAGGTTCTTACGAGAGATGTGGTTCCCTCCATAAAGAATGTTTCTACATGGGTTAAGGTACATCCTACTGAACATTTTTCTATACAAACCTTGGTTTTTCCCAAATATAATGTTTCTTCATGCCATTACATTCTACACATATATATTTTTCCTATATAATAATGAGTTCCTTCTACATATCATTTTTTATGTGGGGTTGGGTTCTTCCTGCATAGCATGCTGCTATGGGGGTATTTATCTGCATTGTGTCCAACCATAATGCCTTTTAAGATTGACTGCAATGTGTTTTTGTGTTTGGAGAAGTTTTATTTATTTGTAACCCCATCCATTATATTGTGTGGGTAATTTATACATACTAGGAACAAATGGGTGTGTTGGAACCAAATTTCAGGTAAAGATATAAAGGTCCATTATTAAAAAAATGAAAGAATATTTTGAAATACTGGAAAATCATGAGTTGAATGAGGGACATTCACATAAGATTTTAAGGCCTCACACAAGATTTCCAATTGAACATAAGATATTGAGTTCCCAATGCAATGACAAATGTTGTTTTCTGCAGCAACCTTCTGAAACCAGCACAATCAGCGATGCATAAGAATTATTCCCTATGCGTAAGAAGAAAAAATACATGCAATATCATCTATGATAATGTCACATAAAAATTAATATTATGTTACATCATATATCATGCCTCACCAATGTTTTATGATATAAATAAAAATGCAGTAGCGATATTTTTGGGATAGTTACATAAGACGATCTTTGGCTATACTGCACGAATAAAACCCCTTATGTGACCTCATGATTGATATGGACTCAAAGTAATGGATGTTGTGAGACAGTTGTCCCAAGGGACCCACTCCAGGTGGGCCAACTAAGGCTTCATCCTCATCCATATCATTTTACAGCAAGGAATTTCTATATAATATACTCCTCATGTGTTCATGTTTTCCCTTGTGTCATGTTGATCTTGCGTGAAGGGTATCCCATTCCCTGCATACAATCTTTTTGCTCTCAAACTCCCAATATTGAATGCAACCCTTCCTCTTTCACGCAAGACACCAATATTTCATGTTCCCCTCCATGTGTGCTCCATGTGTTGTCCTTACCCTATGGTACCATTTCTGAGCCCCTCTTATGTGTGAAACCGATGTCATGTGGATAATTCTCCCATACGAACCTGTAGCACCCCATGATTTCATAGTGTGTTATTTCCTCAAAATAATTTAATAACTTTCACTACACGCAACACCGAGTTCAATTGCACCATGACTTACCAAAAAAAATCCATTAAAAGAGGTCATGAATAGTATTAACTAAATTTTAAACTTTATATAATCCTTATAATTTTAGAATCCATATTATGAGTTTCTTAGTCATAATGCAAGAGCAGATTCATTTTCAGTATTGCACTTTTATCAACTTTTGATAGTGAAACCTTTTTAAATATAATATTTTAAACTTTTTGACTAAATGGAGACATCAAAAAATTTAAAATTAAACATCCCAAGCTTCCACGGTACGCTTTCCTTTGAATAAAACAGTAGCGTGTGTTGTACGCAACTTCGAGTTCTAACACACCGTAACCAATCAAACTAGCTGTTATGAATAGTAATACCTACTTTTTGAAGTTATATATATTTTATATTTTAAAATGGACTTCATTTTTGGATTCGGAATATCATATTTAGCCTAAGGTGAAATTTTGGTACTTTTCAGATAACTTTTATATTTTGATGAATAGTGAAAATTACTAAATTTTAATTAAAAACAACTTTTTTAATCAAAATAATTAATAGTGATAAATTATGAATTTGAGTGGTTTTAAAGTATATTTAGAATATATTTTTACTATTTAATAAAATGTTGGTCATTGGACATAATTTTACAATTAAACCGCACATAAACAAGTGTCAATCTTTTGATAGTTATTATCTCTTAAAAACACGCTTTTTGTTTTGACAGTGGGAATTAATTTTAAATTAATTTCTGCCACTTCTGTGTTTAGAATTTAGGAAAATGGATTCCATATTTGGAATCAGGATGTTCAAATTGTGTAAATAGGTAACTTTTATTTTTAGACATTTTGAATAATTACTGCGGTAAATATTTTATTTACCATGGTTAAGGGTAAATCCGGTAAATAAGGGTTAAAAAAAATAATATTATAATAATACTAAATTACCCTAAAACGTGTCTTAACCCTATTGGTTGATAAATGGTCGACCATGGGCATCTTTCTGTCAATTTTGGGACCCCATGGATCCACTTGTAAGTGATAATGACACTTTATTTTAATTAAGTCAAAATGAATACAAAAATGACACAAGCATATATCTTTTAGAAAAACAATTGTTACATAGAGTTATATAAGTTGGATTTTAGATTATAAATATTCATTAGAAATATAAAAAGATTTCCTACATAATGATATTTTATTTAAAATTTTTAGACATTAAATAATTTATTTTATTTATGACACAATGATGATGCAGTAATTACTATAATAGTGAAAAATTAAAATAATTGATATTATAAATACCCAAATAAATATAATATGAAACTTTTAATGAATTAAACTAATTATCTAGGATAATAGGATATATTATGATTGATTTAATTGACTTTTTTCGAAGTAATAAAACTTTTATGAATTTCACAAAAATCAACTATTGAATAGTGTCAAAATTGACATAAAAGAGTTCTTAAAACAAATATTATATTATTAATTGATATTAAATTCCTAAAAATCTAAGGGTAGGCCAAGAGACTTATATCATGATAGGTTCATCATTAATGTACCACTTGGGGGTCGCTTGGATGTATATAGTATGTTTATTAACCATATTATATAAAAATACAAAGAGGCATTGTAAAAGTGAAACTAATTAACTTAGAGTTAATACTTAAAGATAAGGTTAATATAAGTACCCAAACCTGTCTAACTTCTATTGGTTGAGTGGTTTTCGAACTATCCCCACCTTAAACTTTGAATAATAAGCTTTGGAGCCATTAGAAATTGAATATGATTTTATTATAAATTAATATTTCTAGCTTTTCCAAAGGTGCCCCTCACCACTCTTATAAAAGGGCACTCCTCCTTCTCATTTCTTCACACCTTCAAACCTTTTGGTTAGGCCAAACTCTGCCCAAATACTCTCCCAAAATCCCTCACTACAACCTATAGGCCTTAGTATGATCATAAAGCCAACCTAAGGAGCCCTTTTGATCAAATCAAAAGGAAGAACCCGAAGAAGAGGTAATGATTTCACCACCCTTCTCCAAGTTCATTTCTTCTTCCACTTCTTCTTACTTTGTTCATACCATTCTAAAATAATAACTCCAGTATCTCACATATACTGTGATGTTATTATAAATATGGTACAACCATATTCAGTATTCTATCCACCCGTTGAATAACATGTCACCATACGTGCGTATGTACGGACTACCGTCTCCATGTCGTGGTGTAATTGTTATTCAATATAATATTATTTGGATGGGTATAATAATGATGTGTAACTCATGTAAATAATAAATATAACATGTTAATGATTCTGTATATATATGATATACCATCCATTTATATATTATTTTAATATCAAATAATGATATTGTCGCTCGTGCGTTCGTACAGACTACCGTCTCCACGAACGCGATGAGATTCATTCTCCATCGTATCCATTCAAGTATAATTATCATTTGATGATTTAAAAATGATGTTGATGGACTTGATATCATTCTGGATATGAATAATATACAACCTATCCTTTACAAAAAGGTCTTACGTAACAAAACATATAAAAGAAAACAAGTAAGTTAACACCCGAAACAACGATAATACTAAGATATTATTATAAATCGATATTAAAAGATCATATATGATATCATATTAATGTATATGATTCTTGTATAATTTAGTAACAATTATTTCACCATTATACAGGAGGTTAACCTACCCCAACCAAGGAAAAAGTACAAGGTAAGGGTTATTTCACAATCTCTTCATTATCCGAGGTTGTTTATACGTAATAATCTACTGGGATATCTTTATCATCCACATCCATGTTTCTTAAAAATGTATTTCAAAACATTTTTAATATTTACAAGAATATGGGTTAAAGTCATTTATACCCTTTTTTGACTTTTTATAAGAGGTTTATAAAGGAATCTTTCTGTCGTTTTCAAAACAAGGTCCTTTTTAACCATTTCGACAGAATTGAGGTAAGAATGTTTTTTTTAACTTATACGGCGGGTGCGGTTATTTTACGCCGTTATAAAATCTTCAAATCTTTCCTTACAAGCTTATAAGAATATTTTCAAAGAAAATGTTTTATTTTATATGGATCTTAAATGATTTCAAAATAAAAGGATATATTTCTTTAAAAAGAATTTTGATTTCATCTACGTCAACATCCTTTGATGGATTTTAAGATTATTTGAAGTTGATTTATTATGATACAAAACTTCTATATTGTATTGAAGGTTTTGTGATATGTTTGACTATGGATGTGCTATTTTTATACCATTCATAGTTTATGGTGAAATTATTGACATTGCGTATGCTAGTTTTAATACGAATGTTTATGTTATGTTTAAACCTTTTCATATGGGAATGCATTGGACTTAATAAGTGACGGGTGGAGCCCGCTATAGCTCCTCGATGCATCGGTAGGTCTCATGAGACAAACTAGTGTCTTAGCACAAGGCCTTGACAAAATCTTATTTGTAGTCTTGGCACGAGGCCTTGGCTATGTGGTTATGATAGTCTGGCATTATGCATTCCAACATTATGAAAGTGGTTATTGATTTTTGCATGTGATTATTCGATTAGTAGAATATCCATGTGAATAAGTAAATGGAATTATTTCATTTTATTTATGCCATACCATGTTGAATGTTAATATTTAAAAGGCTTTTGTTTTAGTTATACATTGCCTTAAATGTTTATTCTTATTTATGAAAGTTTCCGCTATATTGTTATCCTTACTAGGCATTTGAGCTCACCCCTTTTCTATGTTTTATTTTTCCCAGGATGTGAAGAAGTAAGTTATGAATGACCTGCAGGGATTTTATGAGGTGTTAATAGTGTGGATTGTGGAAATATTATGTTGTTGTAGTAGTTTTTCATTTTATGATGTAATGTTAAACTTATGAATATATCTAGTGTTTCCAAGGCTACTAAACCAATCGGTCTTTCGAGATTTGATCATTCTTGTGATCATGCCAATGTTACGAAGTAATGCACCGACTCTGGGTAACTGGGGTCGGGGCGTTATAGTTGGTATCAGAGGAAGTTTAGTACAAACCTTGGAATCTAGATTTAGATAAACTCTGATTAGAGCACGTAGACATAAGATGATCTTTGAGGATTAGTATAGAAGAACTTCCTAGAATTTTGGTATTGTAGAGATTTTGTGAGTTTTCCGAGCAATACATCCCTGTCTGGATACGAGCAGGTAGAGGCGGCTCTGGCACAGATGTACCTAGGGGTAAAACCCGAAAACACCGCTTTGAGCTAGACTCGAACGGGAACTAGTGCACGACAACGGGCCTTGCTGCACTCTTGGTTACGACACTCCCGGGGGATATGCTTAGGATAACTCTCATTTTCTTTACAAATCATTTTGAAGGGTTTATGAGTATATACTTACTTAAAGAAAACATTCTTATGATTATGGATTATATCCATAAATAGTTCAATTTATGTTAAGTGTTTTATAAGTATGGGATTAAGTATTTTGATTCATAAACTGATCTAGTTTATGCCATTGTTTAGAAATGGCGCCCAGTAGAAGGAATGAGAACTCCGGAAATGCACATGATCCAAAGAGAAGGAAGGATCATATATTTCATGGTCTTAAGCTAGAATTTATAAGAGAAATAGTCTCCCATGTATTATCATCATATGAAGAAATAATATCAGGTATTGATAAGATAAGTAAAGAGATTACTGAGTCCTATGGCTTTGAAGGGAAGCAAGAGAAGAAAAGGATAGAAGAGAGAAAGATGGATAAAGGGAAGAGGGAAAAGAAGAATTTTCCCATATGTGGTAACTGTGGAAAGAAACACCCTGGAACTTGCCTAAAAAGAATGGGAGTTTGTTATAAGTGTGGAGGAAAAGGACACAAAGTACGTGACTGCAAGGGTAAGAAAATGGTTTCAAATGTACAATGCTTCATTTGCAAGGAGTTTGGACACTACGCGAGCCTATGTCCCAGTCATCAGACTATGCCGCAAATGATGTTATTGGATAATAATTAAGTTATGATACTACCACAGATGAAGAGGAATGATTAGAGTTCTTATGTTGATTATGTCAATTGAGTGTTGTATCAACAATGTACTTGTTATAATAATTATGGAGTATATAAGGATTGTATTGCAGTACTATTTCATTAAGGACATGAGATTGTGTGGAACAAAGAAAAGTGACTCAATAGAAGGTTAAATTTTTGGAAAATATATGGTTGAGAGAATGATAAATCATAATATAGTTCTGATACTGAGGTAGTGATTTTGGAATAATATGTGATTATTTTGGATAAATTATATTGGATATTCTTGACTACCTTGGAACTGATTAATGATTTGTATAATCCATCATTGTTGGGGTTTAAAACATTTTTGGATTAATGAAGTATATCCAGCATTCTATATGGAATAAGGGAGCATGAATGTAATCAATAAGGAATATGGTAATACATGATGAAGGTATTCATATGCTATTACAGGGTAAAAAGGATCTATATTATGTTTTCCTCCCTTATGAATGTTGGACTGTGAGTTTGGACAGAAGTATTTTGGATAGATCTAGTTTGGATTATTTTGGATTTCCATAAAAGGACAACCCGGAGGTCGGGCGGCAACCCGTCGCGTCCGGCAAGGCTGCGAGACTTGAACCCGCAACCGAAGGGCGACAAGGGTGTATCACATACCACTGGACCATGAGATGTCCTGGATTAAATAATGTAGTTTTTATTAAAAGATCATGTAGATGAATTATAAATTCGTTTATTTTAGAACCCTATACGAATAGTGTAAATAGAATTTTTTTTACATTCTATTATCTTTTAGAGTGAAGGATGAGTTTGTGGTAGAAATTTATTAATGGATAAAACTCTAATTATAAAGTAAGTATATATCCTTATGATCTTAGCCAATCTCATAAATAAATTCCTCAATATTAAGAAAAGAAACTTTGAACAAAAATGTTTTCCTAGATGGTACCTTAAATCATCACTAATTTTTGGCTTTGGGATTGTTGGCCTTTTTATAGCCATGTTCTCTACCACTCTCCATCAGATAATTGATGGTTAGATTTTTCTTCCATATCCATATTTTACTACATGGAACCCTAGTATGTGTTATTTTCAGTAATCTTCATACTTTCGACTCTTTATTTTAAATAGAGGCCTCATTAATGGATTTTTCGATGTGGGATTTCAACTAGGATACTTTGAAACGTCAAAAATGTGTTATCCTAATACCCTATGTTTTGTTGAACCGATGGTATTTCAATTCCTCATAGATTGATGAATTTAAGGACCTCAATTTTATACTTGTTTGTGATTGATGACCTCAATCACTACCTATAAATATTTACGTTTTCCTCCGATTATATGTCTCCAATTTCCACCAATGTTCTCCTAATCGAGATCATAATTTGGTGGTGACCCTTTGATTTCTATTTTCCTCATATTAAGACTAAATTTTAGTAACCCAATTTCCGATGTGGGTTTTCCCACAAATATATTTTCTACTTTCAACCTTTTATTTTCGAAGAACAATTTCCAATTGCGAGGACGCAATTTATTGAAGGAGGGGAGAATGTAACACCCCAAGATTTCATAGTGTGTTATTTCTTCAAAACAATTTAATAACTTTCACTACACGCAACACCGAGTTCAATTGCACCATGACTTACCAAAAAAAAATCCATTAAAAGAGGTCATGAATAGTATTAACTAAATTTTAAACTTTATATAATCCTTATAATTTTAGAATCCATATTATGAGTTTCTTAGTCATAATGCAAGAACAAATTCATTTTCACTATTGCACTTTTATCAACTTTTGATAGTGAAACCATTTTAAATACAATATTTTAAACTTTTTGACTAAATGGAGACATAAAAAAATTTAAAATGAAACATCCCAAGCTTCCACGGTACGCTTTCCTTTGAATAAAACAGTAGCGTGTGTTGTACGCAACCTCGAGTTCTAACACACCGTAACCAATCAAACTAGCTATTATGAATAGTAATACCTACTTTTTGAATTTATATATATTTTATATATTAAAATGGACTTCATTTTTGGATTCGGAATATCAAATTTAGCCTAAGGTGAAATTTTGGTACTTTTCGGATAACTTTCATATTTTGATGAATAGTGAAAATTACTAATTTTTAATTAAAAACAACTTTTTTAATCAAAATAATTAATATTGATAAATTATGAATTTGAGTGGGTTTAAAGTATATTTAGAATATATTTTTACTATTTAATATAATTTTGGTCATTGGACATAATTTTACAATTAAACCGCACATAAACAAGTGTCAATCATTTGATAGTTATTATCTCTTAAAAACACGCTTTTTGTTTTGACAGCGGGAATTAATTTTAAATTAATTTCTGCCACTTCTGTGTTTATAATTTAGGAAAATGGATTCCATATTTGTAATCAGGATGTTCAAATTGTTTAAATAGGTAACTTTTATTTTTATACATTTTGAATAATTACTGCGGTAAATATTTTATTTACCATGGTTAAGGGTAAATCCCGTAAATAAGGGTTAAAAAAAATAATATTATAATAATACTAAATTACCCTAAAACGTGTCTTAAACCTATTGGTTGATAAATGGTCGACCATGGGCATCTTTTTGTCAATTTTGGGACCCCATGGATCCACTTGTAAGTGATAATGACACTTTATTTTAATTAAGTCAAAATGAATACAAAAATGACACAAGCATATATCTTTTAGAAAAACAATTGTTACATAGAGTTATATAAGTTGGATTTTAGATTATAAATATTCATTAGAAAGATAAAACGATTTCCTACATAATGATATTTTATTTATAATTTTTAGACATTAAATAATATATTTTATTTATGACACAATGATGATGCAGTAATTACTATAATAGTGAAAAATTAAAATAATTGATATTATAAATACCCAAATAAATATAATATGAAACTTTTAATGAATTAAACTAATTTTCTAGGATAATATGATATATTATTATTGATTTAATTGACTTTGATCGAAGTAATCAAACTGTTATGAGTTTCAAAAAAATCAACTATTGAATAGTGTCAAAATTGACATAAAAGAGTTCTTAAAACAAATATTATATTATTAATTGATATTAAATTCCTAAAAATCTAAGGTTCGGCCAAGAGACTTATATCATGATAGCTTAATCATTAATGTACCACTTGGGGGTCGCTTGGATGTATATAGTAATTTTATTTACCATATTATATAAAAATACAAAGATGCATTGTAAAAGTGAAACTAATTAACATAGAGTTAATACTTAAAGATAAGGTTAATATAAGTACCCAAACCTGTCTAAATTATATTGGTTGAGTGGTTTTCGACCTATACCTACCTTAACTTTTGAATAATAATCTTTGGAGCCATTAGAAACCGAATATGAATTTATTATAAATTAATATTTCTAGCTTTTCCAAAGGTGCCCCTCACCCCTCTTATAAAATGGCACTCCTCCTTCTCATTTCTTCACACCTTAAAACCTTTTGGTTAAGCCAAACTCTGCCCAAATACTCTCCCAACATCCCTCACTACAACCTATATGCCTTAGTTTGATCAGAAAGCCAACATAAGGATCCCTTTTGATCAAATCAAAAAAAAGAACCCGAAGAAGAGGTAATGATTTCACCACCCTTCTCCAAGTTCATTTCTTCTTCCACATATTCTTCCTTTGTTCTTACCATTCTAAAATAATAACTCCAGTATCTCACATATACTGTGATGTTATTATAAATATGGTACAACCATATTCAGTATTCTATCCACCCTTTGAATAACATGTCGCCATACGTGCGTACGTACGGACTATCGTCTCCACGTCGTGGTGTAATGGTTATTCAATATAATATTATTTGGATGGGTATAATAATGATGTGTAACTCATGTAAATAATAAATATAACATGTTAATGATTCTGTATATATATGATATACCATCCATTTATATATTATTTTAATATCAAATAATGAGATTGTCGCTCGTGCGTACGTACGGACTACCGTCTCCACGAACGCGATGAGATTTATTCTCCATCGTATCCATTCAAGTATAATTATCATTTGATGATTTAAAAATCCTGTTTAAGGACTTGATATCATTCTGGATATGAATAATATACAACCTATCCTTTACAAAAAGGTCTTACGTAACAAAACATATAAAAGAAAACAAGTAAGTTAACACCCGAAACAACGATAATACTAAGATATTATTATAAATCGATATTAAAAGATCATATATGATATCATATTATTGTATATGATTCTTGTATAATTTAGTAACAATTATTTCACCATTATACAGGAGGTTAACCTACCCCAACCAAGGAAAAAGTACAAGGTAAGGGTTATTTCACAATCTCTTCATTATCCGAGGTTGTTTATACGTAATAATCTACTGGGATATCTTTATCACCCACATCCATGTTTCTTAAAAATGTATTTCAAAACATTTTTACTATATACAAGAATATGGGTTAAAGTCATTTATACCCTTGTTTGACTTTTTATAAGAGGTTTATAAAGGAATCTTTCCGTCATTTTCAAAACAAGGTCCTTTTTAACCTTTTCGACAGAATTGAGGTAAGAATGTTTTTTTAACTTATACGGCGGGTGCGGTTATTTTACGCCGTTATAAAATCTTCAACGCTTTCCTTACAAGCTTATAAGAATATTTTCAAAGAAAATGTTTTATTTTATATGGATCTTAAATGATATCAAAATAAAAGGAGATATATCTTTAAAAAGAATTTTGATTTCATCTACGTCAACATCCTTTGATGGATTTTAAGATGACTTGAAGTTGATTTATTATGATACAAAACTTCTATATTGTATTGAAGGTTTTGTGATATGTTTGAATATGGATGTGCTATTTTTATACCATTCATAGTTTATGGTGAAATTATTGACATTTCGTATTCTAGTTTTAATACGAATGTTTATGTTATGTTTAAACCTTTTCATATGGGAATGCATTGGACTTAATAAGTGACGGGTGAAGCCCGCTATAGCTCCTCGATGCATCGGTAGGTCTCATGAGACAAACTAGTGTCTTGGCACAAGGCCTTGACAAAATCTTATTTGTAGTCTTGGCACGAGGCCTTGGATATGTGGTTATGATAGTCTAGCATTATGCATTCCAACATTATGAAAGTGGTTATTGATTTTTTCATGTGATTATTCGATTAGTAGAATATCCATGTGAATAAGTAAATGGAATTATTTCATTTTATTTATGCCATACCATGTTGAAAGTTAATATTTAAAAGTCTTTTGTTTTAGTTATACATTGCCTTAAATGTTTCTTCTTATTTATGAAAGTTTCCGCTATATTTTTATCCTTACTGGGCATTTGAGCTCACCCCTTTTCTATGTTTTATTTTTCCCAGGATGTAAAGAAGTAACTTATGAATGACCTGCAGGGATTTTATGAGGGGTTAATAGTGTGGATTGTGGAAATATTATGTTGTTGTAGTAGTTTTTCATTTTATGATGTAATGTAAAACTTATGAATATATCTAGTGTTTCCAAGGCTACTAAACCAATCGGTCTTTCGAGATTTGATCTTTCTTGAGATCATGCCAATGTTACGAAGTAATGCACCGACTCTGGGTAACTGGGGTCGGGGCGTTACAGAACCTCTATGTTTTTTAGATGTGATTTCATGGCCTCTTGGGTGGTGATTTATGTTTCATTGTATTGCCTTATGCTTCTTCACATATGCACAATAATGTTTATCACTTTTTTGCATAGCCTCTCGAATGTGATAGCTTTAATTGATCACTCCACAACCAAATATTTAAACTTACTTATTGGTACCTTCCACTCAATAAGGGTTGATGTGTGCCAATTATGTAAGTCCTAGGGTTTTGGGTTAAATCCCCACCGCACGAGATTTAGGACGGTAATCATCCAACCACACTCATCCCTAACACATGATGTTAAACTATTATCACCATATATGTGTAAGCTCCATATGATCAGAGAGGTAATGGGAATATGTTCTGTCGCTGCTCTATCTTAATTTGGGATTTGTCGCCATGCGCACCTTGGGTAGTCACCATGTAAGACAGAACACCCTCTGATGGGATGTTTCAGGTAATATGGACATATCCTCCATGTTCCTATGAACCCCTACATGGGCTTCCCTCACAGATTAATACCCAATATCCATCTCTCTGGGCCACTAATCAAGTTTATCCCCTGCTATATTCCTCACATATGGACCATTCATGATGTGATAATAAAATATTTTTTCCTCTCGGTTCTCACACTGAACCAGACTCACATGGTCTTAGAGTAAGAATAAACAATTACACCCAACTCTAGGCCGCCTTAGTATGCATTCCACATCCCCCATCTAACCAATCAATATAGACTTTTATTCTTTCCCCCTTCCTATCATGGTGCGTTGGAAGCCTCCCCGAGGATCAAGCTTGTCAATCATCGGTTCTGAATACATCACATCGGTTCACCCTCATTCCACAAGAAATTAAACTTTATACCCCATTATATCCTTCATGACATTTAAATTAATGCATTTTAACTATGCTGTCTTTCTCTCTATCACCTATGAATGGTACATAGGAACCCTCTCTTAGGTCCGACCCCAAATGGTAGTAAACATCATTTTCCCATTTGGTGGGACCCATATTCATGGTTCGTCCCTTAGTGGCATTAGACTAGCTCCCATGAAGCTAAACCTGCATAAGCCTCACACCCAATTCATACTACTACAAACAAAATTTTCCCTCATGTGATGGGACACTAACCACGTGTAATCCCCAACATGTTGACGGTTCATTTTCTTTTATGTACACCCTAATTCTATGACCCATTCTGAACATTATAGACATTGATTCCCTACTACATGGATTTGTAGAAGTCCTCTTTGGGGTTCAAGACCATCATCCTTGTCCCAAACTAGTCTCTCTATATAGCCTTTGTGTTTTGGGAAGGTCATGCCTCAACCCTAAGGTTCTACTTCCTTTGGGTCCCATCCATGCGCCCATTATCATGGGCTGCCTCTTTAGGTGAATTATCACCCCACCAAATATCATGGAATTTGATTCACACCCACTCCAATACAAAGAAAGACTCCATTTGGGTCATTCCAAACTCTACTATCATCTTCTTATCAATCTCATATCATCCATATCATATACTTCATCGAGTCATCCATCAACCATACTGGTTTTACCCAGGCCGCCACGTCCTGGTGAGATCATGTTATCCACTTTATCCCTGATAATAATCGTTCTTGGGATGCTAACCAAGCATAGTACCCAAATATTCTTTGGGACATTTTCCATTGTGTACACCCTAATCCCATGATTCACCCTCTTGAACTACTTGGGTTTTGATCACTGTACTCTACATGATACATTGGAATCCTCCACAATATTCAATCCCAACCAACTATAAACATGATGTCCCCTTTGTTGACATCCAATCATACTCAGATCCATACTCATTGGGTATCTTGATCGATCCATCTAATAAGAATCTCATGTGCTCCCTCCTTAGGATGTACTTATTTGATCTACTCTCATCAGTGTTCTGATCAGTATGATCTGTTTTTTTTAATACTTAAACATGTGACATACCCCATTTTAAAACTAGGAATATGACTAAATACTCATGGAAGTTTCTAAGGAATATATTCTCCCACACTCGACATGGGACTCCATTGGCTTCCATGCCCTGGAGAATTATTATAATAAGGGGAATAATTATAGTTGTAATAGTGTTTAAGTGTCAAGACATGCTAGCATTGTCTAACATGAGTATTACGCTGACCAATATTTGCTGCCCTAATATAATCCATTCAAATTTCCTAGAAGATGACTTCTAATAAATCAATGTCTAAAAATATGTGTCGTTGCGATTAATTTCATGAAAAAATCTTAAATCTATGAGGGAGACCTGGACTAGGAGACGAGTTACTTGGAGGAATCCACAAAAAGATATACCGACATCCCATCATACTTTTTTGATATAGGAGGAAAAATAATTAAATAAAAAATAAATGTATCCTACCATTGGAATGATGGAATGACTGGAAATAGGTAGTGTTACCCAATGATTGGATGCACACCCAAATGAAAGCATCTGAAATATAAATGGTGAACACGAACTGAATAATCTCCTTAATATAGAGATTAGTTGCATTCAGAAAATCAATAGCTATGTGTGTCACCGGATCTAGCTATCCAAATTGATGTTCTACCATGAAAATAGTCATCCTGGCGTGAAAATCAACAATTTTTGGGGCAGTTAATCATTGGAGATTATGGTATATGATGTTTTTAGTGTGGATATTTATCTCTTTCCATAGAAGACTAAACGACGTTGGGGATCTATGCATTAATTACTTTCTAACATTACTAATGGGTAAATTCTCATACTTTGTAGGACCCATGATGAAGCTATTGGAAACCAATCATATACCTCCCACAGACGTAGTGGCATGGGCAGTACGAAGGATGTAATTCCCCATGACTTCATATCCTCTGCGATATATCTCGTGCCTATAGATTTTGGTCATCTTCAACCCCACCAACCCTAAAAATTATTTCAATGAAATGTGATTGATATTCTTCAATAAAGATATGTACAAGAAGGGTTATCCTGACGAGGTACATGGACCACCATGACAAAAAGGCCTCAGTTCCCCATCAACAGAGTCACCCCAAGGGTCATGCAAGGAGTCGTTTCTCCCCACTTAGACCTTCAATAGCCTCGAAAGCCTATCCATGTAGCACTCCAATGACTCACACCCTTTTTATGATGATGTATGGGGATTACAGGTCCACAGATCTAGGACATCAGTTATGGAGCTACTGAGGAGGGTCCCCACTCATCTACGTCAGCATCGCCAGCATGTCTTACAGACTGATGAGTGGATGGTTCATCCCCTTGCATAGCTGGCTCTAGTTCGGCTGACCTATAATCAATGTTGGGTGCAAGCTCTAGAGTATGTCTGCCCAAGGAAATCATCGTCAATAGATTCAGATACCCAAGCCCCCATCAGAATGAGCTATCAACCTACTATCATCTATGGATATGGGAACATACTTGTTAAAGAGTAGGGGAACATCCATGAACAACAATAGTTGAATCACCAGTCACCCTTTGAGTAGGTTGAACTGGCTCTCCTAGTTACTGGGGTAAGGAGTAGTCATCACGGGCCGACCCCCGATGATGACATCTATTATAGAGGTCCTCCCCATACCAATATCATAAATAGTGGTGGTATTCCTCACTATTGAATTTATTATAGAGGTCCTCCCCTTTCCACTATAATCATTTATAATGGATGCCCTCCATGCTTCATTGACATTCAATAGGAATTTCCTCCCCATTTCCTAGCATTAGATTTGAAAATTTCCCTCACATACAAGGATATCAATGTAGGGATCTTCCTTTCCCGGTCATCTAATAGCATGGTGTCCCTCTTCATGTGATCATCAATTCTGGGTGTGTTCTTCCCTATTCCATCCATCACCAATTTGGAGGTACTCCCTGCATCATCAATTGTGATCAAGGTCATACTTATCATGTCCACTACAATCAGAATTAAGTCCCTCTTTGTACCACTGATACTAGGGCTGCTAATGAAAAGCCCATCCCCACTCTAGCACTCTCAAACACATATGTCCACCCCATGTTATATTCAAAATTTCTCCAAGTTCCCATCGCACTCCCACTCATCAGAGTGATGATACTCTATGGGTCGTCAACAACCGTTATAAATCACGTCCTCATATTTCATCCAGTGTCCACAGAGGTGCTCCCACTCTATCACCAATATGTACGTAGGACATCCACAACCTACACTATCATGAAGAACCATACCAGGGTAGGAGGGAGTGTCACCGCCAAAGAAAAAATCTTGAGAATGATCAAACTGAAATCAATCCCATATCCATTTCATATTCTATGGTGGAGTGTGATTAGGTGATGGAACAGTAAGCCATATCTTCTACATCAGGGTTGGGTAAGAAAATTTTTTATAAGCCTCATCCATTCATAATGTGAGGCCCACTTGATACATTCATCTCTATGAAGATACATATAGGAGAATGAATATATGTCCCCTCTCCCGGGCCTGGTCGTGCTATCATCATTATCGACAACATGGTCATTCTCCACCTCACCATGAGATCACAGAGAGTGGTTCTGGGGACCAAAAGAGGGAAAGAAATATTGTGACCTACTGCCAACAACCACATACCCTACATGATAATTGGGGTTTGATAGACCCTCTTATAGGGAGGTGGTCTCACAATCAGTGCATTCTTCGGAAGACAACCCACGATGGAGGGGATTTTTAGCTAACACAACATACTCTCCACCAGCTAGTATGCCGTTACAATGGTCCTCTTTAATGAAATTACTAGTCCCACATTTTCCACTTGTTTAATAATGGTGCAATAAATGATAGGATCCCGAGTCTGAGCCATGAATTTTGTGGAACATATTCACCTCAGATCATCTCCCTGAGATTTTGTAGCCCATTTTAAAAGAATGTTTCATCATTTCAGAATATATTACCCAAGAGATGGTCATGTAATTCTAAAAATCACTTTGGGATATACACTTCCATCTCCATCATCGACATATAGATAACCCCAAGAACTAGAAACACATCGATGACATCAGCCAATAATGATTCACGGTCGACTTGGCTTCTCTCCCCATTTCTCAGCACCCTAAGTCACCCAATCATCCTCATTCCCACTAGAAACAATGTATCTAGATCTTTATACTGCTCCAAATAATTATTAATGAGGCTTCCCCCGTGAAAAAATTCATGGTTTTTGTAATAATGATTCCCTTCATTTCAATCATATATGGTGCCTTCTGAACTTTATAGGTGATTATGAGGATATGTTTCCAGGTACAAACGTAGTTAAACCGGTTGACCCATTATAGGAAAAAACCATGCTTGCACACATTGAAGAGAAAATACCCATGGGTTGGTTCCACACATTTTGGATCCATTGTACATAGTTACTCACCATAAAATAATCCTACTATGCCTTTCTGCATCTTCTGAGTCATTTTCCTTCTACTGGGACCCCAGTAAGGGTAAAGAGCATACTGGACCCATCAAACCCACTGACCGGTATGGATTAGTAGAAAAGAGAGAAGATAAACCTAAATGGGTTGTGTTTCATTAGTGGATTATGTAACATTAAAATATAGCTGAGGACCTTCGCATCGAACGTGCTACGAAATGATTGCTAGATTATTGTAATCATCGACTGTGGCAGTAAGGGAAGGTACAACCCCCCCCCAGTGAGTTGCCTCTTGGTGTCCTTGACCATATTTCCCATATACACATAGTATAGGTCAGATTTGATTGTATTCGGGTTTTATGTGCATCAACGAATCCACATGAGTTGTGTGATAACCCTCTTTGTGACCCAGATCAGGATTCCACATAAGATCCACAGGTTATTCCCCCATGAGCCACGAAATTTATCCAAACAATCACTCCATAAGAAATAGGGCCTTCTTACCTCTTTTATTATGCTTCCTAAATTTTGGTTGTCTCAGGCCCTCATCAAGACAGTAATCCCATCCATAATTATCTGATTGATGCTCTCATTTTCAACCTTGAGGCATTGGGAATTTAAAATGTGGTGATCTTACTCGACTGCAAGACACATTTGGCATGGATGGATGATATTCCTGCTACCCCAATATTCATGAATCAAATCTTCTCCCCTTTAATTGATGGTCAATATACTGAAACATTTATCCCACTATATGTCAATGTGTGGACCCTTTCTAAGAACTACAGCACATGAGGTGGCCTCCATGATCTAGTTTTTGATACAGATGCTAGTGTGGAACACATTTTTATGGTAAAACCAGCTACCCATTAGGTCAATATTTCGATGGGAGAACCTTCATAGGAATTTTCTCTACTAGTTCAGAACCACCAATCGGAAATTAAGCATTACAAAACTCTTCAAATTCAAGCAGAGGCCTGATGAGCAGGTCGCAGACTTTATTTTCCATTGGAAGGGCCTCACATATTCCCTTGATATGATTCTAACTCTAGAACAACTGCAATCTATGTGTGTGGGGACTGTCAAAATTGAATTTTTCCCTTCTATAATAACTAATAACTACCTGGGGAAGTCACGATTTATTTTAAAAAGACCATCTTCTAGAGAAATCATTTCTCTAAGCCATGTATGCACATTTGATTAACCTTGTAGTTCCTATAAGAAGATCCACCAAGGCTAAGCCCAATATAGTATCATATATAGACCCCCCTGAAGATATAATTCTTAACAGTGGTGAACTCTATATAGCATTGTCGAGGACCACCACCTCAGGTGCATCATCTTTCCTACCAATACCCACCTCAAAATCAGTAGGTGCCCCCACGTAACGCGCCCCAACAACCCAGGTGAGACAACTAGGTCCCTCCTACTCATTAGGCTCTTCAATGCCCTCATTACTTCCAGTATCCCAGATCCCCCTTCCTAGATATAATGAATCGGAACTACTCATTTAATGAGGCCGAGGTCCTTGACTATTTCTAAAGCACTAGAGATTCGAGAATCTGCCGATTTCTAGAAGAAAATATGTCCAAATAGGTGGAACTCATTGATTATAGAAACTATTTACCCAATCACAGGTTCCTTGGAAACACCATAATGTAGTGATACATGCATAAATAATAGCTCCAAGACTGGGTGAATGAGAACATAGTCATCTTGGGTCCAACCCCAAAATAGGTGGCAAGTTTGTTTGTAAATATTGATAGCGACATCGAGGGTGAATGGCATCAGGTGTCCAACAACAAGTCTCAAACATACAACAATCATATTTCTCATAAGGTAGTCACCCATGCCCATGGTATTATCCATGCATGATTGGATCAACTTGAGGTTTCATGTGTCATTATGCTAACGACATGCACTACTTCCGCATCAACATCTTTCTCTTCCTCTTTCCAAAATGGCAAGTATCAATGACACAAGGGAAAAAATATACCCCCACTGATGCCATCATCATCCTATAATCTATGTGGTTTCATTCCTCAGAGATTTAAATATCCCCTATAATAGTCCCTATGATAGAGGATTCATCAAGTGATGATCAAGGGAATGCTTCTTTAAATACTGTGAAGCTGGTCAACCCCCACATGGTTCCCAATGATAAAGACCACCTGAAGGATTGTCCCAACGTTCACTTTTTATTCCAACGTCGACAGAGTCGTGGGTATGTGAATCGAAAAAATGAAATGGTCAGTGATTCCAGCCAAATTGTGCATGCCACTATAACCAGATATTAGGCCCAATGCATAGATCATCACACACAACCTTCTTATATCATTGCATCAAATTTGATTTGCCGTAGTTTGTGCTACTTGATCGTGAATATCCTCTGAGTCTTTGGAATTTTCATCCACGTTATGTCATGTATAAAACGCAGTCATCTTCCTTTATTGAGAAGTCACTATACACAATTCGAATATCAAGCTACACGACATTCCCAGTACATGTTAGAATCGACTAGTTTAACACACAATCCCCATTAAACCTCATGTCACCAGATGTGTATTCTCAGAATGAAATTATGATATCCTCAGGAATCTTTTAGAATTCCTATGAAGCTCTCTATACTCATGGTTCGCCACCTATCAGTGGATATTCCCAAGGCCCTTAAGGATGTTTTATGAAGACCATTCCAGTTAGAGATGTAGGTAGAAACCATAGAATCCTTCCATGTAGAGATCATCAAGAAATTTGAATGTAAAGAGATCATCTCTTTCTCTGAATAAGATAAAGGATTTCCTATACAAGGGGAAATTAGCACACTATAAATCATATGCAATTTCAATATCATGGACGTTCTCAACTCTATTTTCAACATGGGATCTGGGATCAACCATATCCTAACATAGACATTCAAAAAAGCGGGAAAATCAAAGGCATATCAGAGTACCTATGAGCTACAAATTCATGGTTATCATAGGAAGGATTAGACAGCATTTGTCCAAATTTTTCTAAATAACAAGTTCAATTCCCTAGTTTATAGCACTGATTTCATGGATGTCTTACGAGACACCACATACAATGCATTGATGGGTGGGCCATGACTCCACCTGCACGCGACAATCCCATTTTCATATCACCAATGCCTTATGTAACCCCTTTATGGTTGAGTATACATACTCCAAGGAGATGTGTATCCCTTTTCATCTTATGAAGCCCACAACATAAGTGTCGACTATTACAAGATCTAGGGAACAAATAACTAGGATAATAAGGCTTAGCACTCTATGGCTGTGACCGAACCATGGACACACTTGGATGACACATACATTTTCATGATTAATTGATTGTGGGCCCTGACCGCAGAAATGTGGAAATTTAGTTTTTTGTCTCTAGAATGAAGAGGAATAACATTACCATGTATATTTAATGTTGCAATATCTCCTCGTATTCCTAGAAATATCAGCCTCAAAAGATACCAAATACCCCTACTATTAAAATTTATTGATATTTACTCCCTATAGTAATGGAAATTCGTCATTTAGTCATGTTTTAATATGATGGGATAATCAAACTCATGAAAACAAAACACTATTTCATTGAAATTATCAGACTTTTCAACATGGGATGAAGGCCAGAATGGATCAAGTTGAGAGTATTCATCACTATGGTTTCATCAGTTCAAGAGTCCCCTCGATAATGTTTCCAATACCACCCAGTCTTGAACCGGTGTCCCTTAAGGATCTCTCTACTCAAAATAGCTGCCTCTTTCTGATGAACATCTAACATCGGATGAATAAGTTGATTTGGAAGATACCCCTCTTGAATTCAAATAGGGTGTCTCAACTATGGCTGATGAATTGGTACAGATGAACCTTTGTAACGAGATGAATATGAAACCCACATTAATCTGCACTGTTATGCATGAAGAAGAGAAACATCAATATGTGTATTTCCTAGGGAATTATCATGATGTACATACTTGATGTTATAATGAGTTTCAATATTTGTATCCCCAGTTATCCATCACTCTCTTGGTCTCCCATCAAATCATCACATGTTCAAATAACCTCCAAGACTGATGCAACATTCTCACCATGCCATGGTCGACGTCGAGTTTGATATGATCATGAAATTCAACATCTTAAAGTGGTTCCAATACACCCAAAATTGTTCCAATCATCAAGAATAATGGACAGACCAGAGTCGACATTGACATCCTAGATCTCAAATGTCATTGTCCAAATTATGATTTTCACCATCCTACAATAGAACTGTTGATCGATGCCACAACTAGGTTCCATTCTCTCTCCTTCAAGGATGTATGATATGGTTTCAATAATATATTACGTTAAATTAAGGATGATGATTCTACCACCGTTGAGTAACCACATGGTAATTTTACTATCAGGTAATGACTTTCATTCTAAATAATACAAGTTCCACCTATCAGTGTTCCATGCACTGTATATTCTAGATGATCATCAGTACATTAGTAGAACGCTAAATGGATGACATGGTTGTTAAAGCTCACCACTATTTGGATCATCATATGGATCTTAAAAAAGTGTTCAGATTCTTCATTTCCCATCATCTGAAGATGAACCCCTTAATGTGTGCCTTTAGGGTCACCTTTAAAAAGTTTCTCAGCTTCGTTTTTATATACAGAGGCTTTTAGATTGACCCGAAAATGATCAATTCCATCATCTAGTTTCCTCCTCGAGCAATATTATGTATCTAAAATGGTTTCAAGACCACATTTCCTACATATGATGATTCGTCACAATTCTGGTAAGCAGATGTATATCCTTTTCCCGAATCATTATGAAAGGTGTCGATTATCAGTTGGATGAGGCGTGTCATACTTCTTTTTAGAATATCAAAAAGTACCTACAATATCCTCAACATCTATAGACACCCATTTCCAAAACGTTTTTGGTCCCTTATGTGTCCGCTCTAGAGTGGTCCATGGTGCCCTCCTTTCCTAGAAGAAGAATGAGGTAATCGACAATAGTTTATACTATCTTAGCCTCATGCTCCTTGACATTGAGGTCAGATATTCCTCTATCGAGAATAGATGTCTTGCACGGGTATTTATAGAATAAAATTTGTGTCCATACCTGTAGAACTATGAGATACAACTTGATTCTCGAGTGGTTCCACTGAAGTACATCCTCATCTTCCAGATGTTGACAGGCCATTTAGCTCAGTGGGAAGTGATCCTTATGTAGTTCGACATCTACTTTTTCCTCAATATGCCTATAAAGGGACATGAATATATATTCTATAATGCCACACATCCATCCCATGCAGAGTACTATTTGGATATTGACATTCCAGATGAGGCAATCATCATTGTAGATCAAGACATTAAATATTGGAAAATACACTATGATGTCACTTACTAAAGCCCTACCGGTAGAATACTCAATGATCCCATACTTAGCAGAGTAGGCCTGAGTATCATCTTCATCATGACTAGAAAGATTGTACATCCCTTTTAATTAATGTTTTTAGAAGGATTTACCAACAATGAGGAAGATTACACGGATCTAATCACTAGTCTTGAGCTGGCCCTCGATAATGATGTTCCCCACCTAAATGAGAAGGGGGACTCCAAAATCGTCATCATGGAGATAAATGGTGACTATGTAGTTAGGAAGCCATAAATATTCCCCCTTCTAGAATGTACTCAGATGATGATGGCCCACTTATGAGGTATAAGTTACTCATATCCCCCTATAACAGAATGGTCGAGTTGATGCCTCTGTTTTCCTTGTTGCATCTCTTACCGAGCCTGTCCATGATCATATGATTGTCCATGTGGCACATTGAAAATTTATTACTCCAATTACTCTAGATGATGATGATAGAACATAGTTAAGCCACAATGCCACTAATGCCTACACATTAGCAACTTATGGTCCCCATTCCACAGTGTTGGTAGAGACTCATAACTAGAGGACCCCCTATATCAATTATCTCCATGAAGGTGATCTACCAAATAGATCGAGCCTAGTGTGAGAGGATTCAATGACGAATGTTGTAGTTCACCCTATAGAGTTTCCATAGACTATAGAAGATCCTTTTTACATGTAGTTTTGATAGGATTATCCTTCGTTACATTCACAATGGTGAGATTTCTCACGTCATGTTGGAAATTCGTTGCAGTTCCTTCAGGGCTCATCATGAAGGGATTGATTATTATCATCAAATCCTATGATTGGGATACATTTATCCCACCATGATCTATTATTTTATGGAGTTTTCAAAAATTATCAATTCATTTTGGATCCATGGTAATATTTTTCATTGCCTGTAAGATCATCTCCATACTACAATGTAATCTTGGCACTTTTTTAATTAGGGGACTTGATGTTGTGGGACCAAATCCACTCACAACGGCTCGCTAGTTCAGGTTCATCCTGACCACTATATATTTCTTTTACAAGTGGGAAGATGTTGTTCCACTCAAGAATGTCAAGGATCGTTTTATCATTGAGTTCATGAGCTCCAATATCATGTATCCATTCATATTACCTCACGCCATTCTGACTGATAACAACACAAACATCCGAGCAGTCGGGCTGAAGAAATTATATGCCAAGTACCATATCCATTCTAATCATACATATCGATTTCATGTGTAACGAAATGGACTGATGGATTCACTAAAAAAATCCTATCTAACATAATGTATGAGATTTTTGGGTAGAACAAGAAGAGTTTTCCAGAAAAACACCCTAATGCTCTCTGGGATTACTGGAAGATGACTCCGAAATCCACTCAGGTGACTCCATATTCCATGGTTTACAAAATGTGACAGTCTTTACCATTGAGATACAGTCACTGTCATTATGTACAATTTTCTTTGACTAGAAAGTACTAGAAAAAGTTGCAAAAATCTATCTGTCTTAACTGGAAGCGCTAAACGACAATATGTTGTAATATAAGAAGTGGAATAAAAACAAGATACCCCTGGAATTAGGTAATAATGTTCGTCTCCATTTTTTTCATACAAGATAACACGGTATTAGCCTTACGAATGATAATTATACCGAGAAGGAATCCACCGAAGATGGACCCCAAAAGGGGGGGAACATATATCATTTACAATGTTCACCCAAATAGTACAAACTTTCTGGTCACAATGGATGGTGAGCATACTACTCCTCCCACCTATGTTAAATGTCACATGATGTCATTCACCTAAGTTTACCTATTTATGTCTTCACCAGTCAATTTTGAACTATGTTCTATGTCTAGGATTAAGGACATAAAACTATACAACACTCATCATGCATGATGATCAACTATAAAATGGTCTTATCACTACAACCTGAATATATGATCTCATTCATCCTTGTCTGATAAAATTAAATTACACGGTGGTTACATGAAATATGTATATCATGATTTGTATCCTTATGAGATATGTAAGAATTCTTAGAACATTCATCCCTGGCCGGCCTCAGGTCTCTTTACCACTATGGCCTCTAGGCATGTGTTCTGTCTAAAGATTGTGTGATGTGGTGCGGTCTTTTTGTCTTCATTGACGTCGTTTTATTTTTTCCACACCAAACATATCCCTTTGAGGCATACCTTTTTTCCTTATCCTTACCTATTGAAATTAAACTTCATTGTATCTTCAGAACTATGTCTATCATGAATCCCATAATTATGGGATACGTAGGAATTCCTAGTCATTTCATCGTTGGGTCTAGCCCAAAAAATCCTTTCACCATGATGATATTTGTTCTCTTCGAGTAATTATATATGGTATAGTATGTAGAATTCATTGGTCCCCATTCATATCGTGATTACAATGGCAGCATCGTGTCCCCTCCTTCCAAAACATCTTTCATCTCCTTAAATCCTTACTGCATGATGTTAAACTGCCTGGAGTTTCTAGAACAACATGTGTCTTGATTCCCATACATGTGGGATATGTAGAAATGCTCAAACATTTTGTCGTTAGTTCCCGCAATATTTTTTTATAATCCTTATCTTTTTTCTATCAATTTGGTCTATATTATCTTGGGGTTGTGTGGTGTTGTGCGGGCTTACGTCCTCATTCACGTTGGTTATTCAACAACCAAACCATGCACCTCTCTCTTGAGATCTCTCCACCCCTATCCTTCACTCATCCAATCAAGTATTATTATCATAAATGGGCCCCTTTATCCCCTTTAAAAACCATTCCAATATGCTTTGATGCATTATAGTTTGGGACCTAGAGTGATGGATTGGTCATGGAAGTTATTTCATCAGTTTGCAAGCTTCATGTTTTCCATCATTTGGGTTTTTCATAATCATTATCATCTGAAAGGACCACTGAAAAAAATTTATACTAGGACTTAGTGTTTTCTTCTCATATTTGTCCAATGTCCTTGAGGATCTCAAACGACATTATGACCAATGTCTTGTGTTGTGAATATGGTCAACATTTGTTACTCATTAGTTCTTCCCATATCAGGTCACATGGTGTGGGAACTATATTTCGAACACGGTCAACAGTTATCCACCATCATTATGCAATCCCCATTATGCCCCAAATATTGGTCTCTTGATTCACACCATGTTCACTTCCTCACATAAAAGTATAATTTCGACACCCATGGTTATATTACTCCTTACACAATTTGACATTAGGGGGGGTGAATCAATGTTGTGGTCTCATCCTTGACCAGGAACCATTTCCCATTAATAGGTATTCCATGTGTGGTGAAGATATCATGCACCCTAGATTCCCACATCAAGTGTATCTCATGTTTTCTTCGGGAATTGGTCAGGGATTACACCCTCATAGAAGAATCTCAATTATTACTTTCTGAGCTCTAAAACCTTAAAATAATCCCCCCTCGTACATTCCATATAAAATTAAACTTTATGAATTTCGAGAAGAGATTAAGGCCGGATTCCCATCCTTATTAGATAAGTAGAAACACCTTAACATTTACTCCTTGATCCCATCTCAGGCTCCACTAATTATATATTTTCAGCCTTTTTTTGTAACACATATGGTATTTCACAGTGTAGTGTATGTGAACTTATGTCCTAATTCACGTCAGGTATATAATATCCTCACCACATACCACATATTAAGGGATAGTCCCTCATATCTCCATTCTTACCCCAAGATGCTAAATTTCATGTCATATCTAGAAATACATACTAATTGACTCCCATCCTTATAGGATATGTTGTAATACCCAGACATTTAATCTTCCCGTACATCCCCATGTTCTATGATCTTTTCTGGTCACTTTTCCTTAGGTCCCCTGCCCTATAGGGTTTCTAGCGGAGTGGTGTGGACTGATTTCCTCATTCTCATCGGTTATGCATTATCACACAATGTGCATTCCATTTAGATCCTTGTTATTCTCAATGCATCAAATACATATGATGTTAAATTATAATATCTGGTCCCACAAGAAATAAAACTATTGCATGTTTTTTGCATGACCATAAAACTTAGAGGATGGTCCTTCTATACGACCTTAAACTGTGACATTATCATCATAGATGCATGATGATGAAATAGTACCACATTGTGTTATCCTAACTTGAGGGGACATCATGTTTGGCATCATTCATCCACCATTCCAATTTTCATGGCCTAAACATGGCTTGATTCCTTCAAGGAACACTCAGATTCTCCTTCCTAGTATTGTTTCATAAAAAAAATATCCACCTAAAAGAACAAACAATATCCATCAAATGCTACTTAATTTGGTTCATAGGCTACACCTACATGATATTATTTCCCATATCAATGGTAACCTACCTTTTTTTAAAGACTATAATTGGAATGATTCACATCCTCATGGGAAATGTTGGAACACCCGAAAATATCTTTTTTTTGTTGCATCCTGGGTTCATCTATTATTTTTCTCGGCCCCTTGGCCTGAGTAATCTCCTACAATTAGGAACAGTGGGGAATATATGGTATTTCATCCCCATTCAACACCTAGTTTATAATATTCATTCCATTTACATACCCTTTTGGGATCTTCCTTCCATTCACCTTACGTCCTTGTCACATGATAGTAAACTACATGAAATCATCATAATTGTGTATAACAAGATTCCCCTTATCATGGGATACGTAAGAACACCAAAAAATTTCTTCCTCAGGTCCGAACCTAGGTTTATAAACCCATTTTATCCTTTTTATATGGACATTTTGACCTCTATTATGCCTCACCAATGTCCTCGGATGTAGTACGATTTAGGAAATAGAGTGTTGGATAATGAATAGACATTAATTTATCTGTTTACATGATTTGGGTCTCCCATTATTTGGGTTTCTATCATCTTTTACATCTAAATAGTCCCTCGGATGATATGGATTCCCAGCCTTATGTCACACATACAATTTTGGGCCAACATCCCAAAGGATTTTGAATGACATTATGTGCCAGGTTCCACGTTTCGAATACCGTCAGTGGTTAAGCCTCGTTGTTGATAACATTTTAGGTCACATGATATGGATTCTTTGTTCCGAGCACGGTCAAAACATTTCCTCCATTTTGATGAAACCCCCATTAATCCTTATATATTTTTTCGTGTGATTAAATTACCATTCCACTCCCTTTTGTTCAAGTGGAATTTCGAAACCATTGGAGTTATCCCTCTTTGAACCTATCAGTATTAAAGAGAGTGAATCAGTGTCCTGAGGGTCATCCTCGAATCCACATCAGTTCCCCCAGCTGTGTATTACATGTGTTGCAAATATATTTTATCCCTTTGTCTCCCACATTGAGCATATCTCACATGGGTGTTGGGATATTTGTAATGATCATGCATACATGGAAGAACCACAGTTTTTATGGTCTAATCTATATGACTGTAAAAAAGGATTTCTTGTGAAATTGTCCAGGAATCGTGAAATTAAACTATGTGTTTAGTTATAGAAATTTTTATGTAGAATGAAAACATTTTCCCCACTAACGTATGTTCTCTTTGAGGCACCACACCACATATTTCTATTTCAGGAATCGTCCCATTTTCATTCCATGATCTATGACCTTTAATTATGATATATTACGTCCTTATCGTAATGTTCTAAGAAACAAATTCTACACCGAGGTTGTGTAATGATAAATTACTCATCCATATGTTGTCTTCTCTCAAGAAGACTTTTCCCCTTTTTCTTATTAGTCGACAGCCATAGAAACTATAAGAACTATGTGTGTCTTGATTCCCATTCTTTTGGGAAACATGGTGATTACCATACATCTTTTTTTGGTATATATGCATCACCATAAACCCTATTATTCCATTAAAAACATAGTTTCCTTGAATGTATGTGGTGTTGTGTGGACTTATGTCCTCATTTACATCATGTTATGAACCTCACCATAAAATTCTCCATTGGGGTATCAATGCCCTCGATGCATGAAGGTAAATTGTGGTTCAACCCTAAACAATTTTAGGATGCCCCATTATAATTGTGGGATGCATCAGTATCCTCGAATGAGAGGATTACCTCTACCCATGTAGTTCAATGACCATTCTATGCTCAAGAACAATGTTTGGCATGATTCTCATCCATATGGGATATTTAGTGACACCAAAAAATTTCGACTTGGGAACAACCCCTGGGTCATTAACTATTATGGTTCCTTATCCCCGATCATGGTCCAATATCTATGACCTTTATATAGGAGCCTACTATCCATGAAACATGACGTTAAAATATTATCCTTGGTCCATTCAGTATGAAATTAAAACTATGTGTACGGTCTTGGTCATAAGACGTTATGATATTTTGTACATCGTTCTTATCAAACAATGCTAAACTATGTATCTATCATCCTCAATTTCAGGATATAAAACTATAATGAATTATAAAACCACACTAGAGAGGTCTTATATGCATGTAGGTTTGAACTTAGCTTAGACCTATACACCCACTCTATGTTATTTCTTCATGGTGGCATAATTTTAAGATCGTTGGAATCCATTTGAACAACCCATCGTTGCATCACCACTATTTTTGTGACCTCTATTTTAGATCCCCACTCACTTTCACATATTAAGGAACCCCCTAATGGATTTGATGATCGACCATAAAGATCAGCGACCATCCTTGGCCAATGTTCATGATGGTATCAGATGACAGTTTTAGTTTGTCCTTGTGTTTTGAATGCAGTCTGCGGTGGACCCTCGTTCGTTTGTTCCCTTTTTAGGATAATGTGATACTGATGCTATGTTATGAGCTTGGTCAACAAATATCCAAGGTTTCCATGACCTCTTCACTGAGTTGTGAATTTCAACTATGATAACCATAAATATCCATTCACCTCTTTTCAAATTTATTCCATCAACCCTGGGGTCATCCCAATTGGTCACTAGTGTTTGTGGGACTGGGGGTTTTGGCTGTAATGAGGTCCCAATTCTCTGGTCAGGGCCCATTCCTTGTGACAAAAACACTAAGTGGTCATCCAGGTCCAATTTTTTCGATATTTTAGTCACAACTATCATAAAAAAAAGTGAATAATTTTGTAGTATTTATTTGTTTCACACTCTAGGTATGAACCACATGATCTTAGGGAATTATCACTAATTACATCAATGTTATGGTCAGAATGCACTAAAATAAGAATGAAATCAAATAATAAGTCCATGCAGACAGTTTGGAATATTATTGTTAAACAAAGAAAGAGATTGTTTTATGAGTTTAGCTAATACATGTCTCTTATGGATCAAATAATTTTATGGATTTCTCCACTACAACCATTTAGATCATAGCCTCCAGGGCTGCTTCCTGCCCCATGAGTTCCATCGCTTCTTCATTAGCTACAGACCAGAACACGTTAGCTTTTTCATGCATTATTTCTTTCTCATCTATGAGCTCATTCATTTGACAGCTTTCTTGCACTTCATGCTCTTTTTAATCCACCAACTATGCCTTCAACTATTCAATGAGCTCAGAATTTCTTTTGAAAAATACAACTCTTTAGATTTCATTTTCTTAAAGGTGTTGGACTTTTTTATCATCTTTAAGGAACTTCTTGTTATTCTCTAATTCTTTATGACACTGACCAATAACATATCGCTGGATACTCCCCCATATATTATCATCCATATAATCACAGGTCATTATATGAAGATATTGAGCATCCACCCCGCTGACATAGGGAATGAAGAACCATATGTGAATTGATCCATTTCGGATCATCCATTCTATCTACAAATTTTTGAGAAAGCATTTAATTAACTGACAGGACTTGTTCTGCATCATATGACTCTCATCATCCATGTTTGGATCATATTTTTCAATCTACTTGGGATCTTTAGGGTTGTATTCAGAAAAAAATCCATATGTATAATGAAAAGGTCCTCTTCTAACACTCTTTACACATCTACAGCCGCACCCCTGTCAGCCTGGAGCTCAACCCTAGTAGCAGCATCACCCATGATTGCAACATCCTACTCATCGGGAACTTGAGAGGGACTAGCTTGAATACTTGGCTCTATGAGAGCTAGTGAAATAAATTGTAGGATTGCTACTGATGTTCGAGAGTCGACATTTTTTTTGTGTCTCTAACCATGCAATCACTGCATTTGGATCCAATAACTTAGTCATATGATTCCCCATATATATGATGTGGTCCTACAAAGCAAGTAACTGAAAAGAGTCAATAGAATAGGTGTCAAGTGCTTATGTAATGGTAGGATCTGCCACCACAAGAGATCCCTTGGTAATTTTTTATTCAATAATCATCCTTTACTCCCTCTAGATGGAAGGAATTGATTTATACCCTAAGGTCACCATTTCATCCCCTACTTATAAATTATCACTATCCACAGCAATCATGGCTAGTCCATTGACATCTTCAACTATGGTTGGGTCAATGCTCTACTCGATGATAAATAAAAACTCATGATGATGTTTTTCCCATCCAATTGTACATTTTAATCCCCTACAGAGAAGGGTTCATGGTTCACATAATCAATTTGTTCCTCAACAGGGTAGATTTTGGTCAGTGGATTCAAATTATTAAAATAGAAAGGCTAGTATATATAAGTGTTAAGACTCACTTATAGTTGCTTGTCCAGCTCCACGTCAGAACCCGCGATATCACCACTATTTCATGTGCCTTTCTATCAGATGGTTATTTCCTAAGGCATCATAGATCCAGGGCCTTCATCCCCGGCTTTCTTTTATTCTACTCCTTATTCTATCTCTTCTATATATTCCTCTTCCTACTCCTCCTCTTGTTCCTCCCCTTCTTCTTCGCCTTCCTTATCATTATTATCCTCGGACTGTATCTTTTCTAGGCCATGCTCCTGGAAAAGAATAAATTTTATAAGCATATGTGGTTCTTCATACTCCAATCATTGGCATGCATATATATATCCATGGCTATTAGGTATGAATTCTGGTGATGAAATTTGACAATCTTTAACAACTGAATTCACACTATGTCTAGTAATTGAATCCCATTGCACCACAGTCTCTTCCATAGCTCTTTGATAGACATAGTTTGTTGCAGAATCGGCCATGAAGACCATTATGATAGTAAAATGGTGTGCATAGTATATTTATCCAATGGTATGCATACTCTGTTAATAGACCAACATTGACATTAGTTGGGGTATGTGTGATGAATACTCAAAAACATGTAGTTGTGAACATGATCCATAGATGTTAAAGGATGCAAGGATGAAGCATTTCCCATGCCTCTGTATATAATTTCTTTGGCATCCACTTATTTCACCCAAATTTCATAGAGAACCGTTTCGGCACATACAGTTTACAAAATATTTTTCCATTAATTCAGGATACATGCACACCACCCCTCATACTCTACAAGTACCCCCTAAACTGTAATGGGCCTCTACCATGATATAAAATTTGGAAAAATAATTTATGAAATGTATGAAAGTTGATGATGTTGTGTTTTCCAATCGTGATATTGATCCCTTCCTCTATAATTATCAGTTGGATAATTACATCAATATTCAAGATGGATGGTTACATAACATCACTTGGAAGGAGAATGTGATTCGGGAAGTCATACCGACAACAATGATCTACAACCCACCCATGATGAAAATGGAATAGTCTTCTTATCCTCACTGGAATGATTCATCTAGAGATGTGTATTATAAATATGTATAGTCTTGAAATTATAGGCACCCCCATATTAACCATGTTCTTGGCCGCCTTGATTACGTCTATCACTAGTGTCCCTAGATGATGCCCAATTCTCGTATACCACAATAGTAGTATCCACCCACTCATAGAAGTATCTGGGAAACCTCAAATATCATACATTCGGATACCAAAATTCTTTTATACAGAAAACCCATGATCAATACTCTATTTCATATAGGACAGTCTAATATGAACCCACCATTCCTCTCTACGATGTGTTCAGTCACTACTTCACTCAGCCTATCATTTTCAGAGCCTTTTCCTACATTAGAAGCATACTGAACCATCCTGGATAGCATATGGTCATCAGGATGTATTTTATTTTCAACTTATCTTTATTCTACTCTAAAATATGTCATTTCAGAATAGGGTTACAAGTCTTATCCCCCCAAACACTCTATGTAGGAAGTATCTCATCATATTGGTGCACTTATAGGGGAATTCCCCTAGTGCAATGAATGTCCCAACGACGAAATCCTACCTCCCTACACTGAAGGTGGAAGGTATTAGTGTTGGGAGACTACAAGCTCAATAGCTATGGTACTAAGTCCTGGATAAGGAGGAAGTGAATCTTCGATGTCCAAATAGCTTAAAAAATCCCGATAGACCGCATCTCTGTCCCGAACTCCTCGCATGCATAGATTTTCATGTACGAAGAAGCACATTCACTCATGGAATTTTCCTTGGACCTGAAGCACATTCCTACCAACCTTTAGTCTCATCAATGATGCTACTTATGAATGTAGTCACACAGTGAGATGGAAATTCCATATGATCTAGACCACTTCCTACAGTAGTCATTATCTTCGAATTTAGGATGTAGATGAACATGTTCTATGTTTCCCTGTGAAGGTCCCCATTACTCGTTATGTTGATATTCGAAAGGTTATCCTTGTGTGATACCCATGACCATGACGTATCGATATAAAATCCTAGAATCAACACATATTTCAAAATTCCAATGTTCCATGTCATTACATAGTCAATTAGCACATAATCATTTTATGCCTGCATCATCATGCTGAAAGGCATCATTGTATCAGACACAAAGTTTCTTTCATGATGAATATGTGGGTTTGTGATCATCTAGGTGATCTGTGATGAAATGTTAGCTTCATTCATAGCATCATGCATTTGAATGTCCATTTTGGTCAAGTATTAAAATACACAATGTTGGTTTTGGAAAAGTAGGGTGTTTCGGTGCATAAGGAAATTTTCTAAATGAAATAATTTGTTAGGCGCGAAAGAATTAGTAGTTGTGCTCATGATGCAGAACGAATCTAAGCTCTTTTTCATAGAAATGAACATATTTTACACACGATATCAAGTTGAATATCACATGATAATGTCAAAGTGGGGACTTAGGACCCTGGTGTATTTATAGGAATTGATCGTGCTTTTCATTCACACGAAATGGTTTTGCACTCTAAAAGTTCAGTTTTGTGGGCACTGACTATCCTCTTCTATTATTTTTGGTGTAAAACATAGAATCAATCCTTTGGGTCCTACTTCATCTCTAATTCTGAGGGGTATATGTTTTTGGTGACAAATTTTAGAAAAGGCGATGAATTTCCATTATTAAGTAAACTGAAAGAATGTTTTGAATTATTGGATAATCCCGAGATTCCAGAGGGAGGTGCGCCCATGTTATTAAGGTCACATGAAATATTTTAAATTTCGCACAACATACTGCATTCCCAATGAGACATAAAGTGTGGTATTCCATGATGACCATCCAATAACCATCCCAGTTAGTAGTGCAAGAGACGATTTCCCTACATGCAATATGAAAAAATGTACACAAGATATTCTACATTCAATGAAATGTCAAAATGAATCTTGTGATCTTCTAAGCTTGTGTGACAAAGCAAATGTTTTTTGGATATAAAAATTAACATACACCTGCACATCGGGGGATGGTTATAGATGATGAACCGATGCACTTATGAGTTATAGAAACATTTTCTTCTTCTGTTTGAAAGGCATGGACTCATGTTACTGGATCATGTGCGACTTGTCTCCTAGGGGTCCCAGGTCAGGTAGGCCAAGTAGCTATTGATACGTACTCCTTTACATTTACTCAAATACATTTTCACTCAAAATACACCTCTTGTGTCTGTGTTTTCCCGTGTGTCGTATCAATCTTTAATGGATGGTATCCCCTTGTGTGGATCCACTCATTTGGGGAGAAACCTCCCAACCTTGTGTGCAACCATTTATCTTGTGTTCAAGACATAAATGTTTTTTACAACCCTCCTTGTGACATTCATGTTTCATAGATACCCTAAAAAATCATTTCCAATCCCATCTTATGCACGACACACCTGTTATACGCATACTTCTCTTGTATGACAGTCTTGGTTTTTACAAAGTCATTTCAAGGCCCTTTGGGCAGTGCATCATGTTGCATTTCTTGGGCCTATGTTTTTTCACACTGGCACGCTAACATCTATTTCTTCATCACATAACCATTATAACATGATCCCATCAATGGTTCACTCAACTACCTTATCTCCACAAAACATTACAGGTGTGTCACCTTCACCAAGTGCTGAAGTAAGCTAGTTTTGTAATTCCAAGGGGTGAGGAGTGAATCCTCTTCATCTGACCTACAAGATACTAAACATCCAAGTTCCCTCATCACCAAAAAAACTTTAATCTATTATCACCATACATATTCCAGATATAAATAATTATAGTGAGGATGGCCAATGGTTCCCCCACTCTCTATATCTCCCTTAAGCATTTATCTACATGTGCACCTCGGGAACACTCTTTGTAATCCCTAATACCCTCTAATTGGATCATTCAGGTACGATGTCCATATCATCCTTATAAATTAGAACCCCTACATTGTATTCTGTATCATAGTAAGCCCCAATCTCTATCTCTTTCGGCCACTAATCTTGCATAATTCATACTCCATTCCTCACAAAATCTCTTTTCATGACATAATCATCCATTCTTTGTTGCCTCTTATTTCTCACCCGAAGAATGAATCATGTGGGATTAGGGTAAGAATGGACCATGAAAACATACTCTAGTCAACCTTAGTGTGTAAGATCCATCCCCCATCCGACTGAACTATACATACATTGATCCTTGCCCTTTTCTAGGAAAGGTACGTAGGAAGCCTCATCAAGGATAAATCCCATCACTCATCGGTCCTGACTAATTCCTGTCAGTTCACTGTCATCCCACATAATGTTAATATGTATACCCCTTCTCTATCTCAAGATATTAAAATCAATTCTTTCATAATGTGTGGGGTTTCATCCCCATGTCTATTGTAGGGTATGTAGGAAACCTCCCTAAGTATCAACCCCAAACACTTGTAAACTTCATTGGCCCCTCTATTATGATCCACATCCTTTGTCTATCACTTAGTGATGTTACATAAACTCTCAGATAACTATCCATGCATAATCCTCGCACTAAATTCTCACTCCTCCAAACAATAATGTTCCTCTTGTGATGGGTTTTTAACCACATGTAAGAGCCTTTATGTTGTTGGTTCACAGTCCTTATTGAAAAACCTAATTCTATTCCCTATTCTTGAACTACATGGACATAGATTTACTAACATAAGGATACGTTAGAATCATCTTTGATGTTAAAAACTATCACTAATGTCTCATCATGGTCTCTCCCTTGAGCCTTTGTGTTTCGGGAAGGTCATTCCCCATTTTGAAGGATTTACTTCTTCCATGGTCCAATCCATGCATCGATTCTCATGGGTCGCCCCTTTAAGAGACACATTAACCCACTAAACTATGAAGACATTGATTCCAACATACTAGGATATGTTGGAATCCTCTATGAGGTTCAAGACCAACACTTGCATCATCTTTTGTTTGGTCTCATCTCATTGGTATCATATAAGTCATCGAGCCATCCATCAACTATCCTGGTTTTTTCTGGTCCCCCATGTCCCAGTGAGATCATGTCATCCCCTTCCACAATGGTCCTAGTAGTTCCCATGATGCTCACCATGCATAATACCCAATGTGTCTTCATGTTGTTTTCTACTGGGTACACCCTGATACCATGATTCACCATCTTGAACTATATGTGTTTCGGTCCTTGTCTTCTATACATGATACATAGGAAGCCTCCACAAGGTTCAATCCCAATCATTTATAATCCATAGTGTCTCCTTTGTCCAGATCCAATATTCCTCAGATCCTTCCTCATTGAGAATATCGATCCAACCATCCTATAATACTCCCAGGTGCTCCATCCTTAGGATGCACCTATCTAATCTACTCATATTAGTGTTTCAATCAGAATCATTTGTCTCTATTAGAGGTTAAACTCGTGACATTACCCGTGTGAATCATGATAAGATGTGGAAAAATCAAGGACAAGAAAATGGAATACAATTCCGAACATTTTATGTGGGATACCTTGGGCTTCTGTGTCCCCGAGAATCCCAATCAAAAGGGGATTAAATGCATATTTACTCATGTTTCAGCATCCATAAATGTCGACGATGTCCAACATGAGTACACCTTTGTTTGAAGGTTTCTTCCCTTAAATGACACCTTCAATTGTCTTGATAGAAGCAGTGTAATAAAATGACATCAGCAATGATGTCACACTAATAAGGGTTTCACAAACAACACTTTAAATCTATGGGGAAGACCCAGACTAGGAAACTAGTTCTGGGGAGGATTCCATAGGAGGAGAGATTGATATTCCATTATCTCTTTTCAATAATGGAGAAAACTTACTAGAATCAGTGACGAATTCATCCCCATATGTAAATTAGGAATGCATGGAAACAACCAACATTCCCCAATATACGGATACACACAACGATGATAGAATTAGAAAGAAGGGGCTCCAGTTTTTGTATTTCCTCATCGCTAATTCTCCTCACCTCTATTTTGTTTAGTTTTTTTTTTCTATTTGGTATCTTCATAACACCCCCCATTGAAAATAATTAAATTTCGTTATTCACAGTATACCAACATGGTTAGTCATCCATATTCGGATATATGGAATCACTTTTAGGATCCCAATGACGGTTCTTCGACCTATTAAGGACTTAATTAGTGGGGACATCATTCACGGGGGTGGAAATTACTACCTTAGTATAATAATGGTCTTTTTTCATTTATGGTATATGTTTTTACTAACTCATCCCATGAAATAATTATTTCTCATTGGGTATTCATTCGTGGGTTCATAAAGTACCTCTTGAGTTCCACAAAAAAAAATATGGTTTCATTTGCGGCCACTGGTGGCACTGCCTCTGTCCACAAACCATTCATTCATGGATTCTTCTAAAGGTTCTTGGCACAAGGGAAGCATGGTAGTGGTGGAACCCTCCTTTAATTTTTATCATGATTAATGATTATTTTGGCATCAATATGATGATGAATGCCTATCTCTATAGAATATAATCAACGATTTTTATAAATAATGGAGATGCGCAAATCATTTAGAGAGGATATAAAACATCATCATTATAATTAATTTAATTAATTTCATAAAGAAATGAATATCTGGATCTTAGTTATTTTATTCATTGATAATGTTGATCATCCAGAATGACCCTTCTGGGTTGTCTTGTTTCACTTGTAAGTATCCAAATTAGAATACCTGTAGCGGTGATTCACGTGTAAAATACTGGCTTCAATCGACACCACTCATTCTTCGGGTGCTAGAGCGGTGAAAATAGTGTCTTGTGTCAGTCATTATTGATTGTATGTTATTCGATATGGAAGATATTCTCCCACTATTGACAGGGGAGGGAAAATGATTCAAGAGAGAAATTGTTTATCTCATCAATTCCAAACTCACAGGGTGTGCATTTCAGTAAATGGAACAATAGATGTACATGTCTATTTATCGACATGGGGGTTTGGATACAATATTTAATTACGTAACAAAAATTAAATACATTAAAAATCATATCCAAAAAACATATTTTAATTAAAAACACCATGTCATTATTTATGACGTGCCATCTTCCAAAAAATATAACTATAAATAAAATTCTGGATCATAAAATAATAACAACATTATTATTATTTTAATTTGTGAAAACAGTTAAATAATTATTTATCATATTGAAAATAATTATTTTACTACCATACCATCACTGTTCCATTAAAACTCCACTTATATTTATTGAACACCTGAATATATAAATAAATAATTTATTCTCTAAAAAAATATTTTACTTAAAAACTAGTAAATTATTATTTAATGAATGTTAAATAAAATAAATAAAGATAGTATACCAAGAATCCGGTAAATAAAAATTATTTTAATTTGTGTAGTAATTTTAACTTGAATAAAATAATTCCACTTTCTTGAGAATCGTATTTATTAATTAAAATCAAAGTGAATTTAATCGAGACCACTAGAAACACTTACTTTGTGACGCACTAGGATTCATTCTAGTTGGCCTTAAGAGGGCTTTCCTAAAGCCCAAGAGTACTATCTAGAAATGAGTTAAGGAACCCATTTGAATGAAATTCATGTTGTATGAACAACAACTACATACAAATGACAACTGGGTAATATTTTCCCTTTCTCTCAATATATCATCAAATAGGCTTCATGATAGTGTCATCAACCATTATTTTTGATATGTAGTTATTTTTCTAATTAATATAAACAAATAGTTACACAATGGACATTGAATTTCACGTGAGAGTTCTATATCAATCAAAGGGTTGAGAAGTCAACATCCATAAATGGAAATGAAAAATACTTCTTCAACTTATCCATTATCAACATGCCAGTAGTGACACACCCAAGCTACCATACATCCCGAAAATACTCTATGTGATAGTTTTCCTTGGTAAATCAAAGTTCAGAAGTCATGAAACATATTAATTATAATATTAATGTCAAAGGATGATTACAAACACTCATAGATAAGAATATATAATGACACCAAAACTGGAAGAATTCCAACTGGAATGTCTATTGTCAGAATATCATGTCTTTGAGAATACCATGTTCAAAATTCATGAGAGGATGTCTCATCTGCATACGAGTACTTCCACCTGACTATAATTATGTTATGTGTCACATCATATAATATCATCTAACCACAAAAATATATCTAAGATTGTTTTTATATTAATTCATGGTTCTCATCATAATGAGGAACTACCATGACATTATTATTGAAACAAATAATCTATGACAATATTTCATCATTGTCATAAAGAAAAACGAAAATATGAAATAAGATGTTTAATATTTAAATATATTAAATATACAGGTAATCAAATTACAAAAAGGAGGTTCTTGGAAAACATCTCTAATAGACTCCAACATAGACTAGAGCTTAATCCCTCAGACTTCTAGTCTTATAGACCTCACATGATGATCATATTTCTACTGAGTCATGGATTTAGTCACGGGATCCATCAAATTTTCTTCTATGGAAATACATATCACTGAAACACACCCATTATGATAAAAATAATTCAAAAGATAACACTTCCAAAGTATGTTCTTTGTCTGTTGATGTGACCTTGGCTCTTTTGAAAGAGCCACAACTACAGTATTATCACAATAGAGTGTGGTGGGATCTTTACTATGAGCTACCACATCGATCTTATAGACGAATCATCATATCCAAACTACTTCTTGATCAGCATTAGATGATATGATATTTTTAGAATATACTGTATAATCTGCGACCACACTCTACTTCGATCTCATCCAGCTCACTGGACCTCCATTCAATGTCAATATGAATACTCTTTGTGACTCAATGTCATATTGATCAGCCAGGAATGTATCATCTTCATATCCTATGACGAAAAGTTCATAATATCCTCTATAAACTAGGAACATATCCTTAGACAACTGAAATACATTAGGATAGTCTTGACTTTTATACAATGGTAGCCACCTGGGTTATTTTGATATCTTGATACTAAACTCAATTCATAGGCAACATCCAACCAACTTAATAAAATGGAATACATGACTAACCCAATATCTGATGACTTTGGAGTCCTTTCCATTATCTTTATTTTCTCACGTGTCTGAGGATTCTTTTTCATGAAAGATGAATTCCATGTGATGATGGAAACAGTCGCCCTCTTTAATGTTCCATACTACATACATTAATTAGATTATCAATATATGAAATTTTAATAAGTCCCACCAACCACGCCTATGTGTCATGATGGATCTTGATCCCAAGAATATGTGTTTCCACACCCAAGAGCTTCATGGAGAATCATTGATGACATAGTGCCATAACAAACTATATGACTGGTATCACGTTTCCAATAAGTAATATAGAATCAATATATATTATTATGAAATTGACTACCCTCCCACTAAAATATTTTTATTCACAAGTCTCACATTCATTATTAACAAATCCAAACATCGTTTTGGGTTCATCAAACCGAATTTTTGATGACCCATATGCTTTATTTAATATATAAGAGTATTTCTACAACTTTCATATCCATTTGGAATTCTTTGGAGTGATAAAATCTTCAGGTTGTGTCATATAGACATTTTTCCTAAGGTTCCCATTAAAGAATATAGTTTTGACATCCATTTGAAAAATCACATAGTCCCTGTAATTATAAATTACCAATATAATTTTGATGTATTTCTAAATTGCAGCTAGTGATGAGGTTTTGTTATATCCAATGAATTGATGCAACATGATCCCTTTTGAAACCAATCATGCCTTATAGGTACTAACTTGTCCATACAATCCCAGTTTCGTCACGAATACCCATTTGCAACAAACAGGGTATAAATAAACTAGAGGATCTACCAAAATACAGACATGGTTTTGGTACACGAAATCAATTTGAAAATTTATGGCTTCTTTCTACTTAGAAAATTCCATGCCCCATACTAATTTCTTATAGGATAGAGGATCATTATTATCAACTAATAACGAGGCACTATCCTGGGTAACTAGAAAACTATACCATCCTAGTTATGTAACATCTATTTAACTCATACACAGTTCTTATGTCAATGGAATAGTTATTTCTTCCATAGCGCTTTGTGGAATCTATTCCTGTATGAACTCTTGTGTACCTTGATACTTGACTACATCACAATCTTTGTCTATCCCACTATATATTTGGGATATGTTATCCATCTCATGTAATATGTCATGTCATTCCACTATAGCCATTTTTCAAAAGTGTTTGAATAGGTAATATCCCTTTGTTTCCCTTGGGTATCCAACAAAGGTACACTTTTTTCCTCGGCGTTCAAGTTTGTTACCTATATATGACTTAAAAAATTCATCACTTCCCCACAAATTTATGTTTGATAACATGTCTTATTTAAAATCCATAACTCATACAGAATACAATTTATCGATTTAGTTTGTACATGGTTTAGTATGTGTGCCGATGTTTGTAACTCATATCAAAAAAGGGATTATGGATGACATGCGTATTTCATTAATGATCCCACCATGTCCAAAAGGTGTGGTTCCACCTTTCATTCACACCTTTCCACAGGGGCATGTAAGGAAGAGTTAGTTGGTATATGATCCCAAAACCCCATATGTTATCAATGAAATATTGATTATGATATTTTCCACCTCGATATGAGAAGTGATTCAAAATCTTATTACAAAGATGTCTCCCAACAACAATCTTTTATTCATTGAACATATCAAAATAATCCGACTTCTACCTCATTATCTAGATATAACCATATATACTCAAATAATCTGTAAAATTTTTGATGTATGAGTACCCAACCATTCCTTAAACTGGAAATGGTCCACACACTTCAGTACGAACTAATTCAAGAATCTCTTTAGACCTGTCACTTTTCCCACTAAATGGGAGTTTGATCATTTTTTCCTTATAAACATGCATGAAATATTCCAATAGGTTTTAGTTTCAAAATATCTAAATATCCATCATCATGTAACACTGTCATGTTTTTCTTGTTTACACGACCTATCTCATGATGTTAATTTTGGGTGTGGTATGATTCAAGTGATGCATCATTATTTTTGATTTCTAATAAATTGTTTTTGTAATACAACACCTAAAGACTGTTGTATAAATGTTCCCTATAAAAAAAATTACCTTTGTAAAATAAGATACATTCATTTTCGAATATAAGAAAATAAAATTTTGTGTTATATAGATATATATTTAATGTTTTTAGTAACAGACGACACATACTAACAAACCCATAATCCCAAGATCATCCCAGTTGGAAAATGAGGTGGTTTTCCCTAACAGATTCTACAAAAATCTGGTTTTGTTGGCTGCTTATAGATCTACCTTCCCATGATCAATCTACCTGAATCTACATGGTTCATATATTTGAAAACATATATGTGCAACAAAATCTATATATAATAATAAATTTATAGAAACAGATAGATTTATTTTGATAATAAATGAACATGAACCATCCCCTGTTTTCATAGGTTGGGTGATGTTATTCTTATAGTGTCCCTTCATTCCTGTAACAACCCTATATTTTGAATAAATCTTTTTTACTAATTTCATGTGTTATTTTATTTTATTATTATACTGAACAAAAATGTTTTATCTGATAAACATGATTATAATTAAAATGAGATCAGTGGGTTTTGACTATTATATAACCATCGATCAATATGACCGCTGTGAACAAAATGTTTTGATTTTTGTCTCTAAATATAAGTAATCTTGGTTAATTATTATAGAAAGAAGATTCGATGGCCTTACCTAGTAGTCTTGGACCGATCGAAGCCCATCTAACAGAGCTTGGGAAGGAGGTAGCACCACTGGGCTTTGCTCTGGATCAAATCCAAGCCGAACTTCATCATGTGAAGCGGGAACGGAATCGCCTTCGTGATAAGTTCAAACTGATAGAAATTACTACTCGGGCAATGTTGACTGAGCCGCCCCAAGCTTCTATCACCCTAGCACACCTTACTCTTAGGTCCTATGCTGGTATTATAAGGGGCTATGTGACGAGACCGTAACTACCTTGTGTAATCCTTGTTTTAAATAAAAATTGGGATTTCTTCTTATGATAAAGTTTATGAATTTTGAAATGACCAGATAAATATAGTATGCATATTTTTGATGAATTTTAGAAAAAGGATATTTTAAAAAAATGTTTATGTAAACCTTAAATAATTAAAAATGTGTAATGATTTTCAAAAAATGGTCTTCTACAATTATTTTCAGTACAAAATTTGGAGTCTAATAAGATCAACTTAATTTTTGATGAAAAGTAAATTATGAATAGTGATTTTACGCTTAGGATTAGTAAGGTGACCAAATGGATTAGTAATATCACTTAAAGAAAGTTTTAAAATAATCTAGGCACCTTGATTAAGTAATGTGATTCAATAAAATGGTTAAATAATGGTTTCATAAATTATCATACTAATCTTTTATGATCATATGATGAGAGACCCCATTTGATCGCTTCAATTCAGTATTTTGAAGTTTTAAGTGGCGCCGTTAGGCTGCCGAATTTTTAAGTGGTTCTTCACCCTTCTCGTTTTGAAGTTCTACTTTCATGTCAATTATTTCATGTTCCTTTTTGTTATATTGGGGTATGATCTCTATATATATCATACTGGACTTTTATGTTCATATGATGAGAGACCCCATTTGATCTCTTCAATTCAGTATTTTGATGTTTTAAGTGGCGCCGTTAGGCTGCCGAATTTTTAAGTGGTTCTTCAACCTTCTCGTTTTGAAGTTCTACTTTCATGTCAATTATTTCAAGTTCCTTTTTGTTATATTGGGGTATGATCTCTATATATATCATACTGGACTCTTATGTTCATATGATGAGAGACCCCATTTGATCTCTTCATTTCAGTATTTTTATGTTTTAAGTGGCGCCGTTAGGCTGCCGAATTTTTAAGTGGTTCTTCACCCTTCTCGTTTTGAAGTTCTACTTTCATGTCAATTCATTCAAGTTACTTTTTGTTATGTTGGGGAATTATCTCTATATCTATCATACTGAAATCTTATTTTCACATGATGAGAGACTCTATTTGATCTTTTCAAATCATTTTTGTTGATGTTTAAGTAACGCCGTTAGGCTGCCGAACTTTCATAAGAGAAATCTAATTTTTTGTCTTCCTTCCATGTTTTTCATTTCAAATGGTATGTCCTGCAAACTTCATTACAATGTCCATATATCCTTCTTATTCTGTTCCCCTACTGTTTTATGGATCAATTTTGAGTGGGTGACCCATGTCCCCTCTCTTTTCAATGTTTTCTAAAACCCCGAAACATAGCCATTATGCTGCAGAATTTTCGTCTCAAAATGCCTCTCTCTTTTCTCAAAATTATTTTTATGTTATAAAGTGAATACTCAAAGATCTTATTTGTACAAGGGTATTCACATATATATCAAAATGTCCAATTTTCAATTCTGGGATTTACATACATGAGACCCGCTTTCCCTTTCCGTGGGTTTAAAGTGACGTAAAGATCATGTCTTTAAAGCAGTTTTTAAAACGTTATGATTATGAAATGAAACCCATTTATTTTATGCTATGTGGGTTATTTATGAAATGTTTGATGATGATATATGTGGATCACATGATAATAACGGCAAATTTAAGGGTGCGCCCTGATAGCACTCCAATGCATTGGGTAATGATGTAACCACTAGAGATTACAATTTTCACGATACCTTGGTGAATAACCTTGGTAATTTTCAAATGACACCTTGGGGATGGACCTTGGTGATATGTTAATGATTTTCTATGTTAAATGATGTAGCCACATCTTCATGTTATGAAAAATGTTGTTTTTATTATGAAATGCCTCATGATTTCTTTCTCATGCCTTAAAGTTCTTTTCATGTTCTTATTGAAGTATATCAAGTTCACATGTAAAATGTTCCTCTTGTTTCCCTTACTGGGCCTCCTGCTCACCATTTCTTTTGATGTATGTCCCCAGGTTATGAGATGCCGTAATGAACCTAGGATGAACTTAAGGAGAATCCTTTCAAGTGTTTAAGAAGAATGTTTTATGTTGTTTTCATGTATTTTGTTCCTGGTTTCCAAGACACTAGACCTTAAAGATCCTCAGTTATGTGTAATGTAATGAAAGTTTATGTTATAAAAAGGCGGGATTCTATAGTTGGTGTCAAAGGATGGTTTAGTTATTTGTGGAAATTAGGATATAAAATCTTTAGGAAGAACCCTATAGAAAAGTTTAAATATAGGAAAACTTCCTGGTATTTTGGTAAGTATTGAGTAAGTTGTTTATCAAACAAATACATCCCTGTCTGGATACGAGCAGGTAGAGGCGGCTCTGGAACAGATGTACATAGGGGTAAAACCTGAAAACACCTCTTTGAGCTAGACTCGAACGGGAACTGGTTCACGACAACGGGCCTTGCTGCACTCTTGGTTACGACACTCCCGGGGGATATGCTTTGGTAAAATCATAAGCTTAGTATGAACCATTGTTAAAGGAACAAAGATAAAATAAAATGAAGATTCACATAAGAATATATGATCATTGATAACCTAGATGGGAACCTAGGGGATCACAAGTTAGGGTATACTTTTCAACTACAAGTTATCCTTATATGCTTTAAGTTTCTTTTCGTGATTATTGGCTAAGTATTTAAGCCCCTAATTATAGTTTCTTTTCTTAGTTAATGGCAGGAAATGGAAGAACATGTCTCAACAAACAATGTGATAGAAAATGCTACGATTGCCATATTAAGATGACCGAGATGATTAGGGGATTTAAATATGATTTTTATTTTGGAAGACGTTCACTATTTTGTGGACCCTATATGATCGAGGTAAATAGATTACAACAGTATTTTCATTGAGGAGTAAGGTTGACTTATATTTTGAAGAATCGATGAATTTAAGGTGGACTTATAGTAATTTAGGTTACTTACGGGAATGATTAACCTATCTTGGGTAAAATAGTTTTAGGTTAGCTACTTTTGTTATAAGATGTTAGGAGTAGTTGATGTTGTTTGGAGATGAACAATGAAGTTTATTTTGGAAGACTATGTTATCAAATATTTCTTGTATTTGGGTTTCAATCTTAGTTTGGTTTATTTTGAGGAATCTTAAGGACCATTATTTACGGAATGGACTATGATGAACTTTGGGTAGTACCATGGAACTTGAAGATTTAAAAGTAGTTTCCATTCCAATGGGATTATTTCTTTTTGAAGAGTTTTATTTTACCTTACTCTTTCTGTTTTTGGGATAATTTTTAAAGATAGAAGAAATAGATAGTTGATCTTTTGTGGATTATGTGATTCTCTAAAAGATGATTCTTGTGTTTTGATGAGACCAAGTAGTTTTGAATGCCCATAGTTTAGAAAAAAGATTAGTTTTGGGTAGAAATTTATTAAAGGATGAAACTCTACATGAAGGTAGATATATTTCCTTATGTTTTTGTTCTATGTTGTAAATGAATTCCTCAAAGTTATGAAAAGGAACGTAAAACAAAAACGTTGTTGGTTTACGTTTCCTAATAGGTAATCAAAGACCGCTTGCACACATCATAATTTTGGGATTTTCTGGTGGTTAACTTCCTCCTAATCATGTTTTCTATCACTCTACTTTAGGACGTGACCCTTTGTTTTTTTCCTTCATGTCCATGTTTCCTACATGGAATCATAGTATGAGTAAACTCGGGTGGCCTTTGTACTTCCTTTTCTTTCTTTTAAAGTAATGGTGTCACGGACTCTTTTTCCGATGTGGGACTTTCAATGAAATTTCAAAACCCAATTTTTTTTTAAAATTGCGAGGACGCAATTTCTTAAGGGGGGAAGATTGTAACGACCCGAAATTTTGAATAAATCTTGTTTACTAATTTCATGTGTTATTTTATTTTATTTTTATACTCAACAAAAATGTTTTATTTGATAAACTTGATTATAATTAAAATGATATCAGTGGGTTTTGACTATTATATAACCATCAGTCAATATGACCGCTGTGAACAAAATGTTTTGATTTTTGTCTCTAAATATAAGTAATCTTGGTTAATTATTATAGAATGAAGATTCGATGGCCTCACCTAGTAGTCTTGGACCGATCGAATCCCATCTAACAGAGATTGGGAAGGAGGTAGCACCACTGGGCTTTGCTCTGGATCAAATCCAAGCCGAACTTCATCATGTGAAGATGGAACGGAATCGCCTTTGTGAGAATTTCAAACAGATAGAAATTACTACTCGGGCAATGTTGACTGAGCCGCCCCAAGCTTCTATCACCCTAGCACACCTTACTCTTAGGTCCTATACTGGTATTATAAGGGTCTATGTGACGAGACCGTAACTACCTTGTGTAATCCTTGTTTTAAATAAAAATTGGGACTTCTTCTTATGATGAAGTTTATGAATTTTGAAATGACCGGATAAATATAGTATGCATATTTTTGATGAATTTTAGAAAAAGGATATTTTAAAAAAATGTTTATGTAAACCTTAAATAATTAAAAATGTGTAATGATTTTCAAAAAATGGTCTTCTACAATTATGTTCAGTACAAAATTTGTAGTCTAATAAGATCAACTTAATTTTTGATGAATAGTAAATTATGAATAGTGATTTTACACTTAGGATTAGTAAGGTGACCAAATGGATTAGTAATATCACTTAAAGAAAGTTTTAAAATAATCTAGGCACCTTGATTAAGTAATATGAATCAATAAAATGGTTAAATAACGGTTTCATAAATTATCATACTGATCTTTTATGATCATATTATGAGAGACCCCATTTGATCGCTTCAATTCAGTATTTTGACGTTTTAAGTGGCGCCGATAGGCTGCCGAATTTTTAAGTGGTTCTTCACCCTTCTCGTTTTGAAGTTCTACTTTCATGTCAATTATTTCAAGTTCCTTTTTGTTATATTGGGGTATGATCTCTATATATATCATACTAGACTTTTATGTTCATATGATGAGAGACCCCATTTGATCTCTTCATTTCAGTATGTTTATGTTTTAAGTGGCGCCGTTAGGCTGCCGAATTTTTAAGTGGTTCTTCACCCTTCTCGTTTTGAAGTTCTACTTTCATGTCAATTATTTCAAGTTCCTTTTTGTTATATTGGGGTATGATCTCTATATATATCATACTGGACTATTATGTTCATATGATGACAGACCCCATTTGATCTCTTCAATTCAGTATTTTAATGTTTTAAGTGGCGCCGTTAGGCTGCCGAATTTTTAAGTGGTTCTTCACCCTTCTCATTTTGAAGTTCTACTTTCATGTCAATTCTTTCAAGTTACTTTTTGTTATGTTGGGGAATTATCTCTATATCTATCATACTGAACTCTTACGTTCACATGATGAGAGACCCTATTTGATCTTTTCAAATCATTTTTGTTGATGTTTAAGTAACGTCGTTAGGCTGCCGAACTTTCATAAGAGAAATCTAATTTTTTGTCTTCCTTCCATGTTTTTCATTTCAAATGGTATGTCCTGCAAACTTCAATAACATGTCCATATATCCTTCTTATTCTGTTCCCCTGCTGTTTTATGGATCAATTTTGAGTGGGTGACCCATTTCCCCTCTCTTTTCAATGTTTTCTAAAACCCCGAAACATAGCCGTTATGCTGCAGAATTTTCGTCTCAAAATGCCTCTCTCTTTTCTCAAAATTATTTTTATGTTATAAAGTGAATACTCAAAGCTCTTATTTCTACAAGGGTATTCACATATATATCAAAATGTCCTATTTTCAATTCTGGGATTTACATACATGAGACCCACTTTCCCTTTCCGTGGGTTTAAAGTGACGTAAAGATCTTGTCTTTAAAGCAGTTTTTAAAACATTATGATTATGAAATGAAACCCATTTATTTTATGCTATGTGGGTTATTTATGAAATGTTTGATGATAATATATGTGGCTCACATTATAATAAAGGAAAATTTAAGGGTGCGCCCTGATAGCGCTCCAATGCATTGGGTAATGATGTAACCACTAGAGATTACAATTTTCACGATACCTTGGTGAATAACCTTGGTAATTTTCAAATGACACCTTGGGGATGGACCTTGGTGATATGTTCATGATTGTCTATGTTAAATGATGTAGCCACATCTTCAAGTTATGAAAAATGTTGTTTTTATTATGAAATGCCTCATGATTTCTTTCTCATGCCTTAAAGTTCTTTTCATGTTCTTATTGAAGTATATCAAGTTCACATGTAAAATGTTCCTCTTGTTTCCCTTACTGGGCCTCCTGCTCACCCTTTCTTTTGATGTATGACCCCAGGTTATGAGATGCTGTAATGAACCTAGGATGAACTTAAGTAGAATCCTTTCAAGTGTTTAAGAAGAATGTTTTATGTTGTTTTCATGTATTTTGTTCCTGGTTTCCAAGACACTAGACATTAAAGATCCTCAGTTATGTGTAATGTAATGAAAGTTTATGTTATAAAAAGACGGGATGCTATAATTCCCCATGCGAACAAAAAAACATAATTTTTACTTTCTTCCCCTTTTATCTTCCACTTCATGGAAGTATGTGACGAAGCATTGAACATAATGATCATAGATATCCATGTCATATTATTATCTATAAGGATAGAAGTCTGTTGGTGCTTCATATATTTTTCCACAAGGAGAATGAGGACAAGAAGATCACATTGAGACTTCTCAGTGTTGTTCGTATTGAAATTGAAAAAATAAACTGGATAAGGTTTGAGGGAGGGATGCAAGAATGAGATTGATTCCCTCTTCTTCAGGGAGATTAAAGCCTAGAAACTCCATGCACATAATATAGTGAATGATCTTGACAACATGATGCCTAGTTGGGGAACACTCTCTATGCTAACATTGAAAGAGTGCCTTGGAGATCTCAAAATTTTGTTGCCCTACCCTCTCCTTGTAAAGACCACAAAGGTGCTTTCCCATTCTATAGGAATTTAGGTCTTCATGATAATTCCTGATCTCACATGAAATTGATGAAATCATCAAACATTTTACATCGACCTCACCATTCATATGTTTCTCATGGACTAAGTACTCCTCGTCACTCACCACTTGGGAATGTGCATCAGGTAATTCTGACTCAATCATGTAAGGCTTCCTTATGTGGTGTAGAATAACCCGAATGTGTCTGAACCATTTCTGGAAGTTAGTACTATTTAGGATGTTGTCTTTATCATAATTGATCATTATGATAGTGTGGTTGAATATAGTTTCATTTTATTCTACAATTAAAATATCAGGTCACTATTAAATTATTAATTACATATTATGAGAAATGTAAAATTAATTTTTTTATGTCTCCCACAATTTAATCATGTCCCAATGGTCCTCACCATTATCCTCGGAATATACAATATCCATGAAATTCTAGTGGAAAGGATCCATATTCCCCTTAAGATAACCCCATGTAGGGTTGGTGAAGCTGTTTGGAGGTATTTAAGAAGGCATGTCTTTTCCAACTGTGGGATTACAACTCCTTGATCTTTTGAGTGGACTACTAAATCTTGAAATATTGACTTTGGATTTCCACAACACTTTCCTCTAATATTATACCTTGTCTAGAAAGGGATTACCCTCTTGATGTAATATGGTTATGTAAACCCTAAATCATTAATAATATCATCATGTATAAATGTATGTGATCCATCCCAGGTTGGCCAAACACATAGTTTTATTTAGTTTTTCTCTTAATCATGTAATGGAAGGCTTGGTCTATCTTAATATTTTTTTTGGAATTTTATATCTTATGTGTAAATATCTTATTATAATTATCACATTATTGTTAATATTATATTGATCTTACATAAGTGATTCACCATGTCATGATGTTATTTATGTGTAATCCATGTTTATTTTACTTCCATCTTGCATGATTGATTAATTCATAAACTGTGTGATCACGAAAACACATCAAAAACGGGAAACCATGAATCTAAAAGAAATAGAACAGTGAAAATGTCTTGATGGTGATAGTTTATAATTATTAGTTTATCGGGAAGTAGAAAAAAATCCTTGACCTAGAGAGAAACACCTTGAACCTTTTGGGTTTGTGTTTATACACATCCACTTGTCCACCTCTGTATCTCATAGGATTGGTTTTTTTACAACTCCATCATGAACCGTCTACACTATCTTTGGAGTTCCATATTTTACATATGCTTTTAAAATAACATACTAGTGATGGGTAATAATGGGGTTTACATAAATGAATCCATGGGCACACATTACAAATATTTTAACAGGGATATATGGATCATAGGTCAACAATTAATTTAAAAAATATATTTAAAGGAAACCAATCACATACCAAGGACAGGAACTAGATCATGATCTCCCACATACATTAAACAAGTAACATATTTAATAAAACTATTATTCAATTCTTTCATCATCTTTGTTTAAGACAAATCATCATTTAATCAATTAAATATCATCATTAATTAATCAACTCTTTTATCTTAAATACATTATCTGAATTTCATTGAGATTATCATCTATAAAAATTTTATATAAAAAATCATTTAACATTACCTTTGTAAGAAACCTGTACCGTAGAGTTCAACAAATGAATTCCCATTCATAACTACCGAATATGTTGGAATGAACATTGCGAAGATGATATGTTAAACACATATATATATAAAATGCATATCACTACACATCATATGGGATTGTATAGTATAACAATAAATTTTAAAAAATATGCATAATTTGTATGAGTAAAAATCATGTAGTTACAACCACATGACATTTAATATAATTCACAGTTCATCAAAATAATGCACCCATGGAAACATTGTGTATATGTAATTTGGAAATCCTTCGAGTACACGACATGTCCAATGGGACACACTCCATGTAGTATCCATTTTACACGGTCTACTACAGGGAAATCCATGTACATGGTACACGGTCAAACCCTATCCCAAAGGGACTACACACTATGTCTAGTGGGCCACATTGTGTGTATTCCGGAAACTATGTTCCTCCTATTCCTAGTCCACACATATAGTCTTTAAGACTTAGACAAACTCCAATGACAGGGCTTGGTTTGGAGGGCCATTCTCGATGTAATGAACCTTGATACATGTCATGTGATTACAACAACACACCATGTATTATGGTGTTGTATAGTCAGGAATCCTTGGTACCTCCATATAAGATCATTAGCTTTATTTAATTAAATATTAAAAAATAGATCATGTTTGTAAGGTGAACAAGAAACAAAAGTTTCCAGAGACCTTTAGAAATGATCTTGCACAACATGATTATAATTAATTTAAATAATTTAATAAAGAAAAGAATAAATGGATCTTTTTTATTTTCATTAATGCTGATGTTGATCATTTAGAATAACCCTTCTAGATTATCGCATTATGCTTGAGAGGATAAAAACCATAATACCTCTAGCAGTTATCCATACATGCTCCGATGGGCTCTGATAGACACCACACATTCTCCGAGTGCTAGAAAGGTAAAGTTAGTGTCTTGTGTTGATCATTCTTGATCATTTATCTCAGTAATTCTTAATTCACCGGCATGCAGTTCGATATCTAGAATAATAGTCGTACATGTCTATTTATCGACACAGTGACTCAATTATAATATTTAATTGAGTAACAAAAATTAAATACATTGATTACCTTATATAAAACCCATGCTTTTAATAATAATATTGTGTCATTAATTATGGTCCGACAACTTGGGCAGAAATAAATTATAAATAAAATTTCACATTAGAAAATAATAACTGTGTTATTATTATTTGAATTTATTCCAAAAAGTTAATTAATTATTTTACATCTTGAAAATAATTATTTTACATCCCTATCAGCCTTGGTCCACTAGAGCTCTAGTTACAATTATTAGACTGAATAAAAAAATAATTTCTTTTCCTAAAAAAATATTTTACTTACAAACTTGTAAATAAATATTTCATAAATTTTCAATAAAGTAAATAAATATATTTTACACAAAATATTGTGATTAAATATTTATTTAATTTATTAAATCATTTTAACATGAATAAAATTTTTCCATTATCTTGAGAATAATTTTAATTAAATAAATTCAAATAGAATTTAACTAAGACCTCCAGAAAAACATAGTGTGTGACCCTATTGCATTCATTCGTGTTGGCAGTATATGGGCGTGCCTACAGTGCAAGAGTACTATCTATCAACAAGTGAAGGCACCCAATATAAAGAACAAAAATCTTTAATAACTAAATCCACATAAAAACTAATATTTTATGGTACAATACCTTTGTCTCAATGTATAATCAAGATAGTTGCATGATAGTGTCATCAAACATTATGATTGATTCATTATTCATTGAGTACCAGAAATAAACTCATCGTTAAACCATGGCCATGGAATTTATCACGATAACTCTATTTCAATAAAACTTTTGTGATATCAAATTTTATAAATGGAAGATAAAATCATTCCTCCAATTATCCATTTATAACTTTCCACTCATGACGCACCAAACATATCCTACATCCATCCGAATGTCGGTAACATAGTATTCATCAGTAAATAAAAGTTCTCTAGTTCTGACATTTATTAATGATAATATTATTGTATAGCGATCCTTTCACACACTCTCATGTAAGAATATCCAATGTCCTTAAAACGTACAAAATATTTTTTGGAGGGTCTTTCTCATAATATTACGTCTTCAAGATTACCAAGTTTGAACGTCCTGAGTGGAAGTCTCACTTTGTAATGAGTACTCACACATGATGGTCTGTATGATATGTGTCCCATTATAGTATGTCATACAACCACATAAATATATTTATGAATATTGTAAAATCATTTCATGGTTCTAATCAGATCAGTGAACTGCCATGACCTTATCAGTGTAACAAATACTCTACAACATTATTAAATCATAGTCATCAAGTAAAATAAAAAATATGTAACAATATGATTAATGTTTAAATACATTAACTATCAATGTTATCAATGTAAAAAATGTTGGTTCTAGGACACCAACTCTATCACCTTCCCATCATAGTGGAATGCCATGCAGAGCGTTGGTCTACAAAGGGATTTCTGCTTTATGTTCTAATCCATTGATTGTTTTATTCAATATCTGTTTAGTATTTATTTATAACCATTATTAATCATCATATAATTGACCTCATAAATAAAAAATTTTAAACACCAAAAAAGACTCACCCAATCAGAATGGGTTCTAATCCGCAAAAAGAGGCTTCTATTTTAACATAGAATGTAGTACAATTATTAACTAGTTTATAGTAGAAAGGTGCACATATATGAGGGTACCATTCCTAGAAATAGAGAAACCATATTATTTTTCATTCATCAGATTTCTCAGGGATCTCGCAACTCTGCAGACTTGCTCGATCACATATTTCTTCCTTAAACAGTCTCCTTTGCAACCACCTCTTCCCAGAATTTTTTTTATTCATCGAATAATAATTCATTATATGAAAATAATTTCTTGATTAGTCATGGATGAATTGATTCATATACTATCAATTAATTAGAAAATTATATACTATAAAATTCCTTCACAAGATAATGGCCCATTGAAAAATAGTTCATAGGAAGATGGTTATGCAAATTAATAAATAGTGGGTGTAAGACTCCCCATTAAAACATAAATATGAATTTCTTATTCAACATATCAAATGGATATAAAATCGCTCTGTAATTGAGGAATTCAACAAGGAAACCAATTCCATGGCCATTAGTATTGAGGAGGACCTTCAACATTACATCATTATGGAAGAGGATAATCTAAATAACCTCTTTTATGCATAACATCGTGCCTACCAATAGTCAAATTTTTTTCCACTTTATAAATTCATACTTCATGATGATTCTTCCGTTCCCCCAATAGATCAAAATATCCCCTTAGCTAGATCTATGATTTCTTAGGAGCATTCCCAAATATACATCTGTACCACAAGAATGGTCATTTCCTATTATGGCCCTGAGACTACCTTTCTTCTGAATAGATAGATTTGAATGTAATGAAACTAACACAACCATGATATATCCATATGATCATCCATTAAACCATATTAATTCAATTATAACCTCTTCCAATGTATTCCCAATTAAAGATGGTTCTCCATGTCAGATTTTCGGTATAGAGGGAACTTATTAGTGGAATGGGCTTGTGCCTTCTTGGTAAAGTAGAATTGTGAGTATTTCGTGAAACTGTTTGAGGTTGTTAACTTATAATCAATAGTGTGTGTTTTATAATTTTAAATTTATTTTTGGTCTGAAGAGATTATTAAATCAATCAGTCATCGGTGCTCACACACTAGTTCTTACCATCTATTGTATGATGATGTCTGTATCAGCTTATGGGACATCTGTCAACTGAGTGGAATCCCTATTATTGGAAACATTTATGATGGATTCTATCATGAGGTCAATATATTGGACACCACTAATAAAGTATCTATTTTCAAAAAATACCTATGGATCATAGCAAATAAATTACTTTTTCAACTCCTCCATGTACCCTCAGTCATTCCATTCGAAGATTGGATAATATTTTTTTTATATTCAGTAGTCTGAGGCCTAAAGTTAATTATAATCATACTCACCCAACCTAAACAGTGTGAATAATTACTAGATTATATTTTTCTACACTTGAGGTAGTTAAAAGACCATGTGTTATTAATAAATCCATCCAAATGTACCACCTGAAATTAGGATGGTGGGTTCCATCAAATTGTTCTATTGGACAGATTTTCCCATCCTATAATTTCATACACGGGTGTCTGAATATGTACATTAATGAAGTAATACACAATAGAATAAGTACAACCTATCTTCTTTGATTTTTCCAACCATTCTCACATTTATTAATAATGCACTAACATGCAAAAATATAGGTATCCACATCATCCATGCAGGTCATTACGGTGCTTGTATGTCTGGGTGGAAGAGCACTATTGATGTTATGAATATCATCATACCAAGACAATTACTCATTCCACCATTATCCATTCATTGATTAATATTGCTGATGATTTCCTGAGATCCCTATGTATCAATAGTAATATTTGAATATTTTGTGATTTTTCCTACTTTAACTTCATCTCTTACCTTGTGACTTTGGGCATAGTAGTTGATAATTACAGAGAGGATTCGGAAGAGCGTTCGTAAATCATATCCCTATGAGATGGAGCCCTAGATACAATTTGGGATGGGGTAATAATATAGAAATTATATAAAAATTATAGAATTACCATATGATTTGGATTCATGCAATATGTTTCCCCTTTTCCACTTCCCCAGACAATGTAGTTGCGTAGAGTTATCCATTGATATCTATGGCTGATGATGACAAAGAGAAATTATGGAATGAGTATTTCACTCTATAGATCAGAAACTCTTGTTAATATAACCTTGGATTATGAAAGTGTGTGTATAAAATTCTATCCCAATAAGATATTAGAGAAGTTCATTTGAAGGGTTCCCAAGAACATGGCCCTTACTATTCTGGTGATTTTGACACTCTCCTCATTTGAATCATGGAGATAACAACTAGCATATCAACAATCTTAGATTCTTTGGGAAGATTCATCCTAAAAACCAGACCTTACTAAAGGTGATGTTGATATGACTCTTTTAACTGATGATAATGACAACTCAATCAATGATAATCCTTGTTGGACATCCTTATGAACCACATCAAATAATTATAATTCTATTTTTCTAGTTCCCAAAGCTATGTATGAGGTGGTGATGAAAGATTTTTCCACTCACCAGTAATAGTTTTACAATAACAGATTCATAGTGTTTTCACTACTAGATTATATGCATGGTGAAGTGGGAGACAAATATTAGGATCTCCATATTTCCAAAAAATACTAGGTTTTACAATTATAGGAATGTCACTAATTTTTCACCATCTCTACAGAGGATCCACTTGAAAAGATTGTAAATTATATAGAAACTCATAAACATTTTTTCCATGGATTTGGATCAGGTGGGTTTGATTACTGACACATGAACATCCATATGCACTAAATGATCATATATCCTGGAGATTTAGCTACTCAAAATGATAAACTCACTTAGTTAGTTCTTCCATTCATCAGATAGAATAATTATTGGATATTTCCATTGAGCTTCTCAACCTGTATGATTAATAATTAATTTATTATGATTTATTTGTTGTCCAAAATGAGGAGATGTAATAATCTAAGGCCTGTGATACATGATTAAACTATTATCTATCATCAGTAACATAAAACTTCTTAGTCATAAAACAGAAGGTTCAAGATATTAAGATCATTTCCAGGAAGATCAGAACCACAAGTGTAACCAAATCCATGAATATGACCGCACTAGAATGGTCCCATAATGAATTGCATCAATAGGTGGTAATATTAATAAAATAAGTGATTTAGACAACATTATAAGAATTTCAATTATTATATGCCTTTTTTCATTTTTTAATAGTATTATAGAGTGACTCTAAGACATGGGATCTCCTCATTTACAATTTAATAGAAGGAAAACATGTTTTCTCTTCAATTTATGTCATTTTTCTTCTCTACAAATATTCACCAACCACAATTAGTAATATGTTTTTAAAGATAATATGTTAGATGACTTGAATTTTATTGTCCCTCGATATCACTTTCAATTGCAATATGGGATAATCGAATTGACGTGATCTTGTAATGATTTAATGTTTTTTGAGTTTATAGACTCATTGAGTGTGATTTTTATTATACATAGGGGTACTTGTAAAACCATACAAATACTGTTTATTTTCTAGTATAGCCCTAATTTTTTCCTAAGTCCACTATAGTGCGATATTAGTAGGATTAACTTGAATTTAATGTTGTTTTTCCATTGAGGGGCTTCTAACAAATAAAATTTTTACCCCTTTTTATTTTCAATTATTTGGATTTCTCAATATTTTTTAAACCATGTGAGGAATAGGTTTTGTGAGCAAGACCTCAACATTTACCTAGTGTTCACTTTTCTTGTATTCAACCTGGGTAGTTTGGCGCCTCTTTTCATAGATAGTTTCATGTGTTAAAAAATGTACTAATTTCATTGATGATTTATGTCGAATATTTTTTTCTATGGAATATGGGGAGGGTACCAATATTACTTACTGGATTAGAGTGAGGCTATATTTTTTATACATGATTGTGGGGTTTTTATAGAACATATTTCTATTATTTTTGAATCTAAGACAAGATATATGATAATTATCTGAGGTGTAATTGTAGGAATAGATTCCAACACAATTTTAATAAGAAATGAGAAGATAGGATAATACCCTCTTTAGGATGAACTTTCCTTTGGTTTAAATGTCACTTATTGGTGGGAAATTATGAAGAGATAACTAGGGAATATTATGCATAGTCAAAAAAAGTTATCCCCTGGACACTATCCCTACATTTCTGATGGGTGTAGAAAGGTTTTTATATATTTGATTTATCAAGACCATTTTGGGTGGCTTATCTAGGTAACGATGTATGGAAATGAAAAAAAAATCTATATTCGGATTTACCATGAATCAGAAATCAAACCTTCACATATTTGGAATGTGTATAAGGAGGTTGAATCATGGTTCAATGTGACATCATTAATCTATGTCATTGATGGTGCATTTTTACATCATACAACTTGAATATTTTTTCTTCAAGACATAAAGTTAAATATCTTTGATCGATGATTAAATGATTCATCCTTTTCTGGGTAATCTACCTAGTAATGTTCTATCATCTTCTGGAATGAAAGTTTGGGGGATAGTCATATAAACTAACATGGGGTGGTTTTTTGATAAAAGTGTTTATTTGGAATGTAAACATCATTTGAGTCATACGGAGGAATGAAAATCATCTCCTAGGGATGATAATTACATTGGATAATTCTTTTTGTAGGAAACTTATGTAGATCCAACTGGGTAATATTTTGCATAATCAAACAATGGTTTCCTTAGGATAGTGGACCTCCATTTATGATGGTTGTGGAGGTTTCCCGTGAATAATAAATATGAGGACATAGATTATGGTTTTCTAAAAGAATTATCCTAAACATGAATGAAGCATTTCAAGTCAAAATCACACAATAAATGATATAGAGTTTTACCTTACACTAGTCTAACCGATATTTAGGGAAAAATTGTTTTTCAATGGATTGGTCTACTACATGAGGTCCAAAAAATAATAAATATCTTTTTGAAATGAGCATCAAGACCCTTTTAGTTCTTAGAAGTTTCCCCATGCATGTATTACACATTCATAAGAAGGGTAATTGGTAATTTGTGATGTCATTGTGCCTAATATGGAACATTTGGCTATTAATACACATCCTCTGAAGACATGAATCATGCCACACATAGTTCTCAATATCATTCAATTTAGTATGAGGATACTAGGACATCAGACATGAAATTTATCATCATGCATAGAGGATGGATTGGAGTTATGATGTTTAAGGTCAAACATATAGGACTACTAGTCATCAAAACCACGAAAAAAATGAAGCTAATCTATCTTAGATATTCTAACATGCTCTGTACGGAAGGGGGGAAGGCGGTGTAAATGATGATTATATGTATTCTACAAATTTTATAAATGACACTATGAATGGAATCCAATAGGGTGTAAAAGGATAGTAAACAATATCATAGTGATGGAATTTAATTTTGTAGGAAGGACTGTTTATTGGAATCTTATGTAGAGCCAACTGGGGAAAATTATTCATAGTCAAAAAATATGTCCATAAAAAATTGTTCATCCACCTATGATGGTCGATGATGTTTATGAATATCTGAAATTTCATGCGGAAGATGTGATTGAGGAATGGTAAGAGTGTTTCCAGGATTCTAAGAATCATTCATACAATGATAGGACCTGATATTAAATATTTCCTAAATAAATGTGACTCATATGTAGGGGTATTATTGTTTCCATAATAGATCCATCAATAAGGAAACCAGACATTAAATCTACATCATAATTTTTTATGTTTATATAATTTTTTTGAAAATTTTCATTTTATTTTCTCTTTGGTTTGGACTATGAAACATGGTCTTGATGTCACTATGGAAATTTTTGAATTGAGAATAAAGTCATTTATTGTTATGGAGTAACCCTTTAGTATAATTTCATATGGTAAGGAAAAAGGATCCATGATATTAAGATGAACTATATTATGTTCCTTTTAATGTATTCATATCAAGACTATGGAATCTCGTGTGTAGATGATATGTCTTATTAATGTAGGGAATCCCTTTACAAAATTCATAATCCCACATGAGATATGATTAATGTGAGAAAAAATGGGTACTATATTTTATGACATCATAATATTGAAATTTAACAATGGATATATGAAATTTTAATAGATGGTGGCTAGACTATGACATAAAATATTTGTGAAGCTACATATACAATGTGAACATGAACCAATCCTTATGTAGTTATTGAAATTGGATTCCTATGTAGATCAGACTCATACATAAGGATGAGGGAAAATTTTTCTTTTTTGCGGCTCAACCAGGATTGGTGTTTCTGGTGTCACTATGTATCCTACATGAATATGAGTCAATACACACATAGTTCTAAATGATAACTCTCTATACATGTTTGATTCATAATAGTAGGGGTTATTTTTACCATATTTTACGGCTGGTCCTAGGAAATGAAGTCCGGACATCACATTTAATCCCATATGATGAAAATAAGTGAACATCTAGTTCTTGATGCGCTTCCCCATACATATCTAAATAAATCACAAGGAGATGTATTTTTTCATGGAATATTCATGTACATATGGCTTTTTTTGGAGTCCCAAGACTTGATTTAATTTTTATATGAGGGAATAGTAATTTCTTATATTTCACAACATGGCCTAGGATATAGGGTAGGTTCTTCACTATGTATCTCATAGGATGGGAATCAAACCACATCTAGTTCTTGACGGAAATCTCCTTACATAGTTCTGAACCAAAATCAGAGAGGGGAAATTTTATTATTCGACATTGTCAGACCAGGATCTAAAATCAAAATGTTACTATATATCTCAAATGATGTGAATAAATCTATATGATGTCATGTAATATATCATGGAAGGTGACCGATGTCAGGGTTAATGTTTTCATGGGTGAGAATGTTATGGTGTTGTGCATTTTAATGCAATACAATGAGAACATTAGTGTTATATAGTATATTTTCATAAAAAGTGGATAACTTACCTTTCACATTAACATCATGTGATCTAAAGGAGGGTCTTGTAGTTATGTAATGGATTATATGAGGAACTAGATTGAAACAAAATTCTGATGTGAAAAGCATCCCTAAGGAAAAAGGATGAAAATAAAATCATCCGATGGATGGAAATAAATTTGTCGTTGGGCTCAACATGAGATGTATATGAATCATTATGTATCATATATCATTATAAATCAGCAAAAAAATATTTATAGTGAAATATAAATTCCATGGTGATCTGAATCTCATGTAGTGGATTGGGGAATTTGTTTTCTTTCTCTTGCACAAATCCATCTCATGTGTGACAAATCATTTATTGAAATGACGATTCAGATGCAGTTTAACAGAATGATTTGAAGATGTTACCACACAATCATGTTCATAGATTTTGGACCAATATTAAATCATTCCAATAGTTATGTGTGTGATATGGTGGCTTATAAAACTCAATGATATTATAGGCCGAGGACACCCACAAATCACATACGCATTCATGATGAGGCATGCATACAATTTAAATGTCATGTTTATAGAAATTTGATACATATTTTAATGTCATACGCTATGGAAGATAGGTGTTATATAGCTTAATTTCATTTAACTATGATGATTAATTTTGAAGTTTAACGTCATGCGATCAGAACAATAGCTCCACACATTTTATCATCATGCGGTTAGGATGATTTCATGTGTGATTACGTGAAATATTTCATTTATTGAATGGAAATTTTATTTTTTTTATTTTCAAAAAAGACTCTTTTTGGGTAATCAGTAACCACAATACATAAAGGCACCAAAATAGAATATTCAAACTAAATTCGAAATCAAAAAAGGGCACGCAACCCAAGGAGGCCTCTAACCATGTGCCACCCACGATAACTACTCTTATCAGCTGCAATTAGCATGAGCATATTGAACCATCCACATCCTCATCTACAACAATAGAAGTCAGTGCTGGTGACCATAGAAAATGAAAATGAAACCAGAGATCTGTTCAATCTAACTAAAAAATTTCAAAAATACCCACTGAAGTCATCACCTTATATCAACAACGCTACCCAAACACCACACAACAGTGGTGAGAAGCACATCCAACATCTAAAATCGAATATAATCCAACCATAAATTAATCCATTAGAAAAAGGAAAAAATTATTAAAATATGATAGAAATTCAAACAACCAAACTATATCCAATAGTGACACTATATACATCAACAAAAAATACTTTAGACAACCACACCCGAACTCTACTTCGATGAACAACGAAGACCACTAAGCTTGTATGGAAGCCTATAATGGCCTCCAAGAATACTATGTCCGAACCAGCGCACATCCCAGAGCCTCCTTGAAACCATTAAAATTGTTTTACTTGGAGATAAATTATGTCACATGATTCCATAGGTACGATTCATACATGGTCTCGATAGCGGATCATCCTATATAGAACATCCTAACCCAACCATCACATCCACCACCAGCCCAAAAACTCACATTGTAATGAAAATATGAAACATCTAGCTTCCAGAAAGAACCACCACATCTTGAATCAAACTGATGAAAGGCACACCACCTGAAGCGCCGCCGACCGAACAATCAACAACCCCAAAAAGACTCTAGGAACCACCAAAGTAGAATAACATGGAGGGAGATTGATGAAATATAACCTAGAGAAGATATTTAAGGGGAAAGGAATCATCAAAAATCTACAATAACACATAGGAACCGATGCAAGCCATGAAGCCCCCACCCGGAATGTGCTGACCAGAAAGAGACTACAGATGGAGGATAAAGAGATAGTGGAAGAAGAAATGAATGGAGTAAGGGGGAGGAATAGAAGTGGTTGTTGGCCTCCCACATTGAATTCGTAGGACATGTGATGATGTATCCATCAATTTAATTAATTTAAAAATCTATTATAGAGGTTACCTTATGTATTGAATAATATCCCACCCATTTCACTTCCATATTATGTGGATTCATTCTATATATCATTTGTGTCTGTGGGAATAACACCATCTATCCTTTGAGGAAATATCGGTTCAAAACATTTTTTAAATCCCCACATGATTTGGATTTAATGGAAATGAGAATGATGAATGGTATTCAACATGTTCTCATCCATCTTCTCCAGTTCATAAAAATATTTGTGGGATTTCTTATTAGTTGAAAAATGATCAAAGATGGAAACACTTAGAGAGTTCAATTTATCCTCCATGGGAAGGACCAACTCTATCCCATATACTATAGAGTATGTTTTATCATTTACTATGGTGTAGTTTATCATCCAGTAATCCACAAAGGCATGTAGATATTTTTCGGCAAAAAAATTGTTTTATGTATATATCTTATTCTGGAGTAATTTCGATAGGCTCTTTTTGAAGGCCTATATCAGTCTGTTATCCCCTTCCTGGTAGAGGGATGAAAAATTAAACATGATATCATTCTCCTGATATAGATTCTATAATTTTCACCAACAAAAAATTGGTTTTGTTGTCTATCAATATTATATAATGGATGCCAAATATGGTGATGATGTTGTCTATCAATATTATATAATCTATTTGGTTTTAGTGGGGTGATATAATCCCACAACATTATTTATTGTATGGTGAATGGCCCAGAGTGCATTTTTGTGTGAAAAAACTCTAGGGGTTGCTAGATGAAGTTGGAATTAACCTAGAAGGAATATCAATTTTTGGTGAATATAATGTAGTCCAGTCTAAATGTGTTCTATTAGTACCAATGACATTATATTTGGTAGGAAATATTGAGTACTAACAAGTGAGTACCTTAGGCTTAACCATGCACTTCCTTCATGATCATAGATTTCTTGTCACCACCAATTCACCTATGAATGACCCCATCAAGGCTCCTTTTATAGATATCATTTTGATGGTATGTACCAATATCGAGGGAAATTTTAGTTTCATATATTAGGATTTTTTATCTCTTGATGATATTAATTTGGAGTTCTCCACTTTTATGTTATTTCAAAATTGTTGTCATCTAGCCAGTGGTAGGACACTACTGCTCAGGTTTTTGATTAATCTCATCAATCTATTCAATATTACTTGGAATGAAGGGTGATACCATCATGTAGTGTGAAATATTGATGATTGTTGCATCCCACATGGGGTTGACTGGAGTTGTGTTTGAATTTGAAAAGGCCTCAGCCTAGAAATTTTATAACCTCGAGGAATGATTCAATGTGGGATCTATAAGAAATTCCACAATTATTCCTCAAACATGATTTAATATGGGTATTAGATATTATTTTTAGAGAATAATTATCATTATCTTACATGATGACCAGTTCTAAATATCCTTTTATCATTAATTGTTTTTATTATACTTGAATTTACACCTCTATACCAACAAAGGGATCTTGATATTATGACTCATTATGAACCACTCTCATATCATGAAGGATTAAGGAAGGACATATTTTTCCTGAAATATTAGTGTGATTTCCAACCCCACATTTTTGGTCATGGGATCATCCATTCACTTCACTTTTGATGTTCTAGATACACTGTTAGAAATAATATCATATGTTTTTGGTACCTCTTGAATAGATAAACAAAATTTAGTGGTATTTCGGTATCCAATGAAGACATATATATCATGGTATTTTATGATAGAAAATATATTAATGACTATACATTGATTGAATTTTGATCCACAAAATTAATGTCAAACTAATTCAGAATGAAATCCCAACATGACAGATCCTTAATCAACATCAGAAGATTGAAGATTTATTTGAGTGGATAACTCTGAGAGAAAAAATGGACCTCATCATGTTCTACATAATTCCTATGTTTCTATACTATAGTGATTATTTCTATAGAGATCCTTTTGATATTTGAATACCAATTCTCAGCAACGATCATTGTTTATAAAAGTCACTAAATGATATTTTCTATGACTATCATTTTTTTCTTGAGGAAGGATGTTAATTATCTCTCTATGAGAGTAATATAAATTATAATTAGTCTTCCTTATGTAGAAGGAATTACAACTATCAACCTTATGATTTATTTTATAACATCATCAAATCAACTTATAAATAATCTTTCCCCCGATATTTTACCCCTTTCTTTCATCAACCTGGTGAAGGTAAAAATTTTTGGGAATGGTTTTCTATAGATAAACTGATATGTACTAAGTATACTTGAATTACACTACACTCATTGAAGCTTTTAAATGCTGACCTACCAAGGATAAGTGTCTTCTTCTTAGGTTCGACATAGATTCCATGATGTTGTATGATGAAGCCAAGAATATTCTCTAGGGTGAAACTAAAATAACATTTCAAGGGGCTCAATTTCTAATTATGTTTACACAATATGTTGAAAATGTTGTCAGTACCAACAAGTGGTCCAAGTATTATCCAGATTTAACCACCTAGTCATCAACAAAGATTTCAATTAATTTTCCCAAAATGGGTTTGAAGATGAGTTACATGGTACATTGGTATGAATCACTGGCATTTTTCACTAAAAGAGAATTACCATATAGAAAAATACACCACTGGGCCATTTAGGTGGGGGATTATTCATCTTAGCAGGATATTTAGATATGTTGTATCATTAATACTGATTGATAAAGGAGTGGTCCTAATATCAATATGCTTCATTGATCAATAGATTTGTGATAGAGAATGGGAAATAAACCTTTTGATAAGTTTTACATGAGACACCTTAAATTGTTGAAAATAATAATTGATCTGTTCTTCTTCTTGAGAGGGATAATATTGGTTATCCATATGAGATATGGGACCACCTAAATGATGTTTTATTAGTGTAACTTTTCAAAATCACCCTATCTTTTTTTGAAATTGTCAGTTACATCATCCTAGTAGCTTATTTATAGATCTAGTAGTATTCTACTAGGCCACAATGGTGAGTGTTCACAAATTGGTCTAGACTCGGCATATTGGGGTAAATCTAGGAGACCACATGCCTATGATGATTTAGGAATGATTTATATACCTCTTTCTCTTCGGGAGACATGGTTTCACTAGTCATGGTCAGTCCTGGGTCTTCCTCTATCCTGAGAATTACATCTAGGAGATCATCAAGGTGGTAGAGAATCCTCATTCAGATGCTTGAGTTGAATCCCTAAGGTCCTCCATTATTTTAATTCCTCATATTCATCTTATTTATCTCTTTCTTTTGGGAATGTTAGTCTAGTAATCAAATATTTAGTGTTAGGAGAGCTTTTGATATCTTGATATCTTGATGATGATATATCTTCCTATAACCCAGTTGATTGTAGGGTATTTCATAGAAAATCTGGGTAGGATGGAGTGTGAAGTGGAGGATTTTATTCATTTACAATGACTGAAAATATGTCCTCTTCTATATTAGTTTATGAGGGAAGGAAGTCCTAGTGCTCTGGGGATGGAATGAGTCTATATTCATCCAAGTTATCACCAATGTCTGAGGAGTTAGAAATATTTTCAACAATGCAAGACTCAGTGGTCCGGAATTCAATCATTTATTTCTCTAAATACACACCAGCAATTCGATTTATATGCTCTATATGATTGATAGTCATAACATAATATTTTCGAGCTGTTTAAAGGTGTTTTTAGAGAATATTTATAGACCATTTGGATATGTGAACCATTCAACACCATCAACCATGGGTTATTTCCTTTTCCAATGATAGAACCTTTCATTGATATGATTCAACTATTAAGATTAGAACAACCCTTTACCGGTGTTCATCATACCTATTTTAACATTAATTAATTATTTGATTCAATGATGGAATGATAAGGATAAAAATTCATATTGATGTAACCAGGGCCTTCCTGTCAGGATGTTAAAGGTTGTATTCTTTCTAAAAATTATAAATAATGAGTTATTTATGACATCTATGAACTAAGATATGAGCTTGACCTAGCCCAATGGATTCAGTTCGGTTTTCTAATATCCTAGATATGATATTATGTAATGTTATAGGTTATCCTAATTATAATACTTTTATTGTATTGTTTATACTAGACTAAGACTCACTGCATAGAAATTATCAATTAAGACCTTTCAGAAATTGACATTATTTATTATGCAAGAAACAAATATGTTTATGATATGTCCTTGAAAAAAGGTGTATTCGTTAATGATTTATTTGAGGAGAAAACTTGTAACATTAAATATCACTATTCAAAATTCATTAGACCTCAGTATTTTCCAATATGACATTACAACCCATCGGATTGGAACATTCTCTATAAGTGCGTCCCTGAGGACTTTTGATAGAGATAAGGAATCAGTGAATGATAGATTGGCTGGTAATAAGGCCAAAATTTTTTGGATGTTATATTTCTAGTTTATCAAACTACAACTACCTGGGTTGGGATGTTATTTCATAGTTTATTTATGGTCTTGATGATTATATGTTGATGGAAAATCTATTAAGATAATAGTTAGAGGCACTCTTGTCCTTAGTAGGTTTTTTAGGGTAGGTATTCCTAGACACCAAGGTTGGTATAACACCTATTCACATCAAAATTGATATTACAAGGTAATCATGTTATATTAGAAACTATAAGGTGCATTAGAATTTTCTTAACCATGATGAACTTGCTGAAGGTTCTTCCACATGTGTATACAACATTGACAGTTCGAGTTGGGGTCTGGCTAGAAGCATAGCTTGGGATGTGACTACATCTTACCCTTTATCCTTGATTCATGTGGACTCTCCCTCAAACGCCTTAATAGGATTAATGTAACTCAGGTTCATAAAAAAACTCAAGAATGAAGGGATCTATTAAGTGAATGACATTAATGGAGCTGAAAATCAACTCCTCATTTGATGAGGCATTCATCTGGATAGCTGTTTTAGGTGGTGTTGTTTTTTGGGGAAGTTCTCATTGCTTCATATATAAGGGAATAAAATATAATATTGTTAAATTTAACTTTGTCCTTGATGATTTTTCATCTTTATTCAGATGTTCTATTTATTTATAATGATTCCTTTTAAGATTCCCTGGGTTCTGGTGGTTTATGGGGCCGATGACATCGGTTGTCTGGTAGCGTAATTTTTTAGGGGAACAATTTGTTGTTTCAATATTATTTGGATAATTTCACGAGCCCAATAAACTATTTTCAGTCATCCATCCATGGAAAAAAATTCTCTTATTTGGACAAGTTCTTTCCATACACATCCTTCCTCATGGGAATTTGTTGAATCATATGCCAATTGTGTTGGAGGGTCTTCCAATGATATCTCCTTAGAATCTATCATTTAATATAGGAGGTATATAATGAAAAATAATTCATGAATGTTGTGTCCTAGAATATTATTAAAGGGAAAATAATTTGGACGGTTTTTTAGACCTACCTAGTTAAGCATTTTAATCTCAAGTAGATCGAGTAAATCATAGTCCATTATGGCTATAATTTAGCCACGAATTTAATCATCATAAAATGAGTACAAAATATTAATTACATACTTAAATTTAATTCATGTGATTCCCATCCTTTATTACTATTATTGTTGAGGTTTTTATTGATTCCCATGTGCTGTCATATGATATGTCACATGTTTTGGTGTTGGAGCAAGAATAGAGGTTGGGTTAAGTGAGACACATGCTAAATATTCCTTCCCTACCATTTTATATTGGATTGTTGGAGTTACTCAATAACTAAGATGAGTCTATCATATGGATTCCTAAATTATTTTGGAAATTTATGAGAAATTAAAAATTGAACCTATATATTTCATTAGGATGAGTATAATTCAATGCTCATTAGGATGTTTATCAATACAAAGAGCGAGCTTCTACTCATGGGGACTTGGTCAGTTCATGGAATAGGTCACCCCTTTCAATCTATCAATGAAATATAAGGATATATCATTTTCTATCTATTTTCAATTAGATAGGTCACTTAGTTTTGTCTTTTATAGTTTTGAGTTGAACAGAGAGGAAAACATTCAACATATGTCTTCCCATATCGGATCAATAAGGCTGGCAAGAAGTTCTACAATATAGATGTTGTCCAATATAGGGTTCACATGAAGTATTTTAGTTTCATGGATTATTGTTGATCTGGATTACCCATAATGGGATCACAATGGGAAGAAATGTGTATCCATTATGTCTATATTCAATGTTATTCTCTAATTGTATGGGGTTTTAAAATCTCCAGTTGGGGGAAAGACTATGATACTATATGTGAACCATTTTTAGTACTCATCCAGTTTTCTGATAAGGTTGGGAATAATAATAAAATGAAGGATTATAGATTTGATATGGGTATTCATGATGAAATGTAAAATCAATTTTTCATGTTCAATCTCACATATTATACTAATGTACTATATAAATATGTGAGAGATGTGTTTGATTTATCAGTTATGTTAGGGTTTATGGGAGATATGTTTTCTCCTGGTGGCTATTTAGTGAGTTATTTTAAGAGAAATTAATATAATGATGAGATAAGTGGTGGATCTAGATAGAAATATTCTTCCGTAACTAATTTTGTTCCTAGAATATCCATTATGACGTTCTGATAATGTTGAATGTTTGGGCATTTGAAATGGGTTTCCACTAAGGCACCTAGTATGTGTAGTTTTTACAGCGATTTAGGACACCTATAAATGTTCTATGATATATGTTTTATTATATTTAGTGGATTGTGATAATTAATATCTATAATTACTTCATTAAAATAAAATTATTCGTGATCTAAGTGGTTTTAGACATTGGAATCTGGAAAATTCATTCTCCATAGAGTGGAAGAGTCTCATATGAACATCGATGCATGGATAATGATTGTGAGTGGTACCATAAATTTAAATACACAATTCCCAACTACTTTATTTGATACCGGTGAATCTAACTAATTTATATCAACTCATATTTTGATCAATTTTTATCTTCATATAGAGACCCTATCTTATGTGGTGGATATTAGTACGCCACTCATCCTAATGATGGAGTAGGGTCTTCGATGTCAAGATAATTTTTTTGTATTTTTCATAGATTTAGCTTACATGGGATTTTCATGTTATAAAAATAAAACCTCTTCACATAATTATAAATATATATTATCTTGTACCTATCATGGATTGAATTTATTTTTATCATTAGTGGGTTTCTTTTACATCACTTGATGCATTGTGTCGTCTATTTTAATTGTAATGGGGCCCAAGGTCAATTAGTTCTAAACATACTTTTATAGATCTTGGTGTAGTAACATTAGTGTTTCCTCTTTATTTAGAGAATTATTGTTTAGTGATGATCTCCCTTTATTTTTATTCTAGTTTTATGAATTTTATCCTTATCAATTTTCCAGATTTGAACAATTAATAGAGGTGATGTTTTCAATTGGCTAGCTACATGGAACATAACCATTATCTATTATTTATTGCCTTATGGAACCAACAATGATGAGGTAATTGAAATGAATGTTGAATTACATAAAGGAAATTTTTTCATATGCATGAGAATTTCCACTTGGGTGGAACATATTCTATTTCTAAATAAATATGATGGAACACTTATCCTATTTATTGATTTCCAAGAAATATTATCAACTCACTTTAAAAAAGTATCCATTTCCATAAAAATTATTTTTTCTTGAATAGTTAAAGTGGAATTTTTATTTCTCTAATATTTATCTTAGATCTATATATCAACAGCCGTGAATAAATGATTTTAAAATTTCATAGACCACATTCAGGGCAAGGTATGGTCACCTTGAGTATGATAATATTACCTTTATCCAAATATTGATCTTGCAGCGATCATGTAGCTGATGAAATTTATATTCAATGGGTATCTCATTAATTTTTTATGGTATTTGTGGATATTTTGTTAGTCCAGAAAAGAGAATGATAACTTGTTTCATCTCATAGTAGTTCTAGAAATCTTATGAGATAAAAACAATTACATGAATCATTCATAGTTTAATTTGTAGATATGATATGTGATGTTCTTGGGACACATTCTCCTAGGAATGGTATGTTAAATGATCATTTGAATGAAAATTCTATTATATAAGAGGAAAAACCATATAATATTTTTTAGTTATCCATATTTTTTTTCATGTGGTATTACTAATGATTTTTAATGATTTCACAAATATAGATTCTCTAACGAGTGCTCTCACTCTAATAAGAGTAAGATTTTTTAAAGTGAATAATTTCAAAGTTATTTAGAGTAGATAAAATATCTTTATATTTATCTTATATTGTTGAATATTATATATTCTAGGTAGGATTATGGAGTTTTATTCATGCATTAGGTTTTGGTTCGTGTTTATCTCATATGAAAGTTTATCTAGTGGTATCCAATGTTTCCATAGAGCATAGGAAACAAGAACATAATTAACAAACCCATGATATCTAAATCAATGATATGATGAATTTTCATAAGATTTTGAGGTAATACCATTTTTTAGAAAAGCATTCCTTTTATTCGGACCAAAAAATATAGAGTTATATAATATCCCAAAAATATTTGAGAATTATATTGAGAAGTTGGGTGGAGTACCTCTAGACATCTGGTTTTTACATTTCCAACATCCCATGTAGCAACAATTTCATTATCGATGCTTACATGAGGAATTTTTTAACCGGGTCTTAGAATAAATCATCAAAAGAGAGGAACATGATTGTTATTTTTTATCAGTTTCATTCGGTATTCTTAGAGTAAGAGGATTATTTTTTCTTGAACTATATTTAGTTGAACTAGTATCTAATCTAGTTGATTAATTATGATCATCATCTTGATGTGTAATTCAGTAGTATAAGAGACTCAATTTAAGGAGGGTAAAAATATTGAGATTAGAGGTTCTCCAATGAGTATATCATATGTTTTTAAATTGGTTTTTTTGTGATTGAATCCCATGATAGAGTAAATCATGGGTTATATCCATACCTCCCAGTGAGTGGTGCACCTGGATTCCAAAAATATGTTTTTCGATATGATGTGTTGATTATGTTGGATAGACATTAGAGGAGACATCACTGACTATATTTATCATTGTTATACTTGTCAAGAGGTTAACCATGAGCATCGAGGATGTTTGGGTTTTCTTCAGGCACAACTACGACTGACATGGATGTGGGATGAGATCATAATAGGCTTTATGGTTGATATTTCATGTACACCTAACGGTGATAAACTGATATGGGTTGGTATTGATAGGAATTAAAAATAATCACATTTTATACACATTCTATATGAATCCAATATCATGGACATGTTATATCTCTATGTGAAATATATTTTCCGGTTTCATGAAGTAACATTTGTAAAACTCCTTGATAAAGAACCATATTTTAAATTATTTTTTGGAATGTCCTCCAGGAAGTACTAGGATATAAAGTATTTTTTCACTTGAAAAATCATCCATATAATGATTTCAGTAAAGAAAAATATATAAGGACTCTTGAGTTAATGTTATGTTCTTTCATTCTTGACTTTTGGGGATCATGGGACATCAATTTTGTACTTTATGGATTTTCAAAAGTTGTTTATGTTATGAAATTAAGATGGATCAGGTTAAGGAATTATATGGAAGGTTGTGTATATATATTTTATATTTTTGGAGACTTCCAAATCATCCTTGGTTGGAACATGTTTGGTCTAAGAGGTGAGGGTAATTGATCTGTTGATTTTCTTGTGACAAGTTATGTGATATAGCTACTATAAATACTATGTTTATCTTTGTCGATGACCATTCATGTTTCCAATTATAGATAAGGTGTTCCTAATAGTTTCACCTAAGTTGGTTCACTAATGACTATGGAAACATTGAAAAAGTAATTGATTTTTGTGGGTCCTTTTCAGATTATTGAGATGGTGTGGAAATTAGAATACCATTTATCGCTGCCACTATAGTTTAATTCAATCTACCATGTGATTCATTTATCACTACTCATAAAGTATCTATTATACCCTTCAAATATTTAGAGCTAGTATGTTGTTGATAGGAATAATTATTTATCGTTGAATAAGAATCAAGGTTAGAAATTAGATTCTATTATAATGTTATTTAATGGGAGTAAAATACTATTGATACATGTGTTTTAGTATCATGGTTGTATTTATCATGAGGCATGGGAGTTTGAGTCGCTAATGAGAGATAATTGGATTTATCTATTACATATAGAGATTTTCTGATAATACTTGTTGGGAAGAAAATTTTTTTTTATGGGGAGGTAGTAACATCACATTACCTTATTCTTGGTAAATACTATCTCTTATTATGATTCTTGAATTTTTGGGTCTTATCTTTAGGTGCTTCATGATAAATTTGGAATATTTTTGTCAAATTAATGAAATTTCATATATGGAAAATGATTTTCCTTACTCATTCCCCAGATAGTTCAAACAATGCACCTAAAATGGACTAGGATTCATGGTTGGGGAAAATTATCCAAATAATGTTCCCATCCAAGGGAACCCATTCACACTAAATAGTATGGTTTTAGGATTAAGGTGAACAACTTTTTTAATCATGAATCCCCCACCTAACAAATGTACATGCATAATTTAAACGATAGAAAATTATATTTAAAATTATAGGACCATCAATTTAACCTCAAATCAAACATCACAAGGACTAAATTTATTTATCTTATCATAAAGGATCTAAATGATTGATGTTTTCTCCTCAAACCCCATATCTTTGATGTTCTAAGCACGGTTGATCTTATTTTATCTACATCTTGTCAGTGGATATTATATCATGTGTTTTACTTTGATGACGTCCTATATTAATTTTATAGATTGATATATCATCATATAATTGAATGATATAATTTCAATTTTAATGTAACTATATTTTATAATTTCATCCTTGATATCATTCACTCTCATTATACATTGCCATTCCCTTCTTGGGTTGTTGGTATGTATTAACGACTGATAAAATATATTTGGTTTCATAAGGATTTACCCTTTAATTTAAAACATGAACAAATTAATTATATTTATTTGAGTTTTTATCTAAAATAAGAACATAATTTTAAATGATTGGTGTTAGTGATTTATATTGGAATGGTATTAGTGAAATCCACCTAATAGAATTACGATTTAAATTGTTTGGAATATTTGAGAAAATTGATTTTTTTTAATTGGTAAATTCATTTTATGCGATTCAATCGACGTTAATCCTTGATAAAATATCATAAATTGAAATATTATTTTAACGTAATGAATATGGTGAAATCATGATTTTGTTTTTGAAATGGAAAATAAATATTGAAAATGAAAATTGAGAAAATGTATTTTGAACTAATTTGACATCAATGAATATCCCAATATTGATTGAATGAATGATTAATTAATTAAATAATTTAGTTTTATTGGTAATTAGTAGGTGGTTGGGATAATTATTCACGAATCTAACCACCAAGTAATGGATTTTATATTAAAATAGAAACTAAAATAATCTTGGTATAATTTCCCGTAATGGGATCCCCTAATGAGGTGTGGTATCATTTCCTATAATTGGATGCACTAATGGGGTGTTTAAATGAGTGTGAATGCATATAATGGAAGCTATGATCACTTATGAGTTGTGTGAGGATCCTATAAATTTAAAAAAAACATACTGTATGGAATCTAAACTTGTTAATTACTTTACATGATTATATTATAAATTCCATTGATTGTAACAATATTTTATTATTGAAAATTAATTTTTATATATTATTGATATAAAATATTAATTTACCCCACTTTTACACTTCATCTATTTGTTCTCTTAAAAACTTATCTTGTTTGAAAAATTATAAAAATTTTCCGGGATTTTTTATAAAATAGATTTAATATTTGGTTAAATTATTATGGAATTGATCTGGAACACTTTCTAAGACATTAATTTAATATTTATATTACAGTATATTTTTTGGGTTTTTTTATTTTATCTAATGTTACGATAGAGAAAATGGAAATCAAAAATTGGAGGCGGTGGGTGTTCTTGATCATTGGGAATCTGAGTCATAGAGATGAAAAATTGATATGTTTTCCAACTATTTATTGGGTTTTTAATAAATTATCATGTTAGTTTTTGGGTAAATTCATAATGGAATATTTTAGGTTTTTACATAGTTATTTCTTGTATTTCCTATTTGTAGAGTTTTCAGCGTAAAGACTTCTAAAATTATATTACACTATTTATGGAAAAAGTGTTCCCTCATTATTATTATGTAGTTCGAAGTGATAGTTTCTAGCCCTTGAGGACTGGGACGACCCTATGGGTCTTTTAATATCTTTATTTGGTATCATGGTACCAGAGTTTGTGGGAATGTGCTTGAAAAATCATCTTCAATGCAGCTAACATTATACCCTTCCATGGTTTTGCGAAGTCTATCCATGTAATCCATTGTAAATTTTTCTATGTCCTTTCATGTATTGAATATAGTTGTAAAATCCCTTTAATATTGTATTTCATTAATAAATTTTTTCATATATCATCCATCCTGAATCATAATATGAAATATACCTTATCATGTTACCCCACATGAAATACTCTTTCAGATCACTATACATTTTCACTATTTATGGTTGACTAGTGAATGATAAACTATGTGCTTCATCGAAAATCTATATTTTCATGTATGGTATTAATGGCTCACATAAAATATTCCTAGAATATTTCATTCAATCACAACTATTTTCAACAAAATTCCATTTCTCACACATTTTGCATTCACACAACAACCTTCTCTACAGCTTTAATCGTCACATGGATTGAAGGTTGAACATTTCTATGAGATATATATAATAAAATCATTTTTATAATGATTGAATAATACATCATTAGTGACTACATAATTAATAGATATATTTAGATGGATTTCATAGACAAGCAAGAGTTGTATTTCTGACATATATCCTTAACCACATTATATAACTTTTGAGAGTGGTAGAGTATTGAAAAGTTATAATATTAAATAAAATCCACCCAAAATAAATAAATATGTCATTCTAAATGAGTAATCATCCCATTAATTAATTCGATGAATAAATATATATCCCAACTCATTCTCTGTTATAGGGTAGTGTAAGATCATGTGTATTAAAAAACAAATATTTCATCTCTATGAAAATTTCATCACTACGATATATCCAATTGAACATGGTACCCCTCAGAGGCATCATGGTTACTATATATGATCATTGTGAGAAATACATAAAAAATAATAATTGGTAACCATTGAACCCAATAAAACTATGGACAATACAAACCTTGTATTCCAGGTCCATTTATAAAAAACAATCATCTTTTAAGGATTCAATGATATTCCATTGATTGAAAATAAATAGTCTAATAATTAAACAATTTTTACAATAATTTACATTACAAAATTTGAAATATTGAGTAACTATCCTCATGGTAATAAATAAAATTTTGAAATAATATTTACATTTTTTTCATTTAATTTATAATAATATCATCTATAAATACTTCTACGTACTGGTTGAAGTAATCTCTAAATACAATTATTATTAAATCCATGAGATATTTAGGTTGTTGGGAAAAAAATGGAATCACTATAAATTTATATTGACCATATTTATAAAAAGAGGTTTTTTGGGATATACCCTATATCTTGACCCACTATTAATGTTATATAAAACAAAATAAAATTAGAAAATTTTATTTATATCCAGGTAGTTAATAATAAAAGTCACCAAAAGGGGTTATATTTTTTTTATTATTGATAATTTTATTTATATGATATTGATAATAAATTTTAATATACATTGAACAATAACTTATAATAATATATATAGTATGTTACCCCAATGGTGACACACTAGGACATAAGAATATCTTATCATTATTCTCTTATGGTTTCTTCTAAAATATGAGTAACTGAGTCTGATCTATTCTATATGTAGTATTTTTAATAGGCGTCTCACAAAGTATGTGTTTTATTTAAAAATGAACTTCATCATTCATGGGATTTCAAGGAATATTATATGAAAACACATCGTGGTAATACAAAATTTATTTTCATATGTTCATATTTTATTTTCTCTTAAACCATTTATGATAAATAATATACATTATTAGGAAGTAGGACACATATAATGGAAGTGAATTATATTGGATGTTATCATCCTCACATCAAAATAAGACCATATATGTAATCCAAAAATATATATTTCTTCCCAAAATCCATAATTTAAAGGGGATGTATATCATGAGATTTATTCCATTAATAAAATCACATTAAATTACACTAGAAAGAGAATCACAATATTTATAGGATGTATAATCTAGTATACTTCTATTAGAGATGATATATAAACATGTTATGTGATAATAATATAATATTTAGTTTATACCACTAAATAGAAATATAATAGTTGAGGTGGTGGCATTATAATATTTAAAAATTATATATATATATATAAGATAGGGTAAATCTTGAATTAGATAAAAAAAATTGATATTTAATGTGGATGGAATGCGTACCAGTCATTATATTATTATTATGAACCATTTTATAAGTTTTTATTGCATAAGATTTCGTTTTTTACTATAATATTTAAAGGCTAATAATGATTATTGACTTCATATTCCCTCATTTGGTTACTCTGATTGGTATAATTTTAATACTCTATACAATTATATAATTAGAGTATGTGTGCTCCATTTTGTTGATGTTTGTTAGAATATCCTTCGTTAACTGGCCTCTACACACCACATCAACATTCATTTTCTTGGTGTACTTATTCTCCACACTTTCTAAATACAATACACACTATAAATAAAATTTCAATATTTATCCTTATAATGATATGACATGATTAATTTTTAATTATATTTCTTCTTCTTGTAATATCAAGCTATTTTCATCAAAAATTCATATTTCACTTTTTTCCCAAAATTATGAGAACACTTATAGTGTCTAATTTACATTTCAATTATTTGATTAAATTGAATGATTTATCATTTTGATCAATGTACCTTATAAAAAATTCAATTCAGAGAAATTGTCTCAATCCACTAAAAAAATTATTTAATTTTTCATTTATGGTTGATGATAAAAACCTAAAAATACAATGAATTTCTTAAGAGAATGTCTATATTTTCACTAATGGATTCATCATCCTTCTATTTATATTCCAATAATTCCCTTTCAATTTTTACCTGAATTCTTCAGGATATATACATATTTAAAAACATCTTAACAAACTCTTCCCATGGAACATATTAAATTTACTCCTATTTCTAAGTATTCTTGATTGGATTTCTATATTGATCAACTTCACATTTAAAATCATACAAGGAAAAAATAACCATATCATGGTATATTCATGGGATAATAAAGAATATTATTTCTATACAATTGATCAATTGATTATAAATAATTTAATATTGTAATCATTGGTGTAAGGTGGGTGTTTCTTCATAATAGACTCAATAATGAGTTTTCCTTACATTTTATATTTGTATGCTCTATATTATTCATTTTATCATTAATATAATGAGGTATTTTTTGATAATATCAATAATATTTCACATCCTAAATCCTATTACATTTTTCTCAATTGGATTATTGATTGATTTCTAATCACATTCATCATTATCATGTTTTCTCTATGTTTTTTAAATTTAATAAGAATAAAAACACAGTATGAGCAACATTAATATTAGAGATAAATTATATATTCATTAAAATCATTCATTATATGAAAATTTATTTTCATAATAACCCATATTATATCTCTTTTCCAAAACATTAGGATATTATTCATATAAGAAACATAACCCTATGGTTCTCAAAAATATTCTCTAATAATGGTTATAAAAGGATAACTAATCCCTACACATATATCAACTAAGGGGATTCATGAATAACATAAATAAATATTAAATAATTTTATAATAATAATAAATACATATCATAATAATACACAAGACATTATTATAATGGTTTTTTGTCTATATAGAATACAAGCATACCTATAGTGTTTCATGAAATATCTTTATCATATCCCATTTTTATTAACTCATAAGCTGAACATTATAGACATATAAAGGTTAAGAAAATTCTATATTACCTATGAATATGAAATATGATAAAGACTGAGATGAAATTCTCACTAATGATAAATATTATATATATCAATTAGTATTCATAAGTGAGAATAATATTGTCATTAGGGCATGATAACATGACTAAAACATATGATAACAAAACCTAATTAAAAAAAGATGATTAACCCCAAGTCATTCCTTAATTAATTGTCAATATAAAATATAGAACTCATAAGTTTATAGAAAAAAATATTAAATCATTATCTATGAGACTATATTATAGGAATAATATATAAGTTTATAGAAAATACGTAATAATAGAAAACCATATCGTTAGTTAAAGACTATAGAAAAGACTATTATAATGGATTGGTAGAAACGACCATTCCATAATTTCTTTAGTCATTCTACACTCTGTAGAGTAACATTGTGGACCATGTCCCATACTAATCTCTATAAACTCCCCATTCTAGTCTTGATTATCCCAAGAGATATCTATATCACCAAATTCATTGATGAAATTTATATTATTTCTAAAAAATTAATTATATAATAAAACCCATATATATGATTTCTAAAAGTAAATAAAAAGTTAATTATATCAACATATCGTCGATTTATAAAACATGGAGAAGAAATTTTTTTTATTGACATTTCATCATTTTATCACTGTGTAATGATTAGAAACATTACATGTTTCATAACAGTTTAATCATGTCCTAACGTACCCATTGGATTGAAAATTATTTCATAGAGTCATCAATAAATCAAAATCATCATAAGACATCTAGTGAATGAATGTGGATGGAATCATATGATAATATTCATATTTTAATATAACAATATATTATTTATTTTTACATAGATTAAAAATAATATTAAAATAATATACATACATTTCTTTATAATGGTGAGGAAAAATCTCTTTCTATTTATAATATTTCAATAGAAGATTCCTAAATAAATTTAATGATTAATTCATTTTAAAATAAACATGTTGATATGTAATCTATGATTTAAAAGAAATTACATTCACGATTTTGGGATGACATGGTAAAACGACATGAGTTTAATGAATATATTCATTTCACACTTTAGATACAATATAAGAAACATATTATTTATAAAAATATTTCATTAATATTTCTCATTTTGTGAATTTTTATTTAAAATAAAATTTAATGTAATTTAAATTTATATTAAATATCATGTATAGTTAAAATCCTCTATTATATAAGTTTTAAGAGATTTAAAATGTAATATGATGCTCATAAACAAGAGGACAAAATGATTAATATATTTTAAAAAAATATCTCATTTATTTTTAGTAAGGAAAATAGAAAAATTCTTCTAATGATTATAAATTATAGGAAAGATAATATTTGAAGAAAATACACGGGGTTTTAAGGATAGAATCCTTATATTTACCATAAATTAAAATAAAGCATTGAGGATCCTGAAAATAAATTAGAGTTTAACATAAACCCTTACCTCATGTCATGTCTTACTTCATACACTTTTAAAATGTCTATATAATAAATTAATATATTTTATACATATATTATAAAACCATTTTTATATATAATGAAGTATTTACCTTTTATTTATAATATCCAATTACACCTTAAAAACATTATACAATAAAATGAAAATTTGGTTAAAAAATGTTTTGTTTTCAAATCATGTTTCAGTTCGAATGATCTAGAACATTCACCTATTTCATGGTTTCAAAATATATACAATATAAATAAATAAATATTTATATTCATTATCTATTTATCATATAAAATTTTATAGTTATTCAAATATTTTTTCTGGAAAAATGAATCACATCGTTTTGTGCATTTTGTAGTCTACACGTACAGAACATCAACAATTTTATTTTTGAAATGATGACATTTTAAGAAGGAATATAACATATAATAATTCAATAAGAATAATTACTTTATAAATATCATTTAAAATATTAAATTTTATATAATTACCGAACTTGTGTTTTGGTGGTGTAAAATGAATCATTTCCCCATGTGGATAGGGTAGTCCACAATTATGCATGAGAAATACATTCATTTCAAATTTGATAGTCAATATGTGTAAAACTAATAACCCATTATCGTTAAAAAAAATTAGGAAATTTAACATATTGAATTAAATATTTTATAATTTATACCATCTATTTATAATATTTGTATGTATAAATAATGTCTAATTACTCAATTAAGAGTTATACATATTCATTGAGAAACCACATTTGGTATACACCTTAATCCAGGAAATGATCATGCAATTATCAAAATAGGATCTGAAGGAACGTTACATGAATTTTGTGAAATTATTTTTGAATGTATTTTTTAAAAATAGTGGTTATAAATCTATTTATTATATAGGAGATGTTGTTTCATTTTATAATAGAATAAGTGTACACACTTTGGTATTTTTCATATGATTAAAAGAAATTATTTTCATTCCCAATAAACACATTTACAAAAGGTAATATAATCCATGGTAGGATAATATAGGTTTTAAATACCCCACTAAAAAATAATTATGAATTTTTATAGTGAATTATATTAATCATCTCTTGGTTTAACCCCTACAAAAAAATTTATTAGCCATAATTGTTGTAAAATTTTTTTTATGTTTTTAAATTCCCTTATGAAAAACAATTAAGGTCGTATCACTATTAATTTCAGACATGGTGAATAAAAATAAAGATTACACTTTATCAAATATAGGTATTTTAAATTAGAAGAATGAAAATTTATAAATTCTCATATAAGGCAACCAAAACTACTTTTTGGGAAATTCATTTTGAAGAAAAAATCTAAACATTCATTTTTTCATTATATATTATAAACATTCATTGTATATCAATATATTATATTTGATATATAATATTATAATTTAGTTAAAATAATAAAATAATATTATTTATTTAATTTATTTTAAAAAAACTAATTATGTTCATAATATTTTTATAAAAACGTATCTTTTTTAGTTTCATAGGATTTTATTTCAATTTATAACAAATTAATAACAATTGAATTAATTTTATACATATGAAAAATATAAATTGTTTTATATTTTAGATAGTTCTACAGATACCATCCCGCAAATCATCATTTTTTGTATCATTCAAATTTAAAAATAAAATTTAATAGTATAATGTTGTTCGATAAAACTATGTGGTGTGTAATTTAAATTATCAATCACTTGAAATTATCTAAAGATAAACATTTAGTAAAATTATTTTGGAGTTATAATAAATATATGAAATATAATATTATAACAAAAATATTATGGTAAAAATATTAATAATATTTTTCATACAAAAAATTGTTAAAAAACATGTCTATAAAAATATAAATATAGAATACATGTGATAAATGTTATACATAATCATGTCCACACAAAAAACAGTCTACAAAAGCCATCTAAAAAAAATTCAGAATAAAAATTCATTATATCAAGATATATAAAATATTAACCATTGAATTATAAGGATATATTAGACCCCCAAAATCAAACAATTATAATCAACATAGAAGTGTTCTATATATGGCCAATCATATATAATGTCATGATGAAGCCATGTAAAATACATATGTTTCAAAAAATTTAAATACTTATCATAAAATTAGTAAATTACTGATTCAATCAAATTAAACCAAAAATAATTCACTGAGAATTATTATTTTCTAACAAAATTCAGAAGTTTATTTTTAAAAAATCATCAATAATGATTTTATTCCCTTAGGGTTAATGAGTATAATTGAAACTAAATAAAGTATTTTCTTAAAAATACATGTCATAAAATTATAATAATTAAATGTCATTATGAATTAATTTTGAAAATATAAATTTTAATGTCTTTAAAAGAATACATTTTTAAAAATAATTTTACATTTAATATAAAAAATATATCTTTGAAAATTCAAAACAACTGTCTCTAGGACATTTCACCTAAAAGATTAAACAAATGACCTGGAATGGAAGAAATCATTTAGTTATTTAAAAATACAATACGTAGAGTATACATGGTAGAATTTGTGATAAACTAATCATTTTAAAGAAGATAAATTTTTTCCCCTATCCCAAACTACCTGATCCAGTGCTTATAAATAAACACATTACATACTTTCTTTGATAGTAGTAATAAAACTGTAGAAATATTTATCTGATGAATCAACTTATGTTTATATATTTATAGATTTATAAAACAAAATATACTAATAAATTCCATGTCTTTTTCAACTAATGTATATTATTCCCATTATATATATCAAACTACTTAATTCATGATAAGTATTTAACACATCACACCAATTATTACACATGTAGTATCCTTCTATACATGTCACATGTACTAATATTATATATAACCTTGTAAATGGAGTCATATGAAATGGGGGATCTAAAAAACTAAATGATAGAAATATATAACTAGAAAAATTATAGAATAAAAATGGAATAAGTATTATTTTAGTAATATGATATCAAAAAAAAATATATTCAACTTGAGACTGGTAGAATTCTATATCCATGATAATAAATGAAAACCTGGATAACAATAATATTGATCGCTTTATGATGGAATTCATAATTTTAGACATCAAGAAACTATTATCAAGGTTTTATAAAAGATAATTTTCTTTTTATTAAGTACATATTTAAGAAATATAGTCCAATTGAGAAATAATATAATAAATAACAAAAATTGTTTTGTCTCTTAATACCCATTGATGAATTGAGGGGATATATAATTCCATGATTCCTTTGTTAAATGATTATGTTTCAAATGAATATTCCTTATGATTCCAAAATACCATTCCTATAATTACCTAAGAAACCATTGGACAAATAAAAACCTATATATCCATATTATTATGATTGAAACATATCAATAAATGATCATCCTGTTATAGTAACCAATAATTAAACAGATTATTAACATATTTACAACTATCAAGAAACGGATAACAAGATCAAAACCCATATATGAATTAGGTTCATGGTCAAACAATACATAATAAACATGATAATTATCATCCACATTGGACATCTAATAATTTTCCCAAACTAAATACAATAAAAATCCTTATAGGTGAACCCCTTAAAATATGAATTATAAAAAATTCAAGGATCACTCCATTTAAACAATGAGTACATAGCTAAATCAATATCGGAATGATATGATTATAATCCATCCAATGAAATAAATTATGTAGTGTAAATATAACATATCCCATGAATTTATTTAGATATGTTAAATGGTTTTTGTATTAGGAATGTATATAAAAATTCCCAAAACCTAGTTCTTATTGAAATTTGTTACTTTATTAAATAAAAATATGATACATGGAATCACATTGAGAGGGATAGAATTTTATAGAAGTCATTTTTAATTTTATTGATAATTCAATCTCATAAATAAATAAAATAGAAAATAAAAAATATTATTTTCATAGAGTACATCATTATAATGTTTATCATATTCATTTGTATCAACCATAAAAAACTTCATGACAACTTCAGGAAATTAAGCATAAGAAAGGGGTGTGATATTTTTCATAGTAAGGGTACATGTATTATAGAAGAGGTTATGAATAAATAAGGAATAATGAATATGGAATGGTAAATAAATAAAAATTATTACATTAAATAAATTACACAATAATAATATTTTATAGAGGTAATGATTACCATATAATGAAATATATATAATAATATTACCTTGTAACTTAACCATAGATATTTTAACTAAATGATAAATGATATGGAATATTAATAACTGATATTATAGTGAGAGAATGCATAATTATGAATATCATGACTATACCTTCAAGGCTTCATTCAGATAATTCATTCATAAATGGGTAAGACCTCAGAAAAATACACAATCTTGTTTTTATTACAAGTCATACCAATGCATCGATGGGATATAGCAGGTTGCAACCATCACATAATATTTCCAATGCATTCCTCATATGAAATGGGAGAAAAAAATGTAAAAATTCATATTCAAAAACGAATAATTTTTTTTAATTATTTACCAACTAAATAAAGACAATCAATATTAACATTCTTATTGAAAGTAGTATATGGAATTTTAATTATTAACCCATAAAAAAATATAATCATAAACCATCTACTGTAATATAGAGAGTGTTTATAAAAAACATACATACCTGCTCAAACGTTTTATAAAAAATTGTATAAATTAATGGGATTGTATCATTAAAACATAATATAAAGGTATATTGAGATAAATTGACGGTTTTGGATGTTGATCTACATTAATATCACAATTATTCAATTAAAAACATTCTCTAGGAAAATATTCATTTAAATTTGAAAATATATTTCAAATAATACAATTAGTAGAATATTTAGAAAAAAAATCTACAAAATTATATTTTTATCTTATTAATGATTCATTAAAACAATTAGTGGTCATGAGGATTGATGCTTCCAGAAATATGGTGAATGTTTAAAAACATTTGTTTTATAATATTGTAAAAATGGTAAAAGTTCAAATTTTAGAAAAAAACAAGAATAATTCCATCAAATAATAAGTTAAAAAAATCCCAAATCGGTAAACATGTTTTAAATAAATATTTATAAGATAAATTTAAAATTATTTATAGAAAGCATATATGTTGAAAAAAAGAGAGTTTTCTTCGAGGTTTTTAATATAGTTAGATTACCAATAAATAATCTCGAATGATAGTAGGATTTTCAATTAAACCCTTACCACTTTGGTAATGCTTGGATCATAACCCCCATGAATGAAATAACATAAGATGAAAATTTAAATTCCATTAAAATAAATATATTAGTGATAAAACATATATAGGGGTTATTATATACACCACATAAGATAAATAATTTTTTAAAAATTTACATGTCTCCAAAAATTAAAAGGGAGATGAGGAAGCATTACCACTTTTTTGATTGCCTTTGTATGTGTTTAAAACAATTATATTATAAATATAATCCTGATATAAATGAACACAAGAATGATACTCATATATATTTTACCACATATTATTTTATTATTACAATTTATAACATGATTATTAAAAAATCATTGTTAAAATCACTATTCCTTGTTATAATTACTCTGTTTTTTCGTGAATGTTTTAGTTAGGTAGTTTTGATCCATATAAATTAAAAATGGTTACATCATATGCATAATTTTTAAATTGATTTAAATATATAATATAATCATTTTATATGTATTAATAATAGAATGTAAAATTTAGATATGGGAAAATGACTCACATCTTTCTTGGAGATGTTAGGTTATATGTACATATAAAAGTTGGTCATGAATTTGTAACAAATGGAAGGAAAAAATGTAAATTATTATTCAATTTTTAATAACCAATATTATATAGAATATTTCATACATTTTTATTAAATATATCATTATTAACATCTATGTGAAAATAAAATGAAAATGTTTTACATTGCTACGCGGAGGTGGTGATCCACACATATGAACGAGTGACATTATTATTTTTCAAAGTACTTTGAGGTAAGAAGGAATATATGATATTGAAATTATATATTTTTTAAAATATCATAAATATAATATAAATAGGTTAAATATATTATTATATTAATCAGTGAGAGGTGATAATCGAAAACATGTTACAGATGTTCAAAAGGCGATAGTAAGCCATACACATGATCGCCAGGTTCAAATCCTATTTGATGGAAGTACATATTGATAGAGGTGATAAAATTAACACACACAAACACAAACACACACACATATATATATTATATTGGATCTAATATTTTATCATTGGTATTTAATTTTTCAAGGAGTTTATAGAAGAATTAACATGAAAACTCATGGATTGAAATATTACCATATATTTGGACTAAATCTTTATGTTTAACCATAAATCCAAACTAGATAAGATTTATTGTAAAAAATATATTCGATTTTCTCGGTTATTTAATGATGATATTTCGGTATGTATTGGATGAACTAAAAGGCTTTTTAATTTGGAATAGATGAGTCGAGTTGGTGATGTATTATATGTTGGTGATAAGACACATAAAGAATTATTTAAATGAAAAAGTGATACTGACATTTTTCACATGACACAAGGATCAAGAATTTCACATTCTAGAACCATTAAGGGTATATGGTTTAAATTTATTCATAAAATAGAAATTGTAAAAGTTTCTATATCATTTTAACCACTATAATTATTTTTAATTTATTTGGGAAACCAGTTTTAACTTTAACACATCAATTAATAATTACTATTTTACAATAGATTAATAAAAAAAATTAATTTGACATTATTATGTAATATTAATTATGTTCATTTTAATAATTTAATAATTTTGTAAAATAATTATATTCCAAAAATTGGAACAATTGTAAGTTAATTTTTTTCCTGAAGACACGACAATAAATCCTTTTTTCAGATAGAAAATTCGTAGAAGTAAAAAAAATTAATATCAAAATTCAAAATTAATTTTATAAAAATGAAATAATATATTATTTTTATAGTAAAATATCATTAATTTTACTTAAATAAGTTTAAATCAAAATAAATCCATTAAATTATTTAAATTAAAATCTACATTAAGATATAAATCAATATTTTTTACTATATATAAAAAAGTAATATTTTCATTAAATAAAAAAATGAATTATATTATAATATTAATATTATGATTTCAAATATGAACAAAATTTTCTAAAATTAATTTACTAAAAGTGGTAAAAATTAATTTTAATTTAATTTTTCAATGTATGATTACACCTCTTTTTAGAAAAAAACTATGATTTTCAAAAACCATATAATTTAATTTTAACGGGATTTGATATTATTTCTAAAAATAAAATAACCATTAAATTTATATTATAATTGTGTTGAAAATATAATGTTAGTTTTTTAGTTACTTCTATTCATACCCAAAAATTCGGAGACTATGTTATCGTGGTAAACAATTTTATAGTTATTTTATACTCGAGGTTGTGTGTATCCTATGTTATTGAAGAGATTAAAATTATGGGAATATATTTCATAGTTTTGTATCCTTGGTATTACATGTCACATATGATGTCAAAGAAAATTTTATTCATTCACACACATAGTGTGTTACACTCTCCCCATCATCAACAAATTACTTCCTATCAATTTGAAAATGAAATCATAAATCAAGGGTTTTTCATTTGAAAATAACATTGTTAAAATCCAGCATTCCAAAAAAACTAAAAAAACCATTTCTTAATATATTTAAATGAATGTGACAAAGGTCATCTAATATAACCCATAACTAGATTTCGATGTAGTATATTATTTGTGAGATGAGATGATACGGACATGTGAGAAATATTTAATGCCAAAATAATTATGGATGGTGATAGAGATCATTTATCAATTGAAAGTAAATAATCACGATAATGATAAAAACCAGAAAACATAAATCCCTATTGAGTGGAAATACAATTTACTCATACAAAGAGAATGTAATATGAAAAAATTAGTCTTTTTCAGTATTTGAGGAACTATTTTATTATCAAGATAGAGAAAAGATTAAAATTTATTTAGTTTAAATATTTAAATTTTAATATGAATATTTTCATCATTTGGATATGAACCAATCAATTTAAACATAATTTATTACTTCTTAAAATTAATATTTTATATTATTTTTTTATTCCTAAATAATTATAATAACAATTATGAGAATGTAATATCAATAAGATAGTTAAAAGTCCATCTTAATATCTCTAATAATTTACCAAATCAAAAATAGTTAGCGATTTATCTCAAAAAATTCATTAATCTCCAAACTAGAATAAAAACACCAAAAATTAAAATTAATATATTTTATATGTATATATAATTCAAATATGTAATGTAAAAGGAATTTTTTAATAACCTATACATCATGTAGGCTAGTAGTAGGTGTTTTCCTCTTATTACCCCTCCTTGTGGGTTTAGTGTACCAAATCATTCATAAACCAGCTGAGTGCCCGAGTAACCTGATAACCAATCCATCATTAACATATAAAAAGGGCTTCACCATTCCCTATGGTTTGGGTACTATAACCTGGAATCATAAAACATGAAAATGTGAATTATTTCACCAAAAACATTCTAGAATCCAGACAAGAAAGTCGATGTTTATAAAAAAGAAAATCCACTATGAGTAATTTACTAGAGTTCAAAAGGTAATCTAAGACCAATGAACTAGAACCATATTCCCAAAAATGGAAAACCAACCCTTGTCCCTGAAGACACATGTCACCATGTCAATGTTTCAATATCTTGATTCACATCCAAAAAAGAATTTCCCCCATTCTCAAACCTGGAAGGAGATAATCTACAAACACCTGAAGGCACAAGTAAGGTGTGAGATAAAAAACCTAGTGGGGTCTCAACAGGGATTCCATGTCACATTCATATAATAGATTAACCAAATTAATTCATTATGTTTTAAAATAATAATGTTTTTTTATTTTAAATCATATTTTAAAAAATAATGATATAAAAATAAAAAGATGGAAAAATAATTTGATAAAAGTTCTTACAAGTGATCTATTATTTTTAAAATAATTTAATAAATAAAAAAATTTATACAAATATATAAAATCTATAAGGCATATTAATAATTTTTTAAAAAATTAATTCATATAAATCTAAAATATAAAACAAGAAAGCCACATGGTTATCTGGAAAATGGGTACAGATGTTTTATGATATAGGACTCCAAACAATATAAGTGATCATGAAAATAATTCTCCACAAACATCCATCTGAAACTGTCCCAATGAAACTTATCACTATACAATCAGGGATGTGTCCTCCTATATTATATGTTTTAGAACATTGTATAATAATTGAGTGTGTCTAAATTAATCATAAACTAATTAAATATTTCATGTGTTGTTACACAATTAATTATAGGATATTTATTTTAAGACATCATATATAATATTAAATCCCTTTCCCAATTTATATTTAAAACCAAAACATGTTTTAACTAAAAACACTCATCCTTAACAGGGTAAACAACTCGGTTCAATTAAAAACATTTTACGCCATTCTCTTAGGTTTGAAATCAATTCAAATCCAGTTACATATTTTATATATTCCATTTTCCTTATTAAATTTAAAAAATTTAATTGAAATATAATTAATTATATTTTAAATTTATATTAAACAATTTAAATAATCCAATTTCCATAAATCCTTCCCAATTCAAATTATTTGATAGTTTCCAAAATTTTCATGCCAAAATAAGTACATTTCTCTAAATTCATTAGAAATGATTTTTAACAAATCATTAGTAATAATTTTTTACTACAGTAATTTAAATGATAAATTTAAATTAATAATGTAATTGATGGTTAATTTTTTTTCTAATCAATATAGAACAACCTACAAATTTTTCTAAAACCAACACTCTCAATAGTACCCATAAATAATAATGAAGGTATAGAAGATCTTGTAAATAAGCATAGAGACTAGATCCAATAGTACGAAGAATATATCCATCAATTTATAGATGACCCATTAAAATTAAAAATGATTAGAATGATATAAAGATGAAAAATAAGGTATAACTCTTAACCACAAATCAAACAGCTATCCCAACATTGATTGAAAGCTGAACAAAGAAATATCTAAGGGTTTGAGAAATATGAGATCGCTTGGGGAAGGATTTGGTTTAAGAGAAACAAAATAGAAGATGATGGGAATGACATCATATCCTTGGATCCCATTAAAAAATTGGAGTCTGTGAATTATATGATGTGTAATCCCACTACATGGTGTGAAATATTTAAGTTTCACTACCATCAAATAACATGTCGATATATATTGAAATTTTTTCATTTCATAACTCAAAAATATATAAACGGTAGTCATGGTGTGTGACCATTAATAGTGTGAATCTTATCACAACATGAACCTTCTCACTTTATGCACCTAGAGATCATTACACATCGTGTAACCTCATTACATAGGGCTTAGTGCTTTAGAATCCTGTAATAAGGGTAGGATAAATTTGAGAGTCCAAAAAATCCCTAGCATCACCATTATTGGCATCCTACCAATTTATTGTCAACCCTACCCATTCAAAGTATATGAAAAAAAAAATGAAATGGATAAATACGTATATTAATGATCAATAACGGGATGTTAAAACCACCCCACCATAAAGACATTTTATCCCAATAAATAGTATAATGAAGCATCCAAGCCCTGATGATAGGGACAATTATCTTATAGAATTGACTCACATTTACATATCTCAAGATTATGAGATCCATGCTACAATAAAACAAGATCCATAGGTATCATACATTCTCAATGTACATTGGTCATAGAATCAACTATCCTAACTGGACACTCAGTGAATGATAAGTCAGTTTCCTTATGAATATCACTCAAACTAAAAAAATTTGATGGATATAATAAATAAATTCTCAATTGTGATACATGTCATATGTTATGTATTTATGTTAGAATTATTGGAAGTGCTATGTGGTATAATAATTTTCCCACATGCTCAATATACTGTAATATTCTTTGAAAACGTGGGGAAAACATCCCTTGATTCCCAAGATACCGATGACACATATGAGGTAGAAATTTCATGAACACCTAGCCCAAATTTATAATTCTAATGTTCTATGGAAACAATCAGCATAAGACATAGATTTTCTACGTTCTTGCAAAATTCTATGACAAATTAACTGAATATTTTCATTTGTCTCATGAACGAAACATGGTCCAAAAAAGGAACCTTCACCGATATCTGAACAACATAATGAATATTTATATTGAAGACCATATAAGGCCTCAAAATGATTCATTATAATAAAAGACTACTAACAACTGTTATATGAAAACATAATAATTCTCAAATGATCAACCCAAGCCAAAAAAAGTCAATAACACATGTGTGGAGAATATCCTCTAGAATTTGTATCGATATCTCTATATATCCATTAGAATGCAGATGGTAGGAAGTGCTCAAATGGGAATGAGATCCCAATGCCTCCTAAAGGCCTCTCCAAATGTGAAAAGTGAACCAAGGATATAATATCAGAGATTATCATATATGGAACTACATGAAAACAAAAAATCCATGTCACAATGATATCTTACAACTCTTAGGATATTTATGTATCATGGATGGGTATGATGTGAGCCCACTGGGTATTCCTACCAACCACAACCTATATATCATTATGCTTCCTCTAGGTACAAGGAAAACCATACAAAAAGTACAATAGGTATATAATCCAACTTCCATATAGGAATTGATGTGGCTTAAGCAAACCTGATGGTTTTTGGTTCATAATCTTTACTTACTGGCATATATACTAGTGGAGATCACACATAGAAATATATTGTCTCATACCTCGCCACCAGAATAGCCCCCACATTTCATAGAACATCTTAGTGAATGATGGGTGTGCCTCCGACTAGAAATTATGAAATTTTCCCATCAAAAACGTTCTTGCTGGTAATAGCATAAAGAGGTGATTCTGATAGAATACAACACCCTCTTTATAGTATGACCACTATTAAAATATCTCCCAAAAAAATTGATTCACTAATGCCACAAAATTCATCACCAACATAATTTCCCTAATGAATCATTTCAACGATAGTGTTAGTCTACTGATCATTTGATAAAGAAAATTCGTCCCCTTTCTCCTAAAAATAATATTAAAATGGGAAAAGAGAGGAAATAAATTGTACTATTGAAAATATTATTTCACTTATTTGGTTGGATGTTTCCTTCTCAATGCATCTTCAATGAAATATCCTTTCCTCAGTGTGTGCCTGTTGTCACTGTCGAAATATTGATGGTACTCCACCAAACTCATGTGGTATAGGCTCAAATATTATTGAGCAAAGATATAACTAATGATTTTTTGGTCTGAATACACAATTAACCATTATCCTAAAAGGTATTTTCACCAACACTTACATGTGTGCATCACAGTTTAATGTTCAAGGTCTTGTGTAGGATAATTCTTCTTATGTGGACTAAGCTGATGAGTTCAAAAAGCAAATACATGATCAAAATTTATAAGGATTCACCACAAGCCTTAAATCAATGAGTCATGTATCACCACATATCCATACCCTTCCTTTGGAAGAGTCACACTAGCACTGAATTGATAGGACATTTCAAATCAACAAAATAACTGAAAAAATTATCATTCCAAGAAATTGTTACACTCTTATGAGTTTGATCCATCATAATATACGCCAAATTTGAGAAATAATTCATGTATCTATGAACATATGTGGATAATCCCAGAAATCATAGAATCACTTATTCATTACATTGTATCTCCCATGTCGTAACAACCATCACCTTCTTAGGATAAACATATATACCTTGTTTAGACACCACATGTCCCATGAATTTCATTTCTCGAATCCATAAATCAAAATTTGAGATATTTCTATAATGATAGTGATTTATCCTTAGACTCAAAACTATGATAATATGATGAATATGATCCTCCATATAATTTGAGTAAAAGGAAATTTCATCGACTTAAACTAACACAACAGTATATAAATGCTAATGGAAAATACTTATCATCTAGTACATAAATGCAGGTGGAGTATTTGTTAGACCAATGGGTATAGAAAGGTACTCATAATGGACATAACTCCTCCAAATTTTTTTTTTCAGAAAGTTATATTATTTTTCCCTTAATGGATGGAAACTACATTGTTGTTCGATCATCGAAAACAACTTTCCCCTTTCATCTAATCAAAAAGATCATCAATATGTAGTATGATATATTTTTTCTTTGTCTTCATTCGATTGAGATTTAGGAATTCAACACATAAGAGAATAGATCCATTATAATTCATATTGAATAGAACCATCACTGACCCAGGTGACACACTTTGGCATATAAATTTATTTCGATGAAGATCGTCTAACTGGGACTTAAGGACTTTGATTTATGATATATACATATGGTAATGGGGAATAAAAAATGATTGAGTACCATGAATTAAATAAATGTAAATCTCTACCTTGGTTACTCGAGGAAAACCAGAGAAAATAGAAGGGAACATGAAGGGAAACATGATGATATATTGAGGGAGATCAATGCTCAAATATTCCCTCTATAGTTAAAAAGAAAACACTGATATTACCTTACCCAACTCTGGATAAAAATGTAAGTCCCCACTAAAATGTTGTTCCCATTCTCCTTGAAATATATGAGACAAACCATTTTCTAATGAATGGTTGTCTCATAAAAGATACCAATAAATATGAGAATTCTTGGAAATGAGAAATTCCATTCATAAAATAAAATCAATATATTTCTATTTTAGGGATACAAAATTACAATCCATCTATAAATGTGAATGATAGAAGACACAAGAGGGAAAATTGAGACATTTCTATCTCTTTATTCCTATGAGATTATTAATATCTATTTAATAAGATAAAATATTCATAGGATGATCTAGAAGATTAACAATAAGGGTTTAAATAATCAAATGAGATTCACCAGTATCAAAAAGATGAGTCAGTAATGAAAAAGATATAGTAATGGTAGATATCCCAATCATTAGACTCAAATATTCTTCTTTTAGAGACTCTTCCACCAGATGAAGTAGCTTCGATCTATATTTCTGTGATGGATCCCTTTTATATGTAGAGAATATGATTTCCCTTTAGTTTTATGAGGAGATGATGATATCGTTCCCCTACATAGAGTTGAAAAGTTGGGGAAAATATATGTAAGTGTCTTAAACATCCATATGAGCTACAGTTCTCATGTACCTTAGTAAAAATAGTTTTATAATGTCTTAGTTTTTCACATTGGTAGCATGTCAAAGGAAATCCTCCTAGAATTGTAGGAGGGTCATGAAAAATCATGTTGTCATGAACTACCACGAGGATCATCACCCTTCTTATTTCACTTGAAGGTACTGAGACTACCACTTGGAGAAAAAGGAACTTCCATCAAATGTGAATTTCCATCCAGGTCAATCTCAACCATCATCAACCAATCTAGAACTTTAGTATAAGGGGGTAGCTTCAACAATAATACATTATAATAGATATCAAATAAATGTCCCAACTCTAACTATCGAACCTTCATACTATCGTTAGATATAATATGAGGCGCAAAATGCACACACTAAACAAAGTGATTTGAATACTCAGTCATAATTCATTCAGTCTACTCATGCTAGAAACTCTCTACAGCCTTGGACACCACCATTGACACTTGATAGAAATCGTTGGTGAAAATAACAATGGTGTTCATCCAAACTATATCCTCCAGTTTCATTGACATCTCCATTATCCCCTAGAATCACATTCTTGGTTCTTCCTCTTGAATGTGTTATATTTATCCATGATCACATTGGGTGTCTCCAATAACATAAATATGCATTATATCATTCCCAACCATTCTTTGTCACGATGAGGATTAAAGAATCCATTAATAACAAATGGAATTTTGGAAGAAAATTTTGAGAATGATTCCAAATAATATCACCCTATGGATCAACAACTGGAGTTTTTATGATGACAAGAGGTGGTTATTTTCCAAAATCATAGACATTTCTCAAAATCAACTTAATTAGATTTGGGTTCTCTAGAAGATTCACATGTTGTATTTAGGTATAAAATGATTCCTGGAATATATTTTCATGTCTACTCAAAGGTATGATGCTACCCAACATCAACAAACAAAAAAGAAGGCATCAGTTCAACATTTAAATTGGGAAACAAGGGGAAGAATTCCCGACTGAAATAATAAACATGATTTAGATTTCAATCTATAAAAATAAAAAAATAGTGAAAATACTAGAACTAATACACAAGAAATCTTCCCATAACCACCTCTGGTGACATAACATTTTTTATGTTGAGATCTAGACAGACATAGAATCCTAACTACCTCCTATGTCCAAAAAATATTTCAAATATGCATGCTGAATTCCAAAAAAAATTAACAACCTCCTACGATAGAATTTGTCCACAAACCATCGCATGTACCCCAGTAACATGATAACAAATACTACCTTGACATTTCGATAAGTGAATTCCCAATCCCCAATGGGTTGGTGACTATCACCTAGAATCCAACAACATTTACATTGGAAATAATTTTCAACAAAATATAACAAATGAATGAAAAGAAAGTCAATATGTATATAAATGAAATGGGACTAAGATTAATATACTAGAAGACAACAAGTAATTAGAGACAATGGTTTTACCACTGAAGCTAAAAAAAAATTAATTAACCACCTCATTATATATTGAAAAAAAATCACCATGTACATGGTTTAATAAATGAATCAACCTCTAAATGATCCCACCGATGATCAAACCTAAAAGTTGATAATATATAAACACCTGAAGGAATATGTAGGGTGTGATCTAAAAATCACATTAGGGTCTCACCAAGAATTCAAAATCATATTGCAAAAATATATTAAACAAATGAATTCTTTTAATTTTAGAAATATCTAGTTTTTTATTTAAATGAATATTCAAAAAAATAATGCTATATAATTAAAATGATTGAAAAATTACTTTATGAAAATTAATTCCCTATGTTGGAATAATTATAAAATTATATATTAAATATAAAAATTATATAAATAAAGATAGCATGTTATTATGTATAATAACATTGGTGTATATTTATATTTCAAATATTAAACAACCGAGTGACATGGTAATCTGGAAAATAAGTATGAATGTTTTATTTTTTTTGAATATGAACTCTATATGTGATCATAGAAATATTTTTATACAGACAACCCTCTTATAGTGGACAAAGGTTACATTTCACCATCCCTTTGGGGATTTTACAAGATTCATTTTTGTTTTAGATCAATGTATAAGCATAATGTGTGTCAAAATAACACCCAAACTACTTAATGATTGAATTTTCTATTACACTATAATGGATAGGTAATTTATTTTAAGACACCTTAAAATAAAATTTAATATCATTCCCCCATTTTCAATTTAAATTTTCAATTTAATACCAAAAGATGTTTTAATAAAAAATAATGCCCATCTAACAAGATAATTCCACTTGGTTTCTACCAAAACATTTTTATCTATTCTCACTTATTTGAGATAAATTAAAACCAATTAAATAAATTTCACAATCAATTTGCATAATTAAATTAAAATATTTAATTTAAATTGCTTCCACAAACTTTAAAATTTAAATTAAACAAGTTCAGTCAACCAATTTCCACAAACGCTCCCCAATTCCAATGAATTATGGTTTTTCCAAATTTCCAGGATAAAAATATTTCAAATATCCCAATTCAATTGAATTAGTTTTTATCAAATCAATTGCAATAATGTTTCAGAAATTTATTTTAAATCAAAAATTGAAATGTATAAATGGATTCAAATTTACTAAATTAGGCAACGTGAAGCAGAACCACCCATCTTTTTCACAAAAACCAACACTCACAATGGGACCCGTCAACATGAACTTAGCTGTAAAAGTCATAAAAACTAAATCTAGAAATAAGATCCCATATAATATATCATTTATACATCACATTCAATATGATCCATTGAAACACCAAAGGATGGGAAAGAGATAAAGATGAATAAAAATGTAGAATTCTTACCCACGAATCACACCACTAACCCAATAGCGATTTAATGTCAGACATGGGGATATAGAAGGGTTAGATATATCTAAGATTTATGGATGAATGTGATGTTTTCAGAGATAAAAAATTGTATGGGATGCGATAAATATGATATACATTCATCCCATTTAATGAACAGTATTTTGGGTGTCACACGACGTGTAATCTCACTATACATTTTGAAATAGTTATGTTTTATAACAACCATAAATCATCATTTAAATTGAAAACTATTCATTAAATAACCCATGACATGTAAATACAACACACTATGGGTAACATTTTATAGTGTGAATCTTATCAAAACATTAACCTTATCATGGTGTTCACCTATTGACCATTAAACATTTTGAAACTTAGATACACGACATGTAACCCTATAACATCCTATAGAAAAGGTCAGTTAATGTTGAGATTCCAATAAATATCATACTTTACCATTATAGGTATCTTACCAATTCATTCAAAAAACATATCTAGTCAATGAAAAAGGGTGAATTATGACATGGTTAATGACGTACATGTCAGATTGGAAACAAGATGTTACCAAATCAATATATGTTAACGAGACAAGTCATCCATGTTTGTCCTCCACTTGGTGATGTTTAATAATTCAAAAGAATCATTTCTCTTTAAAAATGAAAATGAAAAACTATAAGGGTAATGCAGAAGTAAGTGAATATATCAGCGAGAGAAAGATGGTTAATTCAATCAATCCATTATAGAAATTTAAAATCTGGAATGTCTAAACAAGTCAACCTGGGACCATACCTCACCGCTAAGACATCCATACATGAATTTGATCACAACAAGAGAAACATGAATGTTATATAATACCCATACCATTACATATGTACAATAAAACAACATCTACAACCACCAAAAATGAAAAATTAGGGTACGGGAATAATAACCAGTAGGATACCACAAAAAATAGATGATATGATATTATCAATGAATTATTTATGCCTTTAATAAAATTATTTTAAATGAATTTAGATAATGTAAATACTTTTCATAAAACATTCCATTAGTTTTAATAAATCATACCATATTATCTATGTCTACGAATATGTGATGTGTGAATTACAAATGTAATCAACTAAGGATACACCATTTGATAAGCATGTTTTAATCCAACTATGAAATAGACCATTGTTTGATAAACCAATCATAAAATATAAATCGCACAATTTATACTCTAGATTATTGGTACACAAGGTAGATATGAAATAAAATACCCAATCATAGCATAATTTGGACCCAAAAAATATAAAATATAGTTTAATTACACACATTAATGCTACATATAAAATATCATTGAATCAAACAAACAAATAGTGATATTTTTATTCATGTAGAACCAAAGGCTACCAACTGGGATAAGTTTCTAAAAATCCATTTCCGAAACATAATCGAATTTGATAAATCATTTTAGTGAAATATTATTATTCTATCCAGATTCATACCCATTTCAAAACTAAAATTAAAGTTTAATGAATTTAATCAAGCACTTTGTGTGTGAAAATTTATTTTTAATTATATCCCATTTAAAAACATGAATCTCATTAAAAACCCATTAGAATGTCCAAAGATTCATTTTCACCTAATAAACTATATGAATTGAAAATTTCACATAACAAAATGAAGAATTAACCCCTAATATAGAGACACATACCTTGATAATGAAAAAAATAAAATAATCTAATTTGAAAATAGAGACTAGAAATAATTAGATCAACTATGGAAATAAATCACGAATGAGAGATGATAAGAATTGTCTACGATCAAAACTTTGTTAATGAACCCTGAAAACTTTAACATTGACACCACATCAAAACAATGATCAAAAAATAAAATCAGTGAGAAGACCACACTTACCAAAAGGAAGACAACCCCCTCTAATAGTCGTCAAATGGACGAAAAAAAATTTATAGGGAATGAATCAAATTAAATATATATGGGAGAGACCTAGGGAATTAGGGATAAGGATTAACTATCTTACTATCGGTGATTACATTAGCATAAAATAAAAACCTTGGGCATGAGGGGTATATAGTGTAAATCTTGGTCTTACACCACAAATATCCGATATCAAATACAAACCGAAAATCACATTGTCTTGGGGTCAATTTTCCTTAATTACAATAAGTTTTTAATTCATATGTTCTTCCTTGGTTTTTGAACAATGCTGATCATACACCAAATTAATGACATTTATGGAATTAAAATATCTTACAGATAGTATAAAATACAAACCCAAATCGGAAGCACACAACAACATCCAGATACCCTCAAATTCCATTAAATGAAATTATACAAGGATTCCATTAATTGAAATAATTTTTTTTAAAAATTACGTTATATTCCATGAAAAATAATCCTCATACAAGAAGGGTCCAAAAGAAACCAAAACAATAAGAACAAAACAATAATAAATATGTAACTCATAGATTTTAACGACATTATATAATGTCCCCACCATTGATGTAACACCCTGAAAATTACAAAAGAGTAACATTTATTTGATTGTTGAAAACATCAAGAGACATTATGGTTTATGTAATATTTTAAATAATTTAAATAAATTCATTACCATTTAATTAATTTAATATAAAGTTATATTAAATTGCAATAAAAAATAAATTCTTCATTGCCTTGTGTTAAACATAAGACCGTGTTTTACCATGAAAAATTTCATTATTAAAAGATTATTATGTAACATAATAAGATATAAACTAGATATAATTTTTTTTATGTATTGTATTAAATAAATTATGATAATATATGGTATATAAAAATATAAATTAATTCATTAAAAACAAATTAATTTGATATGAACATAAAATCAAATGAATATAAATGAAATGTTTTCATACAGACAAAGGTGTACTTTTAGTGATTTATATTAATGTAATATATATTTTGAATACCAAATAAAATATTTTTTATATTCACCCAATATATTTGATAAGCATAATATAAGAATGAACACTATTTTACACCCAAAAAATCCTATATTTTTTTAAATGCATTATTGCTTCCTATTATTGGAGAACATAATTGAAATCCAATTTTTGGTTCTATAATAAATTTTATACATAAAAATAAAATATATTTTGGAATAAGGAATATAGAAATTACCTTAGGGTGAATTATTGGTATTTTTCTATGATGTCTTCTTTCTTGAAAAATAATGAAAAATACTAAATTTTAGTTCCCAATATCTTCTTCATTAAATTAATTTATAAAATAAAAAATGTCATATTTATTTATAGGAGATAAAGTATCTTAATATTTACATATTAATGTTGAATCTTATATAATCTAGGTAGGGTTATGGAGTGTTTTTCACGCATCAGGATTCAGTTCGGGGTTATATCTTATGCAAGTTTATCTTGTGGTATCCAATCATTATAAAGAGCATATGAAACATGATAATAATTAACCAACCCATGATATCCAAATCAATGATATTATTATTGTCATTATATTTGGAGGTAAAATGATTTTTTATAAAATATTACCATTTATTTTGATTAAAAAATACATAGTTATAGAATATCTAAAAAATATTTTAGAATTATATTGAGAAGTCGGGTGGAGTACCTATAGACATCTGGTTATTACATTTCCAACATCCCAAGTATCAATAATTTCATTATCAATTCCTACATGAGGAAAATTTTAACCTGGTATGAGAATGAATCATCAAAAGAGATGAACATTATTGTTATTTTTTATCATTTTCATTTGGTATTTTTAGAGGAAGATTAATGTATTTTCTTGAACAATATTAAGTTGAACTAGTCTCTAATATAGTTTATTAATTATTATCATCATCTATATTAGTAATCCAGTAGTATAAGAAACTCTATTTATGGTTGGTAAAAAAATAGAGAGGAGAGGTTATCCTATGAGTATATCGTATGTTTTTACATTGGTTTTCTTGTGATTGTATCACATGATAGAGGAATCATTGGTTATGTCCATATCTCCTAGTGGGTGGTGCAGATGGATTCCAAAAATATGTTTTTTGATATGATGTGTTGATTATGTTTGATAATCATAAGAGGATACATAACTAACTATATTTATCATCGTTATACTTGTCTATAGGTTAACCAAGGTCATCGAGGATGTTTGGCTTTTCTCGAGGCACATCCAGGATTGACATGGATGTGGGATGAGATCACAATGGGCTTTATGGTTGGAATTGCATGTACATCTAATGGAGAAAAACTGATATGGGTTGTGATTGATAGGCATACCAAATCATCAAATTTTATACCCATTCTAGATGAAAAAAATTTCATGGACATGAAATATCTCTAAGTGAAAAGTATTTTTAGGTTTCTTGAAGTTACATCTGTAATATTCCTTGATAGATAACCATCTTTTAAACTATTTATTGGAATTCCCTCCATGAATTACTAGGATATCATGAAAATTTTTGCTTGAAATATCATCCATAAACTGATTTCAATAAAGAAAAATATATATAGACTCTTGACTTAATGTTATGTGCTTGCATTCGTGACTTTTGTGGATCCTGGGACATCAATTTTTATTGAATGGATTTTCAAAATTTGATTAAATTATGAAATTTAGATGGATACTTTTATGGAATTGTATGGAAGGTTGGGTAAATATATTTTATATTTTTGGAGAATGCCAAATCATCATATGTTGGAACATGTTTGTTCTAAGAGATGAGTGTAATTGATCAGTTGATTTTCTAGTGACTATTTATGTCACAGAGCTAGTATAAATACAATTATTATCTTTGTCAATGATTGTTCATGTTTACAATTTGAGATAAGGTGTTACTAATAGTTTCACCTCAGTTGGTTCACTGATGACTATAGAAACATGGAAAAAACATTGAAATTTTTGGGTTCTTTCCAGATTATTAAGATGGTGTGGAAATTAGAATACCATTTATCACTTCCACTATAGATTAATTCTATCTACTATGTGATTAATTTATCACTACTCATAATGTATCTATTATACCCTTCACATAGTTTGAGCTGGAATATTGTTGATAATAAAAATTATTTATCATTAAATAAGAATCAGTGAAGGAAATTAGATTTTATTATAATGTTATTTCATGGGAGTAAAATTCAATTGATATAAGTGTTTTGGTATCATGGTGGTAGTTATCATGAGGCATGGTAATTTGAGTCACTAATGAGAGAGTATTGGATTAAATTATTAAATATAGAGATTTTATGATATGACTTGTTGGGAAGGAACTTTTTTTTGATGGGTAGGTATTAAAATCAAATTAAGTTATTCTTTCTGAATCCTAACTCTTAATATGATTCCTGAATTGTTGGGTCTTGTCTTGAGGTGTTTCATGACAAATATGGAATATTTTTTTTCAAATTATTAGAAGTGCATATTTGGAAAATAATTTGCTTAACTCATTCCTCACATAGTTCAACCAATGCACCCACAATGATATGGGATGCATGGCTGGAGAAAATTATCCAATGAATTTTTCCATCCAAGGGAACCCATTCACACAAAATTTAATGGGTTTAGGATTAAGGTGAACAATTTTTTTAATCATGAATCCCCCTCATAAAAAATATACATGCATAATTAAACCAATGAAAATTATATTTAAAATTATAGGACCCCCAATTTAACCTCAAATCAAACCACACAATGCCTAAATTGATTTTTTTTATCTTAAAGGCTCCGAATGAAAGATGTTTTATCCCCAATCCCCTTATATAAGTAGTTTGAAGCTCAGTTGATCTTATTTTATCTTCATCTTGTCAGTGGATATTGTATCATGTATTTTACTTTGATGACCTCTTATATTATTTTTATAGATTGATATATCATCATGTAATTGAATGATATAATATCAATTTTTTGTAACTATATTTTATAATTGCTTCATTGATATCATTCACTCTCATTATTCATGGCCATTCCTTTCTAGGGTTGTTGGTATTTATTGACAGTTGATAAAAGATATTTGGTTTCAGATGTATTTACCCTTTAATTGAAAACATGATCAAATTAATTATATTTATTTGAGTTTTTTATCTAAAAAAAACCTATTTATAATTTATTGGGGTTAGATATTTAGATTGGAATAGTATTAGTGAAATCCACATAATAGAATTAGGATTTAAATTGTTTTGATCATTTGAGAAAATTATTTTTTTAATTGGTAAATCAAATTTAAGAGATTCTTTCGATGTTAATCCTTGATAAAATATCTTAAATTGACAGATGATTTTACAGGAATGAATATGATGAAATCATTTTTTTTTGGAAATGGAAAATAAATATTGAAAGTAAAAATTTGGAAAAAGTTTTTAAACTAATTTGAAATGAATTAATTTCACAATATTTATTGAATGAATTATTAATTAATTAAATAAAATAGTATCATAGGTAATTATTATGTGCTTGGGATTAGAATTCTAGAATCTAACCATCGAGTAATGGATTCTCAATGACAACAGCAACTAAAACAATCATGGTATGATTTCCCATAATGGGATCTCCTAACGGGGTGTGGTATTATTTCCTATAATGGGATACCCTAATGGGGTTTGTAATGATTGTGGATGCATATACTCGATGTTGTGATCAATTATGAGTAGTATGGGGATCCTATAAATTGGAAAAAATGTACCATATGGAATCTATACATATTTATTACTGTATATGATTCAATTATAAATTCCATTGATTTAAAAAAAATTATTAATGAAAATTAATTTATATATATTATTAATATAAAATATTAATTTACCCAACTTTTATACTTCTCCGATTAGTTTTTTAAAAAACTTGTATTACTTAAACAAATTTAAATTTATTCCGGGATGTTTATTAAAATAGATATAATATTTGGTTCAATTATTATGGAATTAATCTAGAACACTTTATAAGAACATAATTGAATGTTTATATTACTCTATAATTTCTTTGGGTGTTTTGATATTATATAATGTTGGGATTTAGAAATGGGAAATAAAAAATTGGAGGTGGTGTGTGTTCTTGATATTTGGAAATATGAGTCATAGTGAAGAACAAGGGATATGTTTTCCACCTCTTTCTATGTTTATTAATGAATTATCATGTTAGTTGTTGGGTAAGATCATGATAAAATATATTACGTTTTAACTTGGTTATTTCTTGTATTTCCTCTTTATAGAGTTTTCAGTGTAAAGACATCAAAAATTATATTCCACTATTTATGGATAAATTGTTCCTTCTTAATTATTGTGTCGTTAAAAGTGATAGTTTCTAACCCTTGAGGTTGGGATTTCCCTATGGTAATTTCCATAGCTTTATTCGGTATCATGGTACTAGGGTTTGTGGGGTTGTTCTTGACATATCATCTTTAATGCAGCAAACATTATGCCCTTCAATTGTATTGGGGGATCCGTTCATATAATCCATGGTAAATCATTCCATGTCCATTCACATATTGAATATGGTTGTAACATCCCCTTAATATACCATTTCATTAATTAAATTTTTCATATATCATCCACCCTGAATCATAATATGAAATATACCTTATCATGTTACCCCACATGAAATACTCTTTTAGAACACTATACATTTTCAATATTTTTGGATGAATAGATAATGATAAACTATGTGCTTAAACCAAAATATATATTTTCATGTATGGTATTCATGGCTCACAGACACTATTCACAGACTATATTATTCAATCACAACCATTTTTCAACAAAGTTCTATTTCTCACACTTTCTGCATTCACACAACCACCTTCTATGCACCTTTAATCATCACATGGATTGATGGTTGAAAATTTCTCTGAGATATATATAATATAAAAATGTTTTTAATGATTGAATAATACATCATTAGTGACTACATAATTATTAGATATATTTTTATGAATTTCATAGACACACTAGACTTGTATTTTTGACTTATATCATAAACCACATTATTTAACATCTCAGAGTGGTAGTGTATCGAGAAGTTATAATCCTAAATAAAATCCACCCATCACAATTGGAAAATAATTATTTAATTCTATGTGAATAATTACCTTAATATTTTATGATGATTTTAACGGTCAAACAATTCAACATAAATTTTGTTTATCAACTTTTTCAATAAAAAATAACATTTATTACTCTATATAATGTGTAGGGTAATTTTTTGAATAAATTTTTAATTTCAAAAACACATAAGATATAAATATGTCATTATAAATGAGTAATAAAACCATTCCTTAATTAGATGAATAAATATATATCACAACTCATTCTCTGCGATAGGTTAGTGTAAGAGCATGTGTATTAAAAAATAATTGTTTCGGCTCTATAAAAATTTCATCACTATGATATATCCAATTGAACGTTGTACCCCTTGGAGGCATCATGGTTACAATATAGGATCATTGTGAGAAATACATCAAATATAATAAGTGGTTACCATTAACCTCAATAAAACCATGGATAATACACACCATTCTATGTCATGTCCATTTATCAAAGACAATCATCTTTTACGGATACCATGTTATTCCATTGATTGAAAATAAATTGTCCAATAATGAATCATTTTTTACAATAATTAACATTACCACATTTGAAATATTGGGTAACTATCCTCATTGTCATATATGAATGTTTGAAATAATATTTATGTTTTTTTTATTTTATTTATAATAATATCATCTATAAAGGCTTCTAATTACTGATTGAGGTAATCTCTAAATACGATTATTATTAAATCCAAGAGATAGTTAGGTTGTTGTGATAAAAAATGTAATGAATATAATTTTATATTGACCATATCTATAACAAAAGGTTGCCTGGGATATAACTTATATCTTGACCCTATATTAATGTTATATAGAACAAAATAAAATCAGGAAAATGTATTTTTATCCATCTAGTTAATAATAAAAGTCACCAAAAGGGGTTATATTTGTCTTTTTATTGATAATGATATTTATATGATATTGATAATAAATTGAAATATGCATTGAACAATAATTAATATAAATAAATATAGTGTGTTACCTCAATGGTTACACACTATTACATAGGAATATAATATCATTATTCTCTTATGGATTCTTCTTAAATATGAGTTACTGAGTCTGATCTATTATATATGTTGTTTTTTTAATTGGTGTTTCACAAAGTATCAGTTATATTTAAAAATAAACATCATAATTCATGGGATTTCTAGGAATATTATATGTAAACACATCATGATAATATAAAATTTCTTTTCATATTTTCATATTTTTGTTTCTCTAAAATCATTTATGATAAATAATTCATAATATTTGGAACTAAGACACATATAATGGATGTGAATTATATTTTATGTTATCATCATCACATCAAAAGTGGGCCATATATGAAATCAAAAAATCATATATTTCTTCCCAAAATATTCAATTTATAGGGGATATATATCATGAGATATATTCCATTAATAAATTCAGATAAAATTTCACTAGACAGAGAATCACAAAATTTGTAGGAAGAAAAATCTACGATACTTCTATTAGAGATGATCTATAAACATGTTATGTGATAATAATATCATATATAGTTTATAACACTAAATAAAAATATAACAATTGAGTTGGTGAAAATATAGTATTAATAAATTATATATATATAATAGTGAAGGTAAATCTTGAACCAGATATAAAATTTTGATTTTTAATGTGAATGGTATGTGTACTAGTGATTATATTATTATTATGAACCCGTTTGCAAGTTTTTATTGCGTTAGATGTCATTTTTTTCTTCTAGTATTTTGAGGCTAATAATGATTATTGAATTTATATTCCCTAATTTGTTTACTCTGATTGGTATAATTTTTATACTCTAACTAATTATATAATTGGAGTATGTGTGCTCTGTTTGGTTGATGTTTGTTAGATTATCCTTCATTAACTGGCCTCTTCACATCACATCAACATTATTTTTCTTGGTGTGCATCTTTTCCACACTTTCTTTATTCACTACACACTATAATTCAAGTTTCTATATTTATCCTTATAAAGTTATGACATGATGAAATTTTAATTATATTTCTTTTTGATTTTTTATCAAACTATTTTCATAAAAAATAAATATATAACTTTTTACCCAAAATTATGAGAACACTGATAGTGTTTAAATTGCATTTCAATTATTTTATTAAATTGAATTAACTATTCATAGTGATCAATGTACCTAATAAAAAATTCCATTTATAGATATTGTAACGCCCCGACCCCAGCTACCGAGAGTCGGTGCATTACTTCGTAACATTGGCATGATCAGAAAAGATCAAGTCTCGAAAGACCTATTAGTTTAGTAGCCTTGGAAACACTAGATACATTCGTAAACGTTACATTACATCATAAAGTAAAAAACTACAATAATAAAGTCTCCATAGTCCACTCTCATATCCTCTTCTGACAATCCATGCAGGTCATTCATAAAATACTTCTTCACATCCTGGAAAAATATTAAAACATCGAAAGGGGTGAGCTCAGATGCTCAGTAAGGATAACAATAATGCGGAAGCTTTCATAAATAAACATAAAAAATTTAGGCAATGTATAACTAAAACATGAGCCTTTTAAACTTAAACATCAACATAATATGGCAAAAGTAAAATGAGATAATTCCATTCACTTCCACACATGGATATTCTACTGGTCGAATAATCACATGCAATATCAATAACCACTTTCATAATGAGGGAATGTATAATGCCAGACATTCTGAAACATTTTGTCAAGGCCTCGGCCAAGACGTCTAAAATGATTAAGGCCTCGACCAAAACCATAAATCAAATTGGGAAAGGGCCTCGGCCAATTCCACGTCTAGTTGTCTAATGAGACCTACCGATGCATCGAGGAGCTATAGCGGGCTCCACCCGTCACTTATTAAGTCCAATACATTCCTCATATGAATAGGTTTAGACATATCATAAACCATAACATAATCGTATCACATAAAACATGCATAAATGAAACATAACATTTCCACATTTCAATCACAAGATATAAATACAACACATTGATATAATAAAAACGCTTTCAAATCCATTTTCAATACCAAAATAAAATAAAATTATAACATGGTATTTATTTTTCATTAAAAAAAGGTATGGCTTGTAGAGGAAGCCGAAACTCAAATAGTGGTCACGGCGGCGGAGAAGTCGTTGTCGCCGCATACGTACGACAAAAACATTCCATTTTGTCGTTTAGTAAACGCTTCGTATAAAAAATATTCCTTTTGAATATACGTAAAAGTCAAAGGGGTTTATACACCGTATAAAAGAAATTTGTGTATAAAACCAAATATGCCTCAATGAAAGGAGATTGAGACGAAGTCCTTAAAAAAATCATTTTTAAAATAAAGTAGATCTATTATGTGTATTCACTATAGGTACACATAATGAACTTAAAGATGCAAAATAGGACATAATAATATCATGAAATAATTTGAATGGAGGAGATTAACCCAAAGAATAGAAGTTGGGTTAAGAAGTTCCCTTACCTTGTGTCCGACATGACACAACCGTTCTTTAACCTCCTGAATAATAAACTAGTGTTAATATCTACCTTATATAGAACCATTTTCAATTTTATTATCCTTTTTATATCACTTATTACAATTTTAGGAACATTATGTAATTATTTAAGTTAATAACGGTCATTTTGTCGATCTTTGGTACTTGAGTCAACAATAAAATTCTTATAATTACAAGTTTTTCATGTGGTAAAATATCCATTATATCCAGAATTGTATTCATGATATAGATATCATATATCTCATATATATCCAGTATATACATGCACTTATAATATTCCACAACGTTTAGAGGTAAGAAATGAAATGCACCGGCCATGGAGACGGTAAGCCGTACGTACGGATGAACACTACTTTCATTTCTATTTTGTATTTAATGGAATGAAATCATAATTATATAAAGGTATAATATAATTCCAGTATAATATAGTGTATAATACAATTTACTCCATCATTTATACATCCCACATATGGTATTAACGGTTCAAATCACTTTGAGGGGGCGGTAGTCCGCACTTCCTAAAAATGAAAATATCGTGTTTTCCCATAATGGAAACCATAAAGGTATGCCATAAATGAAAAATAAAAAATCATAAGGAAAACAAAAACATAACATATATCATATATAAAAATATTTTCATCATAATTTCCACCATTAGAGGTATTATATGAGTGTTGAACAATCATCGTTTCGTGAGGCAGAAATTCGCCATCCACAGAAACTGTATGTTCTTTAACCATTAGATGTAGGTGTGTGTAAGTGTAGCTCAAATACATTTTATAACAACATACTAGTATATTGAGGATACTTGTGTTGTTACAAAAGAAAGGAATAAAAAGAGTTTAAGGGGTTGGAGAAGCAAAATAAAACAAAATAACATAAGAGAAGATATTACCTTAAAATCGGGTAACTCTTTTTGATTTGAGCCAAAGGCTTCCTTGGGAAGAATTCTTCCCAAAGTGAGGCTTCTAGGAGTAAGGGGGGAAAGTTGAGAGAGTATTTGGGCAGAGGTTGGCCAAGCCAAATGGCTTGAATGTGTGAAGGAGGTGGTAGAGGTGGGGGCCTTTTATAAGAGGAGAGGAGGGGCACTCTTGGAAAGTAAAGAAAAGTCACTTTATTATAAAATGAGTTTCGGATTTTAGAGGTCCCACACTTATATAATTCGAGGCTAAGGTGATAAGGGTTCTAAATCCACCCATCCAATAGGTTTTGGACATGTTTAGGTCTTAGATATTACATTATCTTTCCATTTTATTTAAATCATTAAATAATGAGGTCATCGCTGCATCATCATGATGTCATAAATAATGTAATTTATTTAATGTCTTAATATTATAAAAAAATACTATGATGTAGGAAATAATTTTAGATTTCCAATTACTATTTATAGTCAAAAATATGACTTGTATAACCCCATGTAAAAATTATTTTAGTAAAACATTTCATGTTTGTGTCATTTTTTTACTTTAACATTAAATAAAAGGTATTTATGTCATTTTCCAACTAAAGTGGCTCCATGGGGTCCCCATGTTGACCCATGAATTTTCTTGGTCGGCCATGGCACATAAAATGAGGGTAGAACATGTGTCAAGCTCATCTCATATTATTAAAACATTATTTTTACCTTAAACTACACTAATTACCTCTAATCGCGATTAAGAACATAAAAGTTACTATTCACCAAAAAATTATTTTAATCTCATTGAAACACATTTTACTTATTAATGACAACCATGTATGTCGGATTTTTGAAAATCAAATCACAGAAGTGGTAATATTTAATTTAAACGAAAAATCAGTTATTTAACTACCACTTAGTGGTTTCACTATTCATCAAAAATTGATGTTTTTCAGAACAATGCCAAAATTTTACCCTAAGCTATAAATGATATTCCGAATTCAAAAATGATGTTTATTTTACAAAATTCCAAACATATAAGTTGCATTAATTAATTTTATAATTAATTTCCACCGTCACAACAAATAGCGTGTTTTTAAGAAACAATTTATATCAAAAGATTGATAATTGTTTATGTCCAATTTCAATGTTAAATTAATTATAATGACCAACATTGGATAAAATGGTAAAAATATATTCTAATTATACTTTAAAACCACTCATTAGTATAAATTATCACTATAAATTATTTTTATTAAAAAAGTTGTTTTTAAGTATTTTTCACTATTCATAAAAAATTAGAAGTTCTCAGAAAAATACCAAAAATTCAACATAGGCTAATTTCAATATTCCGAATCAAAAAATGAAGTCCATTTTGAAATATAAAATTTCTATAATTTTAAAAAGTGGTTATTACTATTCATAACGGCTACATTGATTAGTCGTGATGTTTTAGAACTCGAAGTTGCGTACAATGCAAGCTATTGCATTATTGAATGAGAAGCGTATCATGAAAGATCGGGGTGTTACATTCTCCTCTCCTTCAATAAATTGCGTCCTCGAAATTTGAAATTTTTCTTGGAAAATAAAGGGTTGAAAATAGAAAATACCTTTGTAGAAAACCCACATCGGAAATAAGGTTAATAAAAATATAACTTTAAAAGAAAGAAAGATAAGTACAAAGGTCACCCGAGATAGCACATACTAGGATTATATGAAAATATGGATATGGAAGAAAAAAAACCATCAAGGTCTGATGGAGAGTTGTAGAAAACTGGATTAAGAGAAAGTTAATAATAAAAAAATCACAAACTTGTGATTGGTTAAACGGTCATTGAATCCCCAGTTGGAAAAGTTAACCGGCAAAGTTTTTGTTTTAAGTTACCTTTTATAAAGTTAAAGAATTTATTTAGGAGATTTACTAAGAACGTAAGGGAATATACATACTTGTCATGTAGACTTTCATTCTTTAGTAAATTTTTACCAAAAACCCATCTTCCACTCTAAAAGGTAATAGAACTAAAAAATATTCTATTTATCCTAATTGTATAAGGTTCCAAATGTTAACACATACCATTTAGATTAGTAAAATTATTTTGTAATAACCAAGGACTTCCTGTAGGCTAGTGGTAGGAAATAAAGGCCTATCGCACCATGATTGTGGGTTCGATTCATGCAGCTTTGTTCGACGCGACGATTTATACCCCACCCTGCAGGTTGTCCTTTTTCTAAAACTATAGTATTATAATATTCCAAAAAATAATCTTCAGAAATGTTTTAACCTTAAACAATACTATCCAAAGTTCAACTTAATCCATTCCAACCTTTATAGTTATCCAAAATACTTCTGTCCAACTCACAGTCCAAATTTTATAAGGAAGGTAAACATAATGAAAATCCTTTTTTCCACGTAACAACATATGAACACCTTCATCATGTATTCTTTTAAAACACTACAACATATTGAATTACCATAAATCCTTATTTATTACATTCATGATCCCTTATTCCTTATAGAAAACTAGATATACTCCTTCTATCAAAAAATGTATGCAAATCATTAATCAGTTTCAAGGATGTTAAGAATATCCAACATAATTTATCCGAATCAATCATGTCTTATTCCAAAATCACAATCTCGGTATCATAACCACATTATTGTTTATCTTTCTCTCAACCATATATTTTCCAAAAATTTAACCTACTGTGGAGTCACTTTTCTTGGATCCACACAATATCAAGTCCTAGATGAAATAGTACCGCAGTACAATCCTTATATACTCCATAATTATTATAACCAGTACATCATTGATGCAACACTCAAATTACAAAATTCATTAATATCAACATAAGAACTCTAATCATTCCTCCTCATCTGTGGTAGTATCATAACTTGATTATTATCCAATAACTTCATTTGGGGCATAATCTGATGATTTGAACATTGGTTTGTGTAGTGTCCCCACTCCTTGCAGATGAAGCATTGTACATTTGAAACCTTTTTCTTACCCTTGCAGTCACGCACTTGGTGTCCTTTTTCTCCACACTTATAACAAACTCTCATTCCCTTCAGGAAAATTCCAAGGTGTTTCTTCACACAGTTATCACATATTGGAAAATTATTCTTTTCCCTCATCCCTTTATCCATCATTCTCTCTTCTATCCTTTTCTTCTCTTTCATCCCTTCAAATCCATAAGACTCAGAGAATTCTCTACTTATCTTATTAACACATGATACTATTTCTTCATATGTTGATTACACATGGGAGAATATTTCCCTTCTAAATGTTGGCTTAATACAATGAAAGATATGATCCTTCTTACTCTTTGGATCATACGTATTGATGGAGTTCACATTCCTTCTACTGGGCGCCATTTCTATACAATGCCATAAACTAGATTAGTTTATGAATCGAAATACATAATAACAAACTTGAAAAAACTTATAATAAATTGAACTATTTATGGATATAATCCATAATCATAAAAAATGTTTTCTTTTAGGAAGTATATACTCATAACCCTTCATAGTGGTTTGTAAAGAAAACGTGAATTATCCTATGCATATCCCCCAGGAGTGTCGTAACCAAGAGTGCAGCAAGGCCCGTTGTCGTGAACCAGTTCCCGTTCGAGTCAAGCTCAAAGCGGTGTTTTCGGGTTTTACCCCTAGGTACATATGTGCCAGAGCCGCCTGTACCTGCTCGTATCCAGATAGGGATGTATTGCTCGGAAAACTCACAAAATATCTATAATACCAAAATTCTAGGAAGTTCTTCTATTCTAATCCTTAAAGTCTATCTTCGGGCTATGTGCTCTAATCAGAGTTTATCTAAATCTAGCTTCCAAGGTTAGTACTAAACTGCCTCTGATACCAACTGTAACGCCCCGACCCCAGCTACCTAGAGTCAGTGCATTACTTCGTAACATTGACATGATCACAAAATATCAAGTCTCGAAAGACCGATTAGTTTAGTAGCCTTGGAAACACAAGATACATTCGTAAACGTTACATTACATCATAAAGTGAAAAACTATAATAATAAAGTCTCCATAGTCCACTCTCATATCCTCTTCTGACAATCTCTGCAGGACATTCATAAAATACTTCTTCACATCATGGAAAAAATTAAAACATCGAAAGGGGTGAGCTCAGAAGCTTAGTAAGGATAACAATAATGCGGAAGCTTTCATAAATAAACAAAAAAATTTAAGACAATGTATAACTAAAACAAAAGCCTTTTAAACTTGAACATCAACATAATATGGCAAAAGTAAAATGAGATAATGCCATTCACTTCCTCACATGGATATTCTACTGGTCGAATAATCACATGAAATATCAATAACCACTTTCATAATGAGGGAATGTATAATGCCAGACATTCTGAAACATTTTGTCAAGGCCTCGTCCATGACGTCTAAAATGATTAAGGCCTCGTCCAAAACCATAAATAAAATTGGGAAAGGTCCTCATCCAATTCCACGTCTAGTTGTCTCATGAGACCTACCGATGCATCGAGGAGCTATAGCGGGCTCCACCCATCACTTATTAAGTCCAATACAATCCTCATATGAATAGGTTTAAACATATCATAAACCATAACATAATCATATCACCTAAAACATGCATAAAGGAAACATAAAATTTCCACATTTCAATCACAACATAACAATAAAACACATTGATATAATAAAAACGCTTTCAAATCCATTTTCAATACCAAAATAAAAGAAAATTATAACATGGTATTTATTTTTCATTAAAAAAAAGGTATGTCTTGTAGAGGAAGCCGAAACTCAAATAGTGGTCACGGCGGCGGAAAAGTCGTTGTCGCCGCATATGTACAACAAAAACATTCCCTTTTGTCGTTTAGTAAACGCTTCGTATAAAAAAAGATTCTTTTTGAAAATACGTAAAAGTCAAAGGGGTTTATACACCGTATAAATGAAATTTGTGTATAAAACCAAATATGCCTCAATGAAAGGACATTGAGATGAAGTCCTTAAAAAGATCATTTTTAAAATAAAATAGAGCTATTATGTGTATTCACGATAGGTGCACATAAAAACGTAAAGATGCAAAATAGGACATAATTATATCATGACATAATTTGAATGTAGGAGATTAACCCAATGAATGGAAGTTGGGTTAAGAAGTTACCTTACCTTGAGTCCGACTTGACTCAACCGTTCTTTTACCTCCTGAATAATAAACTAGTGTTAATATCTATCTTATTAAGAACCATTTTCAATTTCATTATCCTTTTTATATCACTTATTATAATGTTATGAACATTATGTAATTATTTATGTTAATAACGGTCGTTTTGTCGATCTTTGGTACTTGAGTCAACAATAAACTTCTTATAATTACAAGTTGTTCATGTGGTGAAATATCCATTATATCCAGAATTATATTCATGATATAGATATCATATATCTCATATATATCCAGTATATACATGCACTTATAATATTCCATAACGTTTAGAGGTATGAAATGAAATGCACCGGTCATGGAGACGGTAAGCCGTACGTACGCATGAACGCTACTTTCATTTATATTTTGTATTTAATGGAATCAAATCATAATTTTATAAAGGTATAATATAATTACAGTATAATATAGTGTATAATACCATTTACTCCATCCTTTATACATCCCATATATGGTATTAACGGTTCAAATCACTTTGAGGGGGCGGTAGTCCGTACTTCCTAAAAATGAAAATATCGCGTTTACCCATAATGGAAACCATAACGGTATGCCATAAATGAAAAATAATAAATCATAAGGAAAACAAAAACATAACATATATCATATATAAAAATATTTTCATCATAATGGCCACCATTAGAGGTGTTATATGAGTGTTGAACAATCATCGTTTCGTGAGGCAGAAATTCACCATCCACAGAAACCGTATGTTCATTATCCATTAGATGTCGGTGTGTGTAAGTGTAGCTCGAATAATTTTTATAACAACATCCTATTATATTTAGGATACTGGTGTTGTTACAAAATAAAGGAATAAAAAGAGTTTAAGGGGTTGGAGAAGAAAAATAAAACAAAATAACATAAGAGAAGATATTACCTTAAAATCGGGTAACTCTTTTTGATTTGAGCCAAAGGCTTCCTTGGGAATAATTCTACCCAACGTGAGGCTTCTAGGAGTAAGGGGGGAAAGTTAGGAGAGTATTTGGGCAGAGGTTGGCCGAGCCAAATGGCTTGAAAGTGTGAAGGAGGTGGTAGAGGTGGGGGCCTTTTATAAGAGGAGAGGAGGGCCACTCTTGGAAAGTAAAGAAGAGTCACTTTATTATAAAATGAGTTTCGGATTTTAGAGATCACACACTTATATAATTCGAGGCTAAGTTGATAAGGGTTCTAAATCCACCCATCCAATAGGTTTTGTACATGTTTAGGTCTTAGATATTACATTATCTATCCATTTTATTTAAATCGTTAAATAATGAGGTCATCGCTGCATCATCATGATGTCATAAATAATGTAATTTATTTTATGTCTAAAAATTATAAAAAAATACTATGATGTAAGAAATCTTTTTAGATTTCCAATGACTATTTATAGTCAAAAATATGACTTTTATAACCCCATGTAAAATTTTTTTTAGTAAAACATTTCATGTTTGTGTCATTTTTTTACTTTAACATTAAATAAAAGGTATTTATGTCATTTTCCAAGTAAAGTGGCTCCATGGGGTCCCCAAGTTTACCCATGTATTGTCTTGGTCGTCCATGGAAAATCTAATGAGGGTAGGACATGTGTCAAGCTCATCTCATATTAATAATACATTATTTTTACCTTAAACTACACTAATTATCTCTAATCGCGATTAAGAACATAAAAGTTACTATTCACCAAAAAATTATTTTAATCTCATTGAACCACATTTTACTTCTTAATGACAACCATGTATGTCGGATTTTTGAAAATCAAATCACAGAAGTGGTAATATTTCATTTAAACGAAAAATCAGTTATTTAACTACCACTTAGTGGTTTCACTATTCATCAAAAATGGAAGTTTTTCAGAACAATGCCAAAATTTCACCCTAAGCTGTAATTGATATTATGAATTCAAAAATGATGTCTATTTTACAAAATTCCAAACATAAAAGTTGCACTAATTAATTTTATAATTAATTTCCGTTGTCACAACAAATAGCGTGTTTTTAAAAAACAATTTATATCAAAAGATTGATAATTGTTTATGTCCAATTTCAATGTTAAATTAATTCTAATGACCACCATTGGATAAAATGGTAAAAATATATTATAATTATACTTTAAAACCAATCAGTAGTATATCTTATCACACTAAATAATTTTGATTAAAAAAGTTGTTTTTAAGTATTTTTCACTATTCATAAAAAATTAGAAGTTCTCAGAAAAATACCACAAATTCAACATAGGCTAATTTCGATATTCCGAATCCAAAAATGAAGTCCATTTTGAAATATAAAATTTCTATAATTTTAAAAAGTGGTTATTACTATTCATATCGGCTACTTTGATTAGTCGCGGTGTTTTAGAACTCGAAGTTGCGTACAATGCAAGCTATTGCATTATTGAATGAGAAGTGTATCATGGAAGCTTGGGGTGTTACATAAATAGTCTCAAGCCACTAAAAAATTATTCAATTTTCCATTTATGGTTGATGATAAAAACTAAAAAATACAATGAATGACTTAAGAATGCATATATGTATATATGCAATAATGGAGTCATCATCCTTCTATTTATATTCCAATAATTCACTTTTATTTTTTATGTGAAGTATTTAGGATATATACATTTTTAAAAAAACCTTAATAAACTCTTTCCATTGAACATATTAAATTTACTCCTCATTCTTAGTATTATTGATTGGATTTCTATATTGTTTAGCATAAAATTTAAAATGATACAAGGAAAAATTAACCTTATCATGGTATATTCATGGGATAATAAAGAATATTATTTCTATACAATTGATCAATTGATTATAAATAATTTAATAGTGTAATCATTGTTGTATGGTGGGAGTTTCTTCAGAATAGACTCAATAGTGTGCTTTTCCTTTCATTTTCCATTTTTATATACAATATTATTCAATTTATCATTAATATAATGAGGGATTTGGTTGATAATATCCATAATATTTTACATCATAAATCCTATTACATTTTATTCAAATGGATTATTTATTTATATCTAATCCCATTCTTCATTATAATTTTTTCACTATGTTTTTTCAATTTACATAGAATAAAAACATAGTTTTATCAACAATAATTTTAAGGGAAAAATTATATAATCCTTAAAATCATTCATTATATGCCTATGTATTTTCATAAAAACCCACATAATATCTATTTTCCAAAACATTAGGATATTATTAAATACAGAAACACAACCCTATGGTTTTCAAAAACATTCTATAATAATGGTTATAAAAAGAAAACTAATCCATATACATATACCAACTAATGGGATTCTTGAATAACATAAATAGATGTTACATAATTATATACTAATAATAAATAAATATCATAATAATACACAAGACATTACTATAATGGTTTTTTGTCTATATAGACTACAAATGTACCTATAGTGTTTTATGAAATATATTTATCTTATCTGATAAATAATACCTATTAAGGTGAACATAATAGATATATATATAGGTTAAGAAAATTATTTATTACCTATGAATAAGAAATATGATGAAGACTGAGCTAAAATTCTCACTAAAGATAAAAATTATATATATCAATCAGTGTTCATAAGTGATAATAAGATTGTTAAAAGGGAACAATAACATGACTATAAGACATGATAACAAAACTTAATAAAATATATGATTAACCACAAGTCATTCATTAAGGATTTTTCATTATAAAATATAGAAGTCATAAGTTTGTAGAATAAAAAATACTGAATCATTATCTATGAGAATATAAAATATGAATAATATATATGTTTATGGAAAATAATTAATAATAGAAAATATTATCAATAGTGAAATATTATAGAAATGAAATTTATAATGGATTGGTAGAAAGGGCAATTACATAATTTTGTTAGTCATGATTCACTTTGTAGACTAACATTGATTACAATTTTCCATACTAATCTCTGTAAACTACCCATTCTAGTCTTGATTATCTCATGACATATCCATATTACCAAATACATTGATGAAATTTATATAATTTCTTAAAAATTAATTATATAATCAAAACCATATATAAGAGTTCTAAAAGTAAATAAAAAAATTATTTATATAAACATATCGTTTATTTATAAAACATGGATAAGAAATTATATTTATTCACATTTCACCATTTCATCACTGTGTAACAATTAAAAATGATACATGTTTCATAACGATTTAATCATGTCCTAATGTACCCATATGATTGAAAATTGTTTCATAGAGTCATCAATAAATCAAAATCATCATAAGACATCCAATGAATGAATGTGGATAGAATCATATGATCATATTCATATTTTAATATAATAATATATTATGGATTTTCACATAGATTAAAAATAAAATTAAAATAATATACATAAAACTCTTTATAATGGAGAGATAAATATCTCTTTCTATTTATAATATTTTAATAGAAGATTCCAAAATAAATTTATTGATTCATTAATTTTAAAATAACCGTGGAGATATGAAATCTATTATTCAAATAAAATAAAATTCACAATTTTTGGATGACATAGTAAAACGATATGAGTGTAGAGACCCGAAGCCTATCGTACATGGACATTACATTACTTTTTAGGAATACTTAGTACTAAACAAAAACACACACACAAGGACCGTAATAGTTTAGTGTTTCTGGAAACTCGGAATATAATCTTCTAATCATGGTGAAAGATCTTCAACATCTCCCATAAAGATCAAATTTTTTTAAAACTAAATCCTTTATTTATGTCCTGGGGAAAAGAAAACATAAAAGGGTGAGCTCAAATGCTCAGTAATGGTAAACAAAAGAAATATCAATCACATCATATTTATAAGAACATATATTTTGGAAATCTTATCCTGCAAAAGATATCATAATTTCATAACAGAGTAGTGAAATGTAACCCGAATAATCATAACATAAAACTTCAAACTTTGTGGCATACACACATAATCTTACAGAATCATTTATTATTAGTCAAGACTCATTGCCAAGACTATCTTAGTGGACAAAGTCCCTTTCTGAACCGAGTTCACTCCTCGTTTCAGTCCTGTTTCACTGAACCAGTATAACCTACCATTCCAGCCATGTATATCTCATGAGATATAAAATCTTTACCCAATGCAGTGGAGGGAGATATAGGTCCCACCCATCTCATAATGATATCATTCTTATGTGTGCCCAAAATCATAATTCATACTTTATTGCATAACCCATGTAGTAAAAATGGGATTCTAAAACAACATGACATCATAAAACAATTCATATAAGATAAAGTAATTCATAAAAATATTTCCATCACAACATAATCAAATCAATGTAATAATAGGGATAGAAACAGAACCCTATATTATCTTAGTTGGAATATATTTTTGATAAAACACTTGAACTCCATTCTTGAGGAAAATATCCTTTCTACTTCAAAACATTTTCCTTTCTTAACATGTCATACAATTTTAAACTAAAAGATGTTGATTAAAAATATACTTGAAAACTTGTAAAGTAATATTCTTGGAAATAATGTTTTAAAAATCCATTTATGCCATATGAGTTAAAAAAACATTCTTCTCATACTTTTGTTGGAAAATTCAAAAAGTACCTCATATGAAAAACGACAAAAGATTCCTTTAATATCTTTTACTAAAAACTAAAAGAAGGGTAAAATTTGATATAAACTACTGTATAAGGATATAAATATTACATATTTGGGTAACATGGATGTGGATGATAAAATACACCCCAGAAAATACCAAAGTATAAACAATCTCGGATAAAAATGAGATTGTGATATTTCGCTTACCTTTGGTCCGATTTGCTATGTAAGTGTCCGAAACTCCTTTATAATGATTTAAATAATGTAATTGACTTATTAAAGAATCATATTCATTGTTATTATATCATATATGGTTCACTTATGACATTATATTACCCGTTCTTTTGTAAATTCTTGTTAAAGTAGCGTTTTGGGTAAAATTGTCTCATTTGTCGTTCGTGTTATAACATGTAATTATTCATATGATTACATAGATCATGATTAAATAATTCCAGAATATAAAACATGATTAATATATAATATATATTCATAATATACATATATATAATAAATCAGTAAATGCAAAGAAATACACCGTTCATGGAGACGGTAGGTCGTACATAGGCATGAACGTTGTTTTCGTTTCCCTATTGAGTTGAATGGAATTAAGTAGATGACATACATATATAGACACATAAATACAGTATCATTATTATGTCATATATTTCATTATTACTTATTATATGTACTTTATAATCATTCATGAATGGTTAAAGTGGAGAATGAATCTCATCGGGTCGTTGAGACGGTAGTCCGTACGTACGCATGAGCGATGATATCGTTCTCATGATCGTGGGACTGTATTGGAGTGTATGTATACTATTTAAGAATCAATATCAATTTAAAATAATCATATATAGTTATTATTTACACCATTATACCCATCCAAGTAAGGTGGTGGTGGAAAATAGATTTCACCACGGTGTGGAGACGGTATTCCGTACGTACACACGCGCGGTGATTTCGTTTTCTGTAGGATGGATAGATGGTGAAATAGGGTTGTTTCATACTTATAATCACATATCAGTATATGAGAGATACTGATGTTATTACTTCATAATGAAACAACCTAAGAAGAAGAAGTGGAAGAAGAAATAAAGATGAAAAAATCGGTAAGGAACATTACCTCTTCTTTGAAGTGCTTCTTTGAGACCTCCTTTTAGGGCACTAAAATATGTCTTTGAAGAAGACCAGGACCTCTAGGATGTTTCTAGGGGAGTGGAGAGAATAAATTGTCAGGGTTTGGCCGAGCTTGAAGGCTCAATGTGGTGTGAGGAAGAGGGAGAGGAGGTTCCCTTTTATAAGGGAGGAGAGGGGTACCTTTGGAATAACTAAAACTATTATTTTATTATAAAGTCAAATTCGGTTTTAAATAGCTCCAAATTGATTTATTTAAAATCTAAGGTGAGGATGGGTCGAAATAATCTCATCCAATAGAATTTAGACAAGTTTATGTTCCTATTTTAACCTTATAATTTAGATTTAACATTAAGTTAAATAATTTTACATTTATCGTGTCTTCTTGTGTTCTTACACTATAAGGTTAATAAACATACTATAACAATCCAAAAGAACCCCAAGTTGTTTATTATTAATATATATAACGTTATCTAAGTCATTTTTCCGAACCATATATTTTTAGGAATAAAATAACAATTACTAATATCATATTTGTTTTAAAAACTATTTTATGTCAATTTTGACACCATTTAGTAATTTATTTTTTTGTGAAAATTATAACAGAATGATAAGTTCGAAAAAAGTTAATTAAATCAATACTAACATGTCATATTAACTTAGAAAATTATTGTAATTCATAAAAAGTCTCAAATTACACTTATTTGGCAATTTATAATATCAATTATTCTAATTTTTCACTATTATGGTAATTTTTGCATCATCATTGTGTCATAAATAAATTAAATTATATAATGTCTAAAAAATATAAATAAAATATAATTATGTAGGAAATCTCTTTATATTTCTAATGAATATTTATTGTCAAATTTATCTTATGTATAACCCAATATAAATTATGATTTACTTATTAAAGTTTGATTTTAACTATTTTAACCCTTCTTTAAATAAATTAATAATAAATGTCCTAATCTAATCCAAGTGGGCCTAAATAGTCATATTTTATTCCTAAGGTTCTTTTTGGTCGAATTACACTTATCCAATAGAATTAGAAGATGTGTTAGGGTAATAATAATATCATTTTTACCCTTAATTACACTATTTACTTTTAACCGTGGTAAAAAAAGTAAAAAGTTACTATTCACCAAAAATTATTTTCATCTCATTGAACCACATTTTAGTCCTTGATATTAACTGTGTATCTCGGATTTTAAAAATTCCACTCACAGAAGCGGTAAAATTAAGTTTTATGAAAAATTCAGTTTTCTAACTACCACTTTGTGGTTACACTATTCATCAAAAAATGAAAGTTTCTAGATAAATACCAAAAATTAGGCCTAAGATATATTTGATATTAAGAATTAAAAAATGATGTCTATTTTACCAAATTCAGAACATATTAGTTGCATTAATTAATTTAAAAATTAGTTCCCGTTATCAAAACAAATAGCGTGTTTTTAAGAGATAATAACTATCAAAAGATTGGCACTTGTTTATAAAGGGTTCAAATGTGAAATTACATCTAATGACCAAAATTGTATTAAATTGTAAAAATATATTCTAAATATACTTTGAAACCACTAAAATTAATAATTTACCACTATTAATTATTTCAATTAAAAAATTTCTTTTTAATTAAAATGTAGTAATTTTCAGTATTCATTAGAATATGAAAGTTATCCAAAAAGTACCAAAATTTTACCCTAACCTAATTTTGATATCCCAATTCCAAAAATGACGTCAATTTTGATAAATAAAATTTAAAAAATTTCAAAAAGTGGTTATTACTGTTCATAACGGCTAGTTTAAATAATATTTTAATAGCATATCGTTGTTTAGTGAAAATCGGTATTGCGTACTACACACGTTATCGAGGAAGGTCATGATTGCATGTAATGAATGGAAAGTCAAGGATGCGTGTTGTAAAAGATCCTTTTGGTATAGTGTACAACACAAGACATTAATGAAAAGAATATTTTTCATAAAATCTCGGGGTGCTACATTCTACCACCCTTAAAATGAATTTCGCCCTCGAAATTCGTCGGGGTTATAAATGGTTTACTACTTGATAGTTTTTTAATAGAAACCCACATCGTAAAAAGGAATACCAAAAACATTATTTAAAAACAAAAGTATGAAATGCAACAGTTACCCAAATAAACTAATCACTGGGTTTCCACAAAGGTGAAAATATGGATATGGAAGAGAAATCTAACCATCATGTTCTGATGGAGAGTGGTAGAGAACATATCTATGGAAAATCTATCAATCACAAAGACATAAATTTGTGGAGATCTAAGGTACCATCTAATTCATCAGATATAAGAGCACTAGGACAACATTTTTGGTTTTCAAGATCATTTCCCTAAAGTTGATGAAATTGGAATTAGAAGAAATAATTTTGTGATTTTGGTACTGTGTCACTGTTGGTCATTCTTTGGACAATTCCCACTTCATCTCTTAAAGAAATGAAGTTGGATTTGTCATTCGTGAAGTGTTAGCAGATCATGTGATAGAATGATGGGTCATTCCATCTATCTCAAAAAAAGGTTACAAAAGTTATCAAAAATACATAAGAGCATCTATGGTGAAGTTAATCGTATATGATTTAAAAAATGAACTTATACTTCATATATCATACCGTGTAATAAAATAAAACTAGTTTCTACTGAACAGGGACTTCATGTAGGCCAGTGGTAGGTGATAAAGGCCAGTCACACTTCAGTTGTGGGTTCGATTCCCACAGCCTTGTCCGACGCGATGGGCTGTCGCCCGTCCTGCAGGTTGTCCTTTTTCTAAAACTACATTACTATAACATCCCATCAATAATATCGAAAAAACATTTATCCTTAAACAATACTAACTTATGTCCAACATAGTTCATTCCAATATTTAGGCTTATCCGTAATACTGTTGTCCAATCTCATATTATAGTGAAAAATATTACCAAAGAGTTCATATAACAAGCATGTTAATACCATCATTGATCCCCGTATATCATGAGATATGACTTTTTGGTCACATTCTAAACATTCAAAGTCCTTAATCATGTATTCTCTTGAAAAATGAATACCCATTGAACCTTAGTGAAGAAGTTAACACTTTTCGTATACCAAAAGCCTCAAAATTCTATATACTCAAACCATGATATCACTTAGTCCTTATATCAATCATGAGCTCATGAATACTATCAAACCTTTAATTTTCTCCTTATCCCTTCATTATGCGCATATCATCTACATTCCAAAAATATCTGACTAACCTTTCATGGATACTGGTACCATTAATCATACACTTTCAAAACTCAAGGAAATACAACAGTGTTACAATCCTTAGATGTCTCTTTATTCCATTGTACCATGAGATTACTTATACAACATTACACATGATAAACATGTAATCATTCCACTACATTCTTAAACCATTGACCGAGCTTCAACAATTCTTTCATCTCACATATCATTTGTAGTCTCTTCATCATCATCAACATAAATACTACCCATACGACCATACTGATTCTCTTCATGAGACTTTCCCTTAGGGCATTGGTTTGTATAATGCTCGTACATTCCACATTTAAAACATTTAACCATTGTTGATGTCGTAGCAATGCCATTATCCTCATCCCTGGTTTTAACTGAACCTTTTCCTTTTCACTTACTAGCTTTGTGTCCTTCTTTTCCACACCCAAAGAATCTTCCAGTTCCTTTGAAACATTCTCCTTGTTGCCTCTTCCCACATGATTTTCATAGTGGAAATTGAACTTTCTTTCCTCTATGATCATCATGAAACTCCATCTTTCTCGTATTAGCCGAGTCAGGAAACTTATCAAATTTTACTTTATTTATCATATTATGAGATTTATGATTTGACATAATAATGATGTTTGGACTTCCAAATCCCATTTCATTTGGTTTCTCATGAAGAATATCATTGCATTGTCCATCATATCCTCCATTATCACGAATCATCTTGTTTCCATCCATTTTCTAAAACCCAAAAACAATAGTGTGAGAGGCAATAATCATAATAAAGGGGGATTAACTTCAATATCTAACATCTTTGGTTTAATATAATATCATTACCATAGTTCTAGGACTATATCCTATACGTTTACTTATCCTTAGGGACATCCCTAGAAATACCGTAGAAATATCTCTAGGGATCTTACTAACATTTCCGCATCCTAGTTTCCAAAGGTTGACTAAAATTTTACTTTGATAACAACTATAGAGAACCGAAGCCTGAAGTAACTAGACATTACATTACTTTTGTGGAATACCTAGTACATAACAAAAACACACACACAAGGACTGTAATAGTTTAGTGTCTTTGGAAACTCGGAATATAATCTTCTAATCGTGGTGAAAGATCTTCAACATATCCCATAAAGATCATCTTTTTTTTAAAACCTAAATCCTTTATTTATGTCCTGGGGAAAAGATAAAATAAAAGGGTGAGCTCAAATCCTTAGTAAGGGTAAACAGAAGAAATATCAATCACGTCATATTCATAAGAACATATCTTTTGGAAATCTTAACCTGCAAAAGAGATCATAATTTCATATCATAGTAGTGAAATGTAATCCCAATAATCATAACATAAAACATGAAACTTTTTGGAATACACACATAATCATAGAGAATCATTTCTTATTAGTCAAGACTAATTTCCAAGACTATCTTAGTGGACAAAGTCCCTTTCTGAACCGAGTTCACTCCTCGTTTCAGTCCTGTTTCACTGAACCGGTATAACCTACCGTTCCAGCCATGTCTATCTCATGAGATATAAAATCTTAACCCAATTAAGTGTATGGAGATATAGGTCCCACCCATCTTATAATGATACCATTCATATGTGTGCCACAAAATCATAAATCATACATCATTGCATAACCCATGTAGTAAAAATGGGATTCTTAAACAACATGACATCATAAAACAATTCATATAAGATAAAGGAATTCATAAAAATATTTCCATCACAACATAATCAAATAAATGTAATAATAGGGATAGAAACAGAACCCTATATTATCATAGATGGAAAATAATTTTGATAAAACACTTGAACTCCATTCTTGAGGAAAATATCCTTTCTACTTCAAAAACATTTTCATTTCTTAACACGTCATACAATTTTAAACTAAAAGAAGTTGATTAAAAATAAGATTGAAAACTTGTAAAGGAAGCTTATTGGAAATAATGTTTTAAAAATCCATTTATTCCGTATAAGTTAAAAAAACATTCTTCTCGTACTTTTGTCGGAAAAGTCAAAAAGTACCTCGAATGAAAAATGACAAAAGATTCATTTCATATCTTTAACTAAAAACACAACAAAGGGTAAAACTTGATATAAACTATTTTATAATGATATAAATATTACATATTGAGGAAACATGGATGTGGATGATAAAATACACCCCATTAAATTCCAAATTATAAACAATCTCGCATAAAAATGAGATTGTGATATTTCCCTTACCTTAGGTCTGATTTGTTTTGTAAGTGTCAGAACCTCCCGTATAATTATTTAAATAATGTAATTGACATATTAAAGAATGATATTCATTGTTATCATATCATATATGTTTCACTTATGACTTTATATTACCCATTATTTTGTAAATTCTTGTTAAAGTAGCGTTTTGGGTAAAATCGTCTCATTTGTCATTCGTGTTTTAACTTGTAATTATTTATATGATAACATAGATCAAGATTACTTAATTCCAGAATATAAAACATGATTTATATATAATATATATTCATAATATACATATATATAATAAATCAGTAAATGGAAAGAAATACACCGTTCATGGAGATGGTAGGTCATACGTATGCATGAACACTGTTTTCGTTTCCCTATTGAGTTGAATGGAATTAAGTAGATGACATACATATATATACAAATAAATCCAGTATCATTATTATGTCATATATTTCATGGTTACTTATTATATGTACTTTATAATCATTCATGAATGGTTAATGTGGAGAATGAATCTCATCACGTTGTGGAGACGGTAGTCCGTACGTACGCACGAGCGATGATATCATTCTCATGATCGTGGGACTATATTGGAGTGTATGTATACTACTTCAGAATCAATATCACTTTAAAATAATAATATAAAGTTATTATTTACACCATTATACCCATCCAAGTAAGTTTGTGGTGGAAAATATATTTCTCCAGGGCGTGGAGACAGTATTCCGTACGTACTCACACACGGTGATTTAGTTTTCCGTAGGATGGATAGATGGTGAAATAGGGTTGTTTCATAATTATAATAACATATAAGCATATGAGCGATACTGATGTTATTACATCATAATGAAACAACATAAGAAGAAGAAGTGGAAGAAGAAATAAACATGAAAGATTCGGTAACAGACATTACCTCTTCTTTGAAGTGCTTCTTTGAGACCTCCTTTTAGGGCACTAAAATATGTCTTTGAAGAAGACAAGAACCTCTATGATGTTTCTAGGGAAGTGTAGAGAAGACATTGGCAGGGGTTGGCAGAGCTTGAAGGCTCAAAGTGGGGTGAGGAAGTGGTGGAGGAGGTGCCCTTTTATAAGGGAGGAGAGGTGTACCTTTGGAATAACTAAAACAATTATTTTATTATAAAGTCAAATTCGGTTTTAAATAGCTCCATAATGATTTATTTAAAATCTAAGGTGGGGATGGGTCTAAAGCCTCTCATCCAATAGAATTTAGACAAGTTTAGATCCCTATTTTAACCTTATCATTTAGATTTAACATTAAGTTAAATAATTTTACTTTTATCGTGTCTTCTTGTGTTCTTACACTATAAGGTAAATAAAACTACTATAAAAATCCAAAAGAACCCCAAGTTGTTTATTATTAATATATATAACCTTATATAAGTCATTTGGCGGGACCTTATATTTTTACGAATAAAATAATAATTACTAATATAATATTTGTTTTAAAAACAATTTAATGTCAATTTTGACACTATTTAGTAATTGATTTTTGTGAAAATCATAACAGAATGATAAGTTCAAACAACGTTAATTAAATCAATACTAACATGTCACATTAACTTAGAAAATTAGTGGAATTCAAAAAAAGTGTCAAATTACACTTATTTGGGTATTTATAATATCAATTATTCTAATTTTTCACTATTATGATAATTACTGCATCATCATTGTGTCATAAATAAATTAAATTATTTAATGTACAAAAATTATAAATAAACTATCATTATGTAGGAAATATCTTTATCATTCTAATGAATATTTATAGTCGAATTTATCTTATGTATAACCCAATATTAATTATGATTTACTTATTAAACTTTGATTTTAACTATTTTAACCCTTCTTTAAATAAATTAATAATAAATGTCCTAATCTATTCCAAGTGAGCCTAAATGGTCATATTTTATTCCTAAGGTTGTTTTTGGTCGAATTACACTTATCCAATAGAATTAGGACATCTGTTAGGGTAATAATAATATCATTTTTACCCTTAATTACCCTATTTACTTTTAACCGTGGTAAAAAAAGTAAAAAGTTACTATTCACCAAAAAATATTTTCATCTCATTGAACCAAATTTTAGTCTTTGATATTAACCATGTCTCTCGGATTTTCGATATTCCACTCACAGAAGTGGTAAAATTAAGTTTTATGAAAAATTCGATTTTTTAACTACCACTTAGTGGTTCCACTATTCATCAAAAAATGAAAGTTTCCAGAAAAATACCAAAAATTAGGCCTAAGATATATTTGATATTAAGAATTCAAAAATGATTTCTCTTTTACCAATTTCAGAACATATCAGTTGCTTTAATTAATTTAAAAATTAGTTCCCGTCATCAAAACAAATAGCATGTTTTTAAGAGATAATAACTATCTAAAGATTGACACTTGTTTTTAACTGGTTTAAATGTGAAATTATATCCAATGACCAACATTGTATTATATTGTGAAAATATATTCTAAATATACTTTAAAACCACTGAAATTAATAATTTATCACTACTAATTATTTCTATTAAAAATGATCTTTTTAATTAAAATTTAGTAATTTTCACTATTCATTAGAATATGAATGTTATCCGAAATGTACCAAAATTTCACCCTAAGATAATTTTGATATTCCAAATCCAAAAATGAAGTCCATTTTGAAAAATAAAATTTAAAAAATTTCAAAAAGTGGTTATTACTGTTCAGAACAGCTAGTTTTAATAATATTTTAATAGCATATCGTTTTTTAGTGAAACACGATATTGCGTACTTCACACGCTATCGAGGAAGGTCGCGATTGCGTGTAATACAAGACATGTCAAGGATGCGTGTTGAGAAAGATCCTTTTGGTTTAGCTTACAACAGAAGACATTAATGAAATGAATATTTTTCATAAAATCTCGGGGTGTTACAATGAGTTTAATGAATAGATTCATTTCACACTTTAGATAAAATTTAAGAAAAAACTTATTCATAAAAATATTTCATTAATATTTCTAATTTTATGCATTTATATTTAAATTTAAATTTAATGTAATTTAAATTTATATTAAATATCATGTATAGTTAAAATTCTCTATCTTATATTTTTATGAGAATTAAAATGTAATATGAAGCTCATAAACAAGAAGAAATAATGATTAATATACTTTTAAACAATTTCTGTTTTATTTTTAGTAAGGAAAATAGAACAATTATTCTAATGATTATAAATTATAGGATTGATAATATTTAAAGAATATAAATGTGGTTTGAAGGATAATAATCTTATATTTACCCTCAATTAAAATAATGCATAGAGAACCTTGAAAATAAATGAGATTTTAACATAAACCCTTACCTCATGTCATGTCTTACTTCATACACATTTAAAATGTATATATAATAAATTAATATATTTTATACATATATTATAAAACCATTATTATATATAATGAACTATGTGTCATTAAATTATAATATACAATTACACCTTAAAATCATTATACATTAAAATGAACATTTGTTTAAAAATGGTTTGTTATCAAAGAATGTCTCAGTTAGAATGATCCTGTACATTCACCTATTTCATGGATTCATAATCTATACAATATTAATCAATAAATATTTATATTTATCATATATTTATCATATAAACTTTTATAGTTATACAAATATTTTTTACTGAAAAATGAATCACATCATTGTGTGTAGGTGGTAGTCTACACGTACATGACATCGACAATATTTTTATTGAACTGATGAAATTTTAAGAAGGAATATAACATATTATAACCCTATAAGAATAATTATATTATAAATATAATTTGAAATATTTTATTTTATATAATTTCCGAACATGTGTGTTGGTGGTGTAAAATAAATCATATTGCAATGTAGATTAGGTAGTCCAAAATTATGCATGAGCAATACTTCCATTTCTCATTTGATAGAAAATAGGTGTAAAATTGATAACCCAATATCATTATAAAAATGTAGCACATTTATGATAATGAATTAAATATTTTATAATTTATACGATATATTTATAATATGAGTATGTATAAATAATGTTTATTTACTCAGTTAAGTGTGATACAAATTCATGGAAAAACCACATTCGGTATACACCTTAATCCAGGAAACGATCATAATATTATCAAAATAGAAACTCAATGACCTTTACAATAATTTTGTGAAATTATTTTCATATGTATTTTTCCATAATTGTGGTTCTTAATCTTTATATATGATAGGATATGTTGTTTCGTTTTATAATAGAATGAGTGTACACACTTTGGAATTTTACAGATTATTGAAAGAAATTATTTTCATTCCCAATAAACACATTTCCAAATGGTAATAGAATTCATGGTATGATAATATAGGTTTTAATTACCTCACTAAATAATATTTATTAATGTTTAAGTGAATTATATAACTCATCTCTTGGTTTAACCCCTACTAAACATTTTTTTAACATAATTTTTGTAACAAAATTTTAATGTTTTTACTGTTCATTATTAAAAACAATTAATGACGAATCACCATTAATTTCAGACATGATGAATAAAAATAAATAAACTATTTTATCAAATAAAAGTTTTAAAATTATAAGAAAGAAAAATTATAAAATCTCATAAAAGGAAATGAAAACTAATTTCATGGAAATTCATTTTGATGCAAAAATTTGAACATATATTTTTTCATTATCTATTAAAAACATTCATTTTATATTAATATATTATATTAAATATATAATGTAATAATTTAGTTAAAATAATAAATTAATAGTGATTTATTTAATTTATTTTAACAAAAACAAATTACGTGCAATATATTTTTACAAAAAGATATCTTTTTTACTTTCATAGGATTTTATTTCCATTTATAAACAATTTATAACCATTGAATTAATTTTATACATATGAAAAATATTTTTTTTGTTATTTTAGACAGTTCCAAAGATACCAACCCATACATCATCAATTTTGTATCATTAAAATTTAAAAAATTATGTTAATAGTATAGTGTTGTTTGATTAAACTATGTGGTGTGTAATGTATATTATCAAACACTTAAAATTAGCTAAAAAGAAAAATTTAATAAAATTATTTTGGAGTTATAATAAATATATCAAATATAATATTATAACAAAAATATTTTGGTAAAAATATTAATAATAATTTTAATAAAACAATTTGTTAACAAACCTATCTATAAAGATGTTAATACCCAAAACATGTGAGCAATGTTATACATAATCATGTCCACACAAAAAAATTGATAGAAGAATTCCAAAATAATTTTCAGAAAAAATAATTCATGTTATCAATATATATAAAAGATTAACTGTTGAATTATAAGGATATGTTAGACCCCAAAAGTAAAACAGTTATAATCAACCTACAAGTGTTCTATACAAGGCCAATCATATATAATGTCATGTTGATTCCATGTAAAATATATATGTTTCAAAAAATTTCAATATTTATCTTAAAATTAGTAAATTACTAACTCAATAAAATTAAACCCAAATTCATACATTGAGAAATATTATTTTCTAATGATATTCAGAATTTTATTTTTAAAAAATCACTGATAATTATTTTATTCCCTTGCGGTTATAGAAGATAATAGAAAATTAATGAAGTATTTTCGTAAAAATACATGTCATAGAATTATAATTATTAAAAGTCATTATCAATGTCTTTTGAAAATAGAAATTGTAATGTATTTAAAAGAATACATTTTTAAAAATCATTTTACATTTAATATAAAAAATATATAATTGAAAATTCAAAACAATTGTCTCTTGGATATTTCACTTAAAAAATAAAACAAATGACAATGAATTGAATAAATTCTTTTAGTTATTTAAAAATACCATAATTACAGTATAAATTATAGATTTTATTATAAACTAATCATTTTAGAGAAGATAAATGTTATTCCCTTGTCCCAAACTACCTGATCCGGTTCCTATAAACAAATACATTACATACTTTCATTGATAGCAGACACAAAACTGTAGAAAACAACATCTGATGAATCAATTTAAGTTTATATATTAATAGATTTATTATATATCATAAAATAATAAAATCCATATCTTCTTCAACAAATTTACAATTTTCTCATTATATATAACAAACTACTTAATTAATGGTATGTATTTAACACATCCCACTAATTATTCCACATATTGTGTCCTTCTATACATGTCACATGTACTAATTTTATATATAACCGAGTAAATGCAATCATAAGAAAAGGGGGATCTAAATAACTAAATGATATAAATATATAACTAGAACAATTTGAGAATAAAAATGGAATTTGTATTATTTAATTAATATGATAAAAAAAGAAATATGTATTCAACTTGATACTAGTATAATTATATATCAATGATAATAAATGAAAACCTGGATGACAATAATATTGATCTCTTTCTGATGGAATTCATAATTTTAGACATCAAAAAACTATTATCAAGGTATTATAAAAGAAACTTTTCTTATTATTAAAGATATATTTATGAAATATAGTTGAATTGAGAAATAATAGACCAAATAACCAAAATTGTTTTGTCTCTTGGGACCCATTGATGCATTGAGGGGATATATAATTCCATGAATCCCCTGTTAAATGATTTTGTCCAATGAATTTTCCTTACGATTCCAAAATTCCATTCTTATAATTTCCTAAGAAACCATTGGACTAATAAAAACAAAAATATCAATATTATTATGAATGAATCATATCAAAAAATGATCATCCTATTATAGTAACCAATAATCAAAAAGAATATTAAAACATTTAAAGCTATCAAGACAGGGATAACAAGATCAGAACCGATGCAGGAATTTGGTACATGGTCAAACAATACATAATAAACATGATAATAATCATCCATTGTAGACATCTATTAATTTTCCCCAACTAAATACAATAAAAATATTTATAGGTGAACACCTTGAAATTTCAATTATGAAAAATTCAAGGATCACGTCATTTAAATAATGAGTACATAGCTAAATCAATATCGGAATAAGAGGATGATAATCCATCCATTGAAATAAATTATGTAGTATAAATATAACATATCCCATGAAGTGATAAAGATATGTTAAATGGTTTTTGTATTAGTAATGTAAATAAAAATTCAAAAAACCTAGTTCTTATTGTCATATGATAGATTGAGTCACATCGTGGCTGATATAAATGTCTAGAAGTAATTGATAAATGTTTAGATACTTCAATCTCACAAAAATAAAATCAAAATCAAAAAATATTATTTTCATTGAGTACACCATTATTCTGTTTACCATATTCCTTTGTATCAACCATAAAACACATCATAACAACCTTTGGATACGAAACATAAGAAAGGGGTGAGATATATTTCATAGTAAGGGTACGTGTATTATAGAAGCGATCATGAATAAATAAAGAATAATGAATATGGAATGGTAAATAAATAAAAATTATTACATTAAATAAATTACACAAGCATAATATTTTATGGGGGTCATGATTATCATATAATGATATATACATAATAAAATGTCCTTGAAACATTGCCATGGATATTTTAACTAATTGAATATTGATATGGAACATTAATAACTAATATCATAGTGAGGGAATGTATAATTATAAACATCATGACTATACCTTCAAGGATTCATTCAAAAATTTCATTCATAAATGGGTAAGGCCTTATAAAAATACACAATATTGTTTTTATAACAAGTCATATCAATGCATCGATGGGATATAGCGGGTTGCACCCATCACATAATATTTCCAATGCATTCCTCATTTGAAAGGGGAGAAAAAATGTAAAAATTCATATTCAAAGATGAATAAATTGTTTTGATAATTTACCAACTAAATAAACATAATCAATATTAACATTTATATTGAAACTATCATATGGAATTTTAAAAATATACCCATAACAAAATATAATCATAAAACATCTAGAGTAATATTGATAATGTTTATAAATATCCTATATATCTACTCAAAAATTTCATAAACAATTGTATAAATAAATGGGATTGTGTCATTAAAACATAATATAAAGGGATAATGTGGTAAATTGAGGGTTTTGGACATTGATATACATTAATATCTTAAATATTCCATTAAAATCATTCTCTAGGAAAATATTCATTTAAATGTAAAAATATATTTAAAATAATACAAATTAGTAGAATATTTAGAAAAAAATTCTACTATAATTATCTTTTAATCTTATAAATAATATTATAAAACAATTAGTGGTCATGATGATTGATACTTCCATAAATACGGTGTAAGTTGAAAAAATTTGATTTATAAGACTGTAAAAATGGTTAAAAGTTTAACTTTTAGAAAAACCAAGAATAATTCATTCAAATAGTAAGTTAAAAAATCCAAAATTGGTAAACATGTATTTAATAAATTTTTATAAAATAAATTTAAATTTTTTTAGAAATCATATATAATGAATAAAAATTAGATTTCATAGATGTGTTTAATACAGTTAGATTATCTAAAAACAATTCTCAAGAATTTTATGTTCCAAAGAAATAACATCGAAGTATTATAGAAATATTTATATAATATATTGAGAAAAATAAAATGGAATATTTTTATGAAATAATTATAAAATATTTATTATAAGAGAGACTTAAACATAAAAAATATCAAATGACAGTAGGATTTTGAATTAAACCATTACCACTTTGGTAATGCTTGGATCATATCCCCCATGAAAGAAATAACATAAGTTGAAAATTTAAATTCCATTAATATAAATATATTAATGATACAACATATATAGGGGTTATTATATACACCAAATATGATAAATAATTGTTTAATAATTTATATGTCTCCAAAAATTAAAAGTGATATGAGAATGCATTACAACTTTTCTGATTTTCTTTGTATTTGTTTGAAAAACCTATATAATAAATTTAAAAATGATATAAATAGACACAAGAACGATAATCATATATAATTTACCATATATTATTTTATTGTTATATTTTATAACATGATTATTAAAAAGTCATTTTTAAAATCACTATTCATTGTGATAATTACTCTGTTTTTTCGTAAATTTTTTAGTTAGGTAGTTTTGATCCTTTTAATTATAAAACAGTAACATCATATACATAATTTTCCAAAATGATTTAAATATCTAATATAATCATTTTATATGTATTAATAATAGAATGTAAAATTTAGATAAGGGAAAATGAATTACATTACTCTTCAAGATGTTTGGTCATATGTACATATAAAACTTGTTCCTGATTTTGTAAAAAATGGAAGGTTAAAAAAGGTAAATAATGATTAAATTTTTAATACCCAATATTATATAGAATATTTCATACATATTCAATAAATATATCATTTATAACATCCATGTGAAAAAATTGAGAACATTTTACATTGCTACATGGAGGTGGTGATCCACACATATGAACGAGGGAAATTATTACTTTTCAAAGAACTTTGAGGTAAGAAGGAATATATTATATTATAATTATTTATTTATTATAATATAATAAATATAATATAAATAAGTTAAATCTATTATTATTTTAATCATTGAGAGGCGATAATGGAAAACATGTTACAGATGTTCAAAAGGCGATAATGTGCCATACACATGATCACCAGGTTCAAATCCTATATAACGGAAGAAGATATTGATATAGGTTATAAAATTAACATATATACACACACATATATATATATTATGTTGGTTCTAATATTTTATCATTGGTATTTAATATTTTAAAGAGTTTATAGAAGAAGAAACATGAAAAACAATTGGTAGAAATATTACCATATATTTGGACTACCTCTTTATGATAAACCATAAATCCATACTAGATAATATTTATGGTAAAAATATATATTGGATGTCCTCAGTTATTTAAGGATGATATTTGGGTAGGTATTGGATCAACTAAAAGGCTTTGTAATTGGGAATAGATAAGCAGAGTTGGTGAATTTTTATATGTTGGTGAGAAGACAATCAAATAATTCTTTAAATGAAAAAGTGATACTAATATTTTTTCACATGACACAAGGATCAAGAATTTATCATTCTAGAACCATTAATGATATATGGTTGATATTTTTCATAAAATAGAAATTTTAAATGTTTGTATATCATTTTAACATATATTATTTTTTTAAATTTATTGGGAAACCTGTTTTAACTTAAACATATCAAATAATAATTAGTATAATATTATTATTATTATTTCAAAGATGAACATTATTTTCAAAAATAAATTTACTAAAAGTGGTAAAAATTAATTTTAAATTAATTTTTCAATGTATGATTACACCTCTTTTTAGAATAAACAATGCTTTTCAAATTCCATATCATTAAATTTTAAAGTATTTTTATATTATTTTTTAAAATAAAATAACCATTCAATTAATATTATAATTGTGTAAAAAATATAATATAAATTTTTTAGTTATTATTATTCATACCCACAAATTCTGAGACTATGTTATAGTGGCACACTATTTTATAGATCTTTTATACTCAAAGTTGTGTGTATCATAATCTATTGAAGAGATTAAAATTACGGAAATATATTTAATAGTTTTGTATCCTTAGTATTACATGTCAAATATGATGTTAAACAAAATGTTATTCATTCAAACACATAGTGTGTTACACTCTCCCCACCTTAAATAAATTAGATCCTTTTTATTTGAAATTGAAATCATAAATCAAGGTTTTTGTCATTTGAAAATAACATTGTTTTAATAACGCATTGTAAACCAACTAAACAAACCATATTATTAATATATATAAAATAATGAAAATATGGACATATAATATATGGCATAACTAGATTTCAATGTATTATAAAGTTTGTGAGATGTGAAGATATGGACTTGTGAGAAATATTTAATGCCAAAATAATTATGGATGGTGATAGAGATCATTTATCAATGGAATGTAAAGAATATTGACAATGATAAAACCAACAATACATAAATTCCCAATGAGTGAAAATACAATTTACTCATCCAAAATAAAGGTAATATGACAAACATTTTAAATATCCTTTTCATGTTTTGAGGAATTATTTTATTATCAAGATAGAGAAAACTGTAATATTTAGTTTTTTGAAATATTAAAATTTTAATATGAATATTTTCATCCTTTGGTTATGAACCAGTCAATTTAAACATCATTTCTAAATTATTAAAATTAATATTTTATATTATTTTTTTATTCCTGAATAATTATAATAACATTTAAGAAACCCTAATATACATAATATAGTTAAAAGGCAATCTTAATATCCCTAATCATATACCAAAAAAACAGTTAGCATGATTTATCTCATAAAATTCATTAATCTCCAAACTAGAATTAAAAAACCCAAAATTAACATTAATATGTTTCATAAGTATCTATAATTAAAAGATGTTACGTAAATGAAATTTTATACTAACCTATACATCATGTAGGCTAGTAGTAGGTGTTTTCTTCATATCACCCATCCTTGTGGATTTAATGTAACAAACCAGTAATGAACCCGCTGAATGACCTAATAACCAGATAACCAATCCATTATTAACATATAAAAAGGGCTTCACTATTCCCCATGGGTTGGGGACAAGCACCTGATATCATACAACATGAATGTGCGAATGATTTCACCACAATCATTCTAGAAGCCGAACAAGAAAGTTGATGTTTTTACAAAAGAAACTACACTATGAGTAATGTACTAGAGTTCAAAAGACAGTTTAATCCCAAAGAACTATAACCCAAGTCCCAAAAAGGGAAAACCAACCAATGTCCCTGAAGACACAAGTCACCATGTCAATGGGTCAATATCCTGATCCACCTTCAAAAAATCATTTCCCCCCTTTTAAAACCTTAAAGGATATAATATACAAATACGTAAAGGCATAAGTAAGGTGTGAGATAAGAAGCCTAGTGGGGTATCACAAGGGATTCTATATCACATTCCTATAATAAATCAACCAAATTAATTCATTAAATTTAAAAATAATCATGTTTTTTCATTTTAAATCATATTTAAACAAATAATGCTATAAAATTCTAATGATGGAAAAATATTTTGATAAAATGCCTTACAAGGGATCTGTTTTTTTTAAAATAATTTCATAAATAAAAAAATTATATAAATAATTTAAATATACAATGCATATTAATAAGATTAAAACAAATTAATACATATATATCTCAAATATAAAACAAGTGATCCACATGGTTTTCTCCAAAATGGGTACAGATGTTTTATGCTATAGGAATCCAAACTCTATAAGTGATCATGGAAATAAGTCTACACAAACATCCATCTGAATCTGTCCAAAGGAAACTTCTCACTATCTAACCAGGGATTTGTCCTACTATATTATATTTTTTAGATCATTTTATAATAATTGAGTGTATCTAAATTAATCATGAACAAATTAAAAATTTCATGTGCTGTTACAAAATAAATTATGGGATATTTATTTTAGGACATCATAAAAAAATATTGAATCCCATTACCCCTTTATATTTAAAACCAAATCATGTTTTAATTAAAAACATTCATATATAACAAGGTAAAACACCTGGTTCAATTCATAACATTTTACGCCATTCACTTAGGTTTGAAATCAATTCAAAAACAGTTCAATAAATTTTAAATTCCATTTGCATTATTAAATTAAAAAAATTTAATTGAAATATAATTAATAAATTTTATAACTTATATTAAACAATTTAAATAATCCAATTTCCACAAATCCTTTACAATTCAAATGGATTGATAGTTTTGAAAATTTTCATTCCAAAACAATTACATTTATCTAAAATCATTAAACATTATTTTAACTAATCAATAGGAATAATGTCTTAGCACATTAATTTAAATCATCAATTGAAATTAATCAAGTAATTGATGGTTAAAAATTTCTAAACAAAAAATAAAAAACTAAAAATTTTTCAGAAAACCAACACTCTCCATAGAATTCATAAACAAGAATAATGGTATATAATGACTTTTAACTCATCATAGAGACTAGATCCAATATTGAGAATAATATATCCATCAATTTTAAGATGACCCATTAAAATAAAAAATGAATAGAATGATATAAAAATGAATAATAAGGTATAACTCTTAACCACAAATCACACAGCTATCCCAACATTGATTGAATGATGAAAAATGAAATCTGTAAGTGTTTGAGAAATATGAGATCACTTGGGGACGAATTTGGGTTAAAAGAAACAAAACAGGGGAGGAGGGGAAAGATACCATATCCATGGATCCCATTAAAAAAATTGGAGTCTGGGTATTACATGAAGTGTAATCCCACTACATGTTTTGAAATAGTTATGTTTCATATCCATCTAAAAACATGTTGATATAAATTGAAAATTGTTCATTTTATGACAGACAAAAATATAAACGGTATTCATGATGTGTCACCATTCATAGTGTGAATTTTATCAAAAAATAAGCATTCTCACATTGAGCACCTAGATACCATTAAACATTGTGTAACCTCATTACACAGGGCATAATCTTTTGGAATACTATAAAAACGGTAGGTTAAATGTGAGAGTCCAAAAAATATCTAACTTCACCATTATTGGTATCCTAAAAATTTATGGTCAACCCTACCCATTCAAATTAAAATGGAAAAAAACATGAAATGGATAAATATGTATATGTAAGATCAATAACAGGATGTTAAAACCTCCCCAACATTAAAACATTTTATCCCAATAGATATTATAATGAAGTTTGCATTCCATAAGGATATGGCCTCTTCTCTTTTACAAGTGCCTTATGTTTCCATGTCTCAAGATTATGAGATCCATGCTACAATAATACAAGATCCAAAGGTATCATACATTCTCAACATACCTTTTTCCTAGAATCAACAATCCTAACAGGATACTCAGTCAATGATAAGTCAGGTTCCATATAAATATAACACAAAATCAATAATTTTGATGGATCAAATAAATACATTCTCAACTGTGATACATGTCATATGTTTTGTTTTGATGTTAGCATTATTGGAAGTAGTAAATGGTATGATACTTTCCCCACATGCTCAATAAACTCTAATTTTCATAGAAAATGAAGGGAAAACATTCCATGATTTCCAAGATATCGAGGACACATATGAGGTGAAAATTTCACAAACACCTAGCCAAAATTGATAATTTTAATGTTCTATGGAAGCAATCTACATAAGACATTTATTTTCAATGTTCCTGCAAAATTATATGAGAAATAAACTGAATAGTTTCTTTTTTATCATGATCCAAACATGGTCCAATAAAAGAACTTGCACCAATCTCTGAACAACACAATTAATATTTATATGGATGGCCTTATAATGACTCATAATGATTCATTCTAATAACAGACTGATAACAATTGTTATAAGAAAACATAATCATCCTCAAATGATCAACCCAATTAACAAAAAATTCAAAAACACATGTGTGGATAATATCCTTTAGAATATGTATAGCTATATCTATATATCCATTGGAATGCAGATGGTAGGAAGTGCTTAAATGGGCATGAGATCCCAATGCCTCATGAAGGCCACTCCAAATGTGAAAAGTGAACCAAGGATCCAATATCAGATATTATCCTATATTTAACTTCATGAAAAATAACATTATATGGAACAATGATATTTCCCAACTCCTTGGATGTTTATGTATCATGGATGGGTATGAAGTAATCCGACTGGGTGTTACTTCCAATCACAACCTATATCTCATTATTCTTCCTCTAGGTACAAGTAAAACTATCCAAAAAGTCAATAGGTATCCAATCCCACTTCCATTTAGGGAATTGACGTGGCTTAAGCACACATGATGGTTTTTGGTGCATAATCATTACTTACTAGAATGTATACTAGTGGCCATCAAACATAGTAATTTCTTGTCTCATACCAGGCCACTAGAACTGCCACCAAATTTCATAGAACATATTAGTGGTTCATGGCTATACTACCCATTAAGAGTGATAAAAATTCTCCCATCACAAATGTTCATACTGATAACATCACAAATATGTGATTATGATATCATATAACACCCTCATTAGAGAACGAACTCTAGGAAACACTCTCCCCACAAAAAAATTAGATTCACTAATGCCACAAAATTTATCATCATGATACTTTTCCTAGAGAATAATTTCAACGACAATGTAAGTCTACTAATCATTTGATAAAGAAAAGTCATCCCCTTTTTCCATAACTCCAATTTTAAACAAGGAAAAGAGAGCCATTAAATTCTACTATTGAAAATATTATTTCACTTATTTGGTTGGATTTTTCCTTCTCAATGAATCTTCAATGACATTCCCTTTCCTCAGTGTGTACATGTTGTCAATGTAGAAATATTGGTGGTACTCTATCAAGCTCCAATGGTATAGGTTCAGATATTTTTGAGATTATATATAACTAATGATTTTGTGCTCTGAATACAATGTTAACCATTATCCTAAAAGGTAGTTCCACCAACTCTTACATGTGTGAGTCATAGTTTAATGTTCAAGGTCGTGTGTAGGATAATTTTTGTTATGTGGCATAAACTGATGAGTTCTATAAGCAACTACATGATCAAAATTTATAATAATTCACCCCAAGACTGAAATAAATGTGTACCATAAGACAACATATCCATACCCATCCATTAGGAGAGTCAAACTAGCTCAGAATTGATAAGACATTTCAAATCAACAAAATAACTCTAAAAATTATCATTCCAAGAAATCATTACTCTCTTACAAGTTTGATCCGTCATAATAAAATCCAAATTTTAGAAATAATTCATGAATCTATGAACATATTTAGATTATCCCATAATTCTTAGAATCACCTAGACATTACATGGAATCTCCTATTTCATAACAACATTCACCTTCTTAGGGTAAACTTATATACCCTCTTTAGACACCACATGTCCCATGAATTTCATTTCTCGAATCCATAAATAAATTTTTTAGATATTTCTATAATTCTAGTAGTTTATCATTAGAATAAAAAATATTCTTATATGATGAATATGATCCTCTATATAACATGAGTAAAAGGAGATTTCATCCACCTAAACCAACACAACAGTATATAAATGCTAGTGGAAAATACTTCTCATCCAGTCCATGAATGCGGGTAGAGTATTTGTTAGACCAATGGGTATAAAAAGTACTCATAATGGACATAAATCTTCCAAAAAGTTTTTTTCAGAAATATATATTCTTTTATTCGTAATTCATGGAAATGAGTTTTTTGTTGGATCTTCAAAAACAACCTTACCACTTTAAACTAATCAAAGAGATCATCAATATGTAGTATGATATATTTTTTCTTTGTATTCATTTTATTGAAAATTCGGTAATAAACACATAATAGAATAGATCCCTCATCATTCATAGTGAAGAGAACCATCACTAACACAGGTGAAACACATTGGAATATAAATCTATTTCAAAGAAGATCGTCCAACTGGGACATATGGACTTTCATTTATTCTAGCACGTGGTAATGGGGAATAAGAAATGATTAAGTACCATGAATTAAGTCAATGGAAATCTCTACCTACATTAATCGTGGAAAACCAATGAAAATGGATGGGAACCTAAAGGGAAACATGATTATATATTGAGGGAGAACACTGCTAAAATATTCCCTCTATTGTTAAAAAAGTAAGCCCTGATATTACTTTTCTGAACTCTGTATAAAAATGTATGTCCCCACTCAAATGTTTTTCCCATTCTCCTTGAAATACATGAGACAAAACATTTTCTAAATAATGGTAGTCTCATCAAAGTTACCAATCAATCTAAGATTTATTGGAAATGAGAATGTACATTCATAAAATAAAATCATGATATTTCTATTTGGGGGCTAGAAAATTCCAATCCATCTTGACATTTTAGTGATAGATGACAGAAGAGGGAAAATTTAAAAACTAATCTCACATTATTCCTAGGGGAATATTAATATCTCTTTCATAAGATAAAATCTTCATAGGATGATTTAGAAGATTAACAATAAGGATTTAAATAATCAAATAATATTCACCAGTATCAAACAGATGAGTCGCTAATGAAAAAGATATAGTAATGGTATCTATCACAATCATTAGACTCAAATATTTTTCCTCTAGAGACTCTTCCACCAGATGGTGTAGCTTCGATCTAGATTTCTTGGACGGAACCCTTTTATTCATGAAGAATATTATTTCCCATTAGTTTTAGGTGGATATGATGATATTGTTCCACTCCATAGAGTAGAATAGATTGGGAAAAATTTATGTAAGTGTATTAAACTTGCATATGAGATACAGTTCTCAGGTACCTCAGTAAAAATAATTTTATGATGTCTTATTTTTTCACATTGGTAGCATGTCAAAGGACATCCTCCTTTCATTTTTGGAGGGTCTTCAAAAATCAGGCTTTCATGAACTACAAAAAGTACCATCACCCTTCTGATTTCCCTTGAAGGAAATGATACTACTACTTGGAGAAAAAGGAACTCCCATAAAATGTGAATTTCCATCCAAGTCCATCTCAACCATCATCACCCTATCTAGAACATCTACATAAATCGATAGATTCAACAAGAATATATGATAATAGATATCAAATAAATGTCCCAACTATAACTATCAATACATTATCCCCTCGTTAGATATAATATGAGGCACAAAAAGCACACACTAAACCAAGTGATTTGAATACTCAGTCATGATTCATTTAGCCTAATCAACCTAGAAACTCTCCACAGCCTTGGACACTACCATTAAAAATGGATAGAAATAGATGGTGAAAATAACCATGATTTTTTCCACACTATATCTTCAGGATTCATTGATGTCACCATTATCCCCCAGAAACCCATTCATGGTTCTTCCTCTTGAATGTGTTATATTTATCCATGATCACAATGAGTGTCTCCAACAACTTCAATATGCTTTATATCATTCCCAACCATTCCTTATCATGATGAGGATTAAGGGATCCATTAATAAAAAATGTAATCATGGAAGAACATTTTTAAAATGATTCAAAATAACATCACCCTATGGATCCACAACTAGAGTTTTTTTGATGACAATAGGTGGTTATTTTCCCAAATCATAGATAATTCACCAATTCACCAAATCACCTTAATTAGATTTGGGTTTTATAGAGGATTCACATGTTTCAGTTAAGTAGTAGTTTATTCCTGGATAATATTTTCATGTATACCCCAAGGTATGATGCTACCCAACATCAACAGACAAAAAATAAGGCATCACATCAACACTTAAATTGAGAAACAAGGGAAAATATATCTTAACTGAATGAATAAACAAGATATAGATTTCACTATATTAAAATGAAAAATAATGATAATACTAGAACTAATAAACAAGACATGTTCCCATAACCACCTCTGGTGACATAACAATTATTGTGGTGAGATCTGGACAGACACACAATCCAAACTACCTCTTATGTCCAAAAAATATTTCAAATATGATTGATCAATTCAAAAAAAGAAAATTAACAACCTCCACTAATACAATTTTTCCACAAACCATTGCATGTACCCTATTAACTTGATAACCAAGACGACCTTGACATTTCCCAATGTGAATTCCCAATACCCAATGGGTTTGGGACTATCACCTAGAATCCTATAACATTCACATGGGAAATAATTTTCCAAAAATATAACTCCTGAAAGACAAGCAAGTCAATATGAATATAAAATAAACTGGAGTAAGATTAATGTACTAGAAGAAAACAAGTAATTAATGCCAAAGGTATTACCACTAATGATAAAAAACATTAATAAATAACCTCATTCTATATTGAATAAATATCACAATTTACAAGGTTTAATAAATGCATCAACCCTTAAATGTTCCCCCGACAAGATCAAACCTAAAAGGTGATAATCTATAAACACGTGAAGGAATATGTAGGGTGTGATCTAAAAATACTAGTAGGGTCTCACCAAGGATTCAAAATCATATTCCAAAAATATATTAACAAAATGAATTCTTATAATTATATAATAATCCGGTTTTTTATTATAAAGAATATTCAAACAAATAATTCTATATAATTTAAATGATGGAAAAATTACATTATGAAAATGAATTACATATGTAGGAATATTTATAAAGTAATAGATTAAATAAAAAATTTATATAAATATAGAAGGCATGTAATTATGTTTAATAACATAGGTTTATATTTATATCTCAAATATTAAACAACCTAGTGACATGGTAATCTGGAAAATAAGTATGACTGTTTTAGTTTATTCGAACATTCACACTCTAAGTGATCATAGAAATATGTGTATGCACACAACCATCTTATAGTGTAAAAATGATACTTTTCACCATCCCATTTGGGACTTGACAATATGCATTTATGTTTTAGATATATGTATAAGCATAGTGTGTTTCCAAATAAATCCAAAAATACTTAATGTTTGAATGTTCTATTACACAATAATTGATGAGTAATTTATTTGAAGACATCTTAATATTAAATTTATTATCATTCCCCCATTTCAAATTTAAATTTTCAATTTAATACCAAATGTTGTTTAATAAAAAAGTGTTCCTATCCAACAAGATAAATCCACTGGTTTTCTACCGAGTCATTTTAATCCATTTTCATTTATTTGAAATCAATTCAAACCCAATTCAATAAATTTCACAATCAATTCACAAAATTAAATTCAGTATATTAATTTAAATTGCTTCGTCAAAATTTATAATTTAAATAAAACACGTTCAATCAACCAATTACCACAAACTCTCCCCAATTCAAAGGAATTAGGGGTTTTCCAAATTTTTAGGATAAAAAATTTCAAATATCCTAATTCATTGGAATTGGTATTTATCAAATCAATTGAAATAAGGTTTCAGAAATTTATTTTAAATCAAAAATTGAAATGAATAAATGGATTCAAATTTAGTAAATTTAGCAAAGTGAAGCAGAACCACCCATATTTTTTTACAAAAACCAACACTCACAATGGAACCCATCAACTTGAACATTGGTGTTGAAGTCATAAAAACAAAATCTAGAAACAAGATCCAATATAATATACCATTTATACATCACTTTCAATATGATCCATTGAAATGCCTAATTATGGGAAAGAGATAAAGATGAATAACAGTGTAGGATTCTTACCTAGGAATCACACCACCAACCCAATGGCGGTTGGATGTCAGACAAAGGGATCTATAAGGGTTAGAGATATCTATGATTTCTGGTTAAATGTGATGTTTTCAGAGAAAAAAATTGTAGGGGTTTTATGAAATATAATATCCATTATTCCCATATAACGAACATCATTTTGGGTGTTACACGACATGTAATCGCACATTACATTGTCAAATAGTTATGTTTTATAACCACTAGAAAACATCATTCAAATTGAAAACCATTAGTTAAATAACTCACGATGTGTAAAGTCTAGTCATTATGTGTAACATTTCCTAGAGTGAATATTATCAAAACATGAACCTTGTCAAGGTATGCTCCTAGTGATCATTACACATTGTGGAACTATGATATACGACATGTAACCCTATGACATCCTATAGAAAAGTCCTGCTAATGTTGAGAGTACAAAAAATATCTTACTTTACCATTTTAGGTATCTTCCAAATTCATTCTCAACCACTTATTTTAAATAAATAATGATGAATTATGACATGGATATGGACATACATGTTATATCAGATACAAGATGTTTCCAAATCAACATATGTTTACGAGACAATTCATCCATGTTTTTCCTCCAATTGGTGAAGAATAACAATTCAAAAGAATATTTTATCTTTATAATCATGAAAAAGAAAAACTAAAAGGATAATGAAGAAGTCAGAGAAAATACCTGTGAGACAAATATTGTTAATTCATACAATCTATTAGAGAAATTGAAAATAAGGAATGACTAAACAAGTCAATATGGGATCATACCTCACCACTAAGACATCCAGAAATGAATTTGATCACAACAAGAGGAAGGTGAATGTTATATAATACCATTCCCATTACCTATTTATATCTTAATAAAATTAATATAGACAACAAGTAACAAGTCAAAACATTCTCATGAACAAGGGAATTAACACCCATAATAGTTAAAATAAAGGAATATTACTAAAAAATGGATAATAAAATAATATATTAAGATCATATATTATATAATGAATATAAATATATTTCTATAATAATTTATTAACATGTTTTAACCCGTTATAATGGTTTTTAATGAACGTTCACCAGAAATTAAATGCAAGATAATGGGTTTCCATCTCACTTATTACATCTATGGGATAAATCTCATATCACGCAATTAATTATTCTTTTTGGCGTTCCTACATAATATATTGATATAATATTTCATTAATCAGTTTATATTCTGGGTATTTAATGTTTTAATTTGAAATATCTCATCCAAGGTGGTTTTACATGAAAATTACCTAGGGGTAAAATTTATCTTTGTAATTTCCATTTCATTTTTGATTCTTAGCTTTCTGTTAAAACAACCACATAATTATGATCATTTTATCATAAATTAAGATATTATCATTTAATGAATTTTATTATTTCCTAAAAAATATACAATTTATACATACGATTTGGAATTTGAGAGTAATTTGATTAAGTGAGGAATTATTTAATACTTCGTATCTAATATTCAATATTGATATTTGATAAGGATCATTGTTCATTAATTGAATATGTTATTGTATATATGATGAATTATTTAGATATTTATGACATAGGTGGTTCATGGTTATATATATCCCTTTTATTCGTTGGTAGTATAATGGGATGAATAATTAGGCTAGCCTTCAATAATAGGTTTTAACCCATTATGTTATAAACATTATTTGGAAATGACTTAATGGTAATGGTAACATATACCTAGGAAACATGGAATCCAATAATTAATAATTTAACTAATATTAATTTAGTATATGTTTACATAGATACTTTAAATATTATAATGTTTATGGATGCATTTAATTCCTAGTTATAGACTAAATGGATTGTGTTTTTAGTTTCATTCATTTAAATATTGATTATGCCTACCCAATTATTTAAATTGATTCATTTTTTGTTACTTACATTTATATATTCTTTATTCACTTAATTCTCATATTACGGATTACATGGAATGATTATTTTGTTATTACCTTTAAATATTGACATTCCCCAATAAATTATTATTACTTACATTGTACTTGACAATTAATTACCATTTGATCTCACAGTTATTTTGATTAACCTTTCCCTAGAATCTAAATAGTGTAATAAGAATGATATTCTATGATATTCTATATTGAATGAAGTTATTTTTGAAGAAAAAATATGTTGTAATTAATGTATTCAATTGTTTTACAAGAATCATGTATGTATCTGGTTTACATGGTCTACTAAACTCTTCAGTCCCTTTGGATTTTATTCCTCATAATAATGCTAATGAAATGGTAGTATACACCGACTCCGAGATTTTGGGTTCAGGACGATAGAATTAAAACATTATGTCAAATAAAGTGATTAAGATCATAAACTAAAAAATGTTGGACACTAATACATCATCAATAATTATTTCACCAACATCTCGTGTATATCTTGTCAACACATCAATAGTATATGGATGAAGGTAAATATCTTACCTTGTATTATATTATCTTGGTGGTCAATAATATTAATTTTTTCATAAAAAAATATTTTTGGGCTTAATATCAACATAATCTACTTAAATCACATAGTTAAGACCAATTTGATACTACTTAATTCAAGAAAAACAAAAAACATGATGGATATAAGTGATATGAGGTGAAAATTATAACTAATACCGCACCTTGAAAACATGCTACAGATACTCAAAGGGGTCAAAAAACATAAAATGAATCATGCCCTAATTACCCGACTAATGAAATCCAATGAAATGTGAAAACATTTTAAAAAATGATTCTCTATCTTCAAACTCTTATAGATTATGAAGATGGTCCAAAAATTAATTATGATGACCCCATTTCACGAAAAAACTATTTGGGATCAGCTTCACCCTTTATATTGTTTCTGAAACAATATATGAAAAAGCCAAGTACCTTTGTCCCAGATCATACATGTATAAGAGGTATTGAAAAGGAAACCCATAAAATTATTTGATGGGATCAGTCTTATTCGAGGTAAAACAACTATTTTTAAATCAATAGTCAGCCATAGGAAAATTAGGCTCCCAATAATCATTGAAACAAAGAACACATTTCTGTAGCATATCATTAACAACTAGGATAGCCTTATCTCAATGTCCAAAAATATGATGATGATATTACATGGTCACATTTAATTGGGAACCCATTGAATCTTTCAAACCATTTGAAATACTGGATGAAAAACTAGTGATCCTTTCAGAATCAAATGTTGGGGAACCCTATAATTTAACAAAACCTCTCAAACAAATAGGTCACTGAGCTATTCCATATTTATTTCATTTTTCATTGGGTGCAAATTTTCCATTATCAGGAGTAGATCAATGATCACACAAATAAATTATTTCCCACCATAATATTGTGGATAACTTGAAAAAATTTATATATAACTATCATCAAACATTCAAATCATCATGGTTACATGGTGAAATAAGCTTGTAGGTATCTGTTGAACCTATTTAATTATATAACACCAAAGATTCCACGATACAAAAAAATTGATAGTCTCATCCCAAGTAACCAATACTGACATCTTGTGTCACGATAGAACTTGTTAGTTTGATGGTGAATATAGAAACCACAATTCATTCTAATTTCCATCATCAACTGAATCATTGTTATGGTAACAACCAAACTAACCCAGAAATATGAAACACTAATGGATGACCAAGTCTACTCACATGTGGTCCAATGTTATGGCACTCAATAATAAGTAAATAATCAAATTGATCCCACTCAATAAGAAACGAGTATAATTTTTTGAATCTTGTTCAACCATTGCACCGAGTTCTAAACATATACGTGTTACTACAAAAACATATTAGAGAGAATTCTTACACTAATTTCTTCACTCATTATTCTGTTATTTTCATTATTAGTGCCTCAATGAACACGTTCCCATTGATAAGAGTATGTTAAAAATAAAAATCAAAATAATGGGGATACTCAACACAACAACTATGAAATATGATCATATTACACTGAGTGAAAATATAATTATGAGTTTTTTTTGAATCCATTATAAACTAATCCCCAAATAAGAAGTGATGCCATATTTTTTTTGCGAAAATAACCCATGGAAACTAAATATTATGGGTACAATAGTTGTGATAACCCATGATTTTATGATAATTATTCCTTTTAATTGATTTTATTTATTTTTTTTGTATGCTTCACCATGAATAACGTGCGCTATATGAAACACCGTATTAGCTTATAGGATACGCAACACAATTCCTGGCTTATGTTTCACACAATTTCATGTTCTTTTGAATCAAATAAATTTTACACACCACCAATATATATTTTTATCAATGTGTAACTGAAATATATTATGATTATGTAATATGCAACACCAAATGAAGCTTTACCTACATGCAACCCTAACATTTCTTGCATTACACGCTTGAGAGACCTTCCTCGATAGTGTGTGTTGTACACAATACTGAGTTTCACTAAATAAGAGATTATTATAATATTATTATGAACTAGCCATTATTAATAGTATTAGCTATATTTTTAATTTTTTAACATTATCATTCATCCTACACATTTCTTAGATCATGGTATGAGAACAAAATAATTTTTTCGTGTAAATATAGTATTAAAAAAAGGCAGTTTTTCCTCCTATTGATGGTGCAACCATTTTAAATATAATTTTTTACATTTTTATAAGTAAAATTTTACATATTAAACATATTTTTGTGAATTAATATATAAAAATTTATGTTTTATAATGTTTTGATATATTTCTGATAACTTTTATATTATGATGAATAGTAAATGTACTCTATATTTTAATTAAAAACAAATATTTTCATCAATATAATTTATATGGTTAAAATATATTATTGAATAGTTATAAAGTATAAATATAACATATTCTGACCATTTATTATAATGTTTGTCATTATCATTAATTTTACATTGAATTCATAGTTAAAAACATTTTAAACATTTACAATGTTTTAAATAAAAACCCATTTTTTCGACAACGACATTAATTTTAAATTAATTACTGCATCTTCTGTGTCTTGAATTTGGAAAAATGGATTAAATATTTGTAATCATTAGATCCAGATTATGTTAATAAGATACTTTTTATTTTTTTCCATTATGAATAGCAACTACGGTAAATTTTATTTACCATAGTTAAAGGTAAATCATGAAGTTAAGGGTAACAATAATATTATAAAATTACCCTAACACCGTCCAATATTATATTGGATTAATAAAATTCGACCATATCACCTATGGGTCGGAAAAAATTAATTTCATAGAATTTTTACCATTGAAATGATGTAATTATTATTAAAATCAATGAATGTGACAACATGCCACTCTCTTATATCTTATAAGTGTAATAATATTAATTTGGTGATAAACTTCATAAAAAATCAAAAATAAATATTCTCCAGAAATCCAATAAATTTATATAAATAATGTGAATTTATTTAGAATTTTTAGGGATTAAATAATTATCATTAATGATGACACAATAGTGATGTGGAAATTATCTTATTTATTGAAATATAAAATCAATGGTTTTGAAAATATTAAATTAAATATTATATGATCTATTTAATGTTCTACCCAAATTTTGTACACAAATATGAAATGTTATGAATCGATTAAATATTTTTGTTCGAATATATCCGATGTTTGGATTTTATTTAAACTCAAATAAATTATCCATGTCAAAATTGACACTATTGTTATTTTTAAAAATAACATATTATTTAATTGTCTAAAAATCACAAAATTATTTAAAAATTACAAATTAAAATTTATATGGTTGAAAATTTCATAATTTATACAATTATTTACTATTAATAACACATAAGTAATTATTTATATCAATTTAAAATATAAAATATTATTACCAAAAATAAAATAAAATAGATTAAATAACGATAAATCAAGTTGATAAGGTTTAAAATAAATTACCAACATGTCTAAATTTTATGTTATGATGTGATTACACACATATCATATATCATATTCAGATTTGAGTCATTTTTGGAGGATTCTAAGTGGGGTTTGAGTATTTTATAAATTAATTGTTTTGAGGTTTCCAAAAGTGCCCCTCTCCTCCCTTATAAAAGTGAACCTAATCCCTCTCCTTTTCTCAACATTTTAAGCCTTAATGATCAGCCATAACCTATCAATTTATCTTCCTTACTTCCATATAAACCAAGTAGATGTCCTGGTCTTCTTCAAATAGTAGGATCACAATAATGATGTAGATACTCAATATACAAGAGTGGGGGGGGGGGTGAATTGTACACTTTTAAAAAGTTTCTGTAAACAAGGAATGATATAAGTGTAACAAAGTTAAACTATGTAAATTCACAACACCTCTAATCACCAATGAATGATTGGGACAAAGTAAAAGGTTATAAACTTCTAGTTCTATGCACTTTCATAAATCTAGAAAGTGATTCTGAAAACAGGTTACAGAATTATGGATCCAGAAATTGAAACGTAACCAACGATTACAATATGAGATTCTACCTTACAGCGTATTGAATATAAATTAATCAGAGTACATGTGTAAGGAAATATATGAAGGATATACATTCCATAAAATACAATATGAAGTGGAAAAACATGTAGTAAAACTACAAGTAACAAGACATAAATTTTTTAACCCACAGAGAATGGTATCCAACAACCTTGGATAAAAGTCCCTTGATTTATACTTTCAAGAAAGTATGTCTTACCCACACCAGGGTAAACCGTCGATACGAAGATCAGAGTCTTTGTATTGCTAACCCCACAAGCTCTCAACTTCATTGTCGTTGTAACCTGTGTCTTCCTTAGCAAGGGAGCCCTCGAAATTCAAGGAAGTTGGAACCTCTATCTTCCTATCCCCAGAAGCCATCAAATGTAACCACCAACATTCAAAGTCACACGATGAAATTTGAACAAGAAGTACAGTACACGCAAAGAATGAAAAGATTCTCTCTCTAAAATTCACCTTAACAGCATGTGGTCTCTAGAGTGATCAACTTCTTATTGAGATCTTTCAAACGATCTCCTATTTATAGGCTATGTTGGAACGATCGGCTCCCGCCTCCAACGGTCTTATTTTCCATAAATATCAGAGGGACATGTACACGTGTCACTAAACCAACGGTTAATTAGAAACACAATGGATGATATAATTTTATAGAAAAACATGTGTAACTGAAAGCACAACATCGTTTTATAATGAAACAAGTGTATGTATAATCAAAACTAGAATTCAGAATGTATGAAAATAATAGTTCGGAGTCTATCCAAAATGAAATCAAGAGTCCATAATAAAAAGGATATTCGAAGTCTATTTTTTAGGAATTCAAAACCTAAATTCTGTGGAAATCTGGAGTCTGAATTTCTAAGGAAAATTGGATTCTGGTTTCACTAGAATTTAGACTATGAACTTATAAGGTGTGGAGTTGAAATAATAAAAGTTAAGAGTCAACCTTATTAATGTTCGGAGTCGAACTCATAAAATTTCGGAGTCGAACTTATAAAATTTCGAAGTCAAACTCATAAAATATCGGAGTCCATAATTCGAAGTGGAACATTATGAGAGTTAGTATCCATTATTCAGAATGGAACATTATGAGAATTTGTATCCATAATTCAGCATAGAACGTTATTAGAGTTCGTATCCGGAATTCAGAGTGGAACTTCATTACAGTTCATATCCAGAATTCGGAATGGAACTTCATTACAGTTCATATCCAGAATTCGGATTCTAAAAACATAATGCTTCATATCTAAGAATTATATGATTTCGAGGTTTTAGTTATGAATCTGAATTTTGTTCTTAAGAAAAAATATTGATATCTATAAGCAAAACATGGTTAGGGTAAATTTCTGTACGAAAGAAAGTTTTCCTTATAGATGTAAAATATATATTTTCTTAAGTATAAGTTGTTTGTGATTTTCAAAACTAGAAGGAATAGATGACTCATAAGGAAACCCTTATTGAATCAACAATATCCCCCTTTTTGGAAAACACAAACAACTTTACGAAAAAGTGAATTAGGACTCTGAAAAATTTCTTTAGACTTTAAAATTAAAACTTATCTCCCTTTGTTCATGGATAATGATGAATACAAAACCCCCCCCCCCTTAAGAAATGAAACTCTAAAGAGTGTATTCTGAATTTCTGGAATGAAGTTTTCATTGTCATGGGAATAAAAAAACTCTGTAATGAGGAACTCCCCCTTATGTCAAGGATATTTCACTTAGAAATTTTTCATTCTCCATTTTAATTTTTCCTTATCCTCTTTGGAGTAGTTCTTTTTTCCTTCCCCCCCCCCTTTGTAATTTTCAAACATAATTTAATGGAATGGAAAATAAATAATGTACCTGAATAATTAGTACATAACAATACAATATAAAACCAAGCATAAATTTCATTATAGTTTAGAAAATTTAACAAGGAATGACACATACAAAAAAAGACCGGAGTGGGTTTATTTGTCTTCATATTCCTTCGGGATCAGCTTCTTCAACATGGATTTGAATTTTTTCAAATCTCTTTGATCCTACTCAGCTTTCCTCTCCAAGGGTTTTATCCATTCTTCTTGAGCTTTCAAATTTTCTGCCTGAGCCTTCATGGTCTATTCCTGTATTTTTATTAACTTATCTTGTTTTTACAGCTTCTCTTCAAACTCAATCCGGAAATCTCTTTCTCTTTTCCAGTTCTGTGAAACAGAGTTAAGTTTTCTATTTAGATCTCTAACATGTTGATTCTGAGAACATTTCTCAACAATCATCTCATCCTGAAGATTCATAATCTTTGCAACCTCGAATTCAAAGGCATATTTTACCTCATTCTGAAAAAGGTCAAAGTCAACAATGTATTCTTAAACTTTCATAGACCATAAAGTGATTTTGCTGCAATACTTCCTGTGCACATAATAATTGATAAATAAATATTTATGGCCGAATTCAATCTTCACACACTTATCCATCACCATGGTTAACGATTATGATTTATGATTCAAACTATGCTACATCACCTGGTATCTAGAGTCAATAGTAGGAAATATTGGAATAGTGTCCACCAACTTCTACAGAGATTCAACCAAAAAATCATGACCATGAGCTGATGACTCCGAATCAGATAATTTTCTTGGAAATTGCTCTTCCTCAACCTGGACTAGTTTTCTATTATAAGAACATACAACCTCTTTCTTCCTAATGACATCTTTTATTGGTGTCTGCATGATAACTTTCTTCCCCTTGTTAGCTTTTGGAATGAGTTGATCATCTGAAGATTCTTCCTCACTCTCTGAAAGTTGAACAATCTGGTCGTCATCAATTTTATCCTTTTGTGTTACTTGTTCAAGGAAATTATTCTCATAGGATTCCTCCTCATCATATTAAACATTTTATTTCTCTTCCTCAACATCATCTCTCTGACCTTTTTTCTAAACTCCCATTCGTGGAGGGACTAATTTTGCGGATTTAGCCTTTTATTATATTCTCCTACTTTCTTGATCAAATCATCCTGATTATCACTTTTTTTCTTCTTCTTCTTCTTCCTATATTTCTTCTTCTACTTCTTCAGAAATAGTTTTCTATACTTCTTCAACAACTTCATTACCCTTAAGGTTTTCCGGAGTGGAGTAATTTTAGACGGGGGTTTCTGGTAATGATTGAAGATCAATGGTTTTCGGAATGAGAATTTTCTCAGAGGTTAATTCTGTTGCTTTCAAAAAATATTGAACAATCTCAACTTCTGAAAACTTTTTATTCAATTTCTTCTCTTTCGACTGCTTTTATAAATCATCAGCATCTTTTTCCCTTAAGGCCTCAGCCTTAGTAGGGTCCAATCTGAATTATGGATCTCCTACTTTTCTCTATTCGTTACCTTCCCTCCACTTAGCTGCCACTTCATCTGTATAATATTTTTGTTTCTTTGGCTTGGGAGGGATGATTGGGTTTCCGTAGATTTGGGTGTTTTGTAATCACCAACCACTTCTTTATGCTTCCTCTTCATAGAAACTTTTTTCACTCATTCAGACATCTCTACATTTTTTGGAATGGCCTCAGCTTCTCCCACTGGTAAAGGGTAGAATTATATGGATTCAATAGAAAACCCCATTTTCATCCTTTTCAATGTATCATCATGATGAGAATGAGCGTACAATTCCAAACATTATACTTACAAGAAACTTTTAAATAATCTAAGCACCAAACTATCAACATTGATAATAGGGTAGGGTATATAATGATTTGAGCACTCAAGTTCCCTTTATTTATATTCTTAATTGTAATAAAAACATGTATCATAAAATTTATCTTCCTTAGATATACCAAGAAATCTAGGATGTAAATGTCACACTTCGTCAGATTATCCTTGTCACCCCTTCTTGGTATGAGAAATCCTTGTACCCAAAACTGTAGTCCCCGATTATTCGGAGAGAGATGAGAAATCTTAGCAGTCTCGGTATCTTTAAGTCCAATACATTTCAGTACCTTCACCTTGTTGAAACTTCCTTTCTAATCCGGAATCTTATGTGAGAAAAAGTCATCTTCCCCTTCATAAGATAAACCCACCCAGCTTGAAGCCTTGGTGTAAGATAATTTGTAAGTCTTACCATTGGACATGAAAGAAAATAACTCACCTCCATCTTCATGCTGGAAGGAAACAAACTCGTAGAACTCAACCAGTAAATATATATAAACCGGATCCTATTTCTCTAACTTAGACATGAAATCATCATCCCAGCCATTCAATCAGATATTATTAGATATAGGAGAATAAAATTTGTTGAAATTCAGATGCACCAACCTTTCTATGAAAACTACCCAGTTTAAGATTGGCTTTGAGGTAGACATATCATGATATGTAGCATCAAGTGACATTCATAGTGGACAGTTCTAGATTATTCAGAATGACTTTGACAAAGATTGGAGTGGTCCTTAAGAAGATATTCAAGGCTTTGAGACGTGAGAGCTTGAAAAACCAATGTGGGACGACCATTGGAGGTCCCATTTATATAGGCGTTGGGGTGACGGTTAAGATTCCATGGTTGATAAAATGGTTGAGATACTTTGATATTTGATCTGACAGCTGTGATTCAAACCACAAGGAAAATTGGACTCCGATATTTTGAGGTTTTATTAAAAAGAAGTATTCGGATTTTATAATATTAGAATCGGTAAAATTTAAAACTCATAGTAAAATTCCAGAAATAAAAAAATGTCTATGAAAACTTCAGTAAGGAATTCATACCTTTCGGATTTTCTAGGATGATTGTTAGTAATATGTGATTTTCTTCTTGATGAAAATTTGGAAAAAAACAACTACAAAAAACACAGTATGGAAAACATGATTACAATAAAGTTTATTACGAAAGTTCCAGTACAAATATTTCATTACAAAAGTTCAAGTATGAAAATCTCATTACAAAAGTTTCAGTACGAAAATCTCATTACGAAAGTTTCAGTAAGACTTTTTCATTACGAAAGTTCCAGTACGAAAATCCCATTACGAATGTTTCAGAACGAAAGTCTCATTACGAATGTTTTTGTTCCGAAAATTTTCTATCTGAAGATTTTAGTTCCGGATATTTTGAAAGATTTTACGGATTTTTTTTTCAAAAGTTTTGAAAATGAAATTGACTAAAAAATTTTTGGTTACACTACCACGTAAATTTACTCCCCCTATGAAAAGGATTTTATTATTGTAAGGATAATTATTCAACACGGAGTTAATAAAGAATGATTACATCACGTTTATCATTCCTAACTTCTTGTTTAATATATTAAAATCCATCGGAGGATAATTATTTTTTGAAAATGTCAGCATGTTGATCGTGCATTCTGATAAACTCAAGAATGATATCTCTTTTAAGCGCTTGATCACTAAGAAAATGATGCCTAATATCTACATGCTTTACACTTTAGTGATGTGCATGGTTTTCACTTAGGGAAATGGAACTTGTGTTATCACACAAAATTTGAGTCTTAGTAAAACTCAAGCCATAATCTGTGAGTGTGTGTTGTATCCACAACACTTGAGCACAACAACTTCCAGCTGCTACATATTCAGCTTCAGTAGTGGAGAGTGATACTAATCGTTGCTTCCTGCAAGACCAATAAACTAATGAATCTATTAAGAAATTACAAGTTCTAGATGTACTTTTTCTATCCATTATACATCCACCAAAGTCATCATCCAAAAATATTTTTAGAATCAAATCATTTCTAGAAGTATAAAATAATCATAGATCCATGGTTCCCTTTATGTAGCAAAAAATTCATTTCACTGTCTTTAAATGAGATTCCTTAGGATTGGATTGATTTCTTGCACATAAGCATACTGAAAACATCATGTCTGGTTGACTAGCTGTTATGTAAAGTAGACTTCCTATAATACCTCTAAATGATGTTTCATATACAGGTTTCCCAGCTTCATCATGATCAAGTGTGTTTGAGGTACCAATAAGAGTACTTATACTGTTAGTGTTGTCGTAACCAAACTTTTTAATAAGATATTTAATATACTTATGTTGATATATATAGGTTCCTTATGGTTTTTGAGAGATTTGAAAACCAAGTAAAAATGTTAACTCACCCATCATACTCATTTCAAACTCATTTTTCATTAGAATTGCAAAATAATCAGTTAAAGATTGCTGAGTTGAGCCAAATATTATGTCATCAACATATATTTGAACAATCAAATCATTTTTATTATCCATTTTTATAAAAAGTATTGGATCTACATTTCCCTTAACATAGTTATTTTGAGAAAAAGTCATGTAAGTCTATCATACCAATCTCATGGGGCTTGTTTAAGGCCATACAAAGATTTGGAAAGTCTAAAAACATGATCAGGGTGTTTTGTATCTTTAAATCCAGGAGGTTGTTCATCAAAAAATTCCTCTTGAACATAACTATTAAAAAAAGCACATTTCAAATCCATTTGAAAAAGTTTAAAATTGAAGAATGTTGCAAACACAAGTAAAATACGAATAGATTCAAGACTAGCTATAGAATATTCACTCATCATGGTTATAGTTATCTCTTGAATAATTCTATTTCTTCATTCAACTACACCATTTTGTTGAGGTGTTCTTGGTGCTGAGAATTTGTGAGTAAAACCTTTTCTACTACAAAAAGTTTGAAAATATGAATTTTTAAAATCTCTCCATGATCACTATGAATTGTTTTCAGTGGAAGGTCTTTCTAATTTTTAACATGGGATATAAAACATTTGAAATAATAAAAAACTTCTGACTTCGTTGCTAGAAAATATACCCATGTAAATCTAGTGTAATCATCAACTAGATTAAACACATAGTATTTGCCTCCAATGCTTCCAGTTTGGGTGGGCCCAAAAAGATCCATGTGAACCAAGTGTAATTCTTCAGTAGTTGAGACTTCGCCGATTGATTTAAAACTAGCTTTATGTTCCCTTCCATATTGACAAGGATCAAAAACTTTAGAAGAATCAAATCTATGCTCTGGTAGATCCTTAACTAGTTTCTTATTAGAGATTTTACATATGTTTTTAAGGTTACAGTGACCTAGTCTTTACGAAATAACCAAGAATATTCTTCCATTACACTAAGGCAAGGTAAGTATTGTCTCCTAAGGTCTTCTATGTTCAAAGTGTAAAAATTCTCTTTCCTGATCGCAGAAAGATTAATCTCTTCCTTGGAATTGTGTACTAAAAACTTATCATTCCTAAAATTCACAAGGAATACATCAACACATAATTGAATTTTGATAATGAGGTTGTACATAAGACCCTTTACAAACAAAAAAATTGAAATCATTGTTTTCTAAAGAAATACTATATTACCAATACCAACAATTTCTCCCTGAGCATTATCTCCGAAAGTTACTTTTCCTCCTTTCATCTTGATAATCTTTTCAAAATAGCTTTTGTTACCAATCATGTGCCGGGAACATCCACTATCCATGTAACATGTATTATTGTTGGTACTTCCTTTATTTTCCTAAAAATGTGAATATAATTAGACTTTTGGAATTCAAACTTGTTTGGATCCAAGATTTTCATATAACAAAATTTTAGGAACCCACATCTTCTTAGAGAAATATGCCTTATGAAAACCTAAAGATTGTGTTTTGTTTAAAGAATAATTCTTTGCCCAGTGTCCACCACAGTGACACTTGGTACAAAATGGGGCACTTTGAGGAACAAAGTAGTTATTACTAAAAGTTGGTTTTTCATGGGTATAACCAAATCCATATTTGTTTCTTAAAGGTCATATTTGTGAATACATCTTATCAACATTTTATTTACCTATGGTAATGTTTTACAAACACTTCTTTAATAAAAATATTTCAGACATTAGTTTTATAAACATGTTTTTATCTTAAAAATTATTAGATTTGGAAGTAGAGCTAGGCTCAAAATCAATTTTCTTAGAAATTACTTTTTCTAGATTTTTAGAATGTTTATTCTTCTCAGAATTTACTTCCTCATTATTTTTTGAAATAATTTCAAAATCAGCATTTTTCTTATCACGATCTTTAGAATGATCTAATATTTACTTAGTATGAATAATATTTCAAGATTTTTCCTTATCACGTTTTTTATTGAGTTTTGAATTCTCAATCTCATGAAGTTCAGAAAACCTAGAAACTTATTTATAGGTAGGTAAAGAATTTTCTTCATCAGAAGAGGATTCTTTATCTGAAGAGTTAGAATAATTTCTATCATTAGAATTTAAAGAAACATTGGTCAACGATTCAGAATTGTGTACCTTAGACATAAATCAATGATTATAAATAGTTACCTGGCCTATAATACTAAGATTCTTCTATCTAGAAGATTCATAATCAGAAGATTATTCTGAAGAGTCACCACCACTGGCACTCTAGGTAGTATTAGCTTTTAGACTTTTCATAGCTATGACTTTATAAAACTTCTTCATGTTCCTTTCAGAATGCCTCTCATTTATTTCTTTCTTTTTAATCATAGGGAAATCAGGTCTTATGTGTCCACTTTTCTTGCAATCATATCATGTGACATCTGAATCTTTCTTATCTTTCATTTACTTCTTCTTATACCTGGATTGGAAATGTTTCTGACTAGCTATCTTATTCATCCTTCGAGCAAGATTAGCTAACTCATTCTCTGAGACTACACTCTCACTAGATTCTAATTGGATAACAACCTTCTTAGACTTGAATCTTGTTACTCTCTCATTAGTCTTTTCTCTCATATGATTTGATGTTGTACTAAAAGAAATAAAACCATTACCATTCTTCTTCTTGATGTTTTCAGCATCTCTCTTCATTCTTGTTTCATGTTGGAGAAGAGTTCCAAATAGCTCATCGATGGAAATTTGAGTAACCTTCATGTTTTCATCAATAGCTGTTCTCTTTGATTCCCACACATTGGGCATAATATCTATAATCTTATCCATAAGTTCTTCCTCATCCAAACCTTTCTCTCCAATAGATTGTAAACTATTCACGATGGTCATAAATCTTTGTTGCACTTTTCATATAGGTTCTCCATGAGGATAATTAAAATGATGATATTCATCACTAAGCTAAACTCTTCTTGTCTCAATAACTTTTTATGTACCAAAATGTGTAACATCAAGTTTCTTCAATATAAAATTAGCTATTTCACATGAAGAAATTTGGATACATATTTTCCAATTCATTGAACATAGTAGAGTATTGCGTACCTTATAGTTTAATTGATAATCATGCTTCTCTTGGTTGGTGAAAGGACTAACTTCCATATCAAGAATTTTATAACCTCCAGTAAGAATAACAAAGTTATCTACTCCAGTATTGATAATGAAAGGCTTCATTCGATATCTACAGTATTCATAATCATTACCATAAAAAATTGGTGGTCTTGTAGGATTTAGGTTGTCAATGGAACCAATGTTCATCCCTGTAATATTTAAGAAAACATTCTACTCAAAAACATGTTAATCCCAAACATTCGGATTCAAGGAAAATTATTCCTATGAAATTAAAATAAAACACGGAAAAAACTGAGCAAGAAAATCTTATATGTAAGTATAATTATTTCATAACCTTGGATCTGATACCAAATGTATGATTGGTATAGATTATGAGGTTTCCAACCTTTGATACAAATCATATGATCGTAATAATGATGTAGATGCTCAATATACAAGAGGGGTGAATTGTATACTTATAAAAAATTTACATAAAAAATGAATGATCTAAGTTTGACAATGTTAAACTATGTAAATTCACAACACCTCTAATCACCAATGAATCATTGGGACAAAGTATGAAGTTATAAACTTTTAGTTCTATGCAATTACATAAATCTGGAAAGTGATTCCGAAAACAGGATCTAGAATTATGGATCCGGAAATTGAAACTTAACCAAAGCTTACAATATGAGATTCTACATTACAACGTATAGAATCTAAATTAATCAGAGTAAAAGTGTAATGAAATATAATAAGGTTATACTTTATTATAATACAATATGTAGCTGAAAAAAAAGTAGCAACACAACAAGTAACAAGATATAAATCATTTAACCCAAAGAGAAGGGTATCCAACAACCTTGGATAATGTTACCTTGATTTATACTTTCAAGCAAGTCTACCGTACCCACACCAGGGTAAGCCCTCGATACAAAGATCAGAGTCTCTGTCTTGCTATCCCCGCAAGCCCTCAACATCAAGGTACTTGGAACCTCTTTCTTCCTCACTATGGAATCCCTCAATCTTCGAGGAAGTCGGAACCTCTGTCTTACTATCCCTAGAAGCCCTTGAATGTAATCACAAACATTCAGATTCGCACGATGAAATCTGAACAAGCAGTTCAGTACGCACAATGCATGAAAATCTTCTGTCCCTAGAAATCACCTTAACAGCATGTGGTCTCTAGAGTGATCAACTTGTTATTGAGCTCTTTCAAATGAGATCATATTTATAGAAAAATATGTGTAACTAAAAGCATGACATCGTTTTATAATTAAACAATTGTAAGTATAAGAAAAACTAGAATTCAGAATGTAAGAAAATAATAGTTCATAGTCTAACCAAAATGAAATTTAGAGGCTATAATAAAAATGATATTCGGATTCTATTTTATACGAATTCGGATCCTGAATACTGTGGAAATATAGAGTCTGAATTTCTAATGAAATTCATAGTCTGGTTTCACGTGAATTCAGAGTCTTATCTTATAATGATTGGAGTCAAACATATAAAAGTTTGGAGTCAAACATAGCAAATTTCAGATTCGAACTCATAAATGTTCAGAGACGAACTCATAAAAGTTCAGAGTCGATCTTATAAATTTTCTGAGTCAAAATCATAAAAGTTCAGAGTCCATAATTCAGAGTAGAACCTTATGAGAGTTTGTATACATAATTCAGAATGAAAATTTATGATAATTCATATCCATAATTCGGAATGGAACTTTATTAGAGTTCGTATCTAGAATTCAGAGTTGAACTTCAATGTAGTTCATACCCTTAATTCAGAATGGAAATTCATTACAGTTCATATCTAGAATTTGGATCCTAAAAACAGAATTCATCATATCTAAGCATTATATATTTCTGAGGTATTAGGTATGAATCTGAATTTTGTTCTTAAGAAAAAATATTGATATGTATATGAAAAACATGGTTATGGTAAATTTCCATACGAAAGAAAATTTCCCTTATATAAGTAAAATATATATTTTCTTAAGTATAAGGTGTTTGTGATTTTCAAAACAATAAGGAATGAAAAATTCATAAGGAAAACCTTATTGAATCAACACAAATAACTACTTTAGTTCCCTAAGAAGAGGTTAAGAAGAGGCGTGTCAAGGAAGAGGTAATATCCTTTACCAAATTTTTCATATATATATACTGAATATATATGATATATATATACTGAATATATATGATATATAACTCATGTTTTATAATCTTTATGTATGTAAATAATGATATGTGTAATAATATTATCAAGAACAACAAGTCCAAACATGTACGATAAATGATACAATTAATACCCAAAACGCTGCTTTAACATGGAAATGTCAAAAGAACGGGTAATATAATGTTTTAGGTGATTAATATGTGGTATGATAAATATTATTATGGTTCAGTTAAAAGTTAATAATAAGAATAAACCCACTATAAAATTGATACAGACACGTATACATGAAATTGGACCGAAGGTAAGGGATTATTTCGTCTCACTTTTATTTCTGTGAGACATATGCCTTAATCCCCAACTGTTTCGTTTGTATGGTGTTTATGCTTCTGATGACTGTTTTATGATTTTTATTTTTAAGGATATGATATTTATATATTCATGTAATTTTCTTTATTTTATAACAAGTATGATTCCACCGATTATAAATGGTAGGGTATAATTATTTCAATATCATTCTTATCCGGTATTGTTTATTCATAAGTATTTACTGGGGTTATGTTTATCATCGATGTACAAGTTTTGTAAAATTGTTTTAATAATATTTTTACAAATATTCCTTGTATGTTTAAAGTTATTCTTACTTTTTTTGACTTTTACATCATGGTATGGAAGGAATCTTTGTTTTCTTTACCATATGATGTATTTTTTTTCTTTTCTGGCAAAAGTACGAGAAGAATGTTTTTTTATCATATATGGAATGAACAGATTTTTACAGTTTCATAACACGTTATTTTCATAAATCTTACTCTACAATATTTCATGATTATTATCATCAAATTCATTTTCCTCTAAAATTTATTTTCATTTTGTGATAATAAATGATTTTGAAGAAGAAAGTATATTTTCCTCAAAAATTTATATCAAGTGTTTTATCAAAACTATTTTTACATCTAAATGAAATTATTTAGTTTTATTATATTACAATTATAATGTCTATATTATTTACATGGTTTTATTTTTCTTATGATTAAATGATACGCATTTGTTTTATATGGATTATTTTATGATGGAATGATGTTTATGAAACCCATTTTATTCATTGGGTTATGACGAATGATTTATGTTTATACTGTGGAACATGTAAGAATGATTTCATTATGAGATGGGGGGGACCTATATATCACTCCAATGCATTGGGTAAAGATTAATATCTCATGAGAAATATATGGATGGAACAGAATGTGAATCTAGATTAGTAATACAGGGTTGGAACGACAAGTAAACCTGGTTCAGTAATAGACATTGTCCACTATGATGGTCATGGCAGCAATGCATTGGATACTATGGAAAACATATCATTGATTAATGGTTCTCCACAATTTAATGTTTTATTCCCATTCAATTTTATCATGATTAATTTTCCATTATGATATATTCCTTATGTATTGCCAATATTTATGTCATTGCTCAATATTTTGATGTTTTGTGTTCATGTTTTTACGTTAAAATGTTTATGGACTGTTTTTATGTTCTCCATGTTTACCCTTACTAGGAATTTACGCTCACCCTTTTTATGATTTCCTTTCACGAGGATATAAAGAATGTTTTTTGTAAGAAAACTAAATGGGATAATCTTAATGGGAGATGTTGAAGATATTTCACCATGATTAGAGGATTATATTATGAGTTTCCAATGACACTAAACTAACATGGTATTTGGTTGTCTCTTTGTGTAATTTATTTAGTTTTCCAAAAATGTAATGGAATGTCCATATACATCAATCATTGGGTCACTACAGTTAGAATCAGAGTGAAGGTTTAGTTAACCTTTGGAAACTAGGATGCGAAAACATTAGTGAGATCCCTAGATATATTTATAAGGTATGTCTAAGGATTTCCCTATGGTTAAGTATAAGTATAGGTTATAGTTCTAGAATTATGCTAATGATTATAGAATTAAAACTATGAAGTTAGTTATTTCCCCTTTAATATGTTATTTTCTTAGCATGATTTTTTCCTCTCAGACTATTCTTTTTGGGTTTTAGACGATGGATAAAACCCGAAGGAACCATGTTGATCAATGTAAGAGACAATGTAATGACTGTCCTCCAGAACAAACAAATGTCATTGGATATGTTGTAAAGAATCTTATTTCTATACACACACAAGAAGTGAATCATTCTGGACATTAAAATGAGCAGAGAAATGAAAAATATTCTATTGATTCCATCATGGGGAAACATCCACAATCTTTAAATGGGTCTTCTGATCCACATATTGTTGAACAAGGGATTAGTACCATTGAAATGATATTTTCCATACATCGCTGTTTAGATCATGAAAAAATCATTTTGGCTGTTTACCTTTTAGAAGGTGAAGCAGACCAGTGGTGGAATCTAATTAAGAATACAAGTACCCAAGTTAAAATTGAATCCATGGAATGGGATAAGTTTAAAAACATGTTTTTAAATAAGTTATTCCCTTATGTTCTTTCAAAAAATATGGGAAAGTAGTTTCCTATGATTAAGCAAAATAATGATGAATCTGTTGCTATATACGAGGTGAATTTTATAAGGCTTTCATTGTATGAATCTGGCTTAATTATCTAACCTGAATGTAATGTTGATCAATTCTTCAGTGGCTTAAAACCAAGTATTTTAAGGGAATTATCCATAAGAAACATACATAGATATGAATATATTGTGAGTTGTTCTATCAAGGTAGAACTGAACGTTGGGGTTACAAATCCATCTCATATTTTTTATAATAAATGAATGATGGTGATCAAGGAAAAATCTCATAACAATGGTGAATAGATGACGAATGTTTCTTTATGGTCAATGTGTGGAAATAAGAATGGTGGAGATTTTCTTAAATGGAATAGAAAATTTTTTAAGTGTAGAAAAGAAGGAGATTGACCAGATGCGTGTTGATGTAATGAGAAAAAGGTAGATAATGAAGATAATATAGAAAATACTATAAATAATGTTCAACCAACACTTCAATGCTTCTAGTTCAAGGAAATGGGTCATTATTCTAACAAATTACCTAATACAAGGGTTACTGATGATCGACGTCAACAACCTCTTAAGGAAAAGGACAATGGGAAGTCACATGTGATCTCTATTGGCGATGTTGATTATGAAATCATAGTTGTGGAATGATCAAGTGTTTATGTAATAGGATTCCAAAATAGTGTTGTCAAATCTCATTTATAGTATTGTGGAATATTGGAATATCTATGTTTTGGTTTTCAATAATAATATTGTATAAGTAACCATGATAAGTGATTTAGAATTTTTTAGAAAGAAGATGATATGAGCATAATGAAGGGATAAGGAAAAAATAATGTGTTTGATAGTATTCATGAGATCATGACTGATTTAAGGACAATGTGATATAATGGTTTGAGTATATAGAAATTTTGGGATTTCGGTTAACTTTTGACAACATTCATGTTTCCACTATGGTTCTATGGTAATTCGTGTTTCAATAGAATACATTATTATGGTATTCACATGTTTGGAATGTGATCAACAAGATATATCTTATGATATATGAGGGATAAATGAAGGTATTAACATTCTTGGTAGATGATCTTTCTAGTAATCGTTTACTTTATACTATGAGATTGGATAGAACTATTTTGGATAAGCCTAAATATTGGAATAGATTAATTTGGTCATAAAATATTATTGTTTAAGTCTAACAATTTTTTTTGATATTAATTCTCAAATTTTATAATTTTAATGTTCTAGAAAAAGGGCAACCTGAAGGACATGCGACAACCCGTCACGTCAGAAAAAGTTGTGGGAATCAAACCCACAAATGAACAATGACATGCCTTTATCTCCTACCAATGGCCTTCATGATGTCCCTGATTAGTATATATTAATTTTTTTTGTTAATAGCTATGATATATGATGTATAATTCAATTTTAGGAACCATATATGATTAATCTCAACATAGATGGACTTATGTATATTTAATAACATGTTCTAACCTTTTTTTGATATAGGTAGATGGAATGACCTATCATTCTATTGCATGATCTATAAACACTTAAATAATGACAAATTCAAATTCATTTCATTAAAGAAGAGATGAAGTGAAAATTGTTCATGGTATGACTAACAACGATATTACACTAAAATCATGTAGTAATTATACTTATACAAAAATTCACCAGCTTTAAGGAAATGATATTGAAATCCAAAATTTTTTCCTAGTACTCTCATATCTGATGAATGAAATTGTAAATTAGATCATCAAAAAATTATGGTTTGTGATTTTTGGATTTTTCATAGTCATGTTCTGTACAACTCTCCACAAGAACTTGATGGTTAGATTTCTCTCCCATATCCATGTTTTCACCTAAGTTCTCCTATGTGGTAACCCAGTGATGAGTTAATATTCATAAACGTTATGTTTCCTAATATACTTTTTAAAATTATATTTTAGTATTCATTATTACGATGTGGGTTTTGATGAATGAAACATATAAGTATTAAATGATTTATAACCCTGACAAATTTTGAGGGAGAAATTTATATTAACGGGGTAGAATGTAATACCCCAAGATTATATGAGAAGTATTATATTTAATTTCATTGATTTCGTTTGTGATAAGCTTCAACAAAATTAGATTGCGCTATACGCAACACCATATTAGATTTTAGTATACGAAACACTATTCTTGACTTGTATAGAACACAATTTTATGTTCTTTTGAATAAAATACATTTTACACAACACCAAGTATATATTTTGATCAATGTATAACTGAACTATATTTTTATTATGTTATACGCAACACTAATGAAATATTTCCTTACAAGATACCCTGATTTGGCTTGCATTACACGTAAGAGAGACCTTCCTCAATAGCGTGTGTTGTACGCAATATTGTGTTTCACTAAACGAGATATTATTATAATATTATTATGAAATAGATGTAATGAATAGTATTAACTACATTTTTAATTTTATAACATTATCATTCATTTTACTGATTTTCTATATCATGGTATGAGAACAAAAAAATAATTTCTGGTAAAATTAGTATTTTTAAAAAATTGCAGTTTTGCCACCTTTTGATGGTGCATCCATTTTAAATAAAATTTTTAACAAGTTTATAGTAAAATTTTAAAAATTAAACTACTTATTGTGTATCAGGATATAAAAATTTATGTTGGACAATGTTTTGATATTTTTCAGATAACGTTCATATTTTGATGAATAGTAAAAATACAGTAAAATTTAATTAAATCAACTTTTATCATCAAGATAATTTATATGGATAAAATATTATATTTATTGATTTTAAAGTATAGATAGATTATATTTTAACATTTTAATATAATGTATGTAATTATCATTAATTTTACATTGAATTTATAAGTAAAAACATTTCAATATTTTCAATTTTTTTTAAAAAAATGAATTTCTTTTGACAAATGGATTATTTTTAAATAACATACCTCATCTTCTGTGTCATGAATTTGAAAAAATGGATTCCATATATGAAATCAGTTGGTAAAAATTATTTTAATAAGATACTTTTTTATTTTTAGGCATTATGAATACTAACTACGGTAAATCTTATTTACAAAATATAAAGGAGAATTGGGAAATTAAGGGTAAAAATAAATTTATAAAATTACCCTAACACCTGGCCATATTCTATTGGATGAATAAAAGTCGACCAAAATGACCTTGGGGTCGGAATAGATTATTTTCATTGACTATTGACCATGAAAAAGATGTAATTATTATTAAAACCAATGAATGTGACAACATGTCACTCTCTTATATCTTATAAGTGTAATAATTATAATTTTGGGATAAAATTCATAAAACATTGAAAAATAATAGTATACATAAATCCAATAGAAGTATATACTTCATGTAAATTTATTTAGAATTTTTAGGGGATATATATTTATCATTAATGATGACACAATAGTGATGTTGAAATTATTTTATGGATTGAAATATCAAATAAATGGTTATAAAAATATTAAAAAATAATATATGAACTATTTAATTATCTATAAAAATATTATAGAGAAATATGACATGTTATGATTGTATTATAGTTTTTTTAATAATATATCATATGTGTGGATTTTATTTAAATTTAAATAAATAAATAGTGTCAAAATTGACACTATTGTTATTTTATAAAAATGACATATTATTAAATTTATTAAAAACCACAAAAATATTGAAAAATTATAAATTAAAATTTATGTTATCAAAAAAGTCATAATATATCAAATTATAGACAATTCTAAACACCTATGTAGTTATTTATAACAACTTAAAATTTATAATATTATTACCACAAATAAAATTAAATATATTAAATTAGGATAAATCATGTTTATAAGGATTAAAATAATTTCCAAACATATCTACATTTTATTGGCTGATGTAATTACAACCATATATCATCACATATTCAGATTGGAGTCATTTTGGAGGTTTTTAAGTGGATTTTGAGTTTATTATAAATTAATTTTTTGAGGATTCCAAAAGTGCCACTCTTCTCTCTTATAAAAGGGAACCTCCTCCCTCTTCTCCTCACAATATGTTCAGCCATCAAGCTCAGCCTAACCCTATTAATTTTTTATATCCACCTACCTAAAAACCTACTTTTGTTCCTGGTATTTTTAAATGTCCATCTTTAGTTCCCTAAGAGGAGGTTAAGAAGAGGCACATGGAGGAGGAGGTAATATCTTTTACCGATTCATTCAAAATTATTTCTTCTTCTACCACATATTATTTATTTGTTTCATTATAAAGTAAAAACATCAGTATAAATCATATACTTATTTGTTATTATAAATATTAAAGAACCGTATTTCACCTTCTATCCATCCTACGAAAAATAAAATCACCGCCCGTGCGTATGTATGGATTACTGTCTCCACACCGTGGTGTAATCTGTTTTTCCAACACCACGTTACATGGATGGGTATAATGCTGGAAATAATTACTATATATGATTATTACAACATGATACTAATTCTAAGATATTATATCATCCACTCCAATTCTGTTCAATAATTTTGGGAATAATATCATCACTCATGCATACGTACGGATTACCGTCTCCACGACGCGATGATATTATTTCTCCCTGATAATCATTCAAGAAGGATTAAAAAGTTTATATAATTAATAATAATGAAATATAAATCATAATAATGCTATTGGATTTATGTATATATATATATGTATGTATGTCATCTACTTATATCCATTCAATTAAATAATGAAATGAAAACAATGTTTATGCGTACATACGACCTACCGTCTCCATGAATGGTGTATTTAATTTTATTTATCTCTCTATTATACATATATATAATAAATATAAACGATATATTAATCATTTTTTACATTCTAAATGTAATTATATCATTACATAAGTAATAACAATATCAAGAACAACATGTCCAAACATGTACGATAAATGATATGATTATTACACAAAATGCTACTTTAAAATGGAATTGAAAAAAGAACTTGTAATATAAAGTCGTAAGTGAATCATATATTATATAATAAATATTATTATGGTTCTCTTACATGTTAATAATAAGTTTAAATCCACTATTCAGGAGTTTCTAACAAGTACGGAAGAAATTGGACCTAAGGTAAGGTATGATTTCGTCTCACTTTTATTTCTGTGAGACATATGTCTTGATCACCATCTATTTCTTTTGAATGGAGTTTCTGCTTCCCATGAATGTTTTATTATTTTTATTATTAAGGATATGATATTTACATATTCATGTAATTTAATTTATTTTATTCCATGCATGATTCCACCTATTATAAATGGTTAGGGATAATTATTGCAATCTTGTTCTTATACAGGATTGTTTATTCGAAGGTATTTACTGGAGGTTTTTTATCATCCATGTCCATATTTTCTATAATTTTTTTCATAAAATGTTACTATTCATACATGTATGATTAAAGTCACTTTTACTTTAATTTGAATTTTACAACATGGTATATAAGGAATATTTCTTTTGATTACCATACGAGTTAGTTTTTGGATTTTCTGGAAAAAGAACGAGATGAATTTTTATTAACTTATATAGAGTGAATGGAATTTTATTGTTTTATAATGCCTTATTGAAATAAATATTCTTCTACAAGATATCATGATTATTATCAAAAAAATATTTTATTTTAATGTTTCTTTCCATTTTGAGAAAAGAATATGATTTTGAAGAAGAAAGGATATTTTCCTAAAGAAATTATTTCTAGTGATTTATCAAAATTATATTCCATCTAAGATGTCATTATTTAGTATATTTATTTTTCATTTATAATTCCTCTATTATTTACATGGTTTTATTTTTCTTATGATGAAATGATATCAATTTATTTTATATGGATTATGTAATTATGGGATAATGTGTATGAAGCCCACTTATTCCTTGGGTTATGATAATTAATCTATGTTTATGTAGAGGCACAGATATTGATGATATCATTAATAGATGTTTGTGACTTATATCTCTCTCCAATGCATTGTGTAATGATTTATATCTCATGATATATACATGGATAGAAAAGATAGTGAATTTGGTTCAATAATACAGGGCTAGAACGACATGTAAACCTGGTTTAGTAAAGGACATTGTCCACTATGATGGTCTTGGAAGCAATTCTGCCACTACTATGGAAATCCTATCATGTGTTTAATGATCTTCCAAAATTCCATGTTTTATTACCATTCCATTTTATCATGATTAATGTTCCATTATGATATATGCCTTATTAACTGCCAATATATTTGTCATTGATCAATATTATGATGTTTTTTGTTCTTTTTTTTTATGTTCAAATGCTTATGGATTATTTTTATGATATCCATGATTACACATAATGGGCAGTTGATCTCACCATTTTTATATTTTATTTTCCCTGGGATATAAATAATTTTTTTAGATAAGAAAACAAAACGGGAAGATCTTTATGGAAGATGATGAAGATCAATCACCATGATTAGAAGAATATGTTCCGTGTTTCCAAAGAAACTAAACTAACACCGTCATTGGGTGTCTCATTGTGTCATGTATTTAGTTATCCACAAATTTAATGTAATGCACATATACGTCTAGCTTCGGTTCATATATTAGTTCATCTCAAGATCACATTATAAGAAATTTAATTAAGACCCCAAAAGTTTCCCCTAAATCTATGATTACCCAAGACCCATACTAAAATATTCCTATAAAACTACATAACCTAAAATTGTTTTAAAAATAATTAAAAATTTTCTAAATTCAACCTTCTTTTTATTTACTAAAATTATCTTATAAAATTTTTATTCCACTCAAAATTTAGTCCATTATGGGATAAATCTATAATATGATACGTGATCTCAGAGAAATCATGAAAAAAAATCCCTTAATAACTAGCTAGCACCAAGATACTATAAATCTAAGACACATTTTTCTGAGGATTCCTTGACACAACATCATGTTTATTTATGAGGGTCCATTGATATTCTCCACTCAGATATTGAATTCCCAGAAATATTAATTCTTAAATCCTGATCTCTCATTTAGAATGATTTCCATAGATGTTATTCTACCTCAAGATTCTCTAATATTATCAAAATAGACCATGTGATCATCCTATAATATATATTACACTATAATATAATCTTAATGAACAAAAAAATACTCCATGAACTGATGAAGGAACTGATTAATGAAATCCATAAATATCATAGGAGATTTAGTGTGACCAAAATACATAACAAGAAACAAACTATTCCAATATTTTATCCTAAATAATTCCATATGTATATCCTCTTAATAGACTATAAACTGGTGGTCTCCTAGATGATGTTTATTCTTTGAAAACTAATGTTCCCCTCTAATCCACTCAACGATTTTATCAATCCAACGAATGTGATATTTTTTGACATTGAATTTTTAAAACATTAAAAATCAATGATATGTTAGAGGATCCTATATTCCTTTTTAGAATAGAAGATAGGAAAATATCATAGTATTAATATAGGATGAATAAATCCATTATCCTCGTGATCTATAAGCTAAACCATAAGTTCGTATAAATTAATATGTGATACATAATATGATAACATAGAAGTAGTAATCATACTAGGAAACTAGTCAATGGTAATATTAACAAATATATATGGATGTAAATAAGAAAAATCAACTAGAAATACCTTAGGGTATTCTGACACTAGCACAAGAATATTAATAATAAAACAATTATCAATGAAATATAAGAACATCTATGAAAAATTTCATGAAATCACCACAACATATGGATCAATCAGCCCCTCTCTCTTATACCTAGAATCTTACTCATCCTAATAAACATGATTATTTCAATAAATAGATTAAAAAAATTATATGGTTATAAAAATAGATTTGAGAACAAATTTCTATCTTTAAATCCATTATAATAATATGTTAAATAATGAATTGATCAAGAATTATAAATATCCACTCCACCTCAAGGTTATGTACTAACACTCAACATGACATACACATGAAACCATGATCATGCATATTTCCCAAAGGCATGGAATGAAACATAAATAATGGAATAAGAACTGGGAGAATCACCAACATGTTTATAATCATTGATTATATAAAATAATTTATATCACATGTATCATACAAATATAAATGCACTAATGATTAAATAAAGACCATATCTAGAACAGTTGTCATCCCTACATCAGATTCTTCAAGAACAACCTCCACAACATAATGACATCCAATATTTTCTTCACATTAATATTTAAAAGATATTTAAGCATCCCCAGGGAATGACGATAAGGCCCAACGACCACGTAACCCTTTGAAAGAACATTTAAAGCCTTGGTGAAATTGGCTCTATCAATATATAAGAAATCCTTAAATAAAATTTCTGTCATATTTCCATATTGTTTATAATGATGAAAAGTCAGTGGAGGCTCCATAAAAATTGTCATATCATGAATAATACTTCCACATTGGTAGAAATAACATTGTTTTCTATGGAAGAGGCCCGTGAAATAGGCCACGCTGAAAAATCAACACCTCTGTGCTTCCTCTTATGGCAAGAAGACACACCCTGAACAATAACATCATCAACAAATGCTCCACCCAGACCTGTTTTCTAATATTTTCCTACCTATTCATAATATGATTTTTTGAATACCTATAAAAAGCTAATAAAGGACATTAAAATCAATTTTGATAAAATATCATCCCTCAATAAAAAGTCAACCCACCGAGACATTAGGTTATCATTGGTGACTAGCTCGGGTGGTAAATATATAAACTAGGAAAAATGGGTGGAATGCACAAAATTGATATGATTACCTTCCTTTAAAATTATAAAATCATGTTATTTACAACACATAAAATAATAGGAAAAAACTAATGGGGGATAATATTATTAAATGATGTATTTTTAATATTTTCCTGAAACATACCATTAAAAATAGAGTCCCACCATCTTATTCATGGTCTCTCAAGAATATATATGAAAAATCCACCAGAGAGTTCTAACTAGTTTTAAAAAAATTTAGCAACAACTCAATCAACTGAAGCTACTCCTCTGATTATGGGTGCCCTTTGTCACCATAGAAGATGGTTGGGTTCTTCATTGAAAATTTTGATGTATAACCCACTGTTAACCTGGGGTCATAGAAACCTACTTGACCTAGAGTAAAAGAAATATATTATATTTTCTACAAATGAATGGTCCAATAGATGACATTCCTATGGATCCAAAACTAAAGATACATTAAATATCATAGAACAGTCAATTCAATGAGAAATTTTCTAGTAATCAATGGGGGAGAATCAACTTAATTTCAACTTCCAAAAAAATAGACTAACATTATTTACTCATATCATTATTTTAAAATGCTGTGAATTTATATAATATATGGATATGATTTTAAAATAAATGAAACAAAATTAAGGATCATGTCCATTTAAAAAAACCACATATGTGGTTCATCTATATAAACTCATCTATAAAGTCTTAAGAAATGAAAAAATACCTAAACTCCCTTGGTAACACATATTCAGTCACGACATTGAGACAGCTAAGACCCTTTTCATTACTTACTATATAAACTTTAATAGCCCTTAATCATGTCTACTAGTAAACTAAAAAACATAGGTAGTTTCAAAACACAATAGGCTCAACAATGGAACTGAAATCAATGTGTAACAAACAAACCCATGTAAACTAGTTATGTTAAACAATTTGGTCTGCAAGTTAGTGAAGTGAAAAAAACATTGTAAGAAACATGTGACATTATAAACCATAACATGGTATAAAAATGGATAAAAAGAACAATGAAATAAAACATATTCCAAAGACTGAAAAGGAAAATCCAAACAATCCATTCCATAAAAATAAAAAATATAATTCCAAAACTACTCCCAATATGACCATCAATCACCACCAAGACATACCATTATAATGATGAAAGTAATAAGAGTGATGAAGATGATATATAATGAACTTACCTTGACATATGTATTAAAAATAATATCTATAACCACCTAATGGAAAATATTGGGTCTGAGAAAAAAAATCCAAATTTGATATCACCAAATAATCTATAAATGTCTTAATATGAGGAATTCATTAGTTCTAGGTTTAAAATAAATGTTTTATAATGTATTTATATACACTAAAACCATTTAATAATGAATTAAATTAGTTTTCATAAATAATACCATATTCAAAAAATATTTGCATTTGTGATTTGTGAATGAAAATAGGAACGAAACCATGGATAAACTATAAGATAGTCCTATGAGAAAATAACCATGAGATGTACCATCATTTGGAAAATCTATCCTAATGGAAATAAGTACACATTTTGGGATCAAATATATAGTTATTCATGCAATATATGATATAAAATACCCAATCCAAGACAATGGTGGATCCAAACAACATAAACTGTAGTGAAATTGAACAAACTAATGTGACAGATTGCCTATTTTGGAATCACACAAACAAATAGTGAAAAGTCATTTCCTGATGAAACCTACGTTAAAAAATGTATTAATGTTTTAGAAATACATTACAACATCATTCCCACATTTGATAAATAAATTTCACATCATTCACAATCCACTTACCTGATAAAAACAAGTTTTTAAACAAAAAAATTAATTCATTTAATAAAAACAATTGTGTGCATAAATTTATTTCTAATGAGAACACATTTAAAAACATGAATCTCATTAAAAAACAATCCAATGTGAAATAAGTAATATTCATTGAACAAAATAATATAATTTACAGGAATAAAAATAAATTCATGAATTAACCCCTTATATAGAAACACCTACGAAAATATGGAGGAAACCTAATCACCTTCGATAATGTTGATTAGAAACAAGAATCTTAGAATTTTAAACAAGGCCCAGTTGAAAACTACAATGGATTAACCAATATTTTACCATAGTAATTAATACCAAAAAACTACTACACACACCTATACCAGACCATTAACAACAAAACGAAATATGGAGGTGGAGATCACACATTCCCAAAGGAATAAAACACTCTATATTGGTGATATAAAATGTATAGAAAAATGAAACTGATGGAATGAGACACTCCAAATGAACATGTAATGGACCTTGGGATAGAAGGAGATGGGTTAACCATGAAATAGAATAGAGTTACATGAGAAAAAAATAATCTCCACTGGTTAAGAGGTGTTTTTAGTGAAAATTTCATTCTTACACAATATATTTCCTATAACTCATGTATCGATAAAAATTTATTTACTAATGTTAAATAATCTGAATAGAATATTTTACATCATTAGAATTGTTGTTTTTGGGTTATAACAAATGATTTCTATAAGGTTTTACTACCTAAGGGATTCCATGGATTGTTCCCAGTGTTGAATATAATTTTTAATCTAGACATTTATATTGTAAATATCCCATGAAGATAATACCAAACATAAAACACCATAAAATACTCCCAGTAACATCTTGAAACCCTCATAATCCATTATGTATATTTATACCAGAACTCCATTAATTAGAAAAACATACATTTGTTGACATATTGTACTTTTCACCAAATAAGACCCCAATCCAAAAAATGGACAATAATTCTCATAATCAAAATACGGAGCCAAATAAGATCAATAGAGTACCTAAAATAACATAATAGAATGTTTCATCCAAGACGACAACTTCTTTATGTGTGATAGGTTTTTACCCATGATGTGGGTTATCCTATTTCCAAAATTATATTAATATAATTCATATAATGATCCTAAATTGCAATAACCCATAATTACCTAAAAAACTACGATAATATAAACACTAAAGTAACATTGTACCATTAAACTTATGTATGAATAATATAATATAATTATGTATTAAATTATATTTTCACTAAGACACGTACTAAACCAATCGATCATGTTGACATAAATTTACCCCCAAAATATCACTAATCATGATAAAATCACAACACATGAGTCCTAAAAATGGGTTTTAAGACCATAAAATTATAATCATTATAAAAAAATGAACCCCTTATGTTATCCATAAGCCTTTTGTTAATGGAGTCATATTTGATAAAAAATTAAAATAATCCTTGGATGTTTCATGACACTTATAACTAGAAGAGGATTGGTAAAAATAATTATATAATATAATTCATCATTAAAATTACCAAATAACATTAATCATTCAACATAAGATAACTTAATTCATAAATATAGTCCTTAATCTACATTATAATTATAGGTACATTCCATTGACACTTGGGACACTCATATGTTGAATGATCCATCTCTTTAAAGTTGAGACACTCTACAATAGTGGTTAATTTACTACCTTTCCAATCGCAATCCATGTGGAATATATATCCACACATGAATAAAGATATTATTTACTTCAAGAAATTACTAGAGTGTTTTGTTCAAAATTTACAACATATGGGAGAATCCTTATTTCCCTACTTCAATTTTTTAGTTATTCTCTGTCAATATCTTATTTTGTTGATGCTCTTGACATCCATATTATATTGATAATTATTTCTTAGTCTTGGAAAAACATGATACTATATATTTTTTGGATATGAATGATTTGGAGACTAGTGATAATTTTATTTATTTATTTAATCCATTTTATTAAATGTTTAATATTTCTATTTGGATAATATAAGGAGTCAGATACATGTCTTGATAACATTGTAAAAATATCTTTAATCATAGAGATGTTTTTAGATTTCATTTTCCATAGACTCAATAATTGTGTCTCTATATTTTATCATTGTACATGGGAAAATATTATTCCATGAAAAGTACTTACAATCCTTCCAATCCATGTAACCTATTTTATTATCATACATAGTGTTTTGAATCAATAACCACCATTAATATGCATTCAATGAGAGATGATAAACTGTAATAACAACCATGTCATTTTAATTTCTTTACAAAGATTGAAATATATTCTCTAATTAACTTATGAACCATTCAACTATAAATATATCTACAGATCCATTGAATTATAATGGTTACTGTCGTATAATGTGGGCTAAAATTTTTGAACTATGTTGTGGATTGGATAGATACTTCATAAATAAAATGTCATTTTTAATAACCTTAGTCATTATTCCCAATTTCGTTATAATTCTTTAGTCCCAACTATAAATCCAGCACCAACTCATACATAATTCCCTTTTTGACAATGGATATCCCAACATGATTTATGAATATTAATATTATTGCCATTCCTGTGAATGAAAACTATTTATAAATAGTGGCATATAAAAGATTAGATCACAAGAATATAAAACAAAAAGTATATTCCCTATACTAGTGAGACACTTTACATAAATAGAATCATTTATACATATATATAACCATATAACCATTTAAATTGTTTCCTTGGAATGTTTTTAAATCAAACTTATATTTTTTTAATTAATCCATAATTATTTGTAAATAAAATGTGAGTTATTCTATTACTAATAATATGTGTTGTCATAATAGCAGTATAATAGTCCTCAATTTTTTTGCAGCAGGTGATAATCAAGTAAAATACCATGTATAATTTTTTGAGATATTATCCCTTGGTATAACTATTATAGAAGTTCACAAAAGCCTCATTCCAGTTGGTGAGGACTGGGAAAGTGAATCCATGAGAAAGAAGTTCAAAAAAGGGCCGAGTCATATTCCCGGGTGTAGTTTATCGTTACTGTAGTGTGTATTATACCAAGAACTTTATATGGAATTGTTCGATACTATAACAGACACTACTCGTTACTGTAGCAGCCAAATTTTTTTGAGACTTTTGGCTATACGTTTGGCCCTTGGGTTCCTTAAGGCCTTTAGGCCTCCCAAGGCCTTCATTCCGGAATGTATTTTGGGCCACCTCAAGGCCTCTTGGCCAACATAAGTCCTTTGACCACCACATGGCCTTTGGCCCACCTCTAGGTCTTCAGGCCACCAGAAATGTTTCATAAAAGATCAGATAGACTCTATACGGAGCAGTCTCTAGATGGGGATTTAGAGTAGGTTCATTCACCATAGCAGAATCTAAGCAAATTTTTTGGAGCGTGGGGATGGAATTTCCATCAGGACCAGCCTACGTTTGCATTGGAAGCCAAACCAAATAGACATGCAAATGAGGAGATATGATACCACAATGAAGAAGTTTGGAGGATGAGTTCCATGTGCAGTTAGTATATTTTTTTAAGACCTATGAGTCATTTAATCTCTGAACCTGGGGACTTGTAATGGTTCCCCCTAAACAATTGTAAGTGAAGTTATAAAAAATCAATCAAAAGGCCTTCAGGCTATTCGGGGTATAAAATATTTAATTTTTACTATCCATATAGGTATGTATTGTCAGGGAAACCAACATAAAACACTCCTAAATAAAACATTATAATGTTATTATATAAAAATCATCAAAAGGATATCATTTTTATATTAATAAATATGTTGATTCTTAAATCTAGATCCCATGGATTATATTAAACATCCTATGTTTCCAGGTATAAATACGACCACCATAATATCCAAAATTAAGTGGATACAATATGACATTGGAATAAAAAATAAGGAATCAAATCTTGAAGTGGAAAAATACTATAATAGTGTTGGTATACAAGATATATATAAATATCATATTAAAAAAGAGAACATAAAATAAAAATATATATTTTTCGTTGAGTACACCATTGTTACTATTACTATATCCCAAAATAGCAATCATTAGACACTAACTAGATCCATGTGTAAAGGAAACAAAATAATGTTGTGAGGTAAACATCCCATCAATGATTATGCTACATCACATGATTATGTGAAATATATTATCTCAAAAAAAATTAATATTTTTTATCAAACTAAACATTGAGTATAGATCTTATTACATGAAACTATGATTTCAACTTCATTAACCAGCAACACTATGATTAGTTTTCATTACATGGAATAGATAGTTTATCTTGTGTTACATGAAACACTAATCATAACTTCTGATACATGCTACAATGAGTTTAAATGAAATATAACATACTAATAAAATATTATTAGTTAATATGATAGTTAACTCTTAGATGATGGAATCGTGGGTAAGGATAAAATTAAATTAAATATGAAAAGAAATAATTTTTATTAATTTACATAAAATCAAATCTTTGGTGACCATATATTTATAAATTAAAATTAAAACTATTTTTAAATGAAGGAAAAGATTTCCTGAATACTATTTTTATGAACAAAAATTCATTTCAAATCAATAAATTTAAAAATCAATCATTATTAATTTTTTTTATTAAATTTATATAAAATATATTTAATCCAAATTTTTAAATTAATCGTATGTGTTTAAATGGAAAATTATAAGAATAAAACCAATTTTAGGAATAAAAACTATATTTGTCTAAAAATCATTTTTTTATCTTTTGTTGACATAATATAAATATATTTTTTTGAAAAATTTTGAAATTATTTTTTGGAAATTAATATTAAATTTTTATATTATAATTTATAATTATTCATAGCATTAATTATTTATAACATTCTTAGAAATGTAAAATTTTGATGAATAGTTTATATTTCAGATTTTCAATTTAAAACTGGATATTCTTTTAAATTAATTATGATGTAAGACTTTATTTTTAATCTATTATAATTTTTTTTCATATATATATATATATATATCAATCCAATTTTGGTAATTATAATAATATTCAAAGTTAATTTTGATATGAAAACCAAGTAAATTATGAACATTTTTCATTTCAAAACATGTTTCCTCATCTTGCATGTGAGGATAATTTTTAATTAAATTATTCCACTAATTTGAATTGAATTTATAAAATATATATTCAATATTATAAATAATTATAATTTATATTATCTAATAATTTTATATTAAATTTTATAGATAATTAATTGAAACAAGTATAATTATTATTTACCGTGGTTATGGTAAATATTGTTTTACCAAGGGTCAAAAATGATAATAGTTAAAATTTCCAAAAAAACATATCTATAGTATATTTTATGTATTTATTTAGACCTTATAACTTCTACATATATATAATAATCAATTTTTATTCATTTTTAAAGTGAAATGAATGTGTAAATATTTTTATTTAAAAAAATTACAATTGTGCCACTCAGCTCACTTATAAAATACCACCCTTTTCATCTCCTATTCAGTTATTAAAAACCAAGTGGATCATAAAATACATAAAAACTAACTTATAAACTTTCCTCATATAATCCAATAATTCATAGTTTTTTAATTAATACATCATTTGGAGGCTTCTCGTGAAATCCAAAAAATATTCATTAAATTCATATAATTAAAAATAATGTTTGATGTTAACCAACTTATATAAAATCACTTCATATAATGATCATAAATAAAAAAATATAGATTTAGTTAACAAAAATCATCATTAATAGGGAAACAACTAAATAACTATCCCCATGAATAAGGGGATATGATTTTTTATAGTAAATCCAACAAAATGATATGAATATGTTAAAAATAAATCAATAGGATTAAAATTCACTATTTAATGGAATCATGGTGCAAAAATATAAATTGTGTCAATGAGTTGTAATTGAGAAGAAGGGCACCATTTCATATTCATAAATATTGATATAAAAATCCATGAGATATATTACTTGTAATTAAGATTCAAATAACATAATTGAATGATAATTAAAGATATTTTATCCCATATTGGTTTTATAGTCACCTTTAAAATGAAAATTTGTTTCAAATAATGTACATGTCTTAATGAGGGAAAATTAAGATTGAAATAATTACCCTATCCTGATATATCATGATATTTGAACAGGAATCCTTCATAATTAATATATGTTCACCAAATACACTAAAATGAAATATATTCATAACTAAAACAATTTATACACTTGATTTATAATATTCAAATATATATATACACACATATATATATATAATTTTATATTTACCTATTTTCAACTAATGGTGTATGTGATCATTTATCGTATTGAAATAATATTCAAATAATGTTTCTTTGTTAGGAACCAAGTAGATGAAATTGGTGATCGTCATGTTTTAGTGATTCATAACTTGTGAATGTTTTTTTATTAAATAATTATTTAAATTTACATCTAAGAATATAAAAAATGAAAATAAATAAACACTAATTACATATTTATGTCATATTACACAATGGAATAAGTTCTCATACTCATTCATGAAACAAATGTGTATTATTATTTCATAAGGTGGATAATCCAAAGAAAACATGAACCTCTCATTATTAATGTGTGAATATTATATGGTTCATTTGTATAATTATTATAAAATAACCCAAATTGTATTTTATTATTTTTAAAATTTGTATTATAATAATGTTAATCGAAATTGAAAGAGAATATAAATTTTTAGTTATTACTATTGAGTCAATTAGTTTTCCTTATAAATTTTCCATTCCTTCATTTTTGAAGATCACACACACTCTATCTTAAGACCAATTTTTTTCCATATGTTCTATCATAATAAGGAAAATTTACCTTCCACATGGAAAATTTATCCTTACCATGTTTTCATTTTACATATCTTAGTTTTTCTAAACCATTCTTATTTTGTTTCTATGTGTAGAATTCAGTTTCGTATCTAGAACCTCGGAATGTCATAAATACTAGGATATATAGAATTCTGTTTTAGGATCTTAATTCCATTTCAGAATTCCTCTTATTTCTTACTCCAAATTCTAATGAATTCAGACTCCGAGTTCTATAAATTCAGTATTCGTATTCTTCTGAATTCATACACTGAATTCTCATGAATTCAGACTATGAATTTTTATGAATTCAGACTCTGAGTGCTCTAAATTCAGACACTAAATTCTTATGAATTAAGACTCAGAATTATCATGAATTCAAACTCTAAATTCTCAAGAATTCAGTACCCGAACTCTTATGAAATCAGACTCTGAATTCTAATGCATTTAGACTCAGATTTCTCAGAATTTCGACTCTAAATTATTCTGAATTCAGACTCTGAATTCTTCTAAATTCAGACTCCAAATTCTCAAGAATTATGAATTAGGATTATAATTAATTTAGACTATGAATTATTCTGAATTCAAAAATCAATTTCTAAGGAATTCAGACCCCATGTTCTTATGAATTCAGACTCTAAATTCTATGTAATTCAAACTACAAATTTCCTTGACATTCTAAATCAAAATTCAATACAAATCAGGTTATGAAATATTTAGAAAACTGAATCCGAATATCTATGTGTTATATAAAAAAATAGTTTTTTTTGGTTAGACTCTAAACTTTTATTTTTTTTAGACTTTGAAAAATGGATTTATTCAAGAAGCCATATTTTCCTTACCCTTGTTTGAGTAATAAAATTCTGTCTTGCATTCTATTTCTAAACAAAAGTTGTTTGAGTGACACGTGTACAAGTCCCTCCAAAATTTACGATAAATATAACCCTTGGAGGAGGGATCCTACTATTGGAGTTGTGCCTATAAATAGAAGCTCATTTGAACGAGCTCAATACGATTCTACAACTCTAGTGATTAATTGATGTTGAAGTGATTTCTAGAGAGAGACTCTCATTACTTGTTCATACTAAACATCTGGTTCAGATTACATCATGTGACTCTAAATGATGATGAGTACAATAGAGGGCCTCCAGGGATAGAATGACGGATGTGATTTCTACTTTAATGTTCGAGAAATTCCTTGCTGAGGATGACAGAGGTTCCAACTACCTTGATGTTCAAGGGTTTGCAGGGATAAAAAGAAAGATTCTGATATTCCTATAGAGGGCTTACACTGGTGTGGGTAAGATGGATTATCGTGAATTTATTAATCATGGTTCCTTTATCCAAGGTTGTCATATACCCTTCTATTTGGGTTAAAAGATTCGACACTTATTACTTGTATTGATTCAAGTTTATTTTCTGATATATTTTGATTTTTAAGAAAGGTATAACTATTTTAAACTTCCATGTTTTTGTATAATTTAATTACTGAGATTATATTCACTTTATGTTAGAATCTTTTACTTTTAAACGTTTCTTATGTTTCATTTTTAGAACCAGATTTTTGGAATCTATCATTTTTGTAGAACTAAGAGGTCTTGTGAATTAACATTGTTTAACATTGTTAAACACTATTTTTCATAAGGTTAAAAGGAATGTTTCTATACCATATTTAAAGGTTCAAAAATAATTTTTATAGTATACAATTCACCCCCTCTTGTATTTTTATCATCTACATTCATCATTTCGATCCTACAATTACATATAAAAAAGACCATTTTCTACATCAATCACTCATTTCATATGATTGCTTTAAAGATAATTTTTACACATCATATAATTAATGGATTTTATGATTTTTCATAATATAAATTTAATGATATAATAAAAATTATATATATTCATTAATACCATCCTTATATCTTTTATGTATGGAGATGGTGGAAAAATAAACACGCAGTGTAATGGAGGAAGTAGTTCGTACAACGAACGAACAATGTTTATATCTTAATTGATAGTATATATGAATAAAATATTATAATTACCATATCATAGTGTAATTAATGTATATAAATGTTAATTATATCATTTTATTAGTTTTCTAGGATAAAATTGAAGGATGATAGTAAAGGATAAATTCAATGTAGTTGATAAAAATCACATTATGGACTTAATTTTCCATATATTTCTACATGGAAATGAAGACATTGTAATAAATATTAGTGAACATTCTATTTTTAATTTTGGATATGATTAATCAAGGATTATGGTTTTAGAGTTTCATTATGTAATTAGATTGTAATATGAGCATTGAAATGCGGAGATGGTTATCCTTTTATAAGTGACTTGAAGTGTGGTTTTGGGAGCACCCTTAACTTTTTAAATAATGTGATTTTACTAATCCAATTTTAGTGGATCCCATAAAAAGAAATAAAACAGTGATTTTGTGTTTAATCATGCCTCAAACATCCATTTTAAAGATATATTGATAATTTTTAGTTATTTTCTTTGATCCTTTTAAAAATTTTCACTAATTTATTTTTACCTTGGAAATTAATTTTTAAACATTTTAATCAATTTTAATTTACATATTTATGATTATACCTCTTCAATAATGTTATAATTATGATATAAAAATTTTATATGATGATTAAAAATTAAATATCTAAAACTATTATATGTATTTTTTATAATCATCACACTAATTCGTGAAAAATGTAGCTTTTAGAAAAATAATGTTATTTGGATTTGAATTTATATATAAGAAAAAATAATGATGGATACAATATTTAAAGATATAAATTTTTTTATAATTTAATTTATATGTTATTATGATTGGATATAAATTCAAAACCTAATCTCTCTAGAGGATACATGATTAATGGAAATATTGAAGATTTTATTTATAAAAATTTTCTTTCATTTTAGTTGTATAATTGATAGACATAAAATTCATAAGATGAAATAATATTATAAAATTTATATTGTTATTAAATACATAAATATTTTATCACTTTAAAATTATATCTAATATTTAATTATTATTTACAATTAAAGTAATTGTAATAACATGTTTTTCAAAAACCATATTTTTCACTTAAAACCCCCCATTGAAAAAAAGATAAGAATTTCATTCTATGTAAACCTTTAAATGAATAATTCAATGATTATGTAGATATTATTAGTTTTAAAATTACAAAATTTAACAATTCATTTATTTAATAAACTTATAAATTATAGGAAAAATTATTTTATAGGAAAATTACATATTAAAGTGAAACTATTATTGTTATTAGCAAAAGGGCTTTAACCCAGTTGGTGAGGACTCGGAATGTGCATCCTAGAGACCCAAATTTAAATCCATGTGGAGACACAATTTCATTGTTATGGTTATTAGAACTGTCGTAGACATAGTTGCAGGCACTTTAGAAGACAAAACTATTCATCTAGTTGATCTTTTTGGCCACCGATTTGGTAATCAAGCACTTGAAGAACATCAAGCCACCCAAGGCCTTCATGCCACCTTATGGATTTCTTGTAATGACCCAACCATTATGGTATTTCCCTTTTCCAAATTTCTAGTGTTTATCATGCCCTAGACCCATTAGGTCTGGATCGTAAGGGCAGCATCTGGGTGGCATGATGTCATCACGGTGTCAACCATCGGAGACACCAGTTGGTGGGTCACTGATCAGTGTGTCACCGATTGGTTAAAAAGGTCAATGTCTGGGTTTTATCCCCCAATTTTACCTGTAAAGACACTTTTAATACATTTTCACCTTTTAAAAGTTTTTCAAGGCTATTTTTAGCCCCATGAACATTTTTTAAAATCTCTTAGGAGTGGGGTTACCCTTAATGGACCCATTGTGTGTGTCCGTGTAAATAATTTTCCTCTTTTGAAATAAAATATTTTAACTCACCCCTATTATAGTCACCTACCAAATGATAATTTTTAAATAGAAATAAATTTCATAGTGTGTAACCACTCAACCACGTGGTGAAACCACGATCCACCATTAAAGTCATGCAAGATCTTGATATCCCGTAATTCTTGGATATCACCTTTATATTGCTCTAGAATTCATTATTTATTCTTCTTGGTGGTTCTTTTCTTCCCATGGTGCGTTTGGAGTCCCTTTCCCAAGGCGTGTGGTGCACCTGGGTTGTAGCCTTCCTGATCATTCTGGTAGTCCCCGAAGTAACTCTCCTTCAAGTCGTGCATCCCCAGTTCTGGGCATGTGGAGTTAAAAATTAGTCTTTGATCATCTAGGTAGGGTTTTCCTTCATCTCCCTCTACTGTGTATTATGCGGGGTGGGTATAAAATGTTTCCTATTGGGATGGATGAAACCAAACCTTAATGAAGATAATAAACAAAATTTCAAAAAATAATGGGGTTGAGCTCGATGTTTCTACTATAATCATTATCTGTTATTAGGTATTGTGAATTGTACGGGCTGATTTCCACTAGAAATCAGGGTTGTTGTTAGTATTTTCATCCACACTAATGAACCATGGTTTTTCTGGATATTTAATTGATTGAATAGATGTAACATGGAAACTAGTAAATCACATAAATCTGTATGATTAAATTTATTCCCAATGATTATGATTCCTAATGTGGTCACCCCAATTAACAAAACAGGAAGAAAAAACTAAATGAATGGAATGTTTCAAATATGAAAACACATTTTCTCTGTTCTAGTGATTATTACAATTAATGCGTGGAATGTGACTCGGTTGGTGATATGATCCTCTGTTGTGGTGAAGTTGTTGGCTTTTGGATTTGAGGCCCTATGGGGCTATATGTGTGGATTGGTTTGGTTCCAATACTTCGAGGGATCTCACATATCTCATTTGTTGATGTGACTTTACAAGAGAACTGAGTGTGAATTAATAAATCGATGCTTGGTTGTTTTCATTTCCTTGGAATGTGGCAGTGCCTGTTTGTTGCCCAGTAGGGCATATTTTTTTTACATAAACATAATTACTTGAATATGAAAACTAAAATGAGTTCAATGGGGAATTGTTTTCCATGAATGATTTGTGACATGGTTGTTGGTGTACTGCTCTTCAGAATGAATAGTAATGATGTTGTTTGTTCATGGGATGGTATTGAAACCCTTTTTTTGGAAGAGTGCTTACTACCTATGTATATAATTATAGTTTTTATGTTCCATATTTGTGCCCCACACAAGTTGATTAGTTTGTAACGAACACCCACATTTAATGGGGGATGGTTTTTTTCCATCAACCTTATGAGTGGATGGTTATTAGCTACTTTTCTTTTACATTTCCTAAGTAGTCCATGATCCTTTATGAAAGGTTGTGATGGAATGAGGTCCATTATAGGCCAGTATTATTCAGGCATGGTATAAGTACTGGTTAGCCCAGGTGAATGCAGACAGATTGTTTCCCAAGTATCTTCGGAATGAGGACCAGTTGTTTTCGGGCATGGTGGTAGTTATTCAAGACCAGGTTTTTACAAGAGTGGTTACGTGGGGTTGTTGTGGCCTAGGTGTTTTCTGGATGGATATGTGTACATGTCTCAGGTGTTTGCGGGCGGGATGTATGGTTTTAGCCAAGGTGTGTGCGGGCGGGGTGTGGTAGTGGGACTACCATGAGAATAGTTGGAGAGGTCTGATGCGTACGATGTATTAAATAACATTAGGGAAAGTGGCATGGGGTACCCAAATATTGATTTGTAATTACTATTACAATAACTGAATTACGTTATTTGGGGAGTGTGCCCTGGTGAGGTTTGGGTGGATATAATCCTTGCTAGGTGATTCAGTTTTTTCCTTTTCTCATGGGGAATTATAATTCCTACCCTCTAGTGCATGAGAGCTTTTTATTTTTCCCTTATGAGTATACTTATATACTAACCCTACATATATAAACTCCATTCATGTTTCCTGGACGACATTAGGGATTGTGAGGGATTGTACTAGCCCGGACATTCAGACAGTTGATGTTTCTATTTTTCATTTATTTTTGACGTTCTGTTGGAGTGTTTATTGTACTTTTGTAGCTTTTAATTTTGTACATTCCTATGGGAATGGATTCTTTTTGGGTTTACTTTGAGCCCGAGTTTATTTGTTGGGATTTTTTATATTAGATCCTCATCCAACAAAATATAAAGGGTAACACCTTCTTTCTTTTGGGTTATTCTATACCCCTGGTGCTAATCGACACTCCGGGACCAATTGAAGGTGGGTCTTGGGGGTCATTATATATCCTTAAACATGAATAAGGAAGGGTTTGGTAATCTTCTATCCCTTCTCTCATCTTAGTGAAGGTGGGTTATGGAACAATGGAATCAAAGTTAGGTTGAGAGATATAAAAGAGCCCAGGGTTAGGCATATTGAGGATTGAATAGGATGGTAGGGAAACATAGCTATTAAATCTTGGTTTGTGAAATAGTAAAGTGAGACTGGCTAGGACACAAGATTTTAGGACCCCCGTGATCTGATGCAAGTACTCTTGGCCTACCGAGAGACCAAGTGAGGATACATATATTGTAGTGTAGAGACCCTAGGAGTGGTAGATGCATGATAATGACTTGGGTTCTTTTTTGATCTGGGTGTCCTGGGAGTTTAAATTAATTTTTTTTAATAAATATTTCAATGAAATCCTCTACACTCCATAGGATTAGGCATCCCTTGTTTAACTTGCAACTACGGCTCCCTGACGATGACCATGAGTAGTGAAGGTGATTGAGGCCATGGAGGCTATTTTGGATGATTAGTAGAGGGTTGATAAATAGGATAAGGATGACCCGTGGTAGAGGATTATTTGTGCCTTTCAACGAAATATCCTCGGGAATTATGAGGGTTGCATCTCAGATAAGGAGATGGAGAGATTGCTTTTGGATATGGAGATAACTTTCAGTTTGATCTGGGCTTTGACAGAGTACTGGGTTCCTCTGGTTGTATGCCAGATGTGAGGAGCAGTGCGTCAGTGGTGGATGCACTACCTTTGGGAGAAGAGTGAGGCTGAGGTTGCATGGACTGACTTCGAGAAAGTGTTCTGGGTAGAATTCCTCTCATCTGAGATGATGCCTGAGAAAAGGAAGGAGCTTTTCTCCCTCTAGGAGGGGACAATTTCAGTTAGGGTGTTGTAGATCAAGTTCAAGGATATCTTTTTTTTCTCTAGACCTCTTTCCAGATGAGGAGTCTCGAGCGAGAAATCTAGAAGAGACTCTCTGACCTTGTCTTTTATTTTCTATTACTCCCTTAACCCTACTAACATACATGGAATTCCATAAGAATGATGAAGTGGTAGAAAGGATAAAAATTTGGGGAGGTGTGCCATGTTAGGGGATCCAGTGGAGTTCGTGAAAGGGGAAGGCTGTTAGCATTAGGCCTCCAATATCAGGGCCTTCTCGGTTTCAACCAGTGGGGAGTAGGTCCAAACAGTTCTAGTTTAGATCACCAGATCCACGCACCTTCTATGTAGGCCTATAACTGAGATGCTTCATCTTTTGGATTCGTGGGAGCTGTCAATATCAGTTCTCAGAAAAAGCGTAGTATAGTGGGGGTGGGCAAGTTTAGAGCCCACCTCAGCAGTAGCAGCTTCTAGTAAGGCCCTTTCAGTAGTCACAGCAGCAGGGACAGTGAGCTCCTACTACTCCGATGGCAGATGTTATAGGAGGTGGCCAGCCATAGGGAACTCCTCAAGGACCTAGAACAATGTGTGGTTGGGGAGGCGGCCGACAACAGAGGTTACGGGGAGATGGACCTGGGCATTTTCTCGTCGTAGAGGTCGCAGTTCCAGCAGGTCTGAAATTTGTTCGAGGTACGATCAACCTGTTTAGTACTCTTTTATAAGCCTTGTTTGATATAGGATATTCACAATCCTTTGTTGAATCGAGTCTGGCATGTGCACTAGTATTATACCCTTAGAGACTTCCAGTTCCCCTGGTGTTGAGTACACCAATTGGAGGTCAGACTGACATGTTTTATTTTTTCCAAGGGTGTAGACTGATGATATGGCCACATCAACCTAGAAGAGATATTATACTATTGAAGATACAACTATATTATGTCATCCTCATCTTCTAATGGATTTTTCTATGCACTCTATTATCAACTGTTTATATAGAAGAGTCATGTTATCTGATGTCGATGGATAGTGTGTGGATTTTTTTTGTGAATGATGTTGTCAGGTGGGGAAACGACATGTGAAGCCTCATCATTGTATGTTGGACGAGCTTCTATTAGAATCAGGGTATGTAGAGATGATGAATGTCCTGAGAGTTGGTAGAAGGTTCTGGGACATTTTTCCTAGGGATGACCTGACTCTACCCCCTCTAACTGACGTTGTGTTCGGGATAGACTTACATCCCAGTGCACGTCTGATTTCCATGGCTCCTTATCGAATAGAGCCTTCTGAGTTATGGTAGTGGAGGATTCAGATTGAAATATTGATGATGGGTTTTGTCTTACCTAGAATTTCACCATGGGGTGCTCTAATCTTGTTCGTGAAGAAGGCAGATGGTGGTCTCCTGTTATGCATAGATTACCGGAGACTGAATTAGTTAATGGTAAAGAACAATTAGCCTCTTTTGAGGATAGACAATCTCTTTGACTAGATGAGGGGAGTAGGTAGGTTCTCTAAGATCGACCTATGGTCTGCGTATCACCATTTAATGGTGAAGGATTTTGATATTTTGAGGACTTCTTTCAAGTGCTGGTAAGAGAACTTGTACTTCGTACTCATGCCATTTAGTGTTACGAAAACATCTATTGTGTTCATGGGGCTCATGAAATCTATTTTTCGTGAGTTTATGGAATGGTTCTTCATATGTGTTAATCGATGACATTTTGATCAACTCAAGATTATGCTAGGAGCTTACTAAGCACCTCAAGATGGTCTTGGAAATCCTTCGACATCACTAGCTCTATGGCAAATTTTCCAAGTGTAAGTTCATGACACGAGAAGTGCATTTTGTTGGACACGTGATGTCTCAGCAAGGGGTTGTGGTCAATAAGTCCAAGGTTTATGATGTTGTTTCTTGGGAAGCACCCAGAATGTGAATGAGGATCGTAGTTTTCTAGGTCTGGCAGACTATTATCGGAGGTTCGTACATGAATTCTCTCGAGTTTTAGTTCCACTGATATCTTTGACCAGAAAGGACCAGGCCTTCTTGTGGAGAGATCCATGTAAATAACGTTCGGTTATATGAAAGGGAAGTTGGATAATACCATAATGTTGAGGATATGATAAGAAGGGATATTGTTAGAGGTGTTTTTTAATGCTTTAGGACATGGATTGGGGTGTGTGATGATGAGGCAGTGGTGAGTGATATCATATGGGTCAAGGAAGTTATGTCCTCATGAGTTTAAATATGCCATCCATGACCTAGAGAATGTAGCAGTAGTGCTCACATTTATGTTGTGGTGACATTACCTCATCCGAGAGAAATTTTCGGTATTCATAAATAAAATGAGTTTGAATCATATCTTTACCTAGCGGGACCTGAACAAATGTCATCAATGGTTGGTGGAGTTTATTCAGGACATGAACATTGAGATCTCCTACACTGATAGTAAGGGGAATGTTTTGGTTGATGCCTTGACCAAGAAGTCATGGAGGGAAGACTTTAATAAATATATGGATGTTCGGAACGCATTGGAGGAGTTGGCTGCCCTACACCTAGATGTAAGGGAGGATGGTGGTAGAGGTTATCTATTTCCGCTGAGATTTCAGTCCTCTCTATTGTGGTAGGTGGAGGAGTGTCAATGGGGAGACATAGAATGTGATGTGATGCATGATTGGATTATCCAAGGCAATACATGGGAAGGGTGGTTGAAGGATGGTCAGAATCATATGTTTTTTCAAGGGAAGTTGTTTTTCCTAGAGAGGATGTGCGAGGGAGTTCACTGTGAGTTACATAACTCACTATTAGTGGTACACCCTGAATTTTCCAAGATATACTGAGGCCTTCGGGTAAAATTTTGTGTGGCTCGGGGTGAAATAGGAAATGGCGGAGTTCGTGGCATGGTGTATGATGTGTCCTCATGTGAATGCTGAACACCCTTTCCCAGGATGATTGTTGCATCTTTAAGATGTCCCCAATTGGATTTGGGATGAAATATTGATGGATTTAGTCACATGACTACCTTGAAATCAAGGAGGCTGTGATTCCATTTGTGTAGTGGTAGACCAACTGCCGAAATCAGCACAATTTCTAGTCGTCAAGGAATCAAGTGTGGTGGATTCCATAGAACGAATATACATAGATGAGAGGGTGCAGTTTCATGGAGATCGAATGTCCATAGTTTCAGATAGGGATGCATGGTTTACCTCACGTGTATATAGGGGATTTCAGTATGCCTTTTTCACCGAGCTACGTCACAACATTGCATTCCAACCCCAAAAATATGAGATGATAGAGCGAACCATCTAGAAATTGGAGGATATACTATGGGAAAGTGTTTTGGACGTTAGGGGATTGTGGGAATTAAATTTTACCTTATTATATTTTTCCCACAATAATATCAATCACTCTACTAATGGAATGGCACTATTTGTAAACTTGTACGTGAGGTCGTGTCATTCTCTTCTGTGCTAGACCGAGGTTGGAGAGGAAGTTGTTCATTGACCAAAGTTAGTGTATAGAAAAATAGAGAAGGTTTATCTTTTGTGTGAGAGGATGAAGGCAGCCCATGATCGAAAAGATGTTGAATTTCTATCATAGGTGGAGGCCCTTGGAGTTCGAGGTTAGAGACCATGTGTTCTTGAAGGTTTTCCCTCGATGTGGGTAGCGATGGTTCGGCAAGGGGAGCTTGCTCTCCACTAGGTTCATCGAACCCATAGAAGTGTTGGGGAGATTCATTGAGGTGGTATATCAGCTGTCATTTCCACCTTAGATGGAAAGGATCAATTACATTTTCCACGTCTCCAATATTCGTCGATATCTACACGGTGACTCCCAAGTCATTGATTGAGGAGATATGGATATATGGGATAATGATATGTTTGTGGATAGACTAGAGATTATTGAGGATCAGAAAGAGAAATTTCATCGTGGATGAACCATCCATTTGGTTCGTGTGTTGTGGAGGCATGGTGGCTTCGAAGAGAGACCCCAAGAATAGGAGGGCGAGATGCACTCCCATTACCTCGAGCAGTTTTGAGCTTTGTTCTATTTTATTTTTTAGTTTTTTGTGATATAAGGATGACCTTGTTGGTATGTGAGAGGTTTTTTTCCATACCTTGTGATTTTTAATGAAATGTCCAGATATGTGGGTAAGGAAGGACCTGATCCCTAATCAAGATACATTAAGGTGAATACGATTAAACCCATGCGGGCGAGTCAGTGCCGCCCAAAGCGGATAGTATCATGACATGGAGGAAGGAACTCCCAGATCTGTGTGTCGAGACGATGATATCCTTGGGTTTCATATGGATTTTTGTGGTGGTTTCTCATCAAGAGGTATCTCTCAAGGCGGTTGTTCGGACACCTCTCTTCTCTTCGGGTCTAGCTTCGATTATCAAATAAGAGAATAGTTTATGTGGTATCTAATGTAATGATCTCAACCACCTGGTCCACCCCATTTCCAAATTTCTAGTCTTTGGAATGCCCTATACTCATTAGGATCAGATCGTAAGGGTGACGTCTTGGTGGAAGGAGGTCATCACGGTGACACAGAGCGGTTGGTCACTGATCGTTGGTAGAGGGGCTTGTCAGGGTTTTCCACCCAGTTTTTCCCATAACTCCAAATTTAATCCTTTTTAAACTTTTAAAAGTTCTTCAAGGTCATTTTTATCCCCATAAACAATGTTTAAAATTTCCTAGGAGTTGGGTGGCCTTCAACAGACCCAGTTTATGTGTACGTGTAATGACTGTTCATCTGTTTAAATAAAACCGATTAACATACACCTATAATGTTAACCTACCCAATGAGAATTATAAAATAGAAATAAATTACATCTTATGTAACAACCCAACTACGTGGTGAAACCACGATCCTCCTTCATAGCCACACAAGATATTGATATCCCGTAACAGTGAGATGTCATCTTTATAATGTACAAGAATTCCTTCATTCTTCTTCTTGGATGGTTCTTGTCTTCTGTTGGAGTCTTTGGAGTCCCATTCCTTAGGTGAGTGGTGTGCATGTGTTGTAGAAATCTTGCTCATTCTGGGATTCCCTAAAGTTACTCCCTTGCAAGTCGTGCATCCCTAGTTCTTTGCATGTAGAAATAAACATCGTTCATTGATCATCCTAGTAGGGTCTTCCTTTGTCTCTCTTTACTGTGTATCATGCAGGTTGGGTATGAAAATTTTTCATGTGGGTATGGATGAATCCAAACCATAGTGGAGATAATAAATAGACATTTGAAAATGAAGGGGGTGTGTTCGATTTTTCTACTGTACTCTTTATCCTGGATTATGTGTTGTGAATTTTACGGGCATATGTCCAATGAAAATCATGTCCATTGTTGGTATTTCCTTGCGTACTAATGAACCTATGTTTTTTTGGATATTTATGTTATGGAATGGTTGTAACATGGAAAATAGTAATTTATGATAACTCTCATGATTAAATTGATGCTCAATGAATAAGAATCCTTGTGTGGTCACCCCAGTTTACCAAACGGGAATACAGAACTAAATGAATGGCATGTTTCAAATTTGATAAATCCCCTGATCTGTTCTGGTGATGTTTACAGTTGATGTTTTGGAAGTGACTTCATTGTGGATGGGATCCACTATTGTTTTGAAGTCGTTGGTTTCTTTATCTGAGGCCATGTGGGGACATATGGTGGGTGTTGGTTTGGTTCCAGAACATCGAGGGATCTCACAGATCTCTTTTGATTGTGTGAATTTACAATAGAACCTGGAGTGAATGCTTAAATTATTGTTTGGTTGTTTTCTTTTCCATGGATTGTGGATATTTCTGTTAGTTTCCCACTACTGCATAATTTTGATTACATAAATGGAATCACATGAATATGAAAACTAGAATGGGATCAATGGGGAATTGTTTTCTGGGAATGAGTTGTGATATGGTATTGGGTGTGTTGTTTCATCTAAATGATTAGTAATGAGGGTGTTTGTTCTTTTGATGGTTTTGAAACCCTAGGTTTGGAAGAGTGCATTACTAAATATATATATAATTTTAGTTATGATGTTTCTTATTCGCGCCCCACCAAAGATGAGTACATTGTACCGAACACCCCCATTTAATGAGGGAGGTTGTTTTCCCCAACACTCCAATGAGTGGATGGTTATTAGATCCTTTTTTGATCCATTTAACAAGTAGGACAAGATTCTCCGGGCAAGGATATGATGGCCTGAGGTCCATTATAACAAAAAAAATTTCAGACAGGGTAGTTGTGGTGGTTGGATCAGGTGTGTGCGGGCAAAATGTTTCCCAAGTATTATTAGGATGAGGCCCATGTGTCTTTGGGCACAGCAGTAGTTGTTCAATACTAGATGTTTTCCAGTGTGGTTAAATGTGGTTATTGTGGCGCAGGTGGTTGTGAGAGGGATGTGTGGTTGTATCGCAGGTGTTTGTGGGTGGGATGTGTTGTTGTACCTGATGTGTGTGCGGGCAGGGTATGGTAGTTGTAATATAATGAGAATGGTGCGAGAGGTTTCATGTGGAGGATGTCTTCAATTACAAGTAGGAAAGTGTCGCGGGGTACCCAAATATCAATGTGTTATTAATATTACATTACATGACTTGCATTATTTGGGTAGTGTGTCATGGTGAGGTTTGGGTGGATAAAATCCTTCCTAGGTGCTTCAGTTTTTTCCTTTACTCACGGGACATTAGAATGCCTCACAAATTTTTCATGAGAGATTTTGGGTTTTCCCTACTGATTATCACTATATACTCACCCTACATATATAAACTGAATTTAGGATTCGAGGAGGACTTTGGGGATCATGCAGGTCCATGCTAGCTTGGACGTTTGGATAATTAATATTGATATTTTTCTTTTCATTGGTACAATAATTTAGATTTTTTCTTGTACTTTTGTAGGATTTACTTTTGAAGATTCATATGGGAATGGTTTTCTTTTAGCTTTACTTTTACTACCAGTATTTATTTTTTTGGGATTTTATATCTTATCTCCGAATACAACTAAATAAAAAATGTAATTCCTTCTATCTTTTGTGTGATTCTATACCCTTGGGTCTAATCACCACCCCTGGACCTATTGAAGGCTGGTCTAAGGGGTCATTATCTCTCCTTCAACATGAATAAAGAATAGTATGGAAATTTGTTGTCCCTTATCTCATCTTGGTGAAGGTGGGCAGTGACATTTCTAGCCATTTGATATTGTGAATAATAGACCCAGAATACTATATAAGGAGAAGTATCTAAATGAGGATTTAGAGTAGGCATAATAACCAGAGATGAGGCTAACTGATTTAGAAAAACAAGAGGGTATGGAATCTCCATCTAGACCAGCCTGTGCTTGCATGGGAAGCCTAGCTGGACAACCATGGGAAGGTGGAGCACTAACATCATGATGTAGATGCTAGGGAGGAGCAATTAAATGTAGTTATAGTCTATATATGTTCCTATAAGTCATATGGTCATGTAATTCCATAATGAAATAGTACTTTTAAGTGGATTCATGTTATCCCATGAATGTGGGATTATCAAAATGAAATAAAAATGAATGCATTTGGGAAATTTAAATCTTATTTCATATCATTTAGAAAAAAATAGTGATAAATGTAGAGACCCCAAACCTGAAGTAAATGTACATTTAATTAATTTTTTGGAATACTTAATACATATTAAAAACAAACACACAAGGACCGTAATTGATTAGTGTCTTTGGAATCTCAGAACATAATCTTCTAATCAGGGTGAAAGATATTCAACATATTCACTATAGATCATCCCCCTTTGTTTTCTTACCTAATTTTTTTTTATATCATGGGGAAAAGAAAACATATTATGGGTGAGCTCAAATGCTCAGTAAGGGTAAGTATGGGTAATATAAAACAAACAATATACATTTTAACATAAAAACCTGAATATAATGTTTAAACATCAAAATCTTGAGTAGTGACATAAAACATTGTAGTACGCAAGGAATAGATAATAATGAAAAATTAATAATGATAAAATAGCTTTGATATAAATAATGTAATTGTGGAAACCCTTAATCACATGTTATGATTTTTCTAGTAGCCAAGGCTTTGCTTCCAAGACCATCTTAGTGGAAAAAGTCCCTTTCTGAATCGAGTTCACTCCCTGTTCCAGTCCTGTATCACATAACCGGATTAACTTACCGTTCCAGCCATGTCTATATCATGAGATATAAATATTTACCGAATGCATTGGAGGGAGATATAGGTCTCACCCATATCATAATTAAATCATTATTACATGTTCCACAAACATGAACATAAATCATTAATCATTACCCAATGAATAAAATGGGTTTCATAAACATCATCCAATTATAAATTAATCCATAAAAAAATGGATATCATTTCATTATAAGAAAAGTGAATCCATGTTAATCATAGAGAAATTATACATGAATCATCATCATAATAAATAATTTCATCTTCTATGGAAAATATTTTTGCAAAACACTTGAAATTAATTTTTGTTGAAAATATCATTTCTTCTTCAAAATAATTTTCATTTCAAAAACTGCAAAGAAATTTTAACAGAAAATGATTTTATTGAAAATAATAATGAAATTTTGTAGAGTAATATTCTTGAAAATTAGGAGTTATGAAATTGTAAAAATCTGTTCATTCCATATAAGTTAAAAAAACATTCTTCTCGTACTTTTGACAGAAAATTCAAAAAGTACCTCGTAATGTAAACAAAAGAATGATTCCTTACATACCATTTCGTAAAATAAAAAAATGGATAAAAATGTCTTTAAAAATAAATGAATCCATTTTTATAAAATAGGGACATAGATGATAAATATAACCCCAGTAAATACTTACAAATAAATAATCTTGGATAAAAATGAGATTGGAAAAGTTATCTCTTACCTTATGTCCAATTTCGCCCGTATGTGTATGAGACGCCTGTATAGGGGGTTTAAACATATTATTAACTTGTAACAGAACCATAATAATATTTATGATATCATATATGATTGACTTACAACATTATATTAACTGTTCATTTGTCAATTCCATGTTAAAGTAGCGTTTTTGGGTAAAATCATTTCATTTATCGTCCGTGTTTTGACTTGTAATTATTAATATGATTACTTAGATCATGATTACTTAAATACAGAATATAAAACATGATTATATATAATATATATTCAGAATAGACATATATATTATAGATCAATAAATGGAAAGAAATACACCATTCATGGAGACGGTAGGCTATACATACGAATGAACGTTGTTTTTCTTTTCATTATTGAATTGAATGGAATTAAGTAGATAATATATATATATATATATATATATATTAATAAAGTAGAATTATTATGTCATATATTTCATTATAAATTATTATATATACTTTATAAGAATTCTTGAATTGTTAACATGGAATATGAATCTCATTGCATCGTGGAGACGGTAATCCGTTCGTACGCACGAGAGATGATATCATTCCCATATTTATTGAATTGAATTGGAGTGGACTATATAATATCATAGAATCATTATAATGTTATAATAATCATATATAGTTATTATTTACCCCATTATACCCATCCAATTAAGGTGGTGGTGGAAAAAATGATTACAGCACGGCGTGGAGACGATATTCCGTACGTACGCACGTGCGGTGATTTTGTTTTCTGTAGGATGGATAGAAGGTGAAATAGGGTTGTTTCATATTTATAATAACATATCCATATATAAATAATACTGATTTTATTACTTTATAATGAATAAACTAAATAATAAGAAGTAGAATAATAAAGAAACTTGAATGTGTCGATAGAAGAGATTACCTCTTCCTCGAGGCACATCCTCTAAACATCTTCTTAAGGAACTAGAGATGGACTTTTGAGAAGACCGGAACCTCTATGATATAACTAGATAGGTTTAGAAGAGTAATTGGGAGGGTTTATTTGAGCTTCAGGGCACAAAAGGGTGTGAAGAGAAGAGGGAAGCGTTGCCCTATTTATAATGGAGGAGAGGGGAACCTTTGGAAAAAAATAAAATATTATTTTATAATAAAGTCATATTCGGTTTATAATAGCTCCAAATTGATTTATTTATAATATTAAGTGCGTATGGGTATAAATCCTCTCAACCGATAGGTTTTATACAAGTTCAGGTTAATATTTTAACCATATCATTTAGATTTAACTCTAAGATAAATAATTTAACTTTTACTGTGTTTTCTTGTTTTCTTACACTATATGGTTATTAAACATAAAATAACAAGACAAACAAACCCCAAGTGGTTTAGTTTTAATATATATATCCTTATATAGGTGTTTTGGCCGAACCTTAGATTTTTAGGAATATAATAACAATTAATAATATAATATTTGTTTTAAAAACTATTTTATGTCAATTTTGACACTATTTGGTAATTGATTTTTTTTGTGAAAATCATAACAACATGATTAGTTAAAAAAAGTTAATTTAATCAATAATAACATGTCATACTAACATAAAAAATTTGTGGAATTTATAAAAAAATTTAAAATTACATTTATTTGGGTATTTATAACACAAATTATGTTAATATTTCATTAATAAGGTAATTACTGCATCATCATTGTGTCATAAATAAATTATATTATTTATTGTAAAAAAATTATAAATAAAATACCATTATGTATGAAATCATTTTGGATTTCTAATAAATATTTATAGTTGAATTTATCTTATGTATTACCATATATTATAAATATTATATTTATTAAACACTGATTTTAACTATTTTAACTCTTCTTTAAATAAAATAATTATAAGTGTCCTAATCTAATCCAATTAGACCTAGACGGTAATATATTATTTCTAAGGTTATTTTATTGAATTAAATTTATCTAATTTAATTAGGACATGTGTTAGGGTAATAATAATATCATTTTTACCATTAATTACCCTATTTACTTTTAACCGTGGTAAATAAAATTGAAATGTTACTATTCACAAAAAATTATTTTTATCTTATGGAACTAAATTTTACACCTTGATATTAACCATGTCTCTAATATTTTACAAATTTCTCTCATAGAAGTGGTAAAATTATGTTTTATATAAATTTTCATATTCTCATAGGCGGTGGGTAAAAGACGGTGAAAAGTTCAATAAAATTTTTATATATCAACAATTATTATAAAATGACTCAAATGAATTATAATTAATTTATATAGGTATTATGTATCAATTTTAATTGAAAATAAATTTCAATAAATAATTATTTAAATAAAAAGTCAGTTTTTAAATAGTAACCTAGTGTTTTCACTATTCATCAAAATTTAATGTTTTCAGAAAAATAGCAAATATTTACCATAGGCTAATTTTGATATTTCGAATCCACAAATGAAGTCTATTTTGAATGATAAAATTTATAAAATTTCAAAATGTGGGTATTACTATTCATAATGGATAGTTCATAATAATATTATCATAATATCTTAATTAGTGAAACTTGGTATTGCGTAATACAATGTTATCGAAGAAGGTATTGATTGCTTGTAATGCAAGTCAAGTAAGGACTATGTGTATTGAATTCCGCATTTGGTGTTGCGAATAACATAATCAAAACTTATTTCATTATTACATTAAACAAAATCTATACTTAATGTTTTGTAAAATAATTTCCACAAAACAAACTTGAAATTGTGTGTAACATGACCCACGAATAGTGTTGCATATACTGCAAGATAAAGAAGTGTTGCATATAGTATAATATAATCATGGTGTGGTGTATAATAGAAGACATCCATGGAATTTAAAAAAATATATCTCATAAAATCTCCGGGTGTTACATTCTACCCCCCTTAAAATGAATTTCTCCCTCGAAATTTGTAGGGGTTATAAATGTTTTACTACATGAAAGTTTATTTAATAGAAACCCACATCGTAAAAAGGAATACTAAAACTTCACTGTAAAAAGGGATGTTAGTATCATAACAGTTACCCAATGTAACTCAGCATTGGGTTTCCACATAGGACAACATAGGTGAAAATATGGATATAGAAGAGAAATATAACCATCAACATCTAATAAAGAGTGGTAGAGGACATCGCTATGAAAATTCCAACAGTCAGAAAGCCATAAATTTGTGATGATCTAAAGTATAATGTAATTCATCAGATATACGGTCACTAGGACAACATTTTTGTTTTAAAGATCATTTCCCTAATGTTGAAGAAATTGGAATTAAGAGAAAACATTCTTGATTTTGGTACAATCTCACCGTTGGTCGTTCCTTAGAAAATTTACACTTTATCTCTTAGACAAATGAAGTTGAATTTTTCATTCATTAAGTGTTAGTAGATCATGTGATTGAATTATGGGTCATTCCATCTGACTCAAACAAAATGTTAGAAAAAGTTATCAAAAATGGATAACTCCATATATAGTTAGATTAATCATATATGGTTCCTAAAATGGACTTATACATCATATATCATCCTGACTAATATAATAAAACTAGTTTCTACTAACCAGGGACTTCATGTAGGCCAGTGGTAGGCGATAAAGGCATGTCTCACTTCGGTGATGGGTTCAATTCCGACAGCCTTGTCCGACGGGATGGGTTGTCGCCCATCCTGCATGTTGTCCATTTTCTAAAACTACATTATTATAAAATTCCATAAATAATATATAAAAAAGTATTATCGATAAACAATACTGACTTATGTCCAACATAATCCATTCAAATCTTTAGTCTTATCCAAAATACTTCTATCCAAGATCACAGTATAAACAAAACAATTACTAGAAATGTCATCTGGCGAGCATGTGAATACCATCATTTATCACCCATATATCATATGATATATATTGGTGGTCAAATTAGAAACAAGTGAATACATTAATCATGTATTCTCTTGAAAATTTAATACCCATTGACCCTTAGTGAAAACATGAATGCTGTCAGAATTTAACACTTCCCACATACCAAAATCCCAAAATTTCTATATACTCAAACCATGATATAACTTTGTCCTTATATCAGTCATGAGCTCATTTCATTTTTTATTTATCACATCATTATGTTCATATAATCTTATTTCCATAAATATCTCAATCACTTTTCATGGTTACAGGTAATATATAATTATTGAAAACCAATACATAGATATTCAAAAATTCCACGATGCCATTAATGAGATTCCATGATACTATTTTGAAATCCAACTAAATAAACACTTAATCATTACAGAACATCATTTTCATACTCAACATCACAAATAGTGATCGCATGTGACATCCCTTTATCCTTTTCCTTAAGGGGATTCTCAAGTTGATCATTATTAACACTTGGATTAGAGCATTGATTAGCATACTCTCCCATTTCCTTGCACTTGAATCGTTGAATTGTTGGTGGTGCATTTGGTATAGTCTCATCTTTCTTCACATAATTAGCAACCCATTTTCCATTACTTCGACACTCAGCTTCTTGATGAACTTATTTTCCAAACTTAAAGCATTTTCTATTCCATTTAAGACAATGTCCACCATGCTTCATTCCACACTTTGAGCATAAAGAAACATTCATAATCTTTTCACTATTATACAAAGATTTCTACTTGAACTCCATCTTTCATTTCTTGTCAAACCCATGAGATGGATATGTGACATAAAATTTCATTTCTACCTTGATATCACAAAACACAATTACTTCATAGCTACTGAAGTCTCTTATAGCTAATTCCCTTCGAATACATGGTTTTAATCCAGTAGAGAATCAATCAACTTTATATTCAGGTTGGATGGTAAAACCATATTCATACCTTGAAAGCCTTATAAAATTAGATTTGTTTATACCAAAAAAATCATCATCCTTTTTCTTAAGCTCAAGGAAATCCTTTTCCATCTTTTTTTGGAGAGTGCGAGGGAAGTACATATTGAAAGAAAAGTTCTTGATCGCATCCCATTCCATGGATTCAAATTCATATTGAGGCCTCGTATTCTTAATTAGATTCCACCATTGATATGCTTCACCTTCTAAATGGAAAATACCCAGAATGACCTTTTCATGTTCCGAAAAACAAAGAATGGAAAATATCTTTTCAATGGTATTGATCCATTGTTCAACAACAAGTGGATCAGAAGACCCACTGAAAGAAGGTGGGCGTTGCCTCATGAAGGACTCAATAGAATATTGTTCCCTTCCTTGCTCATTTGGAAGTCCAGAATGATTAATATCTTTTGTAAGTATAGCAATAATATTTTTCACTCCATCTCCCATAACATTAGTTTTTTCAGGAGTACAACAATTTCATTTTCCATTACATTGATCAACACGGTTCCTTCTGGTTCCAGCCATAGTCTAAAACCCAAAAAAGAATTGTGGGAGAGGAAAAAATCATGCTAAGGGAAACAACATAATAAAGGATGATTACCTTCAATATCTAACATCTTAGGATTAATTCTAAGATAGTTACCGTAATTCTAGGACTACAACCTATACTTATGCTTAACCTTAGAGACATCCCTAGACATACCTTAGAAATATATCTATGAATATCACAAAAGTTTTCACATCCTTGTTTCCAAAGGTTAACTAAACATTTCCATTGATACGAACTATAGAGACCCCAAATGTTACATACATGGACATTAAATTTCTTTTTCAAAATACATAATACATAACAAAAAACAAACACACATGGACCATAATAGTTTAGTGCCTTTGGAAACTCGGAACATAATCTTCTAATCGTGGTGAATGATCTTCAACATCTCCCATAATGATCTTCCCCTTTTTTTCTTACCTAAATACATTCTTTATATCCTGGTGAAACGAAAACATATAAAGGGTGAGCTCAAATTCTCTGTAAGGGAATGCATGGAGAAAATAAGACAAACCATATACATTTGACATAAAAACAAGAACATAATGGTTAAACATCGAAATATTGGGAAATAACTTAAAAAAAGGAATCATGTAAGGAATAGATCATAATGGAACATAAATCATAATAAATAGATTGTAAATAAGGACATTAATTGTGGAAACCATTAAGCACATATTATGATTTCCCTAGTACCCAAGGCATTGCTTCCAAGACCATCATAGTGTACAAAGTCCATTTCTGAATCGAGTTCACTCCTCATTCCAGTCCTGTATCACTGTACCAGATTAGCTTACCATTCCATCCATGTGTATCTCATGAAATACAAATCCTTACCCAATGAATTGGAGGGAGATATAGGTCCCACCAATCTCATAATGAAATCATTCTTAAGTGTGACACAACATGAACATAAATCATTCATCATTACCCAAAGAATAAAATGGATTTCATAAACATCATTTCATCATAACATAATCCATAAAAAAATGGATATCATTTCATCATAAAAAAATTGAAACTGTTTAAATCATATAGACATTATACTTGAAACATAATCATACTAAATAATTTCATCTTATATAGAAAATAGTTTTGACAAAACACTTGAAATGAATTCTTGAGAAAAATATCCTTTCTTCTTCAAAATCATTTTAATTTCACAAAATGCCATGAAATTGTAAAAGAAAAATATTTTGTTGGAAATAATAATTAAATCTTGTAGATTAATCTTCATGAAAAATAGGAGTTATAAAACTATAAAAATATGTTTATTCCTTACAAGTTAAAAAACATTCATCTCATACTTATGCCGGAAAAGACAAAAAGTACATCATAACGTAAACAAAAGAAAGATTCCTTACATACCATGTAGTAAAAGAAAAAAATGGGTAAAAATGACTTTAGAAAAACAAGATTCCATATTTATAAAATAGGTATATGGATTATAAATATAACCATAGTAAATACTTAAATATAAGCAATCTCGGATAAAAACGAGATTGGAAAAGTTATCCCTTACATTTTGTCCAATTTTTTCATTATGTGTCCGAGACTCCTGTATAGTGGGTTTAAAAATATTATAAAATTTTAATATAAGCATAATAATATTTATGATATCATATATGAATCACTTACAGCTTTATATTATCTGTTCATTTGTCAGTTCCATGTTAAAGCAGCGTTTTGGGTAAAATCGTTTCATTTATCGTCTATGTTTTGACTTGTAATTATTAATATGATTACTAAGATCATGATTACTTAATTATAGAATATAAACCATTATTTATATATAATATATATTCATAATATACCTATATATATAATATCGATAAATGGAAACAAATACACCGTTCATGGAGACGGTAGTCCGTACGTATGCATGAGCATTGTTTTTCATTTACTTGTTGAATTGAATGTAATTATGTAGATGAAATACATATACATATATATATATATATATAAATCCATTATAATTATTATGTCATATATTTCATTATTACTTATTATATATAATTTATAATCATTCTTGAATTTTTACAATGGAAAATGAATCTCATCGCGTCGTGGAGACGGTAATCTGTACGTATGCACGAGCGATGATATTGTTCCCATATTTATATAATTGGACTTGAGTGGATGATATAATATCATAGAATCAGTATGATGTTATAATAATAATATATTGTTATTCTTTACACCATTATACCCATCCATGTAAGGTGGTGGTGGAAAAACTGATTACACCACTTCGTGGACACGATATTCCGTACGTACGCACACGCGGTAATTTCATTTTCCTTAGGATAGATAGATGGTGAAACAGGATTGTTTAAAATTTATAATAACATATCACTATATCAATAATACTGATGTTATTTCTTTATAATTATACAACTAAATAAGAAGAAGTATAAGAAGAAATAAACTTGAAGGAGTCGGTAGAAGAGATTATATCTTACTCGAGGCACCTCGTTTAAAATTCTTCATAGGGCACTAGAGTTGGTCTTTAGAGAAGAAAAAAACCTCTATGATATAACTAGAGATGTTTAGAAGAGTAATTGGAAGGTTTTGGCCGAGATGAAGGTCTCAAAAGGGTGCGAATAGAAGAGGGAAGTGGTGCCCTTTTTATAAGGGAGGTGATGGGAACTTTTGGAAAAACTTAAAATATTAATTTATAATAAAGTCATATTAGGTTTATAATAGCTCAAAATTTACTTATTTCTAAGATAAAGTTGGGATGGGTCTAAATCATCTCAACCAATAGGGTTTAGAGAAGTTTATGTTACTATTTTAACCCTATCATTTAGATTTATATATAATTTAAGTAATTTAACTTCTACTGTGTCTTCTTGTTTTCTTACACTATATGGTTAATAAACATACTATAACAAGCCAAAAGAACCCAATTAGTTCATTATTAATATATATAACCTTATATAAGTCATTATTCCGAACCATTTATTTTTATGAATACAATAAAAATTAATAATATAATGTTTGTTTTAATAACTATTTTATGTCAATTTTGACACTATTTGGTAATTGATTTTTTTTTTGTGAAAATCAAAACAACATGATTAGTTGTAAAAAGGTTAATTGAATCAATAATAACTTTTAATACTAACCTAATTTTTTTAATCTATAAAAAGTCTAAAATTACATTTATTTGGGTATTTATAACATCAATTATGTTAATATTTCATTAATAAGGTAATTGATGCATCATAGTTGTATAATAAATAAATTAAATTATTTAGTATCTAAAAATTATAAATAAAATACGATATGTATGAAATATTTTTAGCATTATAATTAATATTTATAGTTGACTTTATCTTAGGTATAACCCTATATTAAAAATATTTTAGTTATTCAACTTTGCTTTTAACTATTTTAACTCTTCTTTAAATAAAATAATAATAAGTGTCCTAATCTAATCCAAGTGGATCTAAAGGGTAATATATTATTTCTAAGGTTATTTTTGGTCAAATTAAACTTATCCAATATGTTTAGAATATGTTTTAGGGTAATAATAAAATCATTTTCACCCTTAATTACCCTATTTATTTTTAACCGCGGTAAATTAAAGTAAAAAGTTACTATTCAGCAAAAATTATTTTTATCTTATTGAACCTCATTTTGCTTCTTGATACTAACCATGTCTCTCAGATTTTCAAAATTCCACTCACAAAAGAGGTAAAATTATGTTTTATGTAAATATTTATATTCACCTAGGAGGTGGGTAAAAGACGGTGAAAAGTTGAATAAAATTTTTATATATATAAAATTATTATGAAATGACACAAATGAATTAAATTGAACTTATATAGGTAATACGTATCAATTATGACCTAAAATAAATTTAAATAAATAATTATTTTAATAAAATGTTGGATTTTAAATAGAAACCTATTGTTTTAACGAATAATTAAAAATTTAAGGATTTCAGAAAAATACACAAGATTCACCCTAGGATAATAATGATATTCCGAATCCAAAAATGAATTCAATTTTGAAAGATAAAATTTATAAAATTTCAAAAAGTTGGTATTAATATTCATAACGGTGTGTTCATAATAATATTATCATAATATCTCATTTAGTGAAACATGGTATTGCGTACTACACATGCTATCGAAGAAGGTCTTGATTGCGTGTGATGCATGCCAAGTCAGGACTGGTTGTATTGAAAGCCACATTTGGGGTTGCATATGACATAATCAAAACTTATTTCATTTATACATTAAAAAAATCTATACTTAATGTCGTGTAAAAAGATTTCAAAAAAATGAACTTGAAATTTTATATAAAACGAGTCAAGAATAGTGTTGCATATACTGCAAGCTAATACGGTGTTGTATATAGTACAAGCTAATCTTGGTGTAGTATATAATAGAAGACATCAATGAAATTAAAAATAATATATCACATAAAATCGCTGGGTGTTTCAATAAATTTTATTAATATAAAATATAGTTTATATTATGTTATCTTTGGTTTATGATAATATAAAATTATATTTCATTAAAAGAAATGTTCATATAATAATAAATTTTAACATAATATACGTTCTTATTAGTCATTTGATGAAAACTACTTCAATTTCATTATCATTATAAATTTAATTTATTTTATCTATAGCTATATTTCATAATTTGATTACTCTAATACATAGCCTATAATTAAATGGTTATGCTTTCATAATCCTAGATAAATGTGTATATTTTATAAAAACAAAATCACAAATTCCACTATATTTTTTGATTCCTATGTGAAATCTATCAAACAATTTTACATATTTAATGGTTATCATATATTTTATTTCAATGTATTATATAATCCCCATTTTAAAAAAATTGTGTATTCAAAATTATCCTCATAATATCAGATTAATTTCAATAGGTAACTCATAGTTAATGATACACTGTTATATTATAGTGGGTTTACATTGGATTTGGAATGAGTTTAATATATATGAAAAATATGTTTTTGTTCTCAATAAATATATTTAATCCATACCCAATTTCAAATTCCATTTTATTAGGGAATTTATATCTATAAATATATGGATTAACATCCCAAGAACCTTGAAAAGGGTATTTATGATATGAATTCCACTAGCGGGTTTTTATAACTATGTGTCGTAGAGATAGTTAAAACATTCATGACATTGGACACTAAAAAATATAGGGTTATACTTCAATAATCACTTCATTAGTAGTATTTTTATAGTATATTACTTACTTTGATGATAATTAGTGATATATATCTTATTAAAACATGGATTGGAACATTGATATTTCAAATTACCACCTCTCCTTCCTTTTAAGTAATAATTTTTTTTTCATCTAAATTTCCCAAATAGCTTAGAGTTTCATAAAAATAATTTCCACACATATAGAATTTATATATTCAATTAAATAAATTTTCCCCTTGATTCGTTAATAATTTTTGAGATATAAATCATTAGATTTCTATAATCACCATTTCATCTATTTGGAGACTCTATCATTCTTTTCTATTGTATGTTTATTACAGAAAATAAATTTAAAATTTTATTCATATTATTTTATAATTGGTATATCATATTACCATGGTTTCTCACTCTATCACTAATTCAAAGGGGTTTTTGTCGAGGTAATCATTGCATATTCCCTCACCCCCATGTTCAGTTATTATTCAAAACATTATAAAAACTATGATATTTAAAATGAGTGAAAATAATTTGAAGGGATTTATCCACATAAAAATGTGTCCACAAGTTGTCACATAATAGTACACTATCATGTTATCCTGTAGTTATTATATCCGAAAATGTGTAAGACTCAGCTAAAACTATATCACTATAAGTCTAATATATATAATTTTTATTTAAACCTATGATTTATTGAGTTGGATTCTCTCAAACATATAATCTTAATCCTTAAAATATAGATATCAAATTACTACGAAAACATTTAAGATATTAATAACACAAAAAGCATTACAATATGTACTTTTATAACCAATAATATCCTTCCTCAACTAACATTATCCACTCTAATAATGATAAACCCCAATATGTATAGAACCTAATAATATACACCCAATAAAATATCATTCCCTAATGTATTTAAAATCCCAATACCTTAAAACATAATGATATTCTGCATTATAACCTCGAATGGAAGAAACTAACATCCCTAAACAGCTGGTTATCAACAATAATACTTCTGCATCAGAGCCTTATAATAAAGAGTTATTCTCCTCATCATAGGAATATGATTCCTACTCTTGTATTGAGGATCTGGAGGATAGAATTAAGCATAGAAATTGCACTTGGGATATTGAGGAAGGATACAAGGAGGAATTATACTCTTGGATTTTGGAGAAATCAAGGTTTTCATATAGAAGATAGTGTAACAATGAAATATATGTTCAAGAATATCTCAATATCTGAGAGCATATGTTTGATAAAGTGGAATTTGAGATTTATCAGAAACCTGATTTTGATTATCTCCATCTTCGGTGGGAATAACACGTTTTCACTCATGGTCTGCTTTTCAGTCTAGCACATCAACTACAGGGTTTTGAAGCTCAGTCTTGTTTGTGGATTGTTGTTGTTATTTGTTATCACTGATATTTTTCTTTCAATGGAGTTATGGACATTGGGGCTTGTCTCATGGGATTGCAGGAATGATTTGGAGGTATTCCTTTTCACCATTTCTCCTCTTTTCATTTTTTCTCTTGCTGGTACAAGCTCTTTATACATCGTGTAATCAACTGTCTGTCTTTTAATTTTTTATTAATAAATTTTGGAGCGCTACTCTGTGGATTGGTGGTATATAAATATACAAAAAATTAAATGAACTTATCCAATAATCTATGTAACAAATTATCATTATGAAGTTTCAATTTACTATATATTATACTTTTATTATATAAAATACACCCTTTAATAACTCAAAATCAAGAATATTGTATGACTATGAGTATTATATAACTCAATAACATGTTCTAAAATAGTTAGATCCCAAACTCTAAACTTTTTATAGCATCATATTTTATTTTAATAATAAAGTTTAATATATGTTTACATAACATTTATGTAGAACTACAAATGATCAATCCATAGATATCTCATATGATCATCATAACAGACAAAATAAATTATAATAACACTGATTAACACAATTCACTAATGTTAATAACTATGTGTTTCTTGATTATTAAATTATCAACATCACAACCTTAGGTAAAAATAAGAATGTATCATTTTCAATAAATAGAGGAATATAATAAGGTTATTAACCATTTATGTATCTTCCCTTATTGGGTTATTAGTTGTTTTGGTATCTAGGAAAACATCATTAACACTTTCTTTTCTAACACATATGAGCCAAACAATAATTTTATTATTATAATATAATAAATTTGAATATGAAAACATTAGTGTGGAATTATTTTCCCATTTCACCCCTTTATTATAAACTTAAAATACTTTTATGTCAAACATTTACTACAATTTTTTAATCCACTCTTATCCATTGTAATTTCCATATTAGGTTGTCATACCTAATATGTATCATCATTCAAAAATATCCTACAGAGATTCCTAAAGTGATTATGATTATGAAAAGCATATCCCCAAAAAATTTTCTAGCTAGGTGTGTAGTCTTAGGCCCATAAATCGTATATTAAAGTGATGGTCACGTCAGTGAACACCAATCCATTTTCGAGTTGACATTACCTTGGTTCATATGTTCATTGTTGTATCAACATTATATAATCAAGTTGAGTATTTATTTCATAGAAAAATAAAAATAATAGAGACATTGTAAAATTTTTAATGGAATCCTTTCCATTGACTTATTAATATATTTTTCACAAATATTATCTGATCCTAGTCCCTAATTAAAATTTCCATTATTTCCTTCTTAAAAAATCATATTTTTTTAATAGTTTATTATATTATGATCATCCGTACCATATCAATCCTTAAATTATGCTACAAAATAAACATAATCAACAATGTTATATCAAAGTTTATTCGAGATAATATATTATTCACTAGACCCGCACTCTCGGTTCCAACCAACATAAACACATAATTTAAATATATTCATTCATTCATTATATAAAATTATATATATTATAATCTATAACTACAAAATCAAAAAGTGTTTTTGAATCCCTTTTATCCAACAGATCTTTCAGGTTTAGATATTAAGTGAACTGGAAAATATCGTCACTGATAAAATCCCATGTATCTCTTAACTAAATGGAATTTGTTTCCATTATATATAATAAAATACTATATTCCTTATAAGCCTTAATGATATCCAATAATTTATTAAACAATTTATATCCTTCTTAACATATAATTTTTATTACAGTTATTTATATCCAAGGGAATATATACATAGGAAATAATTGTGTCGAAATGCTCTGTAAGGGAAACTTATAAGAGATGCAATCAAATAATTAATAATATGGCTGGAATAGTTAAAGAAAATGAAGAAATAATAAAAAAATATTAATCATTATAAGTAATTAAAAATGGATGAATTGATGCGAATAACTATTAATGATCTTATTCTAATGGAGTTAATAATGGTATACAACAATAACCTAACATCAATACCTTCTTCCAAGAAACTATACATTTCTCAAATACCATAGTAAATACATCTTGTTGACCTAGGAAGGCATAATCATAACACCCAAACTTATTTTGTCTCATTATTTTAATTGATTCATTGATATGATATATAATTTAAAGCCACACCCATTTCCTAATAATGTATAATTGATTCACAATAATATTCAACAATCATTTCATTACCTTCCCAATTGATCCTTTGTATATATAAAAACATTTCTATTCATATAATGAATAAATTGTAATATCAATACCCGATCAACATTTCTTAGCATACAATGATCATAAAGGATTTCTATACTTTTCTAAACATAAATAAATAGATACCATAGTTGTGATCTATTATTTTAATGAAGGTGGTTTGTAGAATAATAATTTTTCAACTTGTAAAAATTCATCATAATTGGAAAGATAATAATTTCCAATATGTTAAAATAATAAAATTTCTTATATTAAACAACATCAAATATTTATTATGTAAAATTTGATGTTTACAAAAAAATTAAATTTTGTATAAAACCATGTTAGTTCTAGAATATCATGATGATAACATGTTATGTAAAATAAATTTGATGATCTTATAAGAACATATCACTGGAAGTGAAAAATATTAAGCAAAGATATTATGAAGTCAGAATTCATATCCCAAAAATCCAATTAGGGAATAAAATATAAAATATGAATATGGTATAATGTTATGAACATATATGAAATAATTGTAAAGAAGTAGCATAACTCAATATCTAAAAATTTTGTTACAAATATCATCACTGTTAGGGAAAAAAGTGAACAGCAAGCCACTCAAATAAGGGGATATTATTTGGCTAAAAAATCCAATTAAATTAATTTAGTATGTTTAAAATAAATAATTGATAATTAGTTAAAAAAATATAATGGATCCATAGTGTTAAACATGAATTTTATCACAATGAATGATAATCGCGGCCAATGAAACCATTTTGGATTTTGAATCATTAAAATGAAAACCAACTGAAAGTGAATGGATTAAATTTAAAATTAAATACTACTATTAAAACAATAATCATAATTTTATATCTAAAACTTATTGTATAAAAAAATTAAAAATTAAGGTATGTTCATAAATACAATAGTTTTCTAAATGAAGGTAATGTGAGATGAAAAGAAGTATATTGAACTGATCTATTCTTCACATGAACAAAAATTAAAAAATCAATAAATAATATTAAAAAATTCAAAACAAATACCATATTAATTATTATAAAAATTTACGAACTTCATTTAGAGTCATATAATATAATGGTTAGTTACTGTTTACAAATGACCAATACTTAGTTTATGTAATCTTCTTTCACATTGAAATTATTCCCTAAAATAAGTTTTTCAATAAATTATTTTTCATAATTAAATACTAAATAGATCAAATATTATAATATAATATTTTTATTAGAATATTTTACATTGATATAATTCTGTTTCAGAATAGTTATTGTAACGAATGATGAATATGAAATCAACGATGGTGATTTTTTGTGTATAACAAAAATTGAAACTAATTTTATTAATTAATTGGTTAAATTTTGACATAAATATTCCAAAACCAAAAATAAATATTATATAAATATTTATATCATGTTACATTAACAAATAAATATCATTTTCATATATGATAGAAATGTGATGAACATTTAATAACGGTTTTCAAACTGATCAAACTATAAACTTCCCAATATTAATTGATGATTATCAGATCGTTTATATGTAATATTATAAAAACCAATAAATAATTGTTCTACTTAGTTTTTATTTTAATGTTATAATAGAAAAAATATTTATTCTTTAATAAAATAAATATATCCATCATTTTATGTTGATGATGGAAAATGAAATATGTTTCATTATAGTGTGGTTAGTCCATAAAATGAACAAATAATAGCTTTCTTATTTTAATAGATGTTTAATACAAATAATCATTGATTATATAATTAATTTAGCAATAATTAAGTATTTAAATGATAATTTTATCATTAAATTAGTGTTTTTATAAAAATAAAAAAATAGGATCATTATGGATAATAGTGAAGTTATTGATAACTCTCATCTTAGGGACTATAATTTTCATTATACGTATCACTAAAAAGGATGGTATTATGAATACTAATGGTGGTGATATTAATTTTTTATGTATTATAATGTTATGGAAGGATAAATTTTCTTGATATTCAGAATGTAATTCCATGAGAAGATGACACATGCAGTGGTGGAAGGTTTACCATTTTATAAGTAAAATTACGGGTGGTTTTGGGAGAATTATAAACATTTCTAATAATGTGATATTACTATTTCGATATCAATGTACCCAAAATATATCACCCAAATATGTACTCATTTTTTCTTTTAGATATTATAATAACTTTTCAATACACACAACACCCGACTTAACCTTAATAGATTTATAAATTGTATACAATTGGGTAATAAGTGAAATAAACGTAATGATAAACATGAAAACAGTTCTCAACAATGTAAATTATTAACATATGTTTTTTTATACATGAAATTAAATGAACTTAACAAAAAATAAAATGTATATTAAGGTATTTTCATATCATTTTTTACATTAATGAGATAAATTTCGTGATCACCAAATAATTATTTTCCTAATGCATATACTCCACGTTTTTATATGTTATATAATTTTACCATTTATATTTATAGTTCTTAAAATATACACTTAATGTTATTATTTATAAATACATATTATTTAAAATATTTCAAAGTGTGATTCAACACATTGGAATGATTAAATATTATTTTCCACATGAATAATTTTACATGTCATTAATTTTAATTTGGGTAAATTATTTGACCACAATTCTAAAAAAACCTTTTATTTTATTCTCCTCTGGTTATTTATGACACTTTTCAAGTATTTGTACCATTTTCCAACCCTTTGGTACTCATGCTTCATTATAAAATGTTTTCCAAAAAAGATACATTATTTCTCTCGTTAGTCAAAGAGCTTGTGTTCTTCTAAAATCAATGTTTTACTTATTACATGATTTTAAAATTATTTAGTGAAGACAATTTTACCATTTTTTCATTTACCAATGATTTCAATTGATGAATCTTATAACTTTTAAAACAAGCATTTTTTCTAAAAATTTTGAAAATAAAAAGGGATGTTTTTTACCTTGTACATATTCTATATATTTACCAATTGTCATCCATTACAAGATTACATTGTATGTTTATAATAATAATTTTTATATTATTTTTTTAATTTTTTGTTAATATAAATGGTTTTACATTTTTTTTTCAAAACAGAATTATATTTTCCACAAAAATGTTTTTATCTATATTTTTATATTATTTAAATTCATCAGCAACAGAATCCTATTATTACTTCACTTAAGATATATTGTATTGATACCATCTTTATTTTTCCTCTATATTGTTTATGATTAATTTGTCCAAGGAAAGTATTCAAATTCACATCCTTGATACCTTTGTTAGCCCCCCATGAAAACTTTTATTTCCTATGGTAAAAAAACATTGAGTTTCCCCAAATTATAGATATCATATATCATGCATTTTCCCATATTCTAAAATTAATAGAACGTTTCATACAGTTTTTACATTTAATTTTATTCAATTATTTGGAAAAATATTGACAAATGTTTTCCTTCTACTCTGTATGGATATTGGATAAGGAATATATTTAAATATATTATTTGATATGTATGGAATGCATTGGGATTCTATAACATGGGTTGGGCCCATTAATAGATATCCCTCAATGAATCAGTAGTCTCGTGGGATAATTTAGTTATTTTTACACTTTTGAATGTTTTATACCCAATATGATAATATATCATAAGAAAGGTCTTAATAGTGCAAGTTCCATGTACCTAGGGAACATGGAATAAAATAACTAAGAATATCCCTTGTTTAATTCCTTATACCATTCATCCATTATATTTTTTATTGATATATCTATAGATAAATGTAATTTTCAGTTCATTGATTAAATTTTATGTGTTTTAGTTTCTAACATGTCCATATTTATAATTCTTTATCTTGTATTTGGAAAGAAATTTGTTTCCAGTTATTATATTTAAATATTTTTTACAATCTTCTATTGCATTTATCGATTTTATGAAATGTGTGTCTAGTTATTTTAAATTCCATATTTACAATTCTCATTGATTTATTATGGATTATTATTTACATTAATCAAGTTGATCATTTGAAATCACTTATATTATGTTTCCTCTCACAATAATCCATGAATTTTTCTAAGAATTACATGTCAAGATATGCTATATGTAATATAAAGACTATTCCTATTGTTATTTATTTATAAAACCAATTGTGTTTTAAAAAATGTATTCTTTTTGAACAAAAGTTTCATGTGGGTATCTGGTTTACCAAGAATACTAAATTGTTTGGTAATTATAATTATTATTCCTTGTAATAATACTAATTTAATAGATAAAATACACCTTTTCAGGATCTATGGGGTCATGTTGATACAGTAGGCATAAATGGATTTTTAAAAGCAACATTAGAAATTATATTTATAAAATGTAGAGTATGAAACATGATAGAAAGATAAACATTGAATATAATAATATAAGAACATATTATAATATTTATATGGTAGACATTATGTTGGTAATACTAAAAATACATCCCGGTTTGGATACTACTTGTGGTAATGGTTCTTGTGTAGATGTATGTATGAGTAACATCTCTGATAAGGTTTGCTGGGCCTAACTTATTGAAACCCGGTACATGAAAACGTTCATTGCTGCACATCTTTTTTGAAATTCCCAGGGTATATTATTTGGATAGTTCATATTTTACATACCTACCATTATTATAGATATCAAATTAATGATTTTCATAATATAACATAATTTTTTGATTCAAGGATATATTGTGAAGAAATTTATGATATGAATTATACCATATTTGTAATTATATAATATGATTTTATAATCTAATTCAGTATATGACATTTTTTATAAAAACACATTGAAAAGAAAATGGTGTAAATACTTCGGTAAAATGTAGATATTTCCATTTTTAGGAAAATAATATTGAATGTATTGGAATTGATAAAAGCATGCAGATATTGGGGAACATACTCAGATTATGAAAAATAACCTTGCCCGAATGGATAATCATATTCCCTGGAGAGAATATACTAGGATGGATTTACATATGTTGAATAATCCCCAATTTTTTAGTCGGATTACTAATAAAATTATAAATTATCAATGTATTATGTCTTATGAGATGATATTTTTGGCCTTGGAATGCAGTGAAAGGGAAAATTTTAGGCTTGCAGTCTATTTTATTCATTGTGATCTTTATTAGTGGTTGAATCTAATCAATAATACAACAGTGGAAGAGGAAATTGAACTCATGAAATATAGGGCTTTTATGGAGTCATTATTCAATAAATACATCATTTTTGATAAAAAAAACTAAGATAAAGAGAAATTTACTTATCTTAATGCAGAAGGAAGAAGAAGATGTTTTAGATTATGAAGATACTTTCACAAGGATATCTAGGTATTCTAATGATTATATACACAACACGAAGAACAAAATTGTCCACATATTTTAAGGAAATATGCCAAATATCCGAAGGGAATTAGTTTCTCAAAAAATTTCAGCATTCAAAGAGATAGTTTTATGCGCCATCATGACGTAGAATGAGTTTTATAGAATAAAAATATTATGGAAAACCAAAAGAATAAGAGGCCTTATAGAACATACTAAAAATGGGAATGTATCCAATAATAATGAGAGAACTCAACTTTTTACATATTTTTGAAACTATATGAAAAATCACATTGGGAAGCGTCTGAAAGGAATATGAGTTTTAATTATGGGTGGAGAAAGGGGTCACCATGATAAATAATGAAACAAGATGAATAAAAAATATAATATTTATAGTTATAACTAAATGGATATGGGGAATCATGAAATATAATTCATAATTATTAAAGGGAATTTACAGACAAGAGGCTAAGGAGAGATAGATAATCTTATAAGATTACTATAGTATAGGTAGTTATACCAAATGACATGGTGTCAGGTACAATAATCCTATCTAGAAATTTATACAATGCCTTATTCATTTATATATCAGTGCACTCTTTATATGTACCCGGATTTCATAGAGAATTAAATATTTACCTTTTGATTTGGTAAGATATTTTTTGGTTGAAAATCATATTGAAATTATCATTTCAGAAGTGATGATTCAGGAAGTCCCCATTATAATGCATAAAAATTATTTATGTGATAAACATATTATCATAAATATAGTTGGCATTGATATAATCATAGTTATAGAATGACTTTTGAAATATGATGAAAATATTTATTATAAGATTATGCTAATTACAATCTATCAGTAAGATGTAAAATCCTTCATCTATAGAGAAAAGGAAACCTCATATGATTCTAACTTAGATCCACACTCTATATCTCTACTAAATGAAATTATTATGGAAGAAGATAAAATGATGTGTATTGATGAAAAAGGAAATCATTAAATTGTATAAGTACATATTGTGTAAGAATACATTGATGTATTTCCTAAGGACTTACCTGGACATCACTAAAAGCCTGAAGTCGAAATTTCCAATGATTTAATTCCCGATGAAAAGAAAACATAAAAAATTCCTTATTGATTGGCCACTATTGAATTAGTGGAATTGAAGAAACAACTATAGGATTTGGGTAATAAGGTATTTATTCACCCTAGGGTTTCACCATGTGGAACCCTTACTCTAATTGTTAAAATGAAATATGGATCCTTGGGGTTATGATTTGATTATTGAGAAAACAATTCCATTTCATTAAGGAACATGTTTCATATACCTTACATTGATGATTGAATGTTCGTTATCGTATATCATAAATGTGTTTCAAATATTGAACATCATTTTGAGTAACACCAATTATGATTTAAGAAGAAATACACTTCATATAAGACTTTTTAGATGATGTATTGACATTATGAGTTTACAATAATACCATTCGGATTGACTAATGCACCCACTTATTTTAGGAAAATATTGAAAACTAGTATTAAAGGAATATTATGATTAACTTTTTGGTAAAAATTGATGACATACTAGTTTATGATAAATTTTATGTGGATCAAGATAATCACTTTAAAATAATTCTTATGACTCTTAGAGGGAGTAGACTAAATATAAAATTTATTATGTGGGATTTTTGGTCTTATTAATTCCCTTTTATTGGCTTTATTGACTCTAATGATAAAATATTAGAATATCCTAGAAATAAAAAAGTATTTAGAGAATGTACTATGACAAAAAACATAACCATGTACATAGATTTATTTTTTTGGAAGGATTTTATCAACTATTGTTTTTAAAAAAAATCACGAATAGCTTATACGTTAACAAAGATTAATTATAAAGGTAATATGTTTGTATGGAAAAATTATTATGAATAAATATTTTATGAACTAATTAAAATATTAGTCAATTATCTAATTTTAACTCTACCATATGGGATTGATGGGTTTTTCATATATAGTGATTCATGAGGTAAGGGACATGGTTGTGTCTTAATGAAAAATGATATTGTTATTTATTATACATCAAGAAGATTGATGACTCGTGAAAAGAGTTATCGAAACCATGATCTTGAGATAGCAGGTGTAACATTCCCTTTCAAAATATAGATACATTGTCTCAATGGAGAATGATGTGATATATAAATAGATCAAATGATCCTGAAATAATTCTTCTCATAGAAATATATAAACATAATAAAAAGGTGATGCCTCATGAAATTGAAATATTATGGTTTTTCATAAAAATACCACCCATGAAAATAAAATATGGCAATAAGGGCATTGAGTATTAAGGATCATGGAGTTATAACCCAAATTAGGATTAAAAAGGATTATATGTTCATGGATATAGTAAATATGGATATAAGAATTTCTATAGAAGGGGAGATATCAGTGATTTTTTGAATGATTGAAAAAATATCTTTATTAGTGGGGATAAATAATGCTAAATCTGACGAAGAAAAATTATAGAAGAAAAATAATGGTGTGAATGATTAGAAATTAGAAAATAATGTCTGTGAAGATGATGTTATAAAATTTAGAAAGATTAAATGTATTACATATATACATGAGATAAAAATGGAATTTTAGGATGATTTTCATAGCTCAGATTTGTCTATACGCAGTGGGCAAACAAAGATGTATAGGGAATAGAAGGAAATAATTTTTTGGATAATATAATGAAATAAATTTATGATTAT